>CM022303.1:675586410-676821617 GCA_011799875.1 Thinopyrum elongatum
GCCCCCGACGCCTCCGCTGTGAGCAGCGCGCCCCTGCCCCGCCGCCGCGTTGATTTTTTTTATATATGCTTTTTTTATATGTATATATATGTTTTCTTTTTATATGTATGTATGTATTTTTTGTATGCATGTATGTATTTTCTAAACTTTTTATATGTATGGAAAAGAGGAAGAAGGAAGATGGGAAGAAAAAGAAGGAGAGGAAAAAGGGGAGAAAAAAGAGAAAAAGAGGAGAAAAAAATAAGAAGGGGAAGAAGAAGAAAAAAGAGAAGAAGAAGGAATAGACTCCTCTCTTCTTTTTCCTTTTTTTGTCTTCTTTCTCTTTTCTTTCTTTTTTGTTTTTTCTTCTCTTAATTTATCAGGAACGAGGATGTCGAGGATCGCGGCGGTCGAGGGTCGGGAACTAGGGTAGAGGGTCGAGGTCACCGAGGGTTCGAGGGTCGCGAGGGGTCGAGGGTGAGGAACACAAGCGGTCGAGGGTCGGGGCGGCGGAAGGTTCGAGGTTGCCTTGGGTCAAACTTTGAACAGGAAGAAGAAGAAAAAAAAAGAGGAGAAGAAGAAGGATAGAGGGAGAAAGAAAAAATAGATTAATATTTAATCTTTTTTTCTTCTTCTCCTCTATTCTCTTCTTCTCCTTTTTTTTTTCTTTCCTCTTTTGTTTTTCTTCTTCTTCCTCTTCTTAATTTTATTGGGAACGAGGGTGTCGAGGATCACCAGCGGTCGAGGGTCGGGAATATGGGTAGAGGGTCGAGGGTCGGCGAGGTTCGCGGGTCGGGGTGTCGAGGGTCGAGGGTCGAGGAACGCCGAGGGGTCGAGGGTCGGGGCGGCGGAAGGTTCGAGGTTGATGTTACTTTCGCAATAGATGAGACATGGTTTTGTTGAATCCTTTGACACTAGACAAACGTGACATGAGGGGTCGAGGGTCGGGAACTAGGGTAGAGGGTCGTGTGATCACCGAGCCGTCGAGGGTCGGGAACTAGGGTAGAGGGTCGTGGATCGGAGCGGTGAGGGTCGAACTAGGGTAGAGGGTCGAGGGTCGCCGAGGGGTCGAGGGTCGAGGGTCGTCCAGGGTCGAGGGTCCAGATTTATCAAGAATGCCCCCACTATGGATGTGCACAAGTTGATCCAATTTTTTCTGATCATATATATATATATATTCTATCAGGAACCCATTCCAAAAACAACTTTGAAGAGCTCGTACAATTATTAACCTCCGCTGTGAGCAGCGCGCCCCTGCCCCGCCGCCGCGTTGATTTTTTTTATATATGCTTTTTTTATATGTATATATATGTTTTCTTTTTATATGTATGTATGTATTTTTTGTATGCATGTATGTATTTTCTAAACTTTTTATATGTATGGAAAAGAGGAAGAAGGAAGATGGGAAGAAAAAGAAGGAGAGGAAAAAGGGGAGAAAAAAGAGAAAAAGAGGAGAAAAAAAATAAGAAGGGGAAGAAGAAGAAAAAAGAAGAAGAAGAAGGAATAGACTCCTCTATTTCTTCTTCTTCTCCTTTTTTTTCTGCTCCTTCTTTCTTTTTCTTCTTCTCCTTCTTTCTTTTTCTTCTTCTCCTCTTTTGTTTTTTCTTCTTCTTAATTTTTATCAGGAACGAGGATGTCGAGGATCGCCGAGCGGTCGAGGGTCGGGAACTAGGGTAGAGGGTCGAGGGTCACCGAGGGTTCGAGGGTCGCCGAGGGGTCGAGGGTCGAGGAACACCAAGCGGTCGAGGGTCGGGGCGGCGGAAGGTTCGAGGTTGCCTTGTGTCAAACTATTGAACAGGAAGAAGAAGAAAAAAAAGAGGAGAAGAAGAAGGAATAGAGGAGAAGAAGAAAAAATAGATTAATATTTAATCTATTTTTTCTTCTTCTCCTCTATTCCTTCTTCTTCTCCTTTTTTTTCTTCTTCTCCTCTTTTGTTTTTTCTTCTTCTTCCTCTTCTTAATTTTTATTGGGAACGAGGGTGTCGAGGATCACCAAGCGGTCGAGGGTCGGGAACTAGGGTAGAGGGTCGAGGGTCGCCGAAGGTTCGAGGGTCGAGGGTCGTCGAGGGGTCGAGGGTCGAGGAACGCGAGCGGTCGAGGGTCGGGGCGGCGGAAGGTTCGAGGTTGCATGGTACTTTCGCCTAATGATGAAGACATGGTTTTGTTGAATCCTTTGACACTAGACAAACGTGACATGAGGGGGTCGAGGGTCGGGAACTAGGGTAGAGGGTCGTGGATCACCGAGCCGTCGAGGGTCGGGAACTAGGGTAGAGGGTCGTGGATCGCCGAGCGGTCGAGGGTCGTCAACTAGGGTAGAGGGTCGAGGGTCGCCGAGGGGTCGAGGGTCGAGGGTCGTCCAGGGGTCGAGGGTCCAGATTTATCAAGAATGCCCCCACTATGGATGTGCACAAGTTGATCCAATTTTTTTCTGATCTCATATATATATATATATTCTATCAGGAACTCCATTCCAAAACAACTTTGAAGAGCTTCGTACCATTATACGCCTATCATTTCCGGCTAATGATGAAGTCATGGTTTTCTTGAATTCTTTGACACTAGACAACGTGACATATAGAAGGGTAGATGAGATCAGGAAAAATATGGACCATTTTCTGCACATTCAGAATGGCGTCATTTTGTTAAATCCCTTGTCGGTCCGGACGTCGGACATTCATGAGAGAGGTGGTCTGACCCAAACCCTAGAAGCGTTGTCGAGGCCACCCCAAACCCTAGAAGCGTTGCCTAGGCCACCCCAAACCCTAGAAGCGTTGTCGAGGCCACCCCAAACCGTAGAAGGGTCGAGCTATATAGCTAGGTCTACGTTTGCACTAATATATCCATCTGTCATGTTTGTATATTAATTGCCATGTTGTAATATTTACAGAAACTATGGAGCACCGAGACATCGAAGTAGAACAGTTGTTGGGGGACATAATCCTCGGCGGAGGTGATGTCTTGTCATATGTCAACGACACCGATGGTCTGGAAGGAGAGGGTGAAGCGGGCTCCGGTGATCGAACAATGGAGGTGGAAGGACATGATTATGATGGCTCCGGTAACGGAATGCCGTTGGAAGAAGGAGACCGTGATGACTGCTCCGGTGAGCGAACGGAGGAAGGATATGTTGCAAAGTCCGGCGAGGTATATATATTAATTAAGCCTGTGCTGACTAGCTAATTGATGCATTAATTGTTTTGGTATGTACACATATTAACTCTCTTCTTTCTTCTTTTCTAGCACTCCGGATCGAGCCAAACTTCAGTAACGAGACGAGGCCCGAAGAAAAGGTTGCGCCAGGATGAAAGGTTCACGATCACAGCAATCAAGGGCGATGGCCAACCGATTGAACCCAGCCGGACCAAGGAAGCATTTTCTACTCAGTGCGGGGTTCTTGTTAGGGACATGATCCCGATCAGCATCCACCAATGGAATAAGCCTAAGAGCGAAGACCCTCAAGTGTCTTTTGTCAATGATAGACAGAAAGATGATCTTTGGACCGCGCTGAAGGCAAATTTCACCCTACAGCCAGAGGAGGATTCGGATAAGCCAGTTGTAGAGCCATTGGTTAAGGCTCATGCTCTTAAGAAGATGGCAGATCTATTCAGGAGGTGGAAGAATGAGTTGAAATCAACGTTTGTCGACAAAGGGAAGACTCCAGAATTCACCGGCCGATTTGAGAAGATAAGAGATCACTGGCCCGCATTTGGGGCCCACAAGACATCGGAGAAGAGTAAGAAGATGTCAGCGACAAACAAGAAAAATGCTGCAAAGAAGGAGCATCACCATCGAACGGGGTCAGGTGGCTACCTCAAAGCCCGGCCGTTGTGGGACAAGGCTGAGAAAGACCTGCTTGATAAAGGGGTCGAACCAGAGACATTGAACTGGCCAGACCATTCAAGGACTTGGTTCTTCGGGGTTGGGGGAACCTTGGACCCTAAAACAGGGAAGTGCCGTTGGACGAAGGAGCAACTTGAAATACCCGTCAAGAAGCTTCAGAAGTATATCGCCGCAGCGCAGCAAGGGACGTTCGTTCCCGACAGAGAGAACGACGAGATCACACAAGCCCTCGGGAATCCTGAGCACCCAGGATGAACACGAGGCACGGCAGGCTCTGTTGCGTGGAAGGTTGGGTTTCCCAACGCATGCGGTTACAAAACCCGGGAGAGGAGGAGGAAAGTGGAGCAGACCAAACTGCAGAAGCTGAATGCAAGGGTACGAGCGCCAGAGGAACAAGCACTACTAGTTCAGAGCCAGCGACCTGCCGGAGCTACCCCACCATCTTAGTGGAGAAGCAGCGTGGCTTCCACTGAGCTCCTTCAGCAGCCTGACTTCACGGCTCCCAGCTACCCCGTGGATGCTATCACAGAGGCTCAAGATTGCCACCTTATGACGCAATGGCAGCACCTCAAAGTCAAGGCGGCTGTCGGCTCTGTTGCACCTCCTCAACCCGGCACAAATTTTCACTGCCTTCCGATTCCACAAGGCTATGCTGTTGTGATGGTCGATGAAATAACGGAGGTATTTGAGGAGCTCGAGCTTGACCACCCTACCGGTGAAGGGGAGACTCAGCTGGGTCTTGCTCTGAAGACTCCATGTCTATGGCGGAAGGAGCTCATCAACCTTCCGAACTAGACGCCTCCTCCTCCTCCTCCGGCGAGTCAGGGCACTGCGACTCCTCCTCCTCCGGCGAGTGATCAGGGCAGTCCGCCTCCTTCTCCGGCTGCTCCAGCGCGTGGCGGCACTCCACCTCCTTCTCCGCCTGCACCGGCACGTCCGAGCAGCCCGCCTCCTTCTCCGCCTCGTCAGCAACAGTGGAAGACAGCCGCCGCCGCTCCGGCTGCTCCGGCATGTCGTAGCACTCTGCCTCCTTCTCCGCCTCGTAAGCAACTAAGGAAGACAGCCGCAGCCGCTCCGGCTGCTCCGGCGTCTAGCAGTACAGCCAGAGGCGGGAGGCAATACATATTCGGTCCGTCTCTCAAGCCTCTAGAGAAGTTACCATACGAGATGACCGAGGAGGAAAACGAGGAGATCTGTCAAGCCCAAGTGAAGGACTTTTTTGCAAAGAAAAATCCACCTCCGGAGGAGAAGATAGATCCGGTGAAATTGAAGCGCACTTTGAAGAACCTGAAGCGACCACCACCGCCTCCGCCGGATGACAACCATGTCTGCTCTCTTAAAAAGGCAGTGGAAGGAGCGCGCCGGTCGGGAACTACTTCAAGTGACAAAAGGTTACAAGAATGAAGAAGTGGGAACAAAATTTCCCAGCTCGGCGAACAGGCAAACCAATCGTGCCCCCCGCTCAAGGTGTCTAGCGATATCGTCGCAAATCTGCCGGGGATGGTGCCCTGCTGATTATCTAAGCGATGATATAGAGTTTGAAACAATGGAGGTTGATGAATTCAGATACCAGTACGGGAAGCCTCTCGTCAAACGTGGTCATCCTCCTCTAACAACGATGATGTGAAGATTCCATGAATGGTACATGGACACCTGCAAGTCTGGGAAGGATATTTTGACGCTGAGAGTTAAAGAGGAGCACGACCTCGTTGGAATTGATCTATTTTCTATTCCAATTTGAGGAGTTCTTCCAGTTTTTCAATCAAAAGGACCTTGATAAAATAATCATCACTTGCTACTATCTGTAAGTACTATACTTCTGTAATTATGTCTCTATATATAGCTCAGCTCTTTCATTGCTTGTATATATAATTAACCTCACTATATTATGCAGATTGAAGATCGTCGAATGCAGAAATGCACAAATCTATGATAATGGGTTCATTAACACAAATCTCATAGATGAATGGACGGTTAAATATAATGCGAAAGAAACCGAGGCCAACTTGCTACAATCATTGCTTAAAAATCAAAACAAAGATAAAATACTCTTTCCTTACAACTTCAAGTGAGTGTTACTGTCTTCTGCATATTCGGTTTCCCTTATTACTCGAGGTTATAGTAATGTAATTGATGAGTTATGCATGCGTGCGCAGCTTCCACTTTATTCTCCTAGAGATTAAGCTTGAGCAGGGACTAGTAACCGTCTTAGACTCAAGACGAAAAGATCCCAAGGAGTATGCGGCCATGACTGAAATGCTCCAGAAGTAAGTTCAATCGATCATTATTGCACCATATCGGCAACTTTGTTCATTTCCTGATATCAAGTAATTATTTTCTTTGTCTCGCAGGGTTTGGAAAGTGTTCACCGCAGAAGCTCCGGGACTGCCGGGGGAGCTGCGATTTACAAACCCGAAAGTAAGTACTACTAGCTAGTTCCGCGCATCTCCCATTGATTCTAGCTAGTTTCATCAATACCATTTATAATGCTTGATTATCAGTTTGATTGACCTCTATTTCTCATAAAGTGGTTGTGGCAGGAAGGCGGGAATAATTTTTGTGGATACTACATTTGCGAGTACATCTACAACGCGACGACCTCGAAGCGGGGCTACTCTGAAAAACAATATGAAGTGCGTAAGCAATAATATTCACAATTTTTTTATTACCATCATTTGTGTTGAGTTTCATTCATATATATGTATTAACCCCCTTCTTCAAATTAGATTTGGCAGATGCGGGATGAACTCCTACCACAAGATCGCATAAAAGCAATTCAAGAGGAATTGGCGGGATTCTTTCTTGACCACGTCATCAATCCAGCCGGAGAATACCATGTGGAACTTGACATCAGATGTTAGGGATTGTAAGAGATCTTATATTGTATATATGTAGCTTGTAGCGTCGGATAGATATATGAAAACTTGTTGTTCGACCAATCTCTCGGAGAAGGAGGAGGTCGATCACTTCTCTTTGTATATGTTCATGACGATCTTGTGTCTTTAATGGTTTCCTTCATTTGCTTACTAGCTAGCGTATCGAGTCCTCTCTATATGTATAGTACGTAGCGTCGACCAAGCACGGAGATAAGAGAGGACACTTCTCTCTATTAGCTAGCTAACACAATATATGAAACCCATAAATTAACCCTACAAAACCCCCCAACCCCCCCCCCCTTTAAAAAAAAAACAAAAACCCCAGCTCCTAATTTGCTGACGCATGGATGCTCTTTGGTCCCGGTTGGTGTTACCAACTGGGACTAAAGGCCCTCCTGCCTGGGCTCGCCGCAGTGGCCACGTGGAGCCACATCTGTCCCGATTAGTAAGCGAACCGGGACTAAAGGTGTTGGGCTTTAGTCCCGACCCTTTAGTCCCGGTTCCAGAACCGAGACAAATGGGCCTCTGGAACCGGGACAAATGGGCATTTTTCTACTAGTGAAATGTGATTAGGGGTAACTAAATATTTTGCAGTCGGGCCCACACGTCATCGACACCAGGCCGTTAGAACGCGGTGGCGCGTAGGTGGCGACCAAAACCGCCGCAGCGCGCACGGGAACTTCGCTGGAAATCGTCTACGAGCCATCATTTTGCGCGCGGCTGGTCGGGATCGAACACGGGCAGCAAGCTGCATCGAATGGTGGCGACGACAGAAGCTGAGGTGGCCGGAAACGGCGCCGGCGATGATGAGCAACGGGGCCCGGCGTTCGGAGTCAGCGGATCGAGCAATTCGGGGCATGGCCAGACAAGCTGCTGGGCTCATTGGCCTCCTAGGAAACCTAGGGGCTCGATGCAGTGCTCGGAAGCATCATGCAGCGGTTCTAGCTACGACGGCGATGAGGCATGGCGGCCGGAGCTCATGGATGGGACGAAACCCGATGCTAGAGGACGGGCGCGTCGACAAAGAGAGAGGGGAAACCACGGGGAGCTCACCTAGGAGCACATGGTGGCTCAGCGAGGGGCTTAGGAGCAGCAGGGACGACGAATTTGATGAAGATGGCTGTTGGTGACCGAAGAAGAAGACGACATAAGTGACGTCGACATGGATTCCCTGCCTCGGTCTGCCGATATGGATGACTAAGACGGCCACCGTGGTTCTCCTGGACAGCCTCTCAGGCGCCGGGGAGCTCGGTGGGCACGCGGACAACAAGGGCCATGGCGATGACGATGACTGTGTGCACTGGATCGACGAGAGCGGCACGAGGAGGAAGGGGAAGTGATCTAGGGTTCATCCAGGGACGCCGGGGTGGCCTCCTTATCCTCCTCCGCGGCTCCTGTAGCCGGCAGCTGCCGCGCATCACGCGCGCGGGCGATGCCGTGCCGACGAGGAGGTAGACGACGACTGTAGTGTAGGCGGGCTGGGCTGGCTACTGTGCTAGTAGAGCCCAGTTACACAGTGGCCATTTTTCTTGTTTTCTTTTCTTTTATTCTGTTTCATTTCTTTTATTCTGTTTAGCATTTTTCTTAGCTAGCAAATAATTTTTGTTGCATGTGAAACTTTGCACACAAATCAAGCATATTATTCTATGGCTTCACACAAAGTTCCATGGCATTTGGAAATACTCACATTTATATTCTAAATTTAAATGACTTTATTCATTATTGCTGTTCCACTAAATTGTTGCTAGGGACAAATTGGGAATTCAAATGGGTTTGGTTTCAAGATGACAATTACTTGGGGATTTTATGGCAAGGTGTGAACATTTTTGATTCACAGTTTGAAGACATAAATTTTGACTTGGCATTTTGAATTTGAATTTGAAATTGATTTTAAACTTGATGACAATTAACATGGCAAGCATGATGACTTGGCATCTTTATTAAGAGAGCAACAGTAGCTTAATTACATGGGGTGTTACACCTGGATCTGGCAAAGAGATTGCTTGCCTCCTGACGGGGAAGGCTTCCAGGGGTAAAATCAAAAAGGTGGAGAAGGTTCTCAGGAGCAAGGGCAGGAAGAGTGGTGCCATAGAAAAGGTGTCCACGACTGCTTAATGGAAGATCCACAGTCTCTTGGACCATTCTCGTGCTTTGGCTTGTCACCGTGGATTTGGTGTTATTTGTTGTCTTCTGCCGAGGTGTTCTCGTTGGGGGTTCCTTTCCGATATAAAAATGTGGGGGTTTGTGGTTGTTACGTGTTGGGTATGTTTGTCATGTTGACCATGCGGTCATGGGGTTTCATGCTTTGTGTGGAGTTTCATGCTTTGTGAGTAATCCACATGTGGTGTGTTTGTATCGATTTTCGCCCGGTTTTTCGTTAATTAATCAGGCAATTCTCGTCTGCTTAATTAATCGATAAGGCAAATGTTTTGCCTCTGTTTAAAAAAAACTGCCATGCGATTGGCAGGTTGGGCTATGTTGGTGCAAAGCATGCTTCTTTCTCCTGGAAGACTCGTCACAGAAGTCGGAGTTGCCTAGTCCTCGACGCCTATGGCCGATTGTTTTGCATATGTCGGCAGAGTTCTCGTCTAGTGAGGGTTCTTGGTTGGTCTTCCGTGGTGAAGTCGGAGTAGCTTGCTCGGAGAGAAGTGATGACGATAACCGTTTGCTGACAACCTCAACGGTGTTCCTCTCTTCGATGGTGTGTGTGGGTCTCTGTGGGTAGTCAGGTCGGCCGGCTGCCCAGTCTTGAGGGCGTGATGTGTCGGTTTTTGCCCTATTTTTGTTAATTAATCGGGCAATTCACTTCTTCTTAATTAATGGATAGAACCGTGGAAACCAACTCCCCCTTTGACCTCTCCTCCTAGATACAGTGGTTAGAGGCGAGTCGGAGGCGTCTTCGTCCCCCGCCCCAAGCCGCCAACGCGTCTGCCGATTCCCTCCCCCTTCGCTGGTAGTTCCAGCGGCAGGAGGGTGGGGGAACCATAGATATGCATGCAGGCATGTGTATAGGGTGTGGTTAGCTAGGTTTGCTAGCGGTGGTGTTCTGATGGGTGCGGCGACGGCGTGATGCAATAAAGTCCCCCAGCTCCAGCTCCATCTCGGCGTGGTCCTTCGCGGCGGCGGCGAGGAGCTTGTGGGGTGCCGGGTTGTGGTCGGTCGGGTGGTGGTGCCGACCACACCATTGCCTTTTTGTCCTCTAGATCCAGCCCCGCCTCGTCGATGGGGTTCTTCTTCACCGACGTGGATTCCTGGAGGTTCCTTGGGTATTCTTTTTCATGCTCTTTTACGGTGATTGGCGTAGTATTGGGAGTACTACCTAGTACTTGCCCCTCTGATTTTTATTAGCCATTCGATCTGGTGGGGGATTAAAAATGAATAAATTTAATTTGTTTAATCCAAGAAGGGCATAATGGTCTAGGGTAAAATACTGTGCTTTCAACCGATCACGTCCACGACTAGAACCACGTCTAGTCGATCCATGAGGTCAAGTCCTCGTTCTTGTCCCCTTCCTTGTCTCCCACATGCCCGGTGAGAGAAACCAATTCACCATCGTCGGACTCGTCCTCGTCCTCCTACTCGTCCCCTTCCCTGTCCTCGACGTGCCCGGCGGCAAGAAGAAGAATAAGGCATCACATCTGCGGCGGTTGTCTCGGCGGCGACGGCGGCAGTGCTATAGGAACTCGCCCCCGGACAATCCCATCGCTTCCCGACTTGCATCCTAAGGTATGAATCTAGCGAATCTCACTTGTCTTGGAATCGTAGCCAGCACTTCCTACAGAGATTAGTTTAGTCATCATCGATTTAGGTTTCCCTAGTGCACGCAATTCAATTTAGAATTTTTCATCATCCATGGTCAGTTCACTAGTTTATGGATGTTTATGATCGCTTGGCAGAACATGTACAAGGAGCAAAGTTTAAAATTCCACACAAGATTTCGTACTGGCTTTTGCATGCATTTTTTGTTTCTCGTTTGAGCTTTTTATTCATCTGAATGGTGATGCAGGAAGACATGGCGGATGTAAGTGATGAGTCCATGTTCGAGTACTATCATATTGCCAACAAGATGTTTGATAGTGAGGATGAAGGGTATAGATTCTATAACAAATATGGTCTTGAGAAAGGTTTTAGTGTCCGAAGAAGCTACGTTGAGTGGGATGGATCCAACAGCCATATAATTTTAAGGAAAATTGTGTGTAGTCGTGAAGGTGCTCGTGAAGAGAAGCACATGAAGATGAAGATGGAAGATAGAAAGAGGAGGCCACGGAGTATAACTCGTGTAGGGTGTAAAGCTAAATTGTTGATTGCAAGACAGGAGGGAACAGGTCAGTTGTTTGTGAAGGATTTCATCGATGAACACAACCATCCTCTTGCCCCATGGGATCTTTCGTATCTTTTGCGTTCACACAAAGGAATTAGCGATGAGCAGAAAGCGGACATTGCAGACATGGAAAAATCTGGGATCAGGAAACATCATATTCTGGATATTTTGTGCATGCAATACGGTGGATATGATGAGGTTGGATGCATGACGAGGGACATTTACAATTTCTGCCATGCTAACAAGCAGGAATCAATCGCTTCCGGTGATGCTCAAATAGTGATCAATCACATGGTGGCGCGGCGAGAGCGCTATTCCGATTTTTTCTTCAGGTACTTGGTTGATGAAGTTGGCCATCTGAAGGGACTGTTCTGGTGTGATAGTCAATCCCGACTTGACTACGAGGCTTTTGGAGACATTATTGTTTTTTATAGCACATACAGAACCAATAAGCACAATCTGCCATTTGTGCCATTTGTCGGGTTGAATCACCACCGCAGCACTGTTATTTTTGGATGTGGTATCATTTCTCATGAAACAAGCCAGGCATACGAGTGAATGTTACGGACCTTTTCTGATGCCATGGGACAGAAGCATCCGATATCTGTGATCACGGATGGGGACCTTGCAATGCAGAGAGCAATCATGGTGGTGTGGCCTGACTCAACCCATAGGCTGTGTATATGGCACATTCAGTAGAACATTGTACATAATCTGCATGATGATGCGGTAAAGGAGGAATTCAGATCTTTCATATATGATACATCTTCCATTGAAGAGCATGAGAGAAAATGGTTACAATTCTTACAACGGAATAAAGTAACAAGTGAGGAGTCCTGGCTGCATCAGATGTATAAGATGAGAAGATTGTGGTGTGCTCCATATCTTGAGGGGCATTGTTTCCTAGGATTGAGCAGCAATCAGCGGAGTGAGAGCTTAAACTCGGTGCTACATACGCATCTTGAGGCTAAGATGATGTTGTTTCAAATGCTAGAGCACTATGAGCGTTGCCTTGCGTCGTTTCGCTTGAACGAGGCTCTCCAAGACATCGAGGCCTTGCAGTCCATTCTGTTCACAGAGGAAAATGCTTCAAGTCTTGAGAAACATGCAACAAAAGTTTTCACTCCTGCTATGTTTAAGTTGGTCTTATGGAGCATAAATGCAGTAAGCAGATGTGAGATCAGAGAGGTACTTGATGTAGCAGAAGTTACCACATACGTTTTGTCTAAGAAGGAAAGAATGGATAAAAAGATTGAAGTGCGCACGGAGGAGAAGGAAGGTCTGCTTCACAGGATCAGTTGTTCTTGCCGCAAATTGGAATGCGCAGGCACACCATGTTCCCAAATATTTTACATATTGGGAATTTTACAAGAAGAAAGACTGCCCAGGTGTTGTGTTCCCACTAGGTGGACAATGAGTGCAAAATCTGCATTCGCACCGACCAGGAAGAGCGAGATGTATGAATACTCTGCAACCCTGCAAAGGTACCGTAAGTTAAGGAATTTTAGTCACGCGGCATGTTTCAAGCCATGCCACTCTGATGAGGCGTTTCAACATCTAATGAGGGTTTTGGAAGGATGAGATGTTTGCAAGGGATCAACTATTGAACAAGCTGACAGCAAGGGATCAACTAATGCTCAGAGTAACAGCATTAGGTTTGGCCCGTTGATACCACAATCGGCTAACCTTGATGGTGAAGGTTTCGATAAGGTTCTGGATCCCATGCATGTGCCAGGCCGAGGTGCTCCGAAGAAAAGGCTACAGGCAAAGATGAAGAAGACAAGATCACAGGGTAGATGTGTCTATTGTCATGTTGCAGATGGTCACAATCGACGTACGTGCAGCAAATTGTTAGAGGTACCTAATATGTCCTACTTTAATGTTCGCATGTGTCCAAATATATTGCATGGCATTAATTATATCCTTCTGTGTAGGATCTCGAAGCAGAACTCTGATAGCTACAACATTGTGCACACGTTCGGACAGCAATTACATTGACGATGAACCGGATGTTGTCGTGTGCATTGTTGTTTATGTCTAGTACCGTGTGGTCTTTAAAATATACTTCAAAGTGTCATTTAGTCAGTGACTTCCTTATAGCTATTTCTATGTATGACTCAGCCATTTGGTGGTCCAATCCCTTGTAATAGTATGAGATTGAGATCTTTGGTTTTCATTTTATATGTGACTTTTTGATGTCCAACTTTAAGAATCATGGTGTCTTCGCGGGCAGCGTGTAGCTAGTTTTTTCTGCAGTAGAATATTTGGAAATAGATGTAGTGGAGGAATTAAATTTTGCTCGCGGAAAAAAACATAGGCCGATATTGTTGAGCTCGCATGAAGGTTGATTGTCAACATTCACTTGGTATAGGCCGATTGCATGCTGTCAATAAAACACTTTACAGACGTGACGCAACGTGTGCATGTTGTCGTAATTCGTTAAAATATGGCAGAGAGTACTGGGGTGGGCATCCCTACATGCTGGCAAAATTTGGTGTCATTCTGAAGATGGCCATAAATTGACCTTCTCTAGCGGACGCCATTTGGGTAGGAGGGAAGGGTCCGTCGAAGGGCGTTTTTTTCCGACATCCTTCAAATGAACCCAAATTTTTTCCATAGGCTTGTACTATCATGATAAGCATCCATGCCAGGTTTCGTTGCTTTTCGACATTGAATGGATTTTCTACTATTTTCGCGACCAAAAACGGCTAAAATACTTTACGAACGTGACGCAACGTGTGCATGTTGTCGTAATTCGTTTAAATATGGCAGAGAGTACTGGGGTGGGCATCCCTATAGGCTGGCAAAATTTGGTGTAATTCTGAAGATGACCTAAAATTGACCTTCTCTAGCGGATGCCGTTTGGGTAGGAGCGAAGGGTCCGTCGAAGGGCGTTTTTTTCGACATCCTTCAAATGAACCCAAATATTTTCCATAGGCTTGTACCATCATGAGAAGCATCCATGCCAGGTTTCGTAGCTTTTCAACATTGAATGAATTTTCTACGGTTTTCGCGACCAAAAACGGCTAAAATACTTTACGGACGTGACGCAACGTGTTCATGTTGTCGTAATTCGTTAAAATATGGCACATAGTACTGGGGTGGGCATCCCTACAGGCTGGCAAAATTTGGTGTCATTCTGAAGATGACCTAAAATTGACCTTCTCTACCGGATGCCATTTGGGTAGGAGCGAAGGGTCCGTCGAAGGGCGTTTTTTTCGACATCCTTCAAATGAACCCAAATTTTTTCCATAGGCTTGTACCATCATAAGAAGCATCCATGCCAGGTTTCGTAGCTTTTCGATATTGAATGAATTTTCTACGGGCAGGAAAACACTAGAAAATGATTGAAGTGTCGGAAGTGAACCGAAATTGGCATGATGCTTGCCATGGCTATGGGATGATGTGTAAAAATAATGGCTTATGAATACAAATATCGTGCAGGTGGACAAAAAGAACTTCGGAGTACCCCTGTCGATAAATCCAAACAATTTAATCAGTCATCCATGCTCTCCATCTGAAGAATATGCATGTTCAATACAAACATCCGCAAGTTTAATACAGGTGATGAATCGTATTCATCCTCAATATCCCCAAATAGAGTGCAAAGAAAACAGACGCTTGTAACAATCAAAAAGATGAAGGTATTTAAGCAGATGCAGGACTTGCTCGGGGGGTGAGGTGGGACTTAATTTTGTTAGACGTGATTGTGGCACGAGATCGTCGCGACGTGGGCCGGCCTGCGCTGCAATGCTTGGATGGGTTGGGCTTTGGGGAGGAGGCAGCACCACCGTGGGAAACTTACGTGCATGCATGGCGTTGGTAATCACGCCTGCACGAACGATCTCCACAACCAGCCGCCAGCCAGACATGCATGAAGACCCGCGGATCGCGCGGGAACATCCGACTGGGGCCCGACAGGCGTACACGTGCGGAGCCCGCACCGATTCTGTCGGTCAGCGTGTCTCCTGGTGACAATGCGCGCGCGTGCGATGGCCCTTTCTCATGGGATTTGGTGGGGATCCACCTGCGCTTTGATGCGCCCTGACACCGCACCAATCCCGGAGCAGATCTCGTCAGGTCTGACTCCGCGGATCCCAAGGATGATTCGCCAGCACTTTTGTCACGTTGTGTCACATAAAATGTCTGTTTGGTTTCTTTCCTCCACTGTTTTGCACCAAAAAAAATTCTGTCGCAGTTGTACATGATGCTGCAGCTCCTAGCGTGGGGTATTCTGTGGTCAGGTACACAACCATCGCTAGCACAAGTGTGGCCGCATCGACGGCCACGTAGCATGAATGTACATAAATTTTCTAAAGTGACTGCTTATTTTTTTTCCGCAAAGGCCTACTCACAAACAACTATACGGTTGGATATAAACACATGCATGTCACGTCGAAAATGGAAATCTCATTCTAACAAAAATGTTATTAAAAGACCTTCCATCGTGAATGAATTGTTTCATAACTGCAAACATTCGTACAAAAACAAAAAATGTTGTCTCAAGCTTAAAACAGTTCAAATAACAGTAAGTCTCCTACGGAAGCTCGTCTCCGGTGCCAAAATCCAGTGACTTCTTTGTATTGGTCGTTCGAGTTTGCGTCGGGCTTGGCGACGACCCACCTTCTCCCATATTTTTTCACGATACATCAATGTAACCTAAGGAGTCCAGTTGTTCCTTTGCCTCACGCTCTCTAGCCAGACCCTCCGCCTCCTCCATATCTCGGATGCGCAGTTCCTGTCAAAAATCAGACGAATGTATTAGGACAAACTTAAGGATGATGAAGCCGTAGAATTGATGTAACATGAAGAATAGGAACCTCTAAATCCATGTCCGGAAACTCATAATCATCTTTGGGTGGATGATTATACACTAAGTACAAATGACATGTATTCCTGCCGTTCAGAAGAGAAATCATCTTTGCAAAATCACCTGGTCCTGAAATCGGGAACATTCCTTCTGGTAGTCTGCAAGCATACTCAGGTAAGAAGTGGTACAAATCTGAATCCTTTTTATAACCAAATCCATCCATTTCTTTCATGAGAAAAGTGTAGTCCAATACGCCGGGTTTAAACAATCTCATCTCGTAGGGTCTTTCCTCAAAGTATCCTTTCGGGACGTGCGAAAGCTCATAATCCCTATGAATGAAAAATTCCATTACCAGCACCTACATACGAGTATCTCACGTCAGATGTAATACATTGCAATCAACAAAGTGCCATACATAATTTTGGATGTGCGTAGCAACATCGCGACATAGTTACCTTATTATATGGGATGGAATCTTCATCGTCTGTAGAGATTTGGGATTGTTCCGTCTCTGGATGCTTAGCCTACGTATGAATCGCCGAAAGAGAGTTACACACATATTAAAAATGGTCATACAAAGTGATGGATGTGAATGTTTACCATGGGTGCGAGGTACTTACAGGGGGAGAATTGATGACATGTTGTTCGAGTGGACTGCTGTAGCATTCAACAGGGGACAGCGACATCGCTAGGCCTTGAGTGTTTGGGGATTGTGCCGTCTGACACTGCTTGGCCTGCATATGAATAGCTTACACAAAGTTACCCACAAATAAAAATTATTCATACAAAATCTCGGTCGTCAATGCATAGCATCGTTGCAAGGTACTCACAGGGGGAGAACTGAAGACATGCTCTTGCGGTGCACTGCTGTGGCATTGAACGTGGGACTGTAACATGCACGGTCTTCCAGAATCTTTCCTTCCATCATGACCTGCTCCACCATAGCCTTGTAGTCCATGTCCTTGCGCTCCTGTTGCAGCCTAATGTCCATATTGGCACGTGCCTGCAACACATTGGCGTCCATCTTGACACGCTCTGTCTGTATTAGGCCGTCGACAACCTTCTGGTCCTTTTGCAAAGTAAGCTACATCTCCTTGTACGCAAGCTAGAATTTCTTTTCCATGTCCTCGTGGTCCCGCTGAAACTTTTTTTCCATCTCTTCACGCATCTGCTTAGTCTTTTGAGCCATACCAGCACGCTCATCTTTTAGCATCATGTCAATGTACGCACGTTCTTATTTGAGTGACCTGTCCATCTCATCACGTTCACGTTGGACCTTCACGTCGATCTCCCGGCGCGCTTCACGTTGGACCTGTCGTACTCCGCACGGTTGTCATGCACGTGTGAATCCATGGTGCCTACAACACCAGACACAAGAATGCAATTAATGAGATCCAGATTGTCAAAATATACCGATTCTCACTAAAACATATGACTATTTAAACATCTCATAATATAAAATAGCATGGTATGTGAGACAAACTGACTGCTGAATTTCCAGCAAAATCTCAAAATCTCCCAACATTTGTATTCCAAATTTGCTATCAACAACCTCATCCAAATCAGTCCTAATAATCCAGCAACTCATTCAATAGTACCTCCTTTACTGTAGTATTGTGAACAAGTCTGTCTACGGCACATCTAAGTGGCTAAATGAAACATCATCCAAATCATGCCTACTACTGCAACATAGCCTAAAGGTCTAGTAAAGTAACTCCGCCAACAAAATATATCCATGACCAGATCGCGTGATCAGCTACCCCTAACAACCAATCGCAAAGCTCTTGCATAATTTTTTTTACTCCAACCTCATGAAATAATTCATAGTAATCCAGCAAAGCTCAAAGGTCTAGAAAATTAACTCCACTCAGATAATATATCCGTAACCAGATCATATTATCAACAACTATGAAATTGTAATCACATAGCTCTTCCATAACAGCCTTTACTCCTAGTAAAGACAACCACCCACAATCTTGCACCCAAACAGTACCTTCCAGGAAAATCCAATCTCCCAGGAAAAAATACCAAAAAACTTGCACACAATTTGGCATCTCTAATCTCATCACAACTGCCTTATTCGTCGAATCAACTGAAAAAAGTATCAATGTTTCGCGAGATGGGAGGAGACGTGGAGGATGAGACCTGTTTACTCCGGCGTCGGCATGGGCATGTAGAGAGCGATGGCGCGATCCCGGCGACGGCTACGTCAGGAGACCAAAACTTGATGGGGCGGTTAAGATAGGAGGGATATGCGCAAAAAAAAAAGATAGGAGGGATATGCGGTACGACGGACGGGTACATATCCGTGATTTCAGGATCAATTATATATTTGGAAATAATGCGCATGTATGGAATGGAATCCGTCCGTGATTTTAGGGTCAGTTAGTCATTTGGAAGATTTGTTAGTTAGCCTATTTAGAGGGAGCACGATCCTCTGGTGCTGGTGTTAGGGTTTAGTTGGGCCAGCGGACGAGCTCATCCCTAGTTCTTCTCTTACCCAAAGATTAGGGCCACCGTCTGCCATTCCCTAGTTCTTCTCTTAGCCAAAGGATTAGGGCCACCATCTGCCATTGCCGCCCTCGCCGACACCTAATCAACCATGTCATCGTCGAGCTCGATTAGGTGTACGCTGAGGGGCCGATCAGTTGCTGTGCCCCTGATCCCTTGCCCTGACTGTGGCGAGACGGTGAGATTCTATCTCTCCAGTACCGAAGAGCACGATGGCTGGGTGTTCTACAAGTGCAAGCACCACGATGTACAATCTCTTTATACTTTGGGTTGAAATTTACTGCACGAGTAATTTTTTCTACTGTTTCATTAGTGCCGGTTTGATTTGTGTTCATTCGATTCATAGGATCCATGTGATTTCTGGCGCTGGGAACTAGAGTACATGGATCATCTTGTTGGTACAAGTGTCCTTGTTGGTGCTTCTGCCGTTGATGCAATTGCTGCGGCACAGGATAGAAGGGAAGAGCTACAACGCGCAAAAAAACAGTGGGGAAAGAATGCATGTACCAACAGTGGCAATATTGGAGGCGGGACAAATTACAGTCTGAGCAATGTGCCAACCATTATGAAGCAACAAGCTTATACAATGTTAGGACTAGGCAGACAAATTGTTTTCATGCTGAAGCTGCTGACGGCTAGTGTAATGGTGTTGTGTGTGTTGTGTGTGATGCTGATTGTGAAGAAATAATGTATTTGTGATCGTATCGAGGCGATTATCGTGGTCACCTATAATAACAGCTTAATAAGAAGAGGTGTTCTAACATGCTACCTCTTAACCTCTTAATCGAATAGAAAAACTTAAGCAACCATTTAAATTCATGCCCACTATGTTGTGCACGAACACAAGAGTACCATGAAATAGTAATAAAGTACCTCATTACAACAATGACTTAAAAATCCCTTAATTTATTTCCACACACTATGTTTTGACGAAACTACTCGAGAGGCACATCAGGAACATGGGAAACAAACAGATAAATCCCATGATGTCCCAGGTACAGCAACATCAGCACCTTGTGTCCTATGAGCAAGAGTTTTTCCTTCTTCATGAACTCGTTACATTTGTTGATGCAGACATGACCGTCAATATCAGAAATGGTGTATGTACTTGACACAGTACTGTGTGGATGACAAACAATGGTTATGGCACCATATTCACCCATGTCTTCGGGGACAACATGATGAGGCAATTTCTGTTTGAACAACATATATGTTATGTCAACTCATCGCAGGTTATAGTTATGTAGTAAAGGAAGAACAATTAGTTTGGAACAAAGCTAAAAACATACTAAAATGACACAAAATAAAGGAAGAACAAGAAAGTTGGTTACCGAGAAGTTCTTGTTGCAATCTGACCATGTCAAGGTATGGAGGAATCCATATGCTCTTCCTTGATCATTGTTTCCAGCATCATGACGCTCCACTAACTTGTCAAGGTTCATCACTTGGCGTATGACATTCTCTATCATTCTCCAGTATAAGTTTGTCCCCTCAGTTATAGCGACATTGTCAATAATATCTCTTTTCTCATTGGACAATTGGTAGTATGCTATAATATTATATCACAGACAATTTAATTTAGAACATATGGTATATGATATGGTTAGAGTAATAAAACTTGCAGGAGCAACAAAGTAGTTTACTTGGATGTATGATAGGCAAATTCCCAGTTGTCACAAGGCTACTTGGTACTTCTGAGTTGTCAGTACTGAACGTAAACTCCTGACCCACATAAAGTGTGTAAACTCTAACAAATTCCTTCCAAGAATCTCCAGAAATGTATGTCAACTCATTTTCGTTGGTAATCTCACATGGGAATTCAAACCCCTCATTGGTAGTGAAACGTGCACCAAAATTCCCATATTTTCCCAAGGGCACTCTGAATTTCTGCACGAAATTGTATCTGCTGTAGTAGGGGATTACCTGAGTAGCATATGTATGATTGTTAATAAATATGAACTACCTGTTATTCTAAAGAGTTCGTCCAATCATAGTATGCCAGAAATAGATGACTAGCATAGTAGTTCACTAGTTCTTAACAATAATATCATATAACCCCATAGAAGATTTAAATTTACATGCACGTACACAAAACCATTTGATCAACTAGCAAATCTACATGCAATATAACTCTTTTTGTGGTAAACATTACAAACAACTAACAAGTACAATACTACTGCCTCTGTCCCAAAATTGTTGACAAATAATTTTACGTATGGATGTATGTACCACGAAAACATGAGTACATACGTCCGTATTTAGATGAATCTAAGACATTAATTTTGTATCGGACGGAGTACTAAATTTGTTATGATATTTGCTACGAGACATGTCAGAGTGGATCGTACTGTCTTGTTTGCAAATCCTGCACGCAGGGTGATGGTACAAAATTCCCTCATCCGATGCTCACCGGGGCACAAACCCTTGGTGTCCAAACAAATGCCGCACTACGATTCGAGATCAATCACATGATCCGTACTGTGTTAAAGATTTGTGCTAATTGTTGAATTCAGATCTGACAGATTCTATAGTGCAAATATGTACCGTGCTGTTCTCCTTAACCATTGTCGCTCGAAGGTGATCGGCACAAAACAATGCCTCGGAGGACGGTCCCAGACAGAGGGACGCGAGGAGGAGGCGGCGAAAAGAACAGACACATCCGACCCCTCAGGTGACGATGGCGGTGGCGGTGGCCGGAGATTTGGATAATGCGCGTCAGCCCGGCGTCTTCGATCTGATCTTGGAGCGGACGTAGCGGTGGTACGAGGCACCGATGCCGCGGGTAGTTATGAGGGAGGAGGTGCAATCACGGGATTTCGGTGGTACGAGACACCAAGCCTAGTTGGATCATTAGCCTACAACGGATTCCATCACGTAGAATCGCTCAGGTACATCAGCTGCCCCCGTCCAGAACCTTCGTGCTACACTGTCCACTTTGTGAAGCAAGTACAACATCAAAGATCCAAAATTTCCCCAAGCTTTTAAAATGCATTCCATGACCTAGTCAAGCAAGCATTCAAAATGCTATTCAGTTTACGCAAAATTTACCATTTACTGTAATTATTCTGGCCAAAAATACTCGAAAATTGGCCGCACGTGACAAAACTTGCAAACTTTGCATAAAATGGTTAAAATATGGCATGGAGGCCTAACATGGTCTTGAATTGTCACCCCTAAAAGTTGGGTTGATTTCAGTCAAGTCAGGAAAGCAGCATGTGCTCTCAGAGGGTGCCAGGCTCGGCCGGAAGGGCGCGTCTCGAGGAACCTCCATGTGCACACCATCTTCAAATAATGCCAACTTTATTTCTTGGCCTCCCATGACCAAATTAAGCATGCATGCACACTAGTTGTAAGTTTGTACTACTTTTTCCATTTTCTTCAATTTTTCGGTCATAAATGCCCGAAAAAAGTCCGCGATTGCCAAAACTAGTATTTTTTGCTGAAACTCTTTGAATGTTGTCCTAGAGGTCTATAAATGTAATATTTGACATTGCATGACATAATAGGTTGGGTTCATTTCGCATCTTCGATGATCTACTTTCTTCGTACAGCCGATGGTGTAGCACGAGGGTTCTGGATGGAGGCAGTGGATGTACCTCATCGACTCTATGCATGGAATCCAGTGTGGGCTAGTGGTCCAACATGGTATGGTGTGTAAATTAGGCCCACCCTAAGGCAAAGAATCTTTAAGGCATCATGTGCTACCCCTTTCGATGGATGTCTAGGGGGGGTTGATCTTCTGGGAGCTGTTTACAGGTCTTTTTCATTCGAAGAATGGAAAAACATGAAAAAAATGTCAAACCTTCAAAGCATTGTCCATGCATGCTTGATTTCGTCATGGGATGCCATGAAAACAACTTGGAATCCTTTGTAGATGGTGTAGTCAAGGAGGTGGCCCGAGACGGGCCCTTCTAGGCTAGCCTGTTACCCTCTGAAAGCACATGTTGGTTTATTAACCTATATTAAATGACCTCCAACTTTGTAGGGTTACAATCCATGGCCATGTTAGGGATACATGCCAAGTATGAACCATTTTCAGCTAAGTTTGCAAGTTTTTTCATGTGCGGCCACTTTTCGACCATTTTCGATACAAAATTTCAATAAAATAGAATTCTTGTCTAAACTGGCAATTATATTGCATGCTAGCTTGTTTTGGTCATGGGATTCCATGGGAAATAGTAGATATCAATTGTAGATGGTCTAAACATGGAGGTGCCCCATATATGCCCTTCCGGCCTTGTCTGGTAGCCGCAGAAATCACATGCTGGTTTCTTGACCTATCTAAAATCAACCCAACTTTGTAGGGTTACAAGCCATGGCCATGTTTGGGCTACATGCAAGTTTCAACCTTTTTCATCTAATTTTGCAAGTTATGTCACGTTCGAACAGTTTTCGGGCATTTTTTGTAACAAACAACACATTTTACCATTTAAAAAATGTATTCCTTTATGAATGACATTTTTAGGTTTTTTGGGAGCGATAGATGCTAATATTCCAACCTCCCATAACTCACGCCGCCCAGATTTCCTGAAATCCCACGATTACAGCTCCTCCCTCGTAACCACCCGTGGCATCCAGGCCTCGTACCACCTCCCACGGCCGCTGCAAGATCAGATTGGAGCCGCCGGCCACCACCCACCGGCGACGTCACGTCAGGGGTCGGACGCGAGTCATGTTGTCGCCGCCTCCTACTCGCGTCAACGTGCCGCTGCTCCTGTTGCGGCCGACGAGCACGACACGGCCACATCTAGTGTGCACTAGTAGAAAAACAGGGCTTTGGTCCAGGCCTGCCCAGCCCATTAGTCCCGGTTCAGTCAGGAACCGGGACCCATGGGGGCATACGTCCCGGTTCGTGCGCCCAGGGGGCCGGCCGGGCCTCCTGGGGCATTGGTCCCGGTTCGTCTGGACCCTTTGGTCCCGGTTCCAGACACGAACCGGGACCAATGGGCCTCGCTCCTGGCCCACATCCATTGGTCCCAGTTCGTGGCTGGAACCGGGACCAAAGGGTGGCCTTTAGTCCCGGTTCCAACCACGAACCGGGACCAATGTTGTGCCTATATATACCCCTCACCCGCGAGCAGAGCACTCCACTGCTCTGTTTTTTTCTGGCCGGCGAGGGGAGGGCTTTGTGGTGCTCTAGCTCACCTGCTATGCACATGAGGTGTTCGATGAAATGCCCGAGCCACACTACTTAAGCTTTCTCCTCTCGAAACTCGACCTCCAAGCTCCATTTTCCTCAAGATTTGTCTAGGTTTAGCGGTCAGTCACGTCCCGTCCCCGTCTTCACCGCCGTCGATCGCCCGCGCCGATCTCGTCGCCGGCACCACCGTGGTGAGCCTCTTGTTCTTATCTTCTTTCTAAAAGAGAAAAATTCTTACTTGTATGATTTAGATAGATACTTGTATAAATTTCATACTTTTATTATTGTTTGTTATTATATAGTGCGATGGTTTTGGTATCCGCCCCCATCGGCCCTCGTCCTGTCTATGATTCGGATGTGGTATATATTATATTTTATAACTATTTGGTTCATTTATTGTTTATGACAATTATGCCGACCAACGTGACATAGATTTTTTTATCTAGGAGGTATATGAACCGGAAATTCCAACCGACCCTATTGTCGAGAGGTTAAATTTAGTTGAAGAAGAAAACAATTACTTGAAGGAAAAATTGAAAAAAATTGAGGAGGAGAAGATGATATTGGAGTTGCATGTTGCGGATGTCGTCGATGATCACAAGATCAAGATGGATGCAATGCGCTTCAAGATTAGAAAGTATAGAAAATATGCCATTCATACCGAGGCTTGGTATCATTATGCCGTTGGATCAATTGTTACCTTGGTTGCGATTATGATCGCATTTGTTGTTGCATTGAAATGTTTTACGTAGTTTCAATAATGTATGGTTTAATTAGAAGCTCTGGAGAGCTATATGTTGTTCAATGAGAACTATGTATGTACTTTGGTTTTAATGTGATGATGAACTTGTATTAATTTGGTCACTTATCTATTCATGATGTTTTGTAATGGTTTTTGACACACTTAATTATATATAATGCACGCAGATGAACTGGCAATGGATGTACGGTGACAGACGCACCTCCGAGTACATTAAGGGCGTGCATAATTTTCTCGAAGTGGCTAAGGCAAACAAGCAGAATAGTTTTATGTGTTGTCCATGCCCTATATGTGGGAATACGATCTTACTCTGACTGGAAAATCCTTCACACCCACCTGCTTGATAAGGGTTTCATGCCACACTATAATGTTTGGACCAGGCACGAAGAAATAGGGGTTATGATGGAAGACAGCGAAGAAGAAGAGGACGATGACAACTATGTGCCCCCTGAATATGGTGATGCTGCAACGGGGGAAGCTGAAGATCAAGAGGAACCAGACATGTTAGAGGATCACCAAAAAGGGTTGTACCCCAATTGCGAAGATGGCAACACAAAGCTCGGTACCGTACAGGAATTGCTGCAGTGGAAGGCAGAGAATGCTGTGCCTGACAAAGGATTTGAGAAGCTACTAAAAATATTGAAGAAGAAGCTTCCAAAGGATAATGAATTGCCCGACAGTATGTACGCAACAAAGAAGGTCGTATGCCCTCTAGGATTGGAGGTGCAGAAGATACATGCATAACCTAATGACTGTATCCTGTACCACGGTCCGTACAAGGATTTGAACGCATGCCCGGTATGCGGTGCATTGCGGTATAAGATCAGACGAGATGACGCTGGTGATGTTGACGGCGAGCCCCCCAGGAAGAGGGTTTCTGCCAAGGTGATGTGGTATGCTCCTATAATACCACGGTTGAAACATCTGTTTAGAAACAAAGAGCATGACAAGTTGATGCGATGGCACAGAGAGGACCGTAAGAAAGACGGGAAGTTGAGAGAACCCGCTGACGGGTCGCAGTGGAGAAAAATCGAGAGAAAGTACCGGGCTGAGTTTGCAGGTGACCCAGGGAACGTATGGTTTGGTTTAAGCGCGGATGGCATTAATCCTTTCGGGGAGCAGAGCAGCAATCACAGCACCTGGCCCGTGACTCTATGTATCTATAACCTTTCTCCTTGGCTGTGCATGAAGCGGAAGTTCATTATGATGCCAGTACTCATCCAAGGCCCTAAGCAACCCGGCAACGACATTGATGTGTACCTAAGGCCATTAGTTGAAGAACTTTTACAGCTGTGGAATGGAAACGGTGTACGTGTGTGGGATGAGCACAGACAGGAGGAATTTGACCTGCATGCGTTGCTGTTTGTAACCATCAATGATTGGCCTGCTCTCAGTAACCTTTCAAGACAGACAAACAAGGGATACCACGCATGCACGCACTGTTTAGCTGACACCGAAAGTATATACCTGGACAAATGCAGGAAGAATGTGTACCTGGGGCATCGTCGATTTCTTCCGACCAACCATCAATGTCGAAAGAAAGGCAAGCATTTCAAAGGCGAGGCAGATCACCGGAAGAAGCCCGCCATGTGTACCGGTGATCACGTACTTGCTATGGTCAATGATTTACACGTAATCTTTGGAAAGGGTCCCGGCGGACTATCTATTCCGAATGACGCTGAGGGACGCGCTCCCATGTGGAAGAAGAAATCTATATTTTGGGACCTACCCTACTGGAAAGACCTAGAGGTCCACTCTTCAATCGACGTGATGCACGTGACAAAGAACCTTTGCGTGAACCTGCTAGGCTTCTTGGGCGTGTATGGAAAGACAAAAGATACACAGGAGGCACGGGAGGACCTGCAACGTTGGCACGAAAAAGATGGCATGCCTCCAAAGCGTTATGAAGGTCCTGCCAGCTACGCTCTTACCAAAGAAGAGAAGGAAATCTTCTTTGAATGCCTGCTCAGTATGAAGGTCCCGTCTGGCTTCTCGTCGAATATAAAGGGAATAATAAATATGGCAGAGAAAAAGTTCCAGAACATAAAGTCTTATGAATGCCACGTGATTATGACGCAACTACTTCCGGTTGCATTGAGGGGGCTTCTACCGGAAAACGTTCGATTAGCCATTGTGAAGCTATGTGCATTCCTCAATGCAATCTCTCAGAAGGTGATCGATCCAGAAATCATACCAAGGCTAAGGAGTGATGTGGCGCAATGTCTTGTCAGTTTTGAGCTGGTGTTCCCACCATCCTTCTTCAATATCATGACGCACGTCCTAGTTCGTCTAGTCGACGAGATTATCGTTCTGGGCCCCGTATTTCTACACAATATGTTCCCCTTTGAGAGGTTCATGGGAGTCCTAAAGAAATATGTCCGTAACCGCGCTAGGCCAGAAGGAAGCATCTCCATGGGCCATCAAACAGAGGATGTCATTGGGTTTTGTGTTGACTTCATTCCTGACCTTAAGAAGATTGGTCTCCCTCGATCGCGGTATGAGGGGAGACTGACTGGAAAAGGCACGCTAGGAGGGGACTCAATAATATGCAGGGACGGGCATTCTTGGTCTCAAGCACACTACACAGTTCTACAGAACTCTACCTTGGTGACCCCGTATGTCGATGAACACAAGAACATTCTGCGCTCCAAACACCCGGAGCAGTGTGACGACTGGATTACATGTGAACACATCAGGACTTTCAGCAGTTGGTTGGAAACACGTCTCAGAGGTGACAACACTGTTTCTGATGAGTTGTACTCGTTGTCCAGGGGACCATCTTTGACTGTATTGACTTACAAAGGATACAAGATAAATGGGAATACATTTTACACGATCGCCCAAGATCAAAAGAGCACCAACCAAAACAGCGGTGTCCGCTTTGATGCAGCAACCAAGAGGGGAAAGGACACATATTATGGTTACATAGTGGACATATGGGAACTTGACTACGGACATGATTTTAAGGTCCCTTTGTTTAAGTGCAAATGGGTCAATCTGTCAGGAGGCGGGGTACAGGTAGAGCCACATTACGAAATGACAACAGTGGATCTGAACAATCTTGGGTACACAGACGAACCATTCGTCCTAGACAATGATGTGGCACAGGTTTTCTATGTGAAGGACATGTCTACCAAACCGAGAAAAAAAGATAAGGAAGCGAATACATCATACGATGAGCCAAAGCGCCACATAGTTCTTTCAGGGAAAAGAGACATCGTGGGAGTGGAGGGTAAGACAGACATGCCTGAAGATTATGAAAAGTTTCATGAAATTCCTCCCTTCAAAGTCAAGGCTGACCCAAGCACCCTGTTAAGCGATGAAGAATATCCATGGTTACGGCGCAATAAGCAATGGACACAAGCGAAGAAAAAGTGAAGACAGATGAAGTCAGAAAGGGTTGAAAATTGATGATGTGGCTTTGAATGGTTCATTTTGAACACACAAAAAGTCTGGAGTTCAAATAAGTTCAAAAAATGAAATCCCTTTGTAACAGATGAGTTTTCGTCCGAAACCCTGATACATCAAAAGAGATTGTCCATTTTGTACACGAAGTGCATCCAGTTTTTGCCGTAACCCTCTCAACATTTTAGCACATGCTATGTGGGTGAAATGATGATACCATGCCAATTTTCAACCTCTTCAGAGTTCATCTGAAGTGCTTTTCAATTTCAGGGTCATTTAGCTCAAAGAATGAACTAATATAAAAAAGAATGAACTGGAAAACTTTTATGAAACTCTAATAGGAAAAATAATAAACTAAAAGAATGAAATAGAAAACTTTAATTAAAATCTAATAGAAAAAGAATGAACTAGAAAACATTAATGAAATTCTAATAGCTAGCAAAAAGGAATCAACTAAAAAGCTTTTATAAACCTTCTAGTATTTGAAACTAAAATTATAAAAATTTATGCAACTAAAATTAGCTAAGTATTTTCTGTTCGAAACATTAAAAGCAAAAAGAATTTTCAAAAGAACTTTTTTTTAGAAAACTTTAATAGCAAAAAGAATTATCATATTTTTTTTTGTTAGAAACTAAAATAACAAAAACTAATGGCACTAACGGAAAGTTTATAATATTTATTACCTAAAAGAAAAAAGAATTAAAAAATAAAGCAAAAAAAAAAGAAAATAAATAAAGCAAAAAACAAAAACAAAAAACTGGAAAAAAATAGAAAAAAATGCCACCTACTGGGCCACCACGGCCTGAATACGACTAGAAACCCAACCACGGGCCAGGATTCAGGCCCGCAGAAGGCCCAGTAGGCCCACAGGCAGCGGAGAGTCAGGTTAGGCCTGTAAGCCTGCATTTGAGAGGAGCTCGAGAGGGCAGCGGCAGTGGGGTTTATAAACCACTCCGCGCCCCTGTCAACTAGCGAGGTGGGACTAAACTTTTGGCCGCGGGCAGCACAAGGCCTTTGGTCCTGGTTGGTGGAACCAACCGGGACCAAAGGTCTCTGTTTCCCGCCCTTTGGGCTGCTGAAAAGAGACCTTTGGTCCCGGTTGGTGGCACCAACTGGGACTAAAGGGTGCATTGGTCCCGGTTGGTGCCATGAACCAGGACCAATGCTTAGTGTATATAAGCAGCACTTGTGAAAATTTCCATTCAGTTCTTCGATCCTGCGCTCGCTGCCCCGACGGCGCCGACGAACACCTCGACGCCGCCAGGCTGCCAGACCACATCGTCGCCTCCCCGAGCCCGCCATCCTCGTCGCCGGCATTCCCGAGCCCGCCGTCCTTGTCCCCGTCCTCGTCGCCTCCCCGAGCCCGCCGTCCTCGTCCCCGTCGCCGCGTGCCGTCCCGAGCCCGCTGTCCTCGTCCCCGTCACCGCGTGCCACCCCGAGCCCGCCGTCCTCGTCGCCGGCCTCGAGCCATCGCCGCCCCCCAGTGAGCACCCCCCTTTCCCATGGTCCCCTGGTCCCCGTTTTCGCGTGCCCCTGAGCTCGGCCTTGCTCTGCCACTGCTCCATGGTTGCCGCCGGCCCCGACGCATTGAAGAGCAGCAGCAACGTCGTGCAGGAGAGGAGAAGGAGTGGACAGTGAAGAGCAGCAGCAGCCCCCCCTTCTGAATTTTCTGAAATTTATTTCTGAATTTTTTTAGAATGATGAACAGTGCATAGAAGGTGTTTGATGAAATGCTAGATGGCTTTGGGCATTTTTGAAATTTCTGAATTTTTTTGTGGTGAGGTACTGATGCAAGACAAAGGTGATGGCAAAATTTCAGAATTTTTGGAGTGGTTTAGAATAGGTTTTCAGCAAGGAATTTGAATCTGGTTCAAATTTTATTTGAACAAAATTTGAAAAAATTGAACTATGGATCAAAAGGTTTTTGGTGAAATGGAGTGTGGGTACTGTCATGAAGTTGGAGTAATTTTTTCAAAAAAATTAGTAAGGAAAAAATAGGGTTGTAGTTCAATGCCAAGATTGGACCAAAATTGAAAAATGGAAGTTGTGCTCAAAAGTTTCAAATGACCAAAGTGGGTTTTTGCATAAAAATGATCTATAGGCATTAGAGGACTTCTCAAAAAATTTGTGGCATTTGAAAAGAATTATTTGAAATAGTTCTAGTGCAACAGGGTCATTCTAGAGTTTGAAAATACTAATAAAAGAATTTTTTGAGGCCAAATCATTATAAAAATAATTACTACTGATGTGTTTGTTCATAGCATTTTTTTCAATGTATGTATGTATGGATGGATGGATATAGAAAATGTTCATATATGATTTTTTTTTGTTCATAGCAATTTTTTTCCATGTATGTATGTATGTATTTTTTTAGATGTGCTATGTTTTTTTAGATGAGATGAAATCAGATGAGATGTTCATTTGTTGTATAAACATAACCCCGATAACTTCAATTCCCCTCGGGCTTATATTTTTGTGAGCATAGAAATTTTTGTAACTTGTATGAGTTTGATCACCGCGGACTTATATACTTGATTGGACTATGGAGTGCATATTTAGTCGAGTCCAACATCAATATTTGTGAATGATTTCATATTGTTGGGCACCGCGGATAGTTGTGAGAGGAGTTTTTCCTTTCATTTTGAGGCATGTGATCTAGATAATGTCCAATGCCTCATATCGCGAAAATAGTTATATTGGACAATTGATCTTCATATAAATGAAGCATAAAAGTTTAGCAAACAGTTTGGCAATCACTTAGAAATTTTCATGTTGTAGGAGTACATGTAAAAAAATTCAGAGTTGTTCATTCACTTAGAAATTTTCATGTTGTTCATTGACTTAGACATGAGGGGGGACGTCGATCAACCCCCTCTCACCCGACCAACTCTGGAGTCCACCCAAACCGGGACTGAAAAAGCGTTGTCGAGACCACCCCAAACCCTAGAAGAGTTGTCGAGGCCACCCAAATTTACCAAGTTAAAAGAGCATTGTCGAGGACCATTTTCTGCATATCCAGAATGGCGTCATTTTGTTAAATCCTTTGTCGGTCCGGACGTCGGACATTCATGAGAGAGGCGGTCCGGCCCAAACACTAGAAGCATTTTCGAGGCCACCCCAAACCCTAGAAGCGTTGCCTAGGCCACCCCAAACCCTAGAAGCGTTGTCGAGGCCACCCCAAACCGTAGAAGCGTCGAGCTAGCTAGGTCTACGTTTGCACTAATATATCCATCTGTCATGTTTGTATATTAATTGCCATGTTGTAATATTTGCAGAAACTATGGAGCACCCAGACATCGAAGCAGAACAGTTGTTGGGGGACATAATCCTCGGCGGAGGTGATGTCTTGTCGTATCTCAACGACACCGATGGTCTGGAAGGAGAGGGTGAAGCAGGCTCCGGTGATCGAACAATGGAGGTGGAAGGACATGATTATGATGGCTCCGGTGATGGAATGCCGGTGGAAGAAGGAGACCGTGATGACTGCTCCGGTGAGCGAACGGAGGAAGGAGCTGTTGCAAAGTCCGCCAAGGTATATATATTAATTAAGCCTGTGCTGACTAGCTAATTGATGCATTAATTGTTTTGGTATGTACACATATTAACTCTCTTCTTTCTTCTTTTCTAGCCCTCCGGATCAAGCCAAACTTCGGTAACGAGACGAGGCCCGAAGAAAAGGTTGCGCCAGGATGAAAGGTTCACGGTCACAGCAATCAAGGGTGATGGCCAACCAATTGAACCCAGCCGGACCAAGGAAGCATTTTCTGCTCAGTGCGGGGTTCTTGTTAGGGACATGATCCCGATCAGCATCCACCAATGGAATAAGCCTTAGAGCGAAGACCCTCAAGTGTCTTTTGTCAACGATAGATAGAAAGATGATCTTTGGACCGCGCTGAAGGCAAATTTCACCCTACCGCCAGAGGAGGATCCGGATAAGCCTGTTATAGAGCCATTGGTCAAGGCTCATGCTCTTAAGAAGATGGCAGATCTATTCAGGAGGTAGAAGAATGAGTTGAAATCAATGTTTGTCGATAAAGGGAAGACTCCAGAATTCATCGGCCGATTTGAGAAGATAAGAGATCACTGGCCCGCATTTGTGGCCCATAAGACATCGGAGAAGAGTAAGAAGATGTCAGCGACAAACAAGAAAAATGCTGCAAAGAAGGAGCATCACCATCGCACGGGGTCAGGTGGCTACCTCAAAGCCCGGCCATTGTGGGACAAGGCTGAGAAGGACCTGCTTGATAAAGGGGACGAACCAGAGACATTGAACTGGCCAGACCGTTCAAGGACTTGGTTCTTCGGGGTTGGGGGAACCTTGGACCCTGAAACAGGGAAGTGCCGTTGGACGAAGGAGCAACTTGTAATACCCGTCAAGAAGCTTCAGAAGTATATCGCTGCAGCGCAGCAAGGGACGTTCGTTCCCGACAGAGAGAACGACGAGCTCACACAGGCCCTCGGGAATCCTGAGCACCCAGGATGAACACGAGGCACGGCAGGCTCCGTTGCGTGGAAGGTTGGGTTTCCCAGCGCAGGCGGTTACAAAACCCGGGAGAGGAGGAGGAAACTGGAGCAGACCGAACTGCAGAAGCTGAATGCAAGGGTACGAGCGCTAGAGGAACAAGCACTACTAGTTCAGAGCCAGCGACCTGCCGGAGCTACCCCAGAAGCTACCCCACTATCTCGGCGGAGAAGCAGCGTGGCGTCCACCGAGCCTCCTTCTCCGCCTGCGCCGGCGCGTCCGAGCAGCCCGCCTCCTTCTCCGCCTTGTCAGCAACAGCGGAAGACAGCCGCCGCCGCTCCGGCTGCTCTGGCGCGTCGTAGCACTCCGCCTCCTTCTCCGCCTTGTAAGCAACGAAGGAAGACAGCCGCAGCCGCTCCGGCTGCTCCGGCGTCTAACAGTATAGCCAGAGGCGGGAGGCAATACATATTCGGTCCATCTCTCAAGCCTCTAGAGAAGTTACCATACGAGATGACCGAGGAGGAAAACGAGGAGATCTGTCAAGCCTAAGTGAAGGACTTTTTTGCAAAGAAAAATCCACCTCCGGAGGAGAAGATAGATCCGGTGAAATTGAAGCGCACTTTGAAGAACCTGAAGCGACCACCACCGCCTCCGCCGGATGACAACCATGTCCGCGCTCTTAAAAAGGCAGTGGAAGGAGCGCGCCGGTCGGGAACTACTTCAAGTGACAAAAGGTTACAAGAACGAAGAAGTGGGAACAAAATTCCCCAGCTCGGCGAACAGGCAAACCAATCGTGCCCCCCGCTCAAGGTGTCTAGTGATATCGTCGCAAATCTGCCGGGGATGGTGCCCGGTACCAATCCTGCTGATTACCTGAGCGATGATATAGAGTTTGAAACAATGGAGGTGGACGAATTCAGATACCAGTACGGGAAGCCTCTCGTCAAACATGGTCATCCTCCTCTAACAACGATGATGCAAAGATTCCATGAATGGTACATGGACACCTGCAAGTCTGGGAAGGATATTTTGACGCTGAGAGTTAAAGAGGAGCACGACCTCGTTGGAATTGATCTATTTTCTATTCCAATTTGAGGAGTTCTTCCAGTTTTTCAATCAAAAGGACCTCGATAAAATAATCATCACTTGCTACTGTCTGTAAGTACTATACTTCTGTAATTATGTCTCTATATATAGCTCAGCTCTTTCATTGCATGTATATATAATTAACCTCACTATATTATGCAGATTGAAGATCGTCGAATGCAGAAATGCACAAATCTATGATATTGGGTTCATTAACACAAATCTCATAGATGAATGGACGGTTAAATATAATGCGAAAGAAACCGAGGCCAACTTGCTACAATCGTTGCTTAAAAATCAAAACAAAGATAAAATACTCCTTCCTTACAACTTCAAGTGAGTGTTACTGTCTTCTGCATATTCGGTTTCCCTTATTACTCGAGGTTCTAGTAATGTAATTGATGAGTTATGCATGCGTGCGCAGCTTCCACTTTATTCTCCTAGAGATTAAGCTTGAGAAGGGACTAGTAACCGTCTTAGACTCAAGACGAAAAGATCCCAAGGAGTATGCGGCCATGACTAAAATGCTCCAGAAGTAAGTTCAATCGATCATTATCGCACCATATCGGCAACTTTGTTTATTTCCTGATATCAAGTAATTATTTTCTTTGTCTCGCAGGGTTTGGAAAGTGTTCACCGCAGAAGCTCCGGGACTGCTCTGAAAAACAATATGAAGTGCGTAAGCAATAATATTCACAATTTTTTTTATTACCATCATTTATGTTGATTTTCGTTCATATATATGTATTGACCCCCTTCTTCAAATTAGATTTGGCAGATGCGGGATGAACTCCTACCACAAGATCGCATAAAAGCAATTCAAGAGGAATTGGCGGGATTCTTTCTTGACCACGTCATCAATCCAGCCGGAGAATACCACGTGGAACATGACATCAGATGTTAGGGATTGTAAGAGATCTTATATTGTATATATGTAGCTAGTAGCGTCGGATAGATATACGAAAACTTGTTGTTCGACCAATCTCTCGGAGAAGGAGAAGGTCGATCACTTCTCTCTGTATATGTTCATGACGATCTTGTGTCTTTAATGGTTTCCTTCATTTGCTTACTAGCTAGCGTGTCGAGTCCTCTCTATACGTATAGTACGTAGCGTCGACCAAGCACGGAGATAAGAGAGGACACTTCTCTCTATTAGCTAGCTAACACAATATATGAAACCCCTAAATTAACCCTACAAAACCCCCAAACCGCAACACCCCCCCCCCCTTTAAAAAAAAACAAAAACCCCAGCTCCTGAGCTGCTGACGCGTGGATGCTCTTTGGTCCCGGTTAGTGTTACCAACCGGGACTAAAGGCCCTCCTGTAGGAGATATGCCCTAGAGGCAATAATAAATGTTATTATTTATCTCCATGCTCATTATTATGTTTATGTTCCATGCTATAACTGCTGTGGTTCCCGAGCCCGTATATCCATAAAGGCTCTGGGGAAAACCCATGTGCACGTGTGGAATAATAAACGGTAAAATGTATTCCTAGTCATGCCTCTAAGACTAGCTCAAGTGTTGCATGATGATTATGTTTTCCCAATCATGGGCATGTCTATGCCAGCAACTTTGAGGGCACAATGTTAGAAGAACATTTGTGTTGAATCGACCCGATTGATGTTATGCTATGAGATTCATTCGTCACATGTTAATGGTTAATAACACAGAGATGGTTAACGTTTGCATAATTCCTCAGACCATGAGAGTATTGAGTTTCTTCATGCTTGATTCATGAACTTTGGGGTTTGTTAAACGTCATCCGTAACTGGATGGCTATTACGGCGGCTTACGGGTTCATGGGAAAGTATGTCAAGTAACTTGATAGCTCAAGATTGGGATTTGCTCCTCCGACGATGGAGAGATATCTCTGGGCCCTCTCGGTGTTACGGTATCCATCATCGTCTGGCCAGACACTTTGTGATTTGATCACGGGGATGCCGGAACACGGTAACGAGAAAAGAGAACAATACCGATAACGGGGTAACTGGCATAGTGGACAAGTTGTTGATCCACGGGGATGCCAACATGTCTAACCTCGGGTATTTGTAACATATCATGAAGCAACAGGAATAGCACACGGCAACTGGAGGTTCACTCGAATATTCTTTCGTGTGGGTATAGGGGTCAATATGGGTGTCCATGGCTCCGATGCTGATCATTGATCGGAAGGTGTTCCGGTCATGTCTATACTTCACCGAACCTATAGGGTCACACGCTTAAGGGTCATCTATCTGCTGAATTCTAGACAGGGAGTCTGAGAGAAAATCACCGAAAAGTTTCGGAGACAACGGAAGAGTTCCGGAGAGAGAACACTGAAAAAGTTTCGGTAAAACCGAAAAGTTGTTTCGGATAAAACCATTGATCCAAAAAGGTTTCGGCAAGCACCGGGAATGTTTTGGAGGTTGCCAGATTGGTCTGGTAATTTCTGGATTTTTTTTGGAGATAAAACTGAAAAAAAGTTTCGGAGCTGCCGGAGTTGTTTACCGGGTAAACAAAGATGGTTTTAAATTAAACCACCATACTGGAAATGTTCCAGAGCATGTCCAGATAATTTTAGAGGGTGCTGGAAATGTTCTGGGACCTTCTGGAATTTTTCAGAAATAATAGTCGCGGAAAACATCTTGTCCCAGCGTGAGGGGACAAGATCCCACGGATCGTGGGGGCTGTTTTTGGGGGTGCCCCCTTTAGGGGGCAGCCCCTTGTGGCTGGACAAAATGTTGGGGGGCAGCCCCCACAAATGGTGGAGAGTGTTGGGAGGAAGGTGGGGCCCCATGGGGGAACACCATGGACAAGGGAACATGTTTTCTCCATGTTTGGTGGGAACATGTTTTCCTTCTTTGGTGGGTGCATGTTTAGTGGGCTGATTTTCAGCCCCCCCTCACCCCTTCCACCACTATATAAGGAGGAGGAGAGGTGCTCTCCAACTCCACTCCAACTCTCTCACACAAGCCATGCATGATCTGGCATTCTCTCTCCCTCCCACGAAATAGTTTCGTAGTGCCGAAAGGCTGTCTGGGTTCCGGTGGGAACTAGTTCTGGACGGCGAAGCCCTACCGGATAGATGACACCGTATGTGTGCAACCCCATAGAGAGGTCGTAGTTTCGTCCTTTTGCCCGAGGGGCTGTTCAAGTGTCCTCCCGAAGGGCTGTCTGAGTGACGGTCCGAGTTCTGTGAGTCCTCCCGAAGGGCTGTCCGCGACACCGTCCGGGGGACTGTCCGACCGCCTCCCGAAGGGCTGTCCGAGTGGCGGATGAGGGAGTACATCCTCGCGGTTGGGAGGTTGTAAAATCCTAGCTGCGGGGATCTGCACCGCCGATCGTCATCGACTCTACTTCCGCTGCTCTACGAGTCGGTAACGAAAATGATCAAACCTTGTATGCAGTCTCCATAGTGTTCCTGGGCTGGTGCGTAGGTCGGAAATTTTTTGTTTTCTGCTGCGTTACCCTACAGTGGCATCATGAGCCGTGCTATGCGTAGATGCAGGTTGCGATCTAGAATACATAAGATGTATGGGTGTTGCACAATATAATTAGGTAGTAGATGAGTTCTATTACTGAAAATTATTTGTGCGGGTAGCAGATGAAATCTGTTACCCGAGGTTCTTGTTGCTTCCCTGGAATTTGCATATTTCTGATCTTGATAACAGCATGGTGGAGTTTCAATATTCTGGCAATCCGCGATCCTGATTGATCAACGAAGTGCTAACAGTTCATTGAATTCCACCGTAGTTAAAAAGAAAGATGAAATTTCGCAGACGAAAGGGCAATGCAGATATGATCTGCACGGGGGTCATGCGTATGACGAAGTTTAGTATGGGGCTCGAGATTTTATTATCTCGGTTTTCATACACCCCGCATTGTTAATCTAGCGACTAGGATTATCATACTTGATGATGGACGTTGGTAGCTTCGGTTTGTTTCGAAACCTTAAAAGCCACGTAAAACAAGTTTTTGCATGAACCGATTAGAGGCGTCTAACTTGGTTTTGCAGGAGGGTTTGCATGTGCATGTGATGTGGTATAGCAGTGCTCATAATAATTTGATTATGTATGAGATGACTATATAATGTAAATTTATTAACATGACCTGCGTGTCATGATTCGGCATGATGGCTGGAGCCATATGATTGCACTTTAATGACCTGCGTGTCAAACTTGTTGTAATGCATTATTTTATTAGCTATAGAGATAGCAATATTATCTGGTGCATTGACAAGGTGGTGGCAATCTTCGTGAAGGTGAACACCGACGCGAATGCCGAAGACGAAGAAATACAAGACTTCTCCGTCAGAAAGGGCTATACCATATCATGCTATTATGAATTGCCTGAGATGTTTATCCCTTATGTTGCACCCTTCTTGATTGCGCGGTAGTCGCTTTTATTAGGGTGATCTCTCACAAAAATATCAAGTAGTTAGTGTTCTCCCAAGTGTAGCACCGTCACGGCACCTAACTTTTCGGGGCATCACATGGACACATGGGTGCGAACGATTAGGGAAGTGTGAGGCGGGTGAGTTGAGACCTCGCAGCAAGATCACTTGGTTGTCTTGACGTTCTGGAGGAGCGTCCTGAGCTCAGAACACGCCCATCGAAAGATGAACAAGAGTCACATAGAGATGTGATTGGCAAGTTGGCCTACCGATTGCAATTTTCGTCACTTGAGATGGACACATCCTTGGCGTTGAATTGTAATATGGATCTTGAATCGCTCACAATCAATTATGAGAGATATTGATTTGAGTGGGAGAGCACTGTTGAATTAACTTGTTTAATTCTCAGTGCAATTAATTTTGAACACTGTCTAAGTGTGATTTGCATAATAGTTGTAGAATAATGGCTCGCATTTCCACCTTCCCTATTAAAATTGAATAGCTGTTAAATATCTGGTTAAATCTTTACGGTTGGTAACGTAATGTGAGGAATGTCCTCCAGAGTGCCGAGAAGGACTTTGTCCTATCGCATACTTTCGGTATTCTCTCGCTTATGCTATGGATCATGTGACTCTCGTCCTTCGATCCAAAAGCTAGAATTCCGTTTCAGTCAAGTGCAATATGTTTGCTTCCATCAGACCTGAACTTCGAAAGTTTGGATAGTTATGTGATATTCATGGAATCTGAAAATCATTTTCAGAGACAGACAAAGGCTAAAAGATATGAGATATCCAAAGCAATGTTTGTTTGCAAACTATTAGTAAAGGAGTTTACTATGCATTAGACTGATAAGAGAGGGATCCAGTAGAACGCCTGTCATATGATGAAAAGTGAATAAAACAACAACTTAAAGAGAAAGGAAGTGTCCGAAGGGTGTTAGTGTGACTTACACACCTAGGAAGTCCGGGGCTAACGCCACTCTTAAGTTGGGTGCTTCTTCTGAGAGTAGGAGAAATACTGAAAGTTAAACTGTTAGAAGTATAAAGGCAATAAGATAGAAGACTGGAATATCCAGCTCATGTATGAATGTCATACAAGTTTTTGATGTATAGAAGGCTGGTCAAAGATATAGTTCTTGGGAATTATGATTAAATTGTTAATCACTAATTCTTGGGTATTGTGAGTTAATCACAAATATACCCGCTCGATTGCATTCTGTTGCAACTCGATGTAAGAACTACTATGGCCTGAAAGACTAGCCAGGAATGAGGTTTTGGTATACACAGGGAACATAGTAAATGTTACTATACCTTCCATCGGTGTATTACCGTCTGTATTTATTTTCATAATTCATTTAGAGTTTCACAAACTCTAGCCCATTGCATAAGGTATCTTGCAAGAAGGTTGTTCATAAGAGAACTTTTGATGTTCGAAGTTATGAATAACATAAGGGCCATACTTTCATTGAGAATGAGATGTATGTTATGAATAATGATATTAATATATTACCTCTCGATTTACTTTCATAATTCATTTTAGAGTTTCATACACTCTAGCCCATTGCAAAATGTTTGTTGCAAAAGGGTTGTTCATAAAAGAACAATTGTTGTTCAGTATTATGAATAACATGAAGGGCCATGCTTCCATCCAGATGGGACGTATGTTATGAATATTGATGGTAATATGATACATCCATAACACTGACGCTAAATGTCGCAAGACTAAAAGAATACCACACAAGTGTGGCACTGCATTTGGTCACATTGGAGAAACCCGCATGGAAAATTCCATTATGATGGATTTTGAAGTCATTTGATTTTGAATCATCTGACACTTGCAACTTTTCTCCGAAAAGTGAAGTGACTAAAATACCGTTCACAGGCCATAAGGAACGAGCAAAGAACGTATTGGTGATCATGCATCATGATGTATGTAGTCCAATAAATGTTGTTGCAAGTAGTGGATTTATCTATCTTCAGAAATGACTCAAGTAGATATATGGATATTTACTTGATGAGACGTAAGTCTAGATCTTTTGAATTCAGTCAAAAGGTTTTCAAGAATGAAGTAGAAGTTATTGTAACAAGAAAATTATGTTTCTACAATTGGATTGCAGAAAGGAATATTTGAGTTACAAGTTTAGCGAATGTCTGATGAGTTGTGAAAGGGGATTCATAACTTGCACCTCCCGGAACACCACTACAAGTGGAAAGTCCGTGAAGATGTAATCGAACCATTTATGACATGGTAAGATCAAAGATGACATAAATAAATTTGCCATTATCCCTTTTAAAGAGTGATGCTTTAGAGACTACGGCTTTTACACTGAAAAGAGCTCCATCAGGTCTGTTGAAATGACGCCATGGTATGGTACGCCCAACCATGTTATATCCTTTCTTAACATTTGGAATATGGGGCTTGTGTAAAAGGTTACAAACCTATTCCAAATCAAACAAGTGCTACTTTGTAGGTTATCCCAAGTCATTGGGTATTCCTCCCTCACTATACCGAGGCAAATAGGTTTGCCACAAAGAACGGTATGCTTTTTGAAGAAAATGGTTCTTTCAAAAAGGTGAGTGGGAGAATAGTGCAACTCGACGAGATAAACAGTATCTTCGTCATCAGGTCAAAGGAAAGAGACCTTGGAAGTAATTCCGGAGTTTCCTACTGCGACTGATACGGAAGTCTCTACAATAAAATGTATGTACTTCGGTCGAACTTACAACTGAACCACGTAGGAAAGGCTCGTGCAAACCTCTCAGGTGCGCAAACGAGATATTGTTGTTAGACAACAGTATACCTACAATACACAAGGAAGCGTTGATGGGCCCTGACTCCGGAATTGGCTAAATGCCAATACAATCCAAGATAGTTTCCATATAAATGTTTCAAGATTAAAATCTTGATACACCTTTCGGAAGACTTAGAGTCTAACGAGTTTTTATGGAACTATAACTGATACGAATAAAAATGTTTTATCCATAAAGCTCGACTTGTTGCAATATACAAGTTCAAGGAGTTGACTACGATGAGGTTGCTTCACCGTAGCGATGCTTAAAGTCGGTTCGGGTTGAACTAGCAATTAATACATATTTCATATCATGAGATATAAAACAATGGATGACAAAAGGATTTCCATCTTATGGAAATGAAACCAAGGACTTGCATGTGTTACAGTCCAAGGTATTTTGTCAATCCAGAGGATGCTAGTAAGGGTGCAAACTTCAGAGTTCCAGCGATGGACAGAAGAGAGCAAAGTGGAGTTGGAATCTTCGTGTTTTGATGAAATGGTCAAAGGAGTTTTGACTTCATCAATGAATAACGAAGATGCTTGTAATTCAAGAAAGTAAGTGGGAGCCTAATAACATTTCTAAAAACCTTGTGTGCTTGACACATTGTTAATTGGAAATAAAATTCTTGACACGAATTAGGACTTCATTTGAAAATAGTTTTTCGATGAAGTGCTTGGGCTAAATAGCCTTTATATTAGGCATGATGATCTATGGAGATAGATTTACCTAATGGGGCTAAGCAATAAATACATATTGACAAGATGCTAAAACTTTTTAGCATTTAAAACGCCAAGGAGTGATTCTTGCCGAAGTCACATGGAAAGAGTTTTTGCAAGACTCGGTGTCCCTAAAAACACTGATGAGCAAAATACATGATGGAGATTCCACACACCTTCGTGTTTGGATTAATCATGTATTCCATGGTATGTAAAACAACCAGATATGTCCAATACTCCAAAGTTGTTACGAGTATAGATACCAAAGTGATCAAAGTACTGATCATGGGACAACAGTGAAAAAGGGTCATTGAGTACTATAGTAGCACTGATGACATGTTTTCTCGCAAGTGAAGATCATGAAGAGTTCGTTGTAAAAGGTTACATCGATACAGTCTTCATCATTTCTCCATGCGATTTTCGATTTAAATTGAGGGTTTTGTGTAACACACAATGTGGTGGCACAGTTAGTTGGAAAAGGTTTCCAAACAAATTACTGTGGCGAATTCTATAATAGAGGCTAAGTATGTTACCGCTTTCGAAGCGACAAAGAAAATGTTGAATCATATAGTTCATTCATGAACTTAGTATGGTTCCAAGATGGCTTTTGTCAATGGGACACTACTGCAGGTAGTTGCTCCATAACTCAGTCTGAGGAATCCAGGTTAGACCTGTGATTCACATACATACAAAGCCAAGTCCACACAAAATATGAATTTTGTGAAAGCGTAAAAACGCGAGGATACGCAAAGATACACACGGAGCTGAAGCCGTCAGATCCGTTGGACATCAGGCTATACCACATGCGAAGCATATTTACACCGGTGTGCCACAGGTGTAAAGTGCATTAGCATTAACTAGATTATTGACTCTAGTGCAAGTGGGAGTCTGTAGGAGATATGCCCTAGAGGCAATAATAAATGTTATTATTTATCTCCATGCTCATTATTATGTTTATGTTCCATGCTATAACTGCTGTGGTTCCCGAGCCCGTATATCCATAAAGGCTCTGGGAAAAACCCATGTGCACGTGTGGAATAATAAACGGTAAAATGTATTCCTAGTCATGCCTCTAAGACTAGCTCAAGTGTTGCATGATGATTATGTTTTCCCAATCCTGGGCATGTCTATGCCAGCAACTTTGAGGGCACAATGTTAGAAGAACATTTGTGTTGAATCGACCCGATTGATGTTATGCTATGAGATTCATTCGTCACATGTTAATGGTTAATAACACAGAGATGGTTAACGTTTGCATAATTCCTCAGACCATGAGAGTATTGAGTTTCTTCATGCTTGATTCATGAACTTTGGGGTTTGTTAAACGTCATCCGTAACTGGATGGCTATTACGGCGGCTTACGGGTTCATGGGAAAGTATGTCAAGTAACTTGATAGCTCAAGATTGGGATTTGCTCCTCCGACGATGGAGAGATATCTCTGGGCCCTCTCGGTGTTACGGTATCCATCATCGTCTGGCCAGACACTTTGTGATTTGATCACGGGGATGCCGGAACACGGTAACGAGAAAAGAGAACAATACCGATAACGGGGTAACTGGCATAGTGGACAAGTTGTTGATCCACGGGGATGCCAACATGTCTAACCTCGGGTATTTGTAACATATCATGAAGCAACAGGAATAGCACACGGCAACTGGAGGTTCACTCGAATATTCTTTCGTGTGGGTATAGGGGTCAATATGGGTGTCCATGGCTCCGATGCTGATCATTGATCGGAAGGTGTTCCGGTCATGTCTATACTTCACCGAACCTATAGGGTCACACGCTTAAGGGTCATCTATCTGCTGAATTCTAGACAGGGAGTCTGAGAGAAAATCACCGAAAAGTTTCGGAGACAACGGAAGAGTTCCGGAGAGAGAACACTGAAAAAGTTTCGGTAAAACCGAAAAGTTGTTTCGGATAAAACCATTGATCCAAAAAGGTTTCGGCAAGCACCGGGAATGTTTTGGAGGTTGCCAGATTGGTCTGGTAATTTCTGGATTTTTTTTGGAGATAAAACTGAAAAAAAGTTTCGGAGCTGCCGGAGTTGTTTACCGGGTAAACAAAGATGGTTTTAAATTAAACCACCATACTGGAAATGTTCCAGAGCATGTCCAGATAATTTTAGAGGGTGCCGGAAATGTTCTGGGACCTTCTGGAATTTTTCAGAAATAATAGTCGCGGAAAACATCTTGTCCCAGCGTGAGGGGACAAGATCCCACGGATCGTGGGGGCTGTTTTTGGGGGTGCCCCCTTTAGGGGGCAGCCCCTTGTGGCTGGACAAAATGTTGGGGGGCAGCCCCCACAAATGGTGGAGAGTGTTGGGAGGAAGGTGGGGCCCCATGGGGGAACACCATGGACAAGGGAACATGTTTTCTCCATGTTTGGTGGGAACATGTTTTCCTTGTTTGGTGGGTGCATGTTTAGTGGGCTGATTTTCAGCCCCCCCTCACCCCTTCCACCACTATATAAGGAGGAGGAGAGGTGCTCTCCAACTCCACTCCAACTCTCTCACACAAGCCATGCATGATCTGGCATTCTCTCTCCCTCCCACGAAATAGTTTCGTAGTGCCGAAAGGCTGTCTGGGTTCCGGTGGGAACTAGTTCTGGACGGCGATTTCCTCCCTCACTATACCGAGCAAATAGGTTTGCCACAAAGAACGGTATGCTTTTTGAAGAAATGGTTCTTTCAAAAAGGTGAGTGGGAGAATAGTGCAACTCGACGAGATAAACAGTATCTTCGTCATCAGGTCAAAGGAAAGAGACCTTGGAAGTAATTCCGGAGTTTCCTACTGCGACTGATACGGAATTCCTCTACAATAAAATGTATGTACTTCGGTCGAACTTACACTGAACCACGTAGGAAAGGCTCGTGCAACCTTCAGGTGCGCAACGAGATATTGTTGTTAGACACATATACCTACAATACACAAGGAAGCGTTGATGGGCCCTGACTCCGGAATGGGCTAAATGCCAATACAATCCAAGATAGTTTCCATATAAATGTTTCAAGATTAAAAATCTTGATACACCTTTCGGAGACTTGAGTCTAACGAGTTTTTATGGAACTAAACTGATCGAATAAAAATGTTTTATCCATAAAGCTCGACTTGTTGCAATATACAAGTTCAGGAGTTGACTACGATGAGGTTGCTTCACCGTAGCGTGCTTAAAGTCGGTTCGGGTTGAACTAGCAATTAATCATATTTCATATCATAGATATAAACATGGATGACAAAGGATTTCCATCTTATGGAAATGAAACCAAGGACTGCATGTGTTACAGTCCAAGGTATTTTGTCAATCCAGAGGATGCTAGTAAGGGGTGCAAACTTCAGAGTTCCAGCGATGGACAAAGAGAGCAAAGTGGAGTTGGAATCTTCGTGTTTTGATGAAATGGTCAAGGAGTTTTGACTTCATCAATGAATAACGAAGATGCTTGTAATTCAAGAAAGTAAGTGGGAGCCTAATAACATTTCTAAAAACCTTGTGTGCTTGACAAATTGTTAATTGGAAATAAAATTCTTGACACGAATTAGGACTTCATTTGAAAATAGTTTTTCGATGAAGTCTTGGGCTAATAGCCTTTATATTAGGCATATGATCTATGGAGATATATTACCTATGGGGCTAAGCAATAAATACATATTGACAAGTGCTAAAACTTTTAGCATTAAAACGCCAAGGAGTGATTCTTGCCGAAGTCACATGGAAAGCAGTTTTTGCACGCTTTTATTAGGGTGATCTCTCACAAAAATATCAAGTAGTTAGTGTTCTCCCAAGTGTAGCACCGTCACGGCACCTAACTTTTCGGGGCATCACATGGACACATGGGTGCGAACGATTAGGGAAGTGTGAGGCGGGTGAGTTGAGACCTCGCAGCAAGATCACTTGGTTGTCTTGACGTTCTGGAGGAGCGTCCTGAGCTCAGAACACGCCCATCGAAAGATGAACAAGAGTCACATAGAGATGTGATTGGCAAGTTGGCCTACCGATTGCAATTTTCGTCACTTGAGATGGACACATCCTTGGCGTTGAATTGTAATATGGATCTTGAATCGCTCACAATCAATTATGAGAGATATTGATTTGAGTGGAAGCGCACTATTGAATTAACCTGTTTAATTCTCGGTGCAATTAATTGTGAACACTGTCTAAGTGTTATATGCATAATAGTTGTAGAATAATGGCTCGCGTTTCCACCTTCCCTATTAAAATTGAATAGCTGTTAAACATCTGGTTAAATATTTACGGTTGGTAACGTAATGTGAGGATTGTCCTCAAGAGTGCCGAGAAGGACTTTGTCCTATTGCATACTTTCGGTATTCTCTCGCTTATGCTTGGATCATGTGACTCTCGTCCTTCGATCCAAAAGCTAGAATTCCGTTTTCAGTCAAGTGCAATATGTTTGCTTCCATGAGACCCGAACTTCGAAAGTTTGGATAGTTATGTGATATTCATGGAATCTGAAAATCATTTTCAGAGACAGACAAAGGCTAAAAGATATGAGATATCCAAAGCAATGTTTGTTTGCAAACTATTAGTAAAGGAGTTTACTATGCATTAGACTGATAAGAGAGGGATCCAGAAGAACGCCTGTCATATGATGAAAGGTGAATAAAACAACAACTTAAAGAGAAAGGAAGTGTCCGAAGGGTGTTAGTAAAACTTTCACGCCTAGGAAGTCCAGGGCTAAAGCCACTCTTAAGTTGGGTGCTTCTTCTGAGAGTAGGAGAAATACTAAAAGTTAAACTATTAGAAGTATAAAGGCAAAAAGAGAGAAGACTGGAATATCCAGCTCATGTATGAATGTCATACAAGTTTTTGATGTATAGAAGGCTGGTCAAAGATATAGTTCTTGGGAATTATGATTAAATTGTTAATCACTAATTCTTGGGTATTGTGAGTTAATCACAAATATACCCACTCGATTGCATTCTGTTGCAACTCGATGTAAGAACTACTATGGCCTGAAAGACTAGCCAGGAATGAGGTTTTGGTATACACAGGGAACATAGTAAATGTTACTATACCTTCCATCGGTGTATTACCGTCTGTATTTATTTTCATAATTCACTTAGAGTTTCACAAACTCTAGCCCATTGCATAAGGTATCTTGCAAGAAGGTTGTTCATAAGAGAGCTTTTGATGTTCGAAGTTATGAATAACATAAGGGCCATACTTTCATTGAGAATGAGATGTATGTTATGAATAATGATATTAATATATTACCTCTGGATTTACTTTCATAATTCATTTTAGAGTTTCATACACTCTAGCCCATTGCAAAATGTTTGTTGCAAAAGGGTTGTTCATAAAAGAACAATTGTTGTTCAGTATTATGAATAACATGAAGGGCCATGCTTCCATCCAGATGGGACGTATGTTATGAATATTGATGGTAATATGATACATCCATAACACTGACGCTAAATGTCGCAAGACTAAAAGAATACCACACAAGTGTGGCACTGCATTTGGTCACATTGGAGAAACCCGCATGGAAAATTCCATTATGATGGATTTTGAAGTCATTTGATTTTGAATCATCTGACACTTGCAACTTTCCTCCGAAAAGTGAAGTGACTGAAATACCGTTCACAGGCCATAAGGAATGAGCAACAAACTTATTGGTGATCATACATTTTGATGTGTGTAGTTCAATAAATGTTGTTGCAAGTAGTGGATTTATCTATCTTCAGAAATGACTCAAGTAGATATATGGATATTTACTTGATGAGACGTAAGTCTGGATCTTTTGAAATCATTTGAAAGGTTTTCAAAATGAAGTAGAAGTTATTGTAACAAGAAAATTATGTTTCTACAATTCGATTGCAGAAAGAAATATTTGAGTTACAAGTTTAGCGAATGTCTGATGAGTTGTGAAAAGAGTTTCATAACTTACACCTCCCGGAACACCACTGTGAGTGGAAAGTCCGTGAAGATGTAATCGAACCATTTATGACATGGTAAGATCAAAGATGACATAAATAAATTTGCCATTATCCCTTTTAAAGTGATGCTTTAGAGACTGCAGCTTTTACACTGAAAAGAGCTCCATCAGGTCTGTTGAAATGACACCATGGTATGGTACGCCCAACCATGTTATATCTTTTCTTAACATTTGGAATATGGGGCTTGTGTAAAAGGTTACAAACCTATTCCAAATCAGACAAGTGCTACTTTGTAGGTTATCCCAAGTCATTGGGTATTCCTCCCTCACTATACCGAGGCAAATAGGTTTGCCACAAAGAACGGTATGCTTTTTGAAGAAAATGGTTCTTTCAAAAAGGTGAGTGGGAGAATAGTGCAACTCGACGAGATAAACAGTATCTTCGTCATCAGGTCAAAGGAAAGGAACCTTGGAATTGATTCCGGAGTTTCCTACTGCGACTGATACGGAAGTCTCTACAATAAAATGTATGGACTTCGGTCGAACTTGCAGCTGAACCACGTAGGCAAGGCTCATGCAAACCTCTCAGGTTAAGTGATTCAAGATTAAAACCTTGATACACCTTTCGGAAGGCTTAGAGTCTAACGAATATTTATGGAACTTAAAACTGATACGGATAAAAATGTTTTATCCATAAAGCTCGACTTGTTGCAATAACAAGTTCAAGGAGTTGACTACGATGAGGTTGTTTCATCGTAGCGATGCTTAAAGTCGGTTCGGGTTGAACTAGCAATTATTACATATTTCAATCATGAGATATGAAACAAAGGATGACAAAAGGATTTTCATCTAATGGAAATGAAACCAAGGACTTGCATGTGTTACAGTCCAAGGTATTTTGTCAATCCAGAGGATGCTAGTAAGTATGCAAACTTCAGAGTTCCAGCAATGGACAGAAGAGAGCAAAATGGAGTTGGAATCTTCGTGTTTTGATGAAATAGTCAAAGGGGTTTGACTTCATCAATGGGTAACGAAGATGCTTATGATTCAAGAAAGTAAGTGGGAGCATAATAATATTTCTAGAAATGTTGTGTGCTTGACACATTGTTAATTGGAAATAAATTTCTTGACACGAATTAGGACTTCATTTAAAAATAGTTTTTTGATGAAGTGCTTGGGCTAAATAGCCTTTATATTAGGCATGATGATCTATGGAGATAGATTTACCTAATGGGGCTGAGCAAAGATACATATTGACAAAATGCTAAAACCTTTTAGCATTAAAAACGTCAAGGAGTGATTCTTGCCGAAGTCACATGGAAAGAGTTTTTGCAAGACTCGGTGTCCCAAAACACTGATGAGCAAAATACATGATGGAGATTCCACACACTCTTGTGTTTGGATTAATCATGTATTCCATGGTATGTAAAACAACCAGATATGTCCAATACTCCAAAGTTGTTGCGAGTATAGATACCAAAGTGATCAAAAGTACTGATCATGGGACAACAGTGAAAAAGGGTCATTGAGTACTATAGTAGCACTGATGACGTGTTTTCTCGCAAGTGGAGATCATGAAGAGTTCGATGTAAAAGGTTACATCGAAGCAGCCTTCATCATTTCTCCATGCGATTTTCAATTTAAATTGAGGGTTTTGTGTAACACACAATATGGTGGCACAGTTAGTTGGAAATTGTTCCAAACAAGTTACTGTGGCGAATTCTATAACAGAGGCAAAGTATATTGCCGCTTTCGAAGCGACAAACAAGATGTTGAATCATATAGTTCATTCATGAACTTAGTATGGTTCCAAGATGGCTTTTGTAAATGGGACACTACTGCAAGTAGTTGCTCCATAACTCAGTCTGAGGAATCCAGGTTCGACCTGTGATTCGCATATATACCAAGCCAAGTCCACACAAAATATGAATTTTGTGAAAGCGTGAAAACGCGAGGATATGCAAAGATACACACGGAGCTGAAGTCGTCAGATCCGTTGGACATTCAGGCTATACCACAAGCGAAGCATATTTACACCGGTGTGCCACAGGTGCAATGTGCATTAGCATTAAACTAGATTATTGACTCTAGTGCAAGTGGGAGTCTATAGGAGATATGCCCTAGAGGCAATAATAAATATTATTGATTATCTCCCTGTTCATAATTAGGTTTATGTTCCATGCTATAACTGCTATGGTTCTCGAGTCTGCAAATAAAACGAGGCTTGGAGGAAGACTCATATGCACGTGTGGGATAATAAACGATAAAATGTATTCCTAGTCAAGCCTCTATGACTGGCTCAAGTGTTGCATGATGGTTCTGTTTTCCTGATCATGGGCATGTCTATGCCAGCAACTTTGAGGGCACAATGTTATAAGAACATTTGTGTTGAATCGACCCGATTGATGTTATGCTATGAGATTCATTCGTCACAAGTTAATGGTTAATAACACAGAGATGGTTAATGTTTGCATGATTCCTTAGACCATGAGAGTATCGAGTTTCTTCATGCTTGCTTCATGAACTTTGGGGTTTGTTAAACGTCATCCGTAACTGGATGGCTATTACGGCGGCTTATGGGTTCATGGGAAAGTATGTCAAGTAACTTGATAGCTCAAGATTGGGATTTGCTCCTCCGACGATGGAGAGATATCTCTGGGCCCTCTCGGTGTTACGGTATCCATCATCGTCTGGCCAGACACTTTGTGATTTGATCACGGGGATGCCGGAACACGGTAACGAGAAAAGAGAACAATACCGATAACGGGGTAACTGGCATAGTGGACAAGTTGTTGATCCACGGGGATGCCAACATGTCTAACCTCGGGTATTTGTAACATATCATGAAGCAACAGGAATAGCACACGGCAACTGGAGGTTCACTCGAATATTCTTTCGTGTGGGTATAGGGGTCAATATGGGTGTCCATGGCTCCGATGCTGATCATTGATCGGAAGGTGTTCCGGTCATGTCTATACTTCACCGAACCTATAGGGTCACACGCTTAAGGGTCATCTATCTGCTGAATTCTAGACAGGGAGTCTGAGAGAAAATCACCGAAAAGTTTCGGAGACAACGGAAGAGTTCCGGAGAGAGAACACTGAAAAAGTTTCGGTAAAACCGAAAAGTTGTTTCGGATAAAACCATTGATCCAAAAAGGTTTCGGCAAGCACCGGGAATGTTTTGGAGGTTGCCAGATTGGTCTGGTAATTTCTGGATTTTTTTTGGAGATAAAACTGAAAAAAAGTTTCGGAGCTGCCGGAGTTGTTTACCGGGTAAACAAAGATGGTTTTAAATTAAACCACCATACTGGAAATGTTCCAGAGCATGTCCAGATAATTTTAGAGGGTGCCGGAAATGTTCTGGGACCTTCTGAAATTTTTCAGAAATAATAGTCGCGGAAAACATCTTGTCCCAGCGTGAGGGGACAAGATCCCACGGATCGTGGGGGCTGTTTTTGGGGGTGCCCCCTTTAGGGGGCAGCCCTTTGTGGCTGGACAAAATGTTGGGGGGCAGCCCCCACAAATGGTGGAGAGTGTTGGGAGGAAGGTGGGGCCCCATGGGGGAACACCATGGACAAGGGAACATGTTTTCTCCATGTTTGGTGGGAACATGTTTTCCTTCTTTGGTGGGTGCATGTTTAGTGGGCTGATTTTCAGCCCCCCCTCACCCCTTCCACCACTATATAAGGAGGAGGAGAGGTGCTCTCCAACTCCACTCCAACTCTCTCACACAAGCCATGCATGATCTGGCATTCTCTCTCCCTCCCACGAAATAGTTTCGTAGTGCCGAAAGGCTATCTGGGTTCCGGTGGGAACTAGTTCTGGACGGCGAAGCCCTACCGGATAGATGACACCGTATGTGTGCAACCCCATAGAGAGGTCGTAGTTTCGTCCTTTTGCCCGAGGGGCTGTTCGAGTGTCCTCCCGAAGGGCTGTCCGAGTGACGGTCCGAGTTCTGTGAGTCCTCCCGAAGGGCTGTCCGCGACACCGTCCGGGGGACTGTCCGACCGCCTCCCGAAGGGCTGTCCGAGTGGCGGATGAGGGAGTACATCCTCGCGGTTGGGAGGTTGTAAAATCCTAGCTGCGGGGATCTGCACCGCCGATCGTCATCGACTCTACTTCCGCTGCTCTACGAGTCGGTAACGAAAATGATCAAACCTTGTATGCAGTCTCCATAGTGTTCCTGGGCTGGTGCGTAGGTCGGAATTTTTTTGTTTTCTGCTACGTTACCCTACACCTCCTGCCTGGGCTCGCCGCAGTGGCCACGTGGAGCCACATCTGTCCCGGTTCGTAAGCGAACCGGGACTAAAGGTGTTGGGCTTTAGTCCCGACCCTTTAGCCCCGGTTCCAGAACCGGGACAAATGGGCCTCTGGAACCGGGACAAATGGGCCTTTTTCTACTAGTGGTGGGACGCACCATCCGCCGGTAGCATTCGACCGCCACGGTCTTCGACAATAGGTATTACATCATCATAGCTCTTATTAATCTTCCTCAGCCGCACGTCTACTAGTTAAACCCTAATATGTTTTGCCCAATTTATCCCAGTCGGCAAGATTACGTGATTATACCTCTTATTTATCATTTTCTTCTAATCAATCTTGCCACAATACACGAACGTCGAAAGAGGTAATACCACAACAAGAGAAGCGTATCTCTTACATGAAAAGCTACATCATATGTTTAAGCAGTCCGAAACCCTAGTTAAACTCTGCTAAATTTATGCGTGACCAAAATCTGTAGTGTGCTTATACTTACAAGTGGTTCATATTATTAAAAAAAGTCATCCATACATGATATAAGATTTTATTTTGTTATACATTTCTCAATATTAAGTTCAAATTAACTGACCTGGTTTTTCTTGTGTTTCATATGTGCCGGTAAAATGGAAACTACTGTTAAAAGTCCTGGTAATGGAGAAAAACACTTCTCCGAAATGAGCGATGCGGTACGTAATTGACATTTTCTTTGAAAACTTTACGTGGACATACTTCTTTCATACTTGCTAAAATCTAATGCCACTTTGCAGGAACTCATTACGAAGCACGCTCATATGAAGTTAGCATGCTCACCGTCAAGGTTCGCCAAAACCGTGGGCTTGTTATCACAAAAACACATAGAGGCCATCATAAGCCATACCGGTCTTGGGGTTCTAACCAAGATGCATGAATTTAATCTCCGGCGCATGATGTTGATAAGACTAGCAAAGAGCTTCGATAGTGAGACGGCGTCCATTACCATAGGTAAAACAGTCATTCCTATCACCGCAGAGGACGTGCACCATATATTTGACCTTGCGATAGAAGCGGAGGATATTGATGAAAAGCTGCAAAGCACAGAAGATCCAAAATTGTTTAACACATATCAACAGAATGGGGTAATTTCGTTGGCTGATCTTGAGAAAGCGATCATATGTTCCAAAGCTCCGGACGATGATTTCCTGGTGCGCTTCGTTCTGTACGTAATTGGTACAGTTTTAGCACCAACAGCACAAAGTTATGTCGACGCGAAATATCTTAAACTTGTTGCGGATATTAAAAGCATTCGGACATTGAACTGGGGATGTTTCACATTCACTCACTTGTTCAAGTCCCTTTACAAATTTAACAATCTTGATCAAGTATCTCTACAAGGAAATCTACCTCTGCTCCAGGTCAGTGCAACATCACTAGTTAACATTCTACAATTGTTGTTATTTTGTATATCTCTGTATATTGATGAAATAATGTATTGTGTAGATTTGGTACTGGGAGCACGTGCGTTCAGACAAATTGATGTATCCTGCTATACCCCCACCCTTGGTCGAACGATGGGATGAAGTCACGTCAAAAATAAGAACAGAAGCTTATAACACAGGAGGTCTTCATAAAGGACTGGTATGTTTGTAGATTTGACCCTTGTTTAACCGGTTATTTATTTTCTACTGATGATTCATTCTACCTGATTCAAAGGTTGTGATGGAAATTTGTGCTCGACAACCAGAGGCGAACAATAGAAATGATCCACGAAGCAATAATTTTGTACATGTGGATGAACGTGATTCGAATCGAGCACAATCACAAGGTCAAAATATGAGTAGCCAACAAGTAAGCCCTCGAATAAAATTTTTATTTTCCAAGAGCAGTAGAAGGTCGCATCGAACCTCATTCATTTAGCTTTGTTCTCAACGGGGTGTTATTTCATATGCACAGGACGAAATGATAGTTGCAGCCATGAATGCACGTTTTGCTGATCAAGAAAAGAAGATAGGCAGACAGTTAATTGAATTTTAGCACAGATTTGACGCAAAATTCCTCACCATGAGCGAAGAGTTAATCGACCTTAAGAGTAAATCTGCCAGTAATCCAAGGCTCTCGATGGCTGAGGACGAAATTAAAGACTTAAGGAGGGAACTGATGGTATATCATGTTTTCCATTTTTTATTGTTATGACTTATGAATATGTTCATCCATATTCATTATTGTTTCTATTGTTACAGGAATTAAAAAATAAAATCAAAGGCAGCTGACAATCCGTGTCACAGAAAGCAGGCGTCGAGGTAATAATTATGGCCCAACACGTACGTACTAGTAACAAACTAATTATAATTGACCATTTTTTTTATTGTAGGAACAAGTCAATGTGCGCACTGAATCCTTCACGGCGACTCCTAAGTTCGACGCATCCATGCCACGTACTTCGACTCCAACACCAAGTGCCAGACACGTCCTACCGTACAAGAAGGATCCTCGTATCACAACTTTGAAGCCTCTGTTTGATAATGATTACGTGCTGACCGCTTAGGACAAAGAGGCAGCCATTTTCATCCGGGGAACACACCACCCTGTTGAATTAGCTCTAATCGGAGACATCTATTATATATAAAAAGTAAGATACGATGAACCAGGACCAAGAGAAATAGTTAGAAAATTTCACATTAATCAGAAAATATCAGCCCTTGATCTGATAAATCATTATAATACTAAAAAACAGAACCGTTCAATTTGTGTAACAATATAAATATGGTGGACCCACACTCAAATATTGGTTATCGTCAAAAAAAAAATTGTGTATCACGTCAAAAGAAAGCCAAGGCCCAACACATCTAGCTAGCTTCCCTTGAATCCAACACGTCTACAACATACCTTTCAAGCTTTTTTTTTTAGTGGAACATACCTTTCTAGGTAGCTACGCATAACTATTTGACCACGTATAATTAAGTAACTGTTTGACCAGGTCGCCCAGATGAGACATGCCGTTCATGGTTTTTTTTTAATTGAAAAAAATAGGACGTGCATGAGACGTGTGGTTCGGAATTAGTTTTTGAGATAAATGCACTATTGGTCACACAACTCTCTCGAGATGTGCAGTTTGGTCACTCATCTAACGCAGTGTGAATAACTGGTCACTCCACTCCATTTAATGAGCAAAGTGGGCACTTTGCCGTTTTCTGCCGTAACGGATGCACACGTGGCATGCTGACTAGGATCCGGGCCCACAGGAGATCAGTTTCGGCGGTGAGAGGGCAAGTGTATTTTTGCAGAAAACACCCTGCCCGCATTAGAGTTTCAGTCCCCCCACCCAGTCCGTTCGTCGTCTGTTGCAGGGCGGCATGGAGTCGGCCGATCAATGTGCCACCATCGACGACGGTGGTGGCGCCGGAGGCTTAGGAGATGGAGACGCAGTCAGCGGCGGTGGCGGTGATCATCCCGCTGCCGTCGATGTGGTTGGTTCCGACGGGAAGTGTGCGCCCGATGGAGGCAGTGGCGGCGGCACGGCGGGGACAGTAGGTGGTGAGCCCGTCATCGGCACTGGCAGAGATGCTGGTGTGGCCGATTCGCTTCCTCGCCGTCGATTTCCCTGGGACGAAGCGCCTGTATATGGTAAGTCGCAAATTAGGGATTTTCTGCTAGGGTTTGAGGTCGATTCTATCTCTGTTAAATTAGAAGTTTTGAGCAGTTTGGTTGTTCGATTAGTTGTGATTATTTGGTACTTATGTCAGTTATCAAATGTTTGGTTATCACAATTTCGAAGATTACAGACAGATTATTGAACTGTGGACATTTGGGGGTGATATGGTTAGGGTTTGGCCGAATCAAAATTGAATTTTGTTCAAATTGTGTGCAATGCAGGTGATGATTCCGAACTATTTAGCGTGGAAATTCATCACAATGGATGGTTCTGTGGTGTTGGCATTAATCGTAGCTACATGGAGGAACAAGTTGACACATTTGATGGCTGCCATAGGAAAACTTTCTGCTGTGCTTTACTGGACTGGATGGTTAAACATCTGGGATATGCAATACCAAAAACAGGTTTTGCAATGTATTGGTGCATCCCTGGAAAAAGTATAGCTGATGGTTTGCAAGTAGTTAGTTTGGAAACTCATGCTAGGGCTATGGTAGCAGCAAGTCAAGAGAACAAAGTACTAATTTGTGCCCAGAGTTTGTGTGATACATGAAATTCTAAGTTATGCTCACACATATTTTGTCATGGCTGTGATACTAAAGAACAGCTAGTATTTGTAGTTGAGATCTCTTTGTAGAACATGATGCACAACCTGAATGGTAGTGCTGTTGTTCAAAGTCTCATATTCAGATTAGTACAACGGATGAAAGTGGTTCAAATCACATAATATCTCATCTGCAAATTGCATTTCAATTCAGTACAACAGATGAAAGTGGTACAAACGTAACCAGTACATCATAATTTAGCACAACAAACAGTTCACAGTGATACAAACATAACCAGTACATCATAATTTAGCACAACAAACAGTTCACAGTGGTACACAAGTGACAAGTACATCATTGATCAGCACAACAGATGAAACTAGTAGAACAATGCTCCTGCACGCGCCTGGGAGCTTGGCCCAGTGAACCCACGGCCACCATCTTGATCAACTGGCGGAGTAGTGCCATCAACTGTACCATTCCAGGTGGCATATGTGTGAAGCCGAGTAGTGTCCTCGTCATGGTAGTCGCGCAATGCCGGAAACTCTGGTATGATTGGACTGTGATCAACAACCCAATCAACATGGATGATGATTGGATGGACTACAGTCCGCTTCTCAGTACGCTCTCTTGGTGTGGGTGGCGATATTTCATCGTCGGATTCCGGAGAGAAACAGAACATTGGCTCATCCGGCTCCGGCAGCTCGACATCGTAGCGCTTAGGCACTTTGTTAGGATCCTTCATCCATGCTTCCACACTAATGCACCAGCGATCATCAGGCTTCAAACACTTTATGAGCTCGCCGCCTAGCTGGTTCACAAGCATCCCCAAAATTTTTATGTCCCATGCCTCTTGGGGGAGGCCATCGAAGCTCAGCTTCGTAAAAAATGGCAGCGAGGACTGCTCGCAAAACGAGCCGCGATGCCAACGCCTAAACTGGATCGTCTCGCCACCAACTTCAAGTACACGGGAGTAATTGACAACCACTCGAGTGCAGTCTTCACTGCGGCGGAATCGGACAAAGAAATCAGCCGGCGGCGAGGTTACCTCAACCTTGACATCACCGGAACGGACACTGCACTGCGATTCCAGCGCCGCCAACAGCATTGCTGGAGACACCGGCGGCCGACCACCTTGCACCGTCGCGAAGAGGGCATGGCCTCGCAGCTTCCCCTGCAGAGCGTACATGCCGCGCGTGCGCGTCAGCACGCACCGCCCATGCTCTGGCCTGAGCTCCAGCTCGCCGCGCCTCCACATCTCTTCCGGGTAAAAAACCCGCCCCTCCTTCAGCCTATCCATCCCTTCCGCGCCAGATCGAGCTTGTGATTTGAGGGGTGGGGGAGACGAAGGAGACAGGAGAGAGCTAGGGATTTGAGGGGTGGGGGATCGATCGATTTGGGATTTAGGGTTAGTCGATCGGGTCTTTTGACCCCACCGGAAGTTTTGCAGAAAACACCTACAAAATATTACAGGGGCCACATTGTATAAAGACCGCCCTCACACCTCACTCACGTGACTTTGTTTTCGCGCCGAAACTGATCTCCTGTGGGCCCGGAGCCTAGTCAGCATGCCACATGTGCATCCTTACGGCAGAAAACGGCAAAGTGCCCACTTTGCTCATAAAATGGAGTGGAGTGACCAGTTATTCACACTGCATTAGATGAGTGACCAAACTACACATCTCGAGAGAGTTGTGTGACCAATAGTGCATTTATCTCTTAGTTTTTGCAATAAGCAAGATTGGAGTAGAGGATTTTTTGTTCATGCAAGGCAAGGAAGTCAATAATAGTCAAAGCTCACATCTAGCCAGAGGAAGGAGTCGCATGCATCATCACAACTGGGGGATGGAGTGTTCAACAAAAGCACACGGAGGTACCAGCTTAGACCAACCCGTACAGGAGGAGTCTGGGTTGCTGCAGTTCAATCTTGACCACGACATGGACACAGCTTGCCGTAGATTCCCATACATGAACTGATCTATTTTCTCAGCAGCCCTCCCCTAAACTTGGCGGTAGCCTTTGGTTATGAGACTATCACAAAAGTTCACGCAAGCTGCTGAAGAAATCGAGCAAGTTGCTTCTCTTTGCTAGCTTTTGTCAGATTTGCATGTGTATCTTGCTCATGGAGAAATTGATCTAGGACACTAAAAAACATACATACTATGGAAGTACACGAGGCAGGGATGGCGAGTGGAACGAGGAGGCGGTGCTGGCTACAAGGTTGAGGAACGAGAATACACATATTTCCTGACAGGTCGCCTGAACTCTCCACAACGAGCTAAGGTTCGTACCAAGACGAGCATCTTAATTGCCTCATAATTCCGGTGTAGTTTTCTTGCATTAGATGGAAACCATTGTCATGAAAGTTTTCTTTTTGGAGATGTACAAATTGATTTAGAAAAGGTGGTTTTAATTTCATCTATAGATGACCAATTGCTTGATGTACATTTGATTAAATAAAGCGATAAATTAGTACATAAATAAAGTGCTTATAGTTAAGTGGACAATGTATGTGTGGTGAATCTAGATATACGTGAGGACAATAAGCGATAAAGTATTTCAAAAATTATTATCATGTGTATATTGTTGGCACAGACCCGTACGCCGAGTACTTTCTGGTATACTTTGTAGGGCGCGATTCCGGCGACCTGTGCTTTCGGTCGTCGACCACACGTACGTATTGTACTAAGGAAGCAGACAGAGAGCTGGATTGATCTTTGTCCACGTACACGTGAAGTGAACTCAGCTTGATCAATCAGCCGGCGAGAAGTGCACGTCCATGCCTAGCGACGTACGGAATTCGCCGAGTAATACGCACATGAGAACGCAGGAGGACACCAGCGATTTTATGGCCACGGGAGCGTGACGCTCGCAATTGATTTCTTTCTATTGATCTGGGCTGAGTTGATTACAGGGGCAGGTTACAAGCATATATACAGAAGCACTAACAGCTAGGTATAGCAGTCCTAATCCATAGCCTGGAGAAACCCTAGGTTTAGATGTTCTTCAAGAAAAGTCTACCCGATGGTGCGGTGAGGATGGATGTTGGGGGCGTGGAGAATATGTACGTGAGGAAACTAAAGATGGAGGTCGAGGAAGGGTAAAGGTTATCAGGACATCCAATGGATATGGTTTATTCAAGGTAAAAGATTAATGGCGACCTGTGCTTTCGGCCGTCGACCACACGCACGTACTGTATTAAGCAAGCAGACAGAGAGCTGGATTGATCTTTGCCCACGTACACGTGAGTTAGCTCAGCTTGATCAATCAATGGGCGAGAAGTGCACGTAATATGTACGCGAGAACACATGAAGACACCAGCGATTTTATGTCCACATGAGCGTGTTGCTCGCAATTGATTTCTTTGTATTGATCTGGCTTGATTACAGGGGCAGGTTACAAGTATATTTATACAACCATATGCAAGTCCTAGACGGTAATTGCTTCCGTGCACTAGCAGGACACGAACACCACATCCATCGTGGTTAACTCCAACATATATAACTATTTTTTTTTGCGGGTGAAACATATATAACTATAATATATACGTCAGCTGTAGCATAAATATGGTTGAAGCTTTGCTTCCACATTAGGTTATAACCTATATGTGTGGTGAATTTAGATTGAGAGTGTCATTATTTTCTTAGATTAACGTGATACAGTTTCTTTAATCCATTGAGTTCGCTCTATTGCTTATTGTAAAATTATTTCCATGTGTATATATATGACAACTGCAGTGTAAATACACTTTATTATACTAGATTCTAACATATGTTTGTACTGAATCTAGATTGAGCTTCCCATTCTTTTTCATAGATTGACATGATGCAGTTTCCTTAACCCATTGAGTTTCCTCTGATGCATATTCTAAAAGTGGCTTCTTGACTAGGCTAGATCATTTGAAGATGCCAAGTCCAGTGATGATAGCTTTACTTAGTTTGAATATTCCAATAGCTTACTAGATTCTTCCCAGAATTTCTTCTGTGTTGCCCCTCTTTCCATTTTCCTCATCCGTGCCTCATTGTTTGCCACTCATTTAGCTTATTGTGAAGTTATATGTATTATGTTGTATTGAAAAGCTCTAGACCGTGCTCTAGAGAAACTATCTGGAAAAGAAAAGGTTTAATATGAAAATTATCGACTAATTATATTCTAATATATACATCTTTTTGATGAAGATGAAACATTATGTATGCCCTTCGCAGGTATATTTGAATTGAAAAATTCATGTCAGCCAATATAAAGCAAACACCAACATCAAAGCTATGCTGATGCAATTTTAATTGTTCTACACGTTAATCATGTTATAGCTAGATTGAGTTATGTGTTAGTTTAATATTCATAGCAAATCAAGTAGATGTTCACTTTCAGAGTTGAGCTATCCCTTTTAATTTGCACCTAAAAACGCAACTAATCTTTCTAAAAGAATTCTCAATGTATTTCATTCATTCATTATAAATCATTATCTATATCTACAGTTTTTCATGACTAATAAAAAAATGCATGCAAAAGATCAAAGCCAAATAACCTAAAGCAAATTTCAGGTGTGGCAAGTCCATTTTGAATAACACATCAGTGAATTTATCCACACCAAAACTATTTCTTGAGAATCGATGCCAATGCAAATATACCTAATATTTCAATTATAAACACCAGATACACAAAAATGATTAAAATCGCAATTCAAAAAAGCGGCACCACTTCATGTTCATTTAAAATAGTACATAACGCAAAAATAAGATAAATATTTATGAAAAATACAAATTTTGTTACAATGAGAATCACAGTAGCCTGATATGACATTGTTTTTTCATAACCAATTTAACGACAAGTAAAGATGATGCATGTGCATCAAACATGCCTAAGAAAAAACTATGTTTGCAAAAGGCTCATGTTTGTGAATGTGATCACATTTGGTTCCAAGATTGCTTAGCAAAATCAAATAACGTGTTATCATGATACAACTTCATAAAATTCTAGCCCGCACATCGGGCGGGCCACTCTACTAGTTCCCCTAAAAGTGGAACAGCTAAAGCCAATTTATCAAAAAAAAATACATCTGCGGTGATGTAAGCCCCTTGTACTCCATTGTACATCTAGTATTGGAACTGCTGGCACATCATTATAAGATTACAAATTTGGCAGGTTATTATGGCGTATGCTCACATCTGCGGAGTTGAGACTGATACTACGTCAGTCATATCCCCCAATGAAACCAGAAAGCTTTTAGAATCAAAAGGGGTTATTCCAAGGGGGCGTGGAAGCCCATGGCTTGCTCGTGTTGCAAACAAATTTGTAGGACGCCAGAAGGTACCCGTTTTCCTTACTTTCATATATCGTAATAGATAGTGTAGAGCAAATATTTCAGGGTTCCCCTGAACCATATTTGTTACCCATATCTAATTTATTCCGTGCAATGAGTCCGCTTTGATTTTACGGCAGGTGCACATCCCGTTGAATGTGCATAATAACCACTGGATGGTAATGGTGTTTAATTTCGACAAAGAAGAGATTCAAATCCTAAACTCTTTGAAAGATCATTTTGACCAGTCCAAGGAAACTGATCTTGTAAGCATTATCTTGCTGCCTCTTTACCGTCAGCATGGCACATGATCTCCCAAACCGCCATAACCCATTGTAAAACTCGTATTATGCTAGGTGGAGTCGATTCAGACCTGCATCGACGAAGCGGTGAAGGATGGCTTGGTAACACCAGCTAAGCCCATTAAATTTACCGAGTGGGATGTAGTACGCAATGACAACATACCACAACAGATGGATGGGTACGTACGACCTCCTAAATTATTCCTCGCGACACAACCAAGTTTACTAAACCTAAACTAAACATTACAGCCATTCATGTGCGCTGTTCACACTGAAGTACATGTTGACATGGAATGGTGAAGATTTTACCGAGAATTTGGAGCAGGTCAGTCAAACACTATATTTAATTTTGAAATATCTTATGCCTCAACGCTGTGCTCACATATGTGTCGCTTATCAAATATAGTCACAGATATAAATTTTCAGCTGGAAAATAGTTTCAAGCGTGTTGCGTTCAAATTGCAACGGTCTTCGCCTCGATTCATACAAGTACCCCATAACGGTTAACGACAAAGCACGGATATTTTATTTTATTCACATGTCTCATGATATGAACGAATGCACCGATGTCTGCTCTACAGAAGGAGGCGTATGAAGCCCACGTTGCATCGCAACCTAAGGATTCAGAAGACGACGTCCAAGAAATCAACGAAACTGTTCTGTGCAGCAAAACAGACACGTCGAGCTCCCAAAAGGAACCCGACACCCCGAGCTCCCCTAAAAGGCAGAGATCACGTGGACGCCCGAGGAAGATTCCCGATGAAGTGCAAGCAACAAAAACAAAAACTCTTGAAGAGCTGAAACTTAAATTTGATAGCAAGACCATTGCTAAACGCGTGGGTTCGATATCAGCACGAGAACGCAAACCATCACAAGCTATGTTGAGCCCATTCAAGACAAGCAAATGGTAGTTTAGGTATGTACTGGTTAGCACTGTAGTTAACAATTATGATACATTTGTTATTTATAATTTGGTGATCTTACTTTATCAAGAGTGCATCGATGAGACGGTGAAAGATGGCTTGCTAACACAAGCTAAGACCATCAAATTTGCCGAGCGGAAGAAAGTACGCTATGATAACATACCACAACACAACATTCTCTGCTTTGCAGTACGTACTTTTGCCAATCATGAGCATTCTCTATTTTTGCCAATTAGGGATACATGCTCAGTTCATTTGCTTCAACTGGCAATAGATCCTTGTGCCAATCATTTGCATGATGTACTTTTCCCAATAACTAATACAACAAGAGTGCATACCAAAAAGTGGCAATAGGTACTTTTGGCAATCATGTGCATGCTACATTTTTGGCAATAACTAATGCATGCTCAGTTGTTTTGCTTCAAATGGCAGTATGCACTCTTGGCAAACATTTGTGTGCTCTACTTTTGGCAGCAACTAATATAAGCTCAGTTATATTGCTATAACTGTCCATACAAATAACTTCAGCAACTGTATTTACAAACATACCAAATTCAGTTGAAGATATAGCATTAGCATCTTCAGTCAGAGGCAGAACATGTTTAGTTGAAGATATGTCTAGGCCATCTTCAGTTGAGGGAAAACATGCACCACATATCACCATAGTAGAGGTATTAGGCAATCTTCAACGCAATGCGCTTAGGGTATGTGCTTAAAAAAATAAACCATAGTTTAATGAAGCACCAGCGCTTATTAGACGCTTAATTAGGCGCCTATCATGTACAAATTAGCACTGCCAGGTTAATTATTGTAAGCATGTACCTAAGCACATAGCATTGAAAGTTGGGCATTAAGGGAAATGAGCAATGTAGTACCAAACACTTAAACATAGCAGATTAAACAGTCACAACCCAAAAGATAAATCGGCGCATCAGTTCAAGCAGTACGGTGGGGCAGAAGTATCAAACAACAAACATAACATAAAAACAGTCTAAACTGCCCAGTACTAGGCCAGCAACAACAACCAAGCAGCGCATCAGATCCTCGTCCTCATGGCCGGACGAGGAGGAGGGAGGTGGAACTGCAGATGCCCCTTCGCATAATTCCTAAGTAAGACACCGAAGGCAGCATGCTGAGCCTTGACAAGGGGCCGATGCTTCTGCGATCCTCGACCGACACCGGTGGCATGCTGGATCAGGCTGTCGCAGTCATTTTTTATTTTCTTGGAATAAAAGGGGCAGGCTATGTCGCCATAGAGCTGTCTGGGGCCGCTGCGGTACGGGATTTCCCCATTCCGCAGCCTCCTGAGGATGTAGCGGCTCTTGTTGTCCCTGCTCTCCTTGCTATCATCCACGTCTTTGTCATCTTCCTGTGTATTAGTTGATCCACAGCTAGGTCAGATTAGGAATACCGAAATCTAGCATCTCATACAAGTAGCAAGTACATTCTGAAAGTAGGAATACAAAAATATGATCAATCAGATGATTGACACAACATGTACCTCATGTATTGCATTATATGTTGATATATTATTTGTTTTCTTTCTTGTGCTTGTCTTTGCTTTGCATGTGTAGCTATTTTCCCCTCTAAATAAAAACTCCTATTTTTACAATGTAAGTTGAGAATTAACTAAAGGGTTCAGGTTTTAGGGTTGGACAAAGCCTTTTACTGCATCCAAGCACATATTTTATTTCATACTGAAAATAGATAATTCCAAAAACAGGATCATTTCTTACCAATTCTTTCAACAATATTTGTATGATCTGGTTTTATCATAAAGAGATACCAGACATTATCTAATTTAAGGATATTCAAACTAGATGGGTACATACTACCAAGTAAAACTACTGCAGCAAAAAAGTAAAGATTGCTCTCACTTGATATTTTGAAGACAACAAAGCATATGAATTATGTCATGAATTATGTACAAAAAAGAGAAATTTTGGATTGAAAATAAACAAGTTCTTCTGACAACTAAACAAATGTACTGTTTCCTAGGTCTCAACAGATTACTAATCAGAATGAAAATAAGATGCATAGTCCACTTCATTATAGGGAAATCATGAACCAGATTGGAAAAGTTTGCACAGTTAAAGTATGGAAGATTCTAGAACAAATGAGAGACATAGTGCTATCAGGTTTGTGCATAGGCAGCATTGTGCTTAAACTTAGTAATGGAATATTCTATATAGTAAGAATGCAAGAGAAAATCTTGCTGCTAAAAATATACTGTTGCATGGACTTGACATGCATGATTACTGATGTGGCATAGTTGCATGGATTCATTTTTGCAAGAGAAAAACTAAATAGGCTAAGAGAAGAACTAATGGATGTTTGTTGTTAATGGCAGGCAGTGGCCCTAATTTGTTACTACATGCATCACTAGTGACCACATGCATGACTCAATGATGTGGCATAGTTTCATGAATAGCAAAACCAGATAATGGGTTGCCACAATTGAAGAACGGAGCACAGTTTCATGAATAGCAAAACCAGATTATGTGTCGCCATAATTGAGGAATAGAGCATAGTTGTAATAGGGGTTCTACTGATTTAAACTCTTCATCATTGATACTCTTTCTGATACTAGAGAGGCACACGTGCATTGCACGTGAAAGCAATAGTTAATGTCAATTCTTTCAGAGGCATTTTACATTTCTATGCTAATGTAGCAGTGGAGTTTTTTTCTGTGTGTTTTCTCTAATACAGTGATAATGTTTGTGCATATTATGCATTCATATTCACAATGTTAAAAAGCATTAGCAATTCATTTAGAAGAAAAAAGTTTGCACTGTTAAAGTATCAAAGATTCTAGAACAATGGAGAAACATAGTGCTATGAGGTTTCTGCATAGGGAGCATTGTGCTTAAGCTTAGTAATGGAATATTCTAGATAGTAGACATGGTTGGCAATTTTTTTTGTAGTAAATAAGATATCCAATGGCCAACAATGCTCGGATTTGCCATCTTTCAACCGTTGGATTCGCTTCATCGAACAGCAAATATTCAGAGTTGTTCCACACTACATTTTTTTTCAAAAGTTACCATTTATAGAAGCTCAAGCACCGTTGCATGTCAACATTTCATGTATTTATTACAACTACATAGCAGGCATATTAATCATTGATCCTCCTATTGACTGTCATTAAATAAACAAATTTGTTTGTACAATTTGATACCTAACAAATCCACCGTTTTGTACATCAAAACTGATTCATAATCAGTTTCAAAATCATATTCTTAGTCATCTTCACACAAAATATCCACAAACAGAGGGATTTTAGGCCTCCATGAGTACAGTTCCATGCCAACTTTCAGATTGAAGGGGGTTTCCTTCCAAATCTACCAAACAACTTGTACAAATCCCAACCCTAAGGGAGAGATCCTCACAAACATAACCTATCTGGCCGAAATATAAACCGTGCTGCATGGTATTTAGGAGAAAACCCCATGGGAGAAAACGCCAAAAACAGAGTAGGAGAAAAAATAGAGTAGTACCTCCGAGAGCTCGTCATCGACCTCCTCCTCGAACTCGACGGCCTCATCCACACCTTCCTTAGCGGCGAGTGCGGCCTCCTCGTAGTACTTGTCGACGAGCTCGTACTGCTCACGCTTCCGCTTCACCCTCTGCTCCTCCAGATCCACCGCCACCTCCTCCTCACCTTCTCCTCCACCTACTGCCTGACCGCAGGCTAGACCGCTGTGACGGCGGCAAGAGCAGTCACAGCAGACGGTGCGCCGCCACCCGTCGCCGCAACGGCACCCTCGGCCGCGCCAACCGCGGCGGCAATGACCGCAGCAGGCTTCTCCATTGCTTCTACCGCTGCGTCCTTCCCCACCGCCGCGTCTTCATGGCCAGCCTTCATCTTCCGATGACGAAGGGCAAGGGAGATGGTTGTTGGCTCGTAGGAGGAGGTAGGGTTCGAGGGGAGAGGAGAGGGGTTTTGCTGAATTGGGGAAGAAAAGCAGGAGGGGTGGGGGAGTGGGGGAGACATGGGTGGGGGAGGCGGCCTTTATTTGCCGTGGGTGGACGATTGGAGTTACCGAGTCTAGACGCGTGGCGTCGTGCGCTCGTGCACGCCCCCACCTCTTTCCTTTTTTTTATCTACTTTAGTTTTTCATCCGTGGAGCACAGCAAGTGGCATACTGACATGTGGGTCCCCCATGTCATCCACACATACATAGCATGAACCAAAAATAATTTCCGGACGTGCAAATGTTACCAAAATTTTTCTACAGCCTTGTATGAACAAGAGAAGCATCCATGACAAGTTTTGTAACTTTCTGATGTTCCATGGATTTTGTAGCAATTTTGCGACGATAAAACACTCAAATACTTCCCGAACGTAAAGCAACGTGCGTTCGTTGTCGGAATTGTTTCAAATTTTTGTGTGGGGTATCGTGGTGTTCTTGTGAAGATGTCGGTCTCGAATGACGTATTTTCAGACATCCTTAAAATGGACCCAATTTTCTGTCTACAGCCTTGTATCAACATGAGAAGCATCCATGCCAGGTTTGGTAGCTTTGTGATGTTGTATGGATTTTCTAGCTATTTCCCGATGATAAAACACTAAAATACTCCCAGGACGTGACACAACGTGCATTCCGTTGTCAAAATTGCTTCAAATTTTGTGTGCGATACCAGGGTGGGCATGCCCACTTGCTGGCAAAATTTGGTGTCGTACTGAAGTTGACCAAAAATTGGCCTTCTTCATCGAGGGTCGTTTGGGTAGGAGGGAAGGCTCCGTCTCGAAGGACATTTTTTTTACATGCTTCAAATTTTACCAAATCTTTTGTACAGCCTTGTATGAACATGAGAAGTAATGATGCCAAGTTTGGTAGCTTTCTGATGTTGTATGGACTTTCAAGCTTTTTCGATATGATATGTTAACTTGCTGTTGGTTCCAGATTATATGAAAATGCATTTCTCATAGTAGTAAAAGTTGATGTCTGAAATTCACATAATACTTATGTGCTAACTACTGCAAGGATATGAGATTCAAAAGACCTTGGTTAACAGAATCTCTAATTTAAAAAGACTATAAACATAAGCTACTCACGCAAACAGTATAAACCGAGCACAAGCGCCATGCAAGAACCAGTTTTTAGTGCACTACAAACTGCATTACCCAAATAGACAAGACATAAAAACAAAGCAGAACAGGCTTTTCTCTAGCAAGAGATTGTCTTCAGATGCATCCAGCATGTCCAGCCTCAAGGATGAACCAGCATCGGCACCCCTATCCTCCATCCATGCGTACTACATCTGAAGATCTCCCCCGCAACTTGCTCAACTTCTCTTACGCTCGCCGTCACGCGCCTTCTTTTTTCTTGGTTTTTCTGCAACACATTCCAAACATGTAAATTTTAAGAGCATAATCATATTAATAGGAACAAAGAGATCAACCAGCCTCATATTATCAAACAACACTCTAATTCTAAGTCTTTGTAAACTCTAGAAAGTAGCATAAATGCCTACTATCATAAGACTCGTATCACTTTTATCCAATTTCCCAATCCAGACAGCAATTATATTTTCCATGTTGTTAGGGATGTCATGCATCCCAAAAGAACATTTCATCAGCATCCACAACATCTTTGCGACAAAAACGACAGAAAAAATGACGGTCAACGTCCTCCTCTCTTCGACAAAAAGAGCAATTGCTGTCTCCAAGCCACAACCCTTTTTTCTCAAATTATTCTTGGTGAGGATGGTATGTACCAACACAAGCCAGAAGAAAACTTTCAATCTGGGAGGCATTTTAACTTTCACCCATATTTTTAGCCTTGCAGGCCTCTAAGCATTTAACTAGGTCATACTTATTTCAACTAAACCCTCCTCTTATTCACCCCAACTGCCCAACCATAAAAAGACATCATATAATAGGGAATACCAGTTAGGAATGTTTAAATCAAAGTGATTGTGCTAGCACTGCCCAACAATCTACCCTGCCAAGTAGCACATTTTCTCTTCAGGAGGCTTTTTTTTATCATTAGGAAGCCCTAAGTATTTTAAAGGGAGATCACCTACAGGGCAGGTGAATATCTTACAATATTATAATTTATTTTTTGCAGCCTCACCAGTATACATAAATATGAGCAACACATCTATATGGCAATTATTAATGAAACAGGGTAAACACAGATTAACAGCATCAGGCATATTTTCAACTGCTCAAACAATACAACAACAACAAAGACTTTGGTCACAAACAAGTTGTGGTAGGCTATCAACTCCTCAAACAATCAGTAAACAAAATGAGAAAATCATGCAAATGACATGTACATGCGGTACACAGTGAGTAACAAAACAACTACATGAGATGTAACCTAAATCACGAAATTACTGACATCTCTAGGTTTGAAATTTTGCAACCAAAAATTGTGGCCTAACATGAAAGTTGCCTTATTTCATGATTTGTTATACTACCATCAATGGCATAAACATTGGCAATCATATTGATGCTTCTTTGACATATATCAATACTATAATGTGGATTTAACTAATATGGTATGCATTAGTACATACGTGCATTAGCCGAAATTGCACTAGTGAAATTGCACTACTGAAATAGTTCAGTGTCTACCTGTCTGTACTGAAACTGCACTACTGAAATATTTCAGTGTGTACCTAGGTGTATTGAAACTGCAGTACTAAAATATTTCATTGTCTACTAGTGTCTACTGAAATTGAAGTACTGAAATATTTCAGTGCCTACCAGTGTTGCTCAAAATGAAGTACTGAAATATTTCATTCTCTACCTGTGTGTACTGAAAATGAACTGCTGAAATATTTCAGAATGTACAACTGTCTACTGAACTTCCAGTACTCAAATATTTCAGTGTCTACCCAGATTCTACCACTCTAAAACTGTCTACTGAACTTGTGTACTGAACTTGTAGTAGTGAAACGTAATTTATTCTTTGCAACTAACTAAGCTGCCATCCAGAGGCTATGAACTGGAGTACATGCGCACTTGAATACATAGAAGAACACTAAAAAGAAAGGGAGAATACATGCAGCAAGAATCAAGAATCTTACCCTAAACAACGCTACCGCCGCCGTTAAGATGAGGAGAGCGGCGAGGGAAGTGTGGAGAACGGCGGGGAAGCGACGTCGCGACCACTGTCCTCCTCCTCTTGGGTTTCGGAGCCTCCGGTTACTCGGTTGGAGGCTGCACAATCTGCAACGGCACCTCGTGCACAGTGGCTTCCTGATCCTCTGGATGCTCTACCCTGGATCTGAACGCCCACCACCTCCGCCTGATCCACTCGTTGGGCGAATCAGTCTGCTCCATCGCCTAGAGGAGGATCTCCATGTATTCAATCGGTTGTGTGGGAAGGGGGAAGAGCCTCTTCTTCTCTTTCTTCGTGATTTCCTTGAGAGTGGCCATCGCCGTCCAACACATCTGCCGTGTGTTGTCAAACCAAGAACGACTCTCGCTCAACCTAGCCATCTTGACTGGTTCGCTGCCGGCGATGGCCATCATGACCACGTCGTCCATCGATCTGCTACACTCGCCGGCTTTGGAAGAGTAGAGGAGAGGAGCGACGGTGGCTTTGGGCGAGGAGAAGAGGTGGTTTTCCAATGGAGAAGATGGAGACGAGATGCGGTTTTGTGGACAAGATGGAGAGGAGCGGACGGCGGTGGTTTTAGATTGGACGAGAGGGGTGGCGACCGATGACTAATTTACCCTTTCCATTAAGAAGCGACCCCACACAAACCCGAGTACTAACCACACCATTTTTAGTACTTTCGTGTGAGTACTATCTAGTACTAGCTATTTCTCTTCCGTTGGATCGAGACCAACGAACGGTTCCAAATAATGCCAACTACCCTAAAACTTGTATTCTTTTTTCTGGTGGTTGCAGGATGGAGCCCTTGTGCAGACCTGTGGTGGCTGGCGTTGCTGTGCTTTGTTCTTGCTGAATCTCGTCGTCGCCGGAGCTATCAGCTGCGGAAGGCCAGCTTGCGATGCTTGGGGGACGGTTCCCCACCCGCACCAGGTGCGGCTCGACCGAGGCTATGGCCTCTGATGCTCGCAGGTGTCTGCCCAACGCTCTGTGCCTTCCCCTGGCGGCGGTTTCTGCAGGACGCCAGCGTTCGCCGGCGCTTCGTCAAGGCTTTGGGTGGTGCCCTCGATTGCAGTGTTCTGTGCGGACTCGTTGTCATTTTTGCTTTCTTCAGGGGCTTGGTTGCACTTTGCGTTCCAGATGTATCCTGCGATTTCAAGTAAAGCAGTTTCCTTCGCAAAAAAATTAATGGATAGAGCCCTAAGGCTTCGGTTTCAAAAAATAATATAAATCAAAGCCGGTACCGTAGTACACTTGGAAATAGATATCTGTCAGCTGTGCCAAACCTTTTTTTTAGAAAGTTTACAACCCAAGCGTTCATGAATGTAGTTTCAAAAAATAATACTATAAATCAAAGCCTGTACCCTAGTACACTTGGAAATGGATATCTGTCAGCTGTGCCAAACTTTTTCTAAGAAAGTTACAGCCCAAGCGTTCATGAATGTTTTTTTTTTTAACAAGGGAGAGGCGCACAAAGCGCCATATGCATTTCAAATCAAGCTCAAGTACAAGTTACAGCAAAGATTATAACACCTGGGCAAAGCGTTCATGAATGTAGATGGCGTCAAGTCGCTTGGCTTGGTAGGAGTGCTCATCGCTTGGTGACTTCTTGTGGTGTGTCCCGTCCGGACCCCGGAATCCGACACAACCCATAGGCTATACCGCTATAGCTCCATCCGATCGATGGGTAACTTGTGCGTCCGAAACTCTCTCTGATCGAGCTATCTGTGTCGTTCCACCCCCTAGCTAGCTAGCTAACACATCACTCGCTCACACCTGAGAACTTTTCCAACTTTCGCTCCGTGTACGCGCGCATATGTACCAGCTCAGCTGCACCTGCACGTACGTACGCACTATTGCGGCCATCTGCATCCGTGAAAAGTAACAAGTGCATGCACAGGAATTTCACAGTTTTCGCCACAAAAATCGATGACCTCCACCCGGCCGGCTGGCGAGTGCGTGCGTCCTTGTCGCCAAAAGACGGCACTGTGTTGTTAATCTGAGGACAGCACGTACCTACGTACAGTACGTGCTCCTATCTCAGCGCGACACACACATGGCTTTCTCCTGGCTCCACACGACGAATTATTAAGCCCAGCTCCTATCTAAGCGGTAGTACTACTAGAGCACTAGTGCCCGTACCAGCTACTTCACCTCACATCGCCCTTTATAAATTCCCCCGACCAAGCTCCAAGCTCAGACTCAGACACCGGTCACTAGACAGCAGCACATCTGCTAGCTAGCGCCCGCCCAAAGCATCGATCAGAGCCAATAAAATATACTAGTTCCAAATGCACGCCTGATTATAGATACGTCTGAGGTTTTAACACGGCCGGTTTATTCACGTGTTGCTCTTAGCTAGCTTTGCTAGAAAGATGGGCCCCGAGGAGGAGAGGCTGTTGTTCCCTCCCTTCGTCTTCCCGGAGAGTTTCCCGGCGGACGCCGCCACACCAGTCTCCGGTAAGTTTAATTATCCATCTCATCATTGAGTTAACTAGCGCACTGTTTGTACGTAGGTGCAAGAGACCTCGATCGATTGTCAAACCGCAATGTGATGTTGTTGATTCTCGCGTGCATGTGCAGGCGGAGAGCAGAACAAGGCCAGACGGCAGCAGCGGAGGCGGAAGGCGAGGCAGGCGGCGGCGGCGGCGGGCAAGGCCGAAGGAGGGGGCGACGTGGCGAAGAAGCGGCGGCTGAGCAACGAGCAGGCGCAGTTCCTGGAGATGAGCTTCAGGAAGGAGCGAAAGCTGGAGACGCCGCGCAAGGTGCAGCTCGCCGCCGAGCTGGGCCTCGACACCAAGCAGGTCGCCGTGTGGTTCCAGAACCGCCGCGCCCGCTATAAGAGCAAGCTCATCGAGGAGGAGTTTTCCAAGCTCCGCGCCGCCCACGACGCCGTCGTAGTCCACAACTGCCACCTCGAGGCCGAGGTACAGTGCAACACTGCAAGTAGCTAGTCTTGTCTCTACTCACACCATGTCAGAGTTCTTGGCTGCTCTGTGCTGTACTAACATTAACATGCGCATATATCGATGCAGCTGCTGAGGCTGAAGGAGAGGTTGGCGGAGGCGGAGGCGGAGAAGAGCAAGGTCGTGGCGGCCACGGCGATAACCGGCGCCAGCGGGGGCCGCAGCCCGAGCTCGTCGTCGTTCTCGACGGTGACGCACCACGCGGCGATGGTCGGACAGCTCGGGATGGAGGAGGCGGAGGCCAACCTCACATTCATGAGCGAGTACGCCTACAACAACTACATGATGGACTTGGCGGCCGGCGGCTACCTCGGAGTGGTGTACGATCAATTCAGCTGATTTTGTATCGAGGGATAACAGAACAGTGTTAGTAGTTTACTATGGTGTTAATTAATTAATCAACGGGAATTGCAGGGTAACGTATGCACGTAGCCAGCAGTAGTAGCAAGTCCGAACTCAGAAGTAGTATTGGTGGTACAATCAATGGGTCGATGGATGCCCTAACGGAGAACCTATTTGCTAAGCCATGTACATTACATTATCACAGTAATCTTTGTAAGTATATGTATAGATTATCATGCAAGCGATTATGATGAACTGAGTTAATAATGGTGTGATCACAGTTCACAAGGCGTACATGTACATGTTTTTGGTGCCTTGTGTCTCTTTAGCTCCATCTGTATTTTCGAATTTTTTTAGGATGATCTGTATTTGCTAGTTTGCTTGTGATCTGGGGTTGGCCTTGGCCCAACTGACTGGCTTCACGTCAGTTCTGGGCTTTATCACATAACATATGAACGGAAAAATACCACCTGATATTCCTTTCGCCTTTCATCCCCAGTTGTTCTCTCACACAGGACAGTAGCACTAGCACTAGCACTGACGTTGAGCATTAGCTAGCAGAAAACAGCCCAACTGTCTGGCTGTTAGGGGCTGTCTCTCGGCCTCTCCAGAACTACGGTAGAGAGGCGAAAGGAGGGGAGAAGCGAGAAGTGGTGTCCTTTGGCAGTGATTCCGCCGCTCCCCTCCACCTCCAGCGGCCGATTCGACGCCCGGAGGCTGAGGGGAATGCGGATCTCTGCACGGAGGGATGGTTTAGCTCTTTAGGATATATGTTTAGGTTTCCTAGCGGTGGTGTCCAGGCGAGGATGCGCCGCCGTGCGTTGGAATAAGGGGATCCCTCGGGCCTCTTCCTCATGCTGCCGGCGTGTGCTCCCTCGACGGTGGAAGACCAGTGAGGGTGGGGTGTTCCGTCTCGACTTGGTGGCGTTCATGTACAGGAGTTTTGGTTTGATGTTCCCGGCCAGATGGGCGGCTTCTTCTTCCTTGCCTTCGTGTCCGTTCGTGCCCTCCCTCTTTCTCTTCTCCTTGTGGTGATGGTGAAGGAATAGTGTGCCCGGGATGTTTTCCCGGCCGATTATAGCTGCAGCGGAGAAGAGAAGGAGGTGCACGGCGGAAACGCGGCAGTGGTTGAAGATGATGCCCTGTGCACTCAAGGACCCAGAAGGACTTCATTGTAATTTTATTTTTTCTGGGACTGTTTGTACATTTGTTCCGGGACAGCTGTTTTCTGGAAGGCTCCAGTGTTGTGTGCGCGTGTTTGTATGAATTCACGTGCATTTTTTCTTAAAAAAAAAGCTAGAGCAGGAGTTGGTGCTTACGTGCAACTCCCCTAACGAGCGAGCGGGATAACATGTCATCCTACGAGTAGACGTTTGACGTGTCGACCAGAAAACTGCGGCCACTTATCCACAGCTAATGATTGCATGCAACAGCGAACCGGCCGTCACCTTAAAGCCTTTTCTCCCGCGGAGATAAGCCCTATAAGAAAAAGGCAACCTATGCATATTCTTCCCATCGAGTCGTTGCCTACGCAACCTGCAATAATACGACGGGCCAGTAAGGACACTGGTCACCCAGTCGTCCATTGGCTGCATGTCTTGTTGTCCAGCACAGCCCAGCTGGGTACATCGACCGATGATGACATGATGTGAATATGACTTGTATTGGCACCAACGACACGAGCAAAAAAGTCTCTCTGTCTCCTCTCACGTTCTTTCTCTACAGCAAAGGCGACCGGGAGGCGACTTCTCATTTTCCGGCGTCGGTCGATGTGGACAAAATCACTGTTTTGACCTTATCGGCAATCTTCGTCACAAAATAAACTTGACTTGAAAGTATTTCACAATCTGACCTTTTAGGAACGCCAGAGCCCGCGGCATTTCTGCTGATAAGGTCAATCAAGTCGAGTTCAATTTGTGACAAAGATTGCTGATAAAGTCAAAACAGTGATTTTGTCCGGTCGATGTAGTCGAGCACGAATCCTATTCTGAATCGCAGTGCTAGAAATGGCCTTCTAATCCTCCAACCACGTCTTCATCAAGTCGGTACTTTACAGATGAACTCTCATCTCCACATCACTTCCCGTGTATTCCTATTTCTTGTTTGGTTTCTTGTTTGGGTCTTTCAGTGTATTCCTTGACATTTGTGAAATGCTTAAAAATAAGAAGAAAAAAGCAACCTGAATGATCGATCAAAAGTATAGTACAGTAATATTAGTACTCCCCAGCTCACACGAAACAAACACAACCTGCGTCCGTTGTACCTCTAAACACACACACACACACACACAACCTAATCAATCGTCCGTCATCCACCGCGCGTGACAGGAACATTCGCGCGTGTCCGTCCCACATCGCACCAACGAACGAGAAAAAAACAAACACGCACATACAGTACGGAACCATCGTTGTTCTCGTCGAACCCGTCGGGATCGCCGGCTGGCCCCTGCCTGCCGTGGCCAAATCGTCATCCCATCGGTGTGGGGGACGCAATGCAGGTTACGACGGACACCAGACTAGAGGGGCCTTCGCTGCTATGCTTTCCTTTGCTTCGTCGTGGAGGCATAGGAGCATTCTTATCCAGGGCGAAAGATGCCTCCCCCCTGGAGTTGCAGGATGAGATTGGACCATCAGAACTTTCAGCGCCCACAAACTGTCACACTCCGTGTCCGTGGTGGGCACGGCGCCACAGAATTATGCGCTTGCGCAGTTACTTTGTATGAGATCCAGCAGTGTACGTGTAGTACGCATGTAGCCACATTTACTTACTTACCTTTTTTTTTTGTTGAGCAAAGCAAGAGCTTTGTTGCCATCACGTGGGATTACATTCAGAGTATATCACCGGCATTACAGCATTCGGCGCTCGGCCGATCCACAGCCAGGTTTTGCTTTTCTAGATAGATGAGAGCAACTTTAACACATCCCCAGTAAAAAAAAATCCTAAAAAAATGCCAGTTTTGGAAATTATTATAGGCATCGAAACCATCCCCAAAAGCTCTTTATGTCCCAAAATTTTTTGGGGACATCCCAAAAAACTCCTCCCATCCAAAAGATTGGGACAGACCTAACCTTCCCAAAACGCATCCCAGATTCCCAGTTGCTCCGATCTAGGCGGGTATGACTTTTCAGCACGTAACCGCCAGGCCGCCTACCGCCCTCCCGCCACCCGCCGCAGCGCTTCGGCCACCGCACCGCCGAAAATGGCCTCTGCCTCCTCCCCCGACACCCCCCACCCACCTCCGCCAATGACGTGCCACGAGAAACCACTGTCGCAGCCCTTCCCTTCCGCACGACCACAGATAAAGGCAAGGTATGCGCCCTCCCTCCTCCATGTCTCTGTCCTTTTCTGTCTTTGCAACGTTGCGGTTGAGCTACACGGGATAGGTCGCCATGGGAGGGAGGGGGGGGGGGATGGATCTACGGTGCCGCCATCCGAGGGAGAGGGGGTGGCAGGAGATGATGCAGTACGGGGAAGACGACGCGGAGGAAAGGGCGTCGTCCGGGGAAGACGACCCGTCAGTAGCTTCCCGTCAGTGATGACTGTAGTCATCACTGACCAGTCACCTAGCCGGCCGGTAATGAGGCGCATCACTGACTAGCCAAATGCAGCAGTGGCCGATCAGTGATGACTCTCTCCAAGAGGAAAAAAATTATAGCACCGATGCTACAATGTTTATACCCGTGAGTGCTTTTTTTTGGAACATGGGAGGGGACCAGAAGGTCCCAGAGCTGGCATTAAATTGACAAAAGTTTTACAACACTGCATGGAGGACCACAAAGAAAGAGAAAATTACAACCAAGCCCCCCCGTTTTACATACAGGACCAGAGAAGAAGAAACAAAGACGCAATCGGGTCCTGCAGCTTCCGGCGACCTCGCCGGAGATGCAGTGGCCACCATCTCCTGCCACTGCCTCGCCAACAAAGGGCAAGGGAAGAAGGGCCTCCCATCTGGAGGTTGAAAACAGGGGCGTTGGGAAGTGCCGGCTAATCTACTTGAGGCCAGCGTAGCATCCAAGCCACCCACGACGCTCGCCGGGGACATTTTTTTGGTCGATCCGAAGCTCCGACGGTGGAGGTCAATGCAGAGGAAGAGGATGACGATGGAGCACCGATGCCTGTAGAAGATCCTAAGGGACGCTGGATCCACCAAGCCCAGAGCCAGATCCGCCGAGCTCACCCTGTCCGCCACCGCAGCGACCAATAGAGAGGGGCAGAGCTGCTTCAAGAACCCCGGGATCCACCCCCCAAACGAGCTTATTATCAAAGCTTTCGCCGGATCCGCCTCTAGCAGCATCCATCCTCCATGGACGAGAGCTAGAAGAGATAGAGGGCCACCACTGCGTACCGCCCGGGAGCCACGGTGCCGAGCTTCTCAACGGCATAAAGCCAAACCATGGCTTAACGCCAAAGAGCCAAAAGGCAAACCTACCACTACTATCTACAAGAGGAGCCCGCGCACCTCTCCCTAGCCATCTCCCGCTAGCAGAGCCGTCGGAGGAGGCATGGGATCGGGTCGGGAAGCCCTGGGAGACTCTCAACGAGGAAGGCTTGAGGAGAGAGAAGGAAGAGATAAGAAACAAGAAAAAATTTCATAAGGCAGTTGCATACATCACAGATTTTTTTTTCCACAAAACATCACATATACACCTTACAGAAAGCTAGAAGTGTAGGCATGCACAATCATATCTCCACCTTACAGAACATCACATATACAAAAGTTAATGCATCATACAGAAAACTATAGTTGTAAACATGTATGCCAAGGGATGATCGATAGAGGATGGACGTAGCCACCGTGAGAGTAAGAATCTGAACGCCTTTAATTGCTGACAAATCTTACAAGTAATAGAACCACTGTAGCATCCCATCAGAATAATCGTTACATGTGATTATAGTGAGGATATGAACATCTTCAACTGTCAGATCTACAAAGGACCAGTGTAAAGTTAGTTAGCAGTGTTATGCATGGCTTGTGATAGCAAGCAACTAGCCAACTGATACATCTTTAGCTTGTGATAGCTTAAACTACTATTTTCTGTAACAGAAAGTGCAGTGCAATTGAAGTATTTAAAAACAAGCACATAAAATAATTTTTGGGTGATGGCAGTAACATATTACTCAAAGAAAAGGAGAACAACACAAGAGAGCTTATTCTTTTGTTGCAGCACACATAGATAGAGTACTACAACTCTATCAAAGTTTTTTTAATGGTGGACTTAAGCTCCGGTGCAAAGTTTTTACAATGATACAGATAGATTGAAACTCCGGAACAAGTTTTCTTCATTTGTAGTGATGTATCAGCTAAATAGTTCAACTAATACTTTCGAATACTTCCGATTTTGTGATTCGTAGGCAAAGACCAACAACACTGATATACACAAAGTATTTGCATCCAATATTTGCATAAAAAGTCCCGACCCTTGCATGTACAGAGATGTGCATCAAAATGAGATCATAGTGTGAAGAGAGTAATGCAATGAAAGTAATGTGAGATCATACCTATTCATCCACTTCTCGTACTCATCCCCGATCAGCAGCATCTTGAATAGGTAGTCGTACTCATCAACGTCATGCTCCCATGCCGCCGCCATGCCATTCATCGACCGAAATCACCTCAAGTATATGAGCAATTAACAGTATGACTTAGAATAGCAGAGCTAACAACAAGCAATTAACCATTAATAAAGGGCCTCTAGCAAACCATAGATACCTAGCCTACCAAAGCCTAAGCACAACCATAATCAATAGCTAAGAACAGTAATAACCATTAACCTAAACGCGATGAAACCTTAGAACTAGCCAAGCACGACGGCCGGCATCACATCAACATACAACAAGTCAGTAGCATATTTGATTGCTTCTTTTGTTTAGTTTCCTTCTTTATGAGCATAAGCCTGAAACATATTATGTTTCTAAACGATATATAAAGTTAACAAAGCAATGACACTATTGAGTCTACACTACTAGAAAAATTGTCGTTACCGAGATCTTTCATGTTTGCCGAGTACCGGAACACGGGATCACGGCAAAAGATATGTAAGCCGAGTACGGTTCTCGGCAGACAGTAGGGCACGGCATATGGTGGACGTTACCGAGCCCGTAGCCGGACGTACACGGCAAACATGAAAGAACTTGGCTTATGTGGCATATGCCGAGATGCTCGGCAAGGCACCCCGCAAAGAGGTGCCATGGGGCACGACCGGTTGCAATTGACGGCTCCGTGACGGTGGGTAAGGTTTGCCGAGAGCCCGACATATGGTACTTGTCAAACTATGCGGTATTTAAACCCCGCCCAACCGTAGACGCAAGCCGCTCCCACAAAACTCCTATAGGGGCAAGACGCTGCTCATCCCCGATTGAATCCGTCACCGGCGACAGGGGCCTGCCGCCGCCGATCTGCCGCCGCCCGAGCCTACCGGCCACATCGGCCTCCCGAGGCCGTGCGGCTTCCTCCTTGCCGCGCGTCTCCCGAAGCTCGCCGCCGGCCAACCCTACCACCTCGACGCCAACAACCCCGAGGTGGGCTAGGGCCTCTCCTTTCTTTTTCTTTTTTTTATTCACAATATTCCTACATATGAAAAATCTATATATATATATATATATATATATATATATATATATATATATATATATATATGTCATACATGATGATATATATGAAAAATTTGATATATGCATTTATGGATTATATGAAAAGTTTGGATAGTTCCCGCAAAAAAAAGAATAGTTTGGAAAGATTATATGGATATTTATGAATATATGTTTTTATTTTTTGTTTGTAAATGCATGCATGCATGCATGTATAGTTTGAGAGAATATGTATGTGTGTGAATGCTATTGAAAATATAGCTAGGTATACGTATGTCAATTCATGTGTAGCTAGCTATAGTTTAGCAATATGGAAAAAGAAAGAAAATTTAAAAAGGAAAAAACTTACTAGCAAAAATTGTTATATTTTATTAATTAATGTGTGGGTATGCGTGAAAATATTTGAAAATTCTTCATTTTTTGGTGATCGATGAATAATGACATGTTTGTATAATTTAGTGTAGATGGCTAACGATACTGCGGGATGGAAGAGCATGTTTGAGTTGTCAATTTGAGGGTTCGACTTGTGGACCTAGCTAGTATGCATGAACTCGTTATTTTGGTTGTAAACTTATTGCTTGTAGTAATGGACTCGGTTACTTCATCGGAGCTACCTATTATGTTATTAAGTTTATAAATATAAACTTAATTATATTGCTTACTAGTGGATAACCTATACTACAACTAATAATGCATTTGTGCAATTTTCTAAATGTTGCAATTGTAAATATCCAAGGTTAATTAATTAAATATTCTCTAACAGGATATGGTGTGCCAAGTATGCATGTCGGAGTGCGCAGAAAACTTTTCAAGTGGATCATCGTTCAATATCGATCTGGTTGAGGGCTTCCAAATTTCAGTGGTAACAAACTATATATATATATATTCTTTTCGATAAACTTGTAACCATTTATGTTTTATTTTAACTTTTACAATTTATCTAATGTGTGTTTCTTTTGCATTTGTTGCACAGATTGTCCCATGCAACGTTAGGCTAGAGTTCAATGAATTAACAGAAGAGAGTGTGCCCTTTGTGTGTCTTGGGGTCACTCACAACATTAAACTGCAGAAAGGACCGACAAGGACCCGTATGGGAGGCGAAGGATGGGTCCAGTTCATTACGCAGAACGGTCTAACTGGCGGAGAGATGATATGTTTTAGTTTGACAGGACCAGTTCCCACAATGCAGTTTCTCTATGTCAAGGAGTCGGACGAGGATGACCCATCTCATTCGTACGCCTTCAACAGAAGAATCAGGCTCGATGATGATGAGACTAGCCGCCTCTTTGACATGCTACCACCAAACAATATCTACATCGGGGTGCCATTTGTGACTCGCCTGACGAACACAAATCTTATCACCAAACACGTGATGGTATGTTCTTTAAAGTTATCTATATTTGTTTTATGTCCATGTTTGGCGGTCTCACATAAGTGCTCTTTTGCTTATCATTCACGACGTCATACCAGAGATTACCTAGGAAGATAGCTGCCAACACTCCCATCCAGCTTGAAGAAGGCTTTGCTGGACTACGGCTTGGAGCAGGGGGTGTCTCTACTGCAGCTTACAAGACGGACATAGACGGCCGCATTGTCTTCAACAAGGAGGGGTGGAAGGATTTCCTCGTGGGAAAAAATGTACAAGTTGGACATGCTGTGCTACTTACTCTAAGGAACACCGCGCGCAATGACTTGAACATGATGGTTATCATTGACATCATCTAGAAGTAATCTCCAACTATATTTGAGGTCAATAATGGTACTATATATATGTGACTTAATTTTATGGTCCAACTTGTGGACACCCTACTATGCATGAACTTGTTGTTATGGCTCTGACTTGTTAATTATGACGCTTTTGTTAGTTTGATGGAATAGTTGAGGTTTTAATTAATTCCTACTTCTGACTTGTTATCATGCTTATGAGCATTGGCTATGATGTGGTACTATTTGCTATGCATACATGCATATATGTGTTTTGTTGCAGGGGCTGATGCAGAAACCAATAAAACAAGCCATTTGAAATTATCTTTGCCGAGTACCAAACTCGGTAAATACGTATTACCAAGAACAAAGATCGGGGAAACTGCCACGTGTCGAGCTCTGGTAACATTCCCCTGGCTTTCCCGAGTTCATAAACAAGGATCTTGGCAAACAGATGTCACTGGCAATTGATGTAGCACTGCATCCCAGAGTGTGCTACTCGGCAAAGGTGGAAACTCGGCAATGGTACGTTCTTTAAAGTTATCTATTTTTTTTTTGCGTAAGTGCTCTTTTTGCTTAATTATGTGCATTTCCAAGGTTTTAGGCCAGAAAATCAAGATCCGAGTCATGGTCACGGAGGTTGTGTGGGAACGGGACCTTCTCCCACGAGCTTTCGAGCGGGGATGCGTCCAGTTTGTGAAGGGGGTGTGGGGCCCGTTCCTCCGTTGGCCTTGGAACTCTTTCTGTGCTCATACGAGTCCATTCAAAGACACGTGCCAGGTCTAGGCCTTTTTGGGGGCCGCCGCACTCCGGCCACCGCACCGCCAAAAATGGACTCTGCCTCCTCCCACGGCACCCTTCCCCCACCTCCGCCAATGCCGTGCCACGAGAAACCACCGTCGCTGCCCTTCCCTTCCACGCGACCACAGATAAAGGCAAGGTATGCGCCCTCCCTCCTCCATGTCTCTGTCCTTTTCTGTCTCTACACCGTCGCGGTCGAGCTACATGGGAGAGGTCACCGTGGGAGGGGGGAATGTATCTACAGCACCGCCATCTGAGGGAGAGGGGGTGGCAGGACAGGGCGTAGCACGGGGAAGACGACGCGGAGGAAAGGGCGTCGTCCGGGGAAGACGACCCGTCAGTAGCTTCCCGTCAGTGATGCACCTAGCCGGCTGGTAATGAGCCGCATCACTGACAGGACAAATGCAGCAGTGGCCGATCAGTGATGACTCTCACCAAGAGGAAAAAAATTATAGCACCGATGCTACAATGTTTATTTAGCCGTGAGGGTTTTTTTAACATGGGAAGGGACCAGAAGGTCCCAGAGCTGGCATTAAATTGAAAAAAAAAGTTTTACAACACTGAATGTAGGACCACAAAGAAAAAGAAAATTACAACCAAGTCCCCCCATTTTACATACAGGACCACAGAAGAAGAAACAAAAAACCAATCGGGACCTGCAGCTTCTGGCGACCTCACCGGAGATGCATTGGCCACCATCTCCTGCCACTGCCTCACAAAAAAAGGGCAAGGGAAGAAAGGCCTCCCATCTGGAGGATGAAAACAGGGGCGTTGGGACGTAACGGCTAATCCACTTGAGGCCGGCGTAGCATCCAAGCCACCCACGACGCTCGCCGAAGACAATTGTTTGGTTGATCTGAAGCTCCGACGGCAGAGGTCGACGCAGAGGAAGAAGATGATGATGGAGCACCGATGCCAGCAGAAGATCCCAAGGGACACTGAATTCACCAAGCCCAAAACTAGATCCGCCGTCCTCCCCCTTTCTGCCACTGCAGGGACCAATAGAGAGGGGCAAAGTAGCTTCAAGAACCCTGGATCCGCCCCCCAAATGAGCTTATTATCGAAGCTGTCACCGGATCCGCCTCTGGCAACATCCATCCTAAATGGACAAGAGCTAGAAGAGGCGGAGGGCCACCACCACGTGCTGCCCGGGAGCCACGGTGCCAAGCTTCTCAACGGCATAAAGCCAAACCATGGCATAACGCCAAAGAGCCAAAAGGCAAACCTACCACTACTATCTACAGGAGGAGCCCGAGCACCTCTCCCTAGCCATCTCCTGCCGGCAGAGCCGTCGAAGGAGTCATGGGATCGGGTCGGGAAGCCCTGGGAGACTCTCAACGAGGAAGGCTTGAGGAGAGAGAAGGAAGAGATAAGAAACAAGAAAAATATCATAAGGTAGTTGCATACATCAGAGATAATTTTTTTCACAAAACATCACATATACACCTTACAGAAAGCTAGAAGTTTAGGCATGCACAATCATATCTCCACCTTACAGAACATCACATAGACAAAAGTAAATGCACGTTACAGAAAACTAGAGCTGTAAACATGTATGCCAAGGGATGATCGATAGAGCATGGAGGTAGCCACCGTGAGAGTAAGAATCTGAACGCCTTTAATTGCTGACAATCTTACAAGTAATAGAACCACTGTAGCATCCCATCAGAATAATCATTACAAGTGATTATAGTGAGGATATGAACATCTTCAACTGTCAGAACTGCAAAGGAACAATGTAAAGTTAGTCAGTAGTGTTATGCATGGCTTGTCATAGCAAGCAACTAGCCCACTGATACATCTTTAGCTTGTGATAGCTTAAACTACTGCTTTCTGTAATAGAGAGTGCAGTGCAATTGAAGTATTTAAAAACAAGCACATAAAATAAGTTTTGGGTGATGGCAGTAACATATTACTCAAAAAAGAAAAGGACAACAACACAGCAGAGCTTATTCTTTTGTTGCAGCACACATAGATAGACTACAACTCTATCAACGTTTTTTTAATGGTAGACTTAAGCTCCGGTACAAAGTTTTTACAATGATACAGATAGATTGAAGCTCCAGAACAAGTTTTCTTCATTTGTAGTGATGTATTAGTTAAATAGTTCAACTAATACTTTTGAATACTTCAGATTTTGTTATTCGTAGGCAAAGACTAACAACACTAATATACACAAAGTATTTGCATCCAATGTTTGCATAAAAAGTCCTGATCCTTGCATGTACAGAGATGTGTATCTAAATGAGATCATAGTGTGAAGAGAGTAATGCAATGAAAGTAATGTGAGATCATACCTATTCATCCATTTCTCGTACTCATCCCCGATCAGCAGCATCTTGAATAGGTAGTCGTACTCATCAACGTCATGCTCCCATGCCCCCGCCATGCCATTCATCGACCAAAATCACCTCAAGTATATGAGCAATTAATAGTACGACTTAGAATAACAGAGCTAACAACAAGCAATTAACCATTAATAGAGGGCATCTAGCAAACCATAGATACCTAGCCTACCGAAGCCTAAGCACAACCATGATCAATAGCCAAGAACAGTTATAACCATTAACATAGAGATGGTAGGATCCCTAGGAATATGAATGATGATTTCTGTGCCTACAAGTTGGATCTACGAAGGCTTATGAGTGGGTAGATTAGGCGTTTCTGGAGAAGACGATGATCAAGTTGGGCTTCTCTCACCGGTGGGTTAGCTGGACAATGTCATGTGTGACCATGGTGAGCTATGTTGTGAAATTTAATGGAGCCCTACTAGAACCGTTTGCGCTATCCCGAGGATTAAGGCAAGGTGATCTGTTATATCCATTTCTTTTTCTCTTTGTGGCTGACGGGCTTTCTAGTCTGCTGCAAAAAGCAGTGCAGGACAATCATATATCCCCGGTGAAAATTTGCTGAAGAGCCCCTGGTATTTCACAATTGTTGTTTGTGGACGATAGTCTCCTATTCTTCTGGGCGACGAGTGATTAAGCCAACCGGGTGAAGTGGGTTTTGAATGCTATGAAAGAGCCACTGAGCAGCTTATTAATTCGCAAAAGTGCTCGATGCTCTTCAGTCCCGTGTGCCCTATGGCTGTCAAGAGAAAGTCAAGGAAATCCTGCATGTGGTGCATGCCACATTTGAGCCCAAGTATCTTGGCCTTCCCAATCCTGCGGGACGGATGAACAAGTGAAAGGTTCAAAGCCTGCAGGGTAAGCTCAGCAAAAGGCTCACGCCATGGGGTCAGAATTTTTCGTCAGGAGGAAAGGAGATTTTGATAAAATCTGTAGTGCAAGCCATTCCTATCAATGCGATGGGGGTGTTCAAGCTGCCCGTCGGGTTATGCGATGATTTAACACGATTAATCAGGAACTTTTGGTGGGGCTCTAAAAAAGGAAAGAGGAAGACTCATTGGTTATCCTGGGATTGTATGCTTCGGCCAAAGGATAGAGGAAATGGATTCTGAGACATGCGTATTTTTAACCAGGAGTTGCTTGCTCGCCAGGCATTGCACCTAATTCAATCACCAGATAGCTTGGTATGCAGAGTACTAAAGGCGAAATATTTTCCCACTGGGGCTTTACGGGACACTATATTCACAGGCAACGGATCCTCGACATGGCACGCAATTGAACATGGAGTGGAATTGCTCAAAAAAGGCTTGATATGCAGAGTGGGGAATGGAGCTAGCAAAAGAGTATGGCGAGACCCATGGATCCCAAGGGAGTGGACAATGAGGCCGGTATCACCGCGAGGAAGATGTAGAATTAAATGGGTCTCTGATCTGATAGACCACGGAGGGCGCTGGAACACCGATCTCATTCGTAGGTACTTTCTACCTGTCGATGTTGATCAGACGCTAAAGATTAAACCTTCTTGATGTAACGATGCTGATTTTCTCCCGTGGCTTCCAGATAAGCTTGTTGTCTTTTCCGTTAAGAGCGCTTATTCATTAGCTCTACAACGGATATGTGCACAAGGTGTGAGGATGAGTGTTCGACTAGATGGATCACGACCGAGATGGAAACTGATCCGGAAAAGTGCGGTGCCTCAGAAGGTTAGGATTTTCGGTTGTAAGCTAGCAACTAATGCCCTACCCACATGGGCCAATATGGTCCATCGACACATGTGCACATGCGATATTTGCCCAATTTGATGGGTAACGTTGCATGAAAATCAAAAAATTCCTATGAAACACCCAAGATCTAATCTAGAAGATGCATAGAAATGAGAGGGGAGTGTGTCTACGTACCCTTGTAGACCGAAAGCGTTAGCGTATGTAATTCGGTTGATGTAGTCGTACTCTTCGCGATCCAATCACGATCCAATCCTATCTAGTGCCGAACGGACGGCACGTCCCAGTTTAGCACACATTCAGCTCGATGGCATCCTCTCCTTCTTGATCCAGCAAACGAGGGAGAGGAGGTAGATGAGATCGGGACTAGCACGATGGTGAGGTGGTGGTGGTGGCAGCGGAATTTCGGCAGGGCTTCGCCAAGCGCTGACGGAATGTGGAGGAGTAACAGGAGGGAGAAGCGACTAGGGATCGATCGGCCCTGAAGGGCTGCCCCTCCCCTCCTTTATATAGAGGAGGAAACTTGGAGGAGGAGGAAGAATACCGCATGAACAGTACCACATGAATAGTACATGTGTGAACAGTACCCCGTCCCAAGTAAAGCCTCCCCCTTCGATCTTATCTCCTATTTTAAAGGGATTTGATCTTATCCCTTCGGGGGCAGCCGCATGGGCCAAGGGGGCTACTGTGCCTGGCCCATGTAGGGCTGGTGTGCCCCCTTTGAGTCCATGTGGACCTCCGGGGCAGGTGGGCCCCACAGGTGGACCCCCGGAACCTACCCGTACAATACCCAAAAAAATCAAACTTTTTTTGGAACCCCGAATATGACTTCCCATATATAAATCTTCACCTCTGGACCATTCTGGAGCTCCTCATGATATCCCGGATCCCATTCGGGACTCCGAACAAGCTTCGGACTTTCCACTATTAATATCTCAATACTACCCTAGCGCTACCGAACGTTAAGCGTGCGACCCTACGGGTTCAGGAACATGCAGACATGACCGAGACTCCTCTCCGGTCAATAATCAATAGCGGGACCTGTATGCCCATATTGATTTCCACACATTCAACGAAGATCTTTATCGGTTGAACCATGATGTCAAGGATTCACTTAATCCCGTATGCAATTCCCTTTGTCCGGCAATTCGATCGTCGGTATCTCCATACCTAGTTCAATCTCATTATCGACAAGTCTCTTTACTCGTTTCGTAATACAAGATCCCGTGACTAAACTCATTAGTCACATGAAGCTCCTTGTGATGTTGTATTACCGAGAGGGCCCAGAGATATCTCTCCATCACACGGAGTGACAAATCCTAGTCTCGATCCATGCAACCCCACAGACACCTTCGGTGATACCTGTAGAGCACCTTTATGATCACCCAGTTATGAAGTGGCATTTGATCTCACACAAACTATTCCTCTGGTATCCGGGAGTGGCATGATCTCATGGTCTAAGAAACAGATACTTGACATTACGAAAGCTATCGCAAAGTGAACTTAGTGACACGATCTGATGCTAAGCTTACGGTTGGGTCTGTCCATCATATCATTCTCCTAATGATGTGATCCCATTATCAAATGACAACTCATGTCTATGGTTTGGAAATCTTGACCATCTGATCAACGAGCTAGTCTAGTAGAGGCTTACTACGGACACGGTGTTGTTTATGTATTCACACATGTATTTAAGTTTTCAGTCAATACAATTCTAGTATGAATAATAAACATTTATCATGAACAAGAAAATATGATAATAACCAATTTATTATTGCCTCTAGGGCATATTTCCAATAGTCTCCCACTTGCACTAGAGTCAATAATCTAGTTTACATCGTAATGAATTTAACACCCATGGAGTCTTGGTGCCGATCATGTTTTGCATGTGGAAGATGTTTAGTCAGCAGGTCTACCACATTCAGATCCGTATGTACTTTGCAAAGTTCTATGTTTCCCTCCTTGATGTAATCACAGATGGTGTTGAAGCAGCGTTTGATGTGCTTGGTCTTGTGAAACCTGGGCTCCTTGGCAATGGCACTGGCAATGCCACCAGTGTTGTTACAAAAGATAGTCATTGGATCCGATGCACTAGGTATTACTCCTAGATCAGATGTGAACTCCTTCATCTAGACTCCTTCTTACGCTGCTTCCAAAGCAGCTATATATTCCGCTTCCCGCTACGAAGCTTTGCTTGGAACTGCACCACCTGACTACTCCACCATTCAAAATAAATACATATCCGGTTTGTGACATCGAGTCATCCGGATCAGTGTCAAAGCTAGCATCTACGTAATCCTTTACGACGAGCTCTTCGTCACCTCCATAAACGAGAAACATGTCCAATGTAATGGTTAATAACACAGAGAAAGTTAATGTTTGCATAATTCCTTAGACCATGAGAGTATCGAGTTCCTTCGCACTTGCTTCATGAACTTTGGGGTTTGGTAAACGTCATCCGTAAATGGGTGGCTATTACGGCGGCTTACGGGTTCATGGAAAAGTATGACAAGTAACTTGATAGCTCAAGATTGGGATTTGCTCCTCCGACGATGAAGAGATATTCTCTGGGCCCTCTCGGTGTCATGGTATTCATCATCGTCTGGCCAGACACAGCGTGATTTGATCACGGGGATGCCGAAACACGGGAACGAGAAAAGAGAACAAAACCGGTAACGAGGTAACTGGCATAGTGGACAAAGTTGTTGATCCACGGGGATGCCGATAAGTCTCACCTCGGGTATTTGTAACATATCATGAAGTAATAGGAATAGCACATGGCAACTGGAGGTTCACTCGAATATTTATTCGTGTGGGTATAGGGGTCAATATGGGTGTCCACGGCTCCGATGTTGATCATTGATCGGAAAGTGTTCCGGTCATGTCTATACTTCACCGAACCTATAGGATCACATGCTTAAGGGTCATCTATCTGCTGAATACTAGATAGGGAGTCTGAGGGAAAGTCACCGGAAAAGTTTTAGAGACGACGGAAAAGTTTCGGAGAGAAAACCAGAAGTGTTTCGGAGCTGCCGGAATTGTTTTGGGGAAAAACAATAATGTTTCGGAATAAACCCATCATACCAGAAATGTTCTGGAGAGTGTCCAGAATAATTTTAGAGGGTGCCAAAAATGTTCTGGGACCTTCCAGAATTTTTCAGAAGAAATAGTCGCGGTAAACATCTTGTCCCAACGTGAGGGGACAAGATCCCACGATACGTGGGGGCTGTTTTGGGGGCGTCCCCCTTGAGGGGGCAGCCCCTTGAGGCTGGACAAAGGTGTTGGGGGCCCCCCCATGGTGGGGGGCAGCCCCCACAAATGGTGGAAAGTGTTGGGAGGTGGTGGGGTCCCATGTGGGAACACCATGTTGGGAAGCCATGGAGAAGGGGACATTCTTTCTCCTTGTTTGGTGGGTGCATGTTTAGTGGGCTGAAATTTCAGCCCACCTCAACCCCTTCCACCACTATATAAGGAGGATGAGAGGTTCTCTCTAACTCTACTCCAACTCTCATACAAATGCCATGCATGATCTGGCTTTCTCTCTCCCTCCCACGAAATAGTTTCGTAGAGCCGAAAGGATGTCTGGGTTCTAGTGGGAACTAGTTCTGGATGGTGAAACCCTGCCATATAGGTGACACCGTATGTGTGCAACCCCGTAGAGAGGTCGTACATTCGATCATTTGCCCAAGGGGCTGTTCGAGGGTCCTCCCGAAGGGCTGTCCATGACACTGTCCGAGGGACTGTCCGACCGCCTCCCGAAGGGCTGTCCGAGGGACCGCCCGAGAAATTGTTTGAGGGCCTCCTAGAGGGCTATCCGAGGGACCGCCTGAGGGACCGTCCTAAGGGGGCTATTCGACGGTCTCCCGAAGGGCTGTCCGGGGGACCGTCTGAGGAGCTGTCCGTGGGAGAAAATCCTCGCGGTTGGGAGGTTGTAAATTCCTAGCTGCGGGAATCTGCACCAACGATCTTCATCGACTCTACTTCCGCTACGCTACGAGTCGGTAACAATCAGATCAAACCTTGTATGCATCTTCATAGTGGTCCTGGGCTGGTGCGTCGGTCGGAATTTTTTTGTTTTCAGTCGCGTTACCCTACAGTGGCAGCATGAACTGTGCTATGCGTAGATGCAGATTACGATCTAGAATACATGAGATGTATGGGTGTTGCACAAGATAATTTGTAGTAGATGAGTTCTACTGCTGAAAATTATTTGTGCAGGTAGCAGATGAAATCTATTACATGATATTCTTGTTGCTTCCCTGGAATTTGCGTATTTCTGATCTCAATAACGGTATGGTGGAGTTTTAAAGTTCTGGCAATCCGCGATCCTGATTGATCAATGAAGTGCTAATTGTTCATTGAATTCCACCATAGTTAGAGAAAGATGAAATTTTGCAGACTAAAGGGCAATGCAGATATGATCTACATGGGAGTCATGCGTATGACAAAGTTCAGTATGGGGTCCAAGATTTTATTATCTCGTGCTTCATACACCCCGCAAAGTTAATCTAGCGACTCGAATAATCATACTTGATGATAAACATTGGTAGCTGCGGTTTGGTTGAAACCTTAGAAGTCACATAAAATAAAATCTTGTATGAACCAATTTGAGGCGTCTAAATTGGTTTTGTAGGATGACATGTGATGTGCATATGATGTGGTATAGTCTTCGTCATATTTAATTTGATTATGTATGAGATGACTATATGATGTAAATTAATTAACATGACCTACGTGTCATGATTCGGCATGATGGCTGGAGCCATATGATTGTCATTTTAATGACCTGCGTGTCAACCTGATGTAATGCACTAATTTTATTAGCTATAGAGATAGCAATATTATCTGGTGCATCGACAAGGTGGTGGCAATCTTCATGAAGGTGAACACCGACGCAAATGCCGAAGATGAAGAAATAAAGACTTCTCCGTCAGAAAGGGCTATACCATATCATGCTATTATGAATTGCCTGAGATATTTATCCCTTATGATGCACCCTGTGGATTGCGTGGTATTTGCTTTATATTAGGGTGATCTCGCACTTAAAATATCAAGTAGTTAGTGTTCTCCCAAGTGTAGCACTGTCACAGCATCTTTCCTTTCGGGGTCCGCCATGTCGACATGGGTACGAATGATTGTACGGGTCAGACCTCGCAGCAAGATCACTTGGTTGTCTTTACATTCTAGCATGATTGTCCAGAGCTCGGAACACGCCCATGGAAAAATGAACAAGAGTCACATAGAGATGTGATCGGCAAGTTTGCCTACCGATTGAAATTCTCGTCATCAGTGATGTCCACATCAATGGCGTTGAATTGAAATGTGGGTCTTGTATCACTCACAATCAATTATAAGAGATATTGATTTGAGTGGAATCACACTTGAGAATTAATTCTTTTAATTATTAGTGCAATTAATTATGGACATTGTCTAAGTGTTATTTGCGTAATAGTTGTAGAAGAATGGCTCGCATTTTCACCTTCCCTATTAAAATTGAATAGCTGTTAAATATCTGGTTAAAACTTTATGGTTGGTAATGTAATGTGAGGATTGTCCTCAAGAGTTCTGAGAAGGACTTTGTCCTATTGCATGCTTTCGGTATTCTCCCGCTAATGCTATGGATGATGTGACTTTCGTCCTTCGACCCAAAAGCTAGAATTCCGTTACAGTCAAGTGCAATATGTTTGCTTCCATAAGACCCGAACTTCAAAAGTTTGGGATAGTTATGTGATATTCATGGAACTGAAAATTAGTTTCAGATACAAACAAAGGCTAAAAGATATGAGACATCCAAAGCAATATTTGTTTGCAAAGTATTAGTGAATTGTTTACTAAGCATTAGACTGAATGGATGGGATCCAGAAGAACGCCTATCATGTGATGTTGGTGAATAAAACAAACAACTTAAAGAGAAAGGAAATGTCCGAAGGGTGTTAGTAAGACTTACACACCTAGGAAGTCCGGGCCTAACACCACTCTTAAAGTTGGGAGCTTCTTCTGAGATTGGAGAAATATTGGAAGTAAAATTGTTAGAAGGATAAAGGCAAAAAGAAAGAAGACTGGAATGTCCAGCTCATGTATGAATGTCATACGAGTTATTGATGTATAGAAGGCTAGTCAAAGAAATAGTTATTGGGAACTATAATTAAACTGTTAGTCACTAATTCTTGGGTATTGTGATTAAAGATGATAACAGGAATACCCGTTCGATTGCATTCTCTTGTAACTCGACAGAAGAACTACTACGGCCTAAAAGACTTGCTAGTAATGAGGTTTAGATATGCGCTAGGAACATAGTAAAAGTTGCTATACCTTCTATCGGTGTATTACCTTTGTATTTATTTTCATAAGTCATTTTGGAGTTTCATACACTCTAGCCCTTTGCATAAAGTATCTTGCAAGAAGGTTGTTCATAAGAGAACTTTTGATGTTCGGTGTTATCAATAACATAAGTGCCATACTTTCATTATGAATGAGATGTATGTTATGAATATTCATAATAATATATTACCTCTGTGTTTACTTTCATAATTCATTTTTAGAGTTTTATACACTCTAGCCCGTTGCATAATGTTTGTTGCAAGAGGGTTGTTCATAAAAGAACAATTGTTGTTCAGTATTATGAATAGCATAAGGGCCATACTTCCATCATGGATGGGATGTATGTTATGAATATTGATGGTAATATGATACATCCATAACACTGACGCTAAATGTCGCAAGACTAAAAGAATATCACATATGTGTGGCACTACATTTGGTCACATTGGAGAAACCCGCATGGAGAAATTCCATAATGATGGATTTTGAAGTCGTTTGATTATGAATCATCTGACACTTGTAAATTTTGTCCGAAAAGTGAAGTGACTGAAATACCGTTCACAGGCCATAAGGAACGAGCAACGAACTTATTGGTGACCATACATTTTGATGTGTGTAGTCCGATAAATGTTGTTGCTAGCAGTGAATTTATCTATCTTCATAAATGACTAAAGTAGATATATGGATATTTACTTAATGAGACATAAGTCTGAATCTTTTGAAATTGTTCAAAAGGTTTTCAAAATGAAGTAGAAATTATTATAACAAGAAAATTATGTTTCTGCAATTAGATTGTGGAAAGGAATATTTGAGTTACAAGTTTAGCGAATGTCTGATGAGTTGTGAAAAGAGTTTCATAACTTACACCTCCCGGAACACCACTATGAGTGGAATGTCCATCAAGATGTAGTCAAACCATTTATGACAGGGTAAGATCAAAGATGACATAAATCAATTTGTCATTATCCCTTTTAAAGTAATGCTTTAGAGACTGCGGCTTTTACACTGAAAAGAGCGCCATCAGATCTGTTGAAATGATGCCATGGTATGCCCAACCATGTTATGTCTTTTCTTAACATTTGGAATATGAGGCTTGTGTAAAATACTTACAAACCTATTCCAAATCAAACAAGTGCTACTCTGTAGGTTATCCCAAATTATTGGGTATTCCTCCCTCACTATACCGAGGCAAAAATGTTTGCCACAAAGAACGGTATGATTTTGTACAAAATGGTTCTTACAAAAGGGTGAGTGGGAGGACAGTGCAACTTGACGAGATCACAGTATCTTCATTATCATGACAAAGGAAAGAAACCTCAGAAGCAATTCCAGAGTTTCCTCCTGCGACTGATATGGAAGCCTCTACAATAAAATGTATGGACTTCGGTCGAACTTGCAGCTGAACCACGTAGGCAAAACTCGTGCAAACCTCTCAGGTGTGCAAATGAGATATTGTTGTTAGACAACAGTATACCTACAATAATCAAGGAAGTGATGATGGGCCCTAACTCTGGAATTGGCTAAATTCCAATATAATCCGAGATAGTTTCCATATAAATGATTCAAGATTATATCTTGATAAACCCTTCAGAAGACTTAGAGTCTAACGAACATTAATGGAACTAAAAAGTGATGTGGATAAAATGTTTCATCCATAAAGCTCGACTTATTGCAATAACAAATTCAAGGAGTTGACTGCGATGAGATTGTCTCACCGTAGCAATACTTAAAGTCAGATCGTGTTAAACTAGCAATTAATACATATTTCAATCATGAAATATGATACATGGACGCCAAAAAGATTTCCATCAAATGGAAATATAAACTAGGACTTGTATGTGATACAGTCCAAAGTATTTTGTCGATCCAGAGGATGCTAGTGAGTGTACAAACTTCAGAGTTCGAGCAATGGACAGAAGAGAGCAAAATGGAGTTGGAATCTTTGTTTTTGATGAAATAGTCAAAAGAATTTGATTTCATCAATGGATAGCGAAGATGCTTGTTGTTACAAGAAAGTAAGTTGGAGCATAATAATATTTCTAAAAACCTTGTGTGCTTGACACATTGTTGATTGGAAACAAATATAAATTTCTTGACACGAATTAGGACTTCTTTGAAAAATAGTTTTTCAATGAAGTACTTGGGCTAGATAACCTCAGTATTAGGCATAATGATCTATAGAGATAGATTTTCCTAATAGGGCTGAGCCAAAATACATATTGAAAAGATACTAAAACAGTTTAGCATTAGAATGACAAGGAGTGATTCTTGCCGAAGTCACATGAAAATAGTTTTTGCAAGACTCGGTGTCCTAAAACACCGATGAGAAAAATACATGATAAAAGTACCACACACTTTTGTGTTTGGATTAATCACGTATTCCATGGTATGTAAAACAACCAGATATGTCCAGTGCTCCCAAGGAGTTGCGAGTATAGATGCGAAAGTGATCAAAATATTGATCATTGGACAACAGTGAAAAATGTCGTTGAGTACTAAAGTAGCACTGATGACATATTTTCTCGCAAGCAGAGATTATGAAGAGTTCATCGTAAGAAGTTACAAAGATGCAGTCTTCATCAATGCTCCTTGCGATTCTCAATTTAAATTAAGGGTTTTGTGTAATACATGATATGGTGGCACGGTGAGTTGGAATTGTTCCAAACAGGGTACTGTGATGAATTCTATAATAGAGGCTAAGTATGTTGCCACTTTCAAAGTGACAAAGAAGATGTTGAATCATACAGTTCATTCATGAACTTAGCATGATTCCAAGATGGCTTGGGTCAATGGAACACTATTATAGATAGTTGATCCACAGCTCAGTCTAAGGAATCAAGGTTCGACCAGTGATTCATATATATACAAAGCCAAGTCCACACAAAATATGAATTTTGTGAAAGCATGAAAACGCGAGGATATGCAAAGATACACACAGACCTGAAGTTGTCAGATGTGTTAGACAAACACTATACCACAAGCGAAGCATATTTTACACTGGTATGCCATAGGTGTAAAGTGCATTAGCATTGACTAGATTATTGACTCTAGTGCAAGTGGGAATCTGTAGGAGATATGCCCTAGAGGCAATAATAAATATTATTGTTTATCTCCATGTTCATAATTATGTTTATATTCCGTGCTATAGCTGCTACGGTTCTCGAGTCAACAATAACCACGAGGCTCGGAGGAAAACTCATATGCACGTGTGGAATAATAAACGGTAAAATTTATTCCTAGTCATGCCTCTAAGACTACCTCAAGTGTTGCATGATAGTCCTGTTTTCCTGATCATCGGCATGACTGTGCCGGCAACTTTGAGGGCACAATGTTAGAAGAACACTTGTGTTGTATCGACCCGAATTGATGTTAAGCTATGAGATACATTCGTCACAAGTTAATGGTTAATAACACAGAGAAAGTTAATGTTTTCATAATTCCTTAGACCATGATAGTATCGAGTTCCTTTGCACTTGCTTGATGAACTTTGGGGTTTGTTAAACATCATTCGTAAATGGTTGGCTATTACGGCGGCTTACGGGTTCATGGAAAAGTATGACAAGTTACTTTAAAGCTCAAGATTGTGATTTTCTCCTCTGACGATGGAGAGATATTCTCGGGGCCCTCTCGGTGTCATGGTATCCATCATCGTCTGGCCAGAGATAGCGTGATTTGGTCACGGGGATGCCGGAACACGGGAACGAGAAAAGAGAACAAAACCGGTAACGAGGTAACTGGCATAGTGGACAAAGTTGTTGATCCATGGGGATATCGATAAGTCTCACCTCGGGTATTTGTAACATATTGTGAAGCAACAGGAATAGCACTCAGCAATTGGAGGTTCACTCGAATATTTATTCGTGTGGGTATAGGGGTCAATAGGGTGTCCACGGCTCCGATGTTGATCATCGATCGGAAAGTGTTTCGGTCATGTCTATACTTCACCGAACCTATAGGGTCACACACTTAAGGGTCATCTATCTGCTGAATACTAGATAGGGAGTCTGAGAGAAAGTCATCGGAAAAGTTTCGGAGACGACGGAAAGGTTCCGGAGAGAAAACCGAAAGTATTTCGGAGCTGTTGAAACTGTTTCGGAGAAAAATGAAACTATTTCGGAATAAAACCATCATACCAAAAATGTTCCAGAGTATGTCCAGAATAATTTTAGAGGGTGCCAGAAATGTTCTGGGACCTTCCAGAATTTTTTAGAAGAAATAGTCGTCGAAAACATCTTGTCCCAGCATGAGGGGACAAGATCCCACGATACGTGGGGGCAGTTTTGGGGGCGCCCCCTTGAGGGGAAGCCCCTTGTGGTTGGATAAAGGTGTTGGGGGCCCCCATGGTGGCGGGCAGCCCCCACAAATGGTGGAAAGTGTTGGGAGGTGGTGGGGCCCCATGTGGGAACACCATGTTGGGAAGCCATGGACAAGGGGTCATGCTTTCTCCTTGTTTGGTGGATGCATGTTTAGTGGGCTGAAATTTCAGCCCCCCCTCCACCCCTTCCACCACTATATAAGGAGGACGAGAGGTGCTCTCCAACTCCACTCCAACTCTCATACAAATGCCATGCATGATCTGGCTTTCTCTTTCCCTCCCATGAAATAGTTTCGTAGAGCCGAAAGGCTGTCTGGGTTTTGGTAGGAACTAGCTCTGGACGGCGAAGCCCTACCAGATAGGTGACACCATATGTGTGCAACCCCGTAGAGAGGTTGTACATTCAATCTTTTGCCCAAGGGGATGTTTGAGGGTCCTCCCGAAGGGCTGTCCATGACACTGTCCGAGGGACTGTCTGACCGCCTCCCGAAGGGCTGTCCGAGGGACCGCCCGAGAAATTGTTCGAGAGCCTCCCAGAGGGATGTCAGAGGGACCGTTCGAGGGACCATCCTAAGAGGGCTATCGGACAGCCTCCCGAAGGGCTGTCCGGGGGACCATCCAAGGAGCTGTCTGAGGGAGAAAATCCTCATGGTTGGGAGGTTGTAAATTCATAGCTACGGGGATCTGCACCAATGATCTTCATCGACTCTACTTCCGCTGCACTACGAGTCGGTAACGATCAGATCAAACCTTGTATGCATCTTCATAGTGGTCATGGGTTGGTGCGTAGGTCGGATTTTTTTTGTTTTATGTCGCGTTACCCTACAAGTGCTCTGTGAAAGTCCTATCAGGTGTCTTGACCTATATCTATAGATCTTAATGCCCAATATGTAAGCAGCTTCACCCAGGTCTTTCATGGAAAAACTCTTGTTCAAAAAGCCTTTTATGCTTTCCAGAAATTCTATGTCATTTCCAATCAATAATATGTCATCCACATACAGTATTAGAAATGCTACAGAGCTCCCACTCACTTTCTTGTAAATACAAGCTTTTCCATGAGTTTGTATAAAACCAAAACCTTTGATCACCTCATCAAAGCATATATTCCAACTCTGAGATGCTTGCACCAGTCCATAGATGGATCGCTGGAGTTTGCATACCTTATTAGCATCCTTAGGATTGACAAAACCTTCTGGTTGCATCATATACAACTCTTCCTTAAGGAAACCGTTAAGGAACGCTGTTTTGATATCCATCTGCCAGATTTCATAATCAAAAAATGCATAAATTGCTAACATAATCCTAACAGACTTCAGCATCGCTACAGGTGAGAAAGTCTCTTTGTAGTCAACCCCTTGAATTTGTCGAAAACCCTTTGCGACAAGTCAAGCTTTCTAAACGGTGACATTACCATCAGCGTCTGTCTTCTTCTTAAAGATCCTTTTGTTCTCAATGGCCTGCCGGTTAACGGGTAAGTCTACCAAAGTCCATACTTGGTTTTCATACATGGATCCTATCTCGGATTTCATGGCCTCAAGCCATTTGTTGGAATCCGGGCTCATCATTATTTCTTCATAGTTCGTAGGTTCGCCATTGTCTAACAACATGACATCCAAGATAGGATTCTCGTACCACTCTGGTGCGGTATGTGTCCTAGTCGACCTACGAAGTTCAGTAGTAGCTTGATTCGAAGTTTCATGATCGTCGTCATTAGCTTCCTCTACAGCTGGTGTAGGCATCATGGGAACTTCTTTCTGTGATTTACTACTCTCCAATTCGAGAGAAGGTATGATTACCTCATCAAGCTCTACTTTCCTCCCACTCACTTTTTTCGAGAGAAACTCCTTGTCTAGAAAGGATCCATTCTTGGCAACAAAGATCTTGCACTCAGATCTGTGATAGAAGGTATACCCAATGGTCTCTTTAGGGTATCCTATGAAGACACACTTCTCCGCTTTGGGTTCGAGCTTATCAGGTTGAAGCCTCTTGACATAAGCGTCGCATCCCCAAACTTTAAGAAATGACAGCTTAGGTTTCTTGCCAAACCATAATTCATACGGTGTCATCTCAATGGATTTACACAGTGCCCTTTTTAAAGTGAATGTGGCTGTCTCTAATGCATAACCACAAAATGGTAGTGGCAAATCGGGAAGAGACATCATAGAACATATCATATCCTGTAGAGTATGATTACGACATTCGGACACACCATTACGCTGTGGTGTTTCTGGTAGCGTGAGTTGTGAAACAATTCCACATTGTCTTAAATGCATGCCAAACTCATAACTCAAATTTTCTCCTCCACGATTAGATCGTAAGAATTTTATATTCTTTTTACGATAATTTTCCAGTTCACTCTGAAACTCCTTGAACTTTTCAAATGTTTCATACTTGTGTTTCATTAAGTTAATATACCCATATCTACACAAATCATCTATGAAGGTAAGAAAGTAACGATATCTACCATGTGCTTCAACACTCATTGGACCGCATACATCAATATGTATTATTTCCAACAAGTCACTTGCCCGCTCCATTGTGCCGGAAAATGGGGTTTTAGTCATCTTGCCCATGAAGCATGGTTCACATGTTTCAAATGATTCATAATCAAGTGATTCCAAAAGTCCATCAGCATGGAGTTTCGTCATGCGCTTTACACCAATATGACCTAAGCGGCAGTGCCACAAGTACGTGGTACTATCATCATTAACTTTGCAACTTTTGGCATCAATATTACGAACATGTGTATCACTACGATCGAGATTGAACAAGAATAAACCATTCACATTGGGTGCATGATCATAAAAGATATTATCCATATAAATAGAACAATCATTATTCTCCGACTTAAATGAATAACCGTCTCTCAATAAATAAGATCCAGATATAATGTTCACGCTTAACGCATGCACCAAATAACAATTATTTAGGTTTAAAACTAATACCGAGGGTAGACATAGAGGGAGCGTGCCGACGGCGATCACGTCAACCTTGGAACCATTTCCGACGTGCATCATCACCTCATCCTTAGCTAGTCTCCGTTTATTCCGCAGCTCCTATTTCAAGTTACAAATATTAGCAAAACAATCAGTATCAAATACCCAGGCGCTACTACGAGCACTAGTAAGGTACACATCAATAACATGTATATCAAATTATAATTGGTTCAGTTAATCAAATTACTAGTGAACTCCCACTAGTAATCAACATCCCTCAAGTTGTCTAAGTATTTACATGATCCAAATTAACTAACCCATGTCCGATCATCATGTGAGATGGGGTAGTCATCAGTGGTGAACATCTCCATGTTGATCACATCTACGATATGACTCATGTTCGACCTTTTAGTCCTCCGTGTTCCGAGGCCATGTCTGTACATGCTAGGCTCATCAAGTTTAACCCAAGTATTCCATATGTGTAAAACTGGTTTACACCCGTAGTATGTGAATGTAGAGTCTATCACACTCGATCATCACGAGGTGCTTCGAAACGATGAACTTTTGCAACGGTGCATACTTAGGGAGAACACCTTTTATTTTGAAATTAAGTGAAGGGATCATCTTATAATGCTACCGTCATCCTAATCAAAATAATATGCATAAAAGATAAACATCACATGCAATCAATATGTGACATGATATGGCCATTATCATCTCGTGCTTTTGATGACCATCTCCAAAGCACCGGCACGATCTCCATCATCACTGGCATGACACCATGATCTCCATCATCGTGTCGTCACGTGGTTGTCTCTACCAACTATTGCTTCTACGACTATTGCTAACTTATAGCGATAAAGTAAAGCAATTACATGGCGTTTAATGATTGACATGCATGTCATATAATAAATTAAAGACAACCCAATGGCTCATGCCGTTTGCCGTACTCATTGACATGCAAATAGTGACCCCATTACAAAACATGATCATCTCATACATCAACATATATCACATCACGTTTTGGCCACACCACATCACAACATGCCCTGCAAAAATAAGTTAGACGTCCTCTACTTTGTTGTTGCAAATTTTACGTGGCTGCTATGGACATCATATAAGAACCGTTCTTACATATACAAAGCCACAACGGTGATATACAACTTGCCTTTTAACCTTCTACAAGGACCGCCCTTGTCAAATCAAATTCAACTATGGTGGGAGAGACACACACCCGGTGATATACAAGTTGCAGCCACTTTTATGCAATACAAGTTGCATGTCAGTCAATGGAACCGGTCTCTTGTGCGAGGACAAGTAATGTTGGTCTGGGCCACTTCATCCCACAATACCGCCAAATCCAGAAATAACAAAGGAGGTAAGCAATCTGAACATCAACACCCACAACTTCTTTGTGTTCTAATCGTGCATTGCTACTTCTTGAGCTTACGTTGCTTTTTCCCTTGAAGAGGAAAGGGTGATGTAGTAAAGGAGAGATAAGTATTTCCCTCAGTTAAGAACCAAGGTATCAATCCAGTAGGAGGAACACAAAAGACTCCAATGATAGCACCTACACAAACAAACAAATACTTGCACCCAACGCAATAAAGGGGTTGTCAATCCCTTCACGGTTACTTGCAAGGATGAGATATGATAGAGATAGGTATAAAAGATAAATAAAAGTGCAAAATAAAGTAAAAGTAAATAAATTGCAGCAAGGTACTTTTAGGTTTTTGGTTTTATAGATCTGAAAATAATATGATAGAAATAGACCCGGGGGCCATAGTTTTCACTAGAGGCTTCTCTCTTGAAAGAACGCATACGGTGGGTAAACAAATTACTGTTGAGCAATTGATAGAAAAGCGCATAGTTATGACGATATCTAAGGCAATGATCATGAATATAGGCATCACGTCCGTGACAAGTAGACCGACTCCTGCCTGCATCTACTACTATTACTCCACACATCGACCGCTATCCAGCATGCATCTAGTGTATTAAGTTAACAAGAATGGAGTAATGCTTTAAGCAAGATGACATGATGTAGAGGGATAGATCCAATCAATATGGAATAAACCCCATCTTTTTATCCTTGATGGCAACAATACAAATATGTGCCTCGCTACCCCTTCTGTCACCGGGTGAGGACACCGCAAGATTGAATCCAAAACAAATCACCTCTCCCATTGCAAGAAAAATCAATCTAGTTGGCCAAACCAAATCAATAGATCGGAGTGAAATACAAAGCTATCTTAATCATGCATAAAAGAATTCAGAGAAGACTCAAATAATATTCATAGATAATCTAATCATAAATCCACAATTCATCGGATCTCAACAAACGCACCGCAAAATAAGATTACATCGAATAGATCTCCAAGAACATCGAGGAGAACATTGTATTGAAGATCAAAGAGAGAGAAGAAGCCATCTAGCTAATAGCTATGGACCCGTAGGTCTGTGGTAAACTACTCACACATCATCGGAAGGGCAGAAAGGTTGATGAAGAGGCCCTCCGTGATCGAATCCCCAAGATGGGATCTCAAGAGGACAGAAGCTTGCGGCGGCGAAAAAGTATTTTTGGTGTGCCCCCTGGTATATGGGGAATATCTGGGTATTTATGGAGCTGAGATTAGGGTTAGATGAGCCACGGAGGGCCCACAAGCTCATAGGGCGCCCCCCCTTGGGCGCGCCTGGTGAGCTTGTCGCTCAACCGCGGGCCTTCTGGCCTCCTCCTGAAGCTTCCTAGGTGTCTTCTGGTCCAAGAAAAATCGTGAAAAAGTTTCATTCCATTTGGACTCCGTTTGGTATTGATTTTCTGTAAAAGTCAAAAACAAGGAAAAAACAGCAACTGGCACTGGGCACTAGGTTAATAGGTTAGTCCCAAAAAATGATATAAAATAGCATAATAATGCATATAAAACATTCAAGATGGATAATATAATAGCATGGAACAATAAAAAATTATAGATATGTTGGAGACGTATCAAGCATCCCCATGCTTAATTCCTGCTTGTCCTCGAGTAGGTAAATGATAAAAACAGAATTTTTGATGTGGAAGGCTACCTAACATGTTTATCATGTAATCTTTCTTTATGTGGTATGAATATTCAGATCCATAAGATTCAAAACAAAAGTTTAATGTTGACATAAAAAACAATAATACTTCAAGCATACTAATAAAGCAATCATGTCTTCTCAAAATATTATGTCTAAAGAAAGTTCTCCTTACAAAATCATATAGTCTTGTCATGCTCTATCTTCATAACACAAAGTATTTATCATGCACAGCCCCGATGACAAGCCAAGCAATTGGTTCATACTTTTTAACGCGCTTCAGCTTTTTCAACTCTCATGCAATACATGAGCGTGAGCCATGGATATAGCACTATGGGTGGAATAGAATATGATGGTGGAGGTTGAGTGGAGAAGACAAAAAAGGAGAAAGTCTCACATCGATGAGGCTAATCAATGGGCTATGGAGATGCCCATCAATTGATGTCAATGCAAGGAGTAGGGATTGCCATGCAACGGATGCACTAGAGCTATAAGTGTATGAAAGCTCAAAAGAAAACTAAGTGGGTGTGCATCCAACTCGCTTGCTCACGAAGATCTAGGGCATTTTGAGGAAGCCCATCATTGGAATATACAAGCCAAGTTCTATAATGAAAAATTCCCACTAGTAATATATGAAAGTGTTAAAATAGGAGACTCTCTATCATGAAGAACAGGGTGCTACTTTGAAGCACAAGTGTAGAAAAGGATAGTAGCATTGTCCCTTCTCTCTTTTTCTCTCATTTTTTTTTCTTTTTTTTTTCTCTTTTTATTTTATTTTGGGCTCTTTGGGCTCTTTTTTTTGGGCTCTTTGGGCTTTTTTTTAAAGTCCGGAGTCTCATCCCGACTTGTGGGGGAATCATAGTCTCCATCATCCTTTCCTCACATGGGACAATGCTCTAATAATGATGATCATCACACTTTTATTTACTTACAACTCAAGAATTACAACTCGATACTAGAACAAGAATATGACTCTATATGAATGCCTCCGGCGGTATACCGGGATGTGCAATGATCTAGCGTGACATGTATAAAAAATATGAACGGTGGCCAAGCCACAAATACTATGTCAACTATATGATCATGCAAAGCAATATGACAATGATGGTGTGTGTCATAAAAAAACAGAACGGTGGAAGTTGCATGGCAATATATCTCGGAATGGCTATGGAAATGCCATAATAGGTATGTATGGTGGCTGTTTTGAGGAAGATATAAGGTGGCTTATGTGTGAAAGAGCGTATCATATCACGGGATTTGGATGCACCGGCGAAGTTTGCACCAACTCTCAAGGTGAGAAAGGGCAATGCATGGTACCGAAGAGGCTAGCAATGGTAGAAGGGTGAGAGTGCGTATAATCCATGGACTCAACATTAGTCATAAAGAACTTACATACTTATTGCAAAAGTTTATTAGCTCTCGAAGCAAAGTACTACTACGCATGCTCCTAGGGGGGAGGTTGGTAGGAGTTAACCATCGCGCGGCCCTGACCGCCACACAAAGGAAGACAATCAATAATAAATCATGCTCCAACTTCATTGCATAACGAGAGACCATACGTGCATGCTTCGGGAATCACAAACCTTAACACAAATATTTTTACTAAACCACAATTACTCACTAGCATGACTCTAATATCACCATTTTTATATCTCAAAACAAATGCAAGGAATCAAACTTCTCATATATTCAATGATCTTCATGAAAGTTTTTATTATATCCCTCTTGAATACCCATCATATTAGGACTAAATTCATAACCCAAGCAAATTGTCGTACTATTTTTAAGACTCTCAAAATAATATACGTGAAGCATGAGAGTTCATCAATTTCTTCAAAATAAAACCACCGCCGTGCTCTAAAAAGATATAAGTGAAGCACTAGAGCAACTACCTAGCTCAAAAGATATAAGTGAAGCACATAGAGTATTCTAATAAATTCACGATTAATGTGTGTCCCTCTCAAAAGGTGTGTACAGCGAGGATGATTGTGGCAAACTAAAAAGCAAAGACTCATATAATACAAGACGCTTCAAGCAAAACACATATCATGTGGTGAATAAAAATATAGCCTCAAGTAATTTACCGATGGATTGAAGACAAAAGAGGGGATGCCATCCGGGTCATCCCCAAGCTTAGATGCTTGGTTGTCCTTGAATATTACCTTGGGGTGCCTTGGGCATCCCCAAGCTTAGGCTCTTGCCACTCCTTATTCCGTAGTCCATCGAAACTTCACCCAAAACATGAAAACTTCACAACACAAAACTCAACAGAAAACTCATGAGATCTGTTAGTGAAACAAAGCAAATAACCACTTTTAGGTACTGTTGTAAACTCATTCCAATTTTATATTTGTGTTATATCTACTGTATTCTAACTTCTCCATGGTTCATACCCCCCGATACTACCCATAGATTCGTCAAAATAAGCAAACAACACAATGAAAACAGAATCTGTCAAAAACACAATAGTCTATAGTAATCTGGACTTTAGCCAAAGTTCTGTAACTCAAAAAATTCTGAAAAATTAGGAAAACGTAGGAAATTTTTATATGAACCTTGTGCAAAACAATTCAGAATTTTATCATGCTCCAGTGAATTTTAAAAATTCTTCTACTGGACGTAAAAGTTTCTATTTTTAAGCAAAATCAAATCAACTATCATCCAAATCATCCCAAAGGTCTTACTTGGCACCAACACTAATTAAAACACTAAAACACAATCATAACAGAATTATAATTGTGTGCACACTTAAAAAACAGAAGCAAAAACAAAAAACATAAAAAAAAATTGGGTTGCCTCCCAACAAGCGCTATTGTTTTACGCCCCTAGCTAGGCATATTGCATAGATCTAGGTATTGTCATCTTTGGTATTCAATCCATAAGTGGCCTTCATAATAGATTGATATGGAAAATTAATTTTCTTTCTTGGAAAGTGTTCCATGCCCTTCCTTAACGGAAATTGAAATCTAATGTTTCCTTCTTTCATATCAATAATTGCACCAATTTTTCTAAGGAAAGGTCTACCAAGAATAATAGGGCATATAGGATTACAATCTATATCAAGCACAATAAAATCTACGGGCACATAATTCCTATTTGCAACAATAAGAACATCATTAATTCTTCCCATAGGTTTCTTAATAGTAGAATCCACTAAGTGCAAATTTAAAGAACAATCATCAAGTTTGTGGAAACCTAGCACATCACATAAAGTTTTTGGAATAGTGGAAACGCTAGCACCAAAATCATACAAAGCATTGCACTCATAATCTTTAATATTAATTTTAATAGTAGGTTCCCATTCATCATAAAGCTTTCTAGGGATTGAAACTTCTAACTCAAGTTTTTCTTCGACAGATTTTTGTTGGGGAACGTAGTAATTTCAAAAAATATCCTACGCACACACAGGATCATGGTGATGCATAGCAACGAGAGGGGAGAGTGTGTCCACGTACCCTCGTAGACCGAAAGCGGAAGCGTTAGCACAACGCGGTTGATGTAGTCGTACGTCTTCACGATCCGACTGATCCAAGTACCGAACGCACGGCACCTCCGAGTTCAGCACACGTTCAACTCGATGACGTCCAGCGAGCTCCGATCCAGCAAAGCTTCACAGGAGAGTTTCGTCAGCACGACGGCGTGGTGACGGTGATGATGATGCTACCAACGCAGGGCTTCGCCTAAGCACCGCTACGATATGATCGAGGTGGATTATGGTGGAGGGGGCGCACCGCACACGGCTAAGAGATCAATGATCAATTGTTGTGTCTATGGGGTGCCCCCTGGCCACGTATATAAAGGATGGAGGGAGGAGGAGGCCGGCCCTCACAGGGCACGCCCAAGGTGTGGAGTCCTACTAGGACTCCCTAGTCCTAGTAGGATTCCACCTCCCACATGGAATAGGAAAAGGGGAAGGGAGAATGAGAAGGAAGGAAGGGGGCGCCCCCTTTCCCTAGTCCAATTCGGACCAGTCCATGGGGAAGGGGCGCAGCCACCCTTGAGGCCTTTCTCTCCTTTCCCGTATGGCCCATTAAGGCCCAATACGAATTCCCGTAACTCTCCGGTACTCCGAAAAATACCCGAATCACTCGGAACCTTTCGATGTCCGAATATAGCCTTCCAATATATCGATCTTTACCTCTCGACCATTTCGAGACTCCTCATCATGTCCGTGATCTCATCCGGGACTCCGAACAAATTTCGATCATCAAATCACATAAACTCATAATACCGATCGTCACCGAACTTTAAGCGTGCGGACCCTACGGGTTCGAGAACTATGTAGACATGACCGAGACACGTCTCCGGTCAATAATCAATAGCGGAACCTGGATGCTTATATTGGCTCCCACTTATTCTACGAAGATCTTTATCGGTCAATCCGCATAACAACATACGTTGTTCCCTTTGTCATCGGTATGTTACTTGCCCGAGATTCAATCGTCGGTATCTCAATACCTAGTTCAATCTCGTTACCGGCAAGTCTCTTTACTCGTTCCGTAATACATCATCCCGCAACTAACTCATTAGTTACAATGCTTGCAAGGCTTATAGTGATGTGCATTACCGAGTGGGCCCAGAGATACCTCTCCGACAATCGGAGTGACAAATCCTAATCTCGAAATACGCCAACTCAACAAGTACCTTCGAAGACACCTGTAGAGCACCTTTATAATCACCCAGTTACGTTGTGATGTTTGGTAGCACACAAAGTGTTCCTCCGGTAAACAGGAGTTGTATAATCTCATAGTCATAGGAACATGTATAAGTCATGAAGAAAGCAATAGCAACATACTAAACGATCAAGTGCTAAGCTAATGGAATGGGTCAAGTCAATCACATCATTCTCCTAATGATGTGATCCCGTTAATCAAATGACAACTCATGTCTATGGTTAGGAAACATAACCATCTTTGATTAACGAGCTAGAAAAGTAGAGGCATACTAGTGACACTCTATTTTGTCTATGTATTCACACATGTATCAAGTTTCCGGTTAATACAATTCTAGCATGAATAATAAACATTTATCATGACATAAGGAAATAAAATAATAACTTTATTATTGCCTCTAGGGCATATTTCCTTCAGTCTCCCACCTGCACTAGAGTCAATAATCTAGTTCACATCGCCATGTGATTTAACACCAATAGTTCACATCACCATGTGATTAACACCCATAGTTCACATCGCTATGTGACCAACACTCAAAGGGTTTACTAGAGTCAATAATCTAGTTCACATCGCCATGTGTTTAACACCCAAAGAGTACTAAGGTGTGATCAAGTTTTGCTTGTGAGAGAAGTTTAGTCAACGGGTCTGCCACATTCAGATCCGTATGTATTTTGAAAATTTCTATGTCTACAATGCTCTGCATGGAGCTACTCTAGCTAATTGCTCCCACTTTCAATATGTATCCAGATTGAGACTCAGAGTCATCCAGATCGGTGTTAAAGTTTGCATCGACGTAACTATTTACGATGAACTCTTTATCACCTCCATAACCGAGAATTATTTCCATAGTCCTCTTAGGTAACTAAGGATAACTTTGACCGCTATCCAGTGATCTATCCCTAGATCACTATCGTACCTCCTTGCTAAACTTATACCAAGGCACACAACTGGTCTGGTACATAGCATGGCATACTTTATAGAACCTATGGCTGAGGCATAGGGAATGACTTTCATTCTCTCTCTATCTTCTGCCGTGGTCTTGCTTTGAGTCTTACTCAACTTTATACCTTGAATACAAGCAAGAACTCTTTCTTTGACTGATACTTTTTGAACTCCTTCAAAACTTTGTCAAGGTATGTGCTTTGTGAAAGTCTTATTAAGCATCTCGATCTATCCCTATAGATCTTGATGCTCAATACTTAAGCAGCTTCACCGAGGTCTTTTATTGAAAAATTCTTATTCAAGTATCCTTCTATGCTATCCAGAAATTCTATATCATTTCCAATCAGCAATATGTCATCCACATATAATATCAGAAATGCTACAGAGCTCCCACTCACTTTCTTGTAAATACAGGCTTCACCATAAGTCTGTATAAAACCATATGCTATGATCACCTTATCAAAGCGTATATTCCAACTCCGAGATGCTTGCACCAGTCCATAGATGGATCGCTGGAGCTTGCACACTTTGTTAGCACCTTTAGGATTGACAAAACCTTCTGGTTTCATCATATACAACTCTTCTTTAATAAATCCATTAAAGATATGTAGTTTTGACATCCATTTGCCAGATTTCATAAAATGCGGCAATTGCTAACATGATTCGGATGGACTTAAGCATCGCTACGGGTGAGAAAGTTTCATCGTAGTCAAATCCTTGAACTTTGTCAACAACCTTTTTCGACAAGTGTAGCTTTGTAGATAGTAACACTACTATCAGCGTCCGTCTTCCTCTTGAAGATCCATTTATTTTCTATGGCTTGCCGATCATCGGGCAAGTCAACCAAAGTCCATACTTTGTTCTCATACATGGATCCCATCTCAGATTTCATGGCCTCAAGCCATTTCGCGGAATCTGGGCTCATCATCACTTCCTCATAGTTCGTAGGTTCGTCATGGTCTAGTAACATGACTTCCAGAATAGGATTACCGTACCACTCTGGAGCGGAACGTACTCTGGTTGACCTACGAGGTTCTGTAGTAACTTGATCTGAAGTTTCATGATCATCATCATTAGCTTCCTCACTAAGTTGTGTAGGCATCACTGGAACTGATTTCTGTGATGAACTACTTTCCAATTCAAGAGAAGGTACCACTACCTCATCAAGTTCTACTTTCCTCCTACTCACTTCTTTCGAGAGAAACTCCTTCTCTAGAAAGGATCCATTCTTAGCAACAAATATCTTGCCTTCGGATCTGTGATAGAAGGTGTACCCAACAATTTTTTTGGGTATCCTATGAAGACGCACTTCTCCGATTTGGGTTCGAGCTTATCAGGCTGAAGCTTTTTCACATAAGCATCGCAGCCCCAAACTTTAAGAAACGACAGCTTAGGTTTCTTGCCAAACCACAGTTCATACGGTGTCGTCTCAACAGATTTAGATGGTGCCCTATTAAACGTGAATGCAGCTGTCTCTAATGCATAACCCCAAAACGATGGTGGTAAATCGGTAAGAGACATCATAGATCGCACCATATCTAATAAAGTACGGTTACGACGTTCGGACACACCATTACGCTGTGGTGTTGCAGGTGGCATGAGTTGCGAAACTATTCCACATTTTAAATGAAGACCAAACTCGTAACTCAAATATTTGCCTCCGCGATCAGATCGTAGAAACTTTATTTTCTTGTTACGATGATTTTCTACTTCACTCTGAAATTCTTTGAACTTTTCAAACGTTTCAGACTTGTGTTTCATTAAGTAGATATAACCATATCTGCTCAAATCATCTGTGAAGGTCAGAAAATAACGATACCCGCCGCGAGCCTCAATACTCATCGCACCGCATACATCGGTATGTATTATTTCCAATAAGTCCGTAGCTCACTCCATTGTTCCCGAGAACGGAGTTTTAGTCATCTTGCCCATGAGGCATGGTTCGCAAGCATCAAATGATTCATAATCAAGTGATTCCAAAAGTCCATCAGTATGGAGTTTCTTCATGCGCTTTACACCAATATGACCTAAAGGCAGTGCCACAAATAAGTTGCACTATCATTACTAACTTTGCATCTTTTGTCTTCAATATTATGAATGTGTGTATCACTACGATCGTGATTCAATAAACCATTTACATTGGGTGTATGACCATAGAAGGTTTTTATTCATGTAAACAGAACAACAATTATTCTCTGACTTAAATGAATAACCGTATTGCAATAAACATGATCCAATCATATTCATGCTCAACGAAAACACCAAATAACATTTATTTTGCAATAAACATGATCCAATCATATTCATGCTCAACGCAAACACCAAATAACATTTATTTAGGTTCAACACTAATCCCGAAAATAGAGGGAGTGTGCGATGGTGATCTTATCATCCTTGGAATCACTTCCAACACACATCGTCACCTCGTCATTAACTAGTCTCTGTTCATTTTGCAACTCCTGTTTCGAGTTACTAATGTTAGCAACTGAACCAGTATCAAATACCTAGGGGCTACTATGAACACTAGTAAAATACACATCAATAACATGTATATCAAATATACTTTTGTTCACTTTGCCATCCTTCTTATCCGCCAAATACTTGGGGCAGTTCCACTTCCAGTGACCAGTCCCTTTGCAGTAGAAGCACTCAGTTTTAGGCTTCTTCCCGGGAGTAGCAACTTGCTTGCTATTCTTCTTGAAGTTCCCCTTCTTTCCTTTGCCCTTTTCTTGAAACTAGTGGTCTTGTTAACCATCAACACTTGATGCTCTTTCTTGATTTCTACCTTCGTTGATTTCACCATCACGAAGAGCTCGGGAATCGTTTTTGTCATCCCTTGCATATTATAGTTCATCACGAAGTTCCAGTAACTTGGTGATAGTGACTAGAGAATTCTGTCAATTACTATCTTATCCGGAAGATCAACTCCCACTTGATTCAAGCAACTGTAGTACTCAGACATTCTGAGCACATGCTCACTGATTGAGCTATTCTCCTCCATCTTGTAGGCAAAGTACTTGTCAGAGGTCTCATACCTCTCGACACGGGCATGAGTCTGAAATACCAATTTCATCTCTTTGGAACATCTCATATGCTCCGTGGCGTTCAAAACGTTTTTGAAGTCCCGATTCTAAGCCATAAATCATGGCGCACTAAACTATCAAGTAGTCATCACATCGAGCTTGCTAAACGTTCATAACGTTTGCATCTGCTCCTGCAGTAGGTCTGTCACCTAGCGGTGCATCAAGGACATAATTCTTCTGTGCAGCAATGAGGATAATCCTCAGATCACGGAACCAGCCCGCATCATTGCTACTATCATCTTTCAACTTAGTTTTCTCTAGGAACATATCAAAAATAAAACAGGGGAGCTATACACGAGCTATTGATCTACAATATAATTTGCAAATACTACCAGGACTAAGTTCATGATAAATTAAAATTCAATTAATCATATTACTCAAGAACTCCCACTTAGATAGACATCTCTCTAATCATCTAAGTGATCACGTGATCCAAATCAACTAAACCATAACCGATCATCACGTGAAATGGAGTAGTTTTCAATGGTGAACATCACTATGTTGATCATATCTACTATATGATTCACGCTCGACCTTTCGGTCTCAGTGTTCCGAGGCCATATCTGCATATGCTAGGCTCGTCAAGTTTAACCCGAGTATTCTGCGTGTGCAAAAACTGGCTTGCACCCGTTGTAGATGAACGTTGAGCTTATCACACCCGATCATCACGTGGTGTCTCGGCACGACGAACTTTGGCAACGGTGCATACTCAGGGAGAACACTTTTACCTTGAAATTTAGTGAGAGATCATCTTATAATGCTACCGTCAAACAAAGCAAAATAAGATGCATAAAGGATAAACATCACATGCAATCAATATAAGTGATATGATATGGACATCATCATCTTGTGCTTGTGATCTCCATCTCCGAAGCACCGTCATGATCACCATCATCACTGGCGCGACACCTTGATCTCCATCGTAGCATCGTTGTCGTCTCACCAACTATTGCTTCTACGACTATCGCTACCGCTTAGTGATAAAGTAAAGCAATTACAGGGCGATTGCATTGCATACAATAAAGCGACAACCATATGGCTCCTGCCAGTTGCCTATAACTCAGTTACAAAACATGATCATATCATACAATAAAATATAGCATCATGTCTTGACCATATCACATCACAGCATGCCCTGCAAAAACAAGTTAGACGTCCTCTACTTTGTTGTTGCAAGTTTTACGTGGCTGCTACGGGCTGAGCAAGAACCGTTCTTACCTACGCATCAAAACCACAACGATAGTTCGTCAAGTTAGTGCTGTTTTAACCTTCACAAGGACCGGGCGTAGCCACACTCGGTTCAACTAAAGTTGGAGAAACTGACACCCGCTAGTCACCTGTGTGCAAAGCACGGCAGTAAAACCAGTCTCGCGTAAGCGTACGCGTAATGTCGGTCCGGGCCGCTTCATCCAACAATACCGTCGAACCAAACTGTGACATGCTGGTAAGCAGTATGACTTGTATCGCCCACAACTCACTTGTGTTCTACTCGTGCATATAACATCTACGCATAAAACCAGGCTCGGATGCCACTGTTGGGGAACGTAGTAATTTCAAAAAATTTCCTACGCACACACAGGATCATGGTGATGCATAGCAATGAGAGGGGAGAGTGTGTCCACGTACCCTCGTAGACCGAAAGCGGAAGCGTTAGCACAACACGGTTGATGTAGTCGTACGTCTTCACGATCCGACCGATCCAAGTACCGAACGCACGGCACCTCCGAGTTCAGCACATGTTCAACTCGATGACGTCCAGCGAGCTCCGATCCAGCAAAGCTTCACAGGAGAGTTTCGTCAGCACGACGGCGTGGTGACGGTGATGATGATGCTACCGACGCAGGGCTTCGCCTAAGCACCGCTACGATATGATCGAGGTGGATTATGGTGGAGGGGGGCACCGCACACGGCTAAGAGATCAATGATCAATTGTTGTGTCTATGGGGTGCCCCCTGGCCACGTATATAAAGGATGGAGGGAGGAGGAGGCCGGCCCTCACAGGGCGCGCCCAAGGTGTGGAGTCCTACTAGGACTCCCTAGTCCTAGTAGGATTGCACCTCCCACATGGAATAGGAAAAGGGGAAGGGAGAAGGAGAAGGAAGGAAGGGGGCGCCCCCTTTCCCTAGTCCAATTCGGACCAGTCCATGGGGAAGGGGCGCAGCCACCCTTGAGGCCTTTCTCTCCTTTCCCGTATGGCCCATTAAGGCCCAATACGAATTCCCGTAACTCTCCGGTACTCCGAAAAATACCCGAATCACTCGGAACCTTTCCGATGTCCGAATATACACTAGTAGAAAACAGGGCTTTGGTCCAGGCAGGGCCAGCCCATTAATCCCGGTTCACTCACGAACCGGGACCAAAGGGGGCATCGGTCCCGGTTCGTGAGGCCAGGGGGGCGGCCGGGCCTCTTGGGGCATTGGTCCCGGTTCGTCTGGCCCCTTTGGTCCCGGTTCCAGCCACGAACCGGGACCAATGGGCCTCGCTCCTGGCCCACAACCATTGGTCCCGGTTCGTGGCTGGAACCGGGACCAAAGGGGGACCTTTAGTCCCGGTTCCAGCCCCGAACCGGGACCAATGAGATGCCTATATATACCCCCTCGCCCGCGAGCAGAGAAGTGGAGTGCTCTGGTTTTGGGTCGGCCGTGGGAGAGCTTTGTGGTGCTCTAGGTCACCTCGTATGCACATGAGGTGTTTGATGAAATGCCCGAGCCACACTTAAGTTTTCTCCTCTCGAAGCTCCTTGTCCAAGCTCCATTTTCCTCGAGATTTGTCTAGGTTTGGCGGTCTGTCCTGTCCTGTCCCGGTCCTCACCGCCGTCGATCGCCCGCGCCGATCTCGTCGCCGGCACCAAAGTGGTGAACCTCTTGGTCTTATCTTCTTTGTAAAAGAAAAAAGTTCTTACTTGTATGATTAAGATAGATACTTGTGTAATTTTCTTACTTTTATTATTGTTTGTTATTATATATATTTGAGAGAGGAAGAATGCCGACTGTTGTTATTATATATACATGAGATGAGAGTTCAGGAAGGAAGACTCGACAGACCTAAAGTCAACCCGTTGCATATTGAGTAATAGTGATCTTTTTGTTGAGTTTCCTGGTAGTTGCCTTCAATCAATTTTTGATCAACTATGAACATAGGAAATGTCTGACGACGAAAATGATTACGGTATGTGCGAATACTACGAAGACGAGCGCGGCCTGTGCGACAGAAATTTCTTAGTTGGTGGTAGGCGCTTCAGCATCAAGCTGGATGAGACCTTCGAAGTGGATACAGTAAGTCACAACGACAAGTCTTTTTTCGTAATTAAGCATGACTTCTGCTTCTTTTGCTTCAACTTATAATTTTAATTTTTTACTATTCTACTAGCGTATCCCCTGCCATGCAAGAATTTATGTCTTGGATAAGATTGGTTTCAGTCCTATGGAAACTATGGAGGTAAAGATAGTTCACTTGAGGACCGAGCATGGTTATACTTTTGCCGCAAAATTATACAATGCAGACACCTACACCTATTTTGAATGCAAAAATTGGAGATCACTATGCAAGGCTTATGCATTTGAGCCTGATATGCTTATCACCTTTGATATTCGTCCGGAAGATGATATTGAAGGTAATATCGACATCTGGGTCGATGTGCAGACACCTCCAGTTCTACCATTATGTGAGTTTCTCAACCATATTTATGTCTTGGATATTGTTTATTGAAAAATAGTTGACAACTAATTTCTATTGACAGCTTATTTCCATTCAAGCAAACATGTCCAGCGCTTGGTAGACACGACCTACTACTGTCCCGGGGCTGAACTAAACTGCGAGGAGATAAGTCATTATGTTTCATGGCTTGAGGATCTTGATACTGTCAAGACAAATTATTTTCCTGGACTTGAAAATCTTAGTACTCAAAACGTGCGACCACTAGCGTGCGTATTGAACTACGGTCATATCTATTTAGGAAAGATGGTAAGATTTTTACTATTTGTCCTCAGTGCATCTTTTGCATACATTATTTTTTAAGCTAAACTTTATTGCTAAGTATGTTACTACGATGTTCTTCAACAGGGACTCCCAATGATAGTTGTGCCTCATTGGGTCGAGCCTAAAGGTCGCATGGCAATGGTTAGCTTACGGCCAAGACATCCTACATTGCACATGAGTGCATTCAGGATTTCTAAAAGCGAGCAAGCCTTAATAGTCAAAGACTGGAGCAAAATTGTGAAGGATCGCAGAGAAGTACTAGGGGGCAGCAATCAGAAGCGCAGCCCACAATTAGGAGACAGGTTCATCTGCATGCTCCAATATGATGAAGCAGGAGTGCAACACATGTTCTATGCTATTTTACCTGAGAGAGAGCAGCAGGAGTGATTAGCTAGCTAGAATGAGTTTGAAGATGATGATGTGCTACACTATGACTATGATGACTAAATAGCTAGTGTTGGTGGTAATGACTATGATGATTATTATTAGCTAGTGTTGGTGGTGATTAGATAGCTACACTATGACTATGATGATTAAATAGTGTTGGTGGTAATGACTATGATGATTATTGGCTTTGAATGGTGCATTTTGAACACACAAAAAGTCTGGAGTTCAAATAAGTTAAAAAAAATGAAATCCCTTTGTAATAGACGAGTTTCCGTATGAAACCCTGATACTTCGAAAGATGTTGTCCGTTTTGTACACGAAGTGCATCCGGTTTTTGCCGTAACCCTCTCAACTTTTTAGCACAAACTATGTGGGTGAAATGATGATACCATGCCAACTTTCAACCTTTTTCAGAGTTCATTTGTAGTGCTTTTCAATTTCAGGGTCATTTAGCGCAAAAAGAATGAACTAATAGCAAAAAGAATGAACTTAAAATAATCAATTAAAATATTCTGTTATGATCAACTAAAACAAAACTATAATATTCTTCAATAGCAAAAAGAATCAACTAAAAAGCTTTTATAAAACTCTACTAGCCAAAATGAATCAACTAAAAAGCTTTTATATACCTCTAGTATTTTTGAAACTAAAATTATATAAAATTTATGCAACTAAAATTATCAAAGTATTTTATGTTCAAAAACTTAATGGCAAAATGAATTTTCATATAGAATTTTTTTGTTAGAAACTTTAATAGCAAAAAGAATTATCATAAAGAATTTTTTTTAGAAACTAAAATAACAAAATCTGTTTTTGAATATAATGTTAAAACACGGTAATATTAAATACCAGGAAAAAGAATCACTCAAAAATCTATTTTTATAGTAAAGTTATTCACAAACTAGTGATTCACACAAATTTCAAAGAATTCAAATTTAAACTATTCAAATTTGAAAACTAATGGCACTAACAGAAAGTTTATAATTTTTGTGACCTAACAGCAAAAAGAGTTAAAGAAAAATAAAGCAAAAAACAAAAGAAAATAAATAATGCAAAAAACAAAACAAAAAAACTGAAAAAAAATAAAAAAATGCCTCCTATTGGGCCACCACGGCCTGAATACGACTAGCAACCCAACCCGGCAGGTGGGCCAGGATTCAGGCCCGCAGAAGGCCCAATAGGCCCACAGGCAGAGAGACACAGTTAGGCCAGTAGGCCTGCTATAGAGAGGAGTTCGAAAGGGGAGGCACAGCCGTAGGCCTGTTTGCAAATTTTTAGAATCCTCAAATTCTGAAAGAAAAAAAGTTATGCTCAAATTTCAGTTTTTTTGATTTTTTGTTAAATCTGGTCAAACTGTGGTCAAACTATGGTAAAACTACTTATTCAAGAAATATTAGTGTTAATAAATAATTATTTTTAGTTTTTTGACTTTTCGTCAAACTATGGTCAAATCTGGTCAAACTGTGGTCAAACTATGGTCAAATTGTGGTCAAACTATGGTCAAACTACTTATTCAAGAAATATTAGTGTTAATAAATAATTATTGTTTTTAGAATAATAATTTCAAACTCAAACGGTGCTTAATGCTCAAGTTCAACTCCTAAGGGTTAATAGGATTGACAGCTTAGTATTGTCAGGAAAACAACAAGTGCAGACTTGGAAACTAGGGGGAATAGAACTCGAACGTTAAGCATGCTCAGGCTGGAGTAGTAAGAGGATGGGTGACCGGCCGGGAAGTTAAGCGTGCTCAGGGTGGAGTAGTGAGAGGATGGGTGACCGGCCGGGAAGTTAGACGATTTGGAATGAGTGGTTCATAATTGAGCAGCGATGAGGGGTGATTAGAGTGGGTGATTAGAGATTGAATTGTCAAATAATTCAGAAATTTGAAAATAAGAAAATATTCTAAAAAAATTCAAAATTTTATTTTTCAAAAAAATTCAGAAAAACAAAATTTCAAAAAAATTCCTTTAGTCCCGGTTGGTGTTACCAACCGGGACTAAAGGTGGAGCTCCAGAGAGCGGCCATGTGGAGGGCCTTTAGTCCCGGTTCGTAACACAACCGGGACTAAAGGGGGGGGGGCCTTTAGTCCCGACCCTTTAGTCCCGGTTTGGGAACCGGGACAAATGGGCCTTATGAACCGGGACAAATAGGCCTTTTTCTACTAGTGATAGCCTTCCAATATATCGATCTTTACCTCTCGACCATTTCGAGACTCCTCGTCATGTCCCCGATCTCATCCGGAACTCCGAACAAACTTCGGTCATCAAATCACATAAACTCATAATACCGATCGTCACCGAACTTTAAGCGTGCGGACCCTATGGGTTCGAGAACTATGTAGACATGACCGAGACACGTCTCCGGTCAATAACCAATAGCGGAACCTGGATGCTCATATTGGCTCCCACATATTCTACGAAGATCTTTATCGGTCAAACCGCATAACAACATACGTTGTTCCCTTTGTCATCGGTATGTTACTTGCCCGAGATTCGATCCAATCATGATCCAATCCTATCTATTGCCGAACGGACGGCACGTCCCAGTTTAGCACAGGTTCAGCTCGATGTCGTCCTCTTCTTCTTGATCCAGCAAGCGAGGGAGAGGAGGTAGATGAGATTGGGACCAGCACGACGGTGAGGTGGTGGTGGTGGCAGCGGAATTCCAGCAGGGCTTCGCCAATCGCTGACGGAACGTGGAGGAGGAGTAACGAGAGGGAGAAGCGGCTAGGGATCGATCGGCCCTGAAGGGCTGCCCCTCCCCTCCTTTATATAGAGGCGGAAACTTGGAGGAGGAGGAATAGTACCACATAAATAGTACCACCAGAACAGTACATGCGCGAACAGTACCCCATCCCAAGTAAAGCCTCCCCCTTCGATCTTATCTCCTATTTTTAAGGGATTTGATCTTATCCCTTTGGGGGCAGCCGCATGGGCCAAGGGGGCTGCTGCGGCTGGCCCATGTATGGCTGGTGCGCCCCCCTTTGAGTCCATGTGTACCCTCCGGGGCAGGTGGGCCCCACTGGTGGACCCCCGAAACCTTCCGGAACCTTTCCGGTACAATACCAAAAAAAACAAACTTTTTTCGGAACCCCGAATATGACTTCTCATATATAAATCTTTACCTCCAGACCATTCCGGAGCTCCTCATGATATTCTGGATCCCATCCGGGACTCCGAACAACCTTCAGACTTTTCACTATTAATATCTCAATACTACCCTAGCGCTACCGCACGTTAAGCGTGTGACCCTACGGGTTCAGGAACATGCAGATATGACCGAGACTCCTCTCCAGTCAATAATCAGTAGCGGGACCTGGATGCCCGTATTGATTCCCACATATTCAACGAAGATCTTTATCGGTTGAACCACGTTATCAAGGATTCAGTTAATCCCGTATGCAAATCCCTTTGTCCAGCGATATGTTACTTGCCCGAGATTCGATCGTCGGTATCTCCATACCCAGTTCAATCTCGTTACCGGCAAGTCTATTTACTCGTTCCGTAATATAAGATCCCGTGACTAAACTCATTAGTCACATGAAGCTTCTTGTGATGTTGTATTACCGAGAGGGCCCAGAGATATCTCTCCATGACACGGAGTGACAAATCCCAGTCTCGATCCATGTAACCCAACAGACACCTTCGGAGATATCTGTAGAGCACCTTTATGATCACCCAGCTACGAAGTGACGTTTGATAGCACACAAAGTATTCCTCCGGTATCCGGGAGTGGCATGATCTCATGGTCTAAGGAACATATACTTGACATTACGAAAGCTATCACAAAGTGAACTTAGTGACACTATCTGATGCTAAGCTTACGGTTGGGTCTGTCCATCACATCATTCTGTGATCCCGTTATCAAATGACAACTCATGTCTATGGTTAGAAAACCTTAACCATCTTTGATCAACGAGCTAGTCTAGTAGAGTCTTACTAGGGATATGGTGTTGTTTATGTATTCACACATGTATTTAAGTTTTTGGTCAATACAATTCTAGCGTGAGTAATAAATATTTATCATGAACAAGAAAATATGATAATAACCAATTTATTATTGCCTCTAGGGCATATTTCCAACACTATTTGCAGAGTCGAGCCCGAGGACACTTTTCATGCACTTTGCCACTGTCCGCTGACCCGTGAGCTGTGGACTACCATGCGCTCGTGTGGCATCTACAAAATGATAGTCATATCAGGCATACTTGACCGGGGTGGATACTGGATCTTCTGGAGCTGGTAGATGATGTTCAGCAATCTTTGATCCACAATGTGGTCATGCACGATAAACTGGTTCCGACCGTGGAAGGCTCTCAGCGATTCCTCTATGCCTATGCGGATTTCCTGCTTCTAATTAAGCAACACCCGAATGCGGACTTGGCAAAAGGGAAACAGGTGATTGAGCACAGGTGGCCGAGCTCGAACAGACCAGGGCAGCTTGATTTCTAAGCGGTCATGGAGTAAACCGAATGCGGGCTGTGCGAAACTAAACGTGGACGGATCTTTTGTTCAAGAAAATCAAGCTGCAAGTACGGGCATAGTTCTCTGAGGAGACGATGGCACTATAATTTTCTCTGCTTGCCGATCCCTGCGTACTTGTACGAGCGCGTTGGAAGCATGTCGAAGGGATCGAGCTAGCCCTTCAGCAGTTAAACCTGCCGATAATCATGGAGTCGGACTGCGCCGAGGCGATCTCGGCTATCTCATCAAGTTCTAGTAGCTGGTCTAGGTATGCAAGCATAATTAATGAGGTGCGTGAGGCACTAAGTTGTGACAGAGAGATTAAGTGTGTTAAAATAGATAGAGCTCAAAACAATTTCAGTCATCAGCTGGCTGCTTTCGGTAGACGCTATGGAAATGGTTTGGCTGGGGTCCTGTCCAGCTGAACTACAGCAAGCCTTCACGGCTGATTGTGCTTTGTTTGAGTAATAAAGCTCTCTGTTCACCCGAAAAAAAAAAACACACGAGGACCTGCGTTCCTTGGAGCAGTAGAATACCTGCGTGGCAAACCGGCAATTGGCCATGCCACTATTTTAGCAAGGGCAGGTACACCAGCATGCACGCAAATGCTGCAAGATTTGCCAGAAATTGTACCCGCCCATCCATCGATCCGTCGTGTCTAAGAAAGGACACACTGTTCACACAAACCTTTTTTTTTTAAAGGCCGTCATGGCTAGTTTTATTACTTCAAATGATGCTTACATCATCTGCTAAAAAACTAGAGACAATTATAAAGGTGCCTTAAGAAGGCAAAATAAAACAATGACTCTAGATTGAAAAGGCGCAGGCCTCCTGCCTGGGACCTCCAAACTACTCGGCGATGTCGAACTACACGTAGCAATCATCCTCGGGATCCTCTGGCTCCTGGCCTCCATCATATGATCGCAGCAACTTGGTAGAAGGAAAAGAGAAGCAAAGCAACGGCGAGTACTCATCCAAAGTACTCGCAAGACTTACATCAGATCTATGTTAAATATGCATCGGTATCAAAGGAATGGGGCTATATCTTTGGACTGTACTGCAGAAATGCCAGAGTAGAGGGGGAGAAGCCTATCTTAATGAAGACTAGTATCTTGCAGCATCAGAAGAGAGTAGCGTAATTGATACCAATTTGCTCTTAGTAACAACTAGTAGTAACATCATATATATCAACAGCATACCCTGAGATCCTCCCTCGACTACCCGCGAGAAAGCGATCTTGGGGTAATTATAACAGTTAAGTATTTCTTCATGTATTCGGTTATAGTTGTAAAAGATCAGGATACAACACCAAGCGTCATGTTACCGTGGACACGGCTATTCGAATAGTTTTGTCTTCCCTGCAGGGGTGAACCACATAGCTCGACACGCTCGATTACCCCTGTCCGGACACACTTTTCAGGGTAATGCCCGGTCTCAGAGTGATCGACACGCCGAAGTCCTACCTCAGCTCTCTAGAGAGGTCCCCGCTGGTCTACATCCTAAGCATGAAAGGGTTGTTCGGCCGGTCACCCAAACTGCTCCAGGTCATTGCGAGCAGGGTTAGCACAAGCCCATCACATCCTGGATGGTATCACTACTTGCCCAACCATGCCGCCTCTCTGAACTGGACATCTGACAGAGTTTTCGGGAAGAACTGAAGACGCTGATGGCCCCATAAACCATTATCCCGCGTGGCGGTTAGTGCGTATAAGCCAGTGGCCAACTCAGATCAAACACCCAAATCTCGTTAGCATATTATTGTTAAGTAACCATGGACGACGACCAGGGCCCAGGCCCACTTCTCTCTCGATGGTCTCTGCCTACCCTGTCGTTCCGCCATAGTAATCTCTCGCAGGTACTCTTGGAGCCGAACCGACTTTAGCATATTATGAGTTTTGCAGTAATATAAAGTATACCCGTGATCATGGCCCAGAGGGATCACGCTCCGATAATACAGCATGGCAAACGGACAAGGATGTAGGGCCACTGATGAAAGTCTAGCATAACTATACTAAGCATCATAGGGTAGTAGGCAATGTAACAACAGCAGGTTACAAAAACAGGCTATGCAACAGAATAGGATCTACCGGAACAACAATAGTAGCAAATTATTTTCATCCGAGTTACGGTTTATTTTATATGAATTTTCAAAGTTTAAAGGATTTTCTAAATTATTTTAATTCAAAATTAAGTATCTAAATACTTTTGTCACATGGGGCTGTGCTAGCCAGGGTGTATGACAGTGGGGCCAGGGGGTCCAGTCAGTGGTAGTTGACCAGTCAATGTTGACTGGTCAACAGGGTCCAAGGGCCCACATGTAATAGACACATGTGCTAAAAGAACTTAACTAAACTAGTAAAAAAAACACAACTAATCGGGGGAGGGGGGGCACTGGTCATTGGGCCATCTAACTAATCTACTAATAATCAACATGGGCTAATCCCCAATTAAGAAGGCCGGTCCCTATGTGCAGTGGCCCAAGGCCATGACTGGGCGCACGTAGGTACTACCCACCGAGGCCAGCGCCGGCGGCCAGCGCACAACGCGCGCAGGGAAGCAGGGCAGAGCCCCATATAGTAGCGGCACTGGCGGGCGTGGCCAGGCGCCGGCGGGCGCGGTCGAAGTGGCCAAGGCGGGCGACGCAAGGAGGGGCTTGCGGGCACGAGTGCGAGCGGGCGGGAGCTGAGCTCTGGCCATGTCGGCCTCAGTGAGTATGGGCGGTGACTACGGCGACTGAATCAAGAGGGGAAAAGTGGGGATCGAAGGAGAAGATCACCACGGGTGGTCGCGGGGAGGTTCGGGGAGGACCGGAGCCTGCGGGACGGCGGCGAGATGTGGTGGCTGTGGCAGAGAAGACCAGTGATGGCGATGGCTACGCGGCGCCCGTACTCGATTTGGTGCGGGGGGAGGCGAGGTTGAGGGTGGCGGTGCTGCTGGACATCTCCTCCCGCGGTGGCGACGCTGGTGGCTGCGGCAATGGCGACGACGCTAGCGGTCACCGTGTGAGCTTCCGCGCTCGTTTTCGAGCAGAAGAGAAGGGGGCTCGAGGGGGAACGAGAGGGAAATGGACGAGAGCGGCCTAGGGTTTCCGGGGGACACATTTGTAGGGCTGGGGAGGGGCATGTGGTGGCAATCCGGCCATGGCGCCATGGGATGGCTGCCACGCCATGGCCCCTGCCTCCCCTCTGTACAGAGGTAGGGGAAAGGCTGGGGGTGGGCTGGGCCATGTGGACTGTGGCCACTAGAGCCCAGTGACACTGTAGGCTTTGCCCTTTTTCTTTTTCTTTTTCTGTTTTGTATTTTCTCCACCGTTTTGCATTTTAATTTAATACCAAATGAATTTTGGTGATTACAAAACTTGCCACATAAATACTAGGCTACATATTGAAGAAGTCCATAAAGTTTCAAGTCATTTGGAATTGTATAATTATTTGTTTAATTTAGAATGGCCCAATTTAAATGTGGCTGGTCCACTTAAATGTTGCTAGCGTAAAACTAAAAATCCAATTTGAGTTTACTTCTTCATGACAAACCCTTGATTCAGGAGTAATTTGACCATGGGACCAGCGCCATTGGAAACGTTATCTTCTCAGCTATCCGTGCATATATAGAACGTCCAAAACCGAGCCCGTATGCGACCTGGACAACCGTTTTAGTGCAGACTGCTCCTGGACTCCGAAACAGACTCGAAGTCAACTTTGTTTGGGCCTCCACCTTGACTTGGACGCCCTTGCTGGTCCTCTCGACCTCCAAGCCCCTCTCCAAGTATCTCCTGGTGCTCTCCATGTTTCCCAATCATAATATAATCATTAGGTAGCAATCTATTCTCAGGAACATATAAAGAAGTGCTTAGGAACGAGCTCACCTCTAAATTCAATTGTCGCGCTCGAGCTCTAGTGATCGGTCCTTGTATATCCAGTGGAGTTTTGTGTGTATCCGAAGGAGTGATGTCCTCATCATCCTCCCCCTCTTGAATTGGAGTCGTCCTCGACTCAAACTCATCCTCTTCTCCCAAATATGGCCTCAAATCTAAAATGTTAAAGGTGGGACTGACCCCAAATTCGGGAGGCAACACAAGTTTATATGCATTATCATTTATCTTGGCAAGTATTTCGAAAGGACCATCAGCTCTAGGCATCAACTTAGACTTTCTTCAATCTGGAAACCTATCCTTTCTCAAGTGCAACCAAACCAAATCACCCGGTTCTAGTTTAACTTCTTGTCTACCTTTACTACCAGCAATTCTATACTTTTCATTCATTTTTTCAATATTGTGCTTTGTTATCTCATGCATTTTCAAGATAAAATCAACACGTTCTTTGGCATCTTTGTGAATCCTCTCACTTGTAGGTAAAGGCAAGATATCAATAGGAGCATGAGGATTGAAACCATACACTACCTGAAAAGGACTTACCTTGGTGGTAGAATGTGTTGCCCGGTTGTGTGCAAACTCCACATGAGGCAAACATTCTTCCCACATCTTCAATTTTTTCTTCAAAACAGCCCTCAACATGGTGCCCAAAGTGCGATTCACCACCTTAGTTTGCCCATCAGTTTGTGGGTGACAAGTTGTAGAAAAAAACAATTTTGTACCCAACTTGTTCCATAGGGTGCGCCAAAAATGACTCAAGAATTTTGCATCACGATCTGAAACAATAGTAGAAGGCATACCATGCAAACGAACAATCTCTTTGAAAAAGAGGTCAGCAATATAAACAGCATCATCACTCTTATGACATGGTATAAAGTGTGCCATCTTATATAAACGATCCACCACAACAAAAATACTATCTCTTCCCCTCTTAGTCCTAGGCAATCCTAAAGCAAAGTCCATAGAAATATCTGCCCAAGGAATAGAAGGAACAGGAAGAGGCATGTATAAACCATGTAGATTCAAGCGAGATTTAGCTTTTTGACATGTGGTGCAGCGAGCCACGAACCTCTCAACATCTCTCCTCATCTTTGACCAAAAGAAATGTGTGGCCAGAACGTCCTCCGTCTTCTTCGCACCGAAATGACCCATCAATCATCCTCCATGCGCCTCCTGTAACAACAAAAGACGAACAGAACCAACTGGAATGCATAGATGGTTAGCTCTAAACAAAAAACCATCGTTAAGGACAAATTTATTCCATGTACGTCCCTCTCGACATTGCAGGAAAACATCTTTAATGTCAGAATCAAGTGCATATTGTTCTTTTATTGACTCAAGTCCAAAAATCCGACAATCAAGTTGAGACAACAAAGTATATCGTCTAGACAAAGCATCAGCAATCACATTATCCTTCCCTTTCTTGTGTTTGATGATATAAGGAAAAGATTCAATAAATTCAACCCACTTAGCATGCCTACGATTCAAATTATTTTGAGAGCGAAGATACTTAAGCGATTCATGATCAGAATGAATAACAAATTCTTTAGGCCACAAATAATGACTCCACGTTTCTAAAGAATGCACAAGTGCATACAATTCCTTATCATATGTGGAATAATTCAGAACAGGACCATGCAATTTTTCGCTAAACTATGCAACGGGTTTACCATCTTGCATCAAAACTCCACCAATGCGGACTCCACTAGCATCACATTCGAGCTCAAATGTCTTACCAAAGTTAGGAAGTTGCAGCAATGGCGCATGCGTAAGCTTGTCCTTCAAAGTGCCAAAGGACTCCTCTTGTGCCTTCCCCCAATGGAACGCCACACCCTTCTTCGTCAACTCATGGAGCGGTGCAGCAATGGTGCTAAAATCCTTGACGAAGCGGCGGTAGAAACCTGCAAGACAAAGAAAACTCCTCACCTGTGTGATAGTTTGGGGTACCGGCCAGCTCTGTATGGCATCAATCTTCGTCTCATCCACCTCAATTCCCTATGGAGTAACAACGTAACCTAGAAAAGAGACTCGATCCATGCAAAAAATGCACTTCTCAAGGTTACCAAACAAACGTGCATCCCTTAAAGCATTAAAAACAGCACGTAAATGGTCTATATGTTCATCCAAAGACTTGTTGTAAATCAAGATATCATCAAAGTAAACCACCACAAATCTACCAATAATAGCTCTTAAAACCTCATTCATTAAGCGCATGAAAGTGCTAGGTGCATTTGTCAATCCAAAAGGCATTACCAGCCACTCATACAATCCGAATTTAGTTTTGAAAGCTGTTTTCCATTCATCTTCAAGTTTCATTCTAATTTGGTGGTAGCCACTACGCAAGTCAATCTTTGTGAAAATCATAGAACCACACAGCTCATCAAGCATGTCGTCTAAACTAGGAATAGGATGACGATACCAAATAGTAATATTATTGATGGCTCTACAATCAGCACACAGACGCCAAGTACCATCTTTCTTAGGAACCAAAAGTATAGGCACATCACAAGGACTAAGGCTTTCACGTACGTACCCGCGGTCCAAAAGGTCTTGGACTTGTCGCTGAATTTCCTTAGTCTCCTCGGGATTGGTTCGATAGGCAGCACGATTTGGCAAAGTTGCACCCGGAATCAAATCAATTTGATGCTCTATCCCTCTCATAGGTGGCAGCCCCGGGGTTATCTCAGATGGAAAAATGTCCTCATACTCCTGCAAAAGATTAGTGACAGCAGGAGACAACGAACTAGCAATATCATCAATTGAAAACAAAGCTCGTTTGCATATCAAAGCATAGCAAATATCATCATCAGAAATTTCAGCAAGGTCACATTTTGTTGCAAGCATAACACCACCCTTCAATTTAATTCCCTCAGCCTTAGAAATAGGTGCAGGCTTATCCTTTTTAGGTAGAAAAATAGAATTAGCAACTTGTTGATTTTCAGACTTAGCATCACTCAAACTAGCAGCTCTCTCTCTATCAGCTTGTACAATTTCAGCAGGGGTCAAAGGTACCAAAGTAATTTTCTGCCCTTTATGCACAAAAGTGTATTTATTACTTCTTCCATGGTGTGTAGCATCATTATCATGTTCCCAAGGGCGACCCAACAAAAGTGAACAAGCTTGCATAGGTACGACATCACAATCAACAGAATCAGCATAGGCACCAATGGAAAAAGGAACTCTTTATGTTTGTGTTTCCTTAGCTTTTCCAGAGTCATTTAACCACTGAATATGGTATGGATGTGGATGTGGTCGTGTGCTCAAACCAAGCTTCTTGACCAGATCAGAACTCACCAAATTATTGCAGCTTCCTCCACCAATGATAACACGTGCTCGTCGGTTCTTGATGATGAAGAAAATCTGAAACAAGTTGTGGCGTTGTAGCTTCTCAGGTTGCTAAATTTGTGTGCTGAGCACACGCTGAACAATAATGTTCATGTAGCCTAAAGTATCGGCGCCCCCAAGGACATGACCCTCATCATCGTCGTTGGCGGCGGCATCATCATCATTAGCATCATCCTCCACATCGGAGGTGCTGATATAACCTCCATCTTCGGTTGCCACATATGCCCGCTGACTTGGGCAATCCTTCTGCATATGGCCACCTCCTTGGCAGCGGTGGCACTGAATGCTGGAAGTGTGTCTAGTCGAGGCGATGGATGAAGTACTATTGGCGGGAACCTGCAAAGAATTTTTACCTGAATATGTAGGACGTGCAGCAGGTGGTTTAGGTGTTGTAGTAACACGACTGGCTGAGGCAGAAGCTTGCTGGCCCGCTGTTAGGGGCACCCGGAAAGAGGATGGCTTAGGCAGGCCCCGAAGGAGCCGTCGTGCGTGGTGTGTAGGAGCCGTGGACGTTGCTCCTGTTCCGCTGCTCAAGTCCTTGCAATTCCTTCTCTGCAAGTATAGCAAACTGGAACAACTGGTTGACAGTATGAAATTCTTTATAATCAACAATGTCCTGAATCTCATGCCTCAAACCCGAATAAAAACGACAAATGGAATCCTCAAGCCCCTCCACTATACCACAACGCGTCAAACCCTTTTGAAGCTCAGCATAGTAATCTTGTACAGATTTTTCTCCTTGTTCTAAACACTGCAGTTTATTACGCAAATCTCTATGATACGAAGGAGGAACAAAGCGATCACGCATAGCTACCTTAAGTCGTTCCCATGTATCGGGTAAGGCACCCTGTCCAGCTAGCCCATTCCACCAAATAATAGCAAAGTCCTTAAACTCACTAGTAGCTAGTCGAACTCTATGATGCTCAAGAACAATGTAGGCATTAAACTTCTGTTCGACCGTCATCTCCCAATCAAGGTAGCCCTCAGCATCATAACGACCCGAAAAAGATGGTATTGTTAACTTAATCTTAGCATAAGGATCATCGGGAGCATGATTATGATTACCTTGATGACGGTATTGGTTAACTGTACTACCCATACCTTGAGTGTTATGGCGAAGATGTCGCCGCAATCTTGCTTGTCGTGTAGCTGCTTGATCTATGTTTCCATTAGTATCATACACTGTGTCCTCTGGCATGTGTCCACTGGTGTTGCTGCCGGACACGTTATCATCGTTGGTTGTTAAACAGGTTTCCAACTCGGTAACCCTGTCGGTTAACGTGGATATCCGTTTGTCCAACCGCTCAATGCTGTTGCCGAGGTTGAGCTCAATGAGCGCATCGGTGACAGCCTTTTTGATTGCCTCGTTCATCCCATCATGAACCTTCTCTACAACAGCTTGTAGTTGCTCCTGGCTGACACAATCCTTGAAATCTTTGGGAGTGCTATCGCCGTTTTCGTCGGTACCTGCCATTGTAAACACAAAAACAGGAACACACAGTGAAAGTTATCCCTATCAACTACTACGGAGTTGTAGTGGTGCCTCTCAACACAGCAAATGGAAGCGTCTTACCAAGCTCTTACAAGGTTCTTACTAGCAAAGCAAAGGGTACCTGGAAGGCGTAGTCCGGCGATTGCGAGGGTCAAAAATCGGTGCCTGCTCAGAAGGTTGTACGTGGAGCTTGGAAGGCAATATACGTGAGTGGAACACAATTCAAAATCAGATAGTAATGCTGAATAAATGTCCAAAAAGCTTGTCCTAGTTGCTGGCCTACTCGTGTTCTAAACCAAGTGTGATATGGATGACAAGGTAGAAAACAAGTATGAGGCAAAGACAACAACGGACATGAACAAGGTAAAGACAGTAGCTCAACACAACACCCAATGCGTAAAAATTCATGCTCCTGCACTTTTTTTTTTGCACAAGCAGGAGAGGAAGGTTCAGCTCAATATGATAGACAATGCAGCCGACAGAAAATCAGAACCGTGCTGTACAATTCGTGCTGAAACTATATCGCGCAAACAAACGATTTTCTTAGCAGAATTTTGCCAATCAAAATTCGCCAACCCGGCGAATCTGAACGCCAACAGATGTGACCTTTTCTTTCCTCTTTTTTTTCAACTTTTTTTTTCTCTTTTTCGCAATTCATTCTTTGCCTGATTCCGAGTCTGTAGGCAAAAGGTATGGCTGTTTCAAGGGAAGCGCTCCGAGGTATGTTTTGGTGGCGGCCGAATTAAAATCGATGGTGAGAAAACGGGGGTATGGTGGCAGCGGATTGTGGCCTGTAATTATGTTGGTGTGTGGTGATCAAGGACGTGTATGTGATGGAAGTAGAACAGGGTGAAAGGCGATCTGTCGCACAAGATGAAGGAACACGATGGAAAACACTACTTAGACTAAAACACGAACTAAACCAGCAACAAAAACAATACTAGGACACAAACTCAACACTACGGACTCTGAAAAGGGATTATGCAAAAGGCTGAACGTGGTTCTGGGACGGGAAAGAACTATAGCTAATTTGTTTTTGGCTTTTTTTGCGGACGATAGGATAAAGGCGAAATCAAACAAACCAGGTTAAGGGCGATCCTGACGGTAACACGTGAGTCTCTGATACCACTTGATATGCACAAGGGTGTCCCGATCTTCCGAAAGGTTCTGATAACTCTCGATTTGGTGGAAACTTGACACAACTCGATCCGGCTCCCGAACAACACGTTCTAAACCCCGCAATCGCAGCACCACGTCTCCTTTGGTTATCAACTGGAGTTGCACGGTCGACCTCGCCAAGAAGGCTAATCATTGCCTGCGAATCGAAGAACACAAGCAAGAACAAGAAAGAATGCAACCAAATTGCAGATGTATGATTAATCTCACGAAGTTGGGGTCTCACAAACCGACGAACGGCGAAACTGTTCTTGACAGAATAATCTAAGCAAAACCCATCCCTAACCTAAGCACCGGCGGCTGTAAATATGGTCTAGGGTTAACCAAGGACCCTCTGGTCACGCCCCTAATTGGACTCAAAAAGATACATGGCCCAAAGGCCAAAAACAGTGGCGCAGCACCGAGACAGATTCTGGACGTCTTTTGTTTCGATGATTCCCGTTGATTCAGGTGTAATTTGACCATGGGACCAGCGCCATTGGAAAGGTTATATTCTCAGCTATCCGTGCATATATAGAACATCCAAAACCGAGCCCGTATGCGACCTGGACAACCGTTTTAGTGCAGACTGCTCCTGGACTCCGAAACAGACTCGAAGTCAACTTTGTTTGGGCCTCCACCTTGACTTGGACGCCCTTGCTGGTCCTCTCCACCTCCAAGTCCCTCTCCAAGTATCTCCTGGTGCTCTCCATGGTTCCTAATCATAATATAATCATTAGGTAGCAATCTATTCTCAGGATAATATAAAGAAGTGCTTAGGAACGAGCTCACCTCTAAATTCAATTGTCGCGCTCGAGCTCTAGTGATCAGTCCTTGTATATCCAGTGGAGTTTTGTGTGTATCTAAAGGAGTGATGTCCTCATCAGCGCAGCTTCCTGGAGGGGCGGTGCATGGCGGCGTGAGATCTGCCTGCCGCAGCTGCTCCTCCCGGCGGCGCGGTATCCCGTCCGGCGACAACGTGGGGATGGCGGCCTCGGCGGAGATCTACGGCGCAAGGGCCCCTGAGCAGCGGCTCCAGACACGGCGGCGGCGGTGTCCCCTCCGTCGGGGATGGCGGGCCAGGAGGTGGCTTCATGTGGTGATGCCTGGGGTAGCGGATCAAGGGATCCCATTCCCGGGTTCGTCGCTGGAGGCGCATGGCGGCCGGAGCTTTCTCCGGCGTCGACAGCGCCTGATGCGGGAGATCCATAGCACTCCGGGTTTTGTGGATTGGAAGCCAGATGTGGGCTCGGGGAGGTGCGGCTGCCAGTGAAAACCGCGCAGACTTCGGTCATAGCGGACGATGGCGATGTTTTTGCATCATTCCCTTGTTGGAGGCATCGTTACTGCAGCTGTCGTCTTCCTGCCCACAATGCTCTGAGGAAGTCCTAGATCTAGTTCTCCTGGATCGGACGATGGCGGTGTACGGCGCCGTTCTCCCTCCTAGGGGTATCTTTTTTTTTGGAGTATGTGCTGGCTGGAGGGGTCCTGAGGTGGAGCGGCGTGGTCTTCCGAGTGGAAGTCGGCGAGTCTCGGCAGCATGGTGTAGCCAGGTCTCGGTGACAGGCTCTTGAGGATGGACGAGCGCAGAGCGGTGGCACTGTCTGGGGTCGTGGTGGCATCGACGGCAGGCCTGACAAGGTCATTTCATTGATTCCTGCACCGAAGATGGGTTCACGGAAGATGGTGGCGGCGACTTCTGGAGTGTGCGCATGCAGTGTGCGCTAAGAGTGTGCTGGACCGGTGCTCCGGTTTTAGATGGTATGTGTAGGGGTGAGGTCAGGGCATGTAGCCCTGATCATGACCACCATTATCATCAAGTTTCTAGGTGGAGTGACTTTTTTGGCATAGAAGGTGGATTCGGAAGGATCAATGTTTTATCTTATAAGGCATTGTTCAATAATATAATAATATGGCTGTGTGCGTAGCTTGATGCATAGGCCGGGGGTTCAACCTCCTTTTCTCTACTCCTATAAAAATGTGAGTTGGTGGCGATGGTTTGTCTGCCTTTGTGTCATTTGCACCGTCCGATCTGAAATCTAAGGCTGAGAACGAGACGGATTGTCCCCCTGCCACTTAACTTGCAGTTTTGCAGAAACACCCTGCACATCAGACATAGTTTTGAGGAAGGCATCCGAAACACAAAGCAATACTCTGGAGGTTTCTTGTTCTCTAGCGAAACAAACGAGTCTTCGAGAGGCACACACCCATGCCACACGTACATGCAGCCACTCAGCCAGATAACTAACACGCTACTAATTAAACATGCATGCATGAAAATATTGGAATAGGGAAGGGAGGAGATTCGGCTATCTGGCCCAGCGATTCGGCTGTGACAGAATAGGCGACTCTGCTAGGGTTTCGGCCGGCAGGTGCGGCTACAGGTCCGGCGTTGGCGCCGGCGTCGTGTTTTGATCTCTCCACTGTGATTTGCTTCTACGACATGAGGACTTCTTCCAATGTTTCATTGTGTATATCTTCCCTGATGTAGATGCACAGAAAACTTGGTTGTTGATCGGATTGGAAGACAACGTTGGATCTGTTCATGATTGTTCTGTCCCGGCGCTGCTTGTTACAGCGATCGGTTTTCTGTCCCGGCCCTGCTTGTTACAGCGATCGGTTTTTCGGTCCCGGCGCTGGTTGGCAGCGATCGGTTTCTCTTTACTGCAGTACGGGCTGGTTGGCAGGGATCGCCGTCAACAATGAAAATCCTCAGTTGGAACTGCCGCAGGTTGGGAAGTAACCGGGTAGTCCGTGCGCTTCTGGAGATACAGAGGCAACATAAACCAGATGTGGCTTTCCTGTCTGAGACACAACTGAGTAAAGTTAAGGCAGAAAAAATAATGAGAAGATGTGGTTTCCATCATGTACTAGTTCATGAGAGTGATGGGAGAAGTGGAGGGCTACTGATGATGTGGGATAAAAATGTTAATATTGTTGAGAAAAGTGTAACCGGTCAGCATATTGATGTTGAGATTAACCAGGGGTCAGGATGGCGGCTTACTGGAGTCTATGGAGAACCGGACTGGGAGCATAAAGATAGGACTTGGACAGATATTCGATCGCTTCATACTCAACAACATTCAGAGTGGCTGCTGCTAGGAGACTTTAATGAAATAATGTTTTAAGTGTTTAACACTGAGAAGGAGGGTGGTAATGCAAGGCCGGAATGTTTTATGCAAGCGTTTCGAGACACTGTCAGATTGTGGTCTGGAGGACATGCCATACACAGGAGATATATACACTTGGCGTAGGGGGAGAATCAGAGAAAGACTTGATAGATCGGTTTGCAATCAACAGTGGTCCAACATGTTCCTGAATGCCGCATCTATAAACTGTGAGTATACAAAGTCAGACCACCGCCCTGTTTTAGTTGATACTGAATATTACAGTGACATGCATGGAGGTGTCGGGGAGGTCAGGCGTAAGCGCTTCGAAGCGAGATGGCTCGATGAACCATCTGTGAATGAAATAGTGGAACAAGCTTGGGAAAAGGCAAGATCAAGGGGCAGAAACTAGAAACTAAATCTCGCGGAAGTTCATGCTGATCTGCATAATTGGGATAGGAATGTTCTCAAGGGGGCGCGTAACCGACTCAAGGCTTTGAAAAAAGAGCTTGAGGAATTTCATTTGGGACCAATGACTGATTATGCATTAGGGCGACAGCAAGAAATCTTATCTGCTCTTGAACTTCTGTTTGAACAAGAGGAAATAGCCTGGCTCCAACGGGGACCGGCGGACTTTCTGAAAAAAGGAGACAGAATTACAGAATTCTTCCATCGTTTTGCAACGGAGAGGAAGAGAAAGAACACGATAAAGAAACTGGTGGATGATATGGGGGTAGAGGTTGAAGGTAATGACGCTCTGTCAAGCCATATAGCAGATTATTTTAAAAAATTGTTCACTTCAGAAATTTTTGCCCCGGATGCGGGTGTGATGAATGGTGTTCATCCAAGAGTTACACCTCCCATGAATGACATGCTGTTGAGTCTTTTTACAGCAGAGGAAATTAAAAACGCCCTTTTTAGTATAGGAGATATGAAGGCTCCGGGGCCAGACGGGCTACATGCAATATTTTACAAGAGGTTTTGTCCCATGTTGGAAAAGGACTTAATTATGGAAGTGATGAATGCTTTGAATTCAGGCAAGATACCTGAAGGGTGGAATGAAACTATAATAGTATTAATCCCAAAAAATGATGATCCAAGAAAAGTGACAGAATATCGGCCTATCAGTCTTTGTAACATAGTTTACAAAATTGTTAGTAAGGTTCTGGCCAACAGGCTCAAACAGATCTTGCCAGAGATTATAGGGGAATCATTACTGATAATATCCTTGTTGCCTATGAGTGTTTTCACTCGATCAAAAAGTAAAAAGGTAAGCAGGGTCTTTGTGCGGTAAAGAAAAATAATCTAAGTACATGGAAAAAACTCGCCGACGAGCGTGCTATTGTTGTGGCAACAATGTTACCTACAGAGCGCATAAGTGCATGCATTGTTCTATGCACACAGTAATAGCACGAAAATAAATTTTGCTAATAGGTTGATTGTTTGTCTTTAATTAACTAGATCGTGGCCTGCATACTACGAACTTTAGTAGGATGCACTTTGACCTGAATATCGGAGCAGCACAGTGAATTAAGGCAAAGGACATTGAAAATTTGGTTGAAGTTATATTGTTATTTGCTTTATATGGTATATTAAATACTTACAAATAATTTTGTGTAGGATCAATAATGATCTCCCTGGACCAACATCTGCATGAATCAAGAGAGGATGAAGCACTGGAGAATTTGAATAATAGGACAATGTTTTAGATAGGTTGAGTTGCTTTTGGACATTGTTACTTCGCTTTGCTTAATATTGTGTGAATGGTGTCATGGACAATGATGGCAGATGCTTTTCTGATCCTTGTTGTAACGGAAACTGAGTTTCACTTATGATGTGAAATCTTAAGGTGGTGTAATGCCAAGAACACTTCAACGATATGTAAGTTGGTGTGTTTTCTGGTTAAAGTAAAATCACTACTAGAATTTTCGTATACGCCGGGTGTCAGGGTCTTCGCCGAGAGCCAAAACACGGACACTCGGAAAAGTAAGGAACGCCGAGAGCAGCACTCGGCAAACCTGGCTTCACGGCAACTAACTGCTGTTGCCGTCACGACCTCACGGCAAACAAGCACCGCACGGCAAACGGGGCAGTCGCCGAGAGTCGCACACGGCAAAGGGAGGCCACGTGGCCTACCAGTTTGAAACTTACGGCGCCGTCACTGGGGTGGCCTATACCGAGAGCTGCTCTCGGCACTTATCAGTAAAACATTTTCCCTACCTGACATGTGGTCCCACTGGTCACATTTATCAGTAAAAGTTATATATTGTTTGCTAAATATTTAAAAAGAATAATATGACGATATCTTTGCCGAGAGCAGCTCTCGGCAATGTTCGACGGCCATCTATTGGCTAAACCCTTCGGAACTGACATGTGGGACAGGGTGTCCCACATGGCGGCTGACCTTTTACCGAGGGTCACAACCCTCGGAAAAGAGTGGCACCACTGTAGTAGTGAAGTGCTGCTCAATTGACTCCTTTTCCGAGAGCTACACTCGGAAAAGGTGTGGCACAGCATTAGTTTCAGTTCTCAGACGACCCCTTTTCCGAGTTATGCTCTCGGTAGTCTATTAGCTTCCGAGTGTTGCTCTCGGAAATGTGTCCCATTGCTTCTGTTTCTAAGCTCTTTCTTGTCTGATCCCTGCAACTGAAAACAACTATAGTGCAATATGTGTATATATATGCAGTGCAGAAAATGGTATCATAACAAATGAATGTGGGAGCTCCTAGCTCCCTAGTAATTCATCGAGTAACACAACACACACATAGGCATAATTTGAAGTAGTCCACATATATAGGCGAATGTTTCATACTAGTACGCATCACACACAAGTTCGCAAATTCATACATATTGTTAACTTATGGAAGTTCACTACTTGCAAAACACGTGCACGTCACATAGAAGTTCACTTGTTCATAGATCATCTTGAGGAGGAGGAGGGGCCATCGGGTTAAGATTCCGGAGGAGGAGGAGGAGGGGCATCACTTCCACTGCTTCGAGATTGCATAAGAACCTATAAGAGTAGAGTCACGTGAGGGTGGTTCGTCCCTATATAATGAATGTTCTACTCTAGTTTAGAGAATGTTCTACCTGTAGTTGATTCTCGAGCAGCTTCAACCTATCGTTCATGTCTGCTCGTTCCTTATTTCTGCACTCCTGCTCAGCCAGTCGCCTTTGCTCCTCTTCAGCAGCCCGCTGCTCCATTAAATCCTGTAACATGGCATTAGGCTCATATAGGTTGGAACGGTGCTATTTCGAGGCATGGACATAAATGAAAGGTTAGGATGCTAACCTTGAGACGCGCTATCTCACGTGATGCGGCGGTTGGGCGACTCCGTATGGGCGGAGTTGAGCTGGTGCTCGACGCACGTATCTCGTGCAGCTTGCGATGCGAGGAGGTGGCGATCACCCCGTTGCAAAGGAGGTGGCGGCCATGGCCCTTCCCCTGGCCAGCAATGACGAGAAGCTCAGGATCAAGGGGCTTGGACGTAGGTTCAGCTTCCTGCCCGTGCACCTCCTGGAAGACCTCTTTGAAGGTCCTGTACTTCTCCTCCGCCGACAAGCTGCAGAACTCGGCGCCATCCTTCCCCTTGTGGCCTTCTTTGCAGCCAGCCAGTATGTGGACCGGGTGACCAAGCTTCGCCTCCTGCAAAATTAACCATCAAGTTTAATGAACCAAGATGCATCGTGCGAAAAAGTTTACATCTTAATCCACATACCATGTGTTGCTTTAGAGCGGTTAGGTTCCGGCTCCCCTGGAGATGAGCCAGGCCTGGCATTTTGGCGCGATCGTTTCCCTTCTCCACATGCTGCGCCTGCCATGCCGGTTCACACCACATGTCAACTAGGGCCTCCCAACAATCGGCCTTCATCCAGGGTCCCCTCACCTAGTCAGACAAAATCGAATCATTGAGGAACAAGAGGCGGATGAATCAAAGTACTAGCAACCAATGTAGTCACTTACCACTGACAAGTATTCTTCTCGCGACAAGTTGGTCTGGCAAGCAGTCTTCCTTGTCATCTTCTCTCCCTTGTCATCAAGCGGCCGACACTGCATCACGGCTTTGTACCGCAGCGTGTGCTTGGTGTCGGAGAGTATCTTCTGGGCATATTTCACGATGCCTTTGATCGCCTTCTGCTTCTCACCATCCACGCAAGCAAACGTTTGCTACAAGAAAGCATATGGCAGTTAATACAAGGATTTGGATATGGAAAAATGCAGTGGCCGGGGCGAAGATACTTACAAAAAAAGCGGTGATGACCCGGGTGGCCATGGTGACATTGTGCTCATCCTTGCTATGTTGGTAATGATCCCAGGTTAAACCTGGCGATGGCGGCTGGTCATCACCTGGCTTGGACAACCCGGGGAAGTGCTTCCTCAAGAGGGAGCCGATGACGTGGTTCGGCGGGCGTGCCCCCTTAGGCTGTGTCAGGATAAATGTCCACTGACTGCATGATGAAAAAGACAAGCATATGTGAGTGTCAAAGCTGTGGCATCCAAAATATGTTGCAAATGAAATGCTTGCTTACCCCTCTCCTGTCGGGGAAATGACAGGATGGTCGCCAGCAGCCATTGGTTCCGGGACCTTCCCCGGACCACTCCCGGATTTCTTCCTCTTGGAAGTGTTGCTCGAGGTAGACCCCGAGCCGTCCGAGGCCTCCATGTCGCCCGACACGGTAGTGAGCAGATCCGGTCCATCTAAGCCCACTCCGACATCGCCATCCGATGACGACTCGTCATCGGTAGCGGCCTGACGGGAGGCGGACGACTCGGTCGTGCCAGAGTTGCTTACGTGGGTCGCCCTACCACTCAAGACTCTCCGGTACTTACTAGTGCCCCCATCAGAATCTGAAAACAAAATAAAATGTATTAGTAACTAAAACGGAGAGTAATCTAAAAATAAAATAAAATACAATTATAATATCAATTTGCATCATTGAACATCAATATATCAATTTGCATCATTGAACATTTCTTTGAATGAAAGGGGTTCCCCCCCCCCCCCCCCCCGCCCCATTTTATTAATGAAGCGAACCGGAAACAGCAATCCGCAAGTTCAAATACAAGATCAGATCCTATCTCAGGTACTTCAAACTCTCTTTATTCATTACATGCCCAAATGCAAGAGACAACTACAAACTTAACACCCATCATTGAACAAGTGATGCAACTTGGTTCAAACCCTTGCATGCATTTCATTCAAACATCCAGAAAACTACAACTCTCTCTTCTCACATGCATCATTGAACATCAATATAGCAACATTTCAGCATCATTGAACATCAATATAGCAATATAGCATCATTGAACATCAAGTGGAGAAGAGGGCAGGGGAGAAGAGGGATTGGGATTGAGAGGTGGGGTGGGGGGGGGGGGGGCCGTGGGGTGGAGGTGGGCGGGGTGGGAGAGGAGGGCAGTGGCTACCTGAGGGCATCTCCAGCTGCCGTGACGTCCTTGTAGCTCCGCTGCGGTGGTCGTCCTCAGGCCGCATCGAAGAACCGCCACGCCGGGCGCCGGCCAAGAAGAAACGACGACGGTGGCGGAAGTTGGGGGCGGTGGCGGCAGTTGGGGGAGGTGGAGGCGGGGTGGCGGCGGCAGTTGGTGGCAGCGGCGGCGGTGGCGATTTCGGCGGCAGCGCAGGGGAGGAGAGGAAGAGGGAAGTGGATGATAGAAATAAAGGGGGTCGGCTAAGATAAAGGTTAGGTGCTTTACCGAGAGGCACTCTCGGCAAAGATATGTATTACCGAGAGCCATGAATCGACTCTCGGTAACCACTGCTCTTTATTTTCCTCCTATTAGTGTTTTTGTTAAGCACTCTCTTTTTTGTATATGATATTTCATATGTTTTTATGACTAAAATTTGAAAATGCCATGAATTTTCAAAGACATATTATCGAGAATGCACACAAAGGGAGAAGAAACAAGATCTAGGTTTAAGTACTTTACCGAGAGCGGCTCTCGGCAAAGGTAGGCATTGCCGAGAGCCAACAATCGTCCCTCGGCAACCACTGCTCTAGTTTTTTATTTTCCTTCTATTTGTGTTTTTGTTAGGCACTCTCTTTTTTGTATATAATATTTCATATGTTTTTATGACTAAAGTTTGAAAATGCCATGACTTTTGATGAATCATTTTCGATAAAAGACTTTTGATGGACTTATATATATATATGTTTTTTGGGCTAGATTTGTTCAAAACTCAACTTTAAAGAGTGTAAAGAAAAAAACATGAGAACGGTAACCTGCCGTAACACGAAGAAGCAGTTATTGACCGTGGCCTACCCCCTCTCTCGGTGCCGGTCAACTTCCTAGACCGCAGGGGCCACCGGATGGGTGCTCGATCTAGAGACCGCCCGAGGGGGGAGGGCACCCCTACATGCGTGTGGCCCATGCATATGCATGCAGGGGTGGTGTGCTATTTGAATAAGGAACGCACATCCTTCACATGGCACGTGCCTCACAAACCACACACATGGGCGGGAACGCCGAGGACCGACTGCATTCGTCCGCGAAACCGAGTCTTCGGTGGGCGATCCCGTGACAGAACGGGCTTAGACTTGGTCTGTCATCTCGCGATGACATGCCCTAACACGAAGAAATAGTTATTGACCGTGGCCTACCCCCTCTCGGTGCCAGTCAACGCCCTAGACCGCCGGGGCCACCGGATGGGTACTCGATCTAGAGACCGCCCGAGGGGGGGCACCCCTACATGCGTGTGGCCCATGCATATGCATCCAGGGGTGGTGTGCTGTTTGAATAAGCAACGCACATCCTTCATGTGGCACGTGCCTCACAAACCACACACACGGGCGGGAACGTCGAGGACCGGCTGCGTTCGTCCACAAGACCGAGCCTTCGTTGGGCGATCCTGTGATAGAACGGGCTTAGACTTGGTTGTCATCTCGCGATGACCTTCCCAAACACGAAGAAGCAGTTATTCACCGTGGCCTACCCTCTGTCGGTGCCGGTCAGCGCCCTAGACCGCCGGGGCCACCGGATGGGTGCTCGATCTGTAGAACACGGCGAGGGCCATCTGAAAAGGAGAAAATAAGACGGTAACTATAATTTGGTAAGTTTGTTTGCCAAGCATGGAAGAAAACAACAAAAAAAGTATAAGACATATTATCAAGAATGCACACAAAGGGAGAAGAAACAATATCTAGGTTTAGGTTCTTTACTGAGAGCGGCTCTCGGCAAAGGTAGGCATTACAGAGAGCCAACAATCGACCCTCGGTAACCACTGCTTTAGTTCTTTATTTTCCTTCTATTTGTGTTTTTGTTAGGCACTCTCTTTTTTGTATCTGATATTTCATATGTTTTTATGACTAAAGTTTGAAAATGCCATGACTTTTGACGATTCTTTTCGATAAAAGACTTTTGATGGACTTATATATATATATATATATATGTTTTTTGGGCTAGATTTGTTCAAAACTCAACTTTAAAGAGTGTAAAGTAAAAAATGTGAGAATGGTGACCTGCCGTAACACGAAGAAGCAGTTATTGACCATGGCTTACCCCCTCTCTCGGTGCCGGTCAACTTCATAGACCGCAGGGGCCACCGGATGGATGCTCGGTCTAGAGACCGCCTGGGGGGGGGGCACCCCTACATGCGTGTGGCCCATGCATATGCATGCAGGGGTGGTGTGTTGTTTGAATAAACAACGCACATCCTTCACGTGGCATGTGTCTCACAAACCACACACACGGGCGGGAACGTCGAGGACCGGCTGCGTTCGTCCGTGAGACCGAGTCTTCGGTGGGCGATCCTGTGACAGAACGGGCTTAGACTTGGTCTGTCATCTCGTGATGACATGCCCTAATACGAAGAAGCAGTTATTCACCATGGCCTACCCCCTCTTGGTGCCGGTCAACGCCCTAGACCACCGGCGCCACCGGATGGGTGCTCAGTCTGTAGAACCGGGTGAGGGCCATCTGAAACGGAGAAAAGAAGACGGTAACTATAATGTGGTAAGGTTGTTTGCCAAGCATGGAAGAAAACAACAAAAAAAGTATAAGACATATTATCGAGAATGCACTCTGCCGAGTTCTACAATAGCCAAGTTCCAGCAGCTTCCACCGCATGCCACTTTGCCGAGTTCTACTCTCGGTAAACATGTTTCTTCCGAGGGCGGCTCTCGGTAAAGTTTCGTTCCCAGTTCTAATTTAGCAGCTTTTTGCTCGAGTCGCTGCAGCAAAAACATTTATACAATACTCAAACTTGCATTTCAAGTCACACAGGTTAACAACAAACTCACATAAGCATTAATCCATAAATAGTTCACACAAGCTTCATTTCAAATCACAAAGTAGCTCTTTAGTACAAGTGCCTACTTACTAAAAAACAAAGTGGGTAATGCATGTCTACATGCACCATATGATAAAAAGCAACACCACAATTATGACAAACTGAAAGAGAATTATGAAGTTCTTCAATCCACTGAACCAGCTAAGCCGTTTCTGGCTTGCACCATTGCGTAATTTGGTTTTTCTATTTTGCTTAAGCAAATACTGATTGTAATGATACTCTGCCTTCTCTCTGTTGTTGAATGAGTCAAGGGAGCTGCCTTCGTAACGAAGTACTTGTTCATTGCATTCAGACCATGAATCGTAGACTCCTGGACACCTACCTGTGTACACCACATACCACTTCATCTACAAAAGAAAGAGAAAAAGAGGCAGAGAAATGATGCACAACATACATAATCCACATAAGCATTCATCACTCATACAATCAAAAGCATCGCAAGTGGCCATCCAAGTCCATATCAGCAGCTACATAACTATACCACTAAATCAACGTCAAACTATCTAGGTGACTACTCCGAGGTGTAGTCGGTGAAACCAGTGATCATCAAGGCAGAGCACATGGGGGCATCCCCCGCAGTGGAGAACCAAGCATCATCGGGAATGATGGTCGGTGGACTCAATGGCACCGGGTCGTCACTCTCCTTACGTGGTGGGGCCTTGCCCTCCTTTGCTGGGGGATTCTTCTTGGCCAGATCCTCAAAAAACTTTATTAGGATCAGCTGCGGGTTCTTCTCAAGGAGCGCCGCCAAGCAGTCCTCGGCGCGCTTCTCTGTGACCTTGGAGTCGACCCTAATGGAAGCTGCGTCGTTGGAGGAAGCCATAGCCAAAAAATCGATCAATGCTAACACCTTTCATCACACAATGGAAAATAACATAAGAATCAAACATCAAAGATTACTTCTAAGCAAATTAATCATGGTGGACACTCTCACGGATACACAACAACTCTTCATGTGGGTTGACTTTCATTCCATCGATGCCCCCTTCAACAACTCTCACCTCTCAAGTGGTGGTATATATGTATGGTGGGGCACTCCTTGACTGTATATTTTGACCGTCGGTGATGGTCGTTACTCCCATCCCTTGCTGCGTTACCAATGTCTCACAGCAAGAGATGAGGAGCAACGACCACCTACGACAAGAGCCGGTGTCTTTCCTCTCATAACATCTCTCATCTCTCAATGTTATTTCGACCATCGGTGACGGTGGGTCCTTTCGTCCTCCCCCTGCTTTACCAAGGTCTCAGAGGAGGAGGACGAGAAGAACCCACCACCTACGAACAGCTGGTATCCTTCCTTCAACAACATCTCATCTCTTACTCTCATCTATTTCAAAAGAAAGCACCATCGGAATGAAAGGCAACACACTAAAGTAAGCCCAGATCGACCGCCATCGTCAAAAGTCGATTTTCTTCCTCCAAGAACAACTCTCATCGGCACTCTCTCATGTATATATGGTGGACACTCTCTCTGGTGGTGGTATATATGGTGGACACTCTCTCACGGGTATTTTGACTTTCGGTGATGGTCGAGCTGGGTGATCCCTTCGTGCGTTATCAAGATATAACATGAAGAGCTCACGCAGATCAACCGCCATCATCAAAAGTCGATTTTCTTCCTCCAAGAACAACTCTCATAGACACTCTCTCACGTATATATGGTGGACTCTCTCTCTGGTGGTGGTATATATGGTGGACACTCTCTCACGGGTATTTTGACTTTCGGTGCTGGTCGAGCTGGGTGAACCCTTCATGCGTTATCAAGATATAACATGAAGAGCTCATACAGATCGACCGTCATCGCTCAAAAGTTGATTTTTCTTCCTCCAAGAACAACTCTCATTGACACTCTCTCACGTATCGCATCGGTCAAATATGATCATCACTCGCTCAAGATAAAAATTAGTACATAAAGAACAACTACAAGAAACAACTACGATAACTACTAGTCCCACTACTAGATAAACCTACTACATGAAACTAATGCAAAAAAATTTACTGCATAGCATCCAGACAAACAACAAAAACTAATAGATGCAAACAACAAAAAATCCATACATACATCCACACATAGCATCCATGCATACAACATTATCAACAATTATCTACATTTTTCTTTTGATAAAGAAAAAAATTATCTACATGGCATCCATCCATCTATCAATCCATCCATCTATCTATGCATCCATCTATTTATGCATCTATGGATGCATCCAAAAATTTATCCATCTATGCATACACTTTGCACATGGACAGGAGGAAGGGGGGCTCACCGGAGGGAGGAGCTCGGTGTGGTGGTGGGGGGCACGGGGTGGGGTGCCAGTCGGTGGGGGGCGCCGGTCGGTGAGGCGGCCAGGGAGCAGAGGAGAGGAGTGGAGAGAGTGGCGCGGGGAAAAGAAACAACAGTGGGAATAAGCTTAAGTGGTCGACGTTACCTTTACCGAGCGCTTGTCGGCGAGGCACTCAGAAAAGAAGTCAACCCTAGATCTAGGTTTTTCTTTTACCGAGAGGAGCACCCGGAAAAAGAGGAAACTCGATCTAGGTTTTCCTCTTTTGCCAAGAGCAACTCTCGGAAATGAGACGAGGGCCGAGAGCCACTCTCGGTAATATCATTTGTGCAGGGGCTACGCATGCCACAAGGACATCACAAAGGATTTCCCATGCCGCTATCGGGCATGATTTCATGTGCCGCCCTACTGATCTGCAATTTCTGGCGATGAAACCCTAGGAGAGCAATAAATTTCTTGAATATTGCACGCTGGTCCGAAAAATGCGGGGGCGTGACACGTGTGATGCGATGGCCTCCTTTGCAACCACAAGAAGTTTTGAGGCCAACGGAGCAACAGGACCCGCACTTCCTGCACAAACCGGACACATTCCCTCTCGATACCCAGAGACTAGCTCGGAGATGGTGCGGTTTACAAGCGGCCTTAGGGAAGGCTTATTCGATACGCGCCCAAAGTTTTACCACACCCTACAGGGGCCATGTGATGACACCGTGCCAGCTCTCGAGGTATTCCGGCATCGTACGATTTTCTGAAGATTTAAACGATTGCATCAGGCATGCCACCAAGGTATTTTCGTCCCCCGGTGGCAGGGCGAGGATTTAGACTTGGTCTATCATCTCGCGATGACCTGCCCTAACACGAAGAAGCAGTTATTCGACATGGCCTACCCCCTCTCGGTGCTGGTCAACTTCCTAGACCGCAGGGGCCACCGGATGGGTGCTCGATCTGGAGACCGCCCGAGGGGGGGCACCCCTACATGCGTGTGGCCCATGGATATGCATGCAGGGGTGGCGCTGTTTGAATAAGCAACGCACATCCTTCACGTGGCACGTGCCCCACAAACCACACACACTAGTGGGAACGTCAAGGACCGGCTGTGTTCGTCTGCGAGACCGAGTCTTCGGTGGGCGATCTTGTGAGAGAACGGGCTTAGACTTGGTCTGTCATCTCGCGATGACATGCCCTAACATGAAGAAGCAGTTATTGACCATGGCCTACCCACTCTTAGTGCCGGTCAGCGCCCTAGACCGCCGGGGCCACTGGATGGGTGCTCGATCTAGAGACCACCCGAGGGGGGGCACCCCTACATGCGTGTGGTCCATGCATATGCATGCAGGGGTGGTGTGCTCTTTGAATAAGCAACGCACATCCTTCACATGGCACGTGCCTCACAAACCACACACACGGGTGGGAACATCGAGGACCGGCTGCGTTCGTCTGTGAGACCGAATCTTCGGCGGGCGATCCTGTGATAGAACGGGCTTAGACTTGGTGTGTCATCTCACGGGGGGCGTGGCACGTGTCATGCGATGGCCTCCTTTGAGAGCACAAGAAGTTTTGAGGCCACCAGAGCAACAGGGCCCGCACTTCCTGCACATACCGGACACATTCCCTCTCGATACCCAAAGACTAGCAGGGAGATGGTGCAGTTTACAAGCGGCCTGAGGGGAGGCTTATTCGAAACGTGCCAAAATTTTTACCAGACCCTACAGGGGCCATGGGATGACACCATGCCAGCTATCGAGTAATTCCAACATCGTACAATTTTCTGAGAATTTCCGGCGATGAAACCCTAACAGACCAATAAATTTCTTGATATAAATGCAGTGCAACATTTGTGATAATTATATTGCTTTTATATATGTTTTTATGCAGGGATACATGCATGAAAGCTGCAACAAATAATGTTGAGTACACACTATACCGAGTGCGGCACTCGGTAATAGTAGGTTTACTATGAGCTGCACTCGGTAAAAGGTAAAACCTAGATCTATATCTTGTACTTTACCGAGAGGCCTCTCAGAAAAGCGCCTGCGAGATCTAGGGTAAGACTTTTACTGAGTGCCGCTTCAAGTCGACTCTCGGGAATGGTTCCCGCGGGAACTTATCCAAAAATTTCAGCCTTCGCGCCCTCACTCTCTCGTTCCCCTTGCTCACTCTGTTCCCCGCCCCCCGCCTCCACCGCCGTCCCCCTGCATCGCCTCCCTGTCCGCCGAGCTCTGGCGGCGCCGCCCCCCCGTCCGCCCTGCCTCGTCCGTGGAGCTCTGGCGCCGTCGCCCCGCGTCCGCCGTCTTCACCACCACCCCGCCGCGTCCGCCGTCTCCACCAGCCGCCGCCCCTCACCTCTGCCACCCCTCACCGCCGAGCTCCGCCGTCGCCGCCGCCGCCGGCGCCCCGTCCGCCGTCTCCACTGGCCCGCCCCTTAGCGCCCCGCCCCGTGCCGTCCGTCGAGCTCCACCATAGCCGCCGCCCCTCACCGCCGCTGCCATGTCCGCTGAGCCCCACCATCGCTGCCACCGCCACTGGGAGTGCCTCCACCTCCACCGCCGTCCCCCTGCCCCGTTGGTGAGTCCCTCAAATATGTTTTTTTATATTTAGGTGTGTATGTGCATATATAGTGAATGATGTATGTGAGTGTGTGTGTGGGGGAGGGGTGCTGTTGATGTGTGTGTGTGCATGTGTGAGTGAGTGTGTGATGTGTGTGTATGGATCTGTGTGTGTGTGGGGGGGGGGTGCTGTTGATGTGTGGGTGTCGTGTTTGTGTGTGCGTGTGTGTGTGTGCTGTGGTATGTCCGTGTGAGTGAGTGTTGTTCATGCGTGTGTGTAAGTGTGTTTTGTGTATGTGTGTCTGAGTGAGTGTTGTTGATGTGTGTGTGTTTGACATATGATTGACACTACTTCATTATTTCATGCAGGACATGCATCTTTTTTGACAATAGAGAGAGTGAATTCCATTGCATGCTTCAAGGGTAATCTCTTCCCATTCATGTGTAGGTTTCCATTATTTGTAGATCACCTAAATAGTCGCGTAACCTAGGTGTCTCCCATTCGGAAGGGTTGTATCTATAAATATGCAAGTGTTTGCATATTTATAACTTCAACTCTTTCGAATTGTCCACGTTTTCCATGGACAGCCCGAGGATGTGTAGGCTGGTCGTTTTCATGCTGTACTTCGATCCGAGACAGAATTTTGACGGTGTCTCCTTGTTGTTCTCTGGATACACATCCTCTCGGCTTATTGCCGAGACGTGTATTTGGAGAACAGCGGGGAGGTGCTGCCAAAATTTGGCTCGGGTCGGAGTACGGCATGGAAGCGGACCCAGCCTACACATGCTCGGGTGGGATTAGGACCTATCTTTACCTATTAGATAGCTCAGTGCATGTCGTAAAACTTGATGGAACCACTTGTTACATCAAAAAACATTATGTGTGTGTTTCACTTTATATCAGAGGATGGAAGATCGTGAGTGGATGTACATCGGACATCCCAGCATGGAGGGTATGACCCCTGAGTGGAGGTCGAAGACCAATGATTTCTTGGAATTAGTATTTGCGGGAGAAACGCCAATTCGTGGAATTTGATGCCCATGCACGGAGTGTGATAACCAGACTAAAAGAGATATGATTACTATGAGTAAACACTTAGGAAAATATGGGTTTACGCCAGGCTATTACCGGTGGATCGTTCAGGGTGAGACAGAACAGTCCAGGGCGGAGGTGGTGCAACAACGCACCGGCAAATGTGATACTCGGATTAAAAACCTGTTAGATGACATCCGCCGTGCAGATCCGCGGGAGGACCCAAACTCCGAGAAGCCGCCGGAAAGCCCAGAAGAGTATCATGCATCTTTGTTTGCGGCACAGAAACCCCTTCACGCCCATACAGAAGTTACTCAACTAGATGGCATCGCACGCCTAATGGCCCTGAAGGCAAACCATTGCATGAGCATAATTTGCTTCAATGAGTTATTGTAAGTTATTGCTAGCCTGCTGCCTAAAGAAAACATATTGCCATAGAACATGTATGAGTCGAACAAAATCCTTGATTCACTTAAGATGCCGTATGAGCAAATACAGGCTTGGCCAAACGGATGCATGTTATTTAGAAATGTACATAAAGATACGAACTACTGTGTCAAGTGCAAATCCTCTAGGTATATTGAGGCAATAGATGATGATGGTAGCATGAGGCAGCTCACAATTGCTGTCAATATCCTTCGATATCTTTCATTCACAGAAAGGATCCAGAGGCTTTATATGACCGAGGAAACTGCCCAATATATGAGATGGGCCACCGAAGGGAAGATGTACAATACAAAAAAGATGCAACATCCACGGGATGGTGAAGCATGGAAGAAATTTGTTGAAATTCATAAGAAAATAGATGACTGGAAGAGTGTAGCTGTTGGGATAACAGCCGATGGGTTCAATCCATATGGCTTGATGGCTGCCATATACAGCTATTGGCCAGTATATGTTATCCCCCTGAATCTGCCCCCTGGCGTTTGCATGCAACGACATCACATGTTCTTGACGCTGATAATTCCAGGGCCTAACTATCCGGGGAAGCATATGAGTGTGTACATGGAGCCATTGTTGGATGACTTACTTGTTGCTTGGAACAATGGGGTAAGGACATACGATGCCGTTGCAAAGAAGCACTTCAATATGCATATCTGGTACCACACATCGCTACATGTCCTACCAGCATGTGCAATATTTTGTGGTTGGTGTGTAAAGGGGAAGTGGCCTTGCCCAGTGTGCCGACAGCGTGTGACTTTCATTTGGCTGGCTAAGGGTCGCAAGTATGTATGCTTTGACCAACATCGGCAGTTCCTTCGTCTTGATCACTCATACAGACAAGACACTGTGAACTTCCAGAAAGGTGTTATTGTTGATGACCCGCCACCACCTATTATGACCGGTGCCTAGCTTAAGGATGAGTTTGATGCTCTCGAGAAAAATCTCGATGGGAAAGGTTTTGTGGGATATGGAGAGACACACCAGTGGACTCACATTCCAAGCTTATGGAGGCTCCCTTACTTTAAAGATCTTCTCCTTCCACACAACATTATTGTAATGCACACTGAAAGAATATTGCGGAGGCCTTACTCGGCACACTCATCGACACCGAGAAGCACTGTTCAAGATATCTTCTGATATTCCGATAAATCAGCCGATTTATCGCTTACCGTTGTCTGACCGATAAGATAAATCGCCCGATAAATCAGCCGATATGGCGATAAATCAGCCGATATGCCGATAAATTAACCGATTTACCCCTTATCATGGGTCGATCGATAAGTTCCCGATAAGCGATATCCCCAACATTGCCGACAAGTCAAAGGATAACATTCAGGCTAGGATCGATCAAGCCCAGCTATGCAACAGGCCAAAATTAAAATTGGTGCCTTGTGCAAAAGGTAATTCTTGGAAGAAGCCACAAGCCCCTTTCACCCCTTCAATGCCCCAAAGGAAGGAAATTCTCCAATGGATTGTGAACAATTTGTACTTCCCTGATGGATATGGAGCTAATATCATGAGGGGAGTGAATATGGCTATAAAGCGAATAGGAGGCCTCAAGGGTCATGACTACCATGTATGGCTTGAGCGGATAATGCCTGTGATGATTTGAGGGTATGTCAGAGAGGATATTTGGCGAGTGCTGGCGGAGTTGAGCTACTTCTTCCGCCAGCTTTGTGCCAAAGAATTAGATTATGAAGTGGTTGCAAAGTTGGAGGAACAAGCACCTGAGTTGCTATGCAAGTTAGAGAAGATATTTCCGCCAGGTTTCCTTAATCCGATGCAACATATGATCTTACATATCGCGTATGAGGATAGAATGGGAGGACCTATGCAGTTCCAATGGCAGTATGCACCTGAACGGGAGTTGAAGCATCTTCATGGCAAATGTAAGAATAATGCCCGCATCAAAGCCTCCATAGCTGAGGCATACCTGAAAGAGGAGGTGGCAACGACCACGACAAAGTACTATCATGACAGTATTCAGACTAGGTTAAATCCAGCTCCTCGTTACAATGAAGAACCCACCAATAATGTTTCCGACCTTAGCCTCTTCGAAGGCCAAGGTGGCAAAGCAAGTGCATCAAATCGCAAGACCTTTTCACCTACCGAGTGGTCGACTATTATGATCTATGTCTTGACCAACATGGAAGAAGTGCAACCGTACATAAAGTAAGTGTAGAACACCTTCATTGACAACTACTCACTAGTCTTGAGTCCTAACTCGAATTCTTCCCATTGCTAGGGAATTCCAGAACGAATTCTGGAAGCTACCACGGCCCCCTAGCGACGAAGAATCAGCAAACCTTCTTGAAGATACCAATGCTGATGGCGGTTTCATTTCTTGGTTCTCAAGAAAAGTAACTTTCCTAACTTTATGTAAGCTTCAAGTTGTTCTTACTTTCCGGTAATGCTTCCACTAATGAACCAGACAATCTCCTATTATTCTTGTAGGCATATCAGGAGGTTGATATGGACGCCAAAGTGAGAGAAGTAGCCAATGGTTTTGAATACGAGGCCAGGTCATTTAAGGCTTACGACATGAATGGGTATCGCTTCCACACTGATAAACACACGCGTGAGAGGCCCAACTGAAGGTCAATAAATAGTGCGGTCTGTTGTCTAGGGACAGATGGACGTCACTACTATGGAACCATCGAAGAAATTTATGAGTTGCAATATTGTGGTTTACAATGTGTGAAGCCCATCGTATTCAGATGCAGTTGGCTCAATCCTGAGAAAGTGAGACGGACCCCTAGTATTGGCTGGGTCGAAGTTGAACGAGCATCAAAATAGGCAGGAAATGATGTCTATATTATGGCTCAATAGGCTACACAAGTGTTTTATCTCCCGTACGTGTGCACATCTACGGAACATATCGATCTCTTGAAGTGGGATGTCGTGTACAAGGTACCCCCGCGTATCAAGGTACCTACCCCAAACAAGGACGATTACCACATAAACCCTAACACATACGAGGGAGAGTTCTATCAAGAAGCAGACAATAACGAAGGCGATGATGATGTAGAGGAAGATGATGGAGTGCATCACAAAGATGATGCTATGGAACATGAGGCCATGGATGACATGGAAGTAGATAATGCAGAGGACGAATACGAGGATGTTTCTGACCCTCGAGATTTGGCATTACTTATGTGATGGCACATGGGCTAGATGATGATGAGGGCCCCGCTGAAGACTTCAAGGATGAATGTATGAACGGGCGTGATAGCGATGATGACAGCCCTGACCCAAATGTTGTACCTAATATTGACCCTTATTTCTAACAACTCCATGTAATCGTGTGAGAACTGTATGTATGCGTGTCACAAATCTATGTATTCGTGTGTGTAACAACTCTATGTATTCGTGTGTGCAACAACTTTATGTATTCGTGCGTGCTACAACTCTATGTATTCATGTGTGTAACAACGATATGTATTATTGTGACAACTCCATTTATTCTTCATATGTGATATGTTTATTGTATTTACATTAAGTTGTATCATCTGTACTAACTGGTTTGTTCTTCTTTGTATCAGGTGATTGAAACATGACAGGTGGCAACAAGAATCCAAAGGAAAGTTTGAAAAAAGTGGCAGCTCTGTACAATGATCAACTTGCTCGACCGGTGAAAGCGGTGGCCGCTGCTCCGTCGGTTGCCATAGCCGCCAAGAAGGCCAAACGATCGGCGGGTCTAGATACCCGTCCAAAAAACCAGGCGAAACAAGGTCGAGTAGCAAGCGGGGGAGGAGTAGGAGTCGGACAAGGTGGAGGCGGGGTACGAGGAGGAGGAGGAGGAGGCGAAGGCGGAGAGGAGGCAGCTCGAGGAGGGGGACAAGGAGGGGGAGTAGATGAGGAAGGAGGAGGAGGCGGACGAGGAGGGGGAGTAGATGAGGCTGGAGGAGGAGGGGGACGAGGAGGACGAGTAAGGGGACGAGGAGGGGGGAGTAGATGAGGCAGGAGGAGGAGGCGGACGAGCAGGGGGAGTAGGTGAGGCAGGAGGAGGAGTCGGACGTGGAGGGGGACGAGGAGGGGGAGTAGGGGGACGAGGAGTACGTAAAGCAGCCCGGAGTAGAGCACCTCTTTCTTCTCCTGGACCCTCTGATGCAGTGCTTCACCATGCTCAGGAGGAGGATGCATGACGGCTGGAGGAGGAAACAGAGGATGGGGAGGAGGTGAGTGAGGAGGAGGAGGATGAGGAGGATGAGGCAGAGGAGGTGGTGGAGAATGAGGAGGAGGAGGTGGTGGAGGACGACGCCACCGAGAGGAGGCTGGTTGTTTGTCAGGTTTCTGAGGGTGGGGATGGACCCTCACAAGTGACAGAGCACCACGAGGTGAGCAGCTCACAGCCGGGCGGTTCAACTACCAGCACTACTTCCAGAGGGAAAGTGTGGCTGCGTGGTCCTTCAAAGCTTCCAAAACGTCCATATGTGCATAGAGACGTGTTGATTAAACCAGTGGGAGAGAAGTAAGTGGTTATCTTGACTCATCCCATATAAATTGTACCTTTGTCATTTCATCACATATAATATGACTTCACTCTTCATAATGCAGGAGCTTAGTAAAAGGTGGTGAGAGGCATCTTCCACGGTCGCCGAGTGGCATCATTGGGGGTCTTTGTAGGTTAAATTATCCTGGACTGGTCACTTTGCCGAGTGGTATCATTGAGCCAGCTTTGTCATGGGATCACTGCAAACTCGCACTGGATTTCCTGGATATGCATCAGAGGGTTTATGATAACAGAGCCTTGTGAGTGGTCAACGATTTCTGGGTAAGTCCTTTCAAACACCTGAATGTCAATACCAAAAGGTTTAAAATTGCCATAGTCACTACTGGAATCAGCTTCTTTGCCGTCCGCCATGGCGGACGGCAAAGGCATGGATCACGGACGGCAAACATCTTTGCCGTCCGCCAGCAGACGGCAAACTTTCCGGCTAAACACGTGCCAGCAAAGGCCTTCTTTGCCGTCCGCTTCCTGGAAACGGACGGTAAAGGATAGTGCCGGCCGCCACCCGAGGCCAGCAGACGGCAAAGACAACGGACGGCAGTGCGGTGGCGTGAGAGCCGTTAGGGGGTTAACGGCGCTTTTTGCCATCTGCCAGCGGACGGCAAAGAGTCAAAGCTCTTTGCCGTCCGCTGACAGACGGCAAACAGCTCAGCTAGGTAGTACTGGGAAGCTGCCACATGGCCAGCTATGCCGTCTGCTGGCAGACGGCAAAGTGATTTGAATCTTTGCCGTCCGCTGGCAGACGGCAAAGTGACCAAATAGGCAGCCAGTGTTCCCAGGTTTCACAGGTAGCTGCCACGTGTCCTCTTTGCCGTCTGCTAGCGGACGGCAAAGCTCTTTGCCGTCCGCTAGCAAACGGCAAAGAGGCTATGTATCCCCTGTTTTTATTTGAATCCATTTAATTTGACAGGGTTTCAATACAGATATACATATATATTTTTTTTTCACAGGCACACACAGATATACATATACATATCTATCTCCATCCATGACAACATACATATATACATAATAAACATAGTTCCATCCATATATACATATTACATATCACAATGTTCATCCAACACATTGTTCCATGCATCCATATAACAAGTTCCACATTTTTCATCGATACAAATGAAAAAAAGATAAGGGAAACAAGCACTCCATGCATCCATGCAAGCTTCCATATAGTGAATTAAATCTGCAAAATGGAAACAAGAAAGTTAGAAGAAGAAGACTAGAATCAGAAGAAGAAGAAGAAAATGAAGAAGAAGAAGTAAGCATACTTAGGTAAAATGGAGCTAACCTAGCTAATTGTGCCATTTTTGAGTGAACTAAGCATCTTATGCCATTTTTGATATAACTTAGAGCTAACTTCATTTTGTTTCTCCCACTCCTCCCCTCTCTCCTCTCCTCCTCCTCCGTCCTACCTCCTCCTCCTCCTACAGGAAGAAGACGAAGACGAGTCTAGAAAAGACACAGACGGACTAGAAAGAAGACTGTTCTTCTTCTTCTTCTCTTCTTCTTTTCTTCTTCTTCTTTTCTTCCAATTCCTTCTTTTCTTCCTCTTCCTGGATTTTCTTCATCTTATTATGTCATTTGTGGACTAAAAAGGATAAATTATGTCATAAATGGACTAATAGGCTAAATAAGAAGAAAAATGCCATTTTTTGAGCTAACCTAGCTAATTATGCCACTTTTGACTTAACTAAGCATATTATGAGATATAACTTAGAGCTTACTTCATTTTGGAGAAGAAGAAGAAGAAGAAAACTAGAAGAAGAAGAAGAAGAAGAAGAAGAAGAAGAAGAAAAAAAGAAGTCTTCTTCTTCTTTTCTTCCTCTTCCTTGATTTTCTTCATCTTATTATGTCATTTGTGGACTAAATATACTAAATTATGTCATAAATGGACTAAATAGGCTAAATAAGAAGAAAAATGCCATTTTTGAGCTTACCTAGCTAATTATGCCATTTTTTACCTAACTAAGCATATTATGCCATTTTTGATATAACTTAGAGCTAACTTCATTTTGGAGAAGAAGAAGAAGAAGAAGAAAACTAGAAGAAGAAGAAGAAGAAGAAGGAGAAGAAGGAGAAGGAGAAGAAGACTAGAAGAAGAAGAAGATCTTCTTCTTCTTCTTCTAGTCTTCTTCTCCTTCTCCTTCTTCTCCTTCTTCTTCTTCTTCTTCTTCTTTTCTTCCTATTCCTTCTTTCCTTCCTCTTCCTTGATTTTCTTCATCTTATAATGTCATTTGTGGACTAAATAGGCTAAATTATGTCATAAATGGACAAAACACGCTAATTAAGAAGAAAAATACCGTTATCACGGAGATGTAGGAATGGTCGGGGCTGCGCCAGTGCCAGACGGAGGTGAAGGACCGGTCGGGGTTCCGGCATTGGCAGAAGGAGTGGTCGATGCTTGTTGGGAGCCATGCTGCACCAAAGATCATTTCCCATAATGTCTCATTAGCAAGTTCGCAAACTGAAATGTGAATAGTAGTAAGCAACGACCATTCAAATCAAACTCACCGTGGTCGCCGGAGCAATCTGGGGCATCGGCGGAGGGGCCTGACCGTTTTTCTCGCACAAGCTCTGCACATTTGGTTGTCACGAGTCAGTCGCATTAGATAGTAATGCGAACATTACGTGCATGATTGGGCTAATATGCACGAGAAACGTACCACGATGACCTCGTATAGGGCCCGGTTAGCGCTGTCGTTCCGGTTCCTCTCCTCCTCCAACAGCTTAGCCGTCTTCTCCTCCATCTCCCTCTCCCTCTCCGCCGCCTCCCTTTGTGCCTCCTTTTTTGCCTCCTCCAGAAGCTCCTTCGTCTTCAATCTCTCTTTCTCAACAATAGCCCGCAACACACCACTCCTCGTTAGCATTGTAATCATCGACGGACGCACACACAATGTAATGGAGGAAAGGTGAGAGAGTCCGTATAACTAACCGCCATGGCGATCTCTGCGGGCCGTGCATGAGGCGTTATCTCAGGATCAGAGCTACTCAGGCGCTTCTTGATCTGCGGGAGAGTCTTAGGACAACGTATCAGTCCATCACCAATGGCTAGAGAGCCATGGGACCTCCCGCCACCAGATATCATCACCAGCTCTGTATCAAAAGGATCCTAGCTCGGGTTAAAGTCCTCCCCTTTCCTCGCCTTCCCCTCGTGTCTGTACTTCACAAGCTTGTGGTGGGAGGTCTTGTTAGTGAAGTTCTCGGGATCATCTAGGTCAGACTCCGTGAATGGCTTGGCCTTCTTGTACGGGTCTTGCCATAGAGGTCGAACAGACCTGGCACAGGCTTCTTCTGGTGGTGCGCCTGAGAGAGAGGAACAAAATATTAGTTAAGGGCTCAAGCTAGCGTGAAGAATGATATTGCTATGTAAATAGGTCATTTTGGAGCTAAGAAAGGTTATTATGTCATTTTCGAGGAATATAAGCTAAGTTTAGGTCATTTTCGAGGTAACCAAGATTATTATGCCATTTTTGACCAAAGTATGCTAATTATGTCATTATTGAGCTATCCAAGGTTATTATGTCATTTTAGAGCTAACTATAGCATATTTAGGCATTCTATAGAGCTATATAATGTTATTATGTCATTTTAGAGCTAATTATGTCATGAATGAACTAGCTAAGTTAGTTTAGGTCGTTATTGAGCTATCGAAGGTAGTTATGCCATTTTTAACTGACTAAAGCATATTAAGTCATTTTATAGAGCTATCTAAGGTTATTATGTCATTTTAGAGCTAAATATGTCATAAATGAACTATCTAGCATGAAGAATGAATTGCATGAATCATGTAGCAAACCACATACCCAGTTATCCCTGTACTCAAATAGGTTGGAGCTCCCTTGATGGTGTGGCACACCTTCCATTTGGTCGCGCTTATCCTTGGCCCTTTGGTGTTCGACTTTCCATTGGGCAGAGCACCACGCATCCACCAACGCCTCCCAACAGTCCATCTTATCCACACACCATCTCGGGGGCACCTAAGTGAGTCAAGAGAAATTTCAGCGCTACGCCTACGAATCAAATCAAGAAAACTAAGTTCAAGGCCTTAAGAATAGGTAATTACCTACATGTACTTCTCCTTACTCAGAAACTTGCCGCGACACTTCTGCTTGCCCCTCCTAATACCCTTCGAGGCGTAGTAGTCTCGAACGGCCTGCACCCGAGCCTCGTGCCTTAAGTTCTGAAGTAGGCGCTTGCACTCGTTTTCGACAACCATACACGCGGCCTCCTGCTTTCCCTCTGAAACCCTGTAGAAGGTCTGCAATCAAACAAGACAACACTGATTAGTACAATCACTAGGTACTGTTGATTTTTAATTCCGTAAAGGAGAAATTACCCAAAACCGACGAAACACAATGTTGGCCACCGTCTCGCACAAGACACCATTGACCCTCTCCTCCGGCGGGGCCGGGGAAACCGAGTACAGCTCCCAGGTCAGTGCTAGCTGTGGAACCTGACCCTCACCGGGCAACGTGACCCACCCAGGGAAGTGTTACCGGCAAAGCACACCAAGGACCTGGTTGGGCCTACGGGAACCACGGGGGCGTACCCAGCCCCTGCAGTATGACAAGGCCAACGCATTAGATATTAATTTGAAGGAACATGAAGGCAAAAGGTTAAATAATAGTAAATGCACTTACTTCAACCCTTTAGGCGCAATCAACCACCTCTGGTCGGGGGTCGTCGGCATGGGCGGGAGCTTTGTACAGCCACGCTTGTAGACCTTCTTGCCCTTCTCAACCAGCTCGTCGTCGCTGTAGCTATCTTCTGAAAAAGTGTCCTCGCTACCATCTTCCGAGCCACTAGCCTCCGGAGTCTCGTGGGAAGAAGACTCCGGAATCGGAGTCTTCTGGGATGAAGACGCCGGGACCTGGGACGAAGAACCCGTGACTGGAGTCTTCTGGGACGAAGACCCCGTGACCGGAGTCTTCTGGGACGAAGACTCTAGGACCGGACTCACGTGGGGCGAAGGGTCGGCGACCCGAGTCTAGTGGGGGGAAGGATCAGCGACCGGAGGCTCATGGACCGGAGTCCGAGGGTCCACGTAAGACAGAGCACTCCTGTGGTCGGGTGAATCAGCTGAGGGTGGCGGCGAGGAAGCCGTAGAAGAAGCGCCCGCCGCAGCTGTCTGCATACCGTCCTGCACCGCTCTCCGGAGGGGCTGCGCTGCAATAATGCAACCACCCCTCCCAGTAGCGCTCGCAGGAGGCTCGGGGCTCTCTGGACCCTTGCCCACAATCCTGTCAACACCTGCAATGATAAAAAGTAAATGAAATTAGTACAACATAAAAAATTTGGATACCTAACATGAACATAATAATATGTATATAATTTAATTGTATCATAATCATGAACATAATAAAAATACACCCGATCAACACAAATATATATGGGGTCGGGGTGTGGTGTCAGGGTGTCGGGGTCGGGGTGTTGTGTCGGGGTCGGGTGTCAGGGTGTCATGGGTTAGGGGGTCGGGGTGTTGTGTCGGGGTGTGGTGTCAGGGTGTCGGGGGTCGGGTAGTTGGGTGTGGTGTCGGTTGGTCGGGGGTCGGGGTGTGTAGGTGTCCGGGTGGTCGGTGGTCGGGGTCGGGGTCGGGGTGTCGTGGCCGGGGTGTCGTGTCGGGGTCGGGGTGTCAGGGTGTCGGCGTCGAGGTCGGGGTCGGTGGTGTGGGTCGGGGTGTGGTGTCAGGGTGTCGGTTGGTCGGGGGTCGGGGTCGGGTGTGGTGTCAGGGGGTCGGGTCGGGGTGTCGTGCCGAGGTGTCGGTGTGGGGTGTGTCGGGGGTCGGGTGTTGGGGGTCGGGTCGGGGTCGGGGTATCTTTTTCCTTTTCTTCTTTTCTTCTTCTTCTTCTCCTCCTCTCCTCTTTCTTCTTCTTCTTCTTCTCCTCCACTCTCTTTCTTCTTCTTCTTCTTCTTTTTCTTCTTCTTCTTCTTCTTCTTCTTCTTCTTCTCTTCTTCTTCTTCTTCTTCTTCTTCTCTTTCACCTCCTCCTCCTCCTCCCTCCTCCTCCTCTCTTCTTCTTCTTTTCTTCTTCTTCTTCTTCTTCTTCTTCTTCTTCTTCTTCTTCTCCATTTTCCCTCTTCTTCTTCTTTTCTTCTTTCTTCTTCTCCCTCCTCCTGTTCCTCCCTCCTCCTTCTACTTCTTCTTCTAAACTAAACTAAACTAATCTAAAATAAACTAAACTAAAATAAACTAACTAAAACTAATCTAAAATAAACTAAACTAAAACTAAACTAATCTAAAATAAACTAAACTAAAACTAAAACTAAACTAAAACTATAACTAAAACAGAAACTAAACTAAAAGAAACAAAAAGAAACTAATTAAACAAAAAAAGGAGGAGCTCACCTGGTGGAGGGGCGGCCGGACGGCTGCGGCGGCCGCTGGAGGATGCGGCGACCCGATGGAGGGGGAGGCCGGACGGCCGCGGCGGGACGGGGCGGGGATGGCGACGGGGCGGGGACGGCCGCGGCGCGGCTGCCCAACGTGGAAGAGGCTGCGGGGCCGCGGTGGAGGTCGGGGAGGTGTGCGGGCCGGCGAGGCGGCCGGCTACGCCGGACGGGGGCGGCGGCGGCAGCGCGGGCCGGCGTGTGTGGGGGATGGCGACGGAGGGGAGGGGGCGGGGGGCGGGGCAACATGGAAGCGGCGGCGGGGGTGCGGTGGAGGTCGGGGGGCGCAGGGGAGGGGTGCAGAGCGGCGGGGCGGCCTGCTACGGCAGACGGGGTCGGCGGCGGCGGCGCGTGTGTGGGTGGGGAGGAATGAGAGAGTGGAGAGAAGAGAGGGGGCGGGATGGCCATTAACGTACCCGCCTCTTTGTCGTCAGCCAACGGTCGGCAAAGTTTCTTTGCCGTCCGCTTGCGGACGGCAAAGAGGTGGGGCCGGTGGGCTTGAGTTGGTTAAACAATAACTGGACCCACCCACCTCTTTGCTGTCTGCTAGCGGACGGCAAAGATTCTTTGCCGTCAGCCAGCGGACGGCAAAGAACAGGCTGATGGCAAAGACTTTGTTTGCCATCCGCCACATCTTTGCCGTCCGTTTTCTTGTGGCTGACGGCAAAGACCTTATTTGCCATCGGCAAGCGGACGGCAAAGAATTAGCATACGGCGAAGAAGTGGATTCCAGTAGTGAGTCATGACTTTACCCTTCTCACATGTATGCATGTTTGTAGGATTTCTATACATGTGTCGAGGGTCAGAAGGATCGTGCAAAAGTGGTGGTTGAGAATATTGCCAAGAAACTAGTCCACGACATGCACTATGAGGAGCGCGTCCGGTTAGTGGTCAAGTATCACGCGGACTATCTCAACAAGAAGATTTCCAAAAAGGAGGCTCGAGGGAAGCATCTTTCACGGGACAATTACTTCAAGGCAAGTGACGATGGATGCTTGCTATTCCCTACATTACCGCAAAATTTGAATCCTTACTAAGATGTATTTGTTTAATTTACAGGTGATTCCTCGGTGTTACGCTGACAAACGTCTGTGCTGGGAGAAGATCGTCGAACGGTGGACAGATCCAGGGTGGCAGGATGAACACAAAGCAATATCTGAACGGCGTAAGTTGATGGGTTGTCCAGGACACCATCAAGGCAATCTCACCATCCCAGGTGTCGTCTCCAAACATGTAGGCAACAACATCCTTTTCTTTTCATCATGTTCTCTTTCATTTGTGAGCATCCCCTTGATTGTTTGGATCGCTTTCTTTTGCAGAAAGAAGACACTGGCAAGGATATCTCTTACTTCGAGGCATGGACCATCAAACGTACCAAAGACGACAAGGACAAGGACCCTCTCCACCCAGAGAGGGACTGGATCAGCTCTAAATCCCGGTCAGATGGAGAGAACTACACCAAAAAATTGAAGGAGACGTACAGGCAAGAGGCTAATCCTCACGTGCTACCATTTGACCCTCTTGTGGCCATTCCCGCAGCAGGCGGTAGACCGAATGGCCGGATGGCGGTTCACCTCGATTCTGTCATAACCTCCTCCCTTCCGAGAGTCAACATGCTCCGTGCTATGAGTACTGGCTCTACTCCTACCATAGAGCGTCACGTACCACATACTGTGACCATTATTGTGGATGTTTAGGTCAGCGCTTCTTCATTGATCCTTCATGGTCCTGCATGTTTGCATTTCAACACGAATGACATTTGCATTGCCATAATTTAGACTCGACTGATTGACACCCAGAAAGAATGAGATGAAGACTGGGCTAAGCTGAAGGGAGAAGATGATCTAGTGAAGTCTTTACAACATATGGTGGCCAATCTTTATTCCATGCAAGGCCAACCAGTGCCAGAGATGCCACCAACGCCAGAGTGGAACATTGTGAGTTTCGTTCAAACTATTTCTATCACCATTTTCGGCATTACCATACGCATTCATCTCATTATTGGGTCAATCCATCATAGCTCAATCCATCACAAGGGTCGAACAATGTTCCGGTAGTTCCACCTCAAGTTGGTGGAGTTGGTGAAGCAAACGGAATGATGCCTTCTAATGTTGATGTTATCACTCCGATCTCCAAAGTCGCGTGAACTTCATGTTATGTTGTGTTTGAAACTGTTCCTTGTATGTGCTTGAGAACTATTGCATCTTGTGTGATCTTGAGACTTGTAAACTTGTGGTAGTCGAGTGTCTTGACAACTATTGCACCTTTTATGCACTATTGCTTTTATGTGGGATGTTCTTCAGAATCATTACTTTTTTTGTTCAATGATGCCTATTTGTGACATGTTCTATGTGTGATGAACTATATGCTGCTGTTGTATATGTTTCGCTGTAGGAAAGAAAGAAAAATGAAAAAAAGGCTGCTGGGCACACCATTACCGAGAGGGACGCTCGCTAAAGACTGTGAAACTGGACCAGGATACAATCTTTACCGAGAGGGCTCCCGGTAAAGTGTACCAACCAGTAGAACCTGGCACCTTTACCGAGAGGCCTCTCGAAAAAGGATAACAACCTGTAGCGCCCCCTGACACCTTTACAGAGAGGCCTCTCAGTAAAGGTACAAGGTTTACCAAGAGCATCTCTCGGCAAAGTACGGACCGGCTTTCAGGAGAAGTGCCATGGCGCTCTCCTATTGGCTCAGTTTGCCGAGAGTGGCTCTCGGCAAAGATGGCCCTCGGCCTGTTATTGTGGACCCACATGTCAGGAGCTGACATGTGGCACTCTTCTATTGGCCCGGTTTGCCGAGAGGGGCTCTCAGCAAAGATGGCCCTCGGCCTGTTGTTGTCGATCCACATGTCAGGAGTTGACATGTGGCGCTCTCCTATTGCCTCGGTTTGCCGAGAGGGGCTCTCGGCAAAGATGGCCCTCAGACTGTTGTTGTGGACCCACATGTCAGGAGCTGACATGTGGCGCTCTCCTATTGGCTCGATTTGCCGAGAGGGTCTCTCGGCAAAGATGGGCCTCGGCCTATTGTTGTGGACCCACATGTCAGGAGCTGACACATGGCACTCTCCTATTGGCTCGGTTTGCCGAGAGTGGCGCTCGGCAAAGATGGCCCTCGGCCTGTTGTTGTGGACCCACATGTCAGGAGCTGACACGTGGCGCTCTCCTACTAGCACAGTTTGCCGAGAGTGGCTCTCGGCAAAGATGGCCCTTGGCCTGTTGTTGTGGACCCACATGTCAGGTGTTAACACGTGGCACTCTCCTATTGGCTATGTTTGCCGAGAGTGGCTCTCGGCAAAGATGGCCCGCGTGGTAACCGCCGTCCCCGTCTATTGTCCGTTAGCTACTTTATTTTGCCGAGCTGTACTGTTTGTCTCTCGGCAAACTCTTGGCCGAGTGCCCATGTTTCGGCTCTCGGCAAATTCCTGTTTGCCGGAGAGGTGTACGCCGGGTGTCTTTTGCCGAGTGCAACACTCGGCAAAAGCTTTGCCGGCGGTTTTTGGCCCTTTGCCGAGTGTCCGTGGCACCCGGCGTATAACACGATTCCAGTAGTGAATGTAACAGCTTCAGAGGCATGTTGGGTTTGCAAATCTTTGTGCACATGCGTCAGCTAAGATGTATCTAATCATAATGCAGCTCGTGTGTGGCTTCACATAACTTTGTGATGTTAAAAGCGTCATTGTACAAAGACGTTTTTGCTATGGCTAAAGCCTAACCTTTTTGATGGGGAATGTTGCATGAAAATCAAAAAAATTCTATGAAACACCCAAGATCTAATCTATGAAATACATAGAAATGAGAGGGGAGTGTGTCTACATACCCTTGTAGACCGAAAGCGGATGCGTATATAACACGGTTGACGTAGTCGTACTCTTCGCGATCCAATCACGATCCAAACTGATCTAGTGCCGAACGGACGGCACCTCCGAGTTTAGCACACATGCAGCTCGGTGATGTCTCCTCCTCCTTGATCCAGCAAGTGAAGGGGGAGAAGTAGATGGGATCACAACCAGCATGACGGTGTGGTGGTGATGGTGGAGTACCGGCAGGGCCTCGCTAAGCAAAACCGAAACAAGGAGAAGGGAGAGACGGGGAGGGCTGCGGCTAGGCAAAGGGGTCAGCCTCCCCCCTTGGGCCTCCACCCTTTATATAGGGGTGAGGGAGGGGATGGCCATCCCTTGGCCCCTTCTCCAAGGGAGGAATAGTACATGAACGGTAACCGTGAATAGTACTTGGCTTCCAAGTCTTCTCCTATTTTCAAGGGATTTGGCCTTATCCCTTATCCCTTGCACATGGACCAATTAGGGCTAGGTGCCTGGCCCATGTAGGGCTAGTGCGCCACCCCTTGGTCCATGCGGGATGTTCTGTACAAGTGGGCCCCACCATGGAAACCTTCGGAACATTCTAGAACCTTCCAGTACAATACCGGAAAAAACCGAACTTTTTCCGGAACCCCGAAAATGACTTTTCTTATATAAATCTTTACCTCCGGACCATTCCGGAGCTCTGGAGCTACTTTCGGACTCACCATATGAATATCCCAATACTACCCTAGCGTCATCCAACATTAAGCGTACAACCCTACGGGTTCGAGAATCATGTAGACATGACCGAGACACCTCTCCGGTCAATAACCAATAGCGGGACCTGGATGCCCATATTGGTTCCTACATATTCCATGAAGATCTTTATCGGTTGAACAACAACGTCAAGGATTCAATTAATCCTGTATACAATTCCCTTTGTCCGGTGATATGTTACTCGCCCGAGATTCGAACGTCGATATCTCCATACCTAGTTCAATCTCGTTACTGGCAAGTCTCTTTACTCGTTTCGTAATACAAGATCCCGTGACTAAACTCATTAGTCACATGCTTGCATGCTTCTTGTGATGTTGTATTATCGAGAGGGCCCAAAGATATCTCTCCGTCACACGGAGTGACAAATCCTAGTCTCGATCCATGCAACCCAACAAATACCTTCGGAGATACCTGTAGAGCACCTTTATAATCATCCAGTTATGAAGTGACGTTTGATAGCACACAAAGTAGTCCACCGGTATCCTGGAGTGGCATGATCTCATGGTCTAAGGAATAGATACTTGACATTACAAAAGCTACAGCAAAGTGAACTTAGTGACACGATCATATGCTAAGCTTACGGTTGGGTCTGTCAATCACATCATTCTTCTAATGATGTGATCCTGTTATCAAATGATAACTCATGTCTATGGTTCAGAAACCTTAACCATCTTTGATCAACGAGCTAGTCTAGTAGAGGCTTACTCGGGACACAGTGTTGTTTATGTATCCACACATGTATTTAAGTTTTCGGTCAATACAATTCTAGCATTAATAATAAATATTTTTCATGAACAAGGAAATATGATAATAACCGTTTTATTATTGCCTCTAGGGCATATTTCCAACAGTCTCCCACTTGCACTAGTGTCAATAATCTAGTTTACATTGTAATGTATCTAACACCCATAGAGTTCTGGTGCTCATCATGTTTTGCTCATGGAAGAGATTTAGCAAATGGGTCTGCCACATTCAGATCCGTATGTACTTTGCAAATCTCTATGTCTTCATCCTTAATGTAATTACGAATGGAGTTGAAGCGGCGTTTGATATGCTCGGTCTTCTTGTGAAACCTTGGCTCCTTGGCAATGGCAATGGCGCCAGTGTTGTCACAATAGAGAGTCATAGGATCCGATGCACTAGGTACCACTCCTAGATCGGACATGAACTCCTTCATCCAGACTCCTTCCTGCGCTGCTTCCGAAGCAGCTATATATTCTGCTTCACATGTAGATCCCGCTACGACGCTCTGCTTGGAATTGCACCAACTGACTGCTCCACCATTCAAAATAAATATGTATCTGTTTTGAGACTTTGAGTCATCCGGATCAGTGTTAAAGCTAGCATCGACATAACCCTTTACGATGAGCTCTTTATCACCTCCATAAATGAGAAACATTTTCTTAGTCCTCTTTAGGTACTTAAGGATATTCTTGACCGATGTCCAGTGATCTACTCCTGGATCACTCTGGTACGTACCTGCCAGACTTATGGCAAGGCACACATCAGGTCTGGTACACAACATGGAATACATTATAGAGCCTATGGCTGAGGGATAGGGGATGACTTTCATCCTTTCTCTTTCTTCTGCCGTGGTCGGGCTTTGAGTCCTACTCAAGTTCACACCTTGCAACATAGCAAGAACCCCTTCTTTGACTAGTCCATTTTGATCTTTTTCAAAATCTTGTCAAGGTATGTGCTTTGTGAAAGTCCTACCAGACGTCTTGATCTATCTCTATAGATCTTAATGCCCAATATGTAAGCAGCTTCACCCAGGTCTTTCATTGAAAAACTCTTGTTCAAATAACCTTTTATGGTTTCCAGAAATTTTATATCATTTCCAATCAATAATATGTCATCCACATATAGTATTAGAAATGCTACAGAGCTCCCACTCACTTTCTTGTAAATACAAGCTTCTCCATAAGTTTGTATAAAACCAAAAGCTTTGATCACCTCATCAAAGCATATATTGCAGCTCTGAGATGCTTGCACCAGTCTATAGATCGATCGATGGAGCTTGCATACCTTACTAGAATCCTTAGGATTGACAAAACCTTCAGGCTGCATCATATACAACTCTTCCTTAAGAAAAGCATTAAGGAACACGGTTTTCACATCTATCTGTCAGATTTCATAATAAAAAAATATAGCAATTGCTAACATAATCCTAATAGACTTCAGCATCGCTACGGGTGAGAAAGTCTCATCGTAGTCAACCCCTTGAACTTGTCAAAAACCCTTTGCGACAAGCGAGCTTTATAGACGGTGACATTACCATTAGCGTCGTCATCTTCTTAAAGATCCATTTGTTCTCAATGGCCTTCCGGTCATTTGGTAAGTCTACTAAAGTCCATACTTAGTTTTCATACATGGATCCTATCTCGGATTTCATGGCCTCAAGCCATTTGTCAGAATCTAGGCTCATCATTGCTTCTTCATAGTTCGTAGGTTCGCCGTTGTCTAACAACATGACTACCACTCTAGGGCACCGGTACGTGTCCTGGTCGACCTACAAAGTTTACTAGTAGCTTGATTCAAAGTTTCATGATCATCATCATTAGCTTACTCTTAGGTTGGTGTAGGCATCACGGGAACTTCTTTCTGTGATGCGTTACTCTCCAATTCGAGAGAAGGTAAGATTACCACATCAAGCTCTACCTTTCTCCCACTCACTTCTTTCGAGAGAAACTCTTTCTCTAGAAAGGACCCATTCTTGGCAACAAAAGATCTTGCCCTTGGATCTGTGATAGAAGGTATACCCAATGGTCTCTTTAGGGTATCCTATGAAGACGCACTTCTCCGCTTTGGGTTTCAAGCTTATCAGGCTGAAGCCTCTTGACATAAGTGTCGCATCCCCAAACTTTAAGAAACGATAGCTTATGTTTCTTGCCAAACCATAATTCATATGGTGTCGTCTCAACAGACTTAGATGGTGCTCTGTTTAAAGTGAATGCGGCTGTCTCTAATGCATAACCCCAAAACAATAGTGAAAAATCAGTAAGAGACATCATAGAACACACTATATCTAATAGAGTATGATTACGACATTCGGACACACCATTACGCTGTGGTGTTCCAGGTGACGTGAGTTGTGAAACAATTCCACATTGTCTAAAATATGTGCCAAACTCGTAACTCAAAGATTCTCCTCCATGATCAGATCATAAGAACCTTATCTTCTTGTTACGATGATTCTCTACTTCAGTCTTAAACTCCTTGAACTTTTCAAATGTTTCAGACTTGTGTTTTATTAAGTAAATATACCCATATCTATTTAAATCACCTGTGAAGGTCAGAAAATAATGATATTCACCGCGTGCTTCAACACTCATTGGACCGCATACATCAGTATGTATTATTTCCAACAAGTCACTTGCCCGCTCCATTGAACCGGAAAACGGAGTTTTAGTCATCTTGCCCATGAGGCATGGTTCACATGTTTCAAATGATTCATAATCAAGTGATTCCAAAAGTCCATCAGCATAGAGTTTCTTCGTGTGCTTTACACCAATATGACCTAAGCGGCAGTGCCACAAGTATGTAGTATTATCATCATTAACTTTGCATCTTTTGACATTAATATTATGAACATGTGTATCATTACGATCGACATTCAAAAAGAATAAACCATTCACATTGGGTGCATGACCATAAAAGATATTATCTATTATCTATTATATACTTAAAACAAGAATCAAACAAGACATCACGTTTGTCCACATATGCTAATCTTTTTTAAGCCGTTTGATTAGAATAACAAGGTCTGAGATTTAATGATTTTTACGTAACACGTAATAATATATGTACGCGACAGTATTGAACTTTCAAGTTGTCACGTTAGATGCAACTCCCGGTTTATACAATATAAAGAAAAGAAAATTGGTGCCATATTTAGATGCAACTTGCAACGGAGTAGAAAAAAAGAAGATGTGCACCGTAAGGATTCCTCAATCGTACGTACATATATGGAAAACTAACAAAACGGACAGACTTTTGGGCAAACCAATAGACATCTGGACAACAAGTGCCACCACGTCCTCCCTTGCATAAGCAAACCAACACACAACCGGACTACATGTGCCTCTTTTCCTTCTTCTTTTCTTTCTTCAGTGAACTATCATGAGGAGTACCAAAGGCAAAACTAATATACGTTCGGATAAAGTTCAAAAAATATCATGTTTGGAACTATAATATTTTTCACAGATCTCTGATTATTTCGGATAGTTTCATATGATGGTCATTATCCACATTTATATTAATTTAGGTTTTGTGCATACATTGCCTATGAACTTTTTTGCAACTCTTGCTTGCCTCAACTTGGCTGATATACTAAACCTAAAATGGCTATCCGATGAATATGTATTTCAAGAAGAATATCTTTCTAACAATGAATACATGTATACATTTAAAATAATAAATTGTTAAAAATAGCCTTTTTCTTCTCATAGGACCTGTACGTTGAGTATATGAATATCTAAAGTTAGAAGCTATGTTTTTGAACTAACTCTATATGAAATCCTTGATAACTAAGTCCAGAATAAACTATATCTTTTAAAATTCTTATTAGGTGTACAAAGAATGCTAATCTTTATATTTATGATTTTTTAAATAAGAACTAAAATCAGTATTCTATTTTTCATATGTACTCCGATTAGTGAAATAATTAAGTAGCTGATGTCGGAATATTATATATAAATATATACATGTATATAAGGCTGGTGATTAAATAATTCAGATTATATACACAAAATTCAAAATACGAAATACATGAAAATTATCAATATGTGTTTTTGTATATAATATATGAAATACATCAATACATAGAATATTTAGAACATTTATGCAGCAATCTTGATTTTTGTTCCTTGACAAGTAATACTTAGCGACAGAAGAAAAAATGACAATGACCAGAAAGGTATCATCATGCATTTGTTGGTTCTACACATGAAAAATTGTAAATCCCATAATTGATGTGTGTCAACATAAAAATGTTTTGAGAGGACATCAAGGAGCGCACATGAGTAGAACAGAGAAGAGCATAAGCATTCATGAATTGTTGTCATAGATGAAGTTCAAAGCACTTGGCTCGGCCCACAAGAACTAAAGTATATATGCATGCACAAGTGACACGTAGATCGTGAGTAAGAAGATTATATTATGTGTGCGAGTAAGTAGTGTATGAAGAATGAAAACCAAGCTATTAAATAGTAACAAACATAGAAGCAAAAAATCTGACTATGTAACTGATCATTTGTGTTGTGCTAAATATTATATTTTTATGCAAATAACATTTGCATGATTGGAGAAATAGAAATGATGATGAATTGAGTGAGGAACAAAGGTTAGAAATGCTAATTTTCTTATCAAGAATTTGACAATATATAAAAAAGTATATATAAATTCTAGCAGCGCAAATGCGCGGGCCACACTGCTAGTTCATATAAACAGAACAACCATTATTCTCTGACTTAAATGAATAACCGTCTCGCAATAAACAAGATCCAAATATAATGTTCATGCTTAACGCATGCACCAAATAATTATTATTTTGGTTTAAAACTAATCCCGAAGGTAGACGTAGAGGGAGCGTGCCGATGGCGATGACATCAACCTTGGAGCCATTTCCAACATGCATCGTCACCTCATCCTTAACTAGTCTTCGTTATTCCGCAGCTCATGTTTCAAGCTACAAATATGAGCAACCGAACCAGTATCAAATACCCAGGCACTACTACGAGCACTAGTAAGGTACACATCAACAACATGTATATCAAATATACCTTTGTTGACGTTGCCAGCCTTCTTATCTACCAAGTACTTAGGGTAGTTCCGCTTCCAGTGGCCATCCCCCTTGCAATAGAAGCACTCAGTCTCGGGTTCGGGTCCAGCCTTGGGTTTCTTCACGGGAGCGGCAACTGGCTTGCCATTCTTCTTGATGTTCCCTTTCTTTCCCTTGCCCTTCTGGAAACTACTGGTCTTTTTGACCATCAACACTTGATGCACCTTTTTAATTTTTACTTCCGCGGCCTTAAGCATCGTGAAAAGCTCAGGGATCATCTGCTCCATCCCTTGCATGTTATAGTTTATCATGAAGCTCTTGTAGCTTGGTGGCAGTGACTGAAGAACTCTGTCAATCGCTACTTCATCTGGAAGATTAGCTCCCAACTGATTCAAGCGGTTGAAGTACCCAGACATTTTGAGTACGTGCTCGCTAACGGAGCTATTCTCCTCCATCTTGCAGCTAAAGAAATTGTCGGAGGCATCATACCTCTCGACCCGGGCATGAGCCTAAAATACCAATTTTCGCTCCTGGAACATGTCATATGCTCTGTGGTGCTCAAAACGTGTTTGGAGCCCCGGTTCTAAGACGTAAAGCATGGCACACTGAGCTATCGAGTAGTCATCAGAACGTGCCTGTCAGACGTTCACAACATCCACAAATGACACTGGAGGGGGTGGCGCACCGAGCGGTGCATCAAGGACATAAGCCTTCTGTGCAGCAGTGAGGATAATCCTCTGATTACGGACCCAGTCCGCATAGTTGCTTGCATCATCTTTCAACTTAGCTTTCCCTAGGAATGCATTAAAATTCAGGGGAGCTACAACGCGAGCCATTGATCTACAACATCAATTTGCAAAGGCAATTAGACTATGTTCATGATAATTGGTTTAGTTAATCAAATTACTAGTGAACTCCCACTTAAATTAACATCCCTCAAGTTGTTTAAGTGTTACATGATTCAAATCAACTAACCCATGTCCGATCATCACATGAGATGGGGTGGTCATCAATGGTGAACATCTTCATGTTGATCATATCTACTATATGACTCATGTTCGACCTTTCGGTCTTCAGTGTTCCGAGGCCATGTCTGTACATGCTCGGCTCATCAAGTTTAACCGAAGTATTCTGCATGTGTAAAACTGGCTTACACCCGTTGTATGTGAACGAAGAGTCTATCACACCCGATCATCACGAGGTGCTTTGAAACGACAAACTTTCGCAACGGTGCATACTTAGGGAGAGCACCTTTTATCTTGAAATTAAGTGAAGGGATCATCTTATAATGCTACCATCGTCCTAACAAACTAAGATGCATAAAAGATAAACATCACATGCAATTAATATGTGACATGATATGGCCATTATCATCTTGTGCTTTTGATCTACATCTCCAAAGCACCGGCATGATCTCCATCATCACTGGCATGACACCATGATCTCCATCATTTTGCCATCATGTGGTTGTCTCCGCCAACTACTGCTTCTATGACTATTGCTAACTCATATTGATAAAGTAAATCAATTACATGGCATTTAATGATTGACACACTGGTCATACAATAAATTAAAGACAACCCTATGGCGCCTGCCGGTTGCCATACTCATCGATATGCAAGTCATGAACTATTACAAAACATGATCATCTCATACATCAACATATATCAAATCACATCTTGCCCATACCACATCACAACACATGCCCTGCAAAAACAAGTTAGACGTCCTCTACTTTGTTGTTGCAATTTTTTACGTGGCTGCTATGGGCAACATATAAGAAGCGTTCTTACCTACGCAAAGCCACAACGATGATATACAAGTTGGCTTTTGACCTTCTACAAGGACCATCATTGTCAAATCTGATTCAACTAAGGTGGGAGAGATAGAAACCCGCTAGCCACTTTTATGCAATACAAGTTGCATGTCAGTCAGTGGAACTGGTATCTTGTACGAGGACAAGTAAGGTTGCTCCGGGCTGCTTCATCCCACAATACCACCGAATCCAGAAATAACAAAGGAGGTAAGCAATCTAAACATCAACGTCCACAACTTCTTTGTGTTTTACTCATGCATACGCATCTACGCATAGACCTAGCTCTGAACCCACTGATGGGGAACGTTGCATGAAAATAAAAAAAAATCTATGAAACACCCAAGATCTAATCTAGGAGATGCATAGCAATGAGAGGGGAGTGTGTCTTTGTACCATTGTAGGCTGAAAGCGGAAGCGTATATAATGCGGTTGATGTAGTTGTACTCTTCGCAATCCAATCACGATCCAAACCGATCTAGCGCCGAACGGACGGCACCTCCGAGTTTAGCACATGTGCGGCTCGGTGACGTCTCCTCCTCCTTGATCCAACAAGTGAAGGGGGGAAGTAGATGGGATCACAACCAGCACGATGGTGTGGTGGTGATGGTGGTGGTGGTGGAGTACCGGCAGGGCTTCGCTAAGCAAAACCGGAAAGAGAAGAAGGGAGAGACGGGAAGGGCTGTGGCTAGGCAAAGGGGTCAGCCCTTCCCTTGTTCCTCCACCCTTTATATAGGAGTGAGGGAGGGGCTGGCCATCCCTTGGCCCCTCCTCCAATGGAGGAATAGTACGTGAACAGAAACCATGAATAGTACTTGGCCTCCAAGTCTCCTCCTATTTTCAAGCGATTTGGCCTTATCCCTTATCCCTTGCGCATGGACCATGTTGGGATGGGTGCCTGGCCCATGTAGGGCTGGTGCGCCACCCCTTGGTCCATGTGGGATGTTTTGGACAAGTGGGCCCAACCCTGGAACCCTCTGAAACATTCTAGAACCTTCCGGTATAATACCAAAAAAATCAAACTTTTTTCGGAACCCCGAAAATGACTTTCCTTATATAAATCTTTACCTCCGGACTATTTTGGAACTCCGGAGCTACTTTTGGACTCACCATATGAATATCCCAATACTACCCTAGCGCCATCGAACGTTAAGCGTGTGAACCTACAGGTTCGAGAATCATGTAGACATGACCGAGACACCTCTCCGGTCAATAACCAATAGCGGGACCTGGATGCCCATATTGGTTTCTACATATTCCATGAAGATCTTTATCGGTTAAACCACAATGTCAAGGATTCAACTAATCCCGTATACAATTCCCTTCGTCCGGTAATATGTTACTCGCCCGAGATTCAATCGTCGGTATCTCCATACCTAGTTCAATCTCGTTATCAGTAAGTCTCTTTACTTGTTCTGTAATACAAGATCCCGTGACTAAACTCATTAGTGACATGCTTGCAAGCTTCTTGTGCTGTAGTATTACCGAGAGGGCCCGGAGATATTTCTCCGCCACACGGAGTGATAAATCCCAATCTTGATCCATGCAACCCAACAAATACCTTCGGAGATACCTGTAGAGCACCTTTATGATCACCCAGTTACGAAGTGATGTTTGAGAGCACACAAAGTATTCCTTCGGTATCTGGGAGTGGCATGATCTCATGTTCTAAGGAACAGATACTTGACATTACGAAAGCTACAACAAAGTGAACTTAGTGACACGATCATATGCTAAGCTTACGGTTGGGTCTGTCCATCACATCATTCTCCTAATAATGTGATCCCATCATCAAATGACAACTCATGTCTATGGTTAGGAAACCTTAACCATCTTTGATCAACGAGCTAGTCTAGTAGAGGCTTACTAGGGACACGGTGTTGTTTATGTATTCACACATGTTTTTAAGTTTCTGTTCAATACAATTCTAGCATGAATAATAAACATTTATCATGAACAAGGAAATATGATAATAACCATTTTATTATTACCTCTAGGGCATATCTCCAAAACTTTTCTCGACCAAAGTCTTAGTAATACACATTTGGGTGTGTACTTTTGTGATTCCACTTCATTTCGTCCTTAGAGTAGCATGGGCATCTTACTAGTTGAAAAAAAAACTCAAACTTTTGTAGCTTTTTTGTTTCTTGTCATTGCTTATTTATAGCTAAAAACTCCAACAAGCTAGACTGAGAGAATGGTGATCATGCCCCTTGTGCGACTTGAGAATCACGTACTTGCAGCTCACGCCAATGTAAGACTAGAAGATTGGATGAACAAACTCATGGAGAGGTCTACCAAACACCGCGGTGATCACACATATTTTGTCTACTGCTATGACTGTTATTTCATGCGAAAAACTTAAAAAGAAAATGAAAATAACTGTTACGACGGAGCAGAAGATTTATTCAATATAATTCATGGATGTTGTTTTCTTAGGAGAATGCAGATAACCAGGACGACTGGTGTTGTTGGGAGCCCATCAACTATTATTGCGAGCCCACCAACTGGAAAATCCAAACCATCTCCTTGAAAGAGCTTGAAGAAGTGGAAATCGATGGCTTCCAAGGGAACAACCAAGAGCTTGATTTCTTGAAACTGGTATTCAGATGTGCTCCATTCCTTAAAAGAGTGGCCGTGAGAAAGTCATGTAGGGTCATGTCAATTAACGTGAAGATTCAAGACGTCTTCAAGGTGCATCCTTCCACGAAATGCTACCTTAATAAGTTCTGGTTCTGAGTGCCGGTTGCCGTGGTGGGTGGCTCTGTCGATGTCGTAGCTAGTGGAGGGTGCGATGGGGATAGCGGCAGACGATGCAGTTACCAAAATTAATCGATCCGGTGGAGTAGACGGTTATGCCTGGCTCGATTAATCAAGAACAGTCACGATCTGCTTAATGGTGGACTGGCATTTTGCTTCATTTGTTAGGATCTGAACTATCATTTTGAGTTCCTTTTTTTTATTTCTTCCCCTGGTTGCTTTCAAACTAAAACAACACTTAGCTCATTCTGTACATACAGGAATGGAATGGAAAGAAACATGTGCCAAATTTCCAAAGTTAGACTTCATATTTATTTCCTGCAAGTAGCAAATCTACCCGTGTGGATCTGAAGGGAAAAAATCCCTATTTTTGTATTTAATGCATAGGCCTGCAAAGATATGAAGTGCTACAAGTGGTGTAAATTAACCAAAACCTATGAACTCTAGAAGGAGAAGCTGATGGCAATGTACAACGGCCATTGGGAAGGATAAAAATTAGGTCCGCCCAATGGTAACTGTCCAACTAAAATAATTCGCAAGTGGGAAATTTACATTCATGGTTGCAAATATCATGATTCCAGAAATTGACATCATGCATATTGGATAAAGTGGGAAGAAGTGGAGACACTAAAGCTCCACTAAGTATGTCATGCATATTGGATAAATGGAGGAATTGGCCTGCCACTACGGGAAAAAGGTCGTTTGGCGAATGTCGGGTGGTTTGCCGAGTGTATTTCATCGAGCCTCGGCAAACAAGCCCTTTGCCAAGTATACCGGCAAAAGGCTTTGCCAAGTGTTTTTTAAAGACACTCGGCAAACAACTAAAATCCAATAAAATGCATGTGTTCATCCATATTTTCAAGAGCAAACTTTTTAATTTCAGGTTTATATTTTTTGGAGGGAGCTATAAATACATATAAGTACCTAAATGTGGATTTTTCTTGAAGTTATAGCCCATTTTTATATACATGTAGTAAAAAATTGAATATTGTTCGGTAAATATCTAGAAATGCAATCAATGTCCTTAACTTAGAAAATTGTTCTAGAAAAATGCCAAGATTTGGCATTAGAGACGTAATGTAATATGTTCCATGTGCAAAAAATTAGGGATGTTTTAGATATAAAAAAGGTGTTGTTATTTTTAAGGCATGAAGTGCATTTGTAGGTATTAATGGATACAATTCAAGTTTGAACTGCAAGTGCGTATTTTTTTTGGCAAAATGGGATGAAAAAACATATTTGTGCTCTTGACTCTATTTTTAGGCCTTATCCAAGAAAATAAGGGGAATCCCAAACACCAGGGTGCTAAGATGAACATTGAGTTTATTGGCTTTTTAATTTCAAAAAATGCAAACAAAGTGTGGAAAACATAAAATCTCACATGGTTTCATTATGTGACCTCAATATTCTATGATAAAATTTTGATAAGTTTTTGCCAAAGTAGTGGCATACACTGCTTAAAAACAGGACCTTCTTCGAGGAAGAATCATGGTTTTGGGAGGGAACATGTCAGGTTTGAAGGCGAAGTGTCGTTTGCTTCATCGTTTGGTCTTGAAACTTTTTCTATACTCAATATACACCATTACATGTCAAATATCAAAATTTGGTATTTTTTGGGATTGTTTGCTATATTTAAGGCATCAAGTGAATTTCTAGGCATTTAACGAATATAATTCAAATTTACGGCAAGTGCATGAAAAAGTTGGCAAAAATGGGTTCAAAAATCTAATTTGTTTTCTTGAGTCTATTTTTAGGCTTTATGCCAGAAGATAAAAGGAATTCCAAACATCAGGTTCCTAAGACTCGACCGAGAACATGGAGCTTATTGGTTTTCTAATTCTAAAAAAATGCAAACCAAGTCTAAAAAATATAAAACTTGGCATGGTGTCAATATATGATCCCTAGAAGCTGTAGTAAAAATATGAGAAGGTTTCACCAAAGTCTTGATGTACAATGGTTAGAAACTGAACCATCTCTGAGGAAAATCATGGCTTTGAGAGGGAACGGGTCAGGTTTGAAAGCGAAGTGTCGATTGCTTCATCGGTTGACCTTTAAAAAAATTATACACTTAACATACACCATCACATGTTCCATGTCAAAAATTAGTATTTTTCTAGGTTTGTTTGCTATGTTTAAGGCATTAAGTGCATTTCTAGACATTTAAGGGATATAATTAAAATTTGAAAAGCAAGTACATGAAAAAGTTGGCAAAAATAGGTTGAAAATTCCTATTTATGTTAATGAGTCTATGTTTAGACCTTATCCAATAAAATAAGAGGAATTCCAAACATCAAGGGGCCAAAACTCGACAGCGAACATTGAGCTTATTGTTTTTTAATTTAAAGAAATGCAAACAAAGTCTGAAAAACATGAAACTTGGGATGGTGTCAGTATATGATACCTAGAGGTTGTGGTAAAAATTTTAGGATGTTTTGTAAAAATTGTGATGTACACTACTTAGAAATGGAACCCACTCCAAGGAAGAATCATGGTTTTGAGAGGGAACGGGTCAGGTTTGAAGGCGAAGTGTCGGTTGCTTCATCAGTTGACCTTTAAACTTTTTCTACACTCAACATACACCATCGCATGTTCCATGCCAAAAATTGGCACTTTTATGGGTTCGTTTGCTATATTTAAGCCATTAGGTGCATTTCTAGGCCCAGCAAGCTCGAGCAATGAGCGGGGTTACCTCCACTCCCGTGCCATGTGGTGAGCGGTGGCAGTGAGCCAAGGAAGAGCGGAGTGTCCCCGCGCCAGCCTGGGCACCCTCGTCTCCCTCGCTCCGGCACATGCATCTCTCCCGAGCTCGTGCGCCATGGTGGATGCCACCACCCGACGGCATGAGACGCCACGGCCATGAACCAAGCAAGATGAGTAGCTCGACACCGACATGAGCAGGCGTGACTGGATGATGAGCGAGCACGTACGTACATCGTCTGGTCATCAGGCATTTTATTTTGCCGAGTACTCGAAAATACACTCGATGAAGATTTTCCCGAGTGCTTGACAGAAGTCACTCAAAAAAGCCTGCTTTGCTGAAAGGTGGTATGCTAAGTAAGCTTTGTCGAGTGTAACACTTGATGACGCCTTTGTCGAGTGTTTTGGGTCCTTTGCCGAGTATACCTAGCACTTAGCAAATAGTAAGATTCCAGCAGTTTGAAGACCCTAGGTGTTCCATTTGCAATGAAAGAGGGATATCTCAATGTTTGTTTTTCTTGTGCCCTAATACCAGAGTGGTTAGGCACATAGTGGGATCTGTCCTAGGGACTGATCTCTGTCCAAATAACATTCGACAATACTATGCGTGGTGTTGTGCCTTTTTCCCTGTAGGGGAAAGGGTTTATACTATTGGTTTGGCTGCTATTTGTTAGACTATCTGGAATGGTCGTAACAGAGCTACTTTTGAGTTTAAAGTTCTAAAAACTCTCTTCGAAGTGGTGTATGTAGGGTGTGCTTCATTTTATATTAGGCATGTATGCAGAAGAGTGAGGATGTGGATATGCTAAAGAAGGGGTAAAGCTATTCAAGGAGAAAACAACCAATCTGATGAGGATCTGCACTTCTGTGCAAGATGGTACTGGTACGTCTTCATGAAGGCACAGTCGGTTCTGAGTCTTTTGGTACTGTTGTTCTTACCGGCTTGGGAATCTGATGGAAGTTGTAGTTTAGCTTTTGCTATCTGGCCTGAGTGCTAGCTATGTAATGTTGAAGTTGTAGGGGAATGTGCTACTGCTTCCTCTAATATAGGAAGGTGTTGGACTTGCAAGTGCAGAGGTTTGTAGCAAGCAGCAATTTCCCTCAAGTGGATGAACTTAAGGTTTATCAAACTCGTAGGAGCTTTGAATTGCAACCAATGATCAGTACCTGCACACATAAATACATAACTTGCCTCGGCCCCCAACGAAACTAGTAAGATTGTCAGTCTTACTAGCCTTGCTAGTTCCGAGAATTAATGCAAATTGTGTTGAAAGTATTGATTGTAATGAAAGAAACAAAAGTAAAGAATTATAAAAATGGAACAAAAAGTGCATTGGTTGATCTTGAAAGCAATAGGGATGAATGGACTGGAATTCATAGTTTCACTAGTGGCATCTCTCCGATAAAAGCTAACATAGCATGTTGAATAAATTAGAGTTGCGTATCAATTAAATTGCAGTTTTTATGAGTATAATTATACATGGCATAATTGAACATAGGCATCACGTCTGGATATCCATAGATCATTAATCCAATAGCATCTATAGCTAATACTCCACCCCAAGACCGCCATCCAGCATGCATCTCAAAGTATTAAGTAAAACATAATATTGCATTAAGTATGATGGCATGATGTAGATAGTATATTGTCTTCACACTGCTTTTAAAGGACAACTACACAACTATATTTTAATCCTTAGTGGCAACAACACAATACAAGCCTTTTCCATTTTCTATCACTGCGGTAGTTTACTTCCAAGATTGAACCAAACTAACATACACAACTCCCTCTTGGAGATCATTCATCTAAATATGGCCAGTGCATGACTAATAGATCAGAGAACATATATGTCTATAAATTATGCAGCAAAGAACTCATAAGAATCCAATAAAAAATCATATATATATATCTGATCATAAAGTGACAGTTCATCACACCGCAAGAAAACACACCAATAAAGATTACATTAGATGGATCAAAATCATGTAGGGCAGCTCATGTGATCATTGTATTGAAGAACAAGGGAGAGATTGCCATCTAGTTACTACTATGGACCCATAGTCCAAGGGAAACTACTCACGGGCGATTGTGGTGGCAGCAAGGTTGATGTAGATGGTCATCGTGATGAATTCTCCCTCCGGTAGAGTACCGGAAAAGGCCTCCAAATTGGATAGCGGCGAAATAGAGAGGTGCGACTGTGGAAAAATTCCTTGATAATTATTTTTAGGGTTTTTGGAGCATTCTAAAGGTAGCGGAAGAAAGAGGCGATGGAGAAGTCTCCTATGGGGCCCACGCGACTACCCACTGGGTGCATCGCTGGCACGTGGGGCCCACAGCCCTCCAGGCAGGGCCAGCTGGCTCTGGAACCTTCCCGTCTCAAACCTTTTTTCCATATTTTTTCTAGAATTTTTTGGGCTCCATAAAATTGATTTTCCCAAAAAGATCAAAAACAACAACTGGCACTGGGTACTGAATTAATAGGTTAGTCCAGAAAAATAATAAAAATTGGTGCCAAAACTATGCCAAAGTAATATAATTATAGCATGAAACAAGCAAAGATTATAGATACGTTTAGGACGTATCAGCATCCCCAAGCTCAATCCCTGCTCGTCCTTGAGTAGGTAGATGATAATAAAATAATTTTTGATTGTGAATGCTACCTTAACATGAACATGATCAAATGACATAATCTCTAGATATTTAACTCAAAAGAAGAGTGATGTCAAAACATAATGTATCAAATTGGAGCTCTCGTGCAAGGTTTTGAAAGAATGTCAATATTATGTTGGGAATTCGGCATCACTTTTGTCTTTCATGTGCTTACTATGGGTAATCTTATCATGACCATACACTAGGCCAACGAAGTACTCAACTACAAGGTATTTTTGTCTCTTCCATTACACACTCATGCAATACTTGAGTGCGAGTCTAGAATTTAGCACTTATTGGAAAAAGAGAATAATGATGGAGGTTTAGAAGAAGTCAAAAATGAAGAAAGTGTTGCATCAGTGCAGCTGATCATTGGGCAATGGAGAAGCCCTATAATTGATGTTAATGGAAGGAGTAGGGATTGTCATGCAATGGATGCACTAGAGCTATAACTATATGAAATCTCTTCTAATGGACTAGTGGGGTGTGCATCCAACTTGTTTGCTCATGAAGACCTAGAGCGTTTGAGGAAGCTCATCATTGGAATATACAAGCCAAGTTCTATAATGTAAAAGTTCCCAACTAGTATATGAACATGAAGCGGCAGTAGTGCTACTTTAATGCACTTTATGACATCTGCTAAAACCAGGTGCTACTTTGAATCAAAAGTGCATACTAAAAAGGAATAGTAGTGTTGCTCCCTTTCTCTTTTTCTCTCTTTAGCACTTTTGTGTTTTTTTTTCTTTTTTTATAACCTCACAGGTAGGAGCAACACTCTATAATGATGAACAATACACTTTGAATTTACTTACAACTCATTACAACATGATAATAAACATGATGTAGAAACTCTAATTAATGCCTCTGGAAGTGTACCAGGATGTGCAATGATGTAGCATTGCACATATGAAGCATTGATGAACGGTGGTCTTGCCACAACAATATCATGCCAGCTCTATATGATCACGCAAAGCAATATGACAATGACAAATAACATCTCTGGTCATGGAATGTAAATGATGATGGATGTTGCATGGCAATATATCTTAGAATGACTATGGAAATGCCATAATAGGTAGGTATGGTGGCTGTTTTGAGGAAGATGGGTTTTTATGTGTAGGAGAACAAGAGAAAGTCCTCCCATGGGGGTTGGATGTATTAGCGAGGTATGCACCATGTTTCAATATAAGAGTGGGCAATGCTCGATACCGAAGAGGCTAGCAATATGAAGGTAAACTGGAAGTGCATGTAAAGCTTCAACTCAATATTAGTCATAAGAACTCAAGTACTTATTACAAGTTATCATGGCATTAACATAGAACCAAGCAAGCAAGTACTCCGAGGGGGTAGTTTAGTAGTGATAAAGCTCCGTCGCGCATCCCAGCCTAAATCTAGTCGTTGGTTATTTACGATGAACCCCGACGCACTAGTTACTCGAGTAATGCTTAAAAATTCCCAACTTAGATTGATTAATGAAACAAAAGCACGTTTGTCCAACCCTTGAGCACTTCATAATTACTTAACACGAACTTTTTACCAACATGTTCATTAATTACACCCTCAATATCTCAAAACAATTGCAAAGAATCCAATTCTCAAGTTTATAACACCCAGAAATGGTTCATGAAAATTTTAATTATACCACCCATGCATACCTATTACTTATAGTACCAATCATATTAATCCATGCCAACAACCAATTACTATTTAGCTCTCCAAAAAGATATAGGAGAATCAAGAGAGTTCTAATCATTTCTAAAAGGACTACCACCATGCTTTAAAAAATACAAGTGAAGAAAAAGAGCAATTCTATAAATGTATGGCTATGTGATACGTCTCCGACGTATCTATAATTTTTTCATGTTCATGCTATATTTATATCAATTATACATGCTTTTGGTACAATTTTATATCATTTTTATTGGACAAACATATTAATCTAGTGCCAAAGGGCAGTTGTTGTTTCTATTGTTTTTGACTTTTTCAAAAATAAATATTTTTGAAGCTGAAAAATTGGAAAAAATCATGACATTTATGTTTGCACCAAAAGAAGCCTTGGGCTAGCAGATGGGCCAGAGAGGGAGCATAGGGTGGTGGCGCGGCCATCACCCTAGCCATGTGGCCCATCTGCGTGGTGGCTGTGGAGGTTGGCTCGAGCTCTCCTTCAGCCGAAAGAAAGCTCCAGAAGATTCTGAACCGCCATAAAATTTTCAGATTTTTCTGAGTTGCGGACCTCCGAGAATATATAAAACGATGAAACAACTCAGATTTTAGCACAGAGAGAAATTCCAGAAAAATACCGTCAGAGGGAGATCCAATCTCAGAGGGAGCTCTCACCCTCTAGGAGCCATGAACACCATGGACCAAAGGGGAACACCTCACCCACCTAGAGGGGAGGCCAAGGAAGAAGAAGTAGGAGGGGGCCTCTCTCCCCCTCTCTTCCGGCGGTGTTGGATTGCCGCCGGGGAAACCATCATCACTGCCATCATCTCCATCAACTCCACCGCCTTCACCTTCATCTCCATCGCCTTCCTCCCTCTTTATAAAGTGGTCCACTCTCCTGTAAACCTCTGTAATCCCCTACTTAAACATGGTGTTTGATGTGATTAATTATTATCCAATGATTTCTTGCATTACCGTTATGTCTGAGTAGATTATTTTTGTCCTGCGGTTGATTGGTGATCTATTATGATTGTTTTGAGTTGTATGATGGTATGTTGTTGTCCTTTGGTGCCTGATGTATGAGTGCACATGTATGTTGGATCACACTTTAGGGTTTGTAATATGTGATCATTTGCTTAGGATGGATGGTCGGAGTGACAGATATTACCGTATCCTAAGTTTGTGAATTGTTGCATATGGGGCAAAGATGACTGACTAATCTTAATGCTATGGTTGTGTTTTACCTTAATGAATCTTTAGTATTTGCGGATGCTTGCTATGGTTCCAATCATAAGTACATCTTATCAATGGATTTTGTTACATTTTAGCATAGGCATCTCTTACATGTAAAACTGCAATAGATGATTATTGGTCTAGTATCATAGCCAATTGCCTAGGGACAATTATGCACTTCCTACCACTGCTACTCCACACTCGCTACCTTTTATTTTATTGTACCTTTACATTACAACAACTAGCCTTTATTTAGAAGTTCTTTATTTTCTTGCAAGCTATCCCTTTTATTCCCGCAAAGTAGTTTTATTTCTTGTTTCTTGGTAAAGCAAACATTTGGTCTGCGTAGGGTTGATTAGTGGCAGATAGGACCTGAGAGAATATGAATCCTACCTTTAGCTCCTTTTGGGTTCGACACTCCATACTTACCACCTCCACTTTGGAAAGTTCTACAATACTCCCTGCACTTGGGTGTTATCAAGCTCTTTCCAAGCGCCAGTGCCGAGGAGCATAGCGCTAGGGTGAATATTCTCGTGTGCACTTCTTTGCTTTATCACTAAGTAGCTTTTATTCCTATTCTATAGTTCTTTTCTATCTTTAGTTATGGGTAGGAAACGCAAAATACCAAAAAATAGATGTACTTGTTACCAAAAAGATTGAGGAACCTCCTAAAATCCCCTTTTCTAATAAGTTTTACTTGGATTTTCTTGAATCCGTTCGTGCTTGTGCTAAACACCCAACTAGTGTAGTATAGGGAAAACTTTATAAGAGCATGAATTTTATGTGAAACACCACTTGTCTGAAAAAGGGAAATGATTGAAGGGTTTATTGCATGACTTGGATCATTGTGCTACATATTTGGGTTATTATAAAGGTTTAACTTATTGCTCTAAAAATGCTTAGGATTTCAATGCAAGAATAGTAACAATTATATTGTAGCCTCTTATGTTAAGAATGAATATGATTATCATGATACTAATCATCAACCCATGCACTTGCACGGGCTAGGGAGCATGATTTTTTTTAGGAATATGATGCTATCACTTGTTAGTATCACATGATTCCAAAAAGAAAATACAGATACCAATATCGAGGATATTTTCATTCAGCAAAACTAGAATACAAACAGTAAAGTTCGTTTGAGATTTGAAATTCTTTCAATTAGCTGAATTTTTAATTCAACCACTAATTAATTTGCGAGGTTTTACTTCTCCATCGATTTACTTCTTTAATTTACATTCCATTTTGTACATGAGCAACATACACCACCATAAGAAAAATATTTGCACGGAAGGGTTGTTTTGTTAACATAAAAAATATACAATCATAGTAATCATGGGCAAATGTAAGAAATAGAAAAGAAGTGAAACTTATAACTAAAACATTCATTAACCATAGGAATCAAACATACATTCGCTATCTTTATGTTGTGTCATCTTATACTTACTCATTTTTACTGAGTTGGTGTTCATTTCTCATCTTATATGAAATTTGATATGTCATTTATCAGTAAAATCACCAAAATAATAAGTATGAAATCACTCACCAAACAATTAGTGCGGAATCATTGTTTCATGTAGAAACAACACCTAAACTGATGATTGATAATTGATCCTATAGGTAAGTGAATGCAATGTTGATGGGGTTGATATTGTGATAGACTGAAGACCGTGTGGCCTTCTTGATGCCTTTGTGCAAGGCTAAAGTCCATGTCCAATTGATTCAAAGAGTCCTGCAAATACCAACTGGACCTGCTTCCAGAAACTACATGCGCAAGCAATTTTTAGAACCACATATATATATAATATAATATATTTGGGTAATATTTATTTGAAATACAATACAATTATACATATGCAACAAAGATGAATAATGATAAAATATGGGAATATAATTTGCTTGTATTATTGTTGAATTTTAGCAATTATGATTATCTGGTGCACAAATAGGATAATAAAAGGTTCATAATAAAAATATACCATACAACATAAAATGGTTAAATTAGAGCCTCGTTGCAAAAATAGATTATCAACTACTGCATGATCAAAGGTTCATCGAAAACTTAATTATATAATAGTAAAGGAACTGCAATGAAGTGCCACATCTGTTGGAAGGAAAGCTATCCTTAATCATCCTTCATACTTTCCCCTACATAACCATCAGTCGATCCTGAACATAGGCATGATGATTTAAAGAAGTTATAAAAATTGCTTCAGAACATAATGTGAATGAAGATAGAAAGATGTTAGAAAGCACATGACAAAATGTGAATTAACAGAGCAATATGGCTCAGGAGCTGGAACAATCCCTCCAAAGTTTACTTCTGAACATAGTCAAGAGGCAGTATAGAGTATTAGAGGCTAATATCAAGATGTAAAACACTCAATACAGTAAGCCATGGTAAAGGAATAACTCAAGAATAGCCATGGCTTACTGTATTGAGTGTTTTACATCCCTTGAACAATAAATAATATTAGAGGGAAGCATTAATGCATTGATTCTTGTGCGAAGATAAAAATATATTAGAATGGCGGAACACCGTGGTAGAAATTTGTACAAATAATTGTACCAAAAGTGAAGTTAGAATACAAAAGAAATTTCGAAAGAGCGCACATTTGTAGCCCTGATTGCGACAAAGAAATGGCGACTATGAGGATGTCACACAAGTTCAGGTTGAGCATCAGTAGAAGATGGCATAATAAAGTCATACACAATAACATAAAAAATTAGTGGGACTTATAACATGATTTATTCTTTCAAACTCCGAGATGTTATTACTTAGTGTTATACATGTAATTATGAAAATATTTTTAAAATGATAATTGGCTGTCAAATTTTGTCAACAGCATATCATCAAATCTAAATTAGTCATACATTGGGAAAGTATAAATCAGAAGCCAAAGTTAACTTTAAGGTTGGGATTTTGCAAATATAAATGAGGGTCAAGGATTGTTTGGCTTGGTATGTTTCTGATAGACGAAATTATGCATATAAACTTAGAAGGCAGTTACAATAACAAGCCTGTTGATATCACCCAATATTGGGCACATGAGTTAGAAATGTTGAGTTTAAATGTGCACATACCTAATAGCAGTTTGCAGACAGTCCACCAGAAAAATAAAATAAGATGGACCCATTCTTGTAATATAGAATAATTGTGGATATTCTAACAAACCATTTTATTTTCTACATAATTGATTTTCTTTCAGCACATTAAATGTATGTATAGGAACTGTCGATGCATGGCTATATGAAAGTTCTCAAGTTTTAAGCACCAAATATGGTCTAACTATATATAATAATAAAATCCATGGAAAATCTAACCTCTGTTGATCAAAGTGGTGTTCATACTCTTATTTTCAGTAGCAACAGCTAGTCAGACACATCTCCTTCATTGAATGCCAAAAGAAGCCTATATGGAGAATTATTTATGAAGAGTATCGAGAGTCCAAAAATTATGTGAACCACATAACTATGGAAAGAGACAAACACATTGTATAAGTCCCAACTTCTCATGCATCCTAAAGAATTGGCCAGCAGAAAGATCTAAATTAGCTTCCATGTTCATAGACGAAGGAGTTGTTACCTCCATGGAAAAAATGATATGAGATACTGCTTTCAATAACTGAAAGGTATGAAGAATCCAACATATTTGTGATCTTAAGTGTGAGTACGTAGAACTAAAGAAATTTGACCGATTGAATAGGAGGCCGAACTTCTAATGTACTATAAGTTTGTTATTTATTGTTATGGTTCATTCGCTTGCGTGCATGACCCATATCTATGCTGAAGAATAATCTCAAATAGACACCCTTCTTCCTTGAAACGGAAAGAAACAAAAAAAACCGATTGTTCCAAATACGGTAATACAACTATTGTTTTCCCAGATATGTATTGGTATATAATTCCTTGTTATTTTATTTTTCTGAAGGTGGAGAGCTTCATAGATTGACAAAATGATTTATTAAAATCATGCAAAGCCAAGTTAAATAACAGGTGAACATATAATATAATGCCCAAAACCGTCTTTTTCTTAATAGAGCCAACCCATCTGCAACCTTGTTATTACAACTGTGTAAATTAGATTATATATGAGATGTTCAAATTAGATTAATGTAGAAATATCAATTTTATTTAATTACTGATGATAAATTTAATGAACATGGGAGTGGTTCATACTTCATAGCGAGGCTGATTACTCTTAAACCTAGATTTTGCACATGCATCACCCACCTTAAATAATTGAGGCCTCATGCTAGTAGGACTACAGATGGAATTGTTGAGTTCAACCTATATACCACCATTACGAGACAAAACTAATCAGTGAGCAGTGGTCTGCACTGCAAGCAGCATAAATTTATCTCCATAGGTCAGAAGTAGTTCTGACAAATCGAAACACTGGACAACAATTTTTTTAGAACCACTAACAACAATAATTGCACCATACCGCTGAGCATCCGATAGTATTGAACTATGGTGAAACACCGATAAGAGCTCGAGATTAACAATGTTAGCAATGACACATACCAGGTAGAAAATGGATTAATGGAAGGCCCCTAAAAGTTGTGTGGAAGACCTATGCTCCTACAGTTCAATTCTCTCATCCCTAAAAGACTAAGTGGCCTCACCTATTCCAGAATCAGCACATGGATCCAACGGGAATGAAAAGAACGCATTGCTTACTTAAGATAAGTGAAACTTGATTCAGTCAGAGTACAGGGTTCGGGCCAACACTAAGGATGATGGCTGTGCAAACCTAACCATCGTAGCTACCTGCTATGGAGCCGTGGAGCCATAAAATCTTTGAGGTGATGTGGCAGAGAGGCCATGGGGATGCACAGGCAGCGTATCCACCATGTGTTGGCTGAATCAATCGGATGCATGTCAGCAAACATTGGCGAAGACGGCACCGGCGCTCAGATTTCTTTCCGAGAGACACGAACAGGGACCAAGGGCAGCATGCATGCCTCATGTACATCAAATCAGAGATGCTCATATTTCCATGTTTTTTATTTTTGATTCAAGGGAAACGAAGAGGGACCAAGGGGAGGATGCCTTGTGCTCAGATTTCTTTCTAAGAGACATGAACAGGGACCATGGGGAGGATGCATGCCTCGTGTACGTCAAATCGGGGACGCTCATATTTCTAAGTTATTTTATTTCTAATTCAAGGGAAATGGAGAGGGGCCAACGGGAGGATGCCTTGTGTACATCAAATTTAGGAGACGCCCAGATTTCCTTTTTTCTTTCTTATTCAAGGGAAATGGAGAGTCCTAGTGGAGCATGCTTGGGATAGGAGAGCATACCTCATGTTTCTTATTCAAGGGAAACGAAGAGAGTCCAAGCAGAGGATGACTCATGTACGTGGGATAGGATAGCATGCCTCACTCTTTCATCCAACGGCTACACACATATTATATATTAAATGGATGGTCAGTTTTCTTTAATTTCATGGTTTAACGTGGTGTCTCATATGGTGCCTTCAATTAGTAAATACTAGTCGTTAACCCGTGCATTCGCACGGGCTAGCACATTAAAAATTGCTAACTTTGTACACAATTAAACAAACAATATAATTTTCTGCACACGCGCAGAAGGTTTATAATTTTCTGCACAAAAAACCATTATAATTAACATGTTATTAGATGACGAAGAGGTGCGACGCGGTCTTTTTCGTACTCATGTGTTGGTACACGTATTAATGGATTGAGAGCCATTCTTACGTTACGCCGTCCAATTTATAAAATTGGGGTCTTAATTTATTTGCCATCTGGAAAAATTGCATAAAACAATTAGCTTTAGTGTATAATTTCAAATATGGCCGAACTCTAGTATATCGAGAATCCTAACTTTGTGCATTTGGAAAATAGTAGTCTTTTTATGATGGGAATATTACTTGCTATTTTTTTTTACAGGTAAAGCTCAGCATCACATCCCTTACTCAGTTTTCCCTTTATATCCGATTGGTGTACTAATCCGTCACGGTGCTCTTCTTGTCAGCTCAACACTGGCCAATTGTAAACCTCTTATGACGGATGTGCCAATGGTTTCAAATTCTCACTCCTGTCTAAATGAACATAAAATCGAATAGGCTAGCACTATCTGCATTATCCCCCATTGCCATTTCATTTTCGAGGTGTCTCAACATCGGGACAAAACTCATTTTTCACCTGCATGTTGTTCTGTTTGCACCCATGTCCTGTTGCATAGGAGATGGGTGGTAGGTTCCGTGGAGACATGATTTTACAGGAGTTATCATGGAGATTGCTACATTTTTATTTAACACTATTTTCTGTAATAGTTCTGACTCAGGCAAAGGTAATTCGTAATTTGTAATATATATTTGACATCTTTTTTTCATACATGTAATTATATTGATGTTATATATTTGTGTTCTTGCTTTGTGGTTTTAGGCATGTAATCACACTGCGTACACATATAATAGATCTTTTTCTTGTCTCGTAATGCTAAGTCTTCCTACTTTGAACGTGTTGTATGAGTCAAATTCAAGCAGACCGAGGGATGAAAAGATAAATATGATTACCGTCCACAGCAAGTTATTGTGTTTGAAGAAAACCCACGAAAAAAAAATAGCTAAAACAGGGAAATAGCAATACCTGTCCAACTAAAAACTTCTGCCTCGTGAAATTAATCTTTCAGGAGGATATGTATGACTGCAACAAATAAATTATTAATAATAACGAAAACCATGTGCTTGAAGTAAAATTATGCAAAGGAAGGGATTATAAATAGTTCAATTCTACCTAAATATCTAGTTAATCCAAGAAAATGTTACAATATTACATCGCTTGTTTTAACAACTGAACTAAGTATTCTCTCCACATGCTTTATGGTACCTTATGACACTGATGATACATAAACATTGAGAACCAATTTAAAGGGAGCATTAGAAAATTTTGACATCTCAAAGGAATGAACATGTAGTGACAGAGGATAAGCCTCATCAGATGATATTGCAGTTAAGTTTAATCACCTTCAGTACTAATTTTAGTTGGAATAATTTCTTCAGCTTTTGGCTACAGCAAAGATGCAGGTTTGCTAAACAAAGCAAAACACTTTCCGAAAAAAGATTTTAGGCGAGAGCTTCTACAAAAGAGAAATACAAATTTGGAAATATTAATCCTTTACTAAAGAAGAACAGCAGACGAAGAAACAATAGTGCAATCTCGCTATTATACTTGATATGCTGCTAACAATAACCATCAAGTACCAAAGCAAGAACCTTGATTTCCTCTTATTAATCAAAATATTAGTTCAGAACAAACGCATTTACCAATGTGTGCCTGTATGCTTGGCTGGTTGCTATATCCGGTACTGAACCAAAATCAGACCATACTAAGTTATATGTCTTTGGTTTATCTGTCCAATGTATGGATGATTTGATTAACTGAATAGTATATGATCCAATATTTACCACTTGAACAGCATAGATTAGTACTCAGTTCTCACAGGCCTAATTATAGAAGTACGTATGACCAAAATTTATCTCCTAGCTAGGAGGGTTAGCATGCAAGTCAAAAAAAAAGGCAGGTTAGCCGTCATGGCTGCCAGTAAATTATTTTCTAACACAAATGCATTTGATGCTGTCCAATCAATCATAGGAGGGAGGGCATAGGCATGATGAATCCACCTCAATCGAGGCCTAATGACAGCAGTACGTATAACCAAAATTTCCCTTCTAGCTAGTCAATCGGGTTAGCCTGCCTGGCTGCCTGCAAATTCTTGTCTAACACAAACTGATGCTGTCCAAGTAATTGTAGATGGGAGGGCATACGCATGTTTCATCCACGTGAATTGACACAACAACACAAAATACAGGAAACTAACTCAACTGAATTGCATGAAACATGCTATTCTTATCCAGTCAGGCCATGTGCTTACCTCTTGGTTGCTTGACCAAATCAGGAGGCTTGGGGAAGGGGTTGGCAGGACCGAGCTAATGATTGAGGCGTGACCGTGATCCCAAGGCAATGTTCGATGCTGGTGTCCATCATTTTCTTCGGTTGGCTGGGCCATAGGTGACAGCGCCATGGGAGATTTTAAGTGGTGACGCACACCACAGTGATTTCTAAAGCAATGGACAGACGTGGAGTTAGGGTAGGGCAAATAGAAATCACAGATCGAGATGACAGTTCTTTTCTCTCTTGCTTTAACAACCGAGAAAAGTTGTTTTTCTGTCAAGGATCTTATAAGTGAATCTACATCAACATACATGTGTGATGTCATCGATGAAAAAAGGGATGATGCATTGATGCTACTATCTTTCTCCAGCAATAGGGCATCAACCTGGTTGTTTTCACAGACAAAAGTACTGCTTTTCACCGGCTCCCAGATGTATTGGCTCCCTCTTGTACATCCTAGTTAATTGGAATCCTGAAGCATGCATCTGGTAAGACCAAGACCTGGATCTTGATGTCCATCAGGACCCTGGCCGGTAGTCAAGCACCCACTCATAGGGCTCGAACTTGTCGCCTAAGTGCATGCCCGTACGCACCTTGCAGCGCGGCATCATCGCCTGCAGCGACTGCGATGCATGAGACGTACAACAGCTCATCCGTCCTTCCTCCAGCACGCCGCCACAGCCCAGTAGGTTCTGGCACCTGTTCCCCAACAATTCCACTTGATCATGGGAGAGAAAAGAGGAGGAGGAGGATGTGCTTCCCGTGGCGACGGTGGCTCAAGCCTAGAGGTCGGGAGATATTGGTTTTTGGCAGCGTTCTGAACTTAGGGAGAAATTTGGATCTGCAAGAGAAATAAGAAACATGAACCTCCAAGATAGAAAAGAAGGAATAAGTGGAGAAGGAGCCGAACTTGGATCTGCAAGAGAAATAAGAAACATGAATCTGCAAGAGAGAAAAGAAAGAATAAGTGGTCACGCTATCCTGCAGCGGCGGCCTCAAAAACTGACAACGACACTAAAAGAGACCTGCTAGAGAGAAGATGCGGAGGAGGATGCGCTGCTCGCGGCAGCCCTTGCTCAATTGGGCAGTGTGGTAGAAGCCAAGTTTGATGTATGGAGATCGAGAGAACAACAACAGCGTGCCTGGAGATTGATAAGGCTCCGGAGTCGTAAGATATATTAACATGGACGCTTCATTGGTGCCTCTAAGAAGAGTTTTTTACATGAGAGAGTTTCTTTGAGATACGTGAGAGATTGAGAGAGTTTTTTTTATGGAGAGACTAAGAGCGTCGGAGAGATAAATGGAACGTGAGAGATTGAGAGAGTTTTTTTATGGAGAGATTGAGAAAGTTGGGTCGTGGGAGAGATACCTGAGTTTTCTTTCCTATGAGTCGATCTAAACCATACCTGAGTTTTTTTCCTATGAGTCGATCTAAACCGTAATAATTCGGTCCCACCAGATTAACGGCTCATAAAATCTAATTAACGTGGGAATTTATAGGGAGTCACGAATTAGTAGAAGTATAGATAAGATATAAGATAGAACAAATTGAAGAATTTGTTATCTTTATTACAGCTAAAAAACAGTTGCTATGGTTGAACAAGATGAAACTGGCAATCTTGTTGAGTTTACTAAACTTGAGACTTATGCTATACTTGATTACTGTTACAAAAATTTCAGTAGTAATGTTTATGTCATTAATCATATTGAGAAAGTCTTCGCTGCCCACAAAGAGGCCAATGTTTTGCAGGAACTATTGGAAGAACAAACTGTTAAATGCTCATTGGATGAAAAAGATGTGGTGGAGTGTGAAGAACGAAAGGACGAGAAGCGGATTGATCACCCATGCCCACCTTCTAATGAGAGTAACTCTTTAAGTCATACATTTATTGATTACCCTCCATGCTTATCAGAGGATGAATACTATGTTGCTGAATTGTGTGATCCTTTGAACTCATTATATGATAAATCCCTTTTTGATGACTTTGATGATTATGGCCATGATGACCCTCTGAATGATACTTATAATGAACTTGCTATTGTTCCTTGTGTTAATAATGAAATTGTTACTATTTTATCCACACTTGATAGTCCTATCATCTTTTTGAATTCTCCAAATTAGTCTATACCGGAGAAGTTTGCTCTTATTAAGGATTATATTGGGGTTTTGTTTCACTTATGCTCATGATGATTCTGATAAAAAATATATGCATGTACTTGCTAATCCTAATTGCAATTATTATGATAGAGGGATCTCCTCTCTTCCTATCTATGTTTCCAATACAATCGAATTGCAAGAAACTGCTTATACTATGTGTTGCTCTTTACTTTGTGTCCATGAATTGTTCTCATATGACATGCCAATGCATAGGAAGAGGGTTAGACTTCATTGATATATGCTCTATGTTACTTTGTGCTCACTACTAAGATCCAAATCCTTGTTAATTAAAATTGGCTTTGATATACCTTGGGATCCTGGTGGAATGATTAATTGAGCAGCTTTAAGCCTAGCTATATGGCTTTAAAGAAAGCGCTGCGTAGGAGACAACCTGAAAGTTTTAGAGAGTCTTTTCCTTTTGTTCTGTAACTTTAAAATTTTCAAGAACAAAAAAATAAAGAGGGGCACCTAAAACATTTTCAAAAAGAGAAGTGATTGAAAAGGTGTGCATTGAAGAATTGGGGGTCGACCTTGAACATTTGTGCTCATGCTCATGGAAACAAAGTAAATCTTTTTATGGAATCTTCTCAAACAAAAATATTTATCCCCTTGTATAAAACCACTGTACCATAAAAATAAACTGCCAAGATTTACCTTTAGCATGTTTTAGATTGCAAGTTTATGTGTGCTGTGCTGAAACAGAATGTTTTCTGTCACTAGCAAAATCATATTAATTCAATAGGAGGAGATAAAGTTACGAAATTTGAAAATAGTACACATATATGAGTTCTCTGTTATGTGTCAATTTTTCAGAATTTTTGTAGTTGCATAATTATGAATTTTATTTATGTATTTACAGACTACTCTGTTTTGATAGATTGTTGTTATAATTGTCATAAACTACTTATGTTTGCAATTTTATTATTTCCCCTTGACGTGGGAGTGCTAGAATTGTTTAGTATACAGTATCTATTGATGAATTATAATTTTTTAATCATGTTACAACAAGGCATGTTTTGATTTAAATGTTATTTATACTAACCCATCTCACAAGATCTGTTAAGTTTTGTGTAGACTAAGTTTTTAAGACCTAGGGGAGACAATGATATGAGAGAAAGTTGGAGACACAAGAGCTCAAGCTTGGGGATGCCCAAGGCATCCCCAAGAAATTATTTGAAGAGGTCTCAAGCTCAAAGCTTGGGGATGCCTCGGCATCCCCCATCTTCATCAACAAATATCAGTTTGTCTCGGTTAGACCTAAGTTTTTATTTGTTCATATGATATGCGTAAATTCTTGGAGCATCATTTTTCTTTTTCTTTTTGAATAAACATACACAATGCTGGTTTGGGATGATTCTTTATAGTCCTTGGTTGCTCAATATTTATAGAATGCTCCATGCACTTCGCTTATATCTTTTGAGTATGATTGAAATTATTGCTTCATGTGATTCACATATATCCTTTGGAGTTTGGTTATTTGTAGAATTTGTTGAAGGGCTAGAAATGTTGTTGGCTTGTGAATTAATTTTCATCTTATTAGCATGGCATTAGTATGTTAGCATTGAAATGATAGGTATGTATAGGTGGTATAATAAAAAAAATCCATGAACAATCGCTAGAAGTTATAAACTTGAGAACTGGATTCTTCGCAATTGTTTTGAGATTGGATGGGAGTAATAGATGAATGTGTCGGTAAAAGAGCTTTAGTAAGGTAGTGAGAAGATGTCATATATATCATTAATTTACATAAAAGTGTGGCCGCTAGTATTGAAGTGAGGTCCAAGTTGAGGGGCCTTGTAAGTAAACCATTCACGTAGAATCAATCGGGGATGAGCTATGGGCTCTGGTACTGCCAAATACTTCCCCCTAGGACATGCATTACTTTCATAATTTTTCTGGAGTAGACTATGAAGATGCTTGTAATAAGTGCTTGAGTTTTTTATGACTAATGCGAGCTTGCGATCTTATATGCACTTCCACCTATCCATATTGCTAGCCTCTTCGGTATCATGCATTGCCCACTCTCACCTCGAGACTTGGTGCATCTTTCGTCGATACATCCAAACTCTGTGGGAGGACTTCCTCTTGTTCTCCTACACATAAAACACCCATCTTCCTCAAAACAGCCACCATACCTACCTATTATGGCATTTCCATAGCCATTCTGAGATATATTGCCATGCAAGATCCACCATCATTTACAATACATGACTAGAGACATCATTTGTCATTGTCATACTGCTTTGCATGATCATAAGATAGCTAGCATGATATTTATATGGTTCATCCATTTTAAGTCAATGCTACGCTAGATCCTTGCACATCCTGGTGCACTGGCAGAGGCATTCATTAGAGTTTCTACATCATGTTTATCATTTAAGTTATATCAAGTTGTAATTAAATTCAAAGTGTATTGTTCATCATTATAGGGTGTTGCTTTTACCTGTGAGGAGATATTAAAAAAAGCACCATGGAGGTGCCAATCAAAAAAATGAGCACAAAAAGTGCATGAGAGAAAAAAAGAGATGGAGCAACACTACTATTCCTTTTTAGTATACACTAGTGCTTCAAAGTAGCACCACTGCATTTCATATAGGGAGTTTTCCTGTGCTTCATGTTTACATACTAGTTGAGGATTTTATGTTATAGAACTTGGCTTGTATATTTCAATGATGAGCTTCCTCAAATGCACTAGGTCTTCGTGAGCAAGCAAGTTGGATGAACACCCCACTAGTCCATTAGGAGAGCTTTCATACACTTATATCTCTACCGTATCCGTTGCATGGCAATCCCTACTCATCGCATCAACATTGATTATAAGGCCTCTCCATTGCCTAATGATCAGCCACATTGGTGTGAGACTTTCTTCCACTTTTTGACCTCTCGTAACCCCCATCATCATTCTCTTTTTCCATTAAATGCAAAGATCAAGGCTTGCACTCAAGTATTGCATAAGTGTTAATTAGTTGAAGCAGAGGGATAAGTTTATTAATGTGCTTGGTTGAAACTCTGGCCGATTTATGATAAGATGTTTTGATACAATGAAGACTTAGCGTACTATGCCTCATGATACACGTGACATTCTTTCTAAACCTAAAGGCATTGGTGAGGTTGATGTGAAAGCATTGATCCATGAAAAGAGGGAGTGATTTTATTTGTACATTTTGATGTCACTTGTTTGCTATCAACTATAGACAATTTCTATGAATCACTTTTCATTTGTGTTAAACTTTAACGAGACTGAATAAGATAACCATGTCCATGTTAAGGTAGCATTAACAAACAAAAAATATTAATTTTATCAACTACCAGCTTGAGGATGAGCATGGATTAAGCTTGGGGATGCTGATATGTCTCTGACGTATCTATAATTTTTGTTATTTCATGTTATATTTATACCACTTACACATGCTTTTGGTGCAATTTTCTATCATTTTTATTGGGTTGACATATTAATCTAGTGCTAAAGGCTACTAGCAGTTTTCTAGTGTTTTTGGAGTTTTAGAAATCAATATTTTTTAAGGTAAAAAAATTTGGGAAAAATCACGACAATTATTTTTTGCACCGAAAGAAGCCATGGGCCAGAAGATGGGCCAGAGGGGGGCCATAGGGTGGTGGTGCAGCCAACCCCCTGGCCGCGTGGCCCACCACCGTGGTAGTTATGTAGGTTAGTTGGGGATCTTCTTTGGCTAGAAGAAAGCTCTGGATGGTTCTGAACCGCCATGAAAATTTAAGATTTTTAGGACTTACGGATCTCCGGAAATCTATAAAGCAGTGAAACGACTCAGATTTCAGCACATAGAGAAATTCTAGAAAAATGTTGTCAGAGGGGAGATCCAATCTTGGAGGGGGGCTCTTGCCCTCCGGGGGCCATGAACACCATGGACCAGAGGGGAAACCTCACCCCTCCTTAGGAGGAGTCGAAGGAAGAAGAATAAGGAGGGGGCTTCTCTTCCCCTCTCTTCCAGCGGCGCCGGAGTGCCGCCGGGGGAACTATCATCACCGCCATCATCTCGATCAACTCCATCACCTTCACCATCATCTCCATCGTATTCCTTCCTATTTATACAATGGTCCACTCTCCCATAAACCTCTATAATCCCCTACTTAAACATGGTGTTTGATATGATTAATTTTTATCCAATGATTTCTTCCATTACCGTTTTGTTTGAGTAGATTAATTTTTGTTCTGCGATTGATTGGTGATGTATTATGATTGAGTTGAGTTGTATGTTGACATGTTGTTGTCCTTGGGTGCCCGATGTATGAGTGCACACGTATGTTTGATCACACTTTAGGGTTTGCAATATGTGATGAGTTGCTTAGGATGGGTGGTCGGAGTGACAAATATTACCGTATCCTGAGTTTGTGAATTGTTGCATAAGGGATAAAGAGAACCCATTAATCTTAATGCTATGGTTGGGTTTTACATTAATGAATCTTTAGTATTTGCGGATGCTTGCTATGGTTCCAATGATAAGTACATATAAAATTTTGTTGCATGTTAGCACAGGCCTCTCTTACATATAAAATTGCAATGGATGATTATCGGTGTAGTATCATAGCCAATTGCCTATGGACAATTATGCGCTTCCTTTTATTTACAAGTGCTCCCTTTTATTTTATTGTACCTTTACATTACAGCAACTAACCTTTATTTACAAGTTCTTTATTTTCTTGCAAGCTATCCCTTTTATTCTTGCAAAGTAGTTTTATTTATTGTTTCTAGGTAAAGCAAACGTTTGCTGTGCATAGGGTTGTATGAGTGGCAGATAGGACCTAATAGAATACTAATCCTACCTTTAGCTCCTTTTGGGTTCGACGCTCCATACTTACCACCTCCACTTTGAAAAGTGATACAATACTCCCTGCACTTGGGGATTATCACTATGGGTAAATCCCTAATCATATTTATCTAGGTGTGATGATTGCAAAGACCAGCAAATAAAAGCAAAAGATGCTCCAAGAATAACACATATCATGTCAACAAATAAAAACATAGGTCCAACTGATAATTGTTGCTGAAGAAAGGGGAATGACTCAGGTATCCCCAGCCTAGACGCTTCAGACTTCTCAAATATTTCCTTGGGGTGCATGGGCATCCTCAAGCTTGAGCTTCTGCATCTCCTTTATTCTCCTTATATCATCGTCTCACCGGGGTCTTAAAACTTTCATCCACACAAAACATTTCAAATCTTGGTGAGATGGGTAAGTATAAACAAAACTCAAATCTTAACATGCTTTGCTGTAACAAATTGACAAAATTATAATCCAACATTATCTACTGTATGCTAACACATTTTTAAAATTCTTTCCCCCAATAGGAACATTGAAAGGGCAAATATAGGCAAGCAATTAACCAATAACAGCAATCTGTCAAAACAAAACAGACTGTAAATACGTAATTTTCATCTACACTTCTGCAGCTCAAAAAATTCATAAGCATTACCATGTGAAAGAGAACTTATCTACTCTTATTGTGTAAAAATTTGATCGCATTCTGTCTAACCACAAAAAATTAGAACATACGAGAAAACATTATGTTTCCACATAGCAACTCACATACTTGCAATCTTAACATGGTAAAGGTTAGACTTGGCAATTTATTGAAAGAAAAGATACAAAAAAAGGTTGTTGCAGAAGCATCAACCTTGTTGACACACAAAAACAAGAAAATAAAAACAATGGATTGCCTCTCATAAGCGCTTTTCTTTAATGCTTTTTAGCTAGGCAGAACAATTTCTAAATAGTTTGAAGATTTCTCATCATCACTTTGAACAAGTGATCCATCAATTTCCTTTATCAAGCTTGTAGTTTTATTTGTGGAAGCTTCCATAGATCTTCTAATCCTAGCATTCCTAGGTGTGAAATCAAGGGTTCTACTGTTATAAATTAGGATTTCTTTCTTCAAAAGGTTAATGATAGGGTGTTCACTAATCATCTTAAGCTCCCCTTTTCCACTAGATGAAGACACATTAGTATTAGATTGAGGTGTCTTAGGAACATAAGTGAATTTTGGTGCTTCCTTTTTCTTAGGGGAATTCTTAACAGAGATAAAAGTGGCACCAAGAGTTTCCATTAATTCTTCTAACTTCTCAACCCTCTCTTTGGATGGATTTCCTTTTTATAACTAATGAATTCTTTCTCCAACTTATCCATTCATTTTAGAGCATTACCAATAGATGAACCTAGCTTATTAATATCATTGTTTAACTTTTTATCATATTCTTCTAGTTTTTCAACACTTGGTATTTTATTATCCAAAATATCTAGTATTCTCATAAGGTGCTCAAGAGTAATTTTAGATTCATTAGTATTCATAGGAGGAAATCCAACTACACCTTCTATAGCAATAAAGGCATCTAGAGTATTGCTACCCAAAAAACAAACTCCAGTTATAGTGTCTAGTATATATCTATTCCATAATGTTACACTAATGTAAAAAATTGTAATGAGCACCGCTGTAGACTGAATATGTATAGACCTATTTTGAGCATCTTGATTTCTATACCAAGCATCTTTCAAACTTTCTCCACCCCTTTGCTTAAGGTTTAGAACTTCTAGCTCAGGAGAAGTAATAGAAAGTGAAGAACTAGCCATCATAATGAGCTAAAACAAAAGTAACTACTTATTGTAATAAAATTATTTTTGTGTTTTTTGAGTTTTTCAAAAAGCAGAAAAGCAAGATGACAACTAATAAAAAGTAACTAAGAAATACATATGACAAGGAAGTAAAGTAAAGGAGTGTAGGACCAATGGTGGTAATCAAAAATTCCTTGGCAACGGCGGCAGAAAAAGGCTTGCTACCTCTAATCTAGGAAGGTATTGGGCCCCAAGTGCAGAGGTTTGTAGTAGGCAACAATTTCCTTCAAGTGGATGACCTTAAGGTTTATCAAACCTATAGGAGCTTTGAATTGCAACCAATGATCAGGACCTGCACACACAAATACTTAACTTGCCACGATCCTCAATGAAACTAGTAAGATTGTTAGTCTTCCTAGCCTTGCTAGTTACGAGAATTAATGCAACTTGTGTTTGGAAGTATTGATTGTAATGAAAGAAACAAAACTAAAGAATTATAAAAATAGAATTGAAAGTGCATTGGTCGAGGTTGAAAGCAATAGGGATGAATGGAGTAGGATCCATAGTTTCACTAGTGGCATCGCTACGACAAAAGATAACATGGCATGGTGAACAAATTACAGTTGCATATGGAGTAAATTGCATATTTTTATGAGTATATATGATTATACATGGCATAATTGCATATAGGCATCATGTCCGAATATCCATAGGTTGTTAATCCAACATCATATATTTCTAATACTCCAGCCCAAGGCTATTATCCAGCATGCATCTCACACTACTAGGAAATACCTTATAGATAGATGCTTAGCAGTAGCGAGGGGTATATGGGCCGCGCTGCTGCTAATTAGTAGTAGCGAGGGGTATAAAACCCGCGCTACTACTAAGTTGATAGTAGTAGCGCGGGCTATAAACCCACGCTGCTACTAAGTGGTCTCCACCGTGCCCCTCGGGACAGGCCATAGTAGTAGCGAGGGGTATAAAACCCGCGCTACTACTAAGTTGATAGTAGTAGCGCGAGCTATAAACCCACGCTGCTACAAAGTGGTCTCCACCATGCCCCTCGGGACAGGCCATAGTAGTAGCGAGGGGTATAAACCCCTCGCTGCTACTAAGTATAGTCTTTTTTAACAGCCCTGAAATCCCCATCTCCTCCCCAAAATCCCTCCTCTCTTCCGCCACCCTTCCCCCTCTCTCTCCATACGCTCTCACATGGACCTCTTGCCCATGCGCCCCTCCTCCTCCATGGCACCGAAATAGACTGCCGCCTCGCGCCGCCGGCATCTAGGAGCTCGCCGGTCTTCCCCCGCATCTCCATGCCACCACGCCGGAGCACCTCACCACCGGTGACCAGCCCCGCTGCTCCTTCCATCTCTTTCCTATCTCTCCCTCATTTTTCTTTTTCTCTCTCTCTGGTTTGACTCACTCTCCCATGTCCATGCCCGTGCAGGTCGTCACCATGGACGACCAGCAGCTCTCTGCCTTGGTTACGAAGAGGAATCCCATGCCGCCGCCTTGCTCTGCCATGGATCCGGGACCTCTCCAGCAGCCGCCACCGGATCTGGTCTGCCGCTGCCTATCTGCGCCTCCGGCGACCCCAGCCGTCGCTGGATCGAACCATTGCTGCCATTGACAGCACACACGGGATCGAGAATTTTTTTTGCTTTTGAAACTAATAGTAGTAGCGCGGGGTATAAGACACTCACTACAGATAATTAGTAGTAGCGCAGGTGGCACCCGCGCTACTACTAACAGATGTAGTAGTAGCGCGTACCAATTAGCTGTAGTGCCCTAGTAGTAGCGTGGTCACCCGCGCTACTACTAGCTGTTTAACCCGCGCTACTACTAGGCTTTTCCCTAGTAGTGTCAAAGTATTAAGAAAAACATAGTATTGCATTATGTATGATGACATGATGTAGATAGTATATTGTCTTCACCCTGCTTTTAAAGGACAACTATGCAACTATCTTTTTATCCTTAGTGGCAACAACATAATACAAGCTTTTTCCACTTTCTGTCTCTACCGTAGATTACTTGCAAGATTGAACACAACTAACGTACACAACTCCCTCTTGGAGATCATTCATCTAAATATGGTCAGTGCAAGACCAATAGATCAGAGTGTACATATGTTTATAAATTATGCGGTAAAGAACTCATACGAATCCAACAAAAAATCATAAATAGATCTGATCCTAAAGTGATAATTCATCACAACGTAACAAACACACCAATAAAGATTACATCAGATGGATCACAATCATGTAGGGCAGCTCATGTGATCATTGTATTGAAGAACAAGGCAGACATTGCCATATAGCTGCTGCTATGGACCCATAGTCGATAGAAAACTACTCACAGGCAATCATGGTGGCAACAAGGTTGATGTAGATGGCCTTCATGATGAATTCCTCCTCCGGCAAGGTACCCAAAAAGGCCTCCAGATTGGATCACGGCGAACCAGAGAGGTGTGGCGGTGGAAAAAATCTGCGATAATTACTTTTAGGATTTTCAGAGCATTATAAAGACAGTGAAAGAAAGAGGCGATTGAGAAGCCTCTTGTGGGGCCCATGAGGCCACCCCCTGACTGTACCACCTAGCCATGTGGGGCCCATAGGGTTCCACCCAGGTGGGGCCACGTGGCTCTGGAAGCTTCCCGACTCAAAACTTTTTCTGTAATTTTTCTGAAAATTTTTGGGCTTCGTAAAATTTATTTTCCTAAAAAGTCCAAAAACAACAGAAACCATCAACTGGCACTAGGCACTGAATTAATATGTTAGTCTAGAAAAATAATAAAAATTGGTGCCAAAACTATACCAAAGTAATAAAATTATAGCATGAAACAAGGAAAAATTATAGATATGTTTAGGACGTCTCAGCTACGCAATTTTTTTTACCGTAAATGAGCAAACCCAGGATCACTATGGAGATACAGGTAACGATGATCATACCATCAACCAATGCGGCGGAAGTAGAGAAGATTGTCAGTGAAGCCTGCCAATTCCCGCAGCTAGGTCATACCTCCCAGCCCCGAGAATTTCTGCTGAAATGATCTTCCCAATCTAATATCGAAGTAGACGACACCTCTAAGGTATCCATGTGAACCAATCTAGCAGCACCGTAGCACTTCATGGACCAGTATGAAGAATAATGGGAAGATTTAGAATAAAAGGTATGGGTTGAAAAATCTATTTGTGTTCTTGAGTCTATTTTAGGCTTTATCCAAGAAAATAAAAGGAATTCCAAACATCAGGGTGCCAAGATCCGACACCGAACATGGAGCTTATTGGTTTTTTAATTCTAAAAATGCAAACAAAGTGTAAAAAATATGAAACTTGGCATGGTGTCAATAGATAATTCCTAGAGGCTATAGTAAAAATTTGACAAGGTTTCACAAAAATTGTGATGTACACTGATTAGAAACTGAACCATCTCTGAGCAAGAATCATGGTTTTGAGAGGGAATCGGTTAGGTCTAAAAACGAAGTGTCGGTTGCTTCATCGGTTAACCATTAAACTTTTTATACACTTAACATAAACCATCACATGTTCCATGTCAAAAATTGGTATTTTTTCGGGTTCGTTTGCTATATTTAAGGCATTAAGTGCATTTCTAGGCATTTAACGGATATAATTCAAATTTGAACTGTAAGTACATGAAAAAGTTGGCAAAATAGGTTGAAAATTCTTATTTATGTTAATGAGTCTATGTTTAGACCTTATCAAATAAAATAAGAGGAATTCCAAACATCAGGGTGCCAAGACTCGACCCCGAACATTGAGCTTATTTGCTTTTGAATTCAAAAAAAATGCAAACAAAGTATGGAAAACATGAAACTTGTAATGGTGTCAATATATGATCTCTAGAGGCTGTGGTAAAAATTTGAGAATGTTTCACAAAAGTTGTGATGTATACTACTTAAAAACAAACCATCTCCGAGGAAGAATCATGGTTTTGAGAGGGAACGGGCCAGGTTTGAAGTCAAAGTCTCGGTTGCTTAATCGGTTGAACTTTTAAAAAATTATACACTCAACATACACCATCACATGTTCCATGTCAAAAATTGGCATTTCTCCTGGTTTGTTTGCTATATTTAAGCCATTAAGTGCATGTATAGGCACAACAAGATCGAGAAACAAGTGGGATTCCCTCCACTCCTGTGCCATGCGGTGGGCAATGGCGGCGAGCCAAGGAAGAGTGGAGCATCCCCGTGCTAGCCCATGCTCCCTCATCTCCCTTGCTCTGGCACATGCGCCCCTCCCGTGCTCGTACACCATGCTGGATGCCACCACTCGATGGTACGGGATGCCATGGCCATGAACCGAGCAAGATGAATAGCTCAACATTGATAAGAGCAAGCATGACTGGATGATGAGTGAGCACGTACGTAGGCCGGCGGGCGCCACCGGCATCTATTTTTTTAATTCTGCTAAAATGGTTTACCTAGTGCATTGTGTGGGGTACTCAGCAAAACCCATGAACATGGGGTAGGTGCCATTTTGTCGGTAGGTCGTTAGGCACTCTATTTTGCCGAGTACCCCTAAACTACACTTGGCAAAGAATTTGCCGAGTGCACAACAAAAGGCAGTCGGCAAACCCTGCTTTGCAGAACGGGGTATGTCGAGTAGGCTTTGCCTAGTGTAACACTTGATGAAGCCTTAGCCGAGTCTTTTGGGGCCATCACCGAGTATACCTAGCACTCGGCAAATAGTCATATTCCAGTAGTGTGGGAACCCTAGGTGTTCCTTTTGCAATGAAAGAGAGTCATCCCAACATTTGTTTTTCCTGTGCCCTAATACCAAAGTGGTTTGGCACATAGTGGGATCTCTCCTAGGGGATAATCTCTGTCCAAATAACATCTGGCAGTACTATGCATGGTGTTATGCCTTTTTCCTTGGAGGGGAAAGGGTTTATACTGTTGGTTTGGCTCCTATTTGTTGGGCCATCTGGAACTGTCGTAACAGAGCTAGTTTTGAGTTTAAACTTCCTAAAACTCCCTTCAAAGTGGTGTTTGTAGCGTGTGCTTCCTTATTATATTGGGCATGTATGCACAAGAGCGAGGACGTGGACATGCTAAAGCTGGGAGTGAAGCTACTCAGGGAGAATGCAACCAATCTGATGAGGATTTGCACTTCTATGCAAGGTGGTACTGTACATTTTCGTGAAGGCACGGTCCACTGTGAGTCTTTTAGCATCGATGTTCTTACTGGCTTGGGAATCTGATGGAAGCTAGTTCAGTTTTTGCTATCTAGCCTAAGTGCTAACTATGTAATGCTGAAGTTGTAGGGGAATGTTCTACTGCTTCCACTAATCTAGAAAGGTGTTGGGCCGCCCAGGTGCAGAGGTTTGGAACAAGCAACAATTTCCCACAATTGGATCCTTAAGGTTTACCAAACCCATAGGAGCTTTGAATTGCAACCAATGATTAGTATATGCACACACAAATACAGAACTTGCATCGGCCCCCAACGAAACTGGTAAGATTATTAATCTTACTAGCCTTGCTAGTTACAAGAATTAATGCAACTTGTGTTTGGAAATATTGATTGCAATGAAAGAAACAAAAGTAAAGAATTATAAAAATGGATATGAAAATGTGTTGATCGAGTGTGAAAGCAATAGGAATGAATGGACTGGGATCCATAGTTTCACTAATGGCATCTCTCTAATAAAAGATAACATGGCATGGTGAACAAATTACAATTGTGTATTGATTAAATTACAGTTTTTATGAGTATGATTATACATGGCATAATTGCATATAGGCATCACGTCCAGATATCTATAGACCCTTAATCCAATACTATCTATAGCTAATACTCCAACCCAAGACCGCTATCCAGCATGCATATCAAACTTTTAAGTAAAACAGAGTATTGCATTAAGTATGATGACATGATGTAGATAGTATATTGTTTTCACCCTGCTTTAAAAGGACAACAACGCAACTATCTTTTTATCCTTGGTGCCAACAATATAATACGAGCCTTTTCCACTTTCTATCACTGTGGTAGATTACTTGTAAGATTGAACCTAACTAACATACACAACTCCCTCTTGGAGATCATTCATCTAAACATGGCTAGTAAAAGACTAATCGATCAGAGAGCATATATGTCTATAAACTATGTAGCAACAAACTCATAAGAATCCAACAAAAATCATATATGGATCTAATCTTAAAGTGAAAATTCATCACACCACAACAAACACACCATTAAAGATTACATCAGATGGATCACAATCATGTAGGGCAGCTCATGTGATCATTGTATTGAAGAAGAAGGGAGAGATTGCGATCTAGCTATATCTATGGACCCATAGTCCAAAGGAAACTACTCATGGGTTGATCTAGCAAGGTTGATATAGTTGGCCACCATGATGAATCCCCCCCAACAGAGTACTAGAAAAGGTCTCCAGACTGGATCGCCGTGAAACAAAGAGCTACAGCGGTAGAAAAATTCCTCGATAATTACTTTTAGGGTTTTTGGAGCATTATAAAGGCAGCAAAAGAAAGAGGCAGAGGAGAAGCCTCCTGTGGGGCCCACGCGGCCACCCCCGGGCCACACCTCTTAGTCGCACGGGGCCCACAGGGCTCCCCCTAGGCAGGGCCAGGTGGCTCTAGAAGCTTCCCAACTCAAAACTTTTTCCCATATTTTTTATGGAGTTTTTTGGGCTCTGTAAAATTCATTTTCCTTAAAAGTCCAAAAAAGCATTAAAAACTAACTGGCACTGGGCCCTAAATTAATAGGTTAGTCCTAAAAAATAATAAAAGTTGGTGCCAAAACTATATCAAAGTAATACAATTATAGCATGAAACAAGCAAAAATTATACATACGCTTAGGACATGTCATCTACGCAAAATAATTTTTTATGATTTACGAGCAAGCCTAGGATCACTATGGAGATATAGGTAACGATGATCATACCAACAACCAATGCAACAGAAGTAGAGAAGATTGTCGGTGAAGCCTGCCGATTCCCGTAGCTAGGTTATATCTCCCAGCTAGGTTATATCTCCCAGATCTAGTGTCGAAATACACAACACCTCCAAGGTATCCATGTGTACCTATCTAGCAACACCATAGCACTCCATGGAGCTTGTACGAAGAACAATGGGAAGATTTAGAGGGACAACCAGCCTAGCGGCATACATGAACTAGATCAGATCTTGTTGGAAAAAGGTAGGTGGCAGCTAGCAAGGGAGAGGTTGGCCGAGGGATTTTTTCTATCCTCCTGGTGCGCCCCCTATCCCACTATATATAGGTGGCCAGGGGAAGCCGCCCCCAGGGTTGCCTTGCCTCCCAAGCAAAGGGGTCATATCCCAGCAGAGGGTCTTCCGGAACCTTATAGAACATCCAGAAGCTTCCACCATATTCTATAACTTTTTCGTGCCTTCCGAAACACTTTCGGACATCACCGGGACACTCTGGGACATCCCAGAACACTTCTGAGATCATCCAAAACACTTTCAGAACCCTTCCCTCTCAATCTCCATCATCTCATAGTACTTCTAAATGTCGCTAGTCGTTATGTGTGTGACCCTATAGGTTCAGGCATATGCGGACATGTCCGGAACACGTTTTGATCAATAACTATCATCGGGATCTAGACACCCATCATAGTTCCCCCTTATCATCAAAGATATATATCGAGCTAACCTTGTATTACCGCATACAATCCCCTTTGCCTCTCGATACATTACATAAACCAAGGCAAAACTTTGACGGTATCGGCGTGATCAACTCCTTGATCACTATACCTAGTTATCCTCATTACCAGTTTATACTCTTTTCTTGTTTCTGTATTTTGATATCCCCATGACTAAATTTTAGTCACAATACCTAGCCAGGCGATGCTGGACACCATAATACCGAGTGGGCCTAGAGTGTATTTCTCCATTGCTGGAGGGGTAAATCCCAGTCTTGATATATCTAGCATCACGACATACTTTTTTAGCAAACCCAAGTCACCTTTATAATTCCTAGTTACATAGTAATGTTTGGCAACCCCAATGTAACCATCCGGTATCCTATTTTACGATATTCTCATGGTCTAAGGATGTGAGTAAACTTTAATGCTTTATTTGAAAATACCGATAACATGTTGATAACATGATCTCGCAGTATCTCATAAGTTGGGTCTATCCCTTACAATGTGCTCTCATTATTGATAGCATCCTCGTTACTTTAACTATGCCCATGGTCAGGAAAATAGAACCATGAACAATACATGAGCTAGTCCAGAGGCCTGACAAGGGATTTGTTTGGCATTTTTCTTTCTACACATGCAATTAGTTTTTCCTCTGAATCTCACATTCAAGAACCAATGCAATTCTAGCATAGAAACATAAACTTAATTATGAACATGGAAATACATTAATAATAACTTTATTATTGCCTCTAGGTCATATTTCAAAATAGTCTCCAACTTGCACTAGAGTCAATAATCTAATCAAAGCTAATGCACTTAACACCTATGTTATTCGAGTGTTGTTCGTGCTTCGCATATGGTAGAGGCTTCATCAATGGATCTGACACATTTAAGTCCATGTGTATCTTGCATATCTTTACGTCTACATGCTCCACTAATTCTCTAATTATGTGGAATCGACATTGTATATGTTTGGACTTCTGGTGGGACCTTGGTTCCTTGGCATGGGCTACGGTGCCACTATTCATAATTAAGCTCCATAGGGCCCAGCATGCTTGGAACCATACCAAGTTCAATGATGAACTTCTTGATCCAAACGCCCCCCCCCCCCCCCCCCCCCTTTGCCGCTTTTGAAGCAGTAATATACTCAGCTTCTGTTATAGAATCCACCACAGTGTTCTTCTTGGAACTCTTCCAGCTCACTGCGCCACCGTTTAGTGTAAACACAATACCTGGATCACTCTGGTATCTGCTCGTAACTCTTAGAGCATAGGACACATCCGGTCGTGTACATATCAAGGCATACGTGATAGATCCAATCATAGAAGCATATGGAATCTTACTCAAGCATTCTCGCTCATCAGTCATCATAGGACACTGACTCTAGCCCAAACCTTTTCCATGTGACATTAGCAAGAACCCTTTCTTCATGGTTTTCATACTGAGGCTCTTCAATATCTTGTCAATATATGTACTTTGGCTTAACCCTATTAGGCACTTTGATCTATCTCTATAGATCTTTATGCCCAATGTTTATGCACTGCCCTCCCCCACACCCCTTTTGCAAGAAAGTCTTTCTTGAGAAACACACCATTCTTAGAGAAAAACACTTTGCCTTTGGTGTAGTGATAGAAGGAATACAAGATGGTTTCGTTGGGATAATCTACAAAGTAGCACTTACTTGATTTGGGATCAAGATTATTTGATTGTAAACACTTTACATATGCATCGCATCCCCAAATTTTAAGAAAAAAGACAAATTAGGTTTCTTCCCATGCCATGTCTCATATGGTGTCATTTCAGCCGATTTAGATGGTGCTCTATTCAGTGTAAAAGCCGCAGTCTTTAAAGCATAACCCTAAAAAGATAATGACAAATCAGTTAATGACATCATCGATCTCACCATGTTTAACAATATTCGATTATGTCTCTCAGACATTCCATTCCTCTGTGGCATTCCAGGAGGCGTATGTTGTGAAACTATTCCATGGCTCTTCAGATGTTCGCTAAACTCATAACTCAAATGATCACAGAAACTTGATTTTCTTATTATGATGAGTTTCTACTTCATGCTAAAATTCTTTAAACTTTTCAAAAGTTTTAGACTTATGTCTCATTAAATAGAGATACCCATATCTATTCAAATCATCAGTGAAGGTAATGAAGCAAAGGAATCCACCGTGCACAGATACTCATTGGTTCGCATACATCCATATGTATGACCTTCAATAAGTTAGCCGCCCGTTCCGTATGGCCTGTGAATGACGTCTTAGTCATTTTACCCATGAAAGTTCGCAAGTGTCAAATGATTCATAATCAAATGACTCCAAAAGTCCATCACATGGAGTTTCTTCATGCGCTTTTTGCCAATGTGACCCAAATGGCAGTGCCAGAAATAAATGGTATTCAAATCATTAGTCTTGCGATATTTAGCGCCAGCATTATGGATGTGTGTATCACCATCAAGATTCATAATAAACAACTCATTCACAATGGGAGCATGGCCATAAAATATCTTATTCATAAAAACTAAACAACCATTTTTCTCATACTTAAATGAATAATCATCTTGCAACAAACATGATCTTGAAATAATATTTTTGCACAAGGCCATAACATAGTAACACTTACTAAGCTCTAAAATGAATCACGAAGGTAGTATACAGACAACAAGCATGGTAACTTTTACTCTGTTCCTAGTGCGCATAAACTCCTCGTCCTTAGCTAGTTATTAAGGTCTTTGAAGTCCTTGCATCAAGTTGCAAATGTGAGCAACTAATCTGGTATCCTCGTGACTAACCCCTTAGTCACAATACCCAAGAATTACATTTTGGACCAGTAAGAAATACATCTATAACATGTATGACACTCATACCTGAGCTGGACTTTCTTATCTTCCTCTTTTCTACCATATACTTCTTGTAGTTCCTCTTCCGATGTCCCTCCTCTTTACAGAAGAAGCACCCAACATCAAGAGTGGTGCTAGCCTTGGACTTCCTAGGCATGTCAGTCTCACTAACACCCTTGGATTTGCCCTTTTCTATGACTTGCCCTTTTTCTTGAAGTTAGTCATTTTATTCATCATCGTCACATGACCGGCGTCCTTCTAGATCCCACCCTCGACAGTCTTAAGCACAGTGAACATTTCACCTATACTCGTTTCCTCAGCCATCTTACAATCAAACAAGGCTTTGGATATCTCATATCTTTTAGGCCTTGCTTGTTTCTAAAATAAACCTTTCTGCTCCTAGATTATCTCATAAGCACCTAGTTTTCAAAACACTTTTGAAGTTCAGGTTCCAGGGAGGCAAACATAGCATACTGTACTGTGATGGAATCATTACTCTTGAATTAAAAGACGTGAGTCTCATCATCTGTAGTGTTAGCAGGGAGAGCACGGAAAATTTGCAATAGGACGTAGTCCTTCTTGGCACTTTTGAGGACAATCCTCACATTACGGTACCAGTCCATAAAGTTATTACCAGATGTATATAGTTTATCAATCTGAAACAACAGAGTAAGAGGGAAGGTGGAAATGCGTGCCATTCTTCTACAATGATAATGCAAATACACTTAGACATTGTTCATAATTAATGCAACTCAAATAAACACTTAATTAGATTATACACCCACTAAAATAAAAATCCCTCATAATTGATTACTAGTGATTCAAGATCCATGACTCACTTACTCCGCCATTGATGTGACATCACTGATGATGGAATAATGAGACCAGTAGGTCAACATGCCAATCATATCCCCATATTACTCTTGTTCATCTTTCGATGGGTGTGTTCCAAACCCAAGATGATCTTGCAAATCTCGTCAAGGCAACCAAGTGCACTGCAGTGTGAACGGTTCACACCCATCTTATACATGTCAAGCCTATCGTACCCATGTGACATAGCGCACCTCAGAATGGCAAGTACTTCAAATGGTGCTACACTTGGATGAACACTAACCCGTTGATATTTGTGTGAGAGATCACCCTATTTAACAATGTCTACAACACATTAAACAAGGTGCAAAAAGGGATTAACCTCATGTGCAATCAAATTAACATGGTATGGTATAGCCCCTTCATGTTGAAAAAATCCGGACGCCATCGCTCCTTTTCCTTCAACATCTTCTAGTGGAGAACTCCTTCGCATATGGCTTAGCGTTGAGGTCCATCAATATGACGGACCATCTGAGTACCACTATAGTTAGATAGCCGCCGCACATGGCAGCCCAGGATATCACACTAGCACATGCATTTACAACATGTATCATAAACACGGGCATATCTACAAGAAGGATTTATAAGCCATTGTCGCTTGAATAATATAGCATAACCATAAGTGGTACTTTATAGAGATAGGGGCAACGGAAAATGTCTTCTAGGGTAGCACGAACTTGGAGCGACTCCAATCCACAGGGATCTGGCTGGGTTACTCTCCTACCTTGTGAATGCTCAGGCTTCTCGCTAGTGGAAGATGGGTCCTCAGCGGAATCCGGCCACATTAAAAGCCGGGTGAGTGCTTTGAATGTACTCGCAATCTAACCAAATAACATATACTCCAAGCAAAGCAATCCATGGTATTCAAGCATGCATCAACTATCTTAACAATACTAACTATCATGTCATAGAAGAATTATCTAGCAAGATAAATAACTAAATTAAATACAATATGATAAAGATAAAGCATATCAATAATTGTATCATGTTCAAGTTCATTCTCGTGATCCATTCCAGATCATATCCAAGTTCTTACGGTCATCCGGCCATCTTTATCATAGCCATCCCATGGTTGTAGCTCAAGTTCTTGACATCACCCGATGCCCATGCACCTGCACTGCAAGTCTGATAAATCTCACTTTTCCATGGTTCATTATTAGCAATGAGTTGGTATGGTTTATACCTCCAAACTCGACACAGACCAAATAGTGTGACCTAGTACAAGATGTGTCCATTACCGACGATGCAGCTATACGAATAGGTTGACACTCTGTAGAGGTTGTACACTTTACCCACACTATGGAGACCTTCATTCCATACCTCGGTACACTTCCCTTATGGGTGGACTAGTGCTGCTCCGACAAAACCCGTCTACCACATGACACTCTTACCGTATCACTGACATGCCGCCTGGGTCATGCCATGGAGAAGAGAAACTGGGCCCCTGCCACCCCGTGGCACAAACTATCCCATCCGAGATTCAATAATCTCGTAAGCGCTTAACCATAATGACCCAGGCTCTCGAGGTTAGATGCTACCTACCAGGCCCCCATAGCACACCTGCCTAACCTTCCCACTTTGGTGACATCAATAAGAGGCATGTCAATAGACCAAAGTTTTGGCCTTCCCATTAAAGGCAAGTGTGGCCGCACTGAATATAGCTCAGTTCGGTGGCACTATGACTCGATCTAGCCAATGGAGGAGGTTGTTATTGTTACGTCCCATTTTTTTTATCATTACATCAAGTAACCTTTGTTCTTCCACCTATTCAGGTTAATATTACTTAGGATAAAGAATTATGCATCAATGTAGAAGCATAACAACCTAGCTCCATATCAGTATCACATAAGAGTCGTTAGTGCAATAGTATTATACACCTAGCATCAACATGTTTCTAGGTACAAACATACAAGAACAACATAGAAGTATATCAGATGGCTGACTTGCCTTGGAGTCAAAGGATTCATCAAGTGGAAGTGCGATCATCTCACGAAAAAGATTCATCGAAAAAATTCTCCACTAGAAAAGCCTAAGTATACAATATGTGTATGTGTGCTGTTTTAGGGAGTAGCCACAGGAATGGAAATGATTGCATTGTATCTGGCTCAGGAAAAGATGAACGTGGGCTTTGGAATCAAATGAATCAGAGTTACGATCAAAAGATATTGCATATTTTTACCTAGGAACCTTTCTATGAATATTTTATTTACCTCTGGGTCCTAAACAGAAATCCCGCGAAAAAGAATAAATGGCATTGTGCACTTGGGCTGCCGTGGGCTGAATCTACTTCGGATGGGCTTAGCTGGCCGAGATAGCTATGGCGTCAAAGGCGACTTTCATGAAATACGCATCTTGCAAAGGAAGACGCCATTATCCAGAGCCGCTTGCTCTTAAAATGAAGGGGGCCCGGGATGTCAGTACTCACCCGCTTACAGGTGGTACCCGTCGTATTGGTTCACCCAATGCCCCCTTCTTTAACGACCCGCAGCATGGGAGAGATCGCCAAGGATCGGGACAAGCTCATGGGGAAATTTCGCACCCGGGGAAGGTTGAGGCGCTGCACAAGGCGGCCGAAAGCATTGCCTTGGTTGACTAGATCACCGCACTGTAGAGCTTTGTTAGGGCACTGCTAGAGGTCATGCCAGTCAAAAATTGGTGGGGCTGGAGGTCTGAGAGGTTTAGGGGGGCTTTGTATTAGATTAATTGGCCGGGGATGCAGTGGGACCTCGGCTTCAACTGAGCAGTTTGGCATTGGTGATATCGCCTGATGTGGGGAGGAAGACCACTAGGGCTCAATTAACTTGGGAGGAGGGTTCTTGGCACGACAGAGGAGGCTGGTGTGCCCAAGAGAGCGTGGGTGTGGGCTACTTATAGCTGGGCGATGATCCCGTGGCCATAAGCCGCCATAGAGTTGCTAGCTAATGAGGGGGCTGCACTAGCCGTGGTTGTGAGCGTCGCCGACCTAACATATGTCTAAGAGATGTGACAGCGAGGAAGGAGCCAAGAGAGAATAGGACAGAAGCGGTCATGGGTGCGCACTGGGAAGGTCAGTGCAGCGGAGCTCGTCGCGGCCCGGTGAGGAAGTGTCCGAGGGAAGGAGGTGACTGGGAGGGTGAGTGGACGGTGGAGAGCCTTTTGGCGCAAGGGGATAGCAGGGATCTGACAGAGCTGACCTCCCGACAGGATGCGCGGCACATAGTGCAGTTTTTTGCATGGCCGACGCATGGTCACCACATGAATAGCATGGCAAAGCCACTAATTTGACTTCATGACATGTCAAAGAGGTGCGTTGACGCTTGTGGAGTCAACTTGGGTGGTCTAGATGCAAAGGAAGGCTTTGAGGCGATGGATTTGGTATGAAAACTTCACTAGATAGCAAGTGCTTGTGGTGTTTTGTGGATAGATGACCTGGTGATTTGATATGGTTTTTGGTGGAGAGTGATAAGGTTTCCAGATGAGTCCTACTGCCAATTTTCAGATCTTATAGATAAGGATCCAATGTACTTGCTTCACAAATATCAATTCTGGACAGAAACTAGGGTTAGAGCATGTGCTCAAAAATTGCATTGTGCACATGGCTATTTTTGTGGATTTGGAGCTTGTGAGGCTAGGATAAGCTCCCCAAATTGTTTAAAATTTTTCCAAGCAATAGAAATAGGGGTTGCTTTAGAAAGGGCCAAAATTTAATTCTTGGGTTTGTAAAGGAAAAAATCATTTGCCTTATTATCCTTGACCCAAGGTTTTTACCAAAGCACAATATAGGGTCAAGGATCATCCCCGAATATTCTCATGAGCTTTGGAGATGTCTAGGTATTTATCTGGATTTAATTCCTTCAGTGGGTAGAATAAGGAACTAATTTTAAATGGAAAAAATGCATATGATATGGCAATATTTTTGTAGATCTAGGGTTTATAGGAGTAGGATAGTCTCTAGGAATTTTTGGACGATTTTTAGAGGAAAGGAAATTGAGGTTCCTTTGTAATGGTAAGATTAGAGTTTTACTCTCCGATAATTGGGAATTAGGGTTTTAGGGGTAAAAACCTATGGATAAGATTTTTGGTGGCTTGGATGAATTGAGAAGAATCTCTGTGTTGAGGGGAAAGGCACCATCAACATTAATCCAAGATCCAAAGAATATCCAAGAATATCAAAACAAAAAGATGGGAGTAAAATCCCGCAAAAGAAAAACCGAGTGAAAATCAGGGTGTTACAAACCTACCCCCCTTAAATGCGGGCTTACCTCCCGGCTAAGAGGACTTTGGGGTTTATCCTTGGATAAACTTGATGTCTTGTTCTTTCTATACGCTAACATTTTTAGCTGCCCCCATTAACGACTCGGGTGCTGTTTTTTCTCAAATGGCTCTATTGAATCCTTCTCTTTACTTTTAGGTGTACCGTGTGTTCTGGTAATTTGTGACCTGGGGTCTGTGTGTAGCGAGAAGCACCGACAAATAACTTGGCTCCCATGCCCTGGAGACTAGCTGCTTTGGATTTTGTTGCGATACTTCGTACCCTAATTGCCATGGGCAAGGCATCCTTCCATAATACACGCCATTGCATGTATACCATTATTGCCTCGAGTAACTGTGGGTAGCTGTCCTTCTGTATCATCAAGGAAGAATCCTCAGTCCAATTATTGGTTCTGTACCGGGGTGTTTTTTTCTATCTTGTGCATTCAGCCTTTGTGCTTATGTACTGATGCTTTATTGTCTTTGGGTGATCGATAATTCTGTTCCCAAAAACTACACTGGAGTTTGTTGTAATACTATGTACCTCTATCTAGCATTCTTAGTCTTTGAAGTCCCTCACTTTCTTAAAGATTTTTGTCTTAGTTGGTGAGAGAACAGAATATTTTCTCAGCTCATTTCCTGCTGTAGGGTCCTCTCTTTTGTGACATGTGTACCTTCTAACCAGGTATTAATAAATAGAACAAGGTGTACTGTGGTCTATCTCTTGATGTCAGTATCATGGGGCAGGTAAGTGTGGGAATCCAACCAACAAGGGATTTGTTTTTCCATGTAAAGCCTTTCTGGCTGCCATAACATACTGGTGGTTTTATTCCTTTGCCACTAAGATGCCTATCTCATCTTCATGGATTCTTTTTGTCAGCTCTTATCCTTATGGGGTCCAAAAATTAAACATTATTTCAAGTCCCTTCTGACTGTGGCAAGAAAAATTGGTGACTCTTATTTCTGTTCCATGTCAAGAAATTTGTTGCCTTGTTAGGGCAGTATAATTTATTCCATCAGGTTGTATAGAATAGCCACTCCCAGGATGTTAGTCATTTTTGTCTAGCTGCTCCTTTGAGGATGGACTGGCAGGGGAGGTGCCATATCCAAATAATGATCCACCATGTTCCTCATTGTGTTTATGATTTTCTTTCTGAGCTGAATGACTAGAGCATGAGTATTCATTTATGAATTGCCATATTTCCATGTGCCTCCTTAAAATCAAAATGTGTTGCTCACTTAGATAGCTTAGCATCAGTATCTTTTGCAGTCCTTTTTATGACCTCTGAGCTGATCATAATATGATTATTTTTTGTGTAGCTTCCGGAGCATAGCCTTTTATCTTGGTTGGTGGCCTGTATTCATGAGGAATACGATATGCTCATATGTAACCACAAGTAGTGCATTCTTGTGGCTGAATATGCAAGAGTTTCATAGGGATTAAGGATAGCAACTTGTCGGTGTGGGGAAGCCTTATCTCGGTGACCATCATGGCGATTGTTAGTCCTTTTTTTGGGGTGTCCCTTTCTGTGGATCAGCCATGTCTTGCAAATATGGCTCCTTGGTCACAACTTAGCTTGTCGGGCTTGCATGTTGCTAAAGCGTACCTACAACTTTCTCTTGCACATCTCATAGGGGTTGCTGCATCCTTATCCTTCTTTGAAATATAGGGCCGATGTTTCTATAAACACAGTCATACCCGTGTACGAGTGGCTCGCATGAACTTGACTACATGCTCACAACAAATGCAGAAATAGGTGTAGATTCTTATGAACAATTAAGCTCTAAGGCAGACATAGCTCGCTTCTTGATATAGTCCATACTCACTTCAATGATTGTGGGTCTATCTTCAAGGTGTTCCTTAAAATACTACCAATTCCATTTGGCATCGACTTCCATCAATAGTGCTGACTTTCACGGTGGCGTGTTGGAGAAGAATGACTGCCTTCCATTAGAAGCTATCAGCTGACTGTCAAGCTCTCGAGTTTAGAGTGATGCACTTGCAGAAACTTCATGTATACTGATGCAGTGTTTCCTTGACTATGGATTTGTTGTAGAAGTCTATCACAACATCCCTTTGTTTTTCAGCTTGATCTCCTGTTGTTGTTTGGTGCCTCAACATACATTTGAGTACTTTGCTATTATTGAATCCTGGATTGTTTTCTTGGATTAATCTGAATGTGAGGATATGGCCCTTCTCTTTCTTGATGCATTTAAGGATATCAGTCATCCGGGCAGTTGCGAACTTATCTGAATATTTTTCGCAAACCTTGTTCACCGTGCCTAGAAAAATTTGTTTGTGCACCGGTAAATCCAAAAGTATGCATTGAAATCCTTATTGACAACATACCAGAGTTTTGACGTTGCTCTCAGCACATCCTTGAATTATATCTTCTATGAGTGATAAATGGTTCTTGAGTCCATTGAAAGAGAAGGACACAAGTTTCACAGCCTTGCTTCGAGGACGGGACTATTTGTTACTACTGGTGTCCATTTCTGATAGTTCATCTGACTGTCTCTTAGATAACACACGCTCGGAGAGAGTTGTCTGAAATTTTTAGGTGGGAATATTCTGGCCTTGTCCGTTGTACACATATCCTGCTTATGATTTACTCATTCTTTGCTGATTTGGTGCCATTGTCCTGGGTATTCTGTAGTTGACTTGGCTTTTCTTGAACTTGGATTATTGGGTATTATCCAAGTTGTATGCTAGTCTCTTTAGTCAATACTTGCGGAGGGATCACATCAGAACAAAAGAGCAAAACCGGTAGAAGAAGCAAGAACCATGAAGAACCAAAAACACCAAGAAGCAAATAAAGCTCAAAACTCATGGACTATATGCACATGGGTGCAGATCCACTAGTATAACTAGTCTAGTGCACTCGATGCCTCTCTAAGGATTTAGAAGCAAAACCACACAATGCTCCTGGTAGCAAACGATGTCAAGCTTTCACTACTTCCTTAGGGAGAACATCCACCAAGACTCGACACAAGACTGTAGCCAAGGGTGACTTGGTCACTAACCTTGGGTTATATGGGATAAAGAAGAGTTTGTTGTCACTTCACAAAGGAAACTAGAGGTAAGGAAAGAGATGCCATGGTTAGCAAGCAAGGTAGGAGTATCTGGTTTACCTATGGGTTGAGGGCTCACAGGTCATTACCTGGCATGGGCATTTCACACAGAAGGCAAAGGCCATGAGAGTTGGGTATGATACTGTGTAAAACTTATGATATTTCTTTTGATCAATAGTAGCCATGTCGGTTTGGCAAAGATGGCTGAAATCCATCTGGGCTTTCTGCTGAGCAAGAGATAATGAAATCCAGCTAGGGTAATATATAGTCAGCATGGCTGCTCTGATACCATGTCTATGATGGACCATTTGCGTATCACTGTAGCTAGATGACCGCCAGACATGCCAGCCCAGCATATCACACTGGCGCGTGTTTACAACACGTATCATAAAGATATGCATATCTACCAGAAGGGTTTATAAGCCAATATGGCCTGAATAATATAGCATAACCATAAATAGTATTTTACAGAGATAGGGGCAACAGAAAATGTCTTCTAGGGTAGCACGGACTTGGAGTGGCTCCAATCCACAGGGATCTGGTTGGGCTACTCTCCTAGCTTGCGAATGCTCTGGCTTCTCACTGATGGAAGACTAACACGTCTCAAATGAATGTATAATTTTTTATTGTTTCATGTTATTATATTATCACTTTTATATAATTTTATAGCAATTTACATTATTTTTTTGGACTAACCTATTAATTTAGTGCTCTGTGCTAGTTGTTGTTTTCTTCTTGTTTTTGGTTTCACGGGAAATCAATATTCAGGAAGGTCAAAACATGATGCCAATTTTTGATGATTTTTTTTGGACGATGAAGGACTCTAGAAGCTTTGGGGGAGGACCATATGACCACTCGGGGTCCCACACGGCCAGGTGGTACACCCTGGCCATAGGGCATGCTGCTAGGGCGTGTGGGGCCCACAGCAACCGCCTTTGCCTACCTCCACCGCCATATAAATACTCAAACCCTTCGCCATATTTTAAAAAAAATTATCGCCGCCGCAAGTTCCTATTTTGCGAAGATCCAATCATGAGGCCTGTTCCAGAGTTCTGCCGGAGGAGGATGCCATTGCCGGAGTCTTCTTCATCAACCTTGCTACCTCCATGATGATGTGTGAGTAGTTCCATTAGGACCTTAGGGTTCATAGTAGTAGCTAGATGGTTCTCTCTCTTTTGGACCTTCAATACCATGTTCCCATGAGCCTTCTTATGTGATCGGGATCAATTCGATGTAATCAATGGTGTGTTTCTTGGGACATGATGAATTGTCACTTTATGATCAGATTGTTCATTGAAATCAATTGAATCTTTTGAGGTTTTCTTTCTGTATAATTAAATAGCTTTGCATGCTCTTCGATCTATCTATCTTCTTTAGCCAAGTTTGATGGGTTTTTCTTCAGAAGGAGTGGTACTTTGTAGTGGGTTTAATCTTGCGGTGATCTAACCGAGTGACAATAAGGGCTAATGCATGTATTGTATTGTTGCCACTAAGGATAAAATGGCGGGGTTTTGTCATATTGATTGACTTTTTCCTATCTACATTATGTCATCTTGCTTATTGTGATACTCTGTTTCTTGCAAACTTAATACCTTGAGATGCATGCTGGACAGCGGTTTTGGGGTGGAGTATTAGTAGTAGATGCAGTTGGATTAATGGCCTACTTATCATGAATGTAATGCCTATATGAGATTATACCATGAATGATCATAGTCATAAATATTGCAATTTGGTCGATTGCCCAACTGTAAATTGTTTACCTTACAATTCGCCTGTTTTTGAGAGAGATGCCACTAGTTAAACTATGGCCCCCTGGGTCTATTCTCCATTACTGAATTATTCTATACAATTGCTACTACAATTTTGCAGTGTTACCTTGCTACTATCTATCTCTATCAGTTCCATTTAATCTTGTAACTAGCAAGACAAGGGGTTTGACAACCCTCTTGCAATGTTGGGGGTGAGTGTGTGTGTGTGTGGGTTTTGTGCGCAGGTGATGCTAATGTTGCTAGCTTGGGAGACTCCTACTGGATTGTTAACCTTGGTTCTCTAACTAAGGGAAATACTTGCTACCATTCTGCTTCACCCTTACATTTGGGGGAATCCCAACAACTCCTGCGGGAGCAAGCAAGATTTCTAGGGCCGTTGTCGGGGAGTCTTCTACCTACCAAACCAGGTGCCTTCACCCAAATACATTACATACTTGTTATCTATCTTGCATAGTTACTTTTGCTTTTTTTCCTTGCTTGCATATTTGCTTGCCAAAAAAATCTCCAAAACTACCAAAAATATTTTCCTTTTCCACTTTTGTGTCTTGCTATCATGGCTAGTTCTTCACTTGTCATTTCCACGCCCGAGCTACAAGTACTTCATTTTAAACAACAGGGTGGAGAGAGTTTAAAAAATGCTTGGTATAGAATTTGTGATGCTCAAAATAGATCTACTCGTAAGCAATCTACCATAATTCTTCTTAGGAATTTTTATGTTGGCGTTACCATTTGGTATAGGTTTGTCCTAGATACTATCACCGGAGGATCTCCGTCAATTAAAGTTGATGAAACTAAAATAACTTTGGAGCATCTTATGCAGAGATTTGATATAATAGAGAATAAATATCACCTAATCAACAATTGGAAGAATTAGATAAAAAGATGCATAAAAAATTACGAAGTTAAGCTCCATGGTAGGGAATGCTTTAAAATTATTGAAGGAAAAAGAACCCCATACCGATAGAGTAGAACAAAGTCCTGCTAGAATAGATAAATTGGTGGAAGCAATAGATGTCTTGGGTTTATCTTTTGCCTCTATAAAAACTAATGAGGAGACATCTAAGAACAAAAATATGAAATTTACTTATGTGCATAAGGTTCCTAAACCCAATTTGGGTGCTTTGTCTAGTAAAGAGATAGGATATTTAAAGATGATAAGCGTGCACCCCACTTTTAGGAAGATAAAAAGGGAACCTAGTTTTGACACTAAAATTTTGGATTTCGTAAATAGGAGTGTTATGATTAATAGGATGCTAGGAACTCCTCCTAAGAAATCACATTGCTATATTGAAGAAATAAATGATGATAAACTTGATGCTTGCATTATGCCTACCAAAAAGGCATTAAAGAAAAGCGCTTGTTGGGAGGAAACCCAATGGTTATCTTTTTTGCTTTTTTGTGAGTCAACATGATTATTACTACTGTAGTAATTATGTTTATATCTTTTCTTTTATTTTTTGTGCCAAGTTGAGCCTTTGGGATGTTACAATTGCATGATTGTTAGGTTCTGTGCAGGAATAGAAACTTTTGCCTTTAGTATTCAAAATTTTATTCTGTAATGGGACATGGTAAATTCCTGAAAGTTTTACACAGTACTGCATTACAAATTGTCTATTACGTCCTAATTTTTCAGAATTTTGGGGGTTACATAAGTATAATATTCAATTAGTTCTTTACAGACTATCTTGTTTTTGATAGATTGCTATTATAGTTTTATTATCTAGTAGTTTTAGAGTTTTCATGGCTTATATTGGGGGATATAAATTATGGAAATGATAGGATACAGTAGCTAATACCTAAAATAATTATGCAACTTGTCTTGATAGTACATGATTGCGAGATTTATTTTTATATGTACTAACCTATCTCACGAGTTCTGTTGAGTTTTGTGTGGATAAAGTTTTTATGATTGAGGGGAGACATCGATATGAGAGGAACAAGGAGTGGAAAGAACCTAAACTTGGGGATGCCCAAGGCACCCCAAGATAATATCTAAGGAGACTCAAGCGTCTAAGCTTGGGGATGCCCCTGAAGGCATCCCCTCTTTCGTCTTCAACAATTATCGGTATGTCTCGGTTGGACCAAAGTTTTTATTTGTTCACATGATATGTGCTTTGCTTGGAGTGTCATTTGCTTTTATTTTAGTTTTGTTCGATAGTCTTTACAATCTTTATGTTCTGGTTGCACACCTTGAGAGACACACATTGATCATATAATTTTTAGAATTGCTCTTTATGCTTCACTTATATCTTTTGAGTAGAGGTAGTTATAGAATTGCTCTTGCACTTCACTTATACATGTTAGAGCATGGCGGTATAATATATTTTTATAGAAAAGATTAGGACTCTCTTGCTTCACTTTTATCTTTTTAGAGAGTTTAATAGTAATTGGTAATTTGCTTGGATTATATGTTGGTCCTAAAAATGATAGGTATATAGCAGTGGTATAATAAAAACTTGCATAAGACTTGTAGATTATTGAACATGATAAGTTTGATTATTTTCAATAGTTTTGCGATATTGAGGTAGTGATGTATGATTGTGTAAATGAACTGTCAATGTTTAGTATTAAATATCGGTGTTAAGGATCATGGGGTCGTACCTTCATTAATTTACATAAAAATGGGAACCGCTAGTATGGCAATGAGGTCCAAGTAGATGGTAACTTGAAGTAGACTAATCACATGTGAAAGGTCAAGGATTGCTCAACAGGGTTTTGCTCCACCAAATACTCCTCCTAGGGGCGTGGGGGTTGCATTTGCTTCGCGTCCATTGCTATTACAAAGTGCTTGAGTTCCTTGTGACTAATGTGAGCTTTTGCCTTTTTACACACTTCCACCTATCCATATTTTTGCTTAGCCTCTTCGGTACCGTGCATTGCCCACTCTCACCTCGAGACTTGGTGCAAGACTTCGCCAGTGCATCCAAACCCTGTGGGATGATTCATTCTCCTACACATAAAACCTCATTATATATTCTTCAAAATAGCCACCATACCTACCTATCATGGCATTCCCATAGCCATTTCAAGATATATTGCCATGCAACTTCCATTGTTACTATTCATTACATGACTTGAGTTTCATTGTCATTTTGCTTTGCATGATCACATAGAGCTAGCATCATATTTGTGGCAAAGCCACCGTTCATCGTTGTTGACATGTGACGCTAGATCATTGCACATCCTGGTACACTGCCAGAGGCATTCCTATGTAGCCATTTACATTTTTGAGTTATGAGTAAAAAGGTGTAATGTAATTAGAGTGTGCCCCTACCAGTGAGGATAAAAAAAGGCCAAAGAGCCCAACAAAAGAGGCTAAAAAGTGCCCAACATAAAAAAAATGAGAGAATGAAAAGAGAGAGGGGGCACACTACTATCCTTTTGTATACACTTGTGCTTCAAAGTAGCACCAAGTTGTTCATATAGAGAGTTTTCATATTTATCATTATCATACTAGTGGGGATCTTTACATTATAGAACTTGGCTTGTATATTCCAACGACGAGCTTCCTCAAATGCTCGAGGTCTTCATGAGCAAGCAAGTTGGTTGCACACCCCCACTTTAGTTCATTTTGAGAGCTCTCATACATTCATAGCTCTAGTGCATCCGTTGCATGGCAATCACTACTCCTCGCACCAATATCGATCTTCAAGCCTCTCCATTTCCTAAGGTTCAGCTGGATTGTTGTGAGACATTCTTAATTTTTCACTTCTTATAAAACCTCCATCATCATTATATTTGCCATTTAAGTGCCAAAGTCAAGCTCATGCTCGAGTATTGTGTAGGGGTTTAGTGGTTGGTTCAAGGCGGGCGTAGTTTCTGTGCCTCGCCCAAGCCTGAGCCTGTTTTGTTTCATGTCTGTCCCTATGATGGAGGCTTAGTATACTATGTTCTTGTGATACACTTGACTAATAATTGGTATGGAATCATGATATTTAGCATTTGTATTCATGAAAGGCAATGACTGTTTATTTGCATGCTCATGTGTCATTGTTTTAATATCAAATTGATAGACTATTGTGTTTAATCACTTTTGTCCTAAGTTCATACCACCTACATCATTTGATCAAGATTATGCTAGGTAGCATTCAACATCAAAAATTATCTTTGTTTATCATTTAACTACTCGAGGACGAGCAGGAATTAAGCTTGGGGATGCCGATACGTCCCAAATGTATCTATAATTTTTGATTATTTCATGCTATTATATTATCACTTTTACATACTTTTTATTGCAATTTATATTATTTTTCTGGACTAACCTATTAATTTAGTACCCAGTGCCAGTTGCTATTTTCTGCTTGTTTTTGGTTTCACAGGAAATCAATATTTAGGAAGGTCAAAACACGATGCCAATTTTTGGCAATTTTTTCTAGATGACGAAGGAACTAGAAGCTTCGAGGGAGGACCAGACGAGCAACAGGGGGCCCAAACAGCCAGGTGGCACGCCCTAGCCCTAGGGCACGCAGCCAGGGCATGTGGGGCCCACAGCAACCGCCTTTGCCATCCTCCATCGCCATAAATCCCTATAAATACCAAAACCCTTTGTCGTATTTTTAGAAGAATTTTATCGCCCCTGCAAGTTCCTATTTTGCGAAGATCCAATCTGGAGGCCGGTTCCGGAGTTCTGTCGGAGGGGGAAGCCATTGCCAGAGTCTTCTTCATCAACCTTGTTGCCTCCATGATGATGTGTGAGTAGTTCCATTAGGACCTTAGGGTCCATAGTAGTAGATAAATGATTCCCTCTCTTTTGGATCTTCAATACCATGTTCCCATGAGCCTTCTCACATGATTGGGATCAATTCGATGTAATCGGTGGTGTGTTTGTTGGGACATGATGTATTGTCACTTTATGATCAGATTGTTCATTAAAATCAATTGAATCTTTTCAGGTTTTCGTGCTGTATAATTAAATACCTTTGCATGCTCTCCGATCTATCTATCTTCTTTGGCCAAGTTTGATGGGGTTTTTTAGAGGGAGTTGTGCTTTGTACTGGGTTCAATCTTGCGGTGATCTAACCCAGTTATAATAAGGGCTAAGGCATGTATTGTATTGTTGCCACTAAGGATAAAACGACAGGGTTTTGTCATATTGGTTGACTTCTTCCTGTCTACATTATGTCATCTTGCTTATTGTGATACTTTGTTTCTTGCGAACTTAATACCTTGAGATGCATGCTGGATAGCGGATTTGGGGTGGAGTAGTAGTAGTAGATGCAATTGGATTAGCGGTCTACTTATCACAGACGTAATGCCTATATGAGATTATACCATGAATGATCATAGTCATAAATATGACAATTTGGTCGATTTTCCAACTGTAATTTGTTTACCATGCCATTCGCCTATTTTCGAGAGAGATGCCACTAGTGGACCTATGCCCCCTGGGTCTATTCTCCATTACTGAATTCTTCTATACTATTGCTACTACAATTTTACTGTGTTACCTTGCTACTATCTATCTCTATCAGTTGCGTTTAATCTTGTAACTAGCAAGATAAGGGGATTGACAACCCTCCCGCCGTGTTGGGGACGAGTGTGTTTGTGTTTTGTGCGTAGGTGCTGTTGACGTTGCTAGCTTGGGAGACTCCTACTGGATTGATAACCTTGGTTCTCTAACTAAGGGAAGTACTTGCTACCGTTCTTGTTCACCATTACACTTGGGGGAATCCCAACATCTCCTGCGGGAGCAAGCAAAGACGGATCCTCATCTGAATCTGGCCACGTTAAAAGCTGGGTGAGTACTTTGAATTTACTCACAACCTAACCAAATAACATATACTCAAGGCAAAGCAATCCATGGCATTCAAGCATGTATCAACTATCTTAACAATACTAACTATCATGTCATAGCAGAATTATCAAGCAAGATAAATAACTGAATTAAATACAATACGATGAAGATAAAGCATATCACCAATTGTATCTTGATCAAGTTCATTCTCATGATCCATTCTAGATCATATCCAAGTTCTTAGGTCATCCGACCATCTTTATCATAGCCATCCCATGGTTGTAGCTCAAGTTCTTGACATCACCCGATGTCCATGCACCTTCACTGCAAGTCTGGTAAATCTCACTTTTCCATGGTTCATTATTAGCAATGATATGATATGGTTTATACCTCCAAACTCAACACAGACCAAATAGTGTGACCTAGTATGAACTGTGTCCATAACCGGGGGCACGGCTATTCGAATAGGTTGACACTCTGTAGAGGTTGTACACTTTACCCACACTATGGAGTGTGCCATACCTCAGTACAATTCCCTTATGAGTGGACTAGTGCTGCTCGAACAAAAATCATCTACGACATGACACTCTTACCATATCACCGACATGCCCCCCGGGTCATGTCATGGGGGAGAGAAACTGGGAGCCTGCCACCCCGTGGCACAAACTATCCCTTCTAGGATTCAATAATTTATTAAACACTTAACCACAATGACCCAGGCTCTCAAGGTTAGACGCTGCCTAACGGACCCCGTAGCATACCTGCATGACCTTCCCAGTGTGGTGACATGAATAAGAGGCACGTGAATAGAACAAGTTACAGCCTTCCCATTAAAGGCAAGTGTGGCTGCACTGAACATAGGTTGGTTCGGTGGCACTATGACTCGATCTAGCCGATGGAGGATGTTATTATTATTACGTCCCATTCTTTATCATTATATGAAGTAACCATTGTTCTGCCACCTATTCAGGTCAATATTATTCAGGATAATGAATTGTGCATCAATGTAAAAGTATAACAACCTAGCTTCATATCAGTATCACATACGAGTCATTAGTGCAATAATATCATACACCTAGCATCAACATGTTTATAGGTACAAACAGACAAAAACAACATAGAAACAATGCTTTAGGGCATATATCAGGTGGTTGGCTTGCCTTCGGGTCGAAGGATTCATCAAGTGGAAGTGTGATCATCTCACGAAAAAGATTCATCGGAAAAGTTCTCCTCCAGAAAGGCCTAAGTATACAATTTGTGCATGTGTGCTATTTTAGGGACTAGCCACATGAATGGAAATGGTTGCATTGTATCAGGCTCAGGAAAAGATGAATGTGGGCTTTGGAATCACCTGAATCAGAGTTACAGATCAAAAGATATTGCATATATCTACCCTGGGACCTTTCTATAAATATTTTATTTACCTCCGGGTCCTAAATAGAAATCCTGCAAAAAAGAATAAACTGCACTGTGCACTTGGGCCGCCGTGGGATGAATCTACTTCGGATGGGCTTAGCTGGCCGAGACAGCTGTGGCGTCGAAGGCGACTTTCACGAAATTTGCCTCCTGTAAAGGAAGACACCTTTATCCAAAGTCGCTTCAAACAAAGAGGGCCCCGGATGTCAGTACTCACCTGCTTACAGGTGGGACCCGCTATACCTGTTAGCCCTGTGCCCCCTTCTTCAACCTCCCGATGCACAGGAGACTGAAGAGCAGAGCTCAGTTTCTGGCAATTGCCGATGACACGTGGCACGGGAGAGACCGCCGAGGATCGGAACAAGGTTGTGGGGAAATTTCGCACCCGGGGAAGGTCGAGGCACTGCACGAGGTGGCCGGTAGCATTGCCATGGTTGACTGGATCACTGTGGCTGCAAAGCTTCACTAGGGCCCTGCTAGAGGTCACGCCAGTTAGAAATTGGTGGGGCTGGAGGTTTGAGAGGTCTACGGGGGCTGTATCAGATTAATTGGCTGGGGATGCAGTGGGAGCTCAGCTTCAACTGAAGAGTTTGGCAGCGGTGCTCCCATCGGATGTGGGGAGGAAGAGCACTAGGGCTTGATTAACCCGGGGAGGAGGGTTCTAGGTGACAGAGGAGGCTGGTGTGCTCGAGAAGGCATGGATGTGGGCTATTTATTGCCAAGCAATGATCCCGTGGCCGAAAGCCACCATGGAGGTGCGGGCCAAACAAGGGGGCTGTGCTGGCCGTGGCTGTGAGCAGCGCCAACCTTGTAGGGGAACGCAGTAGAAAACAAAAAATTTCGGTACTGCGAGCACGCCCAGGAACACTATGGAGATGCATACAGGGTTTGATCTGATCGTTACCGACTCGTAGCGCAGCGTAAGTAGAGTCAATGTAGATCGTTGGTGCAGATCCCCGCAGCTAGGATTTACAACCTCCCAACCACGAGGATGTACTCCCTCGTCTGCCCCCAGACAGTCCCTCAAATAGCCCTTCGGGAGGCGGTCGGACAGTCCTCCGGACGGTGTCACGGACAGCCCTTCGGGAGGCACACACAGAATCTCAGACAATCACTTGGACAGCCCTTTGGGAGGCACCCTCGAACAGCCCCTCGGGCAAAAAGAAAGAACCTACGATCTCTCTACGGGGTTGCACACATATGGTGTCCTCTATCCGGCAGGGCTTCGCCATCCAGAACTAGTTCCCACTGGAACCCAGATAGCCTTTCGGGTCTACGAAACTATTTCGCGGGGGGAGAGAGAGAAGGCCAGATCATGCATGGCATTTGTATGTGAGAAAGAGTGAGTGTGGAAAGTGCCTCTCCACCTCTATTTATAGGAAAACCCAATGGGTAGGGTGGCTCTCATCCATCCATGTCATCCCCAAGATATTTTGGGACAAAGCCCAAAGAGGTGGCTTTCCATAAAGTAACCATAAAGTGCTTTTCACTATTCAAGGGAACATTTTTCCATGACCGTTAAATCCAAAAATATTTCTGTAGGTCTTAGAACATTTCCATTACCCAATAAAATAATTTTGGACTCGTTCCGAAACAATTTCGGATTAGTGATTTTCATCTGCGAAAAGCAACCAAAGCGGTTCCGGCAGCTCCGGAACATTTCCGGGTTTTTTCTCTAGAAAAATCCCAGAAGTTCCTAGAACAATTTTGGCACCCTTTAAGAATTTTCAGGCATGTGACGAAACCATTTTGACTTAATGGTATACTCTGAAACAACCATTCAATTTTACCAAAACTATTCCGGTGTTCTCTCTCCGGAACTCTTCCGTTGTCTCCGAAACTTTTCCGGTGACATTCTCTCAGACTCCAAGTCTAGTATTCAACAGATAGATGACCGTTAAGCATGTGACCCTATACATTCGGTGAAGCATAGACATGACCGGAACACTTTCTGATCAATGATCAACATCGAAGCCGTGGACACCCATATTGACCCCTATGTCCACATGAATAAATATTCGAGTGAACCTCCAGTTTGCCATGTGCTATTCCTGTTGCTTCATGATATGTTACAAATACCCGAGGTGAGATTTATCATCATCCCCGTGGATCAACACTTGTCCACTATGCTAGTTACCTCGTTACCGGTTTTGTTCTATTTTCTCGTTCCCGTGTTCCGGCATCCCTGTGATCAAATCCACATTGTGTCTGGCCAGACGATGATGGATACCGTAACACTGAGAGGGCCTAGAGATATCTCTCCATTGTCGGAGGAGAAAATCCCAATCTTGAGCTATCAAGTCCCTTGACATACTTTTCCATGAACCCGTAAGCCGCCGTAATGGCCACCCAATTATGGATGACGTTTAACAAACCCCAAAGTTCATGAAGCAAGCATGAAGAAACTCGATACTCTCATGGTGTAAGGAATTATGCAAACGTTAACTTTCTCTGTGTTATTAACCATTAATTTGTGACGAATGTATCTCATAGCATAACATCAATCGGGTCGATTCAACACAAGTGTTCTCCTAACATTGTGCCCTCAAAGTTGCCGGTATAGTCATGCCCATGTTCAGGAAAACAGAACCATCATGCAACACTTGAGCTAGTCTTAGAGGCCAGACTAGGAATACATTTTACCATTTATTATTCCACATGTGCATATGAGTCTTCCTCCGAGCCTCGTGGTTATTGTAGACTCGAGAACCATAGCAGTTATAGCATGGAACATAAACATAATTATGAACATGGAGATAAACAATAACATTTATTATTGTCTCTAGGGCATATCTCCTACAGACTCCCACTTGCACTAGAGTCAATAATCTAGTCAATGCTAATGCACTTTACACCTATGGCATTCTGGTGTAAAAAATGCTTCACTTGTGGTATAGCCTGATGTCCAACAGAGTTGACAACTTCAGATCTGTGTGCATCTTTCCACATCCTCGCACTTTCATTCTTTCACAAAATTCATATTTTGTGTGGACTTGGCTATGTATATATGTGAATCATAGGTCAAACCTTGATTCCTTAGACTGAGCTATGGAGCAACTATCTGCAATAGTGTCCCATTAACCAAAGCCATCTTGGAACTATATTAAGTTCATGAATGAACTATATGATTCAACACCTTTTCGTCGCTTCCAAAGCATCAACATACTTAGCCTTTGTTATAGAATTCGCCACAGTAACCTGTTTGGAACAATTTCCAACTACCGTGCCACCATATCATGTATTACACAAAACCCTTAACTTAAATCGAAAATTGCATGGAGCATTGATGAAGACTGTATCAATGTAACCTTTTTACAATGAACTCTTCATAATCTATACTTGCGAGAAAACATGTCATCAGTGCTACTCTAGTACTCAATGACATCTTTCACTGTTATCCCATGATCGGTACTTTGATCACTTTGCTATCTATACTCGTAACAACTTGGGAGTATTGGACATATCTGGTTGTTTTACATACCATGGAATACATGATTAATCCAAACACGAAAGTGTGTGGAATCTCCATCATGTATTTTGCTCATCACTGTTTTGGGACATGGAGTCTTGCAAAACTCTTTCCATGTGACTTCAGCAAGAATCACTCCTTGGCATTTTAATGTTAAACTGTTTTAACATCTTGTCAATATGAATTTTTGGCTTTAGCCTATTTGGCCATATTGATCTCCATAGATAAATATGCCTAATATCAAGGCTACCTAGCCCAAGCACTTCATCGAAAAACTATTTTTCAATGAAGTCCTAATTCATGTCAAGAAATTTATATTATTTCCAATCAACAATGTGTCAAGCACACAAGGTTTTTATAAATATTATTATGCTCCCAACTTTCTTGCACCCACAAGCATCTTCGTTGTCCAATGATGAAATCAAACTCTTTTGACTATTTCATCAAAAATGAAGATTCCAACTCCATTTTGCTCTCTTCTGTCCATCGCTGGAACTCTGACGTTTGCATACTCACTAGCATCCTCTGGAATGGCAAAATACTTCGAACTGTATCACATGCAAGTCCTAGGTTGTATTTCCATCACATGGAAATCCTTTTGGCATCCATGTTTCATATCTCAAGATTGAAATATGTATTAATTGCTAGTTTAACCCGAACTGACTTTTAAGCATCGCTACGGTGAGACAACCTCATCGTAGTCAACTCCTTGAATTTGTTATTGCAACAAGTCGAGCTTTATGGATAAAACATTTTTATCCGTATCAGTTTATAGTTCCATTCCATTACAATCTGTTAGACTCTAAGTCTTTCAGAGGGTTTATCAAGATTTAATCTTGAATCATTTATTTGGAAACTATCTCGGATTGTATTGGCATTTAGCCAATTCCAGAGTCAGGGCCCATCAACGCTTCCTTGTGTATCATAGGTATATTGTTGTATAACAACAATATCTCGTTGCGCACCTAAGAGGTTTGCATGAGTTTTGCCTACGTGGTTCAGCTGCAAGTTCGATCGAAGTCCATACATCTCATGTAGAGGCTTCCGTATCAGTCGCAGTAGGAAACTCTGGAATCACTTCCAAGGTTTCTTTCCTTTGACCTGATGACGAAGATACTGTTATCTCGTCGAGTTGCACTGTCCTCCCACTCACCTTTTTGCAAGAAACATTTTCTTCAAAATCATACCGTTCTTTGTGGCAAACCTTTTGCCTCGGTATAGTGATGGAGGAAAACCCAATAAATTAGGATAACCTACAAAGTAGCACTTGTCTGATTTGGAATAGGTTTGTAAATATTTTACACAAGCCCCATATTCCAAATGTTTAGAAAAGATATAACATGGTTGGGGTTACCATACCATGGCTTCATTTCAATAGACCTGATGGCGCTCTTTTCAGTGTAAAAGCCGCAGTCACTAAAGCATTACTTTAAAAGCGATAATGGCAAATTGATTTATGTCATCTTTGATCTCACCATGTCATAAATGGTTTCAATACATCTTCACAGACATTCCACTCACAGTGGTGTTTCGGGAGGTGTAAGTTATGAAACTCTTTTCACAACTCATCAGACATTCGTTAAACTTGAATCTCAAATATTCCTTTCCGCAATCAAATTGCAGAAACATAATTTTCTTGTAGCAATAATTTCTGCTTCATTTTGAAAACCTTTTGAATGATTTCAAAAGATCTAGACTTATATCTCATCAAGTAAATATCCATATATCTGCTTGAGTCATTTCTGAAGATAGATAAATCCACTACTAGCAACAACAGTTATCGGACTACATACATCAAAATATATGATCACCAATAAGTTCATTGCTTGTTCCTTATGGCATGTGAACGGTATTTCAGTCACTTCACTTTTTGGAGGAAAGTTGCAAGTGTCAGATGATTCATAATCAAACGACTTCAAAATCCATCATTATGTAATTTCTCCATGCAGGTTTCTCCAATGTGACCAAATGCAGTGCCACACATGTGTGGTATTCTTTTAGTCTTGCGACATTAAGCATCAGTGTTATGGATGTATCATATTACCATCAATATTCATAACATATATCCCATCCATGATGGAAGTATGGCCCTTATGTTGTTCATAATACTGAACAACAATTGTTCTTTTGTGAACAACACTCTTGCAACAAACATTATGCAAAAGGGCAAGATTGTATAAAACTCTAAAATGAATTATGAAAGTAAATACAGAGGTAATGTATTATTATCAATATTCATAATGAAAGTATGGCCTTTATGTTATTCATAACACCTAACATCAAAAGTTCTCTTATGAACAACCTTCTTGCAAGATACCTTATGCAATGGGCTAGAGTGTATAAAACTCTGAAATGAATTATGAAAGTAAATACAGAGGTAATGTATTATTATCAATATTCATAACATACATCTCATTCATAATTAAAGGATGGCCCTTATGTTATTCATAACACCAAACATCAAAAGTTCTCTTATGAATAACCTTCTTGCAAGATACCTTATGTAATGGGCTAAATTGTATGAAACTCCAAAAATAAATTATGAAAATAAATACATAGGTAATACACTGATGGAAGGTATAATAACATTTACTATGTTCCCAGCGCATATCTAAGCCTCATTCCCGACAAGTCTTTTAGGCCATAGTAGTTCTTGCATCGAGTCGCAACAGAATGCAATCGAGCGGGTATCTCTGTGATCAACTCACAATACCCAAGAATCAGTGATTAACATGTTTAATCATAATTCCCAAGAACTATTTCTTTGACCATCAATAGCTTGTATGACTTTCATACATGAGCTGGACAATCCAGTCTTCTCTCTTTTTGCCTTTATACTTCTAACAGTTTTACTTCCAATATTTCTCCTACTCTCAGAAGAAGCACCCAACTTTGAGAGTGGCGTCAGCCTCGGACTTCCTAGGCGTGTAAGTCACACTTACACCGTTTGGACATTTCCTTTCTCTTTAAGTTGTTGTTTTATTCATCTTCATCATATGACAGGCGTTCTACTGGATCCCTCTCTCATCAGTCAAATGCCCAGTAAACACTTTACTAATAATTTGCAAAACAAACATTGCTTTGGATATCCCATATCTTTTAGCCTTTGTTTGTATCTAAAACAAATTTTCAGTTCTATGAATATCACATAGCTATCCCAAACTTCTGAAGTTCGGGTCTCATGGAAGCAAACATATTGCACTTGACCGTAATAGAATTCTAGTTGTTGGATCGAAGGACGAGAGTCACATCATTCATAGCATTAGCGGGAGAATACCGAAAGCATGCGATAGGACAAAGTCCTTGTCGGCACTCCTGAGGACAATCCTCACATTACGTTACCAACAGTAAAGTTTTAACCAGATATCTAACAGCTACTCAATTTTTAATAGGAAAGGTGGAAATGCGAGCCATTATTCTACAACTATTATGCATATAACACTTTTGACAGTGTCCATAATTAATTGCATAGAGAATTAAACAAGTTAATTCTAAAATGTGCTCCCACTCAAATCAATATCTCTCATAGTTGATTGTGAGTGATGCAAGATCCACATTTCCATTCAACGCCATTGTTCAAGATGAACACTGATGGCGCCAACTTGAATCAGTAGGCTAACTTGCCGATCACATCTCTATGTGACTCTTGTTCATCTTTCGATGCGTGTGTTCCAAGCTCAGGATGATCCTGCCATGAACATCAAGACAATCAAGTGATCTCGGTGTGAGGTCTGACCTCACCCACCTTACATCCGTACAATCGTTCGTACCCATGTAGATCATGGCGCACCCCAAAAGGAAAGATGCTGTGACGGTGCTACACTTGGGAGAACACTAACTACTTGATATTTTAAGTGAGAGATCACCCTAATAAAAAGTGACTACCGCGCAATCAAAAGGGTGCATCGTAAGGGATATAAATCTCAGGCAATTCAAAATGGCATTGATATGTTATAGCCCTTTCTGACGGAGAAGTCTTGTATTTCTTCGTCTTCGGTATTCGCGTTGGTGTTCAGCTTTGCAAAGATTGCCACCACCTTTTCGATGCTCCAGATAATATTGCTATCTCTATAGCTAATAAAATAAGTGCATTAATTAAGGTTGACAGGCAGGTCATTAAAGTGACAATCATATGGCTCCAGCCATCATGCCGAATCATGACACGCAGGTCATGTTAATTTTACATCATATAGTCATCTCATACATAATCAAATTATTTTGAGCACTGCTATACCACATCACATGCACATCCTGCAAAACCAAGTTAGACGCCTCTAATCGGTTTATGCAAAAATTTATTTTTCGTGGCTTCTAAGGTTTCGAAACAAACTGAAGCTACCAACGTCCATCATCAAGCATGATAATCCAAGTCACTAGTTTAACATTGCGAGGTGTATGAAACACGAGATAATAAAATCTCGAGCCCCATACTGAACTTCGTCATACGCTTGACCCCCGTGCAGATCATATCTGCATTGCCCTTTTGTCTGCGAAATTTCATCTTTCTTTTAACTATGGTGGAATTCAATGAACTGTTAGCACTTCATTGACCAATCAGGATCACGGATTGCCAGAACTTTGAAACTCCACCATGCCGTTATCAAGATAAAAAATACGCAAATTTCAGGGAAGCAACAAGAACACCGGGTAACATATTTCATCTGCTACCTGCACACATAATTTTCAGTAATAGAACTCATCTACTACAAATTATTCTAGATCGTAACCTGCATCTACGCATAGCACGGCTCATGATGCCACTGTAGGGGAATGCAGCAGAAAACAAAAATTTCTGGTACTGCGAGCACGCCCAGGAACACTATGGAGATGCATACAGGGTTTGATCTAATCGTTACCGACTCATGGCGCAGCAGAAGCAGAGTCGATGTAGATAGTCGGTGCAGATCCCCGCAGCTAGGATTTATAACCTCCCAACCGCGAGGATATACTCCCTCGTCTGCCCCCGGACAGTCCCTCAGACAGCCCTTTGGGAGGCGGTCAGACCGTCCCCCGGACGGTATCACGGACAGCCCTTCGGGAGGCGCACATAGAATCTCGGACAGTCACTCGGACAGCCCTTCGGGAGGCACTCACGAACAGCCCCTCGGGCAAAAAAGATCAAACCTACAACCTCTCTATGGGGTTGCACACATATGGTGTCATCTATCCGGCAGGGCTTCGCCGTCCAGAACTAGTTCCCACCGGAACCCAGACAACCTTTCGGCTCTACGAAACTATTTCGCGGGGAGGGAGAGAGAAGGCCAGATCATGCATGGCATTTGCATGTGAGAAAGAGTAAGTGTGGAGAGTGCCTCTCCACCTCTATTTATAGGAAAACCCAAGGGGTAGGGTGGCTCTCATCCATCCATGTCATCCCCAAGATATTTTGGGACAAAGCCCAAAAAGGTGGATTTCCATAAAGTAACCATAAAGTGCTTTTCACTATTCATGGAAACATTTTTCTGTGACCGTTAAATGTAACACCCCCATATTAAAGTCCAGTCCTTAACCAGAAATAATGTGCCATGTCATCATGATCATTTCATTAAATTGCATTTAGGAAATAATTCAACTTTAATTCAAAAGTCAAAGCACAAGTCAAATTATTATTTCTTCAAATGTCAAAACTAAAGTGTTCATAATTTTGCAAATAATCAGTAGGTAATTGTCATGAAGGTGCCAACATTAATTGAAATATTTAAATGACCTTAATTAATTACAACAACACCCAAAACAACCACTTTTAATCCATTTGTATTTAAATAAAATCCATATGAAATTCTCGTGCCTCTAAACTTTTTGTGACAGTGTCAAAAATTGTAGAGTATTTAATTTGGCAAGTTGCACAATTTACTAAATTCGTTTGGACCAGGAACTAGTGCAAAACAGTAACTGTTCTATTTAACAAAAAAGAAAACAAAAGAAAAACGAAAAGCACCACTGTGCACTTACTGGCCCAGTGCTACAGTGGCCATTCAGCCGGGCCAGCCCACCTGGCGGTCGTCCCCAACCTCTCGCCGTGGACGCTGCTCGTCCGTCCGCGCACAGATGAGCTCGCTGTCGAGCATCCCGCGGGTCCGCAGCATGGATAAGGGCACCCCTCGCTCTCTCCCTCTCCCCCGAAACCGTAGAGCCCGGTAGATCCTCCCCATCGCCTCTCTGTCGCCCTCCCCGCACGCATCCGAACACAACCGTCGCCGCCGCTCCCCATTGATGCGGCCACTGAATCCCTCTCGCCATTCCAAGTTGCCTGGAGGCTTCCCCGTCCTCGTCCTCATCGAGCCGGTGCACTCGCTTAACTGGAGCTCCACCGAAACGCCGCCATCGAGCCGTCTCCTTCGACTGCAGCCGCCGCTGCTTCTCGTCGATCTATGCTACCCCGACCTCCCCGCGTGTCCTCGAGCTCTCTGCCGACCTCGCTGTGAGCCGCTGCGCCGGTTGCGCTCCTCCTCCTCCCTTTTATTCGTCGCTAGAATCGAACCCGACGAGGCCCGAACTCCAGCGACCGTTGTAGTCCTCGCCACCGACGAGTCAGGCCACCACAGCCCCTGCCACCTCCACCACTGGACACGGCACTCCATGACCGTTCGAACGTGACTCCTCGCACTCAATTTGGTGGCCCATGGCGATATCCCGAACCTCGCCGGCGACATGTCGCCGGTGGGCTGACGTGGTGCGTCATTAGCGCCTAATTATGGTGCTAATTACCCCCTAATACTAACTGATAGCCAGGCCCCACGTAATTATTTAGGTCTAATAAAAATGATTTAGTTAATTAATAAACTGACAAGTGGGGCCCACCTTATTGTTCAAACGGATAAGATGGGTCCAGTCAGCTGCTGACTCAGCTGACTGGGAACCACCAGTCAGTCAACGCAGCAACTCTCTGGGTACACTTTCTGTGTACCCGTAGCAATTTAGTTATTTAATTTTCGAATTTAAATTAATTACAGGAAATCCAGAAAATACTTAAAACTTTGAAAAATCATATAAAATCAACCGTAACTCAGATGAAAATTATTTTTATATGAAAAATGATCAGAAAAATATGACGAATCCGAATATACCACCCACATACCTGCCACACCTCTCTAACATGATGAACATGGAACTTTTCCCTCCGAATAATCTGATCGATAAATGCCCGGAGCTGGTAAAACACTCCCGGATATTTTCCCTCTCCGCCTAAAGTACTTAGTGATGCATTAGAGCACCCCTAGCATAGCATACTGCCTTGTCGTGCGTATGTGTTGCATTGTTTGCCATATATTTATTGTTTCTTCCCCCTCTTCCTCTCCGGTAGGCCCCGAAACTGCCACCGACGCAGCTGAGTTCGACTACATCCACGACTTCCAGCCACTTGCAGCAGAGCTTCCAGGCAAGCAAAACCCCCTTGATCATCCAGATATCACCTACTCTTTCTCTCTCATGCTTTCATTAGAATGGCTTCTGTTGTTGCTCTGATAGTTCCTATTCCGATGCATAGCCTGATTTCGTCGCCTGCTATTGATACCTTATCTGCTATCCTATGATGCTTAGTTAGGTATGCGATGTTTCATCAGCTGGCCCTTCACCCTTGTCCGTTTGCCAGGCTTGTTAACGGGCCGTGATCGTTCAGGGTGATGATCACGGGAATGTTACATTACTGTAATACTTTTAAACTGTTAAAGTCGGGCCGGCTCCAAGGGTGCCCACGAGATATTGAAACAAGACGGGATGACACCAAGGGTACCCGCGAGAGCTTATTGTGGCGAAATGTCAGGACAGGGTGTCGGAGGTGAGCCTTGAGCCCTGTTCGTGTCCGCGAGTTACTAATAACATGCTTAACGGATTTGGGTATTTGATCTGAGTTGGCCACTGGCCTATACGCACTACCACCAGGCGGGATAATGGTTTATGGGGCCCTCGGCGTCGTATGTATCAGCCGAAAGCTTTGTCAGACATCTAGTTCAGCATTGCGGCACGGTCGGGCCGGCGCCATCTAGGACAGAGGTGGTGCCTGGCTTCACCATGTGCACAACAACCCGGAGTGCAAAGGGTGATGGGCCCAAGACCCCTGAGTGCTTAGGATGTAGACCGGCGGGGACCTCTCTGATGGGCCTAGGTAGGATTACGTCGTGTCGATCATCTGAGGTCGGGTATTACCCAGACACACCGGAGGTAATCGAGCGTGTTGCGTAACAGTAGTGCACCCCTGCAGGGAAGAGATATCTATTCGAATAGCCATGTCCACGATAACAGGACGCTTGGATGTATGAGAGTATCCTGATCCTATACAACTTGAATCAGATACATAGTTCGATAATATGGAATGCCCACGGATCTTTTCTCGCAGGGAGTCGAGGAAGGATCTCAGGGTATTATATGCTAAGACCATTACTAGTTGATATCGTATACGCTCATACTACTACCTTTGCTCCAAGACACTCTCCTCTCGTCTATTTGCTGCAAGATGATGGCCCTGGTGATACATAAAGCTTTCCCCCTTCTAAATTCTGGCATTTCTGCAATATAGTCCACTGATATACCCCATTCTTGGATACCGATGCATCTGTAGTATAGATCTGATGTAAGTCTTGCGAGTACTTCAGATGAGTACTCACGGTTGCTTTGCTACCTCTTTTCCTGTTCCCGGTTGCTGCGATCAGATGATGGAGCCCCGGTGCCAGCCGACCCGGTCGACGACTACTACTACCCCGACGGAGCTTACTTCTACATGGAGACCGAAGACCAGGAGTAGATAGGAGGCTCCCAGGCAGGAGGCCTGCGCCTTTTCGATCTAGATGTCGTTGTTTTGCTTAGCCTTCTTAAGGCAACCTTGTTTATTTGTGTCTGTACTCAGATGCTGATGTTGCTTCCGCTAACGCTTGTTCGCGAGCTTTTGTATTCAAGCCCTCGAGGCCCTTGGCTTGTAATATAAAGCTTGTATTATTTTATTTTATGTCTAGAGTTGTGTTGTGATATCTTCCCATGAGTCCTTAGGCTTGATCGTGCGCATTTGCGTGTATGTGTAGTGCACGGTCGAGTCGGGGGCGTCACATTAAATCCGAAAATATTTCTGTAGGTCTTAGAACATTTCCAGTACCAACTAAAATAATTTTGGACGCGTTCTGAAACAATTCTGGATTAGTGATTTTCATCTGCGAAAAGCAACCAAAGCGGTTTCGGCAGCTCCGGAACATTTTCGGGTTTTTTCTCCGAAAATATCCGAGAAGTTCCCAGAACAATTCTAGCACCCTCTAAGAATTTCCAAGCGTGTGCCAACACCATTTTGACTTAATGGAATACTCCGAAACAACCTTTCAGTTTTACCAAAACTATTCCGGTGTTCTCTCTCCGGAACTCTTTCGTTGTCTCCGAAACTTTTCCGGTGACTCTCTCAGACTCCCTGTCTAGTATTCAGCAGATAGATGACTGTTAAGCATGTGACCCTATAGGTTCGGTGAATCATAGACATGACAGCAACACTTTCCGATCAATGATCAACATCGGAGCCGTGGACACCCATATTGACCCCTATGCCCACATGAATAAATATTCGAGTGAACCTCTAGTTTGCCGTGTGCTTTTCCTATTGCTTCGCGATATGTTACAAATACCCGAGGTGAGATTTATCGGCATCCCCGTTGATGAACACTTGTCCACTATGCCAGTTACCTCGTTACCGGTTTTGTTCTCTTTTCTCGTTCCCGTGTTCCGGCATCCCTATGATCAAAATCACATTGTGTCTGGCCAGACGATGATGGATACCGTAACACCGAGAGGGCCCAGAGATATATCTCCATCACTGGAGGAGCAAATCCCAATCTTGAGCTATCAAGTCCCTTGACATACTTTTCCATGAACCTGTAAGCCGTCGTAATGGCCACCCATTTATGGATGACGTTTAACAAACCCCAAAGTTCATGAAGCAAGCATGAAGAAACTCGATACTCTCATGGTCTAAGGAATTATGCAAATGTTAACTTTCTCTGTGTTATTAACCATTAACTTGTGATGAATGTATCTTATAGCATAACATTAATCGTGTCGATTCAACAGAAATGTCCTCCTAACATTGTGTCCTCAAAGTTGCCGGCATAGTCATGCCCTTATCAGGAAAACAGAACCATCATGCAACACTTGAGCTAGTCTTAGAGGCCAGACTAGGAATACATTTTACCGTTTATTATTCCACACATGCATATGAGTCTTCCTCCGAGCCTCATGGTTATTGTAGACTCGAGAACCAAAGCAGTTATAGCATGGAACATAAACATAATTATGAACATGGAGATAAACAATAACATTTATTATTGCCTCTAGGGCATATCTCCTACAAACCTGACATATGTCAGAGAGATGCGATAGTAAGGAAGGAGCCAAGAGGTCACAGGACCGAAGCGGGTCACGGGTGCGCACTGCGACGGTCAGCGCGGCGGAGCTTGTCACTGCGCCACAAGGAAGTGAGCGTGGGGAGGTGGTGTCTGAGATGGGTGCATGGATGGTGGAGAGCCTGTCGGCGCAGGGCGACAGTCGGGCTCTGTCGGGGCTGACCTCCTGATGGGATGTGTGGCGTAGAGCGCAGTTTTTTCATGCCCGACGCATAGTCACCTCATGAAGAGCATGGCAAATCCACTGATTTGACTTCATACCATGTTAAAGAGGTGCGATGATCCGTGTGGTGTTGACTTGGGTGGTCTAGATGCAAAGGAAGTCTTTGAGGCGATGGATTTGGTCTAAAAACTTCACTGGACAGCAAGTGCTTGTGGTGTTTTGTGGATAGCTGACCTGGTGATTTGATATGTTTTTTGGTGGAGAGTGATAAGGTGTCCATGTGAGTCCTTCTGCCAATTTCCAGGTCGAATAGATAATTATCCAATGTACTTGCTTCACAAATGTCAATTCTGGACAGAAACTAGGGTTGGAGCATGTGCTCAAACATTGCATTGTGCACATGGATATTTTTGTGGATTTGGAGCTTGTGAGGCTAGGAGAAGCTCCGCAAATTATTTGAGAATTTTCCAAGCAATAGATATAGGGGTTGCTTTAGAAAGGGCCAAAATTGGATTCTTGGGTTTGTAAAGGAAAACATCATTTTCCTTATTATCCTTGACCCAAGATTTTTACCAGAGCACAATATAGGGTCAAGGATCATCTCCAAATATTCTCATGAGCTTTGGAGATGCCTAGGTATTTTTCTGGATGTATTTCCTTCAGTGGGCAGAATAAGGTACTAATTTTAAATGGAAAATATTGCATATGACATGGCAATATTTTTGTAGATTTGGGGTTTATAGGAGTAGGATAGTCTCTGGGAAATTTGGGAGGATTTTCAGAGCAAAGGAAATTGGGGTTCCTTTGTAATGATAAGATTATATTGGGAATTAGGGTTTTAGCGGCAAAACCCTATGGACATGATTTTTGGCGGCATGGATGAATTGAGAAGAATATATAAGTCGAGGGGAAAGGCATTGCCATATGACCATCAACATATGCCCAAGATCCAAAGAAAATCCAAGAATACCGAAAGAAAAAGATGGGAGCCAAATCCTGCAAAGAAAAACTGAGGAGTGAAAATTAGGGTGTTACAATCAACGCATGATTGTCACCACCATATCCTCACAACTATAACTATTTCTATCACGTAGCTAATAAAATAAATGCATTACAAGCCTTTCTAGTTGACACGTAGGTCAATACAATAAATAATGACAGCCATATTGGCTCTAGGTGATTGTTGTACTCATGACATGCAGGTCAAGACAAAATATTACAAACACTTTGCATCTCATACAATCACATTGTTCTTCATAGGCTAAACCACATCACATGCACACCCTGCAAAAACAAGTTAGTCACTTCTAACATTTTGCTACTGTACGTGGCTCTATGGTTGCGTTCTAAACTGTTTGCTTCCTACATAATCATAAGCATGATTGCCCTTGTCGTTATTTAACTATCGGGGTGTGTGAAACATGAGAATTAATAAAAAAAATCATGAGCCCCATACTAAATTTCATCATACGCGTGATCCCCGTGTAGATCTCATCTACTAGTCCAGCCATTGCAAAATCTTTCTTTCTCAACTAAAGTGGAACCCAAAGACATCTGAAGCATAACTTTGGTCTATCAATTAGTATACGCAAGCGCAACATAAAAGGATCATGGAAAGCCAGACCTCTATACAAAAAATCCAACAATACTGTCAAGATCAAAATTTCACAATTAGAAGGGAAACAACAAGAAAATTCGGTAGTAGATCTCATCTAATACCCCGCACATCACATGTGCAATGCCCGCATATCACATATGCTCTAGATCGTGCCTGCAACTACGCATAGTACCGCTCATGATGCCATTGTAGGGCAATGTGCTATGTAAAATATAAAAATTACTGCCCAAGAGCAAGCCCAGGATCACTATGGAGATATAGGTAATGATGATCATACCAACAACCAATGCATTGGAAGTAGAGAAGATTGTCGGTGAAGCCTGCCGATTCCCGCAGCTAGGTTATACCTCCCAGCCGTGAGAATTTCTGCCGGAACAATCTGCCCGATCTAGTGTAGAAGTAGACGACACCTCCAAGGTATCCACGCTTACCGATCTAGCAGCACTATTGCACTCCATTGAATCAGCACGAAGAACAACGGGAAGAACTAGAGGGAGAAGCAGCCTAGCGGCATACACGAACTAGATTAGATCTAGTCGAAAAGAGGTGGATGGCGGCTAGCAAGGGAGAGGTCAGCCGAGGGGCTTTTCTTCTGTCCTCCTGGTGCGCCCACTACCCCTCTATATATAGGTGATCAGGGAGGCGGCGCCCCCCAAGGTTGCCTTACCCTCCAAGCAGAGGGGTGCCAGCCCCACAGGGTTGCCTTGCCCCCCCCAAGTAGGAGAGGGGTTGCCTTGCCCCACCGAGCAGCCCCCCCCCCCCCCCCACGTGTTGCCTTGCCCACCAAGCAAGGGGGTGCATCCCAGCAGGGGGTCTTCAATAACATTCTAGATATTCTGGAACCTTCCAGACATTCCAAAATCTTCCACCATATTCTAGAACTTCCCATGCCTTTCGAATCACTCTCGGACATCACCGAGACAGTCCAGGACCTCCTGGAACATTTCCGGGATCATGTGAAACACTTTTAGAACCCTTCTCTCTCAATCTCCATCATCTCATAGTACTTCTAAATGTCGCTAGTTGCTAAGCGACCTTATAGGTTCGAGCATATGCGGACATGTCCAAACACCTTCCTGTCAAAAACTATCAGCGGGATCTGGACACCCTTAATAGTTCCCACATTTCATTGAAGATCTTAATTGAGTGAACCTTGTATTACCGCATACAATTCCCTTTTCCTCACAATACATTACATAACCCGAGGCAATACTTTGACGGTATCCCCGTGATCAACTCCTTGATCACTATACCTAGATATCCTCGTTACCAGTTTGTACTCTTTTCTCGTTTCCATATTCCGGTATCCCCATGATTAACTCCTTTGTCACAATACCTGGCCAGGCGATGCTGGACACCGTAATACCGAGCGGGCCCAGAGTGTATCTCTCCATCGCCAGACGGGCAAATCCCGGTGTTGATATGTCTAGCACCACGACATACTTTTCTGGCGTACCCGAAAGTGACCTTTATAATTACCCAGTTACGGAGTAATGTTTGGCAACCCCAAACTAAGCATCCGGTATCCTGGTCAACGATATTCTCATGGTCTAAGGATGTGAGTAAACTTTTAACACTTTATACGAAAATACTAACAACATATTGACGACATGATCTCGCAGTATCTCATAAGTTGGGTCCATACAGCACCATTATTACCCTAACAATGTGCTCTCATTATTGCTGGCATCCTTGTTACTATAACTATGCCCATGGTCAGGAAAATAGAACCATCAATAATACATGAGCTAGTCCAGAGGCCTGACTAGGGATCTGTTTTGCGTTTATCTGTCTGCACATGCAATTAGGTATTCCTCCAAATCTCACATTCAAAAAAATTCTAGCATAGAAATATAAACTTAATTATGAACATGGAAATAGAATAATAACAACTTTATTATTGCCTCTATGGCATATTTCCAACAGTAGTTTCATACTGTGATAGGATAGTTTGGTTTTGGTGCTGTCAGGTTTTCGTCCCATACTGCTTGAGTCGATTGTGATCACGCATGGCAGGTTTCCTGGTAGTGCTTTGAACTCGCTTTTCCCCTTTCCCCTTCTCCTGAACTCGATGTGGACTGTTTGTATCTCTGTTATGTTTAGTAATGGAAAGGGGCTGAGCTCGGTTAAAAAAAGGAACCTCCATGTTATTCCTGAGGTAAAACCTATAGACATAAATTTTGTCGGTTGGATCTTCGTACAATGTGTCTACATCCACTGATTGAAGTCACAGAGGCACCTTTCACCCTCCCGCCTGCACGAGTGCACGACTTCGCTATTGTATCTACTGACTCATCGATGGCATCGCGGATGGGGCACGTCGGTTACAGTTAGTTTGAGATAATAATGCCTACATGCTGGTCCAAAGACTTTACAAAAATAGCTGAAATTTTAAAGAACGACGATTTTATAAATAGTGAATTCCTTTGAATCACCGGAGTGAGAAACATGGTAATAGGAGAAGGCCCGCGTTACATGTCGGCCGGCTGATCTTTTGCAAAGATGGGCTGGGTCACGAGCCGTTGCATCGGCACGATCAAGCGGCCCCAGTGCCGCGGCTCCTCTTGCAACACGGTGCGTGTTGCAAAACTCCATTGCATTACGGCTCATGTTGCGAATCCTTTGCAACATGGCGCATGTTACAAAACTCCATTGCAGCATTGCCCATGTTGCGGTCGCCATTGCCAGTTGCCGTAGCGCCCCTCGTCGTCATTCCAGCATCATCGACGCACGACTGCTTCAACCTCGATGACTCGCCTCCGTCCTGCAGCAAATGGCGTTCCAGCTACGGGTGTGGTTGCAGCAGTGCGACAGGATGGTTTTGCAGGGAGCGGTGGCGCAGCCTGCGCCCGATGGCCTGAAGTCGTGCTGCAACAACGGCGTACCCCGATGGTAGTGGTGGTCGATGTTTCATGGTCGTCCTCTTGCAGAGAAAAAGTGGTTGTGCAACAGCAAAGGAGGTGGTGGCAGAGCCCTGCAACACGGTGGCTGCAGAGGGCAGCAGCTGCGGTGGCCTCTGGTGGCAGCCAACGTGCGCCGACGGGGTGGTGGTGAGAAGAAATTGAAGGGGGCTTTCCAAGGATGAAGAAGATTCGATGGAGGAGAAACGTATGGACGGCCGCATTTGCTGGGATAAGGTTGGGTCTGATTGCAGTGGGTGGGCCCCAACATGGACACGCGTTGTGCAACAGAGTTGTCCGACAAAGCCCAGTTATCAGTCAGGCGAGAAGTATTTCCCATAGGAGAAACAGTTTGACTGGAATAAAAGTATAAAAGAACGGATTACTAAACACATGTAAACTATGAGAATACTCATTTGGATGGAACACCGATAAAACACAAGAAATATGTCTCAATCCTATAGCAAAGACAAAGAGGTTACACAGAAAGTAGAACACGCGCGTGGCAGGGATGGGGAGAGGTAGTCATCAAGCTAGGCCTGATTGCCGCCGAAGCAGGCGAGCCAGGAGTCGGCTTCATGCTAAGCCGTTCGAGGGAGGTGAGCTTCCAGATGTTCTAGCCACAGAAGATGATGAAAGACGAAGCCATCGCCCGTTGGTACCAGAGTGAGAGCAACTTAGGTGTGGATGGACCGCCATCCATGTCCGGGGAGTGCTGACCACCTAAAACACACCAGAAGCGGTGAGTGAAGGGGCGCCGAAGATGGTGTGGCTCATCCACTCATTTGCGGCATCACAGATGGGACACATTAGTTGTAGTTAGTTTGAGATAATAATGGCTACACATCGGTTCAAAGACTTTACAAAAATAACCGAGGTTTTAAAATAAGAACATTTTATAAAATAAAGAATTTGTTTGGAACGTGGGAATGAAAAACACAGTAATAAGAGAAACACATAATTTGACAGTAAAAATTTGAGTTCCCCTTCAAACCCGACAATTTCCCTTTGAAATCCTGATTCTTCCCCGGACACTCTTCAATTTGTACGCAAGGTGCATCAATTGCTCTAAAAAATTTATCACACCCTCTAGGGATCATATCATGACACATGCCAAGTTTCATCTTTTTCAAACTTCATTTACATCTTTTTTTAAGTCACTAGGAAAATGGCCCGTGCGTTGCAATGGGATAAAAATCCATCGCACTCCGGAACTGCTAATTCAATCACTATGGTTTCTCTAAAAAGAAAATAAGTATGGTCAAGTATCCCTAACATGAAGAAGAATTGTTCTTTCAAGCCAACCATCTTTGTAGAAAGTCTAACAAATGTATGCATTGTTCTCTTTTTTTTTGCGGGGAAAATGTATGCATTGTTAGACTTGCGGGTCGTGCTTCGCTAATGAGTAAACACCAGAATGAGGGATAATCGGCTATAGCCCAATTCAATGTACGTAGTATTGTTTCCCCGCAAAAAAAATGTACGTAGTATTGTTGAAGTTATCAAGATAAGCATCTTAACTTTTTGTTTATTCAATTGGCTAAAGCAACCCATTTTGAAAGTGCCCTGAAACTATGCAATCGCTTTAATTTAATGTGCTACCTTTTTCATTCATCATTCATCGATTAGGGGATTCCAATATATTATGCAGGCCCGTTTTAATTCGAGGTAATCACCATGTATGTAGAATGCGCAGCGTGCATGTTAATTCGCCTAGGGCGCTCCCATTATTATTGTGCACAGCCCATAATCCCATTTTAATTTAAGCTAACCACCCGTTAATTAGAAGGCGTGGACTGCTGGGAATTGCATTGGAGCTCTTTAGGCATCGTCATGTCAATCAAATCTCACCTCTTCTCCCAAAGGCATGCCACTTTAAATCTTCCTCACGTGCAGACGCCGTCTACTCTTTCTCTGCTCGCTATTCGCCATGGAACATGAGCACGTCCCATCGACCGTGTACTTCGTCTGCGTCCTGGTCGGCTTGCGCTTGCATTATTTCCCTGGACTGTTTTCTTTCCTCCATGTCACAGGGACTTAATCCCTTTCCTTCGCTAATCGCTAATTGATTCTCACATAGCTGCTTGATACTCAGAAAACTCAAAGATGTCTACCTAGCACGTTGGCTGATTTATCAGATGTGTACCTAGCGCGTGGGCCGATCCAGGCCGTGCAAGCCCTCATGCGGGAACGACGTAGGAAGCGATGAAATAAATCGGGCGAGCAAGACGTACGGACGCAGGAAGCGATGAAATAACCAGGCAAGCGAGACGTAAAAAAACTTGACAGACGAAGACGACATCCCAAAGTTTTATATGGCAGAAATCAAACCTCGCCAGAGGTAATGTATAAATAAATGACAACCTGTTAAAGTTCACAACAGACAACTTAGTCGGTTGGTTGTGAATATTCCAGCTCGCTCCAAGCTGGAGCGCGAGCCAGCAGGGGCAAAGGCCCAAGTGGACGTCGCTAGAGGGGACTCGGCCCAGACGCAGCGGACTCAGGAGCCCAATAACAAAAACAAAGTCATTATTATTTTGGACGAGCGTGCGCAAAATATTAGTACCACCTCGGATAAAAAAATAAAAATTAATAATATAGGTGAACGGATTAAAAAATCGGAGAAACACACCTTGCTTTATTAGTAGGTATAGAAAAAGCATTTAGCTCCATTAAATACCTAAAAATTCATTTAATGCCCACAAATTGTAAATTAACCCAAAAAGTGTCAAAGTTTTACATGAAACTTCTAATGGTGTGCCTTCAACCCTATAAAAGAATTGGACCCTAACTTTAAACCTAAAACACTAAGATTTTAAAAATTTGCAAAAAAATATTGCAGTGGCGGGCGAGAAAAACCACTCGCCACTAGTGACATTTACAAGTGGCGGGCTCTATAGGACGATCATCACTCGCGAGATACTACAAGTGGCGGCCCCTGGGCGGCGCCTGCCACCGGTAAGTCCCTCCCCCCCCCCCCCCCCCCTCTAACCCACTCAAGACTTGGCAAAAATTCCCCTTTGTTCTCCCAAATCACTAGCCCCTGGCTCGGGCGCCCATATCGCCTCGCTGCCCTTGCCGCCCGTCAGGTGCCAATCAACCTCTCCCTCGGTGCCCTCGCCTCCCGTCACCACCTTCCACTACCCGACCCCGTCGCCCTCGCCAGTGCCCTCGTCGCCCGTCACCGCCCTTCACTACCCGACCTCGACGCCCTCCCGTCCCCACGCCCTCCACCGCCCGACCACGAGAGTTGGGCACTACCTCCCGCACATCCCCGTCTGATGAAGTCAAATCGAGCAGATCTCGTGTAGGGGGTCCCAAGCTGGTAGCCTTGACATGATGGTAACAGGGACACATGATTTCACCCAGGTTTGGGCTCTCTCGAAAAGATAATACCCTACGTCCTGCTTTGATTGTATTGATTTTGAGGGAGTACAAGTTATAGGTTGATCTACCACGAGATCTATGTGTGTATGAGGTGACCGTCTACTAGCCTCACCCCTCAGTTTATATAGATACCGGGGGTGTACATAGGTCAGTTGCATCTAGGGTAATTGTGATGTAGACGAACTCTAAGTCTTGGAGTAGGCGCCAAGTCTTGTGGAATCTTCCTTCTATGCGTCATGGGTTGCCCGAAGTGGCCCAGGACGGAACCGAAAAGGGCGTCCTCAGCCCGGCCCACCTGGCTAGGAATCGACATGGTAAGTACCCCCTGGTCCAGGACACCATCAGTAGCCCCTGAACCGGTCTTCAAGTCAGGGACGCTCCTCGGTTCTTCCGAACTGCTCCTCATCTTCAGTCGTCGGTCTTGAAAACTGGTACAACAATTCTTCCCATCTTCGACATTGAGGACCTCCGAAGTGTATCCAAAGAGTTTTACACGTCGGGCATCTGAGGAGCCTCTTCTAGGTTCCCTTAGCCTTTTAGATGCTTTGTATTTTCACGCCGCACCTCAGGTTAAAGTTTTGCTCGCGCGGCGGTGCCTTCCTGGAGCCGAGCTCCGACGTCAGACTGTATCCGAGGTGATGTAGGCCACCTCTGTTTTGAAAAAGTTGAAGGAGTTTAGCCGAGCTTCACACCGGCTGCTCGCAGCCAGCCTCCATGCCGGACTGCTTCCGAAGTGCTGCACCACCTCGGTCTTGACATGTCGATGTAGATGGCTGGCCTTCGTGGAAAAATAGTTTTCCTGCCAAGCCGGCTTCCATGCGGCAATTTTTCACGGAATTTTTCTGATTAGTGCAATTTATTCTCTGCCGAGATATATAGTCAGTAGCCCTCAAGGTGTGTGCCGGCCTAAAATCCGGGATTCACCAGAATGATAACATAAAACCGCTGGTCCCAGTAGCCCCCGAGACTCAGATCGATTCACAAAATCGGCCTGGGGATCAAATCCTTGCTCGGTAGCATACTTTTAGGAACAGAAACACGGTGTGCAGTAGCCCCCGAGACTCATGTAGGGTGCGGCCGAACGACCTGAGGATCAGAATCTCCTGAGAAACATTATTGCACCTTAAATTTTCTGCATTGAATCATCAATGCAGTAGCCCCCGAGACTTGGGTTGGGCAACATTGCCGACCCTAGGATCGTATCTCCTCGGGAACTTGTTCAGTTGGCATTTGTGTGTCACCATTACCGAGGTGCAGCTCGGCAGGGAAGATGCCGAACTGCGGGTCGGATAAGATCTTTCCCGAACAAAATTACAATGTAGTACACCTCGACCAAGATGTCCTGCCTCCTGGATAAAAAAGCATATAATAGGTTAGAAGTGTCGTAGGCTCGGTAATAACCAAAAAACTTACGCAAGAACATTACACTTCAATTAAGTCAAGTTTTTTGGTGCCAATCAAAAATTGGTCTTAAAAGTTAATTTGTGCTTCCATCGCACTTTAACTTGATACATCTGATCTCCAGGCTTCTAGTGTGCCAGCCTTTGGCTTCAACCTCCTTGTCCCGAAGGCAGAGTGCTTCTCAGGCCAATTTAGGCGAACTAAACTCGAGCAGCATATAGAGGAGCCAGGCTATTCGGCTATTTGACCATGAACTCGAGCCGAAAAAAGGAGTAGTAGAAAAAGAGTTTGCAATGACTTAGAAGAAAACACTTTAAAAAGGCACATATAAGTTTAAGAGCCCCTAGGTAACTTGGGTAAAGAAAGTGCTTTCGAATGTTTTTAGTCTACACAAATATAATGCATGACCGAGCTAGACATAAATTGAAGATTGGAAAAAAGTTGAGCATGAAACCAACTTAGCTGGTTTTATGTTCCAGGCGTTAACGACGCGATCCGGGCTTGCGGTGGGACAAAGTGGCCCATCGATCTTTCACAGATCCGACATGGTGCGTAGTCCTTCACCTGGCCGAGGTCCCAGCCCCCAAGCCGGTCCTGATGTGGCGGAGCGAAGCTTCTGATCCAGCTGACGTGATGATTCCGGTTGGCGGGGTGATGATGGAGCCCCGGGAGCATGTCGATGAAGCGATGGCGAAGCCCCCGGGCCAGCTGAGGTGGTAGGGAAAATCGATGAGGTGACGTTAAAGCCCTCACATCAGCCGACATTATGTACTAGGTCGGCGTGGTGGACGTCGGCTTGATGCCGACGCATGTAAGAATCCGTGACATAGTCAGCGTCGGCTTGATGAAGTGATGGAATGGTTATGCGGGTGTGCCCGGCCCGCACACTCCGTGGGGCGGCGATGTGATCTAGGCGATGCCGAACTCCTATTCGGCTAACTGAGGTGGCGATGCGACATGGTTGACGTCGATCTGATGAAGTGACGGCATGGCTGGCGCAGGTCGGCATTCGTCGAGCAACGATGTTGGACCAGTTTGACAACGGCGCGATGGTGAAGAGCACCTCGGAAAATGCTCAAAATATGTAGGCACGTGTTTGAGAACAAAATACAGTACCATAGAAAAAATTCCTCCAAAAAGGACGTCTGATAAACCGTTCAAGAAAAACATTAACTCAGGTCAGATTTGTTTTCACGCAGAAAACAGATTTGAAAATTGATGCACTCCTCAGACATTTCCCGGAGTTTGAACCGTGGGATCGGCTTCAAATTTTGAGGGGTTAATGGTGTAGGGTAACGCAAGAGAAAACAAAAAAAATTCCATCCTACGCACCAGCCCAGGACCACTATGAAGATGCATACAAGGTTTGATCTGATCGTTACCAACTCATAGCGCAGCAGAAGTAGAGTTGGTGAAGATGGTTGGTGCAGATCCCCGCATCTAGGAACTTACAACCTCCCAACCGCGAGGATTTTCTCCCTCGAACAGTCCCTCGATCAGTCCCACGGATAGAACCTCGGACAAAACCTCGAATAGAAGATCGAATGTATGACCTCTGTACTGGATTGCACACATACGTTGTCAAATATCCAGTAGGGATTCACCGCGGAGGGGGAGAGAGAGAGAGAGAGAGAAGCAGATCATTGCATGCCTTTTTGGTTCAAATTTCAGATCTGTTGGAGAGCTCCTCTCCTCGTCTATTTATAGGAGGAGGGGTGAAGGGGCAAGGAGATGGCAGCCCAAAAGAGCCTCCCCCCTTCCCAACAACACCTACCATTTGTGGGAGGATGCCCACAAGGGGGCCCCTCACAACCATGGCAGAATTTGGGGTACCCCAAGCGGGCCCCACCACTCCTCCAACATGTCTCCTTGTCTTGTGGGGCTTGCACCCCACCATGGGGAGCCCCCCAACCATCTCCCACCAAATTAGGGGGCTGCCCCCAAAGGGGCGCCTCCAAAATCAGCACCTACGAATCGTGGGATCTTGTCTCCTTACACTAGGACAAGATGTTTTTCCGCGCATTCTCTCCGAAAAAATTCCGGAAGGTCCGAGAACATTTCCAGCACCCTCTAAAATAATTCTGAATGTGTTCCAAAACATTTCCGGTATGATGGCTTACTCAAAACAATTTTCGGTTTTTCTCTCCAAAACTTTTCCGTCGTCTCCGAAACATTTCCGTTGACTTCAAAACACTTCTGGTTTTCTCTCTGAAACTTTCCCAGTGTCTCCAAAAAAATTCCGATGACTTTCTCTCAGACTCCTAATCTAGTACTCAGCAGATAGATGACCCTTAAGTGTGTGACCCTGTAGGTTCTGTGTAGACATGACCGAAACTCTCTCCGATCAATGATTAATAGCGGAACCGTGGACATCTATATTGATCACTATACCCACACGAATGAATATTCGAGTGAACCTTTAGTTACCGAATGATGTTCCTATTGCTTCGTGATATGTTACAAATACCCCAGATGAGATTTATTGGCGTCCCCAAGAATCAACAACTTGTTCACTATGCCAGGTACCTCGTTACCGCTTTTTGTTCTCTTTTCTCGTTCCCATGTTCTGGCATCCCCATGATCAAATCACGCTGTGTCTGGCCAGACGATGATGGATACCATGACACCGAGAGGGCCCAAAGAATATCTCTCCATTGTCGGAGGAGAAAATCCCGGTCCTGAGCTATCTAGTCCCTTGTCATGCTTTTCCATGAACTCGTAAGCCGCCGTAATAGCCACCCTGTTACTGATGATGTTTAACAAACCCCAAAGTTCATGAAGCAAGTGTGAAGGAACTCGATACTCTCATGGTCTAAGGAATTACGCAAATGTTTAACTTTATTTGTTTTATGTACCATTAACTGATGATGAATGTATCTCATAGCATAATATCAATTGGGTTGATCCAACACAACTGTTCTTCTTACATTGTGTCCTCAGAATTGCCGGCATAGACATGCTCATGATTAAGAAAACCTAATCATCATGCAACACTTGAGCTAGTCTTAGAGGCCTAGCTAGGAATACATTTTTTTGTTTACTATTCCACACGTGCATATGGGTTTTTCTCTGAGACTTTATGGATATACGGACTCAAGGACCATTGCAGTTATAGCATGGAATATAAACATAAATACGAACATGGAAATAAATAATAACATTTATTATTGCCTCTAGGGCATATTTCCTATAGTTGGTATAACAATTCCACAGCATATGAACGGTAGGATCTTCCAAAGGATGTCCGAGCTGCCGCTGGACTCCTTGTCCCAAACTTGCACGGATTTTTGTCCATGCCTGATAGGGTCTCGTTATATTGGTAATTCCCGGAGATCCATTCATCGGCTCATGATGAAATTTACGGGGTCGTTGTAGACTTAGTTCTGGCGCGTGGATTGCGTCGGAACCGATCTGAATTCCCATCATACCGTGGCGACTACAGAGCAGGACCTGTATGAGCCACCAATGATGAAGTCAAATCCAGCAGATCTTGGGTAAGGGGTCCCAAGCTGGTAGAATTGGCACGATGGTCACAGGGACACAGGATTTTACCTAGGTTCGGACTCTCTCAAAGAGATAATTCCCTATGTCCTTCTTTCATTGTATTGATTTCGAGGGAGTACAAGTTACAGGTTGATCTACCATGAGATCTATGTGTGTATGAGGTAACCGTGTACTAGCCTCACCCCTTGGTTTATATAGATACTGGGGGTGTACATTGGTCGGTTGCATCTAGGGTAACTGTGATGTAGACGATCTCTAAGTCTTGGAGTAGGCGCCAAGTCTTGTGGAATCTTCCTTCTATGCGTCATGGGCTGCCCGAAGCGGCCCAGGATGGAACCGACAAAGGGGGTCCTCAGCCCGGCCCACCTGGCCGGGAATTGACATGGTAACTACCCCCTCGTCCAGGACACCATAAATAGCCCCTGAACCGGTCTTCAAGTCGGGGACAATCCTCGGTTCTTCCGAACTGCTCCTCGTCTTCAGTCATCGGTCTTGAAAACTGGTTCAACAATTCTTCCCGTCTTTCACTTTGAGGATGTCCAAAGTGTATCCAAAGAGTTTTACATGTCGGGCATCCGAGGAGCCTCTTCTAGGTTCCTTTAGCCTTTTAGATGCTTTGTATTTTCACAACGCACCTCGGGTTTAAGTTTTGCTCGCGCGGCAGTGCCTTCTTGTAGCCGAGCTCGGATGTCAGACTACATCCGAGGTGATGTAGGCCACCTTGGTTTTGAAAAAGTTGAAGGAGTTTAGCCGAGCTTCACACCGGCCGCTCGCAGCCGGCATGCATGCCGGACTACCTCCGAAGTGTGCACTACCTCGGTCTTGACTTGTCGATGTAGATGGCTTGCCTTCGTGGAAAAAAAGTTTTCCTGCCAAGCTGGATTCCATGCGAAAAATTTTCATGGAATTTTTCTAATTAGTGCAATTTATTCTCTGCCGAGATATATAATCAGTAGACCTGAAGGTGTGTGCCGGCCTAAAATCCGGGATGCACCTGAAAGTTAACATAAAACCGCTGATCCCAGTAGCCCCCCAAGACTCGGATCAATTCACAAAATTAGTCTGTGGATCAAATTCTTGCTCGGTAGCATAATTTTAGGAACGGAAACGCGATGTGCAGTAGCCCCGAGACTCAGGTCGTGTGCGGCCGACCGACCTAAGAGAACGTAATCTCCTCGGAAACCGTATTGCACCTTTAAATTTTTTGCATTGAGTCATCAATGCAGTAGCCCCCGAGACTTGGGTTGGGCAACATTGTCGACCCTAGGATCGTATCTCCTCGGGAACTTGTTCAGTCGGCGTTTGCATGTTGGCATTACCGAAGTGCAACTCGGCAGGGAAGATGCCGAACTGTGGGTCAGATAAGATCTTTCCCGAGCAAAATTACAATGCAGTACACCTCGACCAAGAAGATGTCCTGCCTCCTGGATAAAAAAGCATACAATAGGTTAGAAGTGTCATAGGCTCGGTAATAACCAAAAAACTTATGCAAGAACATTACGCTTGAATTAAGTCAAGTTTTTTGGTGCCAACCAAAAATTGGTCTTAAAAGTTAATTTGTGCTTCCGTCGCGCTTTAACTTGATACGTCCGATCACCAGACTTCCAATGGGCCAGCCTTTGGTGTCAACCTCCTTGTCCCGAAGGCGGAGTGCTTCTCAGGTCAATTTAGGCGAACTAAACTCGAGCGGCATATAGGAGAGCCAGGCTATTCGGCTATTTAACCATGTACTCGAGCCGAAAAAGGGGTAGTAGAAAAAGAGTTTGCAATGACTTAGAAGAAAACACTTACAAAAAGGCACATATAAGTTTAAGAGCCCCTAGGTAACTTGGGTAAAGAAAGTGTTTTCGAATGTTTTTATTCTACACAAATATAATGCCTGACCGAGCTAGACATAAATTGAAGATTGGAAAAAAATTGAGCATGAAACCGACTTGTCTGGTTTTATGTTCCAGGTGTTGACGACACGATCTAGGCTTGCGGCGGGACGAAGTCGCCCATCGATCTCTCACAGATCTAACATGGTTCATAGTCCATGATCTGGCCGAGGCCCCAGCCCCCAAGTTGGTCCCGATGTGGCGGAGTAAAGCCCACGATCCAGTTGACGTGATGATTCTGGTCGGCGGGGTGACGATGGAGCCCCCGGAGCATGTCAATGAATCGATGGCGAAGCCCCCGGGCCAGCCGAAGAGGCGGGGCAAGTCGATGAGGTGACGTCGGAGCCCTCGCATCAGCCGACGTGATGGAGCAGGTGGGCGTGGTGGACGTCGGCTTGATGAAGCAACTTCATGGCGATGCCGACGCATGTCGGAATCCGTGACATAGTCAGCATCATCTTGATGAAGTGATGGCATGGCGATGCGGGTGCGCCTAGCCCGCACACTCCGTGGGGCGGTGATGTGATCTTAGCGATGCCGAACTCCTTCTTGGCTAACCGAGGTGGCAATGCGACATGGTTGACATCAGTCCGATGAAGTGACGGCATGGCTGGCGCAGTTCGGCATCCATGGAACAACAAGGTCGGACCGGTTTGACAACGCCGCGATGGTGAAGACCACCTCGAAAAATGCTCAAAATATGTAGGCACGTGTTTGAGAACAAAACAAACTACCATAGAAAAACAGTTCCTCCAAAAAGGATGTATGATAACCCGTTCAAGAAAAAGATGAACTCGGGTCAAATTTGTTTTCATGCAAAAAATAGATTTGAAAATTGATGCACTCCTCGGGCATTTCCCGGAATTTGAATCATCAGATCGACCTCAAATTTTGAGGGTTTGTTGGTGTAGGGTAACGTAGCAGAAAACAAAAAAATCCTGGCCTACGCACCAGCCCAGGACCACTATGAAGATTCATACAAGGTTTGATCTGATCATTACGAACTCATAGTGCAGCGGAAGTAGAGTTGGTGAAGATCATTGGTGCAGATCCCCGTAGCTTGGAATTTACAACCTCCCAACCGCGAGGATTTTCTTCCTCGAACAGTCCCTCGATCCATCCCACGGATAGAACCTCAGAATGAACCTCGAACAGAAGATCGAATCTATGACCTCTGTACTGGGTTGCACACATACGGTGTCACGTATCCAGTAGGGATTCACCGCCTAGAACTAATCCCTGCTGACACTAGACAGCCTTTCGGCAGTATGAAACTATTTCGTGGAGGGGGAGAGAGAGGGGCATATCATTGCATGCCTTTTTGGTTCCGATTTTAGATCTGTTGGAGAGCTCCTCTCCTCCTCTATTTATCGGAAGAAGAAGGGGTGAAGGGGCAAGGAGATGGTAGCCCAAAAGAGGCCCCCCTCCCAACATCATCCACCATTTGTCGGAGGATGCCCTCAAGGGGGCCCCGCAACCATGGCAGAATTTGTGGTGCCCCAAGGGGGCCCCACCACTCCTCCAACATGTCTCCTTGTCTTGTGGGGCTTGCCCCCCACCATGGGGGGCCCCCCAACCATCTCCCACCAAATTAGGGGGCTGCCCCCCAAAGGGGATGCCTCCAAAATCAGCACCCATGAATCATGGGATCTTGTCCCCTTACAGTGGGACAAGATATTTTTCCGCGCATTCTCTCCAAAAAAATTCCAGAAGGTCCGAGAACATTTCAGGCACCCTCTAAAATAATTCTGGACGCGCTCCAAAACATTTCTGGTATGATGGTTTACTCCAAACCTATTTTATTTTTTTCTCTCCGAAACTTTTTCATCGTCTCTGAAACTTTTTTGGTGACTTCAAAACAATTTCGATTTGCTCTCTGAAACTTTCCCAGTGTCTTCAAAACTTTTCCGGTGACTTTCTCTCACACTCCTAATCTAGTACTTAGTAGATAGATGACCCTTAAGTGTGTGACCCTATAGGTTCTGTGAAGTATAGACATGACACGAACTCTTTCCGATCAATGCTCAATAGCGGAACCGTGGACATCCATATTGATCCCTATACCCACACGAATGAATATTCGAGTGAACCTTTAGTTACCGAATGTTGTTCCTATTGCTTTGCGATATGTTACAAATACCCGAGGTGAGATTTATTGGCGTCCCCATGAATCAACAACTTGTTCACTATGCCAGTTACCTCATTACCGGTTTTTGTTCTCTTTTCTCGTTCCCGTGTTCCGGCATCCCCGTGATCAAATCACGCTGTGTCTGGCCAGAGGATGATGGATACCGTGACACCGAGAGGGCCCAAAGAATATCTCTCCATCGTCGGAGGAGCAAATCCTAGTCTTGAGCTATCTAATCCCTTGTCATACTTTTCCATGAACCCGTAAGCCACCGTAATAGCCACCCTGTTACGGATGATGTTTAACAAACCCCAAAGTTCATGAAGCAAGTGTGAAGGAACTCGATACTCTCATGGTCTAAGGAATTACGCAAACGTTTAACTTTCTTTATGTTATGTACCATATACTGATGACGAATGTATCTCATAGCATAATATCAATTGGGTCAATTCAACACAACTGTTCTTCTAACATTGTATCCTCAAAGTTGCCAGCATAGACATGCCCATGATTAGGAAAACGTAATCATCATGCAATACTTGAGCTAGTCATAGAGGCCTGACTAGGAATACATTTTTTCGTTTATTATTCCACACGTGCATATGGGTTTTCCTCTGAGACTTTATGGATATACGGACTCAAGGACCATTGCAGTTATAGCATGGAATATAAACATAAATACGAACATGGAAATAAATAATAACATTTATTATTTCCTCTAGCGCATATTTCCTATAGTTGGTATAACAATTCCGCAGCATATGAACGGTAGGATCTTCCAAAGGATGTCCGAGCTGGCCGCTGGACTCCTTGTCCCAAACTCGCGTGGATTTCAGTCCAGATCTGACAGGGTCACAGTATATAGTTAATTCCCGGAGATTGCTTCATCGGATCATGATGAAATTTTATGGGGTCATTGTAGACTTAGTTTTGCACAATTCCACTGAAGGGCTTGCCAAAATGATGCTTGAGGAGGCAGGGTCGGCGAAAATGAATCCGCTGTCCGGAAAAATCTACACGAACGCGCGAGGGCAAAGTTGACGGTGAGCCCCCGACCTCCATGGACGAATTTTCCCATGATCTCGGTCGAGATTGAAGTTGATGTTGATGAAGGCACCCACCAATCTTTGACAGATCTGACATGAGGCATAGTCCTCGGCCTGGCTGAGATGACCAGACGAGTCGGCGACGAAGATGCCGACGCCAAAGACGAAGATTCGTTCCGATGCATAGATTGCATCGGAACCGATCTGAATTCCCATCGTATCGTGGCGACTACGTAGCGGGACCTGTATGGGTCACCAATGATGGAGTCAAATCCAGCAGGTCTCAGGTAAAGGGTCCCAAGCTGGTGGCTTGGCACGATGGTAACAGGGACACATGATTTTACCCAGGTTCGGGCTCTCTCGAAGAGGTAATACCCTACGTCCTGCTTTCATTGTACTGATTTTGAGGGAGTACAAGTTACAGGTTGATCTACCATGAGATCTATTTGTGTATGAGGTGACCATCTATAAGCTTCACCCCTCGGTTTATATAGATACCAGGGGTGTACATAGGTCGGTTGCATCTAGGGTAATCATGATGTAGACGATCTCTAAGTCTTGGAGTAGGCGCCAAGTCTTGTGGAATCTTCCTTGTATGCGTCATGGGCTGCCCGAAGTGGCCCAGGACTAAACCGACAAATGGGGTCCTCAGCACGGCCCACCTGGCCGGGAGTCGACATGGTAAGTACTGATACGTATCCATCGTATCTATAATTTTTGATTGTTTCATGCCATTATTTTTCAACGTGCACATACTTTTGGCAATAATTTATATTATTTTTGGGACTAACATATTGATCTAGTGCCCAGTGCCAATTCCTATATTTTTGCATGTTTTTGTATTTCGCAGAAAATATATATCAAACGAAGTCCCAACGCGATAAAATTTATGAAGAATTTTTATGGAATATATGGGATTTTTTGGCCAAGAATCAATAGAAGGGGAGGCCCACAGGCCACACAAGCTCACACGGTGTGCCCCCTACCCTGGGGCATGCCAAGCAGGTTTGTGGCCTCCTTGGAGGTCGGTTGGGGCTGTCCTTCAGCCTCTCAAAATTTCATCCCAATCAGAGTTACGTATCTCCAGATATTTAAGAAACGGTGTTCGGCCAGAAAACAGGGACGCGAAACAGAGAAAGAAATAGAAAGAGAGATCCAATCTAGAGGGGCGCCCGCCCCTCGGGGGCCATGGTGGCCAAGGGCCGGAGGGGGAATCCTTCTCCCATCTATGGGGAAGGTCAAGCAAGAAGAAGGAGGAGGGGGATCTCACCCCCTCTCCTCCGGTGGTGCCGGAGTGCCGCCGGGGGAACCATCGTGACGGCGATCTACACCAACAACTTCGCAGCCGTCATCACCAAGTTCCTCCCCCTCTATGCAGCGGGGTAACCTCTCTATTCCTACTGTAATCTCTAGTTGAACTTGGTGATTTATGCCACATATTATTATCCAATGATGTATTGCCATCCTATGATGTTTGAGTAGAACCCTTTTGTCCTACGGGTTAATTGTGGTATGGTGTAATTGACATAAGTTGTATGTTAATATGGGGCTGTCCTATGGTGCCCTCCGTGCCACGCACATGTGTGGGAATTCTCGCTGTAGGGTGTTGCAATACGTTCATGATTCGCTTATAGTGGGTTGCGAGAGTGACAGAAGCTTAAACCTGAGTAAGGGGGTTGTTGCGTATGGGAGTAAAGAGGACTTGTTACTTAATGCTATGGTTGGATTTTACCTTAATCATCTTTAGTAGTTGCGGATGCTTGCTAGAGTTCTAATCTTAAGTGCATGTGATTCAAGTATGAAAAGTATGTTAGCTTACGCCTCTCCCTCACTGCATATGATAAGTATCTATCGTGTCATATTCAATTGCCTATGGACAATCTTTCTTCATTGTTCTCAAAAACTCTTTACTTTATTGTTCCCTAATTAAAACAACAACTAACTATTATTATTCTTGCAAAGTACTTCTAGTTTTATTCTCGTAAAGTAGTTTTATTCTTGTTCAAGGTAAAGCAAATGTTGGTGTGCGTAGAGTTCTATCGGTGGTCGATAGAACTTGAAGAGAATATAAATTCTACCTTTAGCTCCTTATTGGGTTCGACACTCTTACTTATCGAAAAAGGCTACAAACGATCCCCTATACTTGTGGGTTATGAAGACCTTTTTCTGGCGCCGTTGCCGGGAAGCAATAGTATAGGATGAATATTCTCGTGTGCGCTTGTTGGCTTTATCTCTAAGTAGATTTATTTTTTGTTTTCTATCTTTAGTTATTGGTTGAAAACGTAAAATACCAAAAAAATATTTGTACTTGCTAACCCAATGGTTGAGAAACCACCCAAAATCTTCCTTACTGCTGAAGCTTTTTACTTGGATCATCTTCGATCCATTTGTGCTTGTGCTGAAAACCCAACTAGCTTAATTGAGGGAAAATCATTAGATGAGCATGCTTATTTTGTGCGACACCACTTATCTCAAAAAGGGAAAAAGTTATGGGATCAAATATCTAGATTGGAATGCTATGCTTGGAATTTATGCGAAATACATGATTTTACTTTTTGTTCCGATGGCCCTAAAAAACACCTTCCTTACCAATGTGAGTTTAATGATAATGAAATCTTATCTTCTTATGCCAAAGGTGTTTATAGTTATTATGATATTGAACAAATTGAAGAATTTGTTTCTTATAAGGGTGGCTATGAAATTGCTTCTTTTATTGAAAAGTATGATGATACTCTTTACAAATCTGAAATTTTTGCCATATTTAAATATTGCTATGAAAACTATGCTTCCAATACTCATATTAAAAATTATAATGAGAAAGTCTCCACTGTCCAAGAAGAGATTAATAGTTTGCAGGAATCTATGTAAGAAGAAATTGATGAAACTGTGAGCTCATTAGATGAAAAAGATGAGGAGGAGAGCGAAGAACAAAAAGATGAAGAGTGGATTGATCACCCGTGCCCACCTTCTAATGAGAGTAACTCTTCAACTCATATATTGCTTAATTTTCTTTCGTGCTTACCAAAGGATGAATGCTATGATCCCTTGGATTCATTTGAAATATCCTTTTTTGATGAACTTGATGCTTGCTATGATTGTGGCCATGATGCCAATATGAATGATGCTTATGGAGATAAACTTGCTATAGTTCCATATGTTAAGCATGAAATTTTTTCTATTGCACCCACACATGATAGTCCTATTATCTTTTTGAATTCTCCCAACTACACTATATCGGAGAAGTTTGCATTTATTAAGGATTATATTGATGGGTTGCGTTTTACCGTTGCACATGATGATTTTAGTGGATATAATATGCATGTGATTGCTGCTCCTACTTGCAATTATTATGAGAGAGGAACCACATCTCCACCTCTCTATGTTTCTAATGCGATAAAATTGCAAGAAACTCTTTATACTATGCATTGGCCTTTACTTTGTGTGCATGAATTGTTCTTTTATGACATGCCGATGCATAGGAAGAGAGTTAGACTCTGTTGTTCTATGATATATATATATATATATATATATATATATATATATATATATATATATATATATATATATATATATATATATTGCTTTATGCTCACTACTAAATTATAAATCATTGTTAATTAAAATTGGCTTTGATATACCTTGGGATCCGGGTGGATCAATTACTTGAGCACTTTATGCCTAGCTTAATGGCTTTAAAGAAAGCGCTGCCTGGGAGACAACCTGAAAGTTTTAGTGAGTCATTTTATTTTGTTGTGTGCTTTTAAAAAGTTTAAAAACAAAAAAAAAATATAGAGGGGAACCTAAAGCTTTTTCAAAAAGAAAAGTGAGAGTGAGACAGATGAGCAATGTGGAAGTGGGGGCTAGCCTTGAACTTTGTTCATGCCCATGAAAACTTTGTGAACCTTAATCACAGAAACTTTTCAATAAAAATAATTATCCCCTTTTACAAATTCATTGTATTATAAAAATAATGTGCCAAGATTTACCTTTAGGATGTTTAAATTGCTTGTTTGGTATGTACTGTGCAGAAAAAGAAACATTGGCTGTAGTGTTTAAATTTTCATATTTTACTGGAACGTCAAAACTTTCTGAAATTTTTACACAGTACTGCTATGCAAATTGTTTATTACATCCTAATTTTTCGGAATTTTTAGATTAAAGAAGTATATGTACCATCCGTATCTTTACAGACTGTCCTGTTTTCACAGCTTGCTGTTATAGTTTTTTATCTGCTTATGTTTGCAATTTTTCCAAGCCCCATTGATGTGGGAGCATTAGAATTGTATTAGCATACAGTAGGTAATGTTGGATTATAATTATACAATATTGTTACAGCAAGACATCATGGGATTTGATGTTATATGTACTAACCCCTCTAATAAAAGTTCGGTTAAGTTTTGTGTTGATGAAGTGTTTGAAGATTGAGGAGCCATCGATATGAGAAGAATAAGGAGAGGCAAGAGTTCAAGATTGGGGATGCCCAAGGCACCCCAAGTAAATATTCAAGGAGACTCAAGCATCTAAGCTTGGCGATGCCCCGGAAGGCATCCCACCTTTCTTCCCCGACAATTATCGGTATGTCTCAGTTTTTGTTTTGTTCACATGATATGCGTAAATTCTTGAAGCGTCGTGTGATTTTTATTTTTCTTTTAATGATGCACCATGCTGGTATGAGATGGTCTTTGGTTGATTTATAGAATGCTCTTTGCACTTCACCTATATCTTTTGAGTCCGTCTTTATAGAATGCTTCATGTGCTTCACTTATATCTGTTGAACTTTGGATGCTCGTTTCTCTACATTTGGAACACCGTTATTTGTAGAATGCTCTTTTGCTTCACTTATATTTATTAGAGCGTGGATGAGTCTTTTGTAGAAAGAATTAAACTCTCATGCTTCACTTATATCTATTTAGAGACTTAACAGGAATTGGACATTCACATGGTTAGTCATAAAATCCTACATAAAACTTGTAGATCACTGAATATGATATATTTGATTTCTTCCAATAGTTTTGTGATATTAAGATGGTAATATGTGGGTGTACTAGTGGATGATTGTGGTTTAGTAAAAATATCGATATTAAAGTTTGTGATTCCTGAAGCATGCACGTATAGCCTCTAATTTTGCGATGAAGTTGGAGCGTAATTTATTATTGATTGAAATCCTTTGTGTTGTTCGGATCGAGGGCGCGCAATGGTTAACTCCTCCCAACCTCCCCCCTAGGGCATGCGAGTAGTACTTTGCTTCGAGGGTTTTTAGGCTTTCACAATAAGTATATGAGTTCTTTATGATTAATGTGAGTTTCTGGACTTACGCTCTCCCACCTATCCATATATTGCTAGCCTCTTCGGTACCATGCATTGCCTGTTCTCACCTCGAGACTTGGTGCAAATTTCTCCGGTGCATCCAAATCCCATGAAATGGCTCGCACTTTCACACATATTGTGACAGTCCAAGAACACTTCCGTGGATTCTTTGTGTAATATGATTATTTTAGTCACGATAATTGTTTGTTCGTTCCATTCATCATGGCATCATTCGCATTGCATCGGTAGTTCGTTGCCATCATTTTCTAAAACTTGTATCCGTTAGTAGTTGTTGCTTCTCCCTGTTGCCTTCGTCGACCGTTCCAAGACCAACATCACATTTAAACGCATCCATGATTTCACATAACAATTATTTTTCTAAGTGGGAATAAAACGTTCTCGGAATGGGTTGAAAGTTGGCGTGCGGTCTTAATATATTTTAGGTAGACCGCCTGCCAAATTTCGTCACATTCGGAGGTCGTTTGATACCCGAATCGTTAAACTATTGTGGCACTATTGTCGTTTAAAATTGCAGATGTTTTCAGAGAATAAAACATGTGGCCGTACAGCGTTTTCCCTCTCTCCTAAATCCTAAAGCCTCTCTGCACAGTGCACAGACCCACCTGTAACCTAGCACAAAAACTCCCCCCAACCTGAACCGCCTGGTAATGACCGGTGGGTCCGGATCAACCCCGATCTACCCTAAACATCTTTGGTTTCTTCAATAGACCACCCTATTGTAACACCCCCAGTGGTTAGCCACAATAATCCCATTTTCATAATGCCAAGTCAGCATGATTATCAGTGCATGATCATCATTAACATCATATTGCATTTCAACTCCTAACCTCAAATTCAAATTTAAATGAAAGTGGAAAATAAAAGTTATCCAACATAGAAACTAAATTGTTCATTAAATAGAAAATAAATCATAGACAATTCTAAAATTGAAACCAACATCATTGGAGTTGGGTAAGTGACTCAAACATCTTCAAACAGCGACTAAAAACAATATTTAATAACCATTTATTAAATCTAACTTAAGTATGAAATGATGTTTTGCCCAAACTAATTTTAGGTGTTAGGGAATAAAGCACTGCTATTTATGGACTAGGTCTCCCTTTTTACAAAATTCGGTTTGGGGCCTAACTATTTACTAAACAGAGATATATGAATTAAGAAAAAGAAAAAGAAAGAAAGCAAAAGAAAAAAATAAAAAGGCCTCCTCCTCCCGGGCCTCGGCCCAGCCACATGCCAGGCCGGCCCACCCCCCCACTCCTCCTTATCCCCTCACCCCCGCAAACCCTAACCCCGATCCCCACTTCCCCCCCCCCCCCTCGTCTCTCCCCTCCTCACCCGCCCCGCCTCCCTGCCGCCCCTCCTCCCGAGCCCCATCTCCCTGCTCCTCCGTACCTTCTCCTTCCCCTGCGCTTGCTCGCTCCCCTCACCTCGTTTCCCCCGGATCCTCCTAGCAATCCTTCCTCCGTTCCCCTTCCCCCGATACTCCTTTCCTCTCCTTCTGCGCTTCCCTTCTCCCCTTCTCTATGCCCGCTTCTCCCGGTCGTTCTCCCCTGCTCTCTACCGGCAACCGCTCTTCCGCCCACCGTCCCCATGCCTTCTTTGCCCTTCTTCGTCCCCGCTCTCCCTCTCCTTTCTACCTGCCCTCGCTACTCCGCCCCACGCGATCCCGCCCCGACTCGGCCCCCCTACGTTGAGTCTTTTCCCCGCCCCGCCCTTCTGCTCGCCCCCCCCCCCCTTCGCCTTGGTCCACCGCGCCGCCCGCGCCCACCACGCGCCCGGGCTCGCGCGCGACCACGCCCAGGCCGGCCCCGCTCGTCGCCTCTACCCACGCCCGCTGCTGCAGCCGCGCGCGCAGCTCTGCTGCCCCGGCTCCACCGCGCCGCCGCTCGCCGTCCGACGGGCCACCGCGCCCGGTCGCCCCTGCCCCGCCCGCGCTCGCCTCCCGCCCGCGCGCGGCCCCGCGCACGCCGGCGCCCGTCGCCGCCTCACCCGCTGGCCGCACCCGTGCGCCCGTATGCGCACCGGACATGTCCGGTGCCCAAACGGGCATAGCCCGGACATGTCCGGCTGTGCCACTGACTAGTGGGCCAGCCTCTGTAAAAATATATATATATATATAAATAAATAGTTAATAAAATAAATAAATAGTTAATTAATTAATTAATTAGTAAATTAATTAAGTTAATTAATCATGTTTAATTAGACTAATTAATTAGTTAACTTAACTAACCCTAATGACTGCTGACGTCAGCATGATGTCATGCTAACGTCATCATTTACTATTCTGGATAATGTTAATTTAAATAATTAATGAAATTCCAGATATTAATAAAAACTTTAGAAAATCATTTTAAATAATCCGTAACTCCGATGGAAAAACTTTGTACATGAAAGTTGCTCAGAACGACGAGACGAATTCGAATAAGCGCTCCGTTCGTCCGTCACGCGTCCCTAACTATCCGAACGTGCAACCGTTCCCCTCCGGTCATCTGTCTGACAAATGTCCGGAACCGGAAAAACATTCCCGGATGGATTCCTCCTTCCTCGGTGACGTGCAACCACACGTTAGAACACACCCGGCACTGCATATTGTCATGCCGTACTTTGCGTTGCTCATGATTTGCTGTGTATTTATACTGTTTCCTCCCCCTCTTCTCTCTCGTTAGACCCCGACACCGACGTCATCCCCGAGAACGACGCAGCTTCGGAGCCCGAAGACACCACTGACAACCTTGCCCTTGCCGCCGAGCAACCAGGCAAGCCCCCCTTTTTGATCATCCCGATATCGCCCATTCTATTTCTCATGCTTGCATTAGAATTGCTGCTGCTGCTGCTGCTTTACCTATTCTGATGCATAGCCTGTTCATTGTAACCTGTTGTTGATAATTACCTGCATATCCTAAACTGTTTAGTCTAGGCTGGGTAGAGACCTATCAGTGACCCCACTTATCCCGACTACCGCGCTGGATCGTCAGAAGAACCGATCAACGGGATTGAAGACCAGGACCCGACACCGCACATCACCCCCCTTAGTTGTAACGACACTGCAGCGTTACTATCGAGTGCCGAGGGTGAAACCTCATGTAGCACTTCTGATGTTAACTCTGTAGAGTAGCTATTCGGTCGTGGTCATCGAGGGTGATTCCTCCTTCGCCACTTCCGGTAACGACGCTGTCGTTCAACACATCAAGTGTGAACCCATCGAGGGTGAATCCTCCGAGTTCACCTTGACAGACACATCGAGTAGGAATCCAACGAGGGTGATACCTCGGATTTCCCTGATGTTATGGACACACGGATACTTGGACTTTACACTGTTCCTTGGATAGGCAGGTCGGCCCTGAGGGGTACCCGCGTGCGCCTGAGAGGCGAGTGTTGTGAAGACGGGTACCTGTGTGGTGCCCGACTGGTGAATACGAGGCGCGGCCGGGCATTCTTAACCCTTGCCGCAAGTCCTCGAGATGGGGCGACGGGCTCACATATTTCGTGAGTCTCTGCTCGTTACCGCAAGCACCTAGTCCTAGCGATTTGGATATTTGATCCGAGCAGGCCTCTGGTCTAATAGCACTAACCATCACGTGGGCATAGTATGGGCGTTCTGCATCGTAGCATCAGCCGACAGTTCTGTCAGACGTCCAGTTCAGCATTGTGGCACGGTCGGATCGTACCGACCCTTCGAGGCGGTGCTGGTATCCACCCTGCACACAACGACCCGGAGTGCACAGGGCGATGGCCCAAGACCCCTGAGTGCTTAGGATGTAGACCGGCGGGGACCTCTCTGCTGAGCTTTAGGTAGGGCTGCGGTGTGTCGGTTGACCGAGGCCGGGCATGACCCAGGAAAGTGTGTCCGGCCGGAGTTAATCGAGCGTGTTGGGTAAGTTGGTGCACCCCTGCAGGGAAGAATACTTCTATCGATAGCCTGTCCTACGGTAACGGACACTCGGAGTTGTATCCTGATTGATACAATTTAGAACTGGATACTTGGATACTATGGCTCTAGGATTGCTTCTCGCAAGGAGTCGAGAAGGGATCTCCGGACGAGGTTGATGACTGTATGGCTCTGGGATTGCTTTCTCGCAGGGAGTCAAGAAAGGATCTCTGGGTGAGGTTGAGACTTAATGATACTACTACATTATATTGTACTATTCTACTCTCTTCTACTGCTGCAAGACCTCTGAAGATGCTAGTCTTCGATAGGACTAGGCCTTCTCTCTATTCTTGCATTTCTGCAGCCCAGTCCACATATACAGCCTCCCCTTGAAAATGTTGCATATGTAGTGTAGATCCTTGCTTGCTGAGTACTTCTGAGTACTCACGGTTGCTTTGTTTTCCTTTTCTCCCCATATCAGTTTGTCGTGACCAAGATGACGGAGCCCCTGAGACAGCTGCCCTGCCGATGATTACTACTACTACTACCTAGAGGATGGATTCTGCTATGAGTTGACTGACGACCAGGAGTAGGATCGGAGGGTCCCAGGCAGGAGGCCTACGCCTTTCGATTGTAGTGTTTTATTTTGCCTAGCCTTTCTAAAGGCCTTTCTGTTTCTGTTTCATATCTGTACAAAGATATCTGATGCTTCCGCTGACGCTTGTTCGCAAGCTTATGTATTCGAGCCCTCGAGGCCCCTGGCTTGTAATATAAAGCTTGTATGACTTTATTTATGTTTTAGAGTTGTGTTGTGATATCTTCCCGTGAGTCCTTAGGCTTGATCGTGTGCATTTGCGTGTATGATTAGTGCACGATTGGGCCGGGGGCGTCACAAGTTGGTATCAGAGCCGACTGACTGTAGGAACCCCCTTTCCAACTCCTTGGCCGAAGTTGAGTCTAGTGGTCCAAAACTATTTTACTAACTTGGCTGTGTGGCTTACAGGTCCACGTCGCCAATTGGGTGGTATTAGGATCTTTTACTCCTCGACCTTTACTCTGTGCCTCTGATCTCTCTTCTACTCGGGTTAAAATTTTACTAACTCCAACATTAGGCTCTCATGCTCACGTCCACCCGGAGTTCTGAAAATATCCCCCCTTGCTTCAAGATTTTGGGCCAGGTTCTGCTTACAGGATCCTTTTATCGAGGGCACCCTGTGTTGTCACTTGCAGATTCCTCGCTCCGTCAGTTTTCTCCGACGTTGATGTAGCCTTTGCTATGTCTCGTTGTGTACTCCCCTACCGCGTGCCTGTGCGCCGCCTAGCATGTCTAGCTTCTAAATTTACGCCGTTGTGCTGTCCGCATGTACCTGACTCTGTGAATGGATTGGTATGTCTTTCAACGACTACTATTTTACATCTAATGCCCTTCCTATTCATCTCTCGTGTTACGTCCTGAATAACTCATTACACATGTAGTCTTTCTTGCTAAACTGCCCCTGTTGATTTGGCAGGATGGCTGACAATCCACCACCTCCACCCTATATTGCCGCAATGATGCAGCAGTTTGAACTCAATCGTCAGCAGTTTGAGCTTAACCGTCAGTTTATGACTGGAGTATTGGCCCAATTCCCAACTCAGAATGCTCAGCAACAGAATGCTCTAATAACTCTGCCAGAATTTGTGCGCCTCAATCCATCCGTTTTCCGCAACTCCACCAATCCCATGGATGCTGATGATTGGCTTCGTGACATCCTGTTTGAGATGGAGTCAGCTAATGTTGCCCCTGACAGTTACGTCACCTTTGCGACATTCCACCTGAAGGGCCCAGCTGCTCAATGGCGGGAAAGCCACAAGGCTATGTTGCCTGCAGACACTATAACCACTTGGCAGGAATTTCAGTCAGCTTTTCATGCATGTTACATTCCTCAAGGTCTGATGGACCAGAAGAAGCAGGAGTTCCGTAAACTCTCACAGGGCACAATGACGGTGGATGAATATCAGAGGAAATTCCTTGAATTATCCCGCTATGCTGCGGATGACGTCGACACTGACACTCGCAAGCAGGAGAAATTCCGTGAAGGACTGCGTACGGATATAAAACTTGCACTTGCTGTCCATGATTGCTCAGAGTTCGCAACGCTTGTCAGCAAATCTTTCCAAATTGAAACAGCTCTAACTGAGTACCAGGAGTCGCTCAAGCGCACTCATGGAGCTGGCTCATCCTCGGGTCAGCCTGTTCAGAAACGTCGAGTCTGGATCCCACACAATGTTCATCACCGACCTGCTCCAACACCAAGACCGTCTTATGTTGCACCTCGTCTGCCTTCACCGCCGAGATAGCTTACGGTTCATGATGGACCGCCTAATGCTATGGATTCTCATCAAGTTGCGCCACGTCCTCCTAATGGTCGTAAGAAGGGTTGTCGAAACCGCCGATTCAGAAACCGTAATACCATACCGTCTGCTGTTGTACTTGGCTATGCCAATCACGTTAATGCTGAAAAGGCTCAGAAGGAACCGACTATCGTGCTGGGAACACTCCTTGTGAATTCAGTACCAGCCTCTGTTCTCTTCGATTCAGGAGCATCGCATGCTTTTGTGTCCCAACAATTTGCTCAGTCACATGAGTTATACTTGGAAGAATTACCCACTCCTCTAATGGTTCAGTCCCCGAGATCCAAGTGGCAAACCACAATGCTAAGCCCTCACAACCACATCGAGATTGGAGGTCTACTTTTTCCGGTTTCTCTCATTGTACTTGGACCTTCTGACATAGACATTATTCTCGGTATGGACTGGTTGACAGCCCATAATGCTTTGATTTACTGTGCTACTAAGACAGTCCAGCTCACACACCCTTCTGGCCAGATAGTCAAATACTCAGCCCGAATAGCTCAAGATGCTGAGAGCCAGATATATGTTCTGAATGCATTGAACGCTTCACCTCTTGAAGGCATCGACAACGTTCCAGTTGTTCGTGATTTTCAAGATGTATTTCCAGAAGAACTTCCAGGAATACCCCCTGCTAGAGCTGTTGAGTTCGTCATCGACTTGAAGCCTGGCACAACTCCTATTGCGAAGCGTCCTTATAAGATGCCTCCGCATCACCTTCTTGAACTTAAGGAGGAAATCGACACGTCACTTAAGAAAGGTTTCATCCGCCCCAGTTCCTCTGCTTGGGGAGCACCTTCACTCTTCGTTAAGAAGAAGGATGGAACTAACCGATTGGTTCAGGATTACCGACCTATCAACCAAGCAACAATTCAGAATAAATATCCGCTTCCCCGGATCAATGATTTGTATGATCAACTTGCCGGTTCCTCAGTATTCTCTAAGCTTGATTTGAGATTGGGATACCATCAGATCGGTGTTCGTGAAGAGGATATTCCGAAGACTGCATTTGTTACTCGCTATGGTTCTTATGAGTACACTGTCATGTCATTTGGCTTAACAAATGCTCCAGCCACATTCTCCCGTCTGATGAATTACATCTTTATGGATTACCTCGACAAATTTGTCGTGGTTTATCTAGATGATATTCTGGTCTATTCAAAGAATAAGGAAGAACATGCCGAACACTTCCGTCTTGTACTGGAAAGGCTCCGAGAACACCAGTTGTATGCCAAATACTCCAAATGTGAATTCTGGCTTTCTGAAGTAACCTACCTTGGTCATGTGATTTCCAAAGATGGCATTGCCGTTAACCCAGAACGAGTTCAGGCTATTCTGGACTGGACTCCTCCAAAGAACGTCAAGCAAGTGAGAAGTTTTCTCGGCCTTGCAAGCTATTGCCGTCGATTTGTCGAGAACTTTTCTAAGATTCCTCAGCCTTTGACTGATCTGCTTCACAAGGGCGTTAAGTTTGAATGGACAGACAAATGTCAGGAAAGTTTCCAGACACTCAAAGACAAGTTGACATCTGCCCCAGTACTGTCTCCTCCAGATACCCGCAAAGACTTCGTGATTTATTGTGATGCATCTCGTGAAGGATTAGGTTGTGTCCTAATGCAAGAGCGTAAGGTGATTGCCTATGGCTCTCGTCAGTTGCGCCCACATGAAGAGAATTATCCGGTACATGATCTAGAACTAGCTGCTGTGATCTATGCATTGCAGTTGTGGCGACATTACCTTCTCGGTAATCGTTGCGAGATATACACGGATCATAAAAGTCTGAAGTACTTGTTTACTCAACCATCCCTGAACCTCCGTCAGCAAAGATGGATGGAGGCCATTGCGGACTATGATTTGGGTATTTCTTATACCCCTGGCAAGGCTAACGTGATGGCTGATGCCTTAAGCCGCAAGTCCTATTGCGACAACCTCATGGTTAGGCGAGCTCAACCTCGTCTTTTTGAAGAATTGTGCAAGCTGAATCTGTGTATTGTTCCACAGGGTTCTCTTAATAACCTTGTGATACAACCAGATCTTGAGAAAGCCGTTAAGGATGCGCAAGCTAAAGATGCTGAAATTGATCTGATGAAGAAAGACCTTCACCTTGTAAAGTACAGGGATTTCTCGCTGTCTGAAGATGGAACCTTGTATTTCAGAAATCGCATTGTCGTACCTCGTTTCGAACTCATGACTGACAAAGTCATGAAGGAGGCACATGACACACCATTGTCTATTCATCCGGGTAGCACCAAGATGTATCGTGATCTCCGTCAAAGGTACTGGTGGTCTAGAATGAAGCAGGACATTGCTCGATATGTTGCTGAATGTGATGTGTGTCGACGCGTTAAAGCAGAACATCAGAAGCCAGCTGGAATTCTGCAACCACTTCCTATTCCTCTATGGAAATGGGATAAGGTTCAGATGGATTTCGATACAGGACTTCCCAGGTCACAGAAGGGTCACGATGCTATTCTTGTCGTCGTCGACCAGCTCTCTAAAGTTGCACACTTTCTGCCTGTCAAAGAGACTATCACTGCTAGTCAGTTAGCAGAGTTGTATATCTCCAGAATTGTTTCACTCCACGGTATTCCGAAGGAGATCAGTTCGGACCGTGGCGGTCTTATCACTTCCAAATTCTGGGAAAGTTTCCAAACAGCTATGGGAACTCATATTACCTGGAGTTCAGCTTATCACCCCCAATCCCAAGGCCAAGTCGAACGAGTCAATCAAGTGCTTGAAGACATGCTTCGGGCTTGTGTTACTTCTTTCGGCAAGAAGTGGGAAGAATCTCTTCCGTATGCTGAGTTCTCTTATAACAACAGCTATCAAGCCAGCTTGAAAATGGCCCCCTTCGAAGTACTATATGGACGTAAGTGTCGAACCCCTCTGAATTGGTCAGAAACTGGGGAACGACCGCTCGTGGGTCCGGATATTATTCAACACGCCGAAGAACAAGTTCGTATTATCCGGGAAAATCTCAAGGCGGCTCAGGACCGCCAGAAGAGCAACTATGATCGCAAACGATGGGGTTTGACTTATCAACCTGGTGATCAGGCTTATCTTCGTGTCACTCCTATGAAAGGCACTCACCGTTTTGGAATCAAGGGCAAGCTAGCTCCACGCTATATTGGTCATTTCCGCATTGTTGCAAGGCATGGACAGGTGGCGTATAAATTGGAATTGCCGCCGCAATTCTCTCATATCCACGACGTCTTCCATGTGTCGCAACTTCGTCAATGCTTCAAGGAATCTCCACACCGAGCTGTGGATCACGAGGTGCTCGAATTGCAAGATGACCTATCTTATAAGGAGCATCCGATCTGCATTCTCGATGAAGCTGAACGTCGGACCCGTCAGAAGGTTACCAAGTTCCTCAAAGTGTAGTGGTCAAATCATACTGAACATGAAGCCACATGGAAACGCGAGGATAATCTTCGTGCGGAATATCCCGAACTTTTTCCTTCTACCTCTTAATTCTCGGGACGAGAATTCTTGTTAGTAGAGGAGATTTGTAACACCCCCAGTGGTTAGCCACAGTAATCCCATTTTGATAATGCCAAGTCAGCATGATTATCAGTGCATGATCATCATTAACATCATATTGCATTTCAACTCCTAACCTCAAATTCAAATTTAAATGAAAGTGGAAAATAAAAGTTGTACAACATAGAAACTAAATTGTTCATTAAATAGCAAATAAATCAGAGACAATTCTAAAATTGAAACCAACATCATTGGAGTTGGGTAAGTGACTCAAACATCTTCAAACAGCGACTAAAAACAATATTTAATAACCATTTATTAAATCTAACTTAAGTATGAAATGATGTTTTGCCCAAACTAATTTTAGGTGTTAGGGAATAAAGCACTGGTATTTATGGACTAGGTCTCCCTTTTTACAAAATTCGGTTTGGGGCCTAACTATTTACTAAACAGAGATATATGAATTAAGAAAAAGAAAAAGAAAGAAAGCAAAAGAAAAAAATAAAAAGGCCCCCTCCTCCCGGGCCTCGGCCCAGCCACATGCCAGGCCGGCCCACCCCCCCCACTCCTCCTTATCCCCTCACCCCCGCAAACCCTAACCCCGATCCCCACTTCCCCCCCTCGTCTCTCCCCCTCACCCGCGGCTCCCCGCCGCCGCCGCCGCCTTCGTCCCCGGCGCCGCCCCGCTCCGTCACCGCCTGCTCCTCCCCGACCTCGCTGCCCCGCAACCTCGCCGGCCTGCGCCCCGTCGCGCCCCGGCGCCCGCGTCGCCCCGGCGGGCCCCCGACCCGGCGGCGCCCGCCCCGCCGCCACGCGGTCTGCCTCGTCTCCCTATCCGCACTCCACGCCGATCCCGCCCCGACTCGGCCTCCCCCTACGTGAGCTTTCCCCGCCGCCGCCTCTGCTCGCCCCACCCCCCCTTGCGCCTTGGTCACCGGCCGCCGCCCGCGCCCACCACGCGCCCGGGCTCGCGCGCGACCACGCCCAGGCCGACCGCGCTCGTCGCCTCTGCCCACGCCCGCTGCTGCAGCCGCGCGCGCAGCTCTGCTGCCCCGGCTCCACCGTGCCGCCGCTCGCCGTCCGACGGGCCACCGCGCCCGGCCGCCCCTGCCCCGCCCGCGCTCGCCTCCCACCCACGCGCGGCCCCGCGCACGCGGCGCCCGTCGCCGCCTCACCCGCTGGCCGCACCCGTGCGCCCGTATGCGCACCGAACATGTCCAGTGCCCAAACGGGCACAGCCCGGACATGTCCGGCTGTGCCACTGACCAGTGGGCCAGCCTCTGTAAAAAAAAATTATATATATATATAAATGAATAATTAATAAAATAAATAAATAGTTAATTAATTAATTAATTAGTAAATTAATTAAGTTAATTAATCATGTTTAATTAGACTAATTAATTAGTTAACTTAACTAACCCTAATGACTGCCGACGTCAGCATGAAGTCATGCTGATGTCATCATTTACTATTCTGGATAATGTTAATTTAAATAATTAATTAAATTCCAGAAATTAATAAAAACTTTAGAAAATCATTTTAAATAATCCGTAACTCCCATGGAAAAACTTTGTACATGAAAGTTGCTCAGAACGACGAGACGAATTCGAATACGCGCTCCGTTCGTCCGTCACGCGTCCCTAACTATCCGAACGTGCAACCGTTCCCCTCCGGTCATCTGTCTGACAAATGTCCGGAACCGGGAAAACATTCCCGGATGGATTCCTCCTTCCTCGGTGACGTGCAACCACACGTTAGAACACACCCGGCACTGCATATTGTCATGCCGTACTTTGCGTTGCTCATGATTTGCTGTGTATTTATACTGTTTCCTCCCCCTCTTCTCTCTCGTTAGACCCCGACACCGACGTCGTCCCCGAGACCGACGCAGCTCCGGAGCCCGAAGACACCACTGACAACCTTGCCCTTGCCGCCGAGCAACCAGGCAAGCCCCCCTTTTGATCATCCCGATATCGCCCATTCTATTTCTCATGCTTGCATTAGAATTGCTGCTGCTGCTGCTGCTTTACCTATTCTGATGCATAGCCTGTTCATTGTAACCTGCTGTTGATAATTACCTGCATATCCTAAACTGTTTAGTCTAGGCTGGGTAGAGACCTATCAGTGACCCCACTTATCCCGACTGCCGCGCTGGATCGTCAGAAGACCCGATCAACGGGATTGAAGACCAGGACCCGACACCGCACATCACCCCCCTTAGTTGTAACGACACTGCAGCGTTACTATCGAGTGCCGAGGGTGAAACCTCATGTAGCACTTCTGATGTTAACTCTGTAGAGTAGCTATTCGGTCGTGGTCATCGAGGGTGATTCCTCCTTCGCCACTTCCGGTAACGACGCTGTCGTGCAACACATCAAGTGTGAACCCATCGAGGGTGAATCCTCCGAGTTCACCTTGACAGACACATCGAGTAGGAATCCAACGAGGGTGATACCTCGGATTCCCCTGATGTTATGGACACACGGATACTTGGACTTTACACTGTTCCTTGGATAGGCGGGTTGGCCCTGAGGGGTACCCACGTGCGCCTGAGAGGCGAGTGTTGTGAAGACGGGTTCCTGTGTGGTGCCCGAGTGGTGAATACGAGGCGCGGCCGGGCATTCTTAACCCTTGCCGCAAGTCCTCGAGACGGGGCGACGGGGTCACATCTTTCGTGAGTCTCTGCTCGTTACCGCAAGCCCCTAGTCCTAGCGATTTGGATATTTGATCCGAGCAGGCCTCTGGTCTGATAGCACTAACCATCACGTGGGCATAGTATGGGCGTTCTGCATCGTAGCATCAGCCGACAGTTCTGTCAGACGTCCAGTTCAGCATTGTGGCACGGTCGGATCGTACCGACCCTCCGAGGCGGTGCTGGTATCCACCCTGCACACAACGACCCGGAGTGCACAGGGCGATGGCCCAAGACCCCTAAGTGCTTAGGATGTAGACCGGCGGGGACCTCTCTGCTGAGCTTTAGGTAGGGCTGCAGTGTGTCGTTTGACCGAGGCCGGGCATGACCCAGGAAAGTGTGTCCGGCCGGAGTTAATCGAGCGTGTTGGGTAAGTTGGTGCACCCCTGCAGGGAAGAATACTTCTATCGATAGCCTGTCCTACGGTAACGGACACTCGGAGTTGTATCCTGATTGATACAATTTAGAACTGGATACTTGGATACTATGGCTCTGGGATTGCTTCTCGCAGGGAGTCGAGAAGGGATCTCCGGATGAGGTTGATGACTGTATGGCTCTGGGATTGCTTTCTCGCAGGGAGTCGAGAAATGATCTCTGGGTGAGGTTGATACTTAATGATACTACTACATTATATTGTATTGTTCTACTCTCTTCTACTGCTGCAAGACCTCTGAAGATGCTAGTCTTTGATAGGACTAGGCCTTCTCTCTATTCATGCATTTCTGCAGCCCAGTCCACATATACAGCCTCCCCTTGAAAATGTTGCATATGTAGTGTAGATCCTTGCTTGCTGAGTACTTCTGAGTACTCACGGTTGCTTTGTTTTCCTTTTCTCCCCATATCAGTTTGTCGTGACCAAGATGACGGAGCCCCTTAGACAGCTGCCCTGCCGACGATCGCTACTACTACTACCCAGAGGATGGATTCTGCTATGAGTTGACTGACGACCAGGAGTAGGATCGGAGGGTCCCAGGCAGGAGGCCTACGCCTTTCGATCGTAGTGTTTAATTTTGCCCCGCCTTTCTAAAGGCCTTTCTGTTTCTGTTTCATATATGTACATAGATATCTGATGCTTCCGCTGACGCTTGTTCGCAAGCTTATGTATTCGAGCCCTAGAGGCCCCTGGCTTGTAATATAAAGCTTGTATGACTTTATTTATGTTTTAGAGTTGTGTTGTGATATCTTCCCGTGAGTCCTTAGGCTTGATCGTGTGCATTTGCGTGTATGATTAGTGCACGATTGGGCCGGGGGCGTCACACCTATTCTAAACCTGGGTCGTCCGATCAACATCATACGGCACAAACTGCTCCCCAAATCAACCTCCTTCTATAAATAGATGCCTACCCCTGACCTTAGGCAGACATCCTCCCTAATTTTCAGCACTGCCACCGCCACGAGCTCCACCTGGTCATCCCCTGGGGATCCATCCCCAACCAACCAGGTGCCTCCCATGGATCCCCGTGCCCGTGCACCTCGTCCTTGCAGCGCAGCCTCCAAGCCAGCAGGGAAGAGCCAAGCGCTCGACCGCCTCGTCCACGAGCTCGATCGAGGTAGCCACCGCTGCCTGAGCCTTCTCGCGTGACAGCCGAGCTCCTCCTCGACCCCATGCCCTCCTCCTTCTCCACCCGAGATGACCACCGCACTGCTAGCAGCTCCGACGACCAGCAGTGCGTCATGACCTCGGCCGCGCCCCTCTTTCCTTTCTCTCCATTCGGTTCTCTCTCTAACTTCTCTCTCTTTCTCTTTGCTGTTTTGGAGACCGCCATAGATGGCTGCAGCCTGATGCCCGCGACTGCCTGGATTCGTCCTCCCCGTCGTCCAGTGCCACGTCAAAGCCCGCCTCGACCTCCTGTACGTCGGCATCGAGCGGGGACGACGCCTCGTGCCGTGTGGACTTCGTCCCTTACGAGCTCTGCATTGAGCCATAGCGCGCCTACCACGTGTTCGCCTCCTCGTGCCACTGCCCAGCTGGCCCAGCTCCGTCCGCGGCCCAGCCGTGCGGCCCCGCGCCCCCAAGCCGGCTTGCGAGGCCACCACACCGAACTATGCCAGGCCTAGCTAGGTGAGCTCCCCTCCAGCCTTCTCCACCGCCCAGTGGCCTTGCATGCTATCGTGCTCCCATCAGATTTCGGCCCGTATGATATATATTTTCCTGCCCAGCGAATTTGTCTAATTATCCAGGGAATTTCTGTTTTACAGAAAAGTCCCTCTAGATCATGCATATAATAACTTCACAACCGTGCATCGGAATTAAACAAACTTTATATGTAAAATGATTAGAATTTTATGTAGTTTCATAATATGTCACTCTCACACATGTTAAAAATGTTGAACTTTCTGTTTGCATTAATTTTGTCCTAATAACTTGCTAAAACGGTTTAATTCATAACTTTCAAGCCGTAGCTCCGAATTAAATAAATTGTATATGTAAATTGACTAGAAAAATGTGTAGAATAACATGGTGCATTTTATTTTTCTGTTTAACAAAAATAAAATATGCTTTATGATAGAGCAGTACCAAATTCGAAATTTGCATATGGGAATTTTCCGGAATTGTTATGTGTTGTTTCCGGCCTCATTTTAATTGCCTAGATAGCGTAGTTTACTTATGCTTCACCTCTTGCCATGTTTAACAACATTTAATATTGTTGAGTAGCTAAACGGGATTGAACATAATAATTGGATGCGGAGTTTCGTCAATATGCAACTCGTTGCATATTGAGCTTCACTTAATGTGTAGTCTTTGATTGTTGCACCCTTACCATGCCATGACTCATTAAACCAAACATGAATCATACTTGGTTGTCTATCTTGTCATGGTTATGATATATGTGTTTACCATGTTGTTTGCTTCTTTCCGGTTGTGTTTCTTCTCGATAGTTCCGGTTACGATATGGAGTGTGAGGATTCATTCGACTACGCTTGTACAACTACTTCATGGATTCGATCTTCTTCCAAGCAGTATTCCAGGCAAGATGATCATTACCTTGGATATCATTACTAGATTTGCTTTGCTAGTTGTCTCGATGCTATCGTTTGGTCTCGCTACCTACCACTTGTTTGTTAGCCTCACAAATTACCATGAAACAACCTCTAACCTCCACCATCCTAGCAAACTATTATTTGGCTACGTTACCACTTTGCTCAACCCCTCTTATAGTGTTGCTAGTTGCAGGTTGTTCCATGTTGGGACATGAATATCATGGGATATCACAATATCTCTTTATTTAATTAATGCATCTATATATTTGGTAATCTGTGGAAGGCTCGGGCTTTTGCCTGATATTTTGTTCCACTCATGACGCCCTAGTTTCCGTGATACCGGTGTTATGTTTCTTGATGAGCGCTCCTAACACATTTGTGTTTTATGGGCCCCCTTGATAATTCGTCTTTGAATACAACTCTTCTAGTTAGGCCCAACTTTGATGTTAAAATTTGCGAACATAATAATACTGATAATTAATTAATTAGCATAGATGGTCGACCACTCGCGGATTCTTAATTCCACATAAGCAAGTGGGCCAGTGCTAATGGTGTTGGTCCAAAACGAGCTGCCTGCGGGGCCACCACGGGGCAACCCAAGGATTGGTTTTACTCATAGCTTGTCCCATCCGGTTGTGTCCTGGGAATGAGATACGCGCGGCTCCTATCGGGGTTTTCGAGACGTCGGGAGGTCTTGCTGGACTTGTTTTACCTTAGTCGAATGTCGTGTGCACCGGGTATTCGATGATGCGTCGTGCTATCACGATGTTGAGGCTACTCAAAGCAGCTTGTGGTTAATTTTGTAATTGGACGAGTTGAAGCACCCTTGCAGGGTTAAATCTTTCGGAAAGCCGTGCCCGCGGTTATGTGGCGACTTGAAAATTTATAATATCCGGTTGTAGAGAACTTCCGAACTAAACTCAATTGAAACACACCAACCGTGTGCGTAACCGTGATCGTCTCTTCCTGTGAGTTTGGGATCAAGAAGAGAACATGGTGGGGTTATGAATGACTCGTAGGTAGGTGTTCAGGATCACTTCTTGATCATTACTAGTTCACGTCCGTTTATGCGTAGTTTACTCTTCTTAGTCTTGTACTCGTAAGTTACCCATATACAAATATTTAGTGCTTGCTGCAACCTCACCACTTAACCATTCCATACCCATTAAAGTATTGTCAGTCTTGATACCCATGGTAATGAGATTGTTGAGTCCCCAAAGGCTCACAGATTACTACAACAATAGGTGCAGTTACAGGTAAAGCGATGCTTTAACGTGAGAGCGATGCCTGCTTGTTCTATTTGGAGTTCTTCTTCCTCTTCTTTGACGATCATAGGATGGGTTTCCGGTTGGCAGCCTAGGATTAGCAGGGTGGACGTCGTTCTTCTTTCGTTTGGTTTCATCTGTAGTCGGATCCTGCTCTTCTGTATGATGATTGTATTAATGTATTGAGATATTCATGATGTAGCTTGTGTCGAGTGTAAGCCAACTATATCTTGTATTCTCTTCTATGCAGTTGATGGTATTTTGTAATGATGTGCGCCTTGCTATGCGACTCCGATATGCGTTTCTACCCCTATCGAGATTCTCATGTCTGGCTCGGGTTAGAGTCGCATGTTGGGCGTTACACATAAACCTTATTATATCCTTCCTCAAAACAGCCACCATACCTACCTATTATGACATTTCCATAGCCATTTCGAGATATATTGCCATACAACTTCCACAGTTACTATTCACATAACTTGAGAGTTCATCATCATATTGCTTTGCATGATCATATAGAGCTGATATGATATTTGTGGCACAACCACCGCTCATCATTGTTATACACTAGTCATCAACCCGTGCCACTGCACGGATTAATTATTTTAAAAACACATAAAAAAAGTATTGATAGCATTTGTGATGTACTTATTTTTTTACACGTCCTTTGTTTTTCTTGCCACGGCAATATATTAAAATTTTGCATGAGAACTATTGCCAATGGCCAATATGTTTGTTGGATCCTTGCGGGAACAATTTTAATGAATAATTTGACACTGATCATCATTGTGCAAAAAAATAAGTAATTCATGGATCAAGATACATGTATGTGACTCGCCAAACTGCAAATAACAATATCTTCATAGGTGCACTAAAGCACCAATAAGAATTGGTCCAAAAATTGTTTTTTTTTTTACTTATTTCCCTGTAGGCAACATTCTGATGGGGAATTTTACATCTGAGCTTATCCTATTTGGTGTATTGGATGGGCCTTACTAAGTATGCAAATACACAAAAAAATGGAAAATAGGAAAGCTTGCTGATAACATAAATAGTGGAGCACCGTAAACCTGAGTCCACCATACTACCACTTGATATGAAAATTGAACTGGGTTTTTTAATACCTTAGATGCCATCATTTTTCAGCACACACATGTATCTTCTATTTTTTGCTGCATAAATGTGGATAAATACTGAAAAGCTTGAAGAGACAACAGACTTGGGGAGTCACAAACATAAATTACCGGCATTCTTACATATAGTTATGTATATATGTCGTCTTCCATGTGTAATAGTAGCTTTCAAATCCCAGCTGTCAAGTGGCTTCATACCTTTAGAAGAACCACAAAGGTAGTCGAACTCTTCTAGCATGTATGTAGCTTACATATCTTCGGTGCCCCAACTTTCCTTTTGTTGATCAAACAGTGCAACACTTAAAAAATGATTAATGAGAGGTGGTGAGGAAGATTTCCATGTCATGGGATCTAGTCAGAGAGATTCGATATGATGTACCTACAACCAAAGCTACATTTACTATAGCATTGTAGTGTTGAATAGGCCATGACCACAAATACAAATCTGGAAGTCGATTAATGTATGAAGATTTACATTCTTACTTATATTTTGTTCTTACCCCTTTCATTGAAGTTCAACATGCCAGACTATTTAGCATATATATGTGCATGGATAGCAAGTAGCCAGCTAAAAGACAATTAGTGTGAGCTGCAAAATATTGATCTGAGATACATATCTGCCTTCGCACAGATCATTAAGTTATAGCTATATAAACTTATCAAACTACCTTTAAACAGAAGGACACATATATATTTTTTGCGCCACATAATATATATACTGGACAGTAGCCATGAATGCATAATTTAGTTCCAGAAAAAGCAATCAACGGACAGATGTTAGAGAGAAGCAAAAGTTGTGGTCTGAAGTTGCAGTGGCGCTGATTATATGTTATACAGGCCATTGCCTTATCACACGTCAGCATCAATATACCTTAAAAAGTAGGGTTGGTAGCATGGAAAAAAGATAGGGAAGACATGCAGCCTTCGAGTCAACTGTGTTTTGCAGCTAGAAGCAAGCATTGTAATATCTAATCAGGTTAGATGAGGGTTAGACCAACACTTCTTATGACGTGCAAATCCATAAGTTATATGCGATTTATTCCTTGGCAGTAAATGGAACTTGTTCCTTCAACAGAAATTGTTTAGGATCTGAAAATTGAACCAATAAACCATGAACGAATATTATCTTTATTCAGAGGAATATAAATGTAACAATCATCAAGCTTTCCTCTGAATAAAAGTAGCAGAGGAATATAAATTGAACCAATAAACCATGAACGATGATTGTTGTATACTGCTAGTGCAGCGGTTCAAAGGTATGCAGGATGTAAATGACAGAATACATACAACATGATAAAAGTTGCACAAGTTGCACCTTCAGACAGAGCAGAGAAAAGACACCCACCTATATAGCAATAGGGCCAACTGTAATATTGGAGAAAACGTTGACTGCCCAGACATAATCTTGATATGGGAAAATTACAGATAAATGTTAACAAAATTCAGGGCGTCTGTATCAAATACATGTAAACAACTAATTCAGCTAACAGTGTATATGTTTTGTTTACTGCAGGCCACCCCCGAGTCTGAATCCACAAATATTTCTCTGTTTGTTCACTAAGAAATAACATATTGTTTTAAGATGAAGCATGTTTAAATGATACTACAACAATATCATTAACAACAAAAAATTATGGCATTCATGATCTCGACAGTGGACTAAATTATTATATGCATGGACATCTTAACCTGGACTGTGAATTGATCTGTATATTTTTAAACAGTAAACCTAGCGTGCAAATGTATATATGCAAGCTTTCCTTGTGAGATGGACGGGTCAACCAAGTTCATATGTTAAATTGAACTTCCCGATGGAACCACTGTTGCAATGGAGTAAAAATCTAAATTATTTAGTTGGTTCCACTCTCCCAAAACGTGTTCACATATGAATGGATTTTAACTGACTGGAGTAGCAGCATATGGTAAATTTTGCTTGGCTAATAGCATTATTGTAGGAACTCCAGGTGTTAAATAATGCATATGTTGTCCTAAATGACATGGTGATCTGTTGCAGGGAAAAAACTGAGATATGGCATTATCACAACACCTAGGAAAAGAAATTTAAATCAGAGTCTCCCACCTAGGCTTTTAAGTTTTAACAAACATGTGATTTGCATTGTTAACGTGTGATTGGCAAGTGTACTGAACAAACCTGTAACTTCCATGCCACTTTACTCCAAACGTGAAAATGATAGCCATCAAATAAGACTACCATGGAAAAGAATATATCTCACTGAGAGCTATTAATCAAATTAAGAATGTTTCTATTACATGAAAACGGTCTAGGATCGACCGTGATGTCAATGCGGTGGCTGCCACACTGACGGTCTGGTATACCGACTTAAACCTGGCGACCGAGGAGGCGTACTCTCCTACTGTCCTTACCAATCTTATCCGAACCTGTAATTTGGCAAAAAAATAACTCGGCATTGGCTGGGTCTCAGCACGCTGTATCCCTGTACTTTGGGTTCCTTTCTGGCTGATTGTTGTCAGCTCGATCGTAATGCAAAAATATATTCAGGTGGGCGGCTTTCCCCCGGTGATTTCCTCAAGTAAGAAAAAAGGGAGATTAACATTGTAGGGAATTATGAGACAGCTATACTTGAGCTTACCACGAAGTATGCAGATTAGCAGAGGTTGCTTCCACCACATCTGCCTTTGTCAGCCATTGGGAATTTCGATCTAATCATGAGAGCACACAAAGACATAGTGCAGTCGGTGTTACGGGAGCCAGGATGTGAAGGCCTCCAAAATCCAAATATGTTGATATCCAGTGTGGAGGGCAATCATCCGTACAGCCTGTACCTCTAAGACGCTGCCATCTCCAACGGGCCTTGCTGGGAGGGCGGATGGACGCACATGCAGAATATTAGGCTGCATGGGGTTGAGAGAGGGGGATAGAATAGAAGACTTGCTGCTGAGAACACTGATGGTGGGAGAGCAGCGACGGCGGCGAAGCGACGAAGGATTGCTTTCGCGAGAGGAGGGATCGAGGGAGTCGTGGTTTTGGTTGGGCCCGTGACTTTGCAAGAGAGAGAGAGAGTTCTCGTCTCTTACGGCACATCATCCAACTACAGAAGGCTCAGAACGTAACTTCCTAGCGATTCCGAGGATTAGCGCGCATACACAGGAAAAAGTGCTCCGTAACTGTTTATTTATCCTAGCCCTACAATTAACATCCTAAGGTTAGTTTTATAATGTACGTGGGATAGGCTATAGCATCCACAATCAATTTTTCCTTTTTTTCTTTATAGGAGAGGGGAGAGAGACCATGGAAAGGACGAATTATGTAGGTGGGATAGGAGAGCAGGTCTCCTATTTCATCCAACGGCTACGCACACATCATAAATTAATCGGATGGCCAAATTTTCTTAATCTCAACGATTAACGTGATGCCTCGTATGGTGCCTCCAATTAGTAAATATATATATAAGATGTTACGCTAGATAATTACACATCCTGATACACTTTCAGATGCATTCATATAGAGTCGTATTCTTTCAGTTCATTGAGTTGTAAGTAAATAAAATTGTGATGATCATCATTATTAGAGTGTTGCCCTTAACAGTGAGGAAAAGAATGGTAAAGAGTAATGAGTCCTCGAAGAAGTGGGGATGAAATCCATGAGACTGTTCTAAAATAAAAGAAGCCAAAAAGAGCCCACAAAAAAAATGAGAGAAAAACAGAGAGGGGGGCACACTACTATCATTTTTTCACACTTGTGCTTCAAAGTAGCATCATGTTCTTCACATAGAGAGTCTCCATATTTTGTCACCTTCATATACTAGTGGGAATTTTACATTATAGGACTTGGTTTGTATATTTCGATGAAAAGTTTCCTCAAATGCTCGAGGTCTTTGGATGCACACCCACTTAGTTTCATAGGGAGTTTTCATACACTTATAACTCTAGTGCATCCGTTCCATGGCAATCCCTACTGCTCGCATCGATATCGATTGTAAGGCCTCTCCATTGCCTAACGATCAGCCGAGTTGATGCGAGACTTTCTTCACTTTTTGTCTTCTTATAAACTCCTATCATCATTCTCTATTCCACCCAAAGTGCTAAGTCAATGGCTCACGCTCATGTATTGAGTGAAGTTGAAAAATCTAAAACGAGAAAAAATATGATACAATTGCTTGGTTTGGCACTGGGGTGCTCATGATTTATACTTTATCCTAGGAAGACTAAGCATGCTAAGCTATATGATTTTGTAGGGTTAGCGTTTTTTAGCATTGTTTATTTTGAAGGGCATGATTATTTGTTAGTATGTCTGAGTATTGATGTCTTTATATCAAATTGATAGACTATTGCCTTGAATCACTCGTATCCTAATATTCATGTCATGATTAAATTATTTGATCAAGATTATGTTAGGTAGCATTTCACATCAAAAATTATCTTGTCTTATCATTTACCTACTAGAGGACGAGCAACAATTAAGCTTGGGAATACTGATACGTCTTCATCGTATTTATATTTTTGATTATTTCATGCCACTATTTTACAACTTTCACATACTTTTGGCAACAATTTATATTACTTTTGGGACAAACATATTGATTCAGTGCCTAGTGTCAGTTCCTGTTTTTTGCATGTTTTTTGTATTTCGCAGAAAATCCATATCAAACGAAGTTCAACGCGATAAAAAATTTACGAAGAATTTTTATTGAATATATGGGATTTTTTTAGCGCAAGAATCAATAGAAGGGGTGGTCCATAGGCCCCACAAGCTCACACGGCGCGCCCCCTACCCTGGGGCACGCCAAGCAGGCTGGTGGCCTCCTCGGAGGTCGGTTGGGGGTATCCTTTGACCGCAAGAAAGCTAATATCCGGATAAAAATCCCCTTAAAATTTCATCCCAATCGGAATTATGGATCTCTGGATATTTAAGAAATGGTGTTCGGCCGGAAAACATGGACGCGAAACAGAGAAAGAAACATAAAGAGAGATCCAATCTAGAGGGGCTCTCGCCCCTCGGGGGCCATGGCGGCCAAGGACCAGAGGGGGAATCCTTCTCCCATCTAGGCGGAAGGCCAAGAAAGAAGAAGAAGGAGGGGGGATCTCTCCCCCTCTCCTCCGGTGGCGCCAGAGTGCCGCCGGGGAAACCATCGTGACGGCGATCTACACCAACAACTTCGCCACTGTCATCAACAAGTTTCTCCCCCTCTATGCAGCGGTGTAACCTCTCTATTCCCGCTGTAATCTCTACTTGAACATGGTGCTTTATGCCACATATTATTATCCAATGATGTGCTGCCAACCTATGATATTTGAGTAGATCCGTTTTGTCCTATGGGTTAATTATGGTATGGTGTGATTGATATGAGTTGTATGTTAATATGATGCTGTCCTATGGTGCCCTCCATGCCGCGCACACGTGTGGGAATTCTCGTTGTATGGTGTTGCAATACGTTCATGATTCGCTTATAGTGGGTTGCGAGAGTGACAGAAGCTTAACCCGAGTAAGGGGGTTGTTGCGTATGGGAGTAAAGAGTACATGTTACTTAATGCTATGGTTGGGTTTTACCTTAATGATCTTTAGTAGTTGCGGATGCTTGCTAGAGTTCCAATCATAAGTGCATGTGATCCAAGTACAGAAAGTATGTTAGCTTATGCCTCTCCCTCATTGCATATGATAAGTATCTATCGTGTCATATTCAATTGCCTATGGACAATCTTTCTTCATTGTTCTCAAAAACTCTTTACTTTATTGTTCTCTAATTAAAACAGCAACTAACTATTATTATTCTCGCAAAGTACTTCTAATTTTATTCTCGCAAAGTAGTTTTATTCTTGTTCTAGGTAAAGCGAACGTTGGTGTGCGTAGAGTTGTATCGGTGGTCGATAGAACTTGAAGAGAATATAAATTCTATCTTTAGCTCCTCGTTGGGTTCGACACTCTTACTTATCAAAAAAGGCTACAAACGATCCCCTATACTTGTGGGTTATCAAGTACCCTCTGCTCGAGGACACCATCACCGTCCCCATCGCCGCCCTCCACCGCCCGACCTGAAGAGTGCGGGCGCCGCCACCACTGGGATCTCCACCACCACCGATCACCTCTTCCCCATTGCCCTCCTTGCAGCCGCAGGTAGCTTTCCTCTTCCCCATTGCACTCCTGCTGCTTGTTGAACCATATGGCTTAATGTCCCTGTTCATCCAGACTTATGATATCAGCCACTTAGTTCATCTATGTTTTCTAGTTCATGCAACCTTTTGATATCAGTTTAGTTCAGTCAGTTTAATCTGCTGCTACTATCTCTGCTTAATTTCCAAAGAACCGTGGGCCGTGGCTATCGAAATTGGGGTTTTGGACATGCTACTACTATGTGTTTTGGACATGTTGATATGCAACCCTTTTACAACATGTTGTTTGGTAATTGTCTGCCTCGTCTTAGTTATATTGTTGTTAAAAAAAGTCAAGGGTGATTCAGATTAGAGTCAAATACACTTATAATATGGATTGAGCTTGTAGTTATAATATGGATTGAGGATTGAATAAAATGTGCATGTGAATATGTATTGTGATATTACAGCCATCGAGCCGAGGCAACCTTGTGTTGCTCACGATGAAATCGCGTTGTGTGCACCTTTTTAAAATTTGCAGGGATTCAAAATGAGTGTAATGTTTTGGTAAAACTTTGTTCCATTTTTGTTTCGTCAAATTTCTGTAACTCAATATGTCCAATTTTTAGCAAAGGTCATGCCAAATTTTTTTCGTCCATTTTTTTACTTTTTATGCTTATTTTGTAGTTCTTTATTGCAATTCTATAGTTTTATAGTGTTTTTTCTAACAATTTAGCAAAGCCAACAAATGAATTCATTGGCCGGACCATCGTCTCGTACGACCGAAGACGAAGTTAGCTGGTGCCCTCAATACGACAGCAGTGATGACGGCTTAGAGAGTGAGGAACCAAACTTCCGGGGCAGAAATTCTTTCACCATGAGGAAGAACCTACCACTAGCGGGGAGAAAACAACCCAGACGGACGGAGCTACGTCAAGCATTAGCACTAAGAAGGTTAGAAAGGCTAGGAGCAAAAATAAGCTTCATGAAGGATCCATAGAGATAACTGAAGTGCATGCGGCGGGGAAACACGTCCTTCCTGCCAAAGCCGCAAAGGGGTACAGTAATGCGCTAGGTTGCATCATGTGCAAGACCGTCCAGATCACGTGCCCCAATCTTGTGAAGTCGAAACCCGAGGATGTTGCCTAGCAGTGGGCCACGCTATTGGAAGGGCTAAATAATAGTTACACCTTCCCGTTGGCCGATAAACCCAAAGCTGAAAAGTGGGCCATCAGTAAATTCAATGAATTATTGAAGGATTGGAAGTACACTTCGAGGAAAGACTACAAGGAATTGGATTTTGGGACCATCGTTAAGCCGATGTTTCCATATCTGGAAGCCAGAGAATGGAGCACATTTGTTGAAACAACAGGTGCTCAATTTAAGGCGCTATGGGCACATGTGCTGGGTAACCACGACCTCGGCAGCGGTGGTTACCATGGTGCACAACCCAAGTGGGCCAGGGAGGATGAGGAGTTTCGAGCCGCAGGCAAACCAATTCCATTCTCGAAACATCAAGCGCATCCTCAGATGTGTGGTTTCTTTAGGGCCCACGCAGTACTTGACGAGGAGTCTAAGGACTACTACCTCCCGACACCGGAACTAAGAAAGGTAAACGACCACGTGGTAAGCTCGATCACCGTCGCATTTGTTCCCGTCCTAAGTAGATTTATTCCCAAGTAGATATGTACGTACGTTTCTAAATGGTTCATGTTCATATGTTTTTCCTGCTAAAGATAAGGCGGGAAGAAGGACCGGCCCTTCATGTGTTGTCTCCCCATGCCGAGAGGTGGAAAGACCCTCTTAACCTATCAATCAACCACACCTTCAAAAGGATGAGGAAGGCGACGACTGTCCGTGTGGCAGGGGCGGGGAAAGCCCGTTGGGACGATCACTTTCCCCAACACTCTGAGCTGGCACGTGCCAGAAGGAAGAGCAAGATGGATGCAAAAATCAAAGCCAAAGTGCAAGAACAGCTATCCGCCGCAGCAGGCATGGAAGTGGAAAAGAAGTTAGCCGAAATGTTCCCGGATGGCTTGCAGAAGCAGGTATAGCCGTCCGAGCAAGAGATGGCGCCGAGTAGCAGCCAAGAGCCACCAACAACTATTGCAATCGATGGCCTCACGGTAAGCGTCGTTGACTCAATAGACCCCATGTGTGCATTACTCGGTCTACAACATATGGATAATGCATTCACTCGTCTACATGTTTTGCAGGGAAATACTCCATGCTTTCTACTTGGCAACGTGGCCGGCGAGATGAAAAGATTGCGTGGGGCCGAGTCATCCCATTTACCAATGGTGTTAGGAAGATGCAAGGCGCCATCTGGCCACCACACTTGACCCGGGTGGAGGTGTTAGAGGTGACGCAGGTCTTTGAAGGATGACAATAGGTCAATGCACAAACCAACTGCTGAGGTGGCTGAAGACTGACAAAGAGGTGATTCTGGCCCCCACACCATCTGCTCATGACAACGATCCGACCTTTGTGGGCCTTGACCCCCTGATCCACATTGCTGAGACTGCAGACATACTTCAAGATATGCCGCCAGCAATGGATGAGGATCACCCCGCCAATACACTGTCAGCAAGGGATGAAGGTGTGGCCGAAGATGTGATGGTCGGCCAGAGCAAAAAAAATCCAAAGTAGAGAAAGCAATATCCAAAGAAGTGACCGGACGCCAGAAAGGCACCAATAGAACATGTGGTGGTTCCTAGTGGGCGCATATTCTCTCAGTATCTCCCTGGTGAACCGATGCTACCGGCAAATGAGTTGAATGACCTCTCAACGGAACTTCAGCTTCTACATGAGGACGTGCACATGTTGAAAATTGAAAACAATGTCGAATGTTACATGGCCAAGAGTGAAAGAGGGGTTTCAGTTCGTCCAAGAGTACCCCACGGATGAAATATATCTGCCCTTTGAGGAGGTCCACAACAATATTTTCCACCACTTTAAGATCTACTCATGCTTCATAAGGCTCTGGGAGCTTTATCAAGCCACAGAGGCCAAAATCTAAAAGTTTGATGTCGCCATCCTTGATCCTTATCACATGCACGTAAACAACGTGCGATCCGAACATGGCAAGGAGATCATGGTGAACTACCTCCAGCAAGGCATGCTTGTGAATGCGGACAAGAGAAAACTTGTCAGACTCTTAATTGTGAATGCGGATAAGAGCAAACAGCGAGACAACATCCCTGAATTGTTCTCATTGATTGTTGATATTCGACGATAGCTAGACTCCTTGCAAATTTGTCAAAGTCTTAATTGTGTCATCAAACATGCATGCCATGCACTTCTGTATTAATTTTCTTGTGATATTTTGTTTGCTTGACTAATACCCTTAATTATTGTGTCATCAATGTAATGTGGTGTATGCATGTATATGGATGTGTATGTATGTATGTGATATATTGATTTTTCTATGTGTTAATAATGACAGATGGGATCGCGAGATTTGTGGGAGGGGGTCTCCTCGGAGGACACAGAGCGGATGTGTCAGTCTACGCAGTGCATCGGGTAGAGCGCCTCAGGGAGGCGATGTTCGCTTGGATCAATGTTGTTCAAGACACTCGAGGTGGGCTCTTTAAGGTGCAGTTTGACGCGATGCAGAGGATAGCAGAGATGCAATTCAAAGAGCTCATGATGTGCATCTTGGTGGAGGCGACCCTGGAGAAGAGCAACCGAATGTGGCCGGGTGGTAGTCTAACCACCGTACCCAAGGAGGGTGAGGTGGTTAATTGGGCTTTTCGGGAAGGCGGATCTCTGATTCCAGAGCAGGCGGCGCACTAGTCCTCGTGGTATTGGCTCTCACGCTACTCCTCGATGTAATGATGAATATCAATGTAATGTGATGCATGTATTGCAATTTTGGTATATGGATGCATGTTTGAATGTTTATACATCAATCTATCTATGTCATGTAATGTAATGTCATGTCATGTGCAAAATGCTACCGTGGCAGTCATGTAATGTAATGTGATGTCATGCGAAAAAGGCCGTCGTGGCAGCATTATTTTTGTTAAACTGGGCGACGTTACCAGTGGCGGGTGGGTAGGCCAGCTCGCCACTGCTAGTCTTTCACCGGTGGCGAGCGTCATATATACTAGTGGCGGGCAATCAAGGACGCCCGCCACTGGTAACCTATTACCAGTGGAGAGCGCTGCGCCCGCCACTAATAGGCATTTTGCGCCCGCCATTGGTAGCCAGTTCTGCAGTAGTGGAGGCGACACGGGTGGGAACCCCACCTCCCCGATGTTGGTACCACATTCCCCGCCACGCCCCCTCGTCGCTGCCGGCACACGACACTGGGCAAATCCCACCGGCGGCTGGTGGTGGCGGGACTCCTTCCAACGCGATCGGCACCCCCACTTTCCCTCAGATCCAAACATAGCCATCTCGTCGGCACGTCTCTCGGCAAGGGCGGACCAAGAGAACCCTGGCTCGTCCTCCACACCAAGCTCGAGGGTCCGACACTGTGGGACGTGCTCCACAATTTTGAGCAGTGGTGGAGGAAGCAAGGCGGCGGCAGGAACTCCTCATCAATCTGGTTCCCAACGAGAACACGGTTATGCGTCGTCATCGACAACACTTCTCCTACTACCGCTGAGGGTTGCTTCCCGTCGGCGTCCAACGAGCTCTCTGGCCGCTGAATCCCGCCCTGCTTGTCTACACCATGCTGCCGCAAATCCTCTCCGTGCAGTCGGCGATGCTCCAGCACTTGTCCCACCACCACCCATATCCCCTCCGCTCCATCCCGCCTCCTCCTGATGAGGGAACGCTGCTCACCACTTCCCCCACACGCCGCTGGCGACATCTTCGTGCGCTTGCCCAATGCGTGGCCATCCCCTCCCTCAGATGCAATGTCATCGGCCTTCCCCTGCCCCGGAGTCGCCAGCTGCCCACCGATCGATGTGTGCTGGCTCTTCGACGGTTGCATTCGCTCGTTGTCACCTTGGGGTGGGATCCCGAGTTCCTTCGTCATAGTGGATCCATGTGGGGGGGTGTCCATAAGATGATCCAACTGGCTTCATTTGTCTTCGGCCGGCTGGAGCGCCTGCGCGACTGCTTCGAGGCCAGCCTGCGCCGCCTCGGTTTGTTCACATCGTCTGTTGATCCTGCTACGCTCTTCGCCAAATCACGCCCGCGTGCCCACGGGGTCCTCCTCCCTGGTGTCAGTGCTTGGGGGTGGAGGCTCTTGGAGGATGCAAGGAGGTCAGAGAAATATGGATCGACGGCTGCCGGTTGACATGACAATGCCTGCGGACGCCGCATCGCACTCTGGTGGCGTGTTAGGTATCCTCCTCCTCCTCTGCGATTGGTCTGTCGATGGGGAGAAATCCCATGCCGGCAAGCCCGACAACCACAGTGGCAGCGCATTCCCGCCGTTTCCCATGTTGGTGGCGCTGTCTTCATCACCTACCCATCGTCCGGCTAACTTCTCTGCGTTCTCTGTGAGCTATCTCCTACATCTACAGACAATGCCATCGGGTAGCCCCTCTTATCGTCTCTCTCGTTGTTGTGGGTGCCCCTCATATACGCTCCACCTTTGGTAATAACCACCCTCGTGTGGGGATGATTTCATTAGCGACATTCTCTTCGATCATGTCACATCACCTCATCGTTATTTCTCGCCACTTCCATGGGAATGAGACCCTCCCTTCCGGCAATGAAATCGCGGCTCCCCCTCGTGCATGCTCGTCGAGCCAGATCCTTTCCCGTGGTCATCTTTACTCCTTCCTCGATAACGACCACCCTTCCCGAGTGTCGGATGGCTTGGGGTTGGTAATGGTGCAACTCCTTGATGTGGCCACCCGTGGTCTTCCCCTGCCTGTGGTTCCGGTGTTGTGTTGGTGGTGCTTCCATGTGCGTTCTTTGAAGTTTGCTTCTCTGCTGTCGCCTGGCATGATGTACTACCTTGGTAGCCTCTATGTGCTGCTAGTGCTCCATGTATGTTGTCATGTCTTAGCTTGTGCTGCATCACAACCATCTAGATTCTTCTGATGTTTAGGCAGCTGATCCTTGTGCCGCGTTGTAACTATGCACTTGATTATTTTTTGCGTTTCCTATGTTCTTGTCTCCGCAAGATGTATTGCCCCTCGGGTTGTTAAGGTTTTCGATCCGGTTTTTCACATAAACTGAATCATGGTTTTTGATCTGGTTTTTCACATAAACTGGCTCATTTCTTTTGAATTGAGATCAAGATTCCTCCACGTGACGATTAAAAAAAAGAGCCTAAACTTAACTTGTGGTCTTGTGAATAGACAAGTGATATAAAATTTGATCGGTGCTTGGATGGTGATATTTTTTACAAGCGCGAATGGCCTCACCACGAAAGGTGGCCAAATGGGTCGGTCCTAGCATGCCAGCCCGATAGCAGGCGTGCCCGGCCCATGGTGGGCTTGGCCCGGCATGTTTATAATCGGGTCGTGCCAGCACGTGGCCCGCCTAGGGCCGTGCCTGGGCCGCGAGGCTGGGCATGAGTGCCGGCACGGCCCGTTTAGTTATTTTTTTTTATATAGCCCAATAGACTGAATATAGGCACAATAGACTGAATATACGCAGGCCAATGGGCCAAATGTGCCGTCGGGGTGGCCCGTTTATTATAGGGGCCGTGCCTGGGCCTGAGGGCGCGGCACGGCCCGTGTAGCTGGCGTGTCGTGGTGGGCTGGGCCGTGCCTAGCCCGTTTAACTCCAGTCGTGCCGTGCCGGCCCATCTAGCCACCTTTGCTCACCACATTAGTACAGATTGATGCCTGGCTGATTATCTACACCTAATAATAAAGGGGCTATTGCTTCTGGCGGTACGTCACCGAAATTGCCCATAAATTTACAAAATATTACCTACCGATGTCACCTATAAGTGATAAAAAACATTTCACACAGGCGAATGCCTGCCTGGGCCGGCCCATGTAGTAGGAACCTTGTATACTGCGCTCTGCGCGCTGGGAGAAGACACAGCGCGCCTGTTTGGGCCGGCCCATATCCGGGCGGCCTATTTTTTAAATTTGTTTTTTATTTTTTGTTTTCCTTTTCTGTCTTAGTTTTTTTCTACTTTAAATAATTTGGGACTTCAAAAAAGTTCTTAAAATTAAAAAAAGTGCGAATTTTAAAATAAATTAAATGTTTAATAATTCATAAATGTTTGTGGATTCAGAAAATGTTCGTGATTTTTAAAAAAAATTCGCATATTCAAAAATGTTCGCCATTTTAAAATCAAATTTTTGGAAAATCAAAAATGTTTATGATTTTTTAAAATTTCATGTATTAAAAAAGTTAATAAAATTGAACAAAATTTAGTCAATTCAAAAAATGTTCATGAATTGAAAAATATCCTAAAAATGCAAAAACTGTTTGTGACTTACAAAATAGTTTATTGATTCATAAAATGTTCGCTGATTCAAAACATGATCATGCGTTTTAAAAAATATTCGTTAAATCAAAAAACTGTTCGTGAATTTTAAAAACTGTTCCACCAATTTCCAAAAAAATGTTCGTCGATTCTAGAAATGTTCGCCTATTCAGGAAAAATGTTTAAAAAAATGTTCACAATTTTTTATTTTTTTTGCAAATAGTATAAAATATTTATGAATTCAAAAAATGTTCATCATCTTAGACAATGTTCAAAATCTGTAAAAATGTTCAAGAATTTGAAAAATGTTCATGATTTTCAAAATTTGCTCACGATTTCACGAAAATGAGAGTGATAGTGTATCTCGGTGTTTTTTCCCGTTGCAACGCATAGGCCGTTTTGCTAGTATATAAAGAAAGAAACAACAAGTCCTTTCCCGCAAAAAAAAAAGAGATTGTTGGTCCGCCACTGTTTCCACTGGTGGCGAAAGGGAGTGGGGTTTGGAGGAGTAGAGATCTTGGCGAGATGGCGTCCATGGAGCTGGGATCTGGGCATTACCGGGGTTCCTCCCAGCAGCTGGGCCCAGACAGCAGCGCGGACCGCATTAGCGCCCTCCCCGATGACCTGCTCCTGTTTGTCCTCGTCCGCATCGGATGCTCGCGCACCGCCGCGCGCACCAGCGTCCTCTGGGCGCGCCTCCGCGACTTCGTATTCCGCCGCGACGTCGCGTTCCCCTCGCTCGAAGCGGCGCTCAGCCTCGTCTCTCCCGTAGTTTCCCTCCTTGAGATCCGCGGCCCCATCCACCGGCGAGACCCAGGAAGGTAACCCGATTGGGAGTCAGAGGATCCATAGTACCCGCAGCCTCCCGGACTTCATATTCATCATTTTCTAAAGAAAGGGTAAGGGATCTCTTTTCTGCAACGGAAAAAAAATAAGCTCCGCTGATTTGACTCGGCATCCCTGACAACCAGCCTAGGCCTGACGAGGCCGCCGTCAACTCGCTGCTGCGCACCGCCGCGTGGCTCGAGCCGGAGGAGCTCGTTTTCGCCTTCCCCCCAGGCTTAGTAGATAGCTTCATCCACCTCGACCTGCCGTGCTTCCAGCGCACCACCTCCATCGTGCTGGAATCGCCGGACTGCTTCCTCAACCTGCATTACGGCATCAAGTTCCCTCCGATCCAGACGAGTTATTTACCCAAAACCACCACACTTGGGGCTAGGGTAACAGGTCAGTACCAGATTTGAGGCAGGTCACAAAAAACCATCAGTTCTGAGCCTAATGCGTAACGCGGACCACTGACGGGCTGATTTGGTGGCGAAAACAGCGAAACCGACAGGTGGGGCCCGCCTGTCGGGGCTGATGTGGCAAAGACCAAGCCCAAAAAAAAGCTTTGACCAGCTGAGGTGGCAAATGAGACACGGACCCCGCCTGTCTGTGACTAGTTCGCGGCAAACAGTACCGGCCGGAGTGAACAGTATTCCACCTGGTGAACAGTAAAATAAAAAAATTGAAGAAAATAAAAAGTTGGTTCTTTTTTGTTTTTTCACGTGGTTAACAGTAAATTTAAACAAAATAAAACTTCAAAAGATCATTTCGATTTTTGGGCGGTTTTCGATTTTAAAAAATTCAAAAAATCATTTCGATGTTTGGGCTGATTTTCGGTTTTTAAAAAATGTTTTTACTGGTTTGCCTTTTTTATAATTTACTGTTCACCCATTGCGAAAAAACGTAAAATACTATTCTCCCATTTTTGCTGTTCACTCGTTGAGAAAAAACGAAAATATTATTTTGCCTTTTTTATTTACTGTTCACCCCCACGGTCAACGGCAAGTGGGACCCTCGTCCAACTCAGCATAGTGTCCACACAAGCATGCCACCTCATTCCGACAGGCGGGCCCCACCTGTCGGTTTCGCTGTTTTCGCTACCAAATCAGCCCGTCAGTGCTCCGCGTTACGCATTAGGCCCAGAACTGGTGGTTTTTTGTGACCTGGCTCAAATCTGGTACTGACCTGTTACCCTAGCCCCAAGTGTGGTGGTTTTGGGTAAATAACTCGATCGAGACACTGTCTCTCCCGCGCTGCCTCGTCCACCTTGACACCTTGCTCCCCTGTTTCCCGCAACTGCGCGTGTTGAGGCTGAAGTTCAGTGACATTCAATACGTCGACGATACCTTGATGACACTCCACTCGGCGTCGCTGCAGGAGTTTGTAGTGGAAACCAATGTTGTATGGACACGCAGTGTCGACCTTGTTGCCCCTGCCCTTAAGCATTTGGCAATGTCCTTAAGCTCTTACAAGGAGGCCAGCATCTCCATCTAGGCACCAATGCTAGAGAAGATTCTGTGGCAATGGTGCTATCGCAGGGGCATTATTCAGTTTGGTCGTTGGAGCCTCGAGAAGTTGAGGCGACAGACAGCGGAGAGACAGGGACAGCTCCCTTCGCTGCACATTCATGCCTGCTATGTGTGTCTCCTCTCTTGCTCAGTTTATTGGAATAGCCTTTCTAAACCAAATTGTATTAATGCTATATATCATGCCAAATTGTTTTTTCAGAACTCGTCATTTTTTCCCAATGAAGCCAACTTTGCGCGGGAGGTAGAGAAGCATATGGTGGCTGACTTCTCACTTCTGGAGCTACATCTCATAACAGCCGGGCATGTTTTTGGAGCACTCGTCTTTCATCTCTTTCGGATTAATCGGATTTCTATTGCTATGCAGAGGCTTAAGATCGTCCTGGAGAGATCAATGGTAACTAATTCTCCGCTATGATTATACATCTCAAAAGTACAATGTGTAGTAGTTTACATTTAATTTTCAATTTTAGGTGAAAGAAGGGTGCCCACCGCATTGTCCATGTGAGTCTCCGAACTGGAGATCCCGAACTATCTCCTTGACTGCTCTCGAGGAAGTGGAAATCAACGGCTTTGAAGGAGAGTATCATAAGTTCCGTTTATTGAAACAAATATTCAGTTGTGCGCCAGTGCTTAAAAGAATGACTCTGAAGCTGCCCTCAGCAAATGACGATACATGCACAAAAATATGCAACATCTTCAGGAAGTATTCATCCGTGGAATGCTATGCTTATCTTAGCTCTGGTGAGTATGTTTTCGACTGTTCGGCATGCAGGACTAGCATTGTTTTTACGCAGGCTTCCTTACCTCAGTTGCCCTAGTGTGTTTTGCAATCTTCTCTACTGATCACGCCATTGTGTTTTGCATATGTATTCGAGTTTCTAGGTTAGCAACTACTGGGCATCGACCAGTTGGCTAGCTAGAGCAGGCTGAAATGCTTGCAGCTCACTGATTCACGGTTGAGGCTCAGCCTCCACTGGGTTGGTGCTCGCCTTTCTTCATAAAAAGGTTCCACCAAGAGCTAGTCCTGGTTGGTATAGTTTTAAACAAGACTTTTCCCTGCTGGCCCATAGGGCCAAGCCAGATCAAGAAACCTTTGTAGCTAACTTCTTTAACTTATTGTAATTCCTTTCCTATCTCTGCTAGGGGGGGCTTGCCCTCTAGGCAGTTGGACTTTTTGTAGTCATGTGTTTGTAGCTTTGTTTGGCATGTACTCCCTCTGTAAAGTAATATAAGACCTTTTAGATCACTAGTTAGTGATCTAAAAGGTCTTATATTACTTTACAGAGGTAGTACTTATATCTATTTCTTTCTGCTCTCAGCATGTATTGCGTTTTATTTGCTGGTGAGAATAATCCTTGCACATACGGCAACTGACTGGAGCTTTTCAATTTGCCTCTGCTGCAGGGTTAATGCACAGCAGCCAAAGTTGCCCGTCGACATGATTCTCATCCTTACGTCTGTGGCTTCGTGGTACACGTCCACAAAATCATCCTTCTCCCATGCTGACCAACTCCATTACCTGGTCTCGTGACTTTGCTTGGTTGCTTCAACTGACCATCTGTGTTGTTCTGCCAGTGTACTTTAGTTATATACTATATATGAGGCACTCTTAGTCTTAGTTAAATCTTGATGGTTTCTATGTTTTTCTGTTATCAAAGCTAATAACACTCTACCTATGTAAGACAATTACTCTAAGCTAGCTATTCTGTTAAGCCTATGGTTGCAGTTGCTATTTGCGTTGTTTCATTGTGACGATACACTGCAAGTTTTCATTTTTCAACCAGAGTAAATTGGTCAGCAGTGCAACAGTGAATGTTCACCTCACAGCTCTTTATGCTTATAGCTCTGATTAGATGAACCGAATCAGCTGTGTGATAGCTCAGTGTCATAAACTGAGAATTATCTTCCGATTCCTTGGTTTTCTCAACTACTGCACCCTATACAATGAACATAAGATGCATCGTGTTACTTCTGTTTTGGCAGAATCTTGTGTCACTCTGTAAAGCCCGTGGTAAGATTTCCTCGTGCATTCTGCCATGATTGTCTTGAACAAACTCACGCGTTCAAATATACTGTTTATTTACTGATATTTGATTTGGATATAGGCAGACATTTCAATTAATTATAGGGGCATTACATTGTTTAATCGTCAGTACTGATCACTTCTTTACTGATCAAGATTTATCAGACACAGAGGGGATTGATTCCGGGAATTAACCATTAAGATGTAAAGCTAATTATCTGAAAAGCATATCCCTACAGTCACGGAAGGTTGTCTCCATGGTTAATTAACTGCACCTTTTTTCTTACTCGCAAAAAAAAGGTTGTTGCCATGGCCTGCGTCGGTGTGGTCATCTGTGGGTGAAAAATACAATAATGCTCTTGTGACTGTATGTCTGCAGCTTTGGTAAAACTTCTTGGAAACTGATCGTGATAGAGGCATCGCGGATGTGTTTGGAAACCAATGTCCAGACTAAACCTGGGCATTCCTTGGGCCGGGCCGGGTTTTGGGCTGGGCTTGCAAAAGCCCGACGGGCAAAGTCTAGGCCTGAGCCCGGCCCGGCCCAAGCAAAAAAAGAAAAAGTAGGCCCGAGCCCGGCCTGAAGGGACTAAAAAGAGCTGTTTCGGGCCGGGCCTGGCCAGGCCTTCGTGTAAACTGCCTAATTTCTCAGGCCCGAGCCCGGCCCGAAGTGCACGACGGGCCAAAAATTCAAGCCCAAGCCTGGCCCGAACATAGAGCCCGACCCGGCCCAGCCCGGGTTTTTCAGGCTGGGTCGTCGGGCCGGGCTGCCCATGCCCAGGTTTAGTCCAGACTCCAAAGAATGGTGGACATGGGATCTCGTTGAAAATTCTTGTCCTAAGGCATGTAAATCGAAGAATTTTAGCTTAAAGCGTGGTAAGCTTCCATATCCATATACTTATGTCCGGTTCAGGCCTGGCGATCCATGTTCGGCCTCGACGTGGAGACTGCCATTCCAGCGCCCCGAGCCTCTGCGACGTCTTGTCCACCATCACCTCCGAGGCACCCTCTCCTGCGAAGGAACCGTCCCTGCCTGCATGACGACCGACATGCCGCCTGCTGGAGCGCCTTCAACCTCTTCTGGGTTGGTGGCATTCAGGGCTGATATGTTTAAATCAGGTGGAAGACACTGCATACATGTCTGATAGTACTTACCAGTGAATCGCACACCTTTGTCCCTATGTTTCTGAATTATTAAGGAAACATGAGATGTGAGAATTAAGAACGTTCCATGAGTTTGACAACGCTGAATGTTACTACTAGGCAAGTTGATGTCTACTCTGACAGCGCCTAGTAGTATTTTCTAGAAGGAAGTTTAAGTCTTATCACCTCCATTATGAATTTTAAGTTTTGTTTCATGCCTCGGTTGAATCCTCGCAAAAAATATGTCCATTATAGGTCCTTAGATTTTTTTTTTGTGTGGATGAAACGGCATCGTTTTAAGCGTCCAGAGTAGAAGATGGCGTCTGGTACGAGCGCTCGTACCACCCTGCCGAAGAATCTATGATGGTCCCAGAGGAGAAGACGGGGCACCGGACTCTGGGGACCTAAGAGGTCCGAAGGTTCAGGGACCTGGAGTGTCCAAAGGCAAATTATGGACCCTGAGGGCTGGGGGTCCCAACACTTGGTTAAAACTTCCAGGGTTTGCATGATCCCCAACAATCTAAAACACCTCAACCCCCTCTTAATAGTATGGCTTTCATACGACTCAAAACAAAACCAAACAACCTTTGAGTCTTTGAATAACTGGCTCCTTTTCCTTTTCAAAATGGAGGGCCAACCATTTCCATAGACAATCACCGAGAGACCAATATCCTAAAATAAACTTGATAAATGACACTAGTCCCCACTAACCTTGTTGTCATCAATACCAAACTAATAGTAGGGATATAATGCACTTTCACGGGCGATGTCGAGGATGTGGATGATGGATGTCGTAGTCTCCTTGATCAAGGTGATGGCATGGCAGCGCCCTTCGTTGCCCCCCCCTCCATTTTCTTCGCGAATGAAATATACTCAGTCCTAGTTAGTGTAGAAAAAAGTTGGAACTGACATTGAAATTTCTATAGAATTTACAGGAAATAACTCTAATGTTTGAAATCGTATAGTTCTGATCTATTCAAAATGAATCTAAAATCAATAAATATTTTTTTACTACCCCTGTTTCTAAATATATGACGTTTTGGTAGTTTTATTGAACTAACAAAACGTCTTATATTTCAGAACGAGTTAAATACACTGGAGGTGCCTCAACTTGTCCGTCGCGGTCACTTTGGTACCCAAACTTGTAAAATACACGAAACTGGTGCTTTTACTTGTCCAAGCGTGCAAATACGGTGCCTCCGTCCGTATGCGGGTGTATCCTTTGCTCGAGTGGCGTGCCAGCATGGCGATGGCCCACATGTCATTGGCTGCGAGTGGACGAGGTGCTGATTGACTCGCACATAGTGTTTTTCTGTGCACATAACCCCTGAATTTTATTATAATTAAATACTCATGCCCTCTGGGCCCACTCGTCAGTGTACAGCACAAATGGAATTGGTTGCCGGTTGACTTGCGGTGTTTTTGTGCACATAACCCCCTAGTGCCCGGTGGGCCCACTCGTCAGTGAACAACACAAATAGAATTGAACAGGAAAAATTGGATCGACGGGGTTTCGAACCGTGGACCTGCTGGTAGAATCGTCACGCCGTCGATAACAATCCCAACTAATGGCTGTTTGGTATAAACAGGACTACCAGACTTTATATCTATGAGAGCAGTACATAGTAAAGATGGAATTTGAACACAAAATGATAGGAGCCGGAGGTTCAAACCAGTGACCTCTCGACTGCTACTAGCGCGCGCGCGTGTGTGTGTTTTTACAATTAACACGTGTGCCTGCTAACCAGCAGACAAGAAGCCACTTGATGCCTTAATGAGATAATTTACTTTTTAAACGATTTAGGATTGAAGGAGATTTAGGGAATATGTTAGTGCATTTGAAAAAAAATGTTCAGTATGTTTTTGAAAAATGTTTCACGTGTATTATAAAATTATAATCGTGTTTTTGAAACATGTTTGTCATGCATTTTAAAAAGAAAAAAGTCCATTTTACTACCCTGAATAAAGTGGGTGGTTCACATTACCCCCTGATCTATTTTTCTGCTTCTTTCACCCCCTAAACAAACACATACCGGTCAAAAAATGCCCTTGGCTGGTTTGTCGCGACCAGATGCTGACGTGGACAAGGTCAAAGCAGTATTTGACCAGTGGGAGAGGGGCCCACCTGTTAAAAAGTTAGCTCAGTCAGCAACTGACTAGTCAAACCGGCCAGGGGACGGCGGGAGTCTCGGGCATGGCTGAGGCCAGCGGCGGCGCCGTCGGAAGCTAGGTGGCAGGGCACTAAAGGCACAGGGAAGGGGGAGAGAGGTGCAACGGCATCAGGGGCTCACGGCTAGCATGCCTGGGTGTTAGAATGAGTTGGGGAGGGGCCTGGATGGGGCTGGGGGCGGGGTCAACGCGTGCTGGAGCTCGAGCTGAGATAGAGCAAGCCCGTCGCCATGGCCTCGCCGGCCATGTAGCCATCGTGCTCCCCTCGCCGCATCGTCTTGTCCAGAAGAACCGCATCCATCATATACGTGGTCTGCAACACCGACTCGACGCCGGGGAGCCCTACAACGACGGGATCGAGGTCGTCTTCAACCTCTGCCCCGCCGCTCGCCGTCTTTGATTCGCCATCACCATCATCTCCCTGAGCCCTCTTCGCTGACCTACAGGCTCACAGTGAGCCCCTCTTCCCTTCCCCTCTCTCTCCCGTGCGGATCCGCCACCGTAGCCATCCCCCTGCTCGAGACCGAAGCTCATCGCCGCTGGCCATGGCGCCACCGTGGCTGGGGCTCACGCGCCTTGCATCTGAGCACATCACCATGCTCAATGCTTCACTAGGAACCTGTAGAGCCCATCCGTTCGTCCCGAGTCGCATCGTAGCGCCGTTTGCTGTTGCGCCCGAGCTCCGGCCTCCGCCATTGTTGTCGCCGTCGTCGTGTTGGACCACCTCAGCACGCGCTCTTTGCACCAATGGACGTGGCTCACTGCGGCTGTTCGAACGCGCCATTCCGCTGTCAATTTGGTCGTCGGAGGACAAATCCCGCGCTGCACAGCCGCGTCGGGCTCGTCACCGACGCGCTCTGGCGGTTTGAACACCACCTGGGTCGGGGGGTCCACCCAAGTCAAAACCACCGTTGACTTGAGCCACGTCAGCATCTGGTCGCGACAAACCAGCCAAGGGCATTTTTTGACCGGTATGTGTTTGTTTAGGGGGTGAAAGAAGCAGAAAAATAGATCAGGGGGTAATGTGAACCACCCACTTTATTCAGGGTAGTAAAATGGACTTTTTTCTTTTAAAAATTGACAATGTATATTAAGTTTTTTTACCTATAATTAATCTTAAATTTCTACAAGCACCTTTAACATGTTTAAATACATTTATAGAATTTACAATTATTACACAATAATTTTTATTACATGTTGAAACAGTTTTCAAAATACAATGTTGTCAATTTTTTTTGTGATTATGTATTTTAAAAATACAAGGAAGATACACAATAATTGTCCGTGCTTGTGGCCCTGAATGAAGATACACAAATTTTCACAGTAATTTTTAATATACCTTGAACTGCTTAAATCCACATAGATTTTAGAAAAAGTTCATGTTTACCTCTTCAAAGCACACATAATGAAAATAGAATAAAGATTCAAAATACACAATAATTGCCTGCTGATAATTGCTGTATTTTTTATATGGTAAAATTTACGTATCATGGAAATGAAACTGCATCTCAGGAAAAAAAGAAAAAGAAAATGTTTTAGCGAATTGCATACACTGTGTGTGTATATATATTGTTAGCTATTACTTTAACACAAAACATAGTTAGGCAGGATGGCCAGCTCGTGCAGGCCTCAAGCAAGGGGTCCAACGTTCGAACCACCCGGCGGGCCATTTATTTTACTAATTTCTCTATCATACTACGGGTCGGGCCGCCGGTGGGCCTGTATTAATTAAAATTGATTGAAGGGATATTTTTGGAAAAAAACTCCCGTCCAATTTCATTTATACTGTCTATTACTGACGGGTGAGTCCCACTAGATAGCGGTATTTAATTAAAATTCAGGGGGTTACCCAAAAAAACACAATGCGCAACTCAACCACCACCTCGTCCACTCGCAGCCACAACATGTGGGGCATCGCCGTGCTGGCACACCACACAAGCAGGGCATACAAACGGAGGCACCGTATTTGCATGTTTGTACAAGTTGAAGCATCGGTTTTGTGTATTTTATAAGTATAGGTATCAAAGTGACCGCGACGGACAAGTTGAGGCATCTCCGGTGTATTTAACTCTTTCAGAATGGAGGGAGTACAAAATAGATAACTTGTGAATAGAAGAATGTTTGATTTAGAATTAAATTGATGTTCTTTTGCTCATACTTCCTTTGAGAGACAAGTTTTTTTTGGACGGAGGGAGTATTTGACAAGCGCCCCACCATAGTACAGAATGATGCTTAGCAGATTAGTAAAAAAAGTAGTAGAAACAACGAAAATAAGACGAGGAGTGAGGGGAATGGTCGCCTCGTCCACTCTGCTTCTACGGTTCCACTGGTAGCTCTGCTCGGAGGGGAACGGTGGTAGGGTTTGGCGAAGCCTCGATCTAGGGTTTTCTCAGCCCCCCTAGGAGCAGCGACCTGGGCAGCGATGGTGTCCATGCAGCTGGGATCTGGGCGTCGTCGGAGATCCTCCCAGCAGCTGAGCCCATGCGACGGAGCGGACCGCATCAGCGCCCTCCCCGACGATCTGCTCCTGCTCATCCTCGCCCGCATTGGATGCGTACGCACCGCCGCGCGCACCAGCGTCCTCTCGCGCCGGTGGTGCGGCGGCCTCTGGGCCCGCCTCCGCGAGGTCGTCTTCCGCGACATCGCCTTCCCCACGCTCGAAGCGGCGCTCGGCCGCGTCTCTCCCGCGGTTTCGCTCCTCCAGATCCGCGTCCCCGACGAGCGCAGGCCCGACGCCGCCGGCGTCAGCTCGCTGCTGCACGCCGCCGCGCGGCTGGAGCCGGAGGAGCTCGTCTTGGCCCTTCCGCCGGGCGTCGGGGACCCGTACAACTGGATTGAGCTGCCACACTTCGAGCGGGCGACCTCGATCTCTCTCACCGCGGACAACCTCCGTCTCCGCGCGCCCGCCGCCGGCGAGGGCATGTTCCCCGCATTGACTACGCTTGTCCTCTCGGTCTGCAGGATTGACAAACTCTGTGCTCTGGTCCCGCACTGCCCGCGCCTGCGCGTGCTCAAGTACGCTGTACGCTACTGCTGGAGCCCCAGCCACCCCCACGCCATCACCGTACACTCAGAGTCACTGCGCGAGCTCGTCGTCGGGTCCGCAATGCTCGAGCAACTCATCGTGTCCTACTTCACCGGCCGTGACCTCAGCGTGGCCGTCCTGGCACTAATGGCAGAGGTCTTAGAGCAACTCCAACGCGTCGACCAAACGGACGCACGCTCTGTACGCTTTTTATCCGTTTGGGTCGGCCAAACGGACGCCCGCGTCCGCTTTTTAATTTGTGTCAGCGCATGCCCCCAACATTGACCCGACCCATAATTTATAAACGCGGGCTAAAAATAGTAAAAAAAAGCTCGGAATTTAACATAATTAAACATTCAAACACCGGTGAACGGCCGGCCGAAGTCCATATTCATAATAATTAAACATTAAATAAACATAAAAAAAAGTCTGCGCCACGCCGACCCACCCCGCACGCTGCCCTAGGCGTCCTCGTCGTCGTCCGAGCCGGGGCCGGTGAGGTCTACGAGCTCCGGCGCCGGGCCAGCCCACGGAAATGCGGCCTCCCACGCCCGGGCCACGTCGACCTGCTGCGCCGGCTGCACCGCTATTGCGGCTACGGCATGGCGCCGCTCCTCCTCCTCCCGCTCGCGCCGCTCCTCCTCTTCCAGCGCGCGCCGCTCCTCCTCCACCTGGCGCTCCATCTGCTCTAGGCGCTCTCCATCTGCGCGTTCGTCCGTCAGCGCGCGCTGCGCGCCTCCATTGCTCGAGGTAGGCGGTCTCCTGTGCCGGCGTCGCGCCGAGCCAAACGGGGGGCGCGCTGACCCACTCGCGCACCTGGCCGGTCCAGACGTAGCGCTCGATCGGATCCGTTGGCGGCGACTCGACCTTGGGCGTCTGGGGGGTGGACCTCGACGGTGACGGTGGCACAACGCAGTCGCCGGCGGCAGAGAGGGCGAGGGCCTGGTAGTCCGCCTGATGTGGATATGTATTAGGGGTAGGGTCCTAAGCATGGCCTACATACCCCACCTAAAGACACCACATGCAAGATTACAAGACTACAAGGAAGATTCCGACGGGAGTAAGCATAGCTTACGATCCACTCGACAACCATCTCACTCGGAAGCTTCTACATCCACTCGACAGGATACGTTTCACTCGGAAGAGCTGGATGTCACTTGACCGCTGAAGATCTAAAGTCACTCTGAGAAGGGCAACAGACAGGCGGTCGGGCCATCGCCATAACTAGCATTTATTACTTACGTTATCAGTAACGTTCTCCTTTACTCCCCACGATCGAACCCTTGGATGCCCGGCGTTTATGAGGGGCAACGCACTCTATATAAGCCGCCCCTCCCCTCTGGCACAGGGGTTCGTACCCCCTGTAACTCTCACACTCCACACGACAGAAAAGCTCCCGCAGCACTGAGACGTAGGGCTGTTACCTCCACGAGAGGGGCCTGAACTCATACATCCGTGTGTACAACCTCGCCGTAGCTAGGACTCTGCGAGAGGGGCCTGAACTCATACATCCGTGTGTACAACCTCGCCGTAGCTAGGACTCTGCCCTTTCCTTACGTACCCCTAACTTCTACTGTCAGGCTCGTTCCCCCGACAGTTGGCGCCCGCCGTGGGGCAGGCGTATAAGCGACTTTCGGTGAGTTTGCATTTTTCTTCTTCGTCACGTCTTCCGGCGGCGGATCGTTCTTGGGTCGCGAGATCCATCTCGGCGCGTTCACCTTCGTCGCCGATGACTCGGCATGGCTTTAGGAGGCGCCTCTGGATGTAGAGGCGCTCCCGATCCGCGGAGCAACGCACTTCCGTGCAAGCTCCTGTGGCGTTCTTCTTCGACAGCCGTCGACTCCATATCTGTCGACTCCGGCACTCTCCGCTGTTCGTCGTCGCAAGCGATCGGGCCGCACGTGGCTCCAGCGTTGGGTGCGTCACGCGGCAGCTCGTCAATCGTCGATTCAGCAGGTTGCAGCTATCGAGCCCGCCGAGTCACTTCACGGCGTGTTCGACTCGGCGTCAGATCAGTCTGATGTTCCTACCGAGTGCGAGAGCTGTGATCCGGCAGCTGAAGTTTTCATGGCGGTTTCTCCCCATGGCCCGCCTGGTTACGAGCGAGACGGAGGTGAGGTTGGTGGACCGTCGAGTGACCAGCAACACAGAGATGAGGAGGTTCTCCATACGCCCATCCTTGGCACGACTGCCGAGGCCCAAGCTTTGGAGGCCACGCGTATTCGGCTCGAGGAGATGCAGAGAACACTCGACGACCGCACCCGTCAACGACCACCGGCTGCCAGTCGACGTCAACGTCAACTGTTTCCGAGTGGATCTCGAGACAACGTTCTGGTATTTCGTACTCCGATTCAGAATGTTGCAACAGCAGCAAAGATTGCAGAGTCAATTCAGCCATCCGGTTCAGAGGCTGGTAGAGGCATTCAGCAGATCCAAGCGCTGCTTGGAGCGGATCAGCAGCAGAATTCGGCTGTTTCTCAGTCGCGCAACAGGTTACACAGTCAGTCTCGCAGGACAGACACGATCCAGTCGGCTCACAGCCCTGGGTCGCCTCTGCGTCGCAGGGATCAAAGTTTCCGTGACAATCAGTGTCAAGATCAAGGCCGCAATCAGTTTGCCCCCCGTTATCACCGTGATGACCGCCGTCGAATGCCCACCCCTCCGCGGGGAGGTTCGTACGGGCCCCAGCGCTATGATGATCGGCGCCCGTACGGCGATGAGCGGATGCCTGGGTTCAACGCAAGGTCCGTCCTTGTGCAGAATCGAGTCGACAGGGGCAGATTTCACATAGATGGTTATGACAGAGATCATCCGAGTGGTGCAGTGGTTTCCGGACCCGAATGTTTTAGCAGAGCTATTCGATCTGCTGAGATTCCCCCCAACTTCAGGTTGGCCGCGGGAGTTAGTAAGTTTTCTGGTGAATCAAAGCCTGAAACTTGGTTAGATGATTACCGAGTGGCGGTGCAGCTCGGTGGAGGGAATGACAATATCGCCATGAAGCATCTGTCTTTGATGTTGGATGGTTCAGCCCGAGCATGGTTGAATCAGTTGGCTCCTTCCAGCATCTATTGCTGGGAAGATCTCGCTCGAGTATTCATCAGAACTTTTGAAGGTACCTGCAAGCGTCCTGCCGGTTTGTCTGAATTACAGCATTGTGTGTAGAAGCCGAATGAAACATTGAGAGATTACATTCAGCGCTGGACCACTCTTCATCACACAGTGGAAAATGTTACCGAGCACCAAGCCATCTGCGCCTTCAAGGCTGGTGTTAGGTACAGAGAGCTCTATCTGAAGTTTGGTCGGACTGGAGATATGTCCCTGAGTAAGATGATGAAGATTGCCACTCGGTATGCCAATGGCGAAGAGGAAGACCGCCTCCGTAGTGGTAAAGGAAAGGTAGTCGACAATGATGACGGCGGCGGAAATTCCAATCGGAAGCAGAAGCGCAAAGCCGATGGCTCTGCTCAGGCAGAAGCGGCCACTTTGGCGGCACAAGGAAAAAACAAGGGAAAACCCAAAGGGCAGTTCACCCCCAAGAAGTCGAAGAGTCAGTCAGGAACAGATGTTCTGGACATGCCGTGTGTTATCCACACGAAGAAAGACGAGGAAGGGAATCTGATATTGCCCAAAGATACCACTCGACAGTGCAGATTGTTGATTCAGCAGTTCAAGGAGGGTCAGTCAAGTGGAAAGACACCCAAAAAAGATGAAGACGAAGAGAAGGGCGACCATTTTCCAGAAGTCAACGCCACTCTGATGATTTTTGCTGATATAGAGAGCAGAAGTCGACTGAAGGTCATCAACAGGGAAGTCAACATGGTTGCTCCAGCCACCCCAACATACCTCAAGTGGTCTCAGACTCCTACTACCATTGATCAGTCGGACCACCCTGCTCATGTTGCTACCCCAGGGTGGCAGGCACTGGTGGTGGATCCTGTGGTGGGAGGCACTCGACTCCGCAAGGTTCTTATGGATGGCGGGAGTGGCTTAAACATTTTGTATGCAGAGACTCTCAAAGGGATGTGCATTCCGATGTCCAGACTCAGTGAGAGCAATATGCAATTTCACGGAGTCATTCCAGGGAAGAAGGCCAAGTCACTCGGTCAAATCGCGTTCGATGTGGTTTTCGTTGACAACAAGAATTGGCGTAAACAAAAGTTGACGTTTGAAGTAGTGGATTTCCAAAGTGCATATCATGCCATCCTTGGTCGGCGTGCTTATGCCCGTTTCATGGCCCGTCCATGTTACGTGTATCTCAAACTGAAGATGCCGAGGCCCAAAGGTGTGATCACAGTCACGAGGAATCGACAGAGGGCTGAGGAATGCTTCCAGCAAGGCTCCAAGATTGCCGATCAGCAAATGGCTGTGGTCGAGTTGGAAGAGTACCGGAAGAATGCTGATCCTGCCGATCTGCTGCGTTCCAAGAAGCCCGCCTCTGAATCTACTTTTCAGTCGGCAGGCGATGTGAAGCAAGTTTCCATTCACCTGACAGATCCCAATGCAGCTTCGACCAACATTTCAACGACACTCGACAGTAAATAGGAAGCCGTGCTCATCCAGTTCCTCCGTGAGAACTGGGACATCTTTGCATGGAAACCTTCTGACATGCCGTGTGTACCCAGGGAACTGGCTGAGCACCGACTGAGAGTTGACCCAAAGTTCAAGCCTGTCAAAGAACACTTGCGCCGGTCAGCGGCAGAGAAGAGAAAGGCAATCGGCGAAGAGGTGGCTCGACTCCTGGCGGCTGAATTCATACGCGAGATTTACCACTCCGAGTGGATAGCAAACGTTGTCATGGTCCCCAAGAAGGACAAGTCACTTCGCATGTGTATTGAGTTCAAACATATCAATCGGGCCTGCCCGAAAGATCATTTCCCGCTCCCTCGCATCGATCAGATTGTTGACTCGACTGTGGGGTGCGATCGTTTATCTTTTCTCGACGCTTACTCTGGTTACCATCAGATCCGTCTGTTTGGTCCTGATGAAATAAAAACGGCCTTCATCACCCCTTTCGGGTGTTTCTGTTATATCACCATGCCTTTTGGTCTAAAAAACGCAGGCGCAACTTTCATGCGTATGATTCAGAAATGCCTGCTCAAACAGATCAGTCGGAATGTCGAGGCATACATGGATGATATTGTGGTCAAGTCTCGCAAAGGTTCCGACCTGCTGACTAACCTTGCAGAAACTTTTGCCAACTTGAGGAAATATGATATGAAGCTGAACCCGTCTAAGTGTACTTTTGGAGTTCCTGGTGGCAAGTTACTCGGTTTTCTCGTTTCCAAACAAGGAATCGACGTCAATCCTGAAAAAATTAATGCCATCGTTCGTATGAAATGCCCCGAGCGTGTTCACGACGTCCAAAAACTCACAGGTTGCCTCGCAGCATTGAGTAGGTTTATCTCTCGTCTCGGAGAAAAGGTGTTGCCTTTATACCGACTGATGAAGAAATCTGACACGTTCGAGTGGACCTCTGAAGCAGAAGCAGCGTTTGTCGAACTCAAAGCCCTGCTCTCCACCGAGCCGGTGCTTGCTGCTCCGCACAGCAAAGAACCCTTGCTTTTGTACATTGCAGCGACTTCTCAGGTCGTCAGTACAGTTCTCAATGTCGAGCGAGAGGAAGAGGGAAAAGCTTACAAAGTTCAATGCCCAGTGTATTACATTTCTGAAGTGCTGACTCCTTCAAAGCAAAGGTATCCTCATTACGAGAAGCTTGTTTACGGCATATATCTGTTAGCGAAGAAAGTTGCACATTATTTCCAAGATCACTCGGTTTCAGTCGTTAGAGATGCTCCATTGTCTGAGATCCTCAACAATCGTGACGCAACTGGTCGAGTGGCCAAGTGGGCTATTGAGCTCCTTCACTTTGATATAAAGTTTGAAGCAAAGAAAGCGATCAAGTCTCAAGCGCTTGCTGATTTCATGGCTGAATGGATAGAACAGCAACAGCCAACTCAAATCCACTCGGCACATTGGACCATGTTCTTTGACGGCTCGAAAATGCTAAATGGTTCTGGTGCTGGTGTGGTTTTGGTGTCCCCGAAAGGCGATCGGCTCAGTTATGTCCTCCAGATTCACTTTGATTCCTCCAATAATGAAGCTGAATACGAGGCACTCCTCTACGGGTTGCGTATGGCCATCTCGCTCGGCGTCCGTCGTCTGATGGTTTACGGCCACTCGGATTTGGTGGTTAATCAGGTGATGAAGGAGTGGGACGTCAGGAATCCCGCCATGACTGGTTACTGCAATGTAGTGAGAAAACTAGAGAAGAAATTTGAAGGTTTGGAACTCCACCATATCCCTCGAACGAAGAATCAAGCAGCTGATGATTTGGCAAAGATCGGCTCCACTCGGAAAGCTGTTCCCAGCAATGTGTTCCTAGAACACCTACATTCTCCTTCAGTACAGGAAGATCCCTTCACTGAAGAGCCCCCACAAGCTGTAAGCGCCTCCAATCCGACTGAAGTTGATATTCCAGCAGTCATAGACATGGTCATGGAGGTTCTGGTGATCACACCCGATTGGATGGTGCCATATATTGCATACATACTTAGACAAGAACTACCCGAAGATAAGGTTGAAGCTCGACAGATCGTCCGCAGGTTCGAAGCCTTTACTGTGATGGATGGACAGCTCTACAGAGAAAGTGTAACTGGCATGGCTCAGCGATGCATCTCCCCCGAGGAGGGTCGACTGATTCTAGAGGAAATTCACTCGGGGACCTGCGGTCACCATGCGTCCTCTCGGACGATTGTTGCCAAAGCATACCGAGCTGGTTTCTTTTGGCCACGCGCTAATGAAATGGCTAAAGAGATGGTTCAGCACTGTGAAGGGTGCCAATTCTATGCGAACTTGTCACACAAGCCTGCGTCCGTTCTCAAGACCATCCCCCTCGTCTGGCCGTTTGTGGTATGGGGTTTGGATATGATCAGTCCTCTCAGGACGGGTGCAAGCGGGTTCACTCATTTGCTCATAGCAGTCGACAAGTTCACTAAGTGGATTGAAGCTAAACCTATCAAGAAGTTAGACTCACGCACGGCCATCAAATTCATGAGAGAGTTGATATTCAGATATGGAGTCCCACACAGTGTCATCACCGACAATGGTTCGAACTTTGACTTGGAAGAGTTCAGACGGTTCTGTGTTAACCAAGGCGTTCGAGTGGACTACGCAGCCGTTGCTCACCCACAGTCGAATGGTCAAGTTGAGAGGGCGAATGGTCTTATCCTCCAAGGATTAAATCCATGGCTCATGAGAGACCTTGATCATGCAGCTGGAGCCTGGATGACTGAACTACCATCCGTTTTATGGGGACTAAGGATGACTCCTAATCGGTCGACTGGCCGCACCCCTTTCTTCATGGTGTATGGAGCTGAAGCTGTGCTGTCGAGTGATATCCTCCACAATTCCCCCCGAGTGGAACTTTACTCAGAGGCCGAAGCAGAACAGGCACGGCAGGACGCTGTAGACCTACTAGAAGAAGAGCAGGAGATGGCCCTGATTCGGTCGACCATTTATCGGCAGAATCTTTGTCGCTTCCATGCAAGACACGTCAGAAGTCGGACCTTCCAGGAAGGAGATCTTGTCCTCCGAGTGGATCAGTAGCGCCCTCACAAGCTCGCTCCCGCATGGCAAGGTCCCTTCATCGTCACCAAGGTGCTAAACAATGGAGCCTACCACCTCTACAACCTCGCGAAGAAGAAAGACGAACCGCGCGCTTGCAACACAGACCTACTTCGCAAATTTTATACTTGACGAGTGGACTGTCAAGATGTTATAAGAGTGTTCTAAGAGATATTTGCTTATCAAAAATATAACCCCTGTGGTTTTTCGATGATTTCAGTCGCACAAGTGCATATAACAAATCTGTTCCGAGTGATAACCAATGTTTTCACTCGGGAACTTAGCTGCGAACCAGTTTTCGTCTAAGTTAAAAACATCTCCGAGTGGCGAGCGATCCTCTCACTCGGGGGCTTAGCTGCGAGTCCGTCCTCGCCTAAGTCAAATCCGTTCCGAGTGATAACCAATGTTTTCACTCGGAAACTTAGCTGCGAACCAGTTTTCGTCTAAGTTAAAAACATCTCCGAGTGGCGAGCGATCCTCTCACTCGGCGGCTTAGCTGCGAGTCCGTCCTCGCCTAAGTAAAATCCGTTCCGAGTGATAACCAATGTTTTCACTCGGAAACTTAGCTGCGAACAAGTTTTCGTCTAAGTTAAAAACATCTCCGAGTGGCAAGCGATCCTCTCACTCGGGGGCTTAGCTGCGAGTCCGTCCTCGCCTAAGTAAAATCTGTTCCGTGTGATAACCAATGTTTTCACTCGGAAACTTAGCTGCGAACCAGCTTTCATCTAAGTTAAAAACATCTCCGAGTGTCGAGCGATCCTCTCACTCGGGGGCTTAGCTGCGAGTCCGTCCTCGCCAAAGTAAAATCCGTTCCGAGTGATAACCAATGTTTTCACTCGGAAACTTAGCAGCGAACCAGCTTTTGTTTAAGTTTAAATACCTTCCGAGTGGCGAGCGATCCTTTCGCTCGGGGGCTTAGCTGCGAGTCAGTCCTCGCCTAAGCTAAAAACCGTTCCGAGTGATAACCAAAGTTTTCACTCAGGGGCTTAGATGCGAATCAATTTTCGCCTAAGTCAAATAAACCAAGCAAAGAATTGGATAAAAGCATTCGGATAAATCCATAGTTCTACGCGCGGATAAAAGTTTGCCTACGCAAATAGAAGTACTCGAGCCCAAAGCTCAAACAAGTTTCCAGCGATTACATCACCACTCGGCATACCGAGGCAAACAAAAGTTTCGATTGCAAATAAAGTTTGTTTCTCAAGCGCCAGTGGGACTCGCAGGCTCGACGAAGGTATCCAGATCAATCCCATCTGCGATCCGAGTGGCTGCTTCGATGAAGGTGTCCATGAAGTCTTCAAACTGGAGTTTCTTCTTGTTGGCCACTTGGAGAGCCTTCAGTTTGTCCTCCCTGGCCTCCTTACAATGAACACGGACGAGTGAAAGCGCCACATCAGCACCGCAGCGAGCAGCAAATTTCTTCCATGCTTGCACTCGATCAAGGATTTCTTCGAAGCGGGTCATCATCAATTCAAGATCAGCCTGGAGAGTGTCTTCTGGCCATAACTCTTTGTCGATTTTTGCCAGTACCGCCTTCAGTCGAGTGATATACTCCCGAACTTTTCCAAGACGGGCGTCGAGTCGAAGCATGTTCATAGCCACGGCATCCCCGATAGGCAACTTAGAGGGATCCAGACCCGGCTCGATCTCCTCAGTTTCCTTGTCAAAATCCTGACAGAATTCTGCAAGAAAGTAAAGTTTGATTACATCACTGTCCTTTTGGGTTCAAGAAGAGTCACTCGACGGGAGGAAGTTACCTTCAAGCATGCCATGCATCTTCTGCGCAAAATCTCCCAAGTACTTCTCCAAACCGTCCCTCCTCTTGTTCAGCTGACCAAACTTTTTGGCCCATTCGGCCTGCCCCTTCTTGAGGTTAGAGTTCTCCTCTTCCAGTTTGATAGCTGCGGCAAGTTTCTTCTCCGCATCTTCGGTTTTCTGCCTCGCCACTTTCTGAGCGTCGGCGAGTGCTTTGTCTTTATCTTCAAGCGCCTTCTTCATAGTATCTAAAGAAACAACATTGTTGCGTTGTGCTTGGAGTTGACGATTCTCACCACGCACGTCTGCTCGAGTGAAGTCACTCGGTTCAAAGATAGAAGAAAAAAGCAATGGTGCATTCGGTCGACGAAGTTTACCTCCCGAAGCCTTTAGGTCAGCCTGCACGTGCTCCAGGTCCTTCTTGGCCACCTCCAGGTCCAGTTGAAGCTGGTTCCTCTCTTTCTCCAAGTTGACATATTGAGTCCCGAGTTCACAAGTCTTCTGAGATCAACAACAAACACAATTTGAAATATTCTTCCGCACCTGAGTGGAAGCTCAACACCCACGCACCCTTATGCAGCGTCATATCATGGTTGATGGAAAGGTCCGAACTGACAAGACCTACTCTGCTGGTTTCATGGACATCATTTCCATTTCTACATCAAGCATTTAGGAGGGAAGACACTACGACAAGACATCCGCTTGGCATGCCGAGTGAAGAGTGTATTTCAAACACAAAACTTGGCTCTGAGTCCAAGTTCTTAAGACTACTACCGATCGTAAACGATCGACAGTAGTCTCGGGGACTACACCCAGTGGGTTGACTCAGCGTGCCCCCACTAGAATGGTATCCACTCGGAACGGTCCGCCCCGTCCGAGTGACGGCCAAACAACAAAAAAAGACAAGCTCTAAGACCCCCGCCGACTGCCCGCAGTCGACGGCGGTCTTGGGGACTACACCCAGTGGGTGCACTCAGTGTGCCCCTACTGGAATGCTATCCACTCAGAATGGTCTGCCCCTTCCGAGTGATGGCCAAACAAAGAAAAAACAAACTCTAAGACCCCCGCCGACTGCCCGCATTCGACGGCGGTCTCGGGGACTACACCCAGTGGGTGCACTCGGCGTGCCCCCACTGGACTCAACCTCACTCGACCAGGCCCGACATGTCCGAGTCAAAAAAAAACAATCTGCAATGTCTCTTTCAGACCCCCGCCGATGCAAACATTGGACAGTGGTCTCGGCGACTACACCCAGTGGATGCACTCAGCGTGCCCCCACTGGACCTACTATCACTCGGCCAGATCCGGCCTGTCCGAGTGCCAAATGAACAGCAAAATACATAAAAGACCCCCCGCCGATGTCATCAACATTCGACAGCGGTCTCAGGGAGTTCACCCAGTGGGTGCACTCAGCGTGCCCCCACTGGACAAATGTACACTCGACCAGGCCAGTCCTCGCCGAGTGAGTGACAAGCAACTACACAATCGACAGACAGAAACACCCAGTGGGTGTAGAGTCGAGTCAAGATAAACGGAAAATGACGCAATCAGAAATAAACTTACAAGCGCACTTACTCGAACATTCGCTCGAAGCACCGAGCTGGCATCATAAGCCAACTTGCTGGCCTCGTACGCCTCCTTCGTGTGCCGCATCATGTGCTCGGCCTGGATCATCGCTTCCTTTGCAGCCCCAGTCTGATCTTCTGGAACATGATACAGGGGAAAAGTAGATTTTGGAGAGAGCTGTGATACAACTGGAAGGACGGGCGCTTGAGAGACCGGCGCTTGAAGCGGGTTGGCGAGCTCCACGGTCATCAGATCCCATGCTGGAACTGGTTCAGTCGGAGGAGGAGCTGCGGGGTTGACACTCCTCTGAAGCTCATCCTCACCGTCATCTGCGATCTGGATGACATTCCTTGGCTCTGCAGTCACCAGACAACATTTCACACGACTGTTGAGTGGTTCGAGAAAAAAAATGTCGAATGGCAATATGTCATACCTCGGCGGGAAGTAGCTGCGTCAGACGTATCCTTCTCCGCGAGATCTTCCTCAGCCCACACCGGCGACGTCTCCGAGGTAGCAGCCCTAACATTCAAGTTTCACTTGATCAGCAAAAATATGAAGTTCTACAACAAGTTAAGCAAGGAGCAAGAATACTTACGTCGAAGCAATCGGCACGGCAACCCTCATTCTGGGAAGAGCCTTCCGGGGCTTTGCAGGGGCAACCTTGGGCAGCTTTGCGACCTTTTCAGTCGGTTCCGGCGTTGACGTTCGATTGCGCTTCGAGCTCCTGGTGGTCGACCCCACGGTTCGTCCTTGGTCGATTGCAGGATCTTGATCCTGCTTGGTATGTCTCACGGTACGCGGATGAGGTTGAACTTCGACCTCACTTTCCTCCGAGTCGTCATCTTCGCTGCCTTCACTGTCCTCGGCATAACTGATGTTGGCGCTGTCACCTTCACTCTCCACCCCTTCAAAGTTCTGTTCTCCATTCGACACAGGTGAATACATGTTTGTGAACTCCTGCAAAGATTCAAGTCAGTCAGTTGAAGACCCATTCACTCGACAAGATATAAAAGCAATCGACAATGACATGACTCACCATGTTCGGTGGGCGCTCGGCGGAGAACGGCAAGATTCTCTTGGATCCTTGGGGGTTGTCACGCGCTCCTGTGATGTCGCGCAGCCATTGAGCGACCGTTTCTTCTGGGACATCCTCCGGATTGTTACGAGTGGTGTCATCGACTCCCGAGTAATGCCACATGGGGTGGTCCCGCGCCTGGAGTGGCTGGATCCATCGACCGAGGAACACCTCCAACAGATCCAGACCAGTCACTCCACCACGAATCAGATTCACTACACCATTCATCAAGATTCCTATGTTGGCCTTCTCTTCTTCGGTCACAGTCACAGATTTGGGCACAGTGGGTCGAGCCAGTGTGAAGGGGGGAAGACTAGTCGACATATTTGGGGATGCGATATCGTTGCAATAGAACCAAGTCGACTGCCAGCCCCGCACCGAGTCCGGGAAGGTTAACGCTGGGAAAGCACTCTCCGTCCTCTTTTGGAGGCCCAAACCCCCACATAACTGAACGACGTTGGTCTTATTATCACCAGAGTGGACTTTCTTGACCGACTGGGAGCGGATGGTGAAAATATGCTTGAACAAACCCCAGTGAGGGGGACAACCCAGGAAACACACGCACATTGTCACAAATGCGGCGAGGTACGCGATAGCATTGGGAGGGAAAAGATGAAGTTGTGCCCCGAAGAAATTCAAGAAACCACGGAAGAAGGGATGGGGAGGCAGAGAAAAACCTCTCTCCAAGTGAGTGGTCAGGAGGACCCGTTCGCCCTCGCGCGGCTCCGGCTCGGCTTCTGCCCTCGGCAGCCTCCACGACCCGGCCGCTACCAGGCCGTCGGCGACGAGCTTCTCAACGTCCTCCTCCGTGACGGTCGACGGCAAGAAGTTGCCCTGGATCCATCCAGGCGGCGCCGAGGCCCGAGCCCCCGATGGCTTCTTCCCCTTCGCCGTCTTCTTGGCGCGCTCCAACTTTGCCGTCTTGTCCTTCGCCATTGTTGCGGCGGCGGGCCGATCCGAGATGAGCAGCGCGGTGGTGGAACAGAGGAAGCGGAGGAGACGGGGAGAAAATGGGCGCACTGTTGCAAATTCCCCCTGCTCTCGTTTCTTATATTCGTCGACCCGAGTCACTGACTCGTGGGCCCTCTGAATCCCAGTGTATCCCGTTAACAGAGGAGGCGTGATATGTGGCGTTAAAGGCGGCGCGAGGATCGAGGTGTCGTGCCCCCAGTTGCCCCGTTTGATGCGTCATCCCCGCTCATCTCGCGCTCCCCGAAATTTTGAATCCCGTGAAATCTGGACCGGGAAGAGCGTCCCGTCACATCTAAAGATCCTGCTGGCCACTCGGACTTGAACTTGCATCCAAATTCACTCGGAAGAACTGATAATCTCAATAGATCAAGGCGAATGATGGAAGGTCTAGTCGTCACAGGCATCAGCAAAATCTCGAAGCTCATTCGGAACGTTGAGTTTGGCAGAACATGCACTGTCCCTTTCCCACTCGAACCCTGTTCCATTCGGGGGCTAATGATGTGGATATGTATTAGGGGTAGGGTCCTAAGCATGGCCTACATACCCCACCTAAAGACACCACATGCAAGATTACAAGACTACAAGGAAGATTCCGACTGGAGTAAGCATAGCTTACGATCCACTCAACAACCATCTCACTCGGAAGCTTCTACATCCACTTGACATGATACTTTTCACTCGGAAGAGCTGGAAGTCACTCGACCGCTAAAGATGTAAAGTCACTCTGAGAAGGGCAACAGACAGGCGGTCGGGCCATCGCCATAACTAGCATCTATTACTTACGTTATCAGTAATGTTCTCCTTTACTCCCCACGATCGAACCCTTGGATGCCCGGCGTTTATGAGGGGCAGCGCACTCTATATAAGCCGCCCCTCCCCTCTGGCGCAGGGGTTCGTACCCCCTGTAACTCTCACACTCCACACGACAGAAAAGCTCTCGCAGCACTGAGACGTAGGGCTGTTACCTCCACGAGAGGGGCCAGAACTCATACATCCGTGTGTACAACCTCACCGTAGCTAGGACTCTGCCCTCTCCTTACGTACCCCTAACTTCTACTATCAGGCTCGTTCCCACGACACCGCCTCCTCCGCCTCTGCCTTGAGTCGCTCCTCCTCGATGGAGGTCTCCATGGCAGCCGCCAGCGCGGCCTGGTAGGCGGCCTCCTCCGGCTTGCCGACGAGGGGCGGCGGAGCGTGCGTGTGATGCTCCTGGACGCCGAGGTGGCGTTGCTCCTCGTGTTCGAGGGGAAACCACCTCTCCTAGTTGGGCGAGTCCGTCGCGTACGCACGTGATAGCGCGCTGCTCCGGCGTGAGCAGTTCTCGCCGCCTACGCACCTCCTCGGCGTGTGCGCGCTGGGACCGCGGCACTGCCGGCACCGGGATCCGCTGCGGATCCAGGTGCCAGTCGTGAGGCAGCGTCACGTCGGGGTAGGGGAGCGGCACCCTGTACTGGTGGTGCCATCGCGCTTGGTGCACAGGAATGTGCAACCGCTGCCTGGCGGGGCGGGCAGGCGACGGCGGTGGTGGGGGAAGGGCGCGGGAGGAGGAAGCGCCGGCCGTCATCTTGCCCTTGTGCTTGCCGGAGCCGCCGAAGATGCCCATGGTGGCTGGCTAGGGTTGTTGCCGGCAAGGGAGCATGCGGCCAGATTTGGACACGCATGGATTAAAAAAGGACACGGCCCCGCAGCTTCCAGTCGCTAACGCGTGGGCCCGCAGTAGGTGGCCGCGTTAACTGCGACCGCGTGCGGTAGTTGGCCGACTTACACGTGGGGCCGCGGCGAACACCGAGAGGACGCGCGGCGCGTCCGCGCCGACGCAATTCAGGCCCAAATTTGGGCCGGAAATGGGTTGGCGCCGATGCGAAGCGGACACGTTTTGGGTTTGGGTCGGCGCGTTGGGCCGAAGTTTTTGTCCGCGGCGACCCAAACGGACGTGGGTGGACGAAATAGGTCGCCCCGTTGGAGTTGCTCTTATGGCAATGCGAGTACATGTGTCCTGGTTCCAGCTTGTTTACAGCGTTTGGACATTGGGACCTGGAGATGGTGAGCTTAACAACGGCGCCGTCGACAGTGCCAGTGGCAGAGACACGGCCATCTTCACAGCTGCGCATAGATGCCTGCATTGTTAGTTCTTTGGTCGATCCATCTAGCTCTGTTTTGTGACTGTAATCATCAAACAATCGCTGATCGATCTACCGAGTTCTTGACTTCACGAATGTACAGTAATGAAATTGTATTGTTTTTGCAGGGAGAGTACTACTTCAACAGCTCTGATTACCCGTATGATTACTTGGAGCAACAAATAGAGAAACACCTGCAGATGCAGGTTGCTGCCGACTTGTCTGTCACTGATTTGGAGCTGCATCTCACACATCGGGCCCATATTTATGGAGCACTGGTGTTGTATCTCCTCGGGATGCGTCGGGTCCGCACTGCTGCACGCAGCATCAAGGTCGCCATACTGGTAACTGAGCATAGATGCATAGTAAGTAGTCGTTTTCCTCACTCTCTGCTATGCTCTGCTTATATATCATGTCAAGATGTGTTTGTACTGTGTACTTGTTCTTATTTTATAATTGTACCTGTAGTGGTTCCAGCACAAATTCAAAATTTGTTAATATTACATTACCAACAATTTAATATGGTCTCAATGGCATAATAAACTCTCCCTTAACTGCCCATGAGTAATTCACGTACTTTGTTTTCTTAGGAGGATCTAATTTTTGCCCAGGATGTCCGTGATCATTGCAAGCCCACCGTCTGTTGTTGCGAGCCCACCGATTGGCGAAGCCAAACCGTCTTCTTGACAGAGCTTGAAGAAGTGAAAATTGATGGCTTCGGAGGAGAAGACCATGAGTTTGATTTCTTGGAGATGGTATTCAGATGCGCGCCAATGCTAAGAAAAATGATAGTGAAGCAGTAGAATGAGTTCGCACCAAGTGACACAAAAATTCGCAACATCTTCAAGGCGCATCCTTCTGTGGAATGCTATCTTGATTAATTCTGGTCCTGCGTGCGGTTGTGGCGGTGGTGTGGACTTGTCGATGCCGCAGCTGGTGGAGGGTGTGATGCAAGCAGCAGCAGAGGATGCAGCTACCTAAGGTCAATCGATCCGGTGGAGTACACAGTAATGCCCGTCTTGATTAATCAAGGGCAGCCGCAATCTGCTCAAGCTCAATGGTGAAGTGGCATTTTGCTTCAGTTGTTAGGATCTGAACTGTCCTTTCGTGTTCTTTTTCTTTGGTTTCTTTCCGGTTGCTGTCAAACTGAAACAGCGCGTAGCTTCTTCTGTAACATGAACGGAATGGAAAGAAACAAGTGTCGGATCTCCAAGTCAAGAGTCCGTATTTATTCTCCTGCAAGTAGCAAATATACATTTGTTGCACCAGCATGCAAATGTATGAGCTGCTGCAAGTGATGATAAACTTGACCTAAATCTATGAACTCTAGGAGGAGAAGCAGTGGTAAAAATCAGGCCCTCCCAGTGGTAACTGTCTAACTGAAACAATTTCACAAGTGTACCGTTGAGGGAAAATAATCCTGAATCCTCATTGCATGAAAAAAATCCGACCCTTCTGTAAATTTTGTCTGTTTGCATGACATATGTCGTGGACATGATCTTGAAGATAGGTAAAAAACCAATTACCATGTTTATTAATATTTGCTTAGTCATATGTATGCATGTTTAGACCAATGTGAGGTTCTATGCAATGTAGAATATACATCAAATTATTGTTTTGTAGGATCTGATATGAAGCTAAGTTGCTCCTTTAGAAATCTTAAATAAATATTCTTGTTTTTCACACAAATATTTTATTGATTCAGAAGGCTGGTGATTGATTGAAAGATGAACTATGTTTTTGCTTACAATAGGTTTTATGCATACACTGTCTTAACCGTTAAGGTGTTTGTTGTAGGCTAGGTATGCATCATATATACATCGTCAGTGGTCTCGGCTTTGCTTTTGTACATTTGCTTTATGAACTTCCAACCTTATAACTCATTCTTAATTATTGTATACACGTTCTCTATTCAAAGCTATACTAATACTTAACTAGTAGAATGCCCGTGCGTTGCTACAGGCTACAATGCATATATATTTGAGTGACTAAACAACAATCGTCATGTAAACCTATATATCTCCACTTTTCCCGTCCTCCACTCACCCTTCCTCCCACTCTCTCTCTCCCTCTCTCTGGGACTCCCTCATAAAGATTCTTTCCTAAATTTTGTTTAACTCAGCATCACCCTCTTTTTTTTATCTCAACCCATATATCTAAATTTTCTATAATTTATAAAATGACATTATTTTACAACACACTCCCTCTTCTTCCTCACCCAAATAGGTAACCAATATCGGGGTGCGGGCGGGCAACCTCCATGGAGATTATTTTAAAAAAAAAATCGATAATCACATTTTGGAGTTCCAAAAAATTCTGATTTTTTTTCTACACATTCATATGGATGACGATGAAATACATTATGGTAGGAGCTACACACACAAAAAAATCCCTGTATTTCTAATAGTCAACAGTTTTTGTACTGTTCATCAGTTTCAAAATCACTATTTTGTCTTTTTTTTGTAGCTCTCACCATAATGCATATCATCTTCAAAAAATGCACACATGCAGAATACATCCGTATGAACATGTATGTTTTTTTTTTCAGAATTTTTTGAAACTTCAAAATATGGTTATTGATTTTTTGGTCAAAAAAAGATCTCCATGGAGGTCGCCCGCCATTGGCATTTTCCGACCAATATCGCTTCTTCCTCACAAATTGAAAAAACAGCTGCCCCTGCATTATCAGATCGCAACCAACAATCCACCATGCATATCACCGTCCAGACGCACCGATGCACGCTTGCACCACATCCCCACCTCTATCTCTCCGCTGTCTCACCCTTACCCCTCCCCTCCTCTCTCTCTCTCTCTCTCTCTCTCTCTCTCTCTCTCTCTCTCTCTCGCGTCGCCCTGCGATAGCGTCCACCACCTAACACCACTACTCAATGTTATTCTGTGTTCACTGTTTGGTCAGCCATAAACTAAGCATGGCGACTTGACAAATACTTGCCCATTAAGAAATTAAATATGGCTACTAAATAGTTTGTCTTCAGTTTACATTAGTGAGGCATCACATAAATATTGCTTTGTATCAACAAAATCTACATCATACAATAATTAAGTGAGGTAGGCTACATGCTTGTATTTCACCTTAGAAAGGAATAAAGAATTGTCCTCAACATAAATGCTACCCACAAAAATAAAAGACATGATACCCGCAAAATAAAAGACATGCTGAAGAGGAAGGTTGTAGTTACATATGATGCCTTGTAGTACTTGTAGATGACCAAGATATAGTAAACACTCGAAAATGGTGAGCTAATTTTTGCTGAACGTTATGTGTCCAACTGATTTTTTTTGCCTTATTTCCCACCAAATATCTTCTTCTTTGTTCTTCCTGTGTCTCTCTTCCCCACCCCTACCTCAGCTCCTCTCCACTCCATGTCAACCTAATGTGGCATGCAGATTCTGATCATGTCTATCATTCATATACCCAAGTTCCCCACCATTGTGTCCCCCTCCTTCCCCATCTCAACAAGTGTCTGTGAGCATCACGCTTCCATCACGCCTAGCACAATCAATGTTGTTGCGTACTGTTGAACAAACATAACAAAAAAATTATTATCAGGCAAAAAGCACCTTTTTGCGAGATGAACTACAACAATTGGGAGTCATCAGAGGGGTAATGGAAAGATATTTAATGTGAAGGAGAAGAGAAATAGCACAAAAACATACATAGAAACTTGATAAGTTCAAAGATGAAAACACATTAGTTTACAATAGTATTTGTAGATAGCTTCTAGAATGATACATGGTCAGGCCATACTACATCATTCACAGAAAAATATGAGGAAAGCGAAAAAATAACATGGTACACAACTTCACATGCTACTGGAACGCATAGAAGTACAACTTCCATTGCAGTACCAGAAGCCAGAGCCTAAACTTGAAAAAATAACCTTTTCTTGTGCAATGGTGAGCTAATCAGGACATAAACATGAAACGCTTTGGAGCAGTGCATTCTGTTATCAATGAGATGGTACTCCAGCAAGCTTCCTTTATCAAAGAAAATTGATATGCTAACATAGCAAAAAGAGGAAAGATATCCAACGCACTGACGAACATCAGTTCAGTTGGCCTTATGAAAATAAGAACCCCTGTGAACTTCACCAGATCAAAACAATAGAAACATAGGTGCGTCAGACACCTATTGCCATCCAATAGATTTTCCCGTGTGTGCACGTTCTGTGCGTTACATGTGTGTGCTCATCCAGCTGAAGATTAACTAATCAAGCTAACTTTCTGTATTAGCGCATCTGGCCGGAATCAATTAGTGAATCTATGTTGTTTGCACGTGAGTGTACGGGAAGAAGTAATCAGCAAGAAGGCGTGCTATCAGGCCGTGCAAACAAAGATAAGAAAATTACTTAGCTTGATCAATCCGTAGCTCGCCGGTTCCTTTCCGGCCAGATGGCCATGTCTGGCTGCTGCGCAATACAAAGCAAGCAAAGCGGATCGGATCAGGTTTTCAGTGAATCACAAGGGAGAGGCACGGGGGAGAGGGAGGGGAGGAGGTAACTGACCCACTGATTGATGTCGATGTTGAAGACGTAGAGGGTGAAGTGGGCGGCGGTGATGAGTATGTCCTCGACTGGGGGGTCGAGATGCTGCAGTATGGTGAGGTTGAGCAGGTGCACCTGCATCGCAACCAACAGCAGCTCCTCACTCCAGATCGCTTAGAGGGACTGTGTGGACAACAACAGCACGGACACGGTGAGGAGGTGGGGCATACGGCAGAACCAACCGGGGCACTTGACCGTTCTCCATGGCCGGCGTGCGAGACGAATTGGGAGGAGCTCGGACGGGCGACATCAAACCTCGCGTCGTGGAGATCGGGCTCGAATGGGGCGTCGCAGCTCTATGGCAGATGGAGGCGTGGGGAATTGGAGGTCGGGAGGCTAGGGGCGGCTAGGATGGCCTCCCCACCTTGAGCTCCAAATCCATCCCGTCACCCTTGTTCCTCCCTCGTCTGGCCATGGAGCTCAGCTCATCATCTCCTTCCAGATCGAAACATGAGAGGGCACAGAGTGGAGCGGGGGTGGGGGAAAGTGAGGAGAAGTGGCGGCGGAGCAGCGAGGGTAAGAAACCCTAGCGGCGGACGGGCGTGGGGGTGGGGCTTTGGATCGCATCGGGAAGGACAGGCCAGATGGTAGGAATCATGAACCGGGGTGGGGTGGAGGACGGACAGGCAGGAGTAAAAAATAAATCAGGGTGGGACAAGATGGACGAAAATAAACCAGGTCATGGCTGGTAGTGGTTTTTTCATGAGAAAGAAAATCAGTGGGGTGGAATCGATGGGGTGGGATCGATCGATCAGACGAAACGAAATGACAACTTACTCTCCCACTAAACTAACTAGTAGAATGCCCATGCGTTGCCACGGGCTCTTGAAATAGTTTGCAAGAGTTAAATGTTAAATTTCACACGTACAAACAATATAGCACAAACACAATTATTGAATAATTGAAGTCCATTTTTGCAATGTAAATTGATAACAAAAAGAAAGATTAACGATATGTTCATGTAACAAACTGAGCGATGTTCGACCTTAACATCTATTACAAAATTATCAATATCTAGATGATGTGCTTAAAAAATTCTTTCACAACATCAGGAAAGTTGCCTTTAGCTTCATTCCCACGATGTTTTAGCAAGTATAATAAAAATTGTTTCCTCAACTCATACCCATCCTGCACGAACAATATATGTAGTTAGTATGAAAATTTCACGCCGAATGTCTTAAAACATGTAAAGGACAATACTCACCCCGCAAACCGGCTTGACCAATTCTTTACTGTTCCACCAGAGCATAAAATGAAAAACAAAATAGCCAGACACATTCCTGCAGTTTTTTAAATTAATAATATAAAGAATATAGTGATAACAAAAATAAATGTTTTTATTATGAATTCATTACCCGTCTATACTCGTTGAAATACCAACCGGAAATAAATATTGCCATTTAGATATATCGGAATTCCATCCAGGCAACTTTATTTCGAGTGCTTCTTTGAAATCCCTTGCAAAACTTTTAAATTTCAGTGCATGCCTCAAATTATTATCCTCTAACGATTGTGATGTTTGAATAGGGTCCATAATATATAGACGACGTGCCTCTTTGTCGATGACGTATAAGATGTATCGGCCGATGGATTCATAGGGAAGATAAATCTACAAGTGGAGCTATTAGAAACAACAAATAAACCATGATAACAATAGACAAAATACTTTACTTATCATGTTGCACGATGAGATATCGTTGTCTATCCCAGGCCAGCTATCAAATAATGTTGCCAACGTCTAGATAGTTTCCTTCTCGCAAAATTTCTTACCTCGTGTTGACTCTAGCATCATGGACTAAGTAAAAAAAGAAATATTGTGTTGATACTAATGCCACATAGAATGAAGAGTTAGTTCTAACTTACACAAAATCTTAGATCCATGTAGTGTATAGGAGGGTCTGTGAACAATACTCCCTCGTCACATGCCAACTTTCCAGAAAAAATGTGTTTGAAATTATATAGTAAGAATATGAAGAGAAATGTTACTCAGTTATGCAGTCAACCAAAACAAATTCAAGAATATTAACACCATGCAGAATGTTGAAAGCTTCTGTTGACCACTGACCACCAACATGTTTTCAGAAAAATTGTGCCTCAAACAGTATACGCAAATACAATGGTAGTTTTTCGACCTGCTATGTGCATTACACATAAGTTCATATCATTTTACTAAGTTGACAATGTTCAGCTAGTTCAGGCAGAGAACAAGTTTTCCTTTCTTAGTTCACCCGTTTGCTCATAAAAAGGAAGCTTAGAATATTTGATGTGCAGATTAACCAGAGACAATATAAGCTTCAGTATAACCCACAGATAACTTGGTATGGAGTGAAAAAATAAAGCTCCTTTAAACCATGGACGTTTATTTTCATCATAAGCAGCGATCAACATGTACTTACTAATAATTATTATTCAAAACTTGATGTACTACTAATAATTACAAAAATTCCGCAAAGAACTTGAGAGGTAAGCACGGAGTTAATCAATAGTTACTACCAATAATTTTTAAATATAGAGATTCATGAGGGACAAAATAGGTATAGAACAATAAATGCACAATTGGCATTGTGCGATCAAAAGAATCTTCTATACAATATAATGCACCATCAGCTCGTCGCTAACTGCTTGCAAGAGTATTCTTTAACATCGAGCATAAAACGGTACAATCAGAGTACCATTGCTCTCTTTCCGACGGTAGATATTCACCTAAACAACATGTTTGATAATCTAGTAACATGCAACAAAGCTAGCACAACAACAACAGGTAGCACGACGCGGCCACATCCCATCGTCTCATCTCCCTGAGAAGGTGATACTGTTGCATCGCCATGGAGCCCGTAGAAAGGTTTGACCGCACAACACACAAACACCACCAAATTGTCGGGCCATTCGTGATCTACGCTTTCCTGGTTCCCACGGCGTCAAGGTTAATTTCTTTTGTGGGTCAAGATTTTCAAGAGAAGATAACCTCACCTCCGAGCCACCATGTCCATCATACACGCTGAGCATCTCTCCTCCCATGACTTGGCCTTTTACTATTGTAGTAACAACCATGTCATCCCAGTACTTGTTCTTCATGTTATTCTATCGATGGAATAATTTGAGTTTTTCGACCGAACGCTTGTCTGCATTTGAGGACAAATAAATTAGCTGAGACAACCAAGTAAATAAGTTCAAATTAATAGGATCCTAAAATATAAATTGAGCACTGAGGCAAGTAATATCATTACCAATCTGGTATCTTCTTCCGATGTCCAAGCCATACGGTGTGCGATCCTACCGGGCTCTGAATCCGCTTCAAGACGGACGACAAGCCTTGACCATCTAGACTCATTTAATCCTTTTGAAATGAGGAGCCTATCTGTTAAGGAACGCTAGGTTCAGGCATGGCTGATAGACTATTCCAAGAAACAATGGTACAGGCAAAAAAAATACAAACAACTGCATGTTAGGATTAGATGGGAACCCGAGAAGCTACTAAACCTACATATCTACAACTAAGCAGGAATATTCATATGATTATACTGCACACAATGATTTGTATCTCAGTAAACTCCTTGCAGTCCAAAAGGAATCTGCACTACTAAGACCTACAGAGTCAGTTACAGAAAGTTGCTTAACTACATTATTATCTCAGAATTTCATTACATACTACAGCAGTAGCAAGAAAGCATCTTGGTTCAGCTTATGCAAGTACTATAATGTGATCTTAAGAAAAAAAAAAGAGTAAATTGGTCAGCTTACGCAACTACCAAAATTTCACCTTACACCATTTTGTTATAGTTTCACGCAAAAAAATTATGGCACAAGTGCACAACCTTTAGGAGCTGAAAAATACTGGATAATATCTCAATGAAAACATGTTGTAACACAACTGCACAAAAAGTATTATGCCGAGAGCACCAGCCCACCTGCAAAAATTGATGTAGGCCAGCTTTAACATTTTAAGCAACACACACAAAACAAATTAACCTTGAAGTCTTGAATTGACCATTGGGCATGCATTTAGCTTCACTATCATACTTCATATGTATGTTTTACTAAAGCAATGATCAAAACAGCATTGCTGTATCCAAAAAAACAGAACACGACTTTGACGCTCTTATAGAATATAATACAATGAAAAAGTTACGAAATATAAGAGAACACTTTCAGCTTCAGATGTGTCAAGTATCTTACTGTTACCTGTCATTGTATGATGCTTTAGTTCCAAGAACTGACATGAATCAACTAAATGCCTTTCTTGGAAATAAGAAGAATATTGTTCCTTATTTTTGCCATCGATTCCTCTGCTATTCTTGTTGATATATAACCAGAACACACATAGTGATAAGCTCTTTTGCAGGGACATGAAAAGATACATTAGATCTAGATGGATGAATGAATAGTGTATGCATATACTTTGTGACAATTTTAAACCAGTACATATATCACAAATGATACACATTTTTTAGATCATGATACACTAATATTTTAAGCAACTGATTTTATGATGAAAGTAGTATTTTCTTACTTTGTGCTCAACCTTCCTAAACAGATATAGCATAGCCGGCCATATCCAACTATACAGCAAACAACATAGCAGCCAAAATGTTTTATATTGCAATTAATTATAACACACCGGACAAGAGTAATCTTGCATGGGATGTATTACTAAAAATTGATAAATCATATTTATAAGAAGAGCTTGCTAATAATATACGTCAAGAAAAAAGTACCAATCTTACCATGTATAATTTGGCACATATCATCAACTTATCAGACTAAAAGATAGCATGGTATTTCATCTCATGGGTATCTGTAAACTGGAAAAAATGTGAACTGAAGCAATTACCATGATACATTAGAGTTAGAAGGATGTGCACTAACTTCTCTTCTCAAGCTAGCTCCTAATCATGCTCAAACATAAGGCATATGAAAGAAGTGATACCTGATGATTCACCATATGTTGCTACCGCTGCTTCATTCTTCTTGCAGTTTGCATGGTTGTTCCGCTGCTCACCACTGCCTCTCCTTACTGCTGCTACTCTCTAATGCCGCCCCGTAGTGCAGCTGCTGCTGGTCGCTGCCTCATCTTGCTACTGCCGCCCGCCGCCCTGTAGTGCAGCTGCTGCAGCTGGTGGCCGCCGCAACTTAGTGCGTCTACCAACATCCAGATGCCCTCAGGCGCCACAGGTCACCACGCACCTCACCACAGATCCACAAGAGAGATTGAAATAGTTAGTAAATTATAGGCCTAAAATATACATACTTATTTAACTTTGCAAATAAAGATAGTAAAATGGAGAAAAAATAGGAAACGAACTGATAAATTTCAATCTTTATTATGCAAGTAATACCATACGAGGCTTACCAATCAATGCTGCTCTTCAACTATGTCCCCTAAGAAACTGGTCCTCACCGCAGGTCACGTGCGAAGATCTGTAAAGCCGGAATCAAGTAGGCAACACATGTCATACATTATTTCCCCCATAGGGATTTGTGAAAGGGCGATAAAGACGGCGATAACCATGAGTGAGCTAGAGGAGGGACGCCATGACACACTGGACGATGTAGATTCCGGTCGTTGTGAGTTTCACCCAGTGGTGAGGTGTCCTGTTGCAGCGTATCAATGGTCAGGTGATGATTAGCAAGGAGTAGACCCATTCCAATAGTCTCGAGCTTAGGAGAGGCAAATAAGACTTCAATGCACATAGTTGATCAAGTGATGCTCAAGATTAACAATTTAGTAGCGGCTCAAATAAATATAAACAAAATGCCGATGCATTCTTAAACTGGAAACATTGGACTTATAAAAGTTTCCATTTGTAGTGCTATGGCAGAGATGTGGATGAAACTACAATGTTGTCATATGATCATGTACAATAATAAGAACTCAAAGTGATAGAAACAGAGGAGGGGCAAAGTATCAAGAGGAGGTGCAGATTGGTCTGGATGGGATCCGCATGCTTAATCCCAGCACAAGCAGGACCCTAAGGATTTATCCCTTGATACACTGACGAAATGGGAGGTGTGTTCGTCAGCATTTTTGCAGAAGATTATTGTTATATTTTCTCATCATTGTTATGATACGCAGTAGTGAGGGTATTCTAATGGTTGACACTTTGATTATTTAGGTTTTGGATTCAACTGTATTTGTGATTTGTGCCAAGACTTCGGTATATTTTGAAGCAAAGCTAATACGGCTGAAGTCAAACAGCTATACCTCCAATACTTTGCTTGACACTATGACAGCAGCAACACTCCAGGTATTCTCTTTTCACTATCCGTGAGTAGCCTCCTAACTATATTGAAAACAGTTGAAATTCTTCTTCTCAATGCTCTAATGTCTGTATATTTTTTAGTTTTGTTTCTTTGGCAGTGTTGCTGCTTCACAGTTGAACTATATTATAGTAAAAGGGCCCGTGTGTTACAACATGGACATACATATTTTAGTGGCTAGTTCTAAAAAAACATATTTTAGTGGCTTCACATTTTCTAAAAGCAAAAAAGTCATGGATTCCATCGTAGAATATAGAAGTAGGTGTTTAGAAACCTTGTGCTCAAAACAATATGTTTAGAAACCTCAAAAATAATTTACCAATTAAAAGCTTTACTTGCATTAGGTGCTTGAGAATGTGTTTGTCTAGCAGATACTGGTCATGATAATATTTTGAGACAAGGTGAAATTCACTACTCCTATATATGCGATAGGAACCTTGTGCACTCGATGTCTCATCATATAGACACCCATCTCGAGAACCATTTCAAAACTAAAGAACGTACGCCATCATTGCGTACATGATTCTTCCCAGTATTTTTTTTCCACTGGTCATACAAAATACAACCACAAATTTCCATATATCTATGGTAGCAGTACTCCTTGTACTGCCTGCTATCATGCTGTGCTACTTAACCAAATATAGCTATCAGTAGTTGGAAGATTTATTGGTTCAAACATATCAGCATACTTGGAAAGCATAGGCATACTTATATATCACCCTATAAGTAACTGGGAAGAAGCAACATCACCTCAATTCCTTAACTTCCGTGTTCAATGTTGGGATGATACCGACCCATCTAGCAAAATAACAGCTGAAGTTTTACTGTCTACAAAAACAACTGAAATCTCAAGTAGAAATTATAATCCTTTCAGAAGTATTTTCATGTTCCATCAGAAATAACAAACAAATCTGAGTAGAAAAATAGCCAATGCATTGTATTGGTTCATGGAAAACAATATATAGCACCTACACTTGCCATCTCAAACTTGATGACCACCTCCTAGGTTAAACAGATTAACCATAGAACCTAAGGGTTGTACATGATTCTCCTCCACATCCAACTTGCATCTCTTAGGTAGCACACAACAAATTGTTTGCTCGGACGGGCATTTTATCAAGCACCTAGTGAGCAAATCAGAATACAGATAGTTTGAGAGGTGAGAATACAACATCTCATGCAACAGATGCCTCTTGGTGAAGCTGTGCAGGGAACTGAGTCATCATTGGAACCGTCTGCCTGCAATATGTTCACACACATCAAGCATATATGATCTTTTGGGGAACTGTAATTCTCGACTCCTAGTTCAATAAGATTATATATGTGGTGATAAAAAGTCCCAAAAGAGATTGTTGGGCCTCTTCTTTGAATGAAAACCATACAGTCATACTGCAAACAGATAAAAGGTAGCGGTTGAAAATAATGTAGAATAATATTCTCTAGAAAAATGAAAAGATCATTATGACAGATATGGGAAAGGTTTCAGATATGTTCTATATTGGTGCTCAGAAATTCACTATCTAGCTCAGGAAGTCATTTTACTTTTGATAGCAACATCGATTTAATCTTTATTTTTTTTCAAGTGAATAACAATTCCTTATTGTCACCAACTACACAATAGGAAATGTGAATAAAGGTTACAATAAGATTTAAGGGAGAATACCTCCAGGGAGTTCCACCACTACACTCAAATGGCTTGATGATGTTATTGTTGGCGCACTTCACATAACGATCGCGCATCAGGTGAAAATGATCTGTCAGCAAGGAGTTCAAAACTGCACCAATAGCACTTTGTACCATGGAGTATAAGCATCTTCTTGCCATTCTCAACCTGGGGAACAAATATTAGAGCAAGGTAAAACACAGAAATACTATTTTTAGTTTCTCAACATGGAAGGTTCAAAAGCAACATCTTTTCTAATAGCACTGGAAAAAAATATCATACGTAGGTCTCCACATGATACATATGGCATGAGAGGTTTTACCATAACCGATCCAAGTTTTCTGCACATGATTTGTAAATAATCTGATTACTCCTAATCACAGCCAAAACTTCTTATTTAAAGGTACAAGATCATAGGATCAATTTTTGTTCTCAATGTCATAAGTACCAAATGCCCACAACTAAGAACCACATCCAAAAAGAGAGCATTTTCTTGAGAATCGGCAAAAGCAAGCACACACATATACCATGAACGTTTGTTGAACAGCAAATCAAGCTACTGATTTCCATCATATGGCAACTGGAAAAAAAATCATATGTGGATATGTCCTACTTATATCCTAATCGACGTCCAACCAATACAGTCACATCACATTGAACATCTAGTAATGTTTATCCACTCGGACTAACATATCAAAATCAAAGTCTGCTCACCATAGCTGGCTGGAGTTATGTATCCAAGCAGTGGCTGCTAATGCGTGGACACCGGCCGGCTAGCACTGAAGTGTCCATTCGTTGTCTCCCTGTTCACAAGTACCTAGCAGAAGCATACATAATTACATATCTACATATCATGAATGGATTGCAATCAGCAAGCAGCAGCCTTGCCTGTGTAGATGTGTAATAGTAAGCAAGTACTCCCTCTGTCCGGAAATACTTGTCATCAAAATGAATAAAAGGGGATGTATCTAGATGTATATTAGTTCTAGATACATCCCTTTTTATCCATTTTGATGACAAGTATTTTCGGACAGAGGGAGTAGCAGCTTGAACAAAATCAGTAGTAATAGGCTGCTGCTCTCTTCTCCGATCTCTATATATACAGAACAATAGTATAGCCAAGAGCAGCAAATATAGCAAAAGCAGAGCAGCCTCAGCAAGGCAACATACCTATATAAAGGAAGACTAATATTTTTTTCTCAACTCATCAGATATTAAAACTGCAGTAAAGCGTATAACTATCTAGAGCAGAACAATCAAGCATATCAACTACCACAGGTCCACGATCGGCTCAAAGTACTAATCATTTCCTCTACGTCAGTCCTGAAATCTGAAAATAAACATAAGCAAAATCTCATGAAGCAAGAACTACTTCTGGAATGCAAATATCATCACAAAAAGGAAAATCATGCTTGTCTATCTCACCCTAAGTGCCCAGATTTTTTGTCGCTGCTGCTGGCCACGGAAGAAAGTGCACGCGCTAGGAGAGCTCTGGCAGAATATTTTCTCTAGCCCACAAAGAAAAATGGAGGTCGTGGTCGGTGCTACGCTCGGTGGTGCTCCGCCGATCCTGTGCGTCGCGTCCAGAGGAAAGGCTGGGAGTGGGTACAGGTGGGCGACTTGGGTGCCGTTTTCATTGTCGCGGTCATGGATCCCTCCAGATCGTGGTCTCCGTCATGCGCAATCCTGATCCCTTCTAGCTCGCAGAAAAGGCAGTGCACTGGCTCTGACACACGTATGCAGAACACAATTAGTAATCATAGCAGAGATTTACACCCACTTATTTTTTAACAAAACAGACAACATCAGTATTTAACCTACAGAATATATAAACATATAATCCCTCTGTAACTTAATATAAGATGTTTTTAACACTTACAGCATCTCAAAAAATGTCTTATATTAAATTACAGAGGGAGTACTTTCTATCTTGACTTCAGAATTAAGATTCTCGTGAGTTGATTGTGTGTGTGATATGAGCATCAGAACAGTTAATGAAGATCCATATCTATCTATCTGATGATAAAGAGAATCTTATCTTAAACATAAGAACGGGAGCATACCAGCCCCTTGTGTTGGAAAATCCACAGGGCAACATAAAAGCTGGCTATCCTTGTCGCCATCATCGTCATTGCTAAGTTCAGCAAAGAAGAGTACTGGAACTGAACCTACAGAGCCAACATCCCGCATCACCAGAAAGTTGGCATGTATGTGATGGTAGTAGTCATCATCAAAACGAGTTTTTCACTTCCAGTCACGACCAGATACGGATACATTCACACCGCAGATCACATGAAGCTGATAACAGGCGTGCCCCTGTAAGATGGCAGAAAACAAGAAAATCAGCAGGTCTGGCATTCGAATTAAGGGGGAGTTCCAAATAATGCACTGAAAAAAAAGAACTTCTTGTACTTGTCCACTCTCTCTTTACATGGTGCTGTGTGGCCACAATTCAGCGGGATAATCAAAAGGAATACATAAATGAACATTCTGAGCTTATCACAAAGAAGCAGCACATTCAGTCAAGCTAATAAGCGTCCATGGAGGTCGGTAGCAGCAAGTTCCACCACATGTTTTGATCAAGTAGGCCTTTAAACTGATGGAATTGCTATTAAAAAATGTAGAGGTTTCTCTGGACTGTGGGATAAATTAATTAATCAAACGAGGTCCATCAGCTGTTTTGATCGAGTAGCGTTTTGGTTGATGTAATTTTGGACACAAACAAATATATAGAGAGAGGTATATGAGGGATAAACTAACTCACCGAATTCTGCATCTCATATCTGCTTAGGACCTTTCTGGAGATTCTTTTATGACCTTTCTGGAGAGGCACGACTTTGAATTAGCTAATATCAAGGAAATCAGAATCAATAGGTGGTGAAGAAAGAATAAATAAAGAACTGAACATTAATGTGTAATATCTAACTGTACAAATGCAGCATTACTGTATTTATCTTCCCAATTTTCATAATGTTTTTGAACGATAAAGCAAACAATAACCGAAAGAACAATTTAAAATATACGTTTGAATTTCTCACCTGGTTTATTACAAAATATTTCATCTTATCAACAACATCCTGGTGTGCCTCTTTATTAAATCATCTTCTTTCTTTGATGTTATTTTCCTGCAATAACAAAGCACGTGAATGACATAGATGTGGCACACAATATTTTTCAGTCACCCAAATGGATGCTACCAGGTCTCTTCCTCCTTACAAAAAGAATGTTACATTTGGTTGTTGCTACCTCAAAGGGTCGCTCGCCCTGTTACTTCCTGGCAGTATACATGCAAACACCAATCAGAGGATGAAGTATGGAGAAAGAATCAAAGAAAGGAGGGAGAGAAGCACCTGTGATGAACACGAACATCCAGAGCTTCTATTAATGTGGTGGCCAACCACGGAATCACACCGCCGGCTGCCACACCAGGCCTGGGACACCCTGCACCGGTGCCTGCCCCCTCGTTCTACCTATCCCGGTGCGGCCCATCTCGACAAGATGTGGCCGTGGCGGATCTGGCTGTCGCCCCGCTGACTTGCTCGTCTCGATCTGGGGCCTCCCCACTTTAAGGAAAGAAGGTGAGTGGAGGGCGACGCCGGCGGGGTAGAGGGCGGAGCTGATCAGAGGACGCCTCCTCTCCGGATCGAGAAACACCGCCACGGCCGGGAACGCCATGGCCGCCTCCTGGCCGCGTTGACCATCGAACCACCTCGTCCCGCTTCGATTCCATCCAATGGGCAGTCCGCGACATCTAGGTGGAGCCACCTCTGTTGCCAATTCCCCCTCCCGAGTACTGCAGCACTGGGCTGTCTTCTTCATCTCCGGCGAGCCATAGGGGATTAGGGGTAGCGATGTGGGCGCTGAGAAGGGAGGAGGTGCGGAGGGCTCCGGGGGATGCGTCAGTGCGCGGGTAGAGGAAGGAGCCGCCGCCGCCGCCGAGATCCAGAACGAGCAGGGTGGAGTTGCGTGTCGTGCGTGTAGTCTGTATCGGAGAAAGACTGGAGGTGCGGGGGAAGAGAACCGGAGAAAAATGCATGGGAGGGGTGGTGGTGGTGGGAGGTGAGAAAAAAACCAGACGAAAAAAAACCAGACAAAGGTGGGAGGTGGGACGAAAAAAAATCATGGTAGGTGGGACGAAAATTAACCGACGGAGACTACCAACTGAGACATTAGGAGTAGAGATTTGATTCCTAATACTGAATTGAGTGTCCATAACAGTAGCTCCCTGATTTGATAGAACAAATCATATTTTAATGACTTGATTTATTTTTGCCTTTTTGTAGGCATTTTGACTCTTTACATTTGATTTATTTACTTCTATTCATTCACCTTGCTTAACCCTAACCACACAGCACATTAATACTTTGTTCTTTGTCGCACTCACGACCATGTCTGTGTGGTTCTATTGGAAAACACACACACATGTACAACTTCATCGTCAATAAATATATTTCTACAGCACATTATGAGGTATTGTAAAAAAAAGTTTATTCTTAGTTGAACAGTGTAACTAGCTTGATTTTTTTTGTCCAGCTGATTTTAATGATTCAATCCTTCCTGACGTTAGCCTCTATGTCATCATTGCTGTACAAGGTTTGCAAACTAGCCGTAACTGGCACTGTTCTAGATCTTGGGGGACTGGACTGCATTTTTTTTCTGCTGTATTTGTTTAGATATTTTTATTTAACAAATTTATTAGATTGTGACTTGCCTTTTCCTCTATGACATTCTTCTTCCTTTGTTGCTGCGGGTTGTATAGCAGGTTATCGTGAATGCTGTGGGGTTGCTTGCATGCTTCCCAACAGAGATATGGCCCTACGATCAGCTGCTTCTGCTGCAGTTAGGAAGAGGGCCGGGCCCCATGGGTGTGCAGCCTGTGCAGCCCACACAGGGCCCCCAATTTTCTTCAGGCCGCAAAGCGGCAAATCATGGCGACACAGAGGCTCCCAAGCGGGAAGGCGAAGCGGCAAGCACACAACAACTTTTCCCGCTGGGTTCCCTTGTGGGGAGTCGGTGAGGACCTCGGATGCGTGTAGTGGTCTGGCCTCAGATGGTTCGCTAGAACGGGGAGCAAGTTGCTCAGTGTGGTGGTGCTCTTCCACTCACTGCGGATTGCAGTCGCCAGCAATGCTCTCTAGATCCGGTGCCTACTACCGGTTGCGGGATGCAGCTGGAAGGCTCCTTTGTGGGTTTTGGCGGCTCTCACTTTGGCTAGTTTTTCTTCGGGTTGAGATGCAATCTATGGACGGCAGCCTAACGCAAAGGGTATTGTTGTACAACGCCGACAGTGGGATTTCTAGCCCAAAGAATGTAGTTGTTGGGATCGCGAAGAACTGTTGCAACAACACATGATTGATTCTGATTTGATGGTGCTTCTTGAGTACCCGGTCTCGAGCTCCGGGGTGAAAATCCTAGACCTAGCGCGATTGTTTTATAGTTGGCAATGGCGATGTTTTTGTGTCGTTACCTTGTTGAAGTCATTACTCGGATATGCTCGGACTTGTTATTCAGGATGAAAACCTATAATCTATGGTGGTTGGATTCAGTAATGACGGCGCTTGAGCGCTATTTCCTTCTTGAAGGAATTACTGTTAAGAAGATCATTGTCCCTGTGGTGTCAAGAGATGGTTGATGCGACTATGGTTGTTGTTGTTTGTCGATGGTTGTTTTGACCGCTTTGGGTATATTTTTTTTCTTGCTTAGGCATAGTTTTGGTCTTGCATGATTTCGCTGTTTGCTGACATATTTTGTGTGTGTTAGTGTTAGTTGTATGCATCATTATGCGAGACCAAACGTGTTTATGTCCATTCATTATAAAAAATTCACCCTTTAAAAATGGTTTCCGTTTAAAAAAGCCCACCGGCAGTACAGACCAATGCTTTGGCTGATTAATAAACAAAGAAACAACCAATGAAATAAAACGGGTGTATAGGGTTTCTTGTGCCTCTCGCCGGCACCAACGCCGATCTAGCTCGTCTCCTATGGCCTTAGGCCATTGAGACGCGGTGGATGCTGGCCCTTGCCGGCGGGAGTGCTCCATTTTTAGATTTTTTTTTAAGTTTTATTAGAGTATGTGTCCTAGAGGCGAGGTGGCGGCGACTCTCTGAAGATGGAATAAGATTCTTCGTGCCCAGCCTCCGTTCCGGTGGTTCTTCTAGCGTCGTCGGAGGTCGTGTGGAGATTAGTCTCCGGCGGGTCTCACGGGATTCGGTCGGCGTTTGTCTTCGGTGGATCCATGTGGATCCGGTCTTCCTTTGTCCGTGTTCATGTGTCTACAGGTTCTCTCTTCATTGGCGGCGGTTGCTATTCTGGCGCGCTGATCTTATGGTGCCTTAGCACGACGACTTCCCGACTGTCTACTATAAATGTTTGCCCGGCTCCGACGAGGGAGAGGCGATGACGGCTGCGCGCCTTCAGCTCGCTCCAATGCTGGTAGGCGTCGCTATGTGGTCTATGAACTTGATGTACTTTTTTTACTTCTGGTGTACTTTGTACTACTAGTAAGTGTGCACGTGCAACGCACGTATCATAGAATTATGGAAGAGAGAAAAAATTGCATCGCGGGAAGGGGAGCAGCGACATAAGTGTCGAGGGAGGAGGATTGATTATTGCGGCAGCCACACGAAGAAGATGTCCCATGCCTTTTTTTTGGAGATCGAGGATGCCCGTGCGGCCATGCCTGCAGGTTTCCTTGGTATTTCCCAGCTACTTTTAGTGACTTCTTTGATTATGTTAGACTATTGTAGAAGAGATTATTGGGAACTTTTTTGTTTACAATCAGTAATCAATAATTGGAAAACATGTTCTTGCTGGATGGAAGAGGCAAAAGAAATTTCCAAGGTAAGACCTGAAGCTTCCTTGGACTGAAAGTTGATTATGCAAGTAGTCGAAGTTAGAATCTAGCGTGTCAGTCATGCACTCTGAAGAATGTAAATCCTTTGAACTTGTCTATGAAGTCAAGGATACACGATTCAACTATTGACCTACTTTATAAAATCTGTTAGAACACTATCTATACTAAATATAGCGAAAACAAGCACAGGTAAGCACAATGTCTGAAAATGTCAAATTGTGTACAAGTCAATTTTGACAGTAAAAGTACAGATAGATTTATGCACTGTAAATGACAGAATCTGGCAACAGAGCTTCAAGCCACAGACTGGCAATATATATTTGTGAACCAAACATGACAGAAACTGGCAATATAACTTCATACCACAGTTTGGAAACAAAATATGACGGTACATGACATTAGCATTAAAATTGATGTTAAAGAAATTTCAAGCCATTTGACAAAAATAAAATATCACATTAACCTTAGGCAACAGGCTACCCTGTTTTTCACTCTAATTTAAGGGAACTTAACATGTTTTTGACATGACATGGAAGACAAATAACACATGCTCCTTTTCAGCGGCAAAACAATTTCACTCCTGAAGATAAGTGTTGGAAACATGCGCATCCTCTTATTTTGACACCTGAACAAGCGACTGGATTAGTTCCAGTATTACAGAGAACAAAGCTCATGAAACATCAGTGTGAATCCCAGATCATAGCAATTTGGGTTTTCCCTTTCAGATCTGCATTGTGTAAAGTTGGATCAGATTGTAGTGTTTATATGTAATTTAGCAAGAGTTCTGCCAAGCCATTAACTCCATAGAATCCATTTTTATTTTAGGTAAACATTGATATTATTTAGGAGTGAAAGACATACCTGACCCCACAAATTATTTTTGGAATATAAATTGATTAATATTAGTAGCAAGTTAGGAAAGTCATGTATGTGGCAAATCAGTAGTTAGGAAGGTCATATCTGCATAAGCGATAGGTAACTACTTCATAATTCACAACATGAAACCATTTCAGAATTCTAAACACATTTCAGAAATCAAAAACCATCTAAAAATATTTCAGAATTCATAGCATGCCCATATGTATTTAAATAAAATGATGATTCAAATAAAAAAAATAAAAAAGCTAACAAAGTATGGTTGACTACAAAATAGCGTGAATAAAAATAAATCAAAGAAGAACGAACCTGCATCATCCAGGTCTGGCCGGTCCTGTGGTAGCTGTCTGGGCATCAGCTGTGTTGTTATCTCCTCCCAGTACGGGTTGCATGTCATCGTGATAAAGTAATCTGGTTTACCCCATCGCTGCACTATGGCCATTGCATCTAGGAACCTTCTCTTCATATCTCTATCACCACCAGGAAATGTCCTTGGGAGCACAATCCTTTTACCAATCCGATCACCACATGACTCACCAGCAGCGATCGTGTCTACAAGACCCTACATAGAGGATACATAATGCAGACATTAAGAATACTGAACTATATAGTAAAAGTGAGATCGATAATGTCATAAAAAAACAACTTCCAGCACGCACACTCCGAAACCTTTAATAATCAGTACATCACATTCCGAAAGATCTAATGATCAGTAAAAAATGAGGGAGCTAACTACAACAGTGACAATTTGAGTTGAATTGATTTGGTCAGAACACGCACCTCTGAATTCTGTTGATCGGTCCTAGTGGATTTGATCCCCGACTGCATATCAGACGTAACACGTCCGCTTGTTCGCTCGCTCGTCGACGTAGCCGCTCAGGGCTGTTGAAACACCCGGCAAAACATCAATATAAAAAATATGTTGGATTCAGAACGCTAAACCAATTCACAGAGCAGCACCAGCACATGTACACAAAGCTAGCCTCAAACAAGCAGAGAGACAGGTTAATTGATTTCTTGTCTAGCTAGAGGTACGTGCACTTGTAACCATAGACATACGGATCGTACATGAAGCCCGTCCATGTCGTGGTTAATTCTCTCGTGATCATTCAATTCATATCCGTGTGAACTTGAAGCTGAAATCAGAACACGCACCTCAGTAATCAAGGCAGCAGCGGGTATGGATTCCTAGGGCCGATGGTGATGTCTACACACGTATGTGGATGTGGACATGGTGGTGAGACTTGGTCGATGGCACAGTGAGAGCACAACCACAAAGCAAGGACGGCGAGGGGTTGGAGCAAGGAGGTCTGGACGGCGCGAGGAGGGCTGCCTGAGAAATCCGGATCGAGAGGTTTGAGCGAGGCCTGGACGAAGCGAGGTGGAGGTCTCCAGGTTGGAGTGAGATCGTGGTAATTATTGCTTAATTATGATGACAGAGATCATGGTAATTATTACTAATTGATTATGATTAAAATAGGCCTGGACGACGCGAGGTACAGGTCTCTAGGTTGGAGCGAAATCTGGGTAATTATTGCTTAATTATGATGACGGAAATCGTGGTAATTATTGCTAATTGATTATGATTAAAATAAAATTAAATATTGTAAATGATGTGAATTTGATGTGATACAACATTGAGGCAATCCGGTCCATTGAGAGTGTGGCTGAGATGTAATGTTTCAGCCACAACTCGATTGTTTAATAGTAGTGGAGATGATGCGCCCGTGATTATTTTTCTAATAGGATGCGCTCATGATTATTTTCCTAATAATAGGATGCGTCCGTGATTATTTTTCTAACAATAGGATGTGTTGTGATTAGTTTCTTAATAATTGGATGCGCCCGTGATTGGTTTCTTAATAGGATGCATTCGTGATTATAGTTTCCTAATTGACCAGACGTGGACTTTCATATTTTCCTCCACGGTGGAGTACGGTCAGTCAATGTAAATTGCTAAGTGCACACAGAGAACAGATTAGGTTAAGGCTAGCCGTTAGATTGAGTTTAGTGGGACTAATCATGCGGTGGTAATGGATCCGTGTACGTTTTGTCGGGTGCGCTTAGAGAAAATAATGTTTGCTTTTTTATAAGTAGTATAGATATAGATATAGATAATTATTGCTTAATTATGATGATGGAGATCATGGTAATTATTGCTAATTGATTATGATTAAAATAAAATTAATTATAGTAAATGATGTGAATTAGATGTGATACAACATTGAGGCAATCCGATCCATTGAGAGATGGCGGGTGTGTGGCTGAGATGTAATGTTTCTGCCACAACTCGATTGTTTAATAGTAGTGGAGATTTTAAGAATTGATGAATATAGATAGAAATTTTGCCTTGCAAAATAAAATAAAATAAGATGGGTGTATACTTGAAGCTAAAAGAAGACGCGGAGAAAGGGGAAAGGTCGCCTCGTACACGGTACACTCTACTTTCACTCCACTGGTAGCTCTGCTCGGAGGGGAACGGTGGTAGGGTTTGGCGAAACCTCGATCTAGGGTTTTGTCACCCTGGAGGAGCAGAGATCTTGGCGTCATGGCGTCGATGGAGTTGGGATCTGGCATTGCCGGAGTTCTACTAAGCAGCCAGGTAGCCCAAGCGGAGGAGCGGACCGCCTGAGCACCCTCCCCGACGATCTGCTACTCCTCATCCTCGACCGCATTGGATGCGCCGCCACCGTTGCCCGCACCAGCGTCCTCTCCCGCCGGTGGTGCGGCGGCCTCTGGTCCCACCTCAGCCAGATCTACTTCAATGACGTCGCGTTCCCCGACCTTGAAGCGGCGGTCGGCCGCCTCCCTCGCCCCTCGCCTGCGGTTTCCGTTCTCGGCATCTTCGCCCCCAGCAAGCAGCACATGTGCCTCCTTGAGCATCGCATGGCCGACGCCGACAGCGTCAGCTCGCTGCTCCACGCCTCCGCGAGCCTCGAGCTGCAGGAGCTCTTCGTTGACCTCCCCTCGCCCTCGGGCTCAGTACGCGGTTCCATCGTCGTCGACCTGTCCTCCTTCCACCGCACCACCTCCATCGCGCTGCACCATTCCTGCGTCATCTGCTGTGTGCGAGATGAGGTCGAGTTCCTTGCACTCGAGACGCTGTCCCTGTGGCGCTGCAATGCTGATCTCGATAATGACAAATATGGTTAGGGTAAATCCATAACCTTTGTCACTTGTCGTCATCGACGAAGACAAATATGGTTAGGGTAAAGCCTAAACCCTTTGGCATTTTTTGTCGTCGATGATGACAAATATTGTTAGGGTAAAGCCTAAACCTTTTGGCATTGGTCATCGTCGATGATGACAAATATGGTTAGGGTAAATGCATAACCCTTTGTCATTTGTCGTCATTGACAAAGACAAATATGGTTAGGGTAAAGCCTAAACCCTTTGGCATTTTTCGTCATCGATGATGACAAATATTGTTAGGGTAAAGCCTAGACCTTTTGGCATTTTCATCGTCGATGATGACAAATATGGTTAGGGTAAATCCAAAAGCCTTTGTCATTTGTCGTCAACGACGAAGACAAATATAGTTAGTGTAAAGCCTAAACCCTTTGGCATTTGTCATCGTCGACAACGACAAATATGGTTAGGATAAATCATAAACCCTTCAGATATAAGGTTATGTATGAACTAAAGTAAAAAATGCCAAAAGTTGATAAGGTGTTTTTATGAACTATATTACAAATTGCCATATCAAAAATTAAGTGTTACATGTACATGGATTTACTACTAGATGTTCTAGCAATGTAAACACTGCTGAGAAAATGTTGTTTTTCAAACTAATTAAGTGATGCATGTAACTAATCCAAATAAGTGGTATTAATCCAAGTGGAACTTGCATAGAGAATAAAAGAGAGAGGCCGATCACATGAGGGAATGAGTGTGCTTGTCACTGAGGTTGCCGGACGGCCGTCTACCACCACCTAGCCTCGCGGGTGGCGTGCTCCGGGCTATGCGACGGGGACAACAATGTGTGTGTGTTGGGGGGGGGGGGGGGGGGGGGGGGTAAGGGCGAGCTGCTCTTGGAGGACGGATCGGGGCGCGTCCATGCCAAGCCCTGGATCCGGTTCCTCCCACCTGAATGATATGGTACTTCCACCAACCCTTACGGTGGAAAGAGGCATCTACTAGCGCGCTCCGACGCGACGCCACTTGTGGCCCATGGACTGCCGTATTCAACCCTGGTCTACCGACTGAAGTGGCTTCCTTCACAGGGAGGAGATATATGTCGCTTGGTTGCACTTCTGCCAGGGCATTTTCGCCAATTACACAAAGCGGAGGTAGTTTAGTCAATTTCATCAGGCAGAGGGGGTACGAATAAAAAAAAACGGTATATGGCTCTCCTAGGTTTCCACCAAAGGCGAAGGTATTTGGTTGGTTGCTCGGGAGGTTTGCACCAATGTGTGATCTCCGCGCCAATGCGCGGGGGTCGAGTCGTTTCTCTGTTGGTTTAAATGAAGAGGGTTAGCATTCATTTTATCTAAAGCCTCCCATGACAATGTTTTGCTCCAGAAAATGTTATACTGGAATTCGACATTTATTTGGGAAATGCTGGGCTGCAAAGAAAAGTGTATATAATAAATATGGTCGGCTGAAAAGCTGGGTGGGGACCCAAACACACCGGGGTTTCACTTCCAAAAGTGGGAAAAACGGTGGGCTTTGGTTTTGCTTGGCGAAGCTGCCTTTCATGGAGCGGAGATCCGGGCGTCGTCGCCTCCGTTCATCCGCGCAGATTGGTGGTGCGCCGATGGAGGTGAGGCCGGGGTGTCGCCTGTGTTTGGCGCAACCGCAGCTGTGTAGCCCAAGCAGCAGCGGAGGCGAACCGGATCGCATCAGCTCCCTCCCGGAGGAGCTCCTCCTCCTCATCCTCGCCCTCATGGGATGCGCTGCCACGGCCGCGCGCACCAGCGTCCTCTCCAGCCGGTGGCGCGATCTCTAGACGCATCTCCGCCAGATCGTCTTCCACAACATGGCGCCGTCGATTGCCGCGGTGGTCGGCCGTGTCCGTGGCCCCCCGACCGCGCTCTCCCTCCTGGAAGTCCGCATCCCCAGCACCAGCAGGCATCCTGGGCCTGTCGGCGCCACGGCGAGCAAGCTGCTCCGCGCCGCCGTGCGGCTGGAGCCGGAGGAGGTCGTCCTCAGCTTCCCCTGGAGCGGAGAGTTCGAAGCCCGATGGAACCTCGTCCGCCTGCCGTGCTTCCGGCGCACCACATCCCTCATGCTGGAAAGGCTTCTCTTCTACTGCCCCGACGGCGAGTTCACCGCGCTGCGCACGCTGTCCATCTCCTACGGCCTGGGCGGCCTCCACAGCTTGCTCCCCCGATGCCCGCACCTCGTCGTGCTCAGCCTCAAGTTTGTCAACAATGGCTTCGGACTTGTCCAGAATGGCCTGATCTCACTCCACTTGCCATCGCTGCAGGAACTTTTCCTTGAAAGCAGTCGACATCGTCGGCCCTCTGCTGAAGCGACTGACGGTGTCCTTCGGCGCTTACAAGGTGGTCAGCAGCATCTCTGTCTCGGCGCCAATGGTGGAGAAGATTTCGTGGCAGTGGTCGTATTTCGGAGACGGGAGCATCGTCCGGTTTGGTCGTTGGAGCCTCCAGAGGTTGTGGCTACACACAGGAGAGAGACAGGGACAGCTTCCTTCGCTCCACATTCATGCATCCCATGTATGTATCCACAGTCCCCTCATGCTCAATTTACTCAGTTTATCGGAACTAGCAAGTGTGCAAAACTGCAAACTCAAAAAGACAAGTATGCTTACATACGAAATTTTACCTAGTGACGGCCTGATGTTTTGCATTTTTGTGATAATTTCTAGCAAATCTCTCTTTTTTCTGTTGTATTATAGCGCTTTTAGTACATAATAGATAGATGGATAGTTGACTACACTAAATTGTACAAATGACATATATCCTGTCAATGTTTTTTCAGAGCTGGTTTATTTCCAATGAAGACAACTTTGCGCAGGAGGTGGAGAAGCACATGGTTGCTGATTTCTCTCTTTTGGAGCTACGTCTCCTAACAGCCGGACAAGTTTTTGGAGCACTGCTTTTTCATCTCCTCGGGATTATTTGTATTTCTAGAGGTATACAGAGGCTTAAGATCGTCCTGGAGAGATCGCTGGTAACTAGTTCTCCCCTTTGATATTCATTCTCAATTACACACTGTGTGTAGTAGTTTACATTTAATTTTTGGTTTTAGCTGAAAGGAAAATGCCTTCCACACTGTTCATGTGAACCCACAAATTGGAGATCTCAAACAATCTCCTTGACTGCTCTTGAAGAAGTGGAAATCAATGGCTTCGAAGGACAGGAACATGAGTTTGATTTATTGAAATTAATACTCAAATGTGCACCAGAGCTTAAAAGAATGATAGTGCAACTGTCACAGGAGGCCTCATCCAATAATAGTGGAAGCGCTAAAATATATCAGATCTGCATGGCCTATTCTTTAGTGGAATGCTATGTTTATGAGAGCTCTGGTGAGTATTTATTCGGCATCCACGATTAGCATGCTCCTATATATATGAAATAGAAATATAAATGTTAATTCTTGTAAGATTTCTCAAAACCTATTCTTTCATTGCTTTTCATGTTTAGGGTGGTTGAAATGTGGTATTGACATCTCAATTAGAGTTTAGTTGTGTACGTATCCCAGTTATTAGCAAATTTAACATGATGTATTTTATCCAAATTTGTGTGCCCACACCCTCATTTTTATAGAAAGATAAGCTGGGTACTAGAGTTGGTGATAATATAAGAAAAATCTTACATTCTTTGCCCTTTTGCATTCTTCTGTTGACCGTGCCCTTCTGTTTCGCGTCTGTATTCAAATTTATAGGCTATAGCTGAGGTGGTATCATCTGATTTTTTATTGGCCATCCAATTTTGTTCAAGTTATTTAGTTCCACTGAGATTCTGTTTCGCATGTACTGTGGTATTTGTTCCTGCTGTCGGTATGTATTTTATTTTACTTGCCAGTGACAACAATCATTACACATATGACAACTCTACAATTGCAAAGTGCGATACTTACTGGAGCTAGGTTTCAATCTGTCTCCTTTGCAGGGTTAATGCATGGCAGCCATATTTCTCCATTGACATGATTCCCGCCCTTACATTTGCGGATTCTAGTGCTCATCGACAAACATCATCCTTTTCCCATTCAGAACAATCAATTACCTAGTCTCAAGACTTTGTTTGGTTGCTTGGACTGAACTTATCATGTGCATGTTGTATTGCCAGTGTATTGTAGCTCTTTATACGGAGCTTAGTTAAATCTTGGTTGATTTCCATGCACTCAACCTGCGATTATTATGTTAAACCTGCGGTTTCAATTGCCCTTTGTTCCATTTGATTTTGCCAAAATAACAGCGGCGTCCCATTTGGGGCTGGCACCTGGCACCACTAATTATCTACATCTATAAGGGTTTTCCTACAACTGTAACCTCTAGTATTGTCATATCTGCCATCATCCACAGATCCATCTACCGCCATGGGCGATCTCATCACCGCCACTTGTTGCTCATTAACCATCTACCACCATGTGTTATCTCATCGCTGCTGCTTGTCACTACGGTCGATCTTTCCCTCATCGCCACCTCTGTTGCCCCATTCTCGTCAATGCCTCTCGGCGACACACCGGACAACGCGCCCTAAGCCGAGACAATGAGCACGAGCTTCCTCGATTCTTCCCATTGAGAAAATCAGGCAACTTATGTGTAGACAACCCATGTCTTAGAAAATACAAAAGGAACAAAAGGAAAATGATGGCGGAACCTAGCATTTGCTAAAGAGTAGTGTTGGTCCACTAGTCTACTGCATCCATATTGCATCCCACCTGGTACTAGAAGCATAGCTAGAACCCGAGTCCGAAATTCGAGGCTTTTGTCACTCCATTGGATTTGAGATTTGGCCGTCGACGGAGGTTAGCTTAGGGCCTCGCCGGAGTTCCACCCAAGAGCCGCATAGCGCAGGCGATGAAGCGGACCGCCTTAGTGCTCTCCCTGAAGACCTGGTACTCCTTGTTCTTTCTTTCATCGGATGCGCCACCACCACCGTGCGCACCGGCGTCCTATCCCGCTAGTGCTACGGCACCCTCTTGTTCGGTCTCCGCCAGATCATCTTTCATGGCGGCATCTTCGGCTCCCTCAAACTGCTGCTCGCCCTTGTCTCTCCCGTGGTCTTCCTCCTCAAGATATGCTCCCCATGTAGTAGGTTAAAGTCTGAGGTCCAGCCAAATCCTAGAAGCCTTCAGACAATGCAGAAAGGGGTGGGCAGTATCTTTGGAGCTACATGCACCTTCCATTTTATTGTTGGGATTGTGTCTTGGTAAATCTAATAGTTATAACTTTTTTTTGCGAGATGGAAAGTCAAGCCTTTCAGTCTCTCCTACACAAGCATAATTTTATTTGGAAAAAGAGTCAAGTGTCTAGACCAGATAGATTGTCTATAAAATAGAAAACAAAAATCGCGAGGCGTCAGTTTTGGAATTCAATACAAAATGACAACTGTAAGCTCCCCCATCAATTACCACGGTCCTATTGAAATATGATCTATACATGTCGGCCGCCAAAGAAGTGCATGTTGTCAACGGCCAAAGTCACAGCTACGCCACTCGCAAACCCACACGCCAACAACAGAAAGGCTTCCTAGGGCAAGCCTGTCCTTTGCACCATAGTCGTCAACGCCGATTAAGGAGGGTCATGGAGGTGGACATGAGGTCGAGGCCTCCAACGTTTAGGAAGCCACCTAGGTTGCTGGGTTTGTTGCGGGAGCGGTGATTTGTGGTGGAGGAGGACATGAACTCTAGGGTTTAGGGAGGTACCCAAGGCTGCCGCCAGGAAAGAGGGTGTCATATGGAAAATCATAAAATAATGCCCGTCCACACAATGGAATTCACAAAACAACATCTGTATCGATGAGATTGGCAAAAATTCCCTTGGCATAAGCGCAACCAAGTGACACAGGTCCCCTCCCACCATAGCAAATGGAGGATAGTACATCCCGCCATAAACTTTTGGCGGAAGCAACTCACTGCATTGGCTTGTTATGGAAGCGGGTGCATCAAGAGGGACACATTCGCTCAAAACTCTTTTGGTCTTTCCCCATAGGGGGTGGCGCAAGGCCACACTAGCTAGATTCCCTAAGACGTGTTTGTTCGTGGATATCTGATGTCGTTTGCAGGTTTGCGGCTCTCGTAGAAGCTACCAGCCTACCACTATTCGTTTTCCATAATTATGTTCACATTTATTTCGAGTACTGGTAAATAAGATACATTAGGAGATACCATAACTCAAATTAAGATACATACGAATGTTGCAATTAAAATATAGAACTAAAATTAAGATAGAACAAAATGCTCAAAACTACAACTGAACTATATTGATTACAAAGGAACAATTTCCCTTTCCCATCATCACCTTCTTCAGTTGCATTTGCATAGGCCGTCCCCCTGTCTACCCCCTTCCTATGCCTGGTCGGCTCACGAGCCTCCTTCTTGCGACATTCCACCTCCATCATGCAACATGCGTCTTCCACATTTTTCTTGATTAGCTCATGCATGAAACTCAGTTGCTTTGAACTATATCTTTCATCTCCCTCTCTTGCTCCGCTTTTGCTAGCACCGCCTCCTTTTACCGGTGCTCGTCCTTATACAAGATTCCCCACACACAATCATCTCTATCATGAATCTTGCACAAAAACACAAAAATGGTATGGCTAGTACAAAAATTAAGAGAAACAAAACATGTCTCGTCATTGTCATTGTCGTTAAAACTTAATGGCGTCTGGATGTACTTGGAAGTTGGTGTGTGTGGGGGGTCATGTATATAATTGGCACACATGAAAAACTTCATACACATCCAATTCGAATATTTTTTGGATGATAACCCACATACGTAGAGGATCAATTGTAATCATTTGGATAAATAGAGTGTAGAACCCAATGAGGAGCAGAAGAAATTGGTTGATAGAAAGGAATCACTATAAAAGCTGCAAAGAATATTTGTATGTTTGTTTGATCAAGGGAATAAATGAGAGAATGTAAATTGCAATAAAAGTGTAACAGTGCAGCAAGTGGTCCAATCTTAATTGTGCTATGGACAAGCCGGTGATATCACTTATATGGATAAAATTATTCTAGAGGACGACGTGATGTTTTCACCTAGTCCCATTGATATTAACTTTCATTGCTTTGGTAAGTGTTGTGTGGTGGAGATTGAACTTATGTACTATTCTTACTTACACAAAATACAGACTTTTGATTATACCCTCCATTGTCGTGGTGAAATCATGACACATGCCATGAGATGGCTAAAAGTGGGGGGCTGCGTGAGGACGCCGGTGGGTTCCGGAGGCGAGGTCGGCACGCGCGAGTGTGAGACACAAGACATACCCAGGTTCGGGGCCCTCCGTGGGAGGTAACACCCCTAGTCCTGCTGATATGGGATGATATGTGCAAAGGTTACAATGGTGCCGTTGGAGCTATTTGGGTGGAGGAGGAAGAAGGAGCTAGCTCTCCATTCTACCTCTCCTGTGATTGTGTGTGTGTGATAGTGCGAAGGGTTTCCAGCCCATCTGCATGGAGGGCTCCTGGGGGGTCTTATAGCCTGACCCCCAGGGCTACAAGGGTAAATCTTCATGCGGGAGGGACCCGGATGTCATCGTCTGGAGCCGACAGCGGGGCCCGCCGGCTACGGGCCCCGTCGACTGCACAACACTATTACGCGTCGCCTCTCGCGTCATAGAGTGGTTGGTGTCGTGGGGCTACAATGATGGGCCGCGCTAACGTCAGTCGCTCGGGTTAGCGGATACGGCCACATTGTAGCCACGCTCTCCCGTCATGGAGAGCCATCTTGTTGTACGGATGGATGGGACGGCCGCTGACCCGTCGCCAGCCGGCTAGCGGCCAGCCGGACGCGATGTGGCGCCGCGCCCAGCCGGCGCGCATCGAGGAGCCGGCCAGGCGACCAGCCAGACTGAGGGGCGCAGGCCGCCCCGATGTTTTGAAAAAGGCTTGGGGGCTCCGTTGCCTACTCGGGGGTCATCCCCCCGACAGTAGTCCCCGAAGCTATAGAGGCCCACCGGCTCCATGTAGGGGGGCCTTTGCAGCTTTTCCCCCCTTAAGGAAGTGGTTGATGTCGACGTGCCATCATTCCGCCTGGGGTGCCGGCTACCGGGTAAAGGACCGTCGCGGCCAGCAGGGGTGGAAACCGAACGGTCTGGCCGGCCAGGGCCCAGCGGGCGAGGGGAGTCACGCTTGCCGCACACTGTTGACTCGCCACATGCAGCTCAGCGGCGGGCAACACTACTAGAAACAGAGAATTTGCCATCAGTCAGATCTTTGCCATCCGCTAGCAGACAGCAAAGAAGGCCGTTGTCGTCTTCTTCGGAAAAACGGACGGCAAAGAGCTGGCTGACGGCAAAGATCCTATTTGCCATCAGCCATTTCTTTGCCGTCGGCTGGCAGACGGCAAAGATTCTTTGCCATCCGCTGGAGGACGGCAAAGAGGTGGGCGTGGTCCAATGGAGGCCCAAACCCTAACGGTCGCAACCATCCCCCCGGACGGCAAGATTCTTTGCCGTCGGCTAGCCGACGGCAAAGAACGTGCCCACTAACGGCCTCTAACGGCCACCCCTCCCTCTCTCACCGGCCCCATCCCTCTCTCTTCTCCTCTCTCTCCACCCCGGCGCCCGCGTCCGCACCGCCGCCACCCAGCACCACCACCGCCGGCCCACCACCCTCCCTGCCCGGAGCCCCCAGCTCCCGCCGACCCTCGCCCCTCCCCCGCCCACCCCCGCTCCCCCACCACCCTCCCTGCCCCCGATCTCCCCCCCCGCCATGTCCTTTTTCCCTGCCGCCCCTCCCCCCACCGCCCGCTTCCCGCCCCCCCCCTCCCCACCTCCCTTCGCCACTCCTGCCCGCATCACCCTCCCGCCTATCCCTTCTCACCACCGCCTCCTCCACCTCTCTTCTCCCTCCTCCTCTCTTCTCCACCTTCCCCCCACCCTCCCTTCCCCTTCCCCGTCCCCCTCCCACCCTTCTCCCCTTTCCTCCCTTCCCCATCCCTCCTCCTCCCACCTCCCTCTCTTCTCTCCACCACCCTCCCTCCCCCCTCCCTCCACCTCCTCCCTTCCCACCTCTTCCCTCTCTCTGGTGAGCTCCACCACTTCCCTCTCTCCTTTTTTTCTTCTTTTTCTAGTTTTTTAGATTTACATTAGTTTAGGCTAAGTTTAGTTTAATTTTAGTTAAGGTTTATGGCAAAAACAATAATGCTACGTTACTCATCTTTCGATTTCAATGTGCAGTTGTTTCGTCGCTGCGAGGGTCTGGTGTTCGACGAGCTCCGCCCCTGCGTTCGTGGGTGAGCACAAATGACATCTCCTCCTCCCCCCTTAATTATCTGCTATGTTCCGGCCTTTGTGCCGATGACACTAGTTAGGTAACTACAGTCGCGTAACCAGTATGCGTCTCCCGTCCAAAAGGGTTGCATCGATAAATATGCATTCAGTTGCATATTTATCACCGTAACTCATTTGGATTGTCCAGGGATTTCCACGGACAGCCCGAGTATGTGTAGATTGAGTACGTTCTCCATGCTCTACCCCATTCCAAGACAAAATTTCATCAGCGCCCCCCTGTTTTTCTCCGGATGCACATTCTCTCAGCTTTTTGCCGAGACGTGTATCAGGAGAACAGCGGGGAGGTGCTGCCAAAATTTTGTCTCGGAATGGGGTAGAGCATGGAGAACATACTCAATCTACACATACTCGGGTGGGATTAGGACCTATCTTTATCTATTAGAGTGTAGGTTGCATGGACGTAATAAAATTGACAAACTAGATGAACTGATGAATATACATGCTGAATTATATATATTTCTTGTCTGTCCAGTAGCTAAGCAAGATGAGTGATCGTGCATGGATGTACACCGGTCGCACTAGTCAGAAAGAGACTTCCAATGAATGGTTAACAAAAATCAAGGGGTTTGTGAAAGCCGCATTTGCAAATGGCCAGAGGAAAAACTGGTGCCCCTGTGTCCGGTGCAAGAATTGGGAAAAGAGGACACAGGATAAAATGGGCAAACACCTGCAGAAGAGTGGTTTTACGTCCGGTTATATGGTGTGGACATTTCATGGTGAGTCTGCCCAACGTGCCAGAGCTGAGGTGGTTCGTCGTCACACTGACGAGCATGGTACCGGGATGGAAGACATGGTGCAAAACTTTGATGATGCTTGGGATTCGGACGAAGAGATGGAGGAATCTGCAAACTCCTTCAATGAAATGTTGGAGTCTTCAAAACGTCCTCTTCACGAGCACACTGAGCTTTGTCAGCTAGATGCCATCTCACAAATAATGGCTCTGAAGGCTCAATTCAACTTGGGCAGAGAATGCTACGACGCGATGATGACAATATTTGAACGCTTTCTACCCAAAGGCCATGTACTGCCTGCAAACCTGTACCAGTCAGACAAAATCCTCCGTGCTCTTAAGATGCCCTATGAGAAGATACATGCCTGTGAGAAAGGATGTGCCTTATTTAGGCTTGAGTATGCGGACTTGAACTATTGTCCCATTTGCAAGCCTTCCAGGTATGTTGTGGTAGACAACGGTATGGGTGAGAAGACACAGACCAAAATCTCCGTTAATGTTCTTCGGTATATGCCAATCGTACCAAGACTTTAACGTCTTTTCATGGTCGAAGAGACGGCCAGACAGATGACATGGCACAAAATGGGGAAAAGAACCGAACTAGATGCAAATGGCAATCAGATGATGGTACACACATCGGATGCTTTTGCGTGGAAGAAGTTCGATGAATTACATGGGGATAAAGCGGCAGATCCAAGGCATCATTGAGTCGCCATCAGCACGGATGGGTTCAGTGTGTTTGGTCCGACGGCAACCCAATACAGTTGTTGGCCTGTATTTGTCATTCCACACAATCTCCCCCCCGGACACATTATGCAAAGAAAGAACATTTTCTTCACGTTGATAATTCCAGGGCCCAACTATCCGAGGAAAAATATGAATGTGTATATGCAGCCGCTTAAGGATGAATTGCAAGAAGCTTGGGATAATGGGTTCAAGACATATGACGCCGCTAGCAAAAAGAACTTCATAATTCATGTCTGGTACATGTACTCGATGCATGACTTGCCGGCGTATGCGCTATTCGTTGGCTGGTGTGTGCACGGAAGGTTTCCGTGCTCCACATGCAAGGCAGCACTTGAGTTTCGTTGGCTGCAGGCGGGTCGCAAGTATACTTGCTTCGACTTGCATAGACCGTTCCTGGATCCTCGCCCTAAGTTCAGGAAAGACAAGAAGAAATTCATCAAAGGTAGAGTTGTCAAAAACTCTGCACCACCTGCGTTGACAGGCCAACAGACCCTGGATCAGTTAAACGCTCTCGAGCCAGATCCAGAGCATCCAGGGTATTTCAAGGGGTATAATAAGGAACACGCTTGGACTCACAAGACATGCTTGTGGGATCTGCCTTACTTCAAAGACCTCCTTTGCCCACACAACATCGACGTGATGCACACTGAAAAGAATATCGCCGAGGCCCTCTTTGGTACATTGTTCGGCATAGAGGGGAAGTCAAAGGATAATCCTAAGGCTAGAGTCAATCAGCAGGAGCTATGTGATAGACCATTACAGAACATGCGACAACCGAAAGGAAACAAGAACTGGATGAAGCCAAAGGCCTGGTTCAATCTTGGAAGGCCAGCTATGAGGGAAATTATCTTGTGGGTGAAAATACAGTTGATGTTTCCCGATGGGTATGTAGCAAATCTAAAGAGGGGAGCAAGTCTTGAAAAATTGAAAATATTTGGTTTCAAGAGTCATGATTGGCACATATGGCTTGAGCGGGTAATGCCGGTGATGTTGCGTGGCTTTATCCCTGAGGATGAATGGCTAGTACTGGCAGAGCTGAGCTATTTCTTCCATGTTCTTTGTGCGAAAGACCTATCGCCTGGCGTGATAGAAGAAATGGAAGACTTGGCGCCGGAGTTGATCTGCAAGTTAGAGAAGATCTTTCCGCCGGGCCTCTTTAATCCAATGCAGCATTTGATTTTGCATCTCCCGACCGAGGCAAGATTGGGGGGGGGGGGGGGGCGTTCAAAATCGTTGGTGCTACGCAACTGAGAGGATGCAGAAGACGCTTCGAGCAAAATGTAAAAATAAACGTAGAATTGAAGCATCGATGGCCGAGGCATTCATTACTGAGGAGGCGGCAAAGTTCGTGACAGCACAGTACGAAGCCAAAAATCATCATTTGCATAATCCGAAGCTTCGGTACAATGCTGGCGACCATAAATCCAACCTCAGCCTATTCAAAGGGAATCTCGCACCAACCGGTGCGTCGAAACAAATACCGTTGGATGTCGAAGAATGGTGGACCATTTCGTTGTATATCTTCACCAACCTAACAGAAGTGCGGCCGTACATCGAGTAAGTTCTCGCGTACATTGTTTCGCAACTTCTAATTCCTTTGAACTGCTCTTATTTCCGGATATTTTCTGATACCGTCAATACGTCGCCAAATTCTCGGATGGAGCAGTGATCCAAAAGGAATCCATCGAAGAGTATGAGCTTCTGGTAAAGCAAGGAGCCGGCTTTCCCGGTTTCATCTCTTGGTTCAAACAAACGGTAATTTCCATTAGACCATTCTCATTTCTTCATCTAATTTGCGGCTAATGCAACAATTCTTTCGTATTAAACTTGTAGGCTAATTCAGAGTCTATGGACGCCGGATTGAGACAAGTCGCTAATGGTTTTGACTATAAGGTCCGTTCATTTGACAAATACGACATTAACGGGTATCGCTTTCGTACCTACAGCAAAGAGCTATCTATGGCCAACCGAAAGTCTACAAATTGTTGTGTCTCTGCTATTGGCGATGGAGGTATCGAGTATTATGGGAGAGTTGAAGCAATTTATGAACTTCTATTCTATGGTCAAAACGCACCGAATGTCGTAGTCTTCAAATGTTACTGGTTCCAGCCGAAGGAGACTAGAAGGACTCATGAACATATAGGGCTAGTCGAAATCAAACAAAGCACCCATTTAGATGTTCCCGATGTCTATATTACGGCTCAACAGGCGACCCAAGTTTTCTATCTACCGTGGGCCTGCCAAACTGATCCAAATCTGAATGGTTGGGATGTCGTTTATGAAATGCCGCCACGTGTTAGACCACCTCCCCCCAATGAAGAGGATTATGAACCTCACATTAACCCAGACACATATGAAGGTGAATTCTTCCAAGAAACATGTCTTTCTAAAAAACGCTTCAAGAAACGCTCTACTTCACACCAGAACATTGAAGTAGACAGTGACAGTGAACCCGACTTCGCCCCTGAGCCGGAACAAGAAGAGCCTGAACAAGAAGAGGTTACTGCTGCGGATGATTTGTCAATGCTTGACCGATTACGTAAAGGTGGCCTTCCACATGTTGATGCTGCTGAACCCGATGAGCACTTCATTCATGATAGTGATGATGATGATGCATTTATTGATCCAGAAGCATTTATTGAACCCGACGATCCAGATTATTATTAGGTATTCAATTTTTTATGTTGTACTTGATTTATATAGTTACTTGTATGATTGTATGATTTATATAGTTACTTGTCGAGAAGTTAAATTTAGTTGAAAAAGAAAATGAGTATTTAAAAAAAAATACTCCGGCGCCAACCTTTAGAAGAGAAGAAGATAGAAGAGAAGAAGAAAGAAGAGAAAAGAAGAAGAAGTAGAAGAGAAGAAGATAGACTAGAAGAAGAAAGAAGATAAAAGAAGAAGAAGAAGAAGCTTCTTCTTCTTCTTCTTCTTCTTCTAGTCTTCATCTTCTTCTTCTTTCTTCTTCTAGTCTTCTTCTTCTTCTTCTTCTAACTTTCTTACTCCCATTTTTGCAGGTTTGATTCACTTCATGGAAGCGGCATTGATGGACTGCTAGTGTTTAGTTCTTATTTTCATTTGTATTGATGAACAATGTGAAACTATGTATGTATATATGGATGAACTCCGTGAAACTATGTATGTATTGGATCTTTTAATACCCTATATGTTATGTTGCATTGATGGACTACTAGATGTTTGAGACATGGGCTAGTTTGATGTTGAAACTATATATATCATATATATCTTTTGAAAATGCAGGGATATAACAGAAAACAAAAAAAACAGCAACAATACAGTCACTTTGCCGTCCGCCGCTGACAGCAAAGGGGTCTTTGCCGTCCGCCACAGACGGCAAAGAGGCCACGTGGCAGCAACCTGTGCAACCTGGGAGCAGACCCATTTGGTCAATTTGCCGTCGGTGGCCGACGGCAAAGAGCTGGGTCTGCTGACGCATCTGATGACGTCAGGGCTGGGCAGCTTTCCCGTCCGCTAGCGGACGGCAAAGGCTGCCGTTAGCCCCCTAACGTGACTAACGAATGTTTTTTGCCGTCCGCCGCCGACGGCAAAGTACCTTTGCCGTTCGCTTTGAGGAAACAGACGGCAAAGAACATGTTTACCGTCGCTCTCTTTGTTGGGCAGGTTTGCCGTCAGTGGCTGACGGCAAAGAGCTTTACCATCCGGTTTTGGTGCCTTTGCCGTCCGCCATGGCGGACAGCAAATAAGCTGATTCCTGTAGTGCAAGGCTCTGCCAGGTCATGAGCTCACAAGGCGCGAGGGTGGTAGGCGCGCCCCTGAGCTCGTGGGCCCCATGTAGCACCTTTTGACCTAATTGACTCGATTACATGATAAATCTCATCCAACTCCATCACCATCCAGTAAGCCTACGAAGGAATTACTCACGCCCGGCGGTGAGCATCATGGAATTTTTGATAGAGGATGGTTGATGATGACGATGGCAACGAATCCCCCTCTCCGGAGCCCCGAGCGGACTCCAAATCAGCCCTCCCGATGAAGAACAGGAGGTGGCGGTGGCTCCGTATCATAAAACACGATGAAACTTCTCTGATTTTTTTATCGGGGAAACAGAATTTGTAGCACTGAAATTAGGTCAGATGGAGCCATGTGGGTCCCACAAGGCATCAGGGCACGCCCTGGGGGGTAGGCGCGCCATGTTGCCTTGCGGGTAACTAGTGGCCCCCCTCAAGTGGATCTTCGTTCTAGTATTTTTTTCTTTATTCCATAAAAAATCTCCAAAAAGTCTCATCCAATTCCGGGAACTTTTATTTCTACACAAAAACAACACCATGGTAGTTCTGCTGAAAACAGGGCCAGTCCGAGTTAGTTTCATCCAAATCATGCAAATTAGAGTCCAAAATAAGAGCCAAAGTTTTTGAAAAGTAGATACGACGGAGAAGCACCTATTGTTTTCCAGGTGACGCCTGTCGCACATACCCCGGTCGTCGCTGCAGTAATTGCACTCATGGATCCTATCATCATCAGTCATTTCCTATGTTCATAATTCAAAGATTAAAAATCGACGACAATTACCAGGAACTCAACACACAGATCACTATTCCGCACGGGTTGACTTTCGGTCTGTCGAGTCTTACTTGAAAACTCTCATCTCACATGGTGTATATGGTGGGCACTCCCTCTCTGATATATTCGACCGTCGGTGATGGTCTCTCCTCCCTTCGTTCCCAAGTGCATTACACCAAAATTTCTAGCACACGGGAACGAAGGAGAAGAGACCCCCACGACAACAGTCAGGATTCTTCCTCTCTCATATATCGACCGTATATGATGGACACTCCCTCACTGATATTTCGATCGTCGGTGATGGTCGCTACACCCCCCCTAGTGCATTACAAAGGTCTAGCAGAAGGAGAAGGAGAAACGACCCCCAGGACAATAGTTGGGATTCTTCCTCTCTCATATATCGACCGTATATGATGGACACTCCCTCACTGATATTTCAACCATCGGTGATGGTCGCTACTCCTCCTTCCCCTAGTGCGTTACAAAGGTCTAGCACAAGGAGAAGCGGCTCTTCCTCTCTCATATATGGAGCAAGGAGCCCCAACAGACTGAAAGTCAACCCGTTACATATATGAAGCAATGACATAAAAATGGCCTATGTTTTGCTGGAATGTCATTTTAATTCCTGTTCCGGCAAATCACGGGCACTCGATATTCCCTACTTTACAGCACAAGTCATGCTGAAATCCACAAAAAAATTCGGCATGACCTTTGCTAAAATAGGACATATCGAGTGCCTAAAATTTGCCGGAATGGAAATGAATCAACATTCCGGCAAAACATAGGCCACTTGGATTTCCATCCAATAGAAAGAGACAAAAGTGGCCATCTTTGGCACCACATACACAACAACTCAAGATCAACATGTCCATACACATACACATACACAGCTCAAGATCAACACTGACATGATCTTCAACCTCAAAGACCATGTGCATTAGTACAAAGTATCAACAATGAAATAGTACAAAGTACCAACATCTGCATCATACTCATTAGCCCACTTAAGAATTTCATTGCAAGAGATCTGCTAATGGAAATATATCAAACTAAGCATATATGGGAACTAGGATCTCCCAACTATTTGTATTATTTTTATAATTGTTTTATCATCACCAAAGAGCATCAACATGCCAAAAGTTCTCATTTTTTCAAATATCAGGACATATTATTATTTTTATTGTTTTTACCACTCGAAATGACCGTGGGGATGTGCCCTACAAAAGATCTCATACAAACTTTCTCTAATTCAACCATCTGGTGCATTGAAATTGGGGATTAGTTTGAGTTCACAATCAACCTAGGGTTTGTCCCAATCGATCTAGGGTTCGCCACCAGGGCCCGGGAGGAAGAGCAGGGGCGCCGGGGATCAGGCGGGATCGGGAGGAAGAGCACATGAGGAGGGACGAGGGCGGTAGAAGAATACCTTCGAGGTGGAGCTTTAGAGGAAGAGCCGGGGCGCTGAGGCTCGGGCGAGATCAGGAGGCGACGAAGCAGCGACGAGGCATGATCGTCGGGGATCAGGAGGAAGATGGTGGCGGCGCGATAGCATGGGCGACAGCGACAGGGCTCCGGCGGAAGAGTGAGAGTGAGAAAGTGAGGAAATGGACGGCCGAGGGAGACGATAAGAGAGGCTCAGTAGTAGCGCGGTGCACGACACCCGCGCTACTGCTTTGTCAGATACCTCCAGCACTGCGCAATTGGCACGCGCAACCGATAAATGGGTCTACCTACTAGCCCTTCCATATACAGTAGCAGCGCACGTTTATTCCCCTGCGCTACTGCTAATGTGGTAGTTGTAGCGTGGGTTTGTGATATAACGCTGGTACGAGCCCTAGCCCTGGGGTGTACGGTGGGGACAGTTAGCAGTAGCGCAGGTAGTTGGAAACCGCGCTACTGCTAAACCCAACCTACAACGCATTATCTTGGCTCGCGCTACCTCTAAGTAACAGTAGCGCCACCTTGTAGACCCTCGCTAGTACTACTAATCTACCTATAGGCTTTTCCCTAGTAGTGAGGGGCGCGGCGGCCGTAGGAGGGAGGTGGGCGGCCGGAGGAGGAGGGAGGAGGGAGGAGGGCGGCAGCTGGAGAAGGGAGGAGGGGGCGGCTTACCGAGGAAGGAGGAGGGAGGAGGGCGGCGGCAATGCGGCGGCGACGACGTGAGGAGTAGAGAAGTAGGGAGTGAGTGAGGGAGTGAGCGGGTGGTCGGGGATAAGGATGCCATAGCAGTAGCGCGGGGTTGAAATCCTGCGCTACTACTGTGCCTATTACCTATAGCGTGGGGCTGAAGGTTCACGTTGCTGCTGAAAGGAGCCTACCAGCTGGCCCCGTGTACCAATATTGGCCGCGCTGGGTATATGTCCCGCGGTACCGTTAACATGTTAGTTGTAGCACGGGTCTTATAACCAACGCTGCTACTACGGCTGGACCCAGGAGGCCCCGTGTGCCCCACTTACCAGCAGCGTATGTTGTGTCCACCCGCGCTACTACAATAGTGTACCTATAGCATTGGGTAACCACCCGTGCTACTGCTAGTTAACTGTAGCCTGGGGCCCTTGCCCAACACTACTGCTAAGCATCTACCTATAAGATATTTCCTAGTAGTGCCCTGTAAATCATTGCACTAACCCCTCTGGGATTCTACCATTGGGGGCAACTTATGCATCCTTGCATTAAGACAGGGTTGGAGAAAGAGCAAACTCATATTGAGTACCCAAAATTGAAAGAGAGAGAAAAAGAGAGGGAGAGAGAGAGATAGAGATAGAGATATAGATATAGATAGAGATGGAGATGGAGATGGAGATGGAGATGGAGATAGAGATAGAGATAGAGATAGAGATAGAGAGATAGATAGATAGATAGATATAGAGAGAGAAGTTACTGAGTTCGTGAACAATGATGAAGCATCAAGGCATCTATAGGCTCGGAGTTGCACGGGAAAAATGAGCCAAAAACTTGGGCATGAAAATTAGCGTAGGATAAAACAACACCGTTTGTCCATACCCTATAGAGGAAAATTACCATTGCTCCCCCGCTGGACGACACACAATTTCATACGCTTTCACGCCGTAGGGAGCCATCACATTGTGATACAACATGACAACGCTAGGTAATCCAGTGCTACTTCTGCCAACCTTTATGGTGGAAAGAGACTTCTACTAGCGGACTTCAACCCAGTACCGCTTGTGGACAATGTACTGCGGCATTCCACCATGAGCTACCGTGGGATGTGGCTTTCTCAACACGTGATGGAGGCAAGAGATTACAGATATTACAGTCTCCATTATCTCCGTGTCCTCCCTGCACACCTTTCACTTTACGTGCATAATTCCGTCTATTGCGTGAACGCTTTAGTACTTGTTGCAGACTCAGATTTGGGTTTCGAATCCACTCGTGGCAACTCTGCAAGTGTAATTTGTAACAACTAATTAGCAATGTTTATTTAGTAATAAGAAATTTATTACATCTAATACAAAGTTCCAAATGTATACCAGGTCTCAAAGATACATAAGATCCAATCAATTTGTAAATCTCCACATACATTCAATTACAAAAGTTCCGAATTACAAAAAGTGCCACATTTCAAAAAACAACACTTTAAAATAAATAAAGTGTGGAAATACAAGAACAACACTTTCTTTCGAAAGGACTAAATATATGAAAGTGATAATAGAGAAATAAAGTGCCACATTACAGAAATATCATTTTCTTATCATTCATGAAAGTGCCTTTTATGAAACTGCCTAATACATATGCTGCCAATTTCATTATATAGTGCCAAATACATATGCTACCAATTCTTGACCAAGTGCCAATACACTAACAACTTATGAAAGTGCTAAATTTCAATAAGGTGTTATGTGTACTAAACTACAAAGTGCTAATACTCTACCAATTCATGGAAGTCCCAAATTTTGTTAAGGTGTTGTACAAACTAAAAACAAAGTGCCAAATCACATTATAAAGTGCCAAAGTTGATAAGTTGTTTTATGAACTGAAATGCAATGTGCCAAATAAGGCAGGGTATGAACTAAATTACAGTGTTTTAGAGTTAATAAGGTGCTGTATTAACTAAAGTACAAACCACCAAAAGTTGGGAAGGTGTTTTTATGAACTGAAGTACAAATTGCCATATAAAAAATTAAGTGTGGCATGTACATGGATTTACAACTAAATGTTCTAGGAATGCAAACACTCACGAGAAAATGTGTATTTGTAAACTAATGAAGTGATGTATGTAACTAATCCAAATTAAGTGGCATTAATCCAAGTGGATCTTTGCATATAAAATAAATACGAGGTCACCGGACAATCATCTACCACCACCTAGCCTCAGGGCGGCGTAATCTGGGCCCTTCGGCGGGGATGACAATATGTGTGTCTGCGTGGGGGGGGGGGGTGGGGGGTTGGATTGGTTTGGTGGGGGCTACTCCAGCTGCTCATGGTGGATGGATTGGGACACCTTGGCCTCGTCTATCATGCCAAGCCCCGGATCCAGTTCTTCCCACCCGAATCATATGCTAGTTCCACCAACCCTTATGGTGGAAAGAGGCATCTACTAGCAGGCTCTGACCTGGCGCTGCTTGTGGCCCATGGATCGCCGCATTCAACCATGACTACAGAGGGAAGTGGCTTCCTTCACATGAGATGGTGGCAGGAGATACAAGTCGCCTGGTTGTACCTTTGCGGGGCATTTTTGCCAATTGCACAAAGTGTGGATAGTTTTGTCATTTTCATCGGGCAGAGTGGGTAAAAAAATTCATCATGGCTCTCCCAAATGTCCGCCAAAAGCGAAGATATTTGGTTAGTTGCTCGGAAACGTTTGCGCCAATGTGCGATCTCCGGGCAAATGCACAAACTTTGGGCGGGAGTCGAGTCGTTTCTCTGTTTGTTTAAATGAAGGTTAGCCTTCATTTTATCTGAAACCTACGATGACAATGTTTTGCTCCTGAAAATGTTACTATATGGGAATACGAGATTATCGGGGAAATGCTCAGCTTAAAAGAAAATAATTATAAGAATGCTCGGCAGAAAAAAAGAGTATAATAAAGACGCTCTGCTGGAGGGGAGGAACCAACACGCGGGTTTCACTTCCAAAAGGGGAAAAACACTGGGGGTCCCTTTCCTTCCTTCCTTCCTTCCATCGAGTGGAGATCCGGGCGGCGCCTCCATTATTCCGCACAGATTGGTGGTGCTCCGACGGAGTTGAGGTCGAGGCATCGCCTGTGTTCCACGCTGTCGCAGCTGTTTAGCCCAAGCGGCGCCGGTGGCTTTTGGCATTTGTCGATGATGACAAATACTATTAGGGTAAAGCCTAAACCTTTTGGCATTTGTCGTCGTCGATGATGACAAATATGGTTAGGGTAAATCCAAAACCCTTTGTCATTTGTCGTCATCGACGAAGACAAATATAGTTAGGGTAAAGCCTATGCCCGTCAGCATTTGTCGTCGTCGACAACGACAAATATGGTTAGGATAAATCATAAACCCTTTGGATATAAGGTGATGTATGAACTAAAGTACAAAGTGCCAAAAGTTGATAAGGTGTTTTTATGAACTAAATTACAAATTGCCATATAAAAAATTAAGTGTTACATGTACATGGATTTACAACTGGATGTTCTAGCAATGTAAACACTGGTGAGAAAATGTTGATTTTCAAACTAATTAAGTGATGCTTGTAACTAATCCAAATAAGAGGTATTAATCCAAGTGGATCTTGCGTAGAGAATAAAACAGAGAGGCCGATCACATGAGGGAATGAGTGTGCTTGTCACTGAGGTTTCCGGACAGCCGTCTACCACCACCTAGCCTCGCGGAAGGCATGCTCCGGGCTATGCGACGGGGACAACATGCTGGTGTTTGGGGGGGGGGGGGGTAAGGGCGAGCTGCTCCTATGGAGGACGGATCGGGGCGCGTCCATGCCAAGCCCTGGATCCGGTTCCTCCCACCCGAATGATATGGTACTTCCACGAACCCTTACGGTGGAAAGAGGCATCTACTAGCGTGCTCTGACACGGCTCTGCTTGTGGCCCATGGACTGCCGTATTCAACCCCTGTCTACCGACTGAAGTCGTGGCTTCCTTCACAGGGAAAGGGAGAAGATATATGTCGCTTGGTTGAACTTCTGCGAGGGCATTTTCGCCAATTACACAAAGCGGAGGTAGTTTTGTCAATTTCATCACGCAGAGGGGGTATGAATAAAAAAACCCGGTATATGGCTCTCCTAGGTTTCCACCAAAAGCGAAGGTATTTGGTTGGTTGCTGGGGAACATTTGCGCCAATGCGCGAACGTTTGCGCGGGAGTCGAGTTGTTTCTCTGTTGGTTTAAATGAAGAAGGTTAGCCTTCATTTGCTAAAGCCTCCCATGACAATGTTTTGCTCCTGAAAATGTTACTATATGGAATTCGACATTTATTTGCTGCAAAGAAAAGTGTATATAATAAAGATGGTCGGCTGAAAAGTTGGGTGGGGACCCAAACACACCGGGGTTTCACTTCCAAAAGGGGGAAAACCGTGGGCTTTGGTTTTGCTTGGCGAAGCTGCCTTCTTCCATGGAGCGGAGATCCGGGCGTCGTCGCCTCCGTTCATCCGCGCAGATCGGTGGTGCTCCGATGGAGGTGAGGCCGGGACGTCGCCTGCCTTTCGCGCAGCCGCAGCTGTGTAGCCCAAGCGGTGGCGGCGGCGGCCGGATCGCATCAGCTCCCTCCCGGAGGGGCTCCTCCTCCTCATCCTCGCCCTCATGGGATGCGCTGCCACCGCGGTGCGCACCAGCGTCCTCTCCCACCGGTGGCGAGGTCTCTGGACCCATCTTCGCCGGATCATCTTCCACAACATGGGGCCGTCGATTGCAGTGGCGGTCGGCCGTGTCCGTGGCCCCCCGGCCGCGCTCTCCCTTCTGGAAGTCCGCATCCCCAGCACCCGCAGGCATCCCGGGCCCTTGGGCTCCATGGCCAGCAAGCTGCTCCGCGCTGCCGTGCGGCTGGAGCCGGAGGAGATCGTCCTCAGCTTCCCCTGGAGCGGAGAGTTCGAAGCCCGATGGAACCTCGTCCGCCTGCCGTGCTTCCGGCGCACCACATCCCTCGCGCTGGAAAGGCTTCTCTTCTACTGCCCCGACGGGGAGTTCACCGCGCTCCGCACGCTGTCCATCTCCTACGGCCTGGGCGGCCTCCACAGCTTGCTCCCCCGATGCCCGCACCTCATCGTGCTCAGCCTCAAGTTTGTCAACGATGGCTTCGGACTTGTCCAGAATGGCCTCATCTCACTCCACTTGCCATCGCTGCAGGAACTTTTCCTTGAAAGCAGCATAATGTACACAGATGCAGTCGACATCGTCGCCCCTCTGCTGAAGCGACTGACGGTGTCCTTCGGCGCTTACAAGGTGGTCAGCAGCATCTCTGTCTCGGCGCCAATGGTGGAGAAGATTTCGTGGCAGTGGTGGTATTTCGGAGACGGGAGCATCGTCCGGTTTGGTCGTTGGAGCCTCCAGAGGTTGTGGCTACACACAGGAGAGAGACAGGGACAGCTTCCTTCGCTCCACATTCATGCATCCCATGTATGTATCCACAGTCCCCTCATGCTCAATTTACTCAGTTTATCGGAACTAGCAAGTGTGCAAAACTGCAAACTCAAAAAGACAAGTATGCTTACATACGAAATTTTACCTAGTGACGGCCTGATGTTTTGCATTTTTGTGATAATTTCTAGCAAATCTCTCTTTTTTCTGTTGGATCATTGCGCTTTTAGTACATAATAGATCGATGGATAGTTGACTACACTAAATTGTACAAATGATATATATCCTGTCAATGTTTTTTCAGAGCTGGTTTATTTCCAATGAAGACAACTTTGCGCAGGAGGTGGAGAAGCACATGGTTGCTGATTTCTCTCTTTTGGAGCTACGTCTCCTAACAGCCGGACATGTTTTTGGAGCACTGCTTTTTCATCTCCTCGGGATTATTTGTATTTCTAGAGGTATACAGAGGCTTAAGATCGTCCTGGAGAGATCGCTGGTAACTAGTTCTCCCCTTTGATATTCATTCTCAATTACACACTGTGTGTAGTAGTTTACATTTAATTTTTGGTTTTAGCTGAAAGGAAAATGCCTTCCACACTGTTCATGTGAACCCACAAATTGGAGATCTCAAACAATCTCCTTGACTGCTCTTGAAGAAGTGGAAATCAATGGCTTCGAAGGACAGGAACATGAGTTTGATTTATTGAAATTAATACTCAAATGTGCACCAGAGCTTAAAAGAATGATAGTGCAACTGTCACAGGAGGCCTCATCCAATAATAGTGGAAGCGCTAAAATATATCAGATCTGCATGGCCTATTCTTCAGTGGAATGCTATGTTTATGAGAGCTCTGGTAAGTATTTATTCGGCATCCACGATTAGCATGGTCCTATATATATGAAATAGAAATATAAATGTTAATTCTTGTAAGTTTTCTCAAAACCTATTCTTTCATTGCTTTTCATGTTTAGGGTGGTTGAAATGTGGTATTGACATCCCAATTAGAGTTTAGTTGTGTACGTATCCCAGTTATTAGCAAATTTAACATGATGTATTTTATCCAAATTTGTGTGCCCACACCCTCATTTTTATAGAAAGATAAGCTGGGTACTAGAGTTGGTGATAATATAAGAAAAATCTTACATTCTTTGCCCTTTTGCATTCTTCTGTTGACCGTGCCCTTCTGTTTCGCGTCTGTATTCAAATTTATAGGCTATAGCTGAGGTGGTATCAGCTGATTTTTTATTGGCCATCCAATTTTGTTCAAGTTATTTAGTTCCACTGAGATTCTGTTTAGCATGTACTGTGGTATTTGTTCCTGCTGTCGGTATGTATTTTATTTTACTTGCCAGTGACAACAATCATTACACATATGACAACTCTACAATTGCAAAGTGCGATACTTACTGGAGCTAGGTTTCAATCTGTCTCCTTTGCAGGGTTAATGCATGGCAGCCATATTTCTCCATTGACATGATTCCCGCCCTTACATTTTGCGGATTCTAGTGCTCATCGACAAACATCATCCTTTTCCCATTCGGAACAATCAATTACCTAGTCTCAAGACTTTGTTTGGTTGCTTGGACTGAACTTATCATGTGCATGTTGTATTGCCAGTGTATTGTAGCTTTTTATACGGAGCTTAGTTAAATCTTGGTTGATTTCCATGCACTCAACCTGCGATTATTATGTTAAACCTGCGGTTTCAATTGCCCTTTGTTCCATTTGATTTTGCCAAAATACCAGCGGCGTCCCATTTGGGGCTGGCACCTGGCACCACTAATTATCTACATCTATAAGGGTTTTCCTACAAGTGTAACCTCTAGTATTGTCATATCTGCCATCATCCACAGATCCATCTACCGCCATGGGCGATCTCATCACCGCCACTTGTTGCTCATTAACCATCTACCACCATGTGTTATCTCATCGCTGCTGCTTGTCACTACGGTCGATCTTTCCCTCATCGCCACCTCTGTTGCCCCCTTCTCGTCAATGCCTCTGGGCGACACACCGGACAACGCGCCCTAAGCCGAGACAATGAGCACGAGCTTCCTCGATTCTTCCCATTGAGAAAATCAGGCAACTTATGTGTAGACAGCCCATGTCTTAGAAAATACAAAAGGAACAAAAGGAAAATGATGGCGGAACCTAGCATTTGCTAAAGAGTAGTGTTCGTCCACTAGTCTACTGCATCCATATTGCATCCCACCTGGTACAAGAAGCATAGCTAGAACCCGAGTCCGAAATTCGAGGCTTTTGTCACTCCATTGGATTTGAGATTTGGCCGTCGATGGAGGTTAGCTTAAGGCCTCGCCGGAGTTCCACCCAAGAGCCGCATAGCGCAGGCGATGAAGCGGACCGCCTTAGTGCTATCCCCGAAGACCTGGTACTCCTTGTTCTTTCTTTCATCGGATGCGCCACCACCACCGTGCGCACCGGCGTCCTATCCCGCTAGTGGCACGGCGCCCTCTGGTTTGTTCTCCGCCAGATCGTCTTTCCCTCATCGCCACCTCTGTTGCCCCCATCTCATCAATGCCTCTCGGCGACACACCGGACAACGCGCCCTAAGCCTAGACAATGAGCACGAGCTTCCTCGATTCTTCCCATTGAGAAAATCAGGCAACTTATGTGTAGACAACCCATGTCTTAGAAAATACAAAAGGAAAATGATGGCGGAACCTAGCATTTGCTAAAGATTAGTGTTGGTCCACTAGTCTACTGCATCCATATTGCATCCCACCTGGTACTAGAAGCATAGCTAGAACCTGAGTCCGAAATTCGAGGCTTTTGTCACTCCATCGGATTTGAGATTTAGCCGTCGATGGAGGTTAGCTTAGGGCCTCGCCAGATTTCCACCCAAGAGCCGCATAGCGCTGGCGATGAAGCGGACCGCCTTAGTGCTCTCCCCGAAGACCTGGTACTCCTTGTTCTTTCTTTCATCGGATGCGCCACCACCACCGTGCGCACCGGCGTCCTATCCCGCTAGTGGCATGGCGCCCTCTGGTTCGGTCTCCGCCAGATCATCTTTCACGGCGGCATCTTTGACTCCCTCAAACTGCTGCTTGTCCTTGTCTCTCCCGTGGTCTCCCTCCTCAAGATATGCTCCCCATGTAGTAGGATAAAGTCTGAGGTCCAGCCAAATCCTAGAAGCTTCAGACAGTGCAGAAAGGGGTGGGCAGTATGTTTGGAGCTATATGCACCTTCCATTTTATTGTTGTGATTGTGTCGTGGTAAATCTAATAGTTAGAACTTTTTTTTTGCGAGAAGGAAAGTCAAGCCTTTCAGTCTCTCCTACACAAGCATAATTTTATTTGGAAAAAGAGTCAAGTGTCTAGACCAGATAGATTGTCTATAAAATAGAAAACAAAAATCGCGAGGCCTAAGTTTTGGAATTCAATACAAAATGACAACTGTAAGCTCCCCCATCAATTACCACGGTCCTATTGAAATATGATCTATACATGTTGGCCGCCAAAGAAGTGCATGTTGTCAACGGCCAAAGTCGCAGCTACGCCGCTTGCAAACCCACACGCCACCAACAGAAAGGCTTCCTAGGGCAAGCCTGTCCTTTGCACCATAGTCGTCAACGCCGATTAAGGAGGGCCATGGAGGTGGACATGAGGTCGAGGCCTGCAACGTTTAGGAAGCCACTTAGGTTGCTGGGTTTGTTGCGGGAGCGGCGATTTGTGGTGGAGGAGGACATGAACTCTAGGGTTTAGGGAGGTACTCAAGGCTGCCGCCAGGAAAGAGGGTGTCATATGGAAAATCATAAAATAATGCCCCTCTACACAATGGAATTCACAAAACAACATCTGTATCGATGAGATTGGCAAAAATTCCCTTGGCATAAGTGCAACCAAGTGACACAGGACCCCTCCCACCATAGCAAATGGAGGATAGTACATCCCGCCATAAACTTTTGGCGGAAGCAACTCACTGCATTGGCTTGTTATGGAAGTGGGTGCACCAAGAGGGACGCATTCGCTCAAAACTCTTTTGGTCTTTCCCCATAGGGGGTGGCGCAAGGCCACACTAGCTAGATTCCCTATGACGTGTTTGTTCGTGGATATCTGATGTCGTCTGCAGGTTTGCGGCTGTCGTAGAAGCTACCAGCCTACCACTATTCGTTTTCCATAATTATGTTCACATTTATTTCGAGTACTGGTAAATAAGATACATTAGGAGATACCATAACTCAAATTAAGATGCATACGAATGATGCAATTAAAATATAGAACTAAAATTAAGATCGAACAAAATGCTCAAAACTACAACTGAACTATATTGAGTACAAAGGAACAATTTCCCTTTCCCATCATCACCTTCTTCAGTTGCATTTGCATAGGCCGTCCCCCTGTCTCCCCCCTTCCTATGCCTGGTCGGCTCACGAGCCTCCTTCTCGCGACATTCCACCTCCATCATGCAACATGCGTCTTCCTCATTTTTCTTGATTAGCTCATGCAAGAAACTCAGTTGCTTTGAACTATATCTTTCATCTCCCTCTCTTGCTCCACTTTTGCTAGCACCGCCTCCTTTTACCGGTGCTCGTCCTTATACAAGATTCCCCACACACAATCATCTCTATCATGAATCTTGCACAAAAACACAAAAATGGTATGGCTAGTACAAAAATTAACAGAAACAAAACTTGTCTCGTCATTGTCATTGTCGTTAAAACTTAATGGCGTCTAGATGTACTTGGAAGTTGGTGTGGGGGGGGGGGGTGTGGGGCGCTGTCCTGTCGAATACTAATTGGCACACATGAAAAACTTCATACACATCCAATTCGAATATTTTTTGGATGATAACCCACATACGTAGAGGATCAATTGTAATCATTTGGATAAATAGAGTGTAGAACCCAATGAGGAGCAAAAGAAATTGGTTGATAGAAAGGAATCACTATAAAAGCTGCAAAGAATATTTGTATGTTTGTTTGATCAAGGGAATAAATGAGAGAATGTAAATTGCAATAAAAGTGTAACAGTGCAGCAAGTGGTCCAATCTTAATTGTGCTAAGGACAAGCTGGTGATATCACTTATATGGATAAAATTATTCTAGAGGACGACGTGACGTTTTCACCTAGTCCCATTGATATTAATTTTCATTGCTTTGGTAAGTGTTGTGTGGTGGAGATTGAACTTATGTACTATTCTTACTTACACAAAATACAGACTTTTGATTATACCCTCCATTGTCGTGGTGAAATCATGACACATGCCATGAGATGGCTAAAAGTGGGGGGCTGCGTGAGGACGCCGGTGGGTTCCGGAGGCGAGGTCGGCACGCGCGAGTGTGAGACAGAAGACATACCCAGGTTCGGGGCCCTCCGTGGGAGGTAACACCCCTAGTCCTGCTGATATGGGATGATATGTGCAAAGGTTACAATGGTGCCGTTGGAGCTGTTTGGGTGGAGGAGGAAGAAGGAGCTAGCTCTCCATTCTACCTCTCCTGTGATTGTGTGTGTGTGATAGTGCGAAGGGTTTCCAGCCCATCTGCATGGAGGGCTCCTGGGGGGTCTTATAGCCTGACCCCCCGGGCTACAAGGGTAAATCTTCATGCGGGAGGAACCCGGATGTCATCGTCTGGAGCCGACAGCGGGGCCCGCCGGCTACGGGCCCCGTCGACTGCACAACACTATTACCCGTCGCCTCTCGCGTCATAGAGTGGTTGGTGTCGTGGGGCTACAATGATGGGCCGCGCTAACGTCAGTCGGTCGGGTTAGCGGATACGGCCACATTGTAGCCACGCTCTCCCGTCGTGGAGAGCCATCTTGTTGTACGGATGGATGGGACGGCCGCTGACCCGTCGCCAGCCGGCTAGCGGCCAGCCGGACGCGATGTGGCGCCGCGCCCAGCCGGCGCGCATCGAGGAGCCGGCCAGGCGACCAGCCAGACTGAGGGGCGCAGGCCGCCCCGAAGTTTTGAAAAAGGCTTGGGGGCTCCGTTGCCTACTCGGGGGTCATCCCCCCGACAGTAGTCCCCGAAGCTATAAAGGCCCACCGGCTCCATGTAGGGGGGCCTTTGCAGCTTTTCCCCCCTTAAGGAAGTGGTTGATGTCGACGTGCCATCATTCCGCCTGGGGTGCCGGCTACCGGGTAAAGGACCGTCGCGGCCAGCAGGGGTGGAAACCGAACGGTCTGGCCGGCCAGGGCCCAGCGGGCGAGGGGAGTCACGCTTGCCGCACACTGTTGACTCGCCACATGCAGCTCAGCGGCGGGCAACACTACTAGAAACAGAGAATTTGCCATCAGTCAGATCTTTGCCATCCGCTAGCAGACAGCAAAGAAGGCCGTTGTCGTCTTCTTCGGAAAAACGGACGGCAAAGAGCTGGCTGACGGCAAAGATCCTATTTGCCATCAGCCATTTCTTTGCCGTCGGCTGGCAGACGGCAAAGATTCTTTGCCATCCGCTGGAGGACGGCAAAGAGGTGGGCGTGGTCCAATGGAGGCCCAAACCCTAACGGTCCACCAGCCCCCCGGACGGCAAAGATTCTTTGCCGTCGGCTAGCCGACGGCAAAGAACGTGCCCACTAACGGCCTCTAACGGCCACCCCTCCCTCTCTCCCCGGCCCCATCCCTCTCTCTTCTCCTTTCTCTCTCCACCCGCGCGCCCCCGCGTCCGCACCGCCGCCACCCAGCACCGCCGCCGGCCCACCACCCTCCCTGCCCCGGAGCCCCCAGCTCCCGCCGTCCCGTCGCCCCTGCCGCCCGCCGCCCAGCACCGCCGCTGCCCCACCACCCTCCCTGCCCCCGGATCTCCCCGCCCCCGCCATGCCGTTGTCCCTGCCGCCCCGCCACCCGGCGCCCCCCGCCCCAGCCGGCCCGTCGCCCACGCCGCCCCATCACCCACGATCCCCATCGCCCCGCCGCCGCCGCCCGCGCGCACCGCCCCCCCACCGTCCCTGTCCCCTTCCCCGACCTTCGCCCCCCCCCTCTCCCCGCCCCCTGTCCGCCCCTCCCTCCTCCACCGCCGCTCGCGTGTCGCACCACCGCCCCGCCCCCTCCTCCACCGCCTGTGTGACCCTTCGCCACCGCTGCCCTCTCTCTGGTGAGCTCCACCACTGCCCTCTCTCCTTTTTTTTCTTCTTTTTTCTAGTTTTTTAGATTTACATTAGTTTAGGCTTAGTTTAGGTTAATTTTAGTTAGGTTGATGGCAAAAACAATAATGCTACGTTACTCATCTTTCGATTTCAATGTGCAGTTGTTTCGTCGCTGTGAGGGTCTGGTGTTCGACGAGCTCCGCCCCTGCGTTCGTGGGTGAGCACAAATGACATCTCCTCCTCCCCCCTTAATTATCTCGCGTCAGAGAGTGGTTGGTGTCGTGGGGCTACAATGATGGGCCACGGTAACGTCGGTCGCTCGGGTTAGCGGATACGGCCACACTGTAGCCACGCTCTCCCGTCGTGGAGAGCCATCTTGTCGTACGGATGGATGGGACGGCCACTGACCCGTCGCCAGCCGGCTAGCGGCCAGCCGGACGCGATGTGGCACCGCGCCCAGCCGGCGCGCATCAAGGAGCCGGTCAGGCGACCAGCCGGACTGAGGGGCGCGGGCCGCCCCGATGTTTTGAAAAAGGCTTGGGGCTCCGTTGCCTACTCGGGGGTCATCCCCCCGACCGTAGTCCCCGAAGCTGTAAAGGCCCATTGGCTCCATGTAGGGGGGCCTTTGCAGCTTTTCCCCCCTTAAGGAAGTGGTTGATGTCGACGTGCCATCTTTCCGCCTGGGGTGCCGGCTGCCGGGTAAAGGACCGTCGCGGCTAGCAGGGGTGGAAACCAAATGGTCCGGCCGGCCAGGGCCCAGCGGGCGAGGGCAGTCGCGCCTACCGCACACTGTTGACTCGCCATGTGCAGCCCAGCGGTGGGCAAGGCCCTGCCAGGCCATGAGCTCACAAGGCGCGAGGGTGGTAGGCGCGCCCCTGAGCTCGTGGGCCTCATGTAGCACCTTTTGACCTAATTGACTTGATTACATAATAAATCTCATCCAACTCCATCACCATCCAGTAAGCCTATGAAGGAATTACTCATGCCCGGCGATGAGCATCATGGAATTTTTGATTGAGGATGGTTGATGATGACGATGGCGACGAATCCCCCTCTCCGGAGCCCCGAGCGGACTCCAAATCAGCCCTCCCGATGAAGAACAGGAGGTGGCGGCGGCTCCGTATCATAAAACGCGATGAAACTTCTTCTCTGATTTTTTTATCGGGGAAACAAAATTTGTAGCGCTGAAATTAGGTCAGATGGAGGCACGTGGGTCCCACAAGGCATCAGGGTGCGCCCTGGGGGATAGGCGTGCCATGTTGCCTTGTGGGTAACTAGTGGCCCCCTTCTAGTGGATCTTCGTTCTAGTATTTTTTTATTTATTCCATAGAAAATCTCCAAAAAGTCTCGTCCAATTCCGGGAACTTTTATTTCTACACAAAAACAACACCATGGTAGTTCTGCTGAAAACATGGTCAGTCCGAGTTAGTTTCATCCAAATCATGCAAATTAGAGTCCAAAATAAGAGCCAAAGTTTTCGAAAAGTAGATACGACGGAGAAGCACCTATTGTTTTCCAGGTGACGCCTGTCGCACATACCCTGGTCGTCGCTGCAGTAACCGCACTCATGGATCCTATCATCATTAGTCATTTTCTATGTTCATAATTCAAAGATTAAAAATCGACGACAATTACCAGGAACTCAACACACAGATCACTATTCCGCACGGGTTAACTTTCGGTCTGTCGAGTCTTACTTGAAAATTCTCATCTCACGTGGTGCATATGGTGAGCACTCCCTCTCTGATATATTCAACCGTTGGTGATGGTCTCTCCTCCCTTCGTTCCCAAGTGCATTACACCAAAATTTCTAGCACACGGGAACGAAGGAGAAGAGACCCCCACGACAACAATCGGGATTCTTCCTCTCTCATATATCGACCGTATATGATGGACACTCCCTCACTGATATTTCGATCGTCGGTGATGGTCGCTACTCCCCCCCTAGTGCATTACAAAGGTCTAGCAGAAGGAGAAGGAGAAATGACCCGCAGGACAACAGTCGAGATTCTTCCTCTCTCATATATCGACCGTATATGATGGACACTCCCTCACTGATATTTCAACCGTCGGTGATGGTCGCTACTCCTCCTTCCCCTAGTGCGTTACAAAGGTCTAGCACAAGGAGAAGAAGGAGAAGCGGCTCTTCCTCTCTCATATATGGAGCAAGGAGCCCCAACAGACTGAAAGTCAACCCGTTACATATATGAAGCAATGACATAAAAAATGACCTATGTTTTGCTGGAATGTCATTTTAATTCCTGTTCCGGCAAATCACGGGCACTCGATATTCCCTACTTTACAGCACAAGTCATGCTGAAATCCACAAAAAAATCGGCATGACCTTTGCTAAAATAGGACATATCGAATGCCTGAAATTTGCCGGAATGAAAATGAATCAACATTCCGGCAAAACATAGGCCACTTGGATTTCCATCCAATAGAAGGAGACAAAAGTGGCCATCTTTGGCACCACATACACAACAACTCAAGATCAACATGTCCATACACATACACATACACAACTCAAGATCAACACTGACATGATCTTCAACCTCAAAGACCATGTGTATTAGTACAAAGTATCAACAATGAAATAGTACAAAGTACCAACATCTGCATCATACTCATTAGCCCACTTAAGAATTTCATTGCAAGAGATTTGCTAATGGAAATATATCAAACTAAGCATATATGGGAACTAGGATCTCCCAACTATTTGTACTATTTTTATAATTATTTTATCATCACCAAAAAGCATCAACATGCCAAAAGTTCTCATTTTTTCAAATATCAAGACAGATTATTGTTTTTATTGTTGTGACCACTCGAAATGACCGTGGGGATGTGCCCTACAAAAGATCTCATACAAACTTTCTCTAATTCAGCCATCTGGTTCATTGAAATTGGGGATTTGTTTGAGTTCACAATTAACCTAGGATTCGTCCCAATCGATCTAGGGTTCGCCACCAGGGCCCGGGAGGAAGAGCAGGGGTGCCGGGGCTTGGGCGGGATCAGGAGGAAGAGCACATGAGGAGGGACAAGGGAAGGAGAAGAATACCTTCGAGGTGGAGCTTTAGAGGAAGAGCCGGGGCGTTGAGGCTCGGGCGAGATCGGGAGGTGACAAAGCAGCAACGAGGCATGATCGCCGGGAATCAGGAGGAAGACGGTGATGGCATGATAGCATGGGCGACAGCGACAGGGCTCCGGCGGAAGAGTGAGAGTGAGAAAGTGAGGAAATGGACGGCCGAGGGAGACGATAAGAGAGGCTCAGTAGTAGCGCGGTGCACGACACCCGCGCTACTGCTATGTCAGATACCTGCAGCACTACGCAATTGGCCCGCGCAACCAATAAATGGGTCTACCTACTAGCCCTTCCATATACAGTAGCAGTGCACGTTTATTCGCCTGCGCTACTGCTAATGTGGTAGTTGTAGCGCTGGTTTGTGATATAATGCTGGTACAAGCCCCCCCACCCTCCCTGCCCCGGAGCCCCGTCGCCCCCGCCCCCGTCGCCCCAGGCCGCCCTGCCCCGCCCTCCTCCTCCACCGCCGCTCGGTCGCCACCACCGCCTCGCCCCCCTCCTCCACCGCCGCCCGTCGCCACCGCTGCCCTCTCTCTGGTGAGCTCCACCACTGCCCTCTCTCCTTTTTTTCTTCTTTTTTCTGGTTTTTTAGATTTACATTAGTTTAGGCTTAGTTTAGTTTAATTTTAGTTAGGTTGATGGCAAAAACAATAATGCTACGTTACTCATCTTTCGATTTCAATGTGCAGTTGTTTCGTCGCTGCGAGGGTCTGGTGTTCGACGAGCTCCGCCCCTGCGTTCGTGGGTGAGCACAAATGACATCTCCTCCTCCCCCCTTAATTATCTCGCGTCAGAGAGTGGTTGGTGTCGTGGGGCTACAATGATGGGCCACGGTAACGTCGGTCGCTCGGGTTAGCGGATACGGCCACACTGTAGCCACGCTCTCCCGTCGTGGAGAGCCGTCTTGTCGTACAGATGGATGGGACGGCCACTGACCCGTCGCCAGCCGGCTAGCGGCCAGCCGGACGCGATGTGGCACCGCGCCCAGCCGGCGCGCATCAAGGAGCCGGTCAGGCGACCAGCCGGACTGAGGGGCGCGGGCCGCCCCGATGTTTTGAAAAAGGCTTGGGGCTCCGTTGCCTACTCGGGGGTCATCCCCCCGACCGTAGTCCCCGAAGCTGTAAAGGCCCATCGGCTCCATGTAGGGGGGCCTTTGCAGCTTTTCCCCCCTTAAGGAAGTGGTTGATGTCGACGTGCCATCTTTCCGCCTGGGGTGCCGGCTGCCGGGTAAAGGACCGTCGTGGCTAGCAGGGGTGGAAACCAAATGGTCCGGCCGGCCAGGGCCCAGCGGGCGAGGGCAGTCGCGCCTACCGCACACTGTTGACTCGCCATGTGCAGCCCAGCGGTGGGCAAGGCCCTGCCAGGCCATGAGCTCACAAGGCGTGAGGGTGGTAGGCGCGCCCCTGAGCTCGTGGGCCTCATGTAGCACCTTTTGACCTAATTGACTTGATTACATAATAAATCTCATCCAACTCCATCACCATCCAGTAAGCCTATGAAGGAATTACTCATGCCCGGCGATGAGCATCATGGAATTTTTGATTGAGGATGGTTGATGATGATGATGGCGACGAATCCCCCTCTCCGGAGCCCCGAGCGGACTCCAAATCAGCCCTCCCGATGAAGAACAGGAGGTGGCGGCGGCTCCGTATCATAAAACGCGATGAAACTTCTTCTCTGATTTTTTTATCGGGGAAACAAAATTTGTTGCGCTGAAATTAGGTCAGATGGAGGCACGTGGGTCCCACAAGGCATCAGGGTGCGCCCTGGGGGATAGGCGTGCCATGTTGCCTTGTGGGTAACTAGTGGCCCCCTTCTAGTGGATCTTCGTTCTAGTATTTTTTTATTTATTCCATAGAAAATCTCCAAAAAGTCTCGTCCAATTCCGGGAACTTTTATTTCTACACAAAAACAACACCATGGTAGTTCTGCTGAAAACATGGTCAGTCCGAGTTAGTTTCATCCAAATCGTGCAAATTAGAGTCCAAAATAAGAGCCAAAGTTTTCGAAAAGTAGATACGACGGAGAAGCACCTATTGTTTTCCAGGTGACGCCTGTCGCACATACCCCGGTCGTCGCTGCAGTAATCGCACTCATGGATCCTATCATCATTAGTCATTTCCTATGTTCATAATTCAAAGATTAAAAATCGACGACAATTACCAGGAACTCAACACACAGATCACTATTCCGCACGGGTTAACTTTCGGTCTGTCGAGTCTTACTTGAAAATTCTCATCTCACGTGGTGCATATGGTGAGCACTCCCTCTCTGATATATTCAACCGTTGGTGATGGTCTCTCCTCCCTTCGTTCCCAAGTGCATTACACCAAAATTTCTAGCACACGGGAACGAAGGAGAAGAGACTCCCACGACAACAATCGGGATTCTTCCTCTCTCATATATCGACCGTATATGATGGACACTCCCTCACTGATATTTCGATCGTCGGTGATGGTCGCTACTCCCCCCTAGTGCATTACAAAGGTCTAGCAGAAGGAGAAGGAGAAATGACCCGCAGGACAACAGTCGGGATTCTTCCTCTCTCATATATCGACCGTATATGATGGACACTCCCTCACTGATATTTCAACCGTCGGTGATGGTCGCTACTCCTCCTTCCCCTAGTGCGTTACAAAGGTCTAGCACAAGGAGAAGAAGGAGAAGCGGCTCTTCCTCTCTCATATATGGAGCAAGGAGCCCCAACAGACTGAAAGTCAACCCGTTACATATATGAAGCAATGACATAAAAAATGACCTATGTTTTGCTGGAATGTCATTTTAATTCCTGTTCCGGCAAATCACGGGCACTCGATATTCCCTACTTTACAGCACAAGTCATGCTGAAATCCACAAAAAAATCGGCATGACCTTTGCTAAAATAGGACATATCGAATGCCTGAAATTTGCCGGAATGAAAATGAATCAACATTCTGGCAAAACATAGGCCACTTGGATTTCCATCCAATAGAAGGAGACAAAAGAGGCCGTCTTTGGCACCACATACACAACAACTCAAGATCAACATGTCCATACACATACACATACACAACTCAAGATCAACACTGACATGATCTTCAACCTCAAAGACCATGTGTATTAGTACAAAGTATCAACAATGAAATAGTACAAAGTACCAACATCTGCATCATACTCATTAGCCCACTTAAGAATTTCATTGCAAGAGATTTGCTAATGGAAATATATCAAACTAAGCATATATGGGAACTAGGATCTCCCAACTATTTGTACTATTTTTATAATTATTTTATCATCACCAAAAAGCATCAACATGCCAAAAGTTCTCATTTTTTCAAATATCAAGACAGATTATTGTTTTTATTGTTGTGACCACTCGAAATGACCGTGGGGATGTGCCCTACAAAAGATCTCATACAAACTTTCTCTAATTCAGCCATCTGGTTCATTGAAATTGGGGATTTGTTTGAGTTCACAATTAACCTAGGATTTGTCCCAATCGATCTAGGGTTCGCCACCAGGGCCCGGGAGGAAGAGCAGGGGTGCCGGGGCTCGGGCGGGATCAGGAGGAAGAGCACATGAGGAGGGACAAGGGCAGGAGAAGAATACCTTCGAGGTGGAGCTTTAGAGGAAGAGCCGGGGCGTTGAGGCTCGGGCGAGATCGGGAGGTGACAAAGCAGCAACGAGGCATGATCGCCGGGAATCAGGAGGAAGACGGTGATGGCATGATAGCATGGGCGACAGCGACAGGGCTCCGGCGGAAGAGTGAGAGTGAGAAAGTGAGGAAATGGATGGCCGAGGGAGACGATAAGAGAGGCTCAGTAGTAGCGCGGTGCACGACACCCGCGCTACTGCTATGTCAGATACCTGCAGCACTACGCAATTGGCCCGCGCAACCAATAAATGGGTCTACCTACTAGCCCTTCCATATACAGTAGCAGTGCACGTTTATTCGCCTGCGCTACTGCTAATGTGGTAGTTGTAGCGCTGGTTTGTGATATAATGCTGGTACAAGCCCTAGCCCTGGGGTGTACAGTGGGGACAATTAGCAGTAGCGCAGGTAGTCGGAAACCGCGCTACTGCTAAACCCAACCTACAACGCATTATGTTGGCTCGCGCTACCGCTAAGTAACAGTAGCGCCACCTTGTAGCCCCTCGCTACTACTACTAATCTACCTATAGGCTTTTCCCTAGTAGTGAGGGGCGCGGCGGCCGTAGGAGGGAGCAGGGCGGCCGGAGGAGGAGGGAGGAGGGCGCCAGCTGGAGAAGGGAGGAGGGGGCGGCTTACCGAGGAAGGAGGAGGGAGGAGGGCGGCAGCAATGCGGCGGCGATGACGTGAGGAGTAGAGGAAGTAGGGAGTGAGTGAGGGAGTGAGCGGGTGGTCGGGGATAAGGATGCCTTAGCAGTAGCGCGGGGTTGAAAGCCTGCGCTACTACTATGCCTATTACAGATAGCGTGGTGCTGAAGGCTCGCGCTGCTGCTGAAAGGAGCCCACTAGCTGGCCCCGTGTACCAATATTGGCCGCGCTGGGTATATGTTCTGCGGTACAGTTAACATGTTAGTTGTAGCACGGGTTTTATAACCAACGCTGCTACTACGGCTAGACCCGGGAGGCCCCGTGTGCCCCACTTACCAGCAGCGTGTGTTGTGTCCACCCGCGCTACTACAATAGTGTACCTATAGCATTGGGTTACCATCCGTGCTACTGCTAGTTAACTGTAGCCTGGGGCCCTTGCCCAACACTACTGCTAAGCATCTACCTATAAGATATTTCCTAGTAGTGCCTTGTAAATCATTGCACTAACCGCTCAGGGCTTCTACCATTGGGGGCAACTTATGCATCCTTGCATTAAGACAGGGTTGGAGAAAGAGCAAACTCATATTGAGTACCCAAAACTGAAAGAGAGAGAAAAAGAGAGGGAGAGAGAGAGATAGAGATAGAGATAGAGATAGAGATATAGATATAGATAGAGATGGAGATGGAGATGGAGATGGAGATAGAGATAGAGATAGAGATAGAGATAGAGATAGAGAGAGAGATAGATAGATAGATATAGAGAGAGAAGTTACTGAGTTCGTGAACAATGATGGAGCATCAAGGCATCTATAGGCTCGGAGTTGCACGGGAAAAATGAGCCAAAAACTTGGGCATGAAAATTAGCGTAGGATAAAACAACACCGTTTGTCCATACCCTATAGAGGAAAATTACCATTCCTCCCCCGCTGGATGACACACAATTTCACACGCTTTCACGCCGTAGGGAGCCATTACATTGTGATACAACATGACAACGCTAAGTAATCCAGTGCTACTTCTGCCATCCTTTATGGTGGAAAGAGACTTCTACTAGCGGACTTCAACCCAGTACCGCTTGTGGACAATGTACTACGGCATTCCACCATGAGCTACCGTGGGATGTGGCTTTCTCAACACGTGATGGAGGCAAGAGATTACAGATATTACAGTCTCCATTATCTCCGTGTCCTCCCTGCACACCTTTCACTTTACGTGCATAATTCCGTCTATTGCGTGAACGCTTTAGTACTTGTTGCAGACTCAGATTTGGGTTTCGAATCCACTCGTGCCAACTCTGCAAGTGTAATTTGTAACAACTAATTAGCAATGTTTATTTAGTAATAAGAAATTTATTACATCTAATACAAAGTTCCAGATGTATACCAGGTCTCAAAGATACATAAGATCCAATCAATTTGTAAATCTCCACATACATTCAATTACAAAAGTTCCGAATTACAAAAAGTGCCACATTTCAAAAAACAACACTTTAAAACAAATAAAGTGTGGAAATTCAAGAACAACACTTTCTTTCGAAAGGACTAAATACATGAAAGTGATAATAGAGAAGCAAAGTGCCACATTACAGAAACATCATTTTCTTATCATTCATGAAAGTGCCTTTTATGAAACTGCCAAATACATATGCTGCCAATTTCATTATATAGTGCCAAATACATATGCTACCAATTCATGACCAAGTGCCAATACACTAACAACTTATGAAAGTGCTAAATTTCAATAAGGTGTTATGTGTACTAAATTACAAAGTGCTAATACTCTACCAATTCATGGAAGTCCCAAATTTTGTTAAGGTGTTGTACAAACTAAAACACAAAGTGCCAAATCACATTATAAAGTGCCAAAGTTGATAAGTTGTTGTATGAACTGAAATACAATGTGCCAAATAAGGCAGGGTATGACCTAAATTACAGTGTTTTAGAGTTAATAAGGTGCTGTATGAACTAAAGTACAAAGCACCAAAAGTTGGGAAGGTGTTTTTATGAACTGAAGAACAAATTGCCATATAAAAAATTAAGTGTGGCATGTACATGGATTTTCAACTAAATGTTCTAGGAATGCAAACACTCGCGAGAAAATGTGTATTTGTAAACTAATGAAGTGATGTATGTAACTAATCCAAATTAAGTGGCATTAATCCAAGTGGATCTTTGCATATAGAATAAATGCGAGGTCACCGGACAATCATCTACCACCACCTAGCCTCGGGGCGGCGTAATCTGCGCCCTTCGGCGGGGATGACAATATGTGTGTCTGCGTGTGGGGGGGGGGGGGGGGGGGGGGGGGGGGGGGGCGACTCCAGCTGCTCATGGTGGATGGATTGGGACACCTTGGCCTCGTCTATCATGCCAAGCCCCGGATCCAGTTCTTCCCACCTGAATCATATGCTAGTTCCGCCAACCCTTATGGTGGAAAGAGGCATCTACTAGCAGGCTCCGACCTGGCGCTGCTTGTGGCCCATGGATCGCCGCATTCAACCATGACTACAGAGGGAAGTGGCTTCCTTCACATGAGATGGTGGCAGGAGATACAAGTCGTCTGGTTGTACCTTTGCCGGGGCATTTTTGCCAATTACACAAAGTGTGGGTAGTTTTGTCATTTTCATCGGGCAGAGTGGGTAAAAAAATTCATCATGGCTCTCCCAAGTGTCCGCCAAAAGCGAAGATATTTGGTTAGTTGCTCGGAAACGTTTGCGCCAATGCGCGATCTCCGGGCAAATGCACAAACTTTGGGCGGGAGTCGAGTCGTTGCTCTGTTTGTTTAAATGAAGGTTAGCCTTCATTTTATCTGAAACCTACGATGACAATGTTTTGCTCCTGAAAATGTTACTATATGGGAATACATGATTATCGGGGAAATGCTCAGCTTAAAAGAAAAAGATTATAAGAATGCTCGGCAGAAACAAAGAGTATAATAAAGACGCTCCACTGGAGGGGAGGAACCAACACGCTGGTTTCATTTCCAAAAGGGGAAAAACACTGGGGGTCCCTTTCCTTCTTTCCTTCCTTCCATCGAGTGGAGATCCGGGCGGCGCCTCCATTATTCCGCACAGATTGGTGGTGCTCCGACGGAGTTGAGGTCGAGGCGTCGCCTGTGTTCCACGCAGTAGCAACTGTGTAGCCCAAGCGGCACCGGTGGCTTTTGGCATTTGTCGATGATGACAAATACTGTTAGGGTAAAGCCTAATCCTTTTGGCATTTGTCGCCATCGATGATGACAAATATGGTTAGGGTAAATCCAAAACCCTTTGTCATTTGTCGTCATCGACGAAGACAAATATAGTTAGGGTAAAGCCTATGCCCTTCAGCATTTGTCGTCGTCGACAACGACAAATATGAATAGGATAAATCATAAACCCTTTGGATATAAGGTGATGTATGAACTAAAGTACAAAGTGCCAAAAGTTGATAAGGTGTTTTTATGAACTAAATTACAAATTTCCATATAAAAAATTAAGTGTTACATGTACATGGATTTACAACTGGATGTTCTAGCAATGTAAACACTGGTGAGAAAATGTTGATTTTCAAACTAATTAAGTGATGCTTGTAACTAATCCAAATAAGCGGTATTAATCCAAGTGGATCTTGCATAGAGAATAAAAGAGAGAGGCCGATCACATGAGGGAATGAGTGTGCTTGTCACTGAGGTTTCCGGATGGCCGTCTACCACCACCTAGCCTCGCGGAAGGCATGCTCCGGGCTATGCGACGGGGACGGCAATGTGTGTGCGTGTGGGGGGGGGGGGGGGGGGGTAAGGGCGAGCTGCTCGTATGGAGGACGGATCGGGGCGCGTCCATGCCAAGCCCTGGATCCGGTTCCTCCCACCCGAATGATATGGTACTTCCACGAACCCTTACGGTGGAAAGAGGCATCTACTAGCGTGCTCTGATACGGCGCCGCTTGTGGCCCATTGACTGACGTATTCAACCCCTGTCTACCGACTGAAGTCGTGGCTTCCTTCAGAGGGAGAGGGAGGAGATATATGTCGCTTGGTTGCACTTCTGTGAGGGCATTTTCGCCAATTACACAAAGCGGAGGTAGTTTTGTCAATTTCATCACGCAGAGGGGGTATGAATAAAAAAAACCCGGTATATGGCTCTCCTAGGTTTCCACCAAAAGCGAAGGTATTTGGTTGGTTGCTCGGGAACATTTGCGCCAATGCGCGAACGTTTGCGCGGGAGTCGAGTTGTTTCTCTGTTGGTTTAAATGAAGAAGGTTAGCCTTCATTTGCTAAGGCTGGCCATAGTGGGGGTAACATGAGTGGTATCATGCACTTGGGACTCTCAAACATGTTTACGTGGCAGACAATTAAAGAAGAAAGAGAGGGTTATAGTAACATAGGTAGATACCGTATCATAATTAATGTTACGCTACTATGTGTCATGCATGACAACAAATGAGACCACATATGATACTAATCTACGATACTATCCACTATAGATATAGTATCATACACTAGTATCACATGCATGATACTAGTGCATGATACTCCCCACTATGACCAGCCTAAAGCCTCCCATGACAATGTTTGCTCTTGAAAATGTTACTATATGGAATTCGACATTTATTTGCTGCAAAGAAAAGTCTATATAATAAAGATGGTCGGCTGAAAAGCTGTGTGGGAACCCAAACACATCGGGGTTTCACTTCCAAAAGGGGGAAAACCGTGGGCTTTGGTTTTGCTTGGCGAAGCTGCCTTCTTCCATGGAGTGGAGATCCGGGCATCGTCGCCTCCGTTCATCCGCGCAGATCGGTGGTGCTCCGATGGAGGTGAGGCCGGGGCGTCGCCTGCCTTTCGCGCAGCCGCAGCTGTGTAGCCCAAGCGGCGGCGGCGGCGGCGAGCCGGATCGCATCAGATCCCTCCCGGAGGAGCTCCTCCTCCTCATCCTCGCCCTCATGGGATGCGCTGCCACCGTGGCGCGCACCAGCGTCCTCTCCCGCCGGTGGCGAGGACTCTGGACCCATCTTCCCTGGATCGTATTCCACAACATGGCGCCGTCGATTGCAGCGGCGGTAGGCGTGTCCGTGGCCCCCCGGCCGCGCTCTCCCTCCTGGAAGTTCGCATCCCCAGCAGCAGCAGGCATCCCGGGCCCTTGGGCTCGACGGCCAGCAAGCTGCTCCGTGCTGCCGTGCGGCTGGAGCCGGAGGAGATCGTCCTCAGCTTCCCCTGGAGCGGAGAGTTCGAAGCCCGATGGAACCTCGTCTGCCTGCCGTGCTTCCGGTGCACCACATCCCTCATGCTGGAAAGGCTTCTGTTGTACTGCCCCGACGGCGAGGTCACAGCGCTCCGCACGCTGTCCATCTCCTACGGCCTGGGCGGCCTCCACAGCTTGCTCCCCCGATGCCCGCACCTCGTCGTGCTCAGCCTCAAGTTTGTCAACGATGGCTTCGGACTTGTCCAGAATGGCCTCATCTCACTCCACTTGCCATCGCTGCAGGAACTTTTCCTTGAAAGCAGCATAGTGTACACAGATGCAGTCCACATCGTCGCCCCTCTGCTGAAGCGACTGACGGTGTCCTTCGGCACTTACAAGGTGGTCAGCAGCATCTCCGTCTCGGCGCCGATGCTGGAGAAGGTTTCGTGGCAGTGGTGGTATTTCGGGGACGGGACCATCGTCCGGTTTGGTCGTTGGAGCCTCCAGATGTTGTGGCTACACACAGGAGAGACAGGGACAGCTTCCTTCCCTCCACATTCATGCATCCCATGTATGTATCCACAGTTCACTCATGCCCAATTTACTCAATTTATCGGAACTAGCAAATTTCAAGTGGCCCGTACAATGTGCAAATTTGAGCATAACTACCTAATTCCATTAGTCGACTTTACAATTTAGGTGCAGCAATGCAAGTCAGAAATTTGATGTATTTTGCATAAAGTAACAGCAGAGGTATTTTTCTCAAACACAGAGGAGAGGTGCGTATCAGAAAAGAAAGGGCACAACTATGAGTACATCCACACACACTCATACCATAAGTTTTCGACTACTCAAATATTTAACACTAAAGAAAAACATCACCACTCTCCGAAAGCCGGTACACCTTATATTCAAGCAAAGCATCATCACTTTGCAAGCGGGTACAACATATTCAAGGTAACCGGAATTCGGATTATGAACTGACCAACCGATTGCTGTGTGGAGATTGTGTAACATTTCGTTTGTATATAACCGTTTAAATAACGTAGAATTAAAGTTCAGATGGTGATCCCGCCGATCATCATTTTTTAAAAGTGAAACTATGGTCCTGTAAACTGGTTTACTATATTAGACCAGAGTGGAGACTCAAAAAGATAAGTATAAGTTTACATACGAAATTTTACCTAGTGACGGCCTGATGTTTTGCATTTTTGTGATAATTTCTATCAAATCTCTCTTTTTTCTGCTGTATTATTGCACTTTTGGTACATAAATAGATAGATTGATTGTTGACTACACTAAATTGTACAAATATATGATATATACCCTGTCAATGTTTTTTCAGAGCTGGTTTATTTCCAATGAAGACAACTTTGCACAGGAGGTGGAGAAGCACATTGTTGCTGATTTCTCTCTTTTTGAGCTACGTCTCCTATCAGCTGGACAAGTTTTTGGAGCACTGGTGTTTCATCTCCTCAGGATTATTCGTATTTCTAGAGGTATACAGAGGCTTAAGATCGTCGTAGAGAGATCGCGGGTAACTAGTTCTCCCCTTTCATATTATATCTCAATTATACACTCTGTGTAGTACTTTACATTTAACTTTTGGTTTTAGCTGAAAGGAAAATGCCAGCCACACTGTTCATGTGAACCCACAAACTGGGGATCTCAAACAATCTCCTTGACTGCTCTCGAAGAAGTGGAAATCAATGGCTTCGAAGGACAGGAACATGAGTTTGATTTATTGAAATTAATACTGAAATATGCACCAGTGCTTACAAAAATCACAGTGCAACTGTCAGGAGGCCTCATCTAATAATAGTGGAAGCGCTAAAATTTATAACATCTGCAGCGCCTATCCTTCAGTGGAATGCTATGTTTATGAGAGCTTCGGTGAGTATTTATTCGGCATGCATGATTGACATGGTGCTATATATATGAAATAGAAATATAAATATTAATTCTTTATGTTTTCTGAAAATCTATTTTTTCATTTCTTTTCATGTTTAGGGTGGTTGAAATGTGGTATTGTCATCCCAAATAGAGTTTAGTTGTGCATGTATCCCAGTTATTAGTTAAGTTAGCATGCTATATTTTATCCGAATTTGTGTGCCCAAACCCTCATTTTTATAGAAAAATAAATTGAGTACTAGAGTTGGTGATAAGAAAAAATCTATATTTTTTGCGCTGGCTTTCTTACCCTATTTGCCCTTTCGCATTCTTCGGTTGATCCTGCCCTTCTGTTTTGCATCTGTATTCAAATTTATAGGCTATAGCTGAAGTGGTATCAGCTGATTTTTATTGGCCATCCAATTTTGCACAAGTTATTTAGTTTATGTGAGATTCTGTTTAGCATGTATTGTGGTATTTGTTCCTGCTGTCAGCATGTATTTTATTTTATTTGCCAGTGACAACAATCATTATGCATATAACAACTCTACAATTGTACGGTGTGATACTTACTGGAGCTAGGTTTCAATCTGTCTCCTTTGCAGGGTTAATGCATGGAAGCCATATTTCTCTGTTGACATGATTCCTGTCCTTACATTTGCGGATTCTGGTGCTCATCGACAAACATCATCCTTTTCCCATTTGGAACAATCAATTACCTAGTATCAAGACTGTTTGGTTGCTTGGACTGAACTTATCATGTGCATGTTGTATTGCCAGTGTATTGTAGCTCTTTATAGGTTGCTCAGTTAAATCTTTATTGGTTTCTATGCACTCAACCTGTGAGTATTATGTTAAACCTGCGGCTTAAATTTCCCTTTGATCTATTTCATTTTGCCAAAATACCAGAGGCGCCCCGTTTAGGGTTGACACCTGGCGCCACTAATTATCTACAGCTATTAGGATTTTCCTACTAGTGTAACCTCTAGTATTGTCATAACTGCCACCATCCACAAATCCATCTACCGCCATGTATGATCTCATCGCCACTTGTCGGTCATTAACCATCTACCGCCATGTGTGATTTCATCACCACCGCTTGTCGCTACAGCCGACCTTGCCCTCAACGCCCCCTCTGTTACCCCCTCCGTCGATGGTTCTCGGTAACACATCGGACAACGTGCTCTAAGCCAAGAAAATGAGAACGAGCTTCCTAGGTTCTTCCCATTGAGAAAATCAGGCAACTTATGTGTAGACAATCCATGTCTTACAAAGTACAAAAGGAACAAAAGGGGAATGTTGGCGAAACCTCGCACTTCCTAAAGAGTTGTGTTGGTCCACTGGTCAACTGCATCCATATTGCATCCCATCTGGTACTGGAAGCATAGGTACAACCCGAGTCCGAAATTCTAGGGTTTTTTCACTCCACCGGAGTTGAGATCTGGTCGCCAATGGAGTTTAGCTTAGGACCTCGCCAGAGTTCCACCCAAGAGCCGCATAGCGCAGGCGATGAAGTGAACTGCCTTAGCGCCCTTCCCGAAGACCTGTTACTCCTTGTTCTTTCTATCAACGGATGTACCCCCCACCCCCCACCCCCTCCCCCCACACCGTGCGCACCGGCCTCCTGTCCCGCTAGTGGCACGACAGCCTCTGGTTCGGTCTCTGCCAGATCATCTTTCACAGCGGCATCTTCGACTCCCTCAAACTACCACTCGGTCTTGTCTCTCCCGTGGTCTCCCTCCTCGAGATAAGCGCCCCATGTAGTAGGATAAAGTATGACGTCCAGCCAAATCGTACAAGCCTTCAGACATTGCAGAAAGTGGTGGGCAGTATAGTTGTCATTTTTTTGTTAGGGTTATGTCTTGGTTAATCTAATGGTTAGAACTTTTTCTGTTGAGAAGGAAAGTCAAGCCTTTCAGCTTCTTCAAACAAGCATAATTTTACTGGGAAAAAAGAGTCAAGTGTCTAGACCGGATAGATTGTCTCTAAAATAGAAAAAAATTTGCGAGGGGTCGGTTTTGGAATTCAATACAAAATGACACCTATAAGCTCCTCCATCAATTAAGACGGTCCTATAAAAATATGGTCTATACATGTTGGCCGCCAAAGAAGTGCATGTTGTCAACGGCCAAAGTCGCAGCTGCGCCACTCGCAAAGCCACACGCCACCAATAGAAAGGCTTCGTAGGTCAAGCCTATCGTTTGCACCATAGTCATCAACACCGATTGAGGAGGGCTATGGAGGTGGACATGAGGTCGAGGCCTCGAACGTTTAGGAAGCCACTCAAGTCACCTTGAAGAAACTTGGTTTGTCGCGGGAGCGGCGAGTTGTGGTGGAGGAGGACTTGAACTCTAGTGTTTAGGGAACTCAAGGCTGTCACCAGGAAAGAGGGTGTCATATGGAAAATCATATAATAATGCCCCTCTACCCAATTGTAACGCCCAATATACGGGACTATACTAATGAGTCTCGATGATCCCACTCAGTATAGAAACATATATCGGAGTCATACACAAATTGGTTCTCATACACGCATGCAACATAAATGGGGATAAACTCCAGAATAGTAATATATAGCATATGATACAATCATCCATAAATAGCATATGTTCGACTACGGACCTGCATAAACATGAAAACCACCAAGTGTAATCCCCGGATCACACCGACTAAGCCAAGCTACGGATCGTCCGGCAGAGTCACATACATGCGACCACGCTCATGGTCGTATTCCCACTGGAGGGACTCGGGCTCAACGTAATCAACACCTGAAGTACCTGCATCTGTTGTATAGTAATCTGTGAGCCACGAGGGACTCAGCAATCTCAACTCCCATTTGCATGATAAGGCTATTTAAGCTAAGTGGGTTGGATGGGGTAATTATGTGGGGTTGCGGCAGCACTAGCATATTAAAGAACTAACTTACGAGTACAAGATTAAGAAAAGTAAACTATGCAATTCAGTCATATTCTAGAATTGATCAAGAAGTGATCCTGAACACCTACCTATGGTTCAAACATAACACCACCATGTTCTCTTCTCGAACTTACTCGAAAAGAGACAGTCACGGTTACGCACTCGTTTGGTGTCTTTTAATTAGGATTTAGTGTCAAGTTATCGACAACCGGAGGTTAAAATATCCACTTGCCACATAACCGCGGGCATGGCTTCGCGTAAGATTTAACACTGCAAGGGGGTTCCAACCTGGCCCATCAGAAGCCAACACAAGCTGCGGTGAGAGTACCTCAACCTCGGGATAGCCCAAAGTATCCTAGGAGTCTCGGTGCACAAGACATTTCGACAATGGTAACACAAGTCTAGCAAGACCTCCCGACGTGCCGACGCCCCGATAGGAGCCGCGCGTATCTCGTATTCGGGCCACGATCTGATGGGACATCCTACGAGTAGAACCAATGCCTCGGGTTGCCCCGGGGTGGCCTCGCAGTCTACCCGTTTTGGACCAACACTCATGTGGAGCACTGACCCGGGGTTGTTGATTAAGAATCCACGGGTTAATTACTCCCTATGTAAATTTTAGTTGTTATTAGGCAAATGGTAAAACCAAGGTTGGGCCTTGCTGGAAGCGGTTATTCAAAGCGAAACATCAAGAGGGTCCCATTCCCCTAAGCGTGTTAGGAATGATAGAACATGGATCATAACACTAGTATTACAGAAACTAGGGTGGTATGAGTGAAACAAAACACTAAGCATAAGGCTAAGCCTTCCACCCAAAACCAAGTATAATGATGCATTAAATTAAATAGAGATATTGTGATATCCCAACAATTCCATGTCCCAACATGGAACAACTTCAACTACACCTGCAACTAGCAACGCTATAAGAAAAAGGGGCTGAGCAAGCGGTAACATAGCCAATCAATGGTTTGCTAGGAAGAGTGGTTAGATGTTGTTTCATGGCATAGGGGAAGGCTGAACATATATGTGGCAAGTAAAACGACATAGCGATAGCAACAAACAACTAGCAAGCAAATATAGCAATATCATCAAAGGGGGTTGATCATCTTGCCTGTCGGCTCTTCGGTAGAATGGTAAGACTGCTCCTCGAAAACGGACTCAACAGGATCCTCGAACTCCGAATCATCTCCCGGCACTACCCAAAACAACAAGAAGCAACGGAACAACAATCAAACATCGTGCAATGTTCAAGCAACATGATGCATGCCATGACATGGAATACAAAACATGATGAGCATATGCATATGGGTGCTACCGGAAGGGGTGCATTCGAAACGGAAGAAGAAACGATGAACATGGCAGAATCTTGGCAACCCAAGCATGCCACTGGATAGATTGGGGGATTACGATGGAAAACGACATAAAGAACTCGAGGAACGGATGCACACATCTCAAGCAATGAGCAAAACAATATGCAATGCAAACAGGAACTTAACAGCAACTTAGCTACTTGACACTAGCAAAACAGAGTGCTACAGGGCTTGTAAAATCACAAACAGGCCATGGATGTGAATTTCATAACATGCACAACATTTCATTACTTTGGTTCAAGTTCATTAGCATTGCAAGTTAAAATATATGGAGCGAACAAGATGCATAAACAATGTTATAGATTACAGACGAGTGAAAAACTGGAATCACAGAAAACTACAGCAACTTAGCATATTGACAAGCTTGGAACAGAGGTCATATGATGTCCAAAATTATCAAACTTGGCATGTGGACAAAGTAATCATATCATACTACAATTCATGTATTTGGAGCATCTTCAAAAGAGGCATAGATTAATTAATAACAAGCTCACAACATGGCATCATGAAGTTAATAGAAAACTGGAACATCGTTTAGGCATGTTCATAGCAATGAAACTACATGCTACATGTCTTTAATAGGGCATAAAATGGCATGGCATAGTAGTTTAAAACATGGAGAAGGAATCACACAACATGGCATGGCCATATGAGTAACAGTTTCATGGCAACCATCAAGACAAGATGCTTAAGTGAAATAACAGATTTCTTAGACTTGGAGAAAATCTGGGCATGCTATCAACAACATCAGGATGCCTACTTGGGAGGCTCAAAACAGAAAGCATAGCATTTTATTAATTTATGAAAAAGGCATGAGCATAGAGTAGACATAATCCTCTATAAATACACTACTTACACAAGTTCATAGGATGCACATAACATTAACTATGGAATTTACAAAATGACACTTTCTGTTAACAGGCTGATACTTATATTCTTAAGCAAATTGAGGGCATCAAAATAATAAGCTTCAGCAGGTTATAATTGCAACCAAAGGCATGGATGGATAAAGCACAACATGGACAACAATTCATGCTTACTGATCATCCTCAAATTATGCATGGATTTGATAGTAGCATCTAGCTTGGCAAAAAATATAACAGATTCAGACCAGATTTTAACCAAGTACTCAAAAACAGTAACAACGGGTACGCTAATTTGCAAGCTTGTTCTAGTCACCACAGGGCATATCAGGCTATGTGAGTTATACCAACGCAAAGATGACATGTTTATGCTCCTAAAATATGTAGACATGTTACACAAAAGAAAATCACACAAAAATATATGAAAATGACAAAATGACAAGTTTTAACAGTTTTCAGCAGCTTATATCACTTAGCATCTTTGCAACGAAGATTAGCACATCAAGATGGAACCTATCATGAATGCAACCCACACCATCATGTAGAGCACATTGAGGACAACAATTATATATATATATATATATATATATATATATATATATATATATATATATATATATATATATATATATATATATATATATATATAACATCACCATAGGACACACGTGCACAAGGTTATCATTATCACAAAAATGCCTAAAAGAATTAACTACAGGGACTTGGCCGAAAAAGATAGACTAGGGGTGAGCGCAATATAGCCATCTGTCACCTAGGGTGCAACCAAGAGAAGGGGACTCGGGAGCTCACCCCTGGGCTTTGGCCCGTTGGTGAGGCAGGGCAGCCCATGCGGCAGGAGGGGGCCCAGTTGGCATGGATCTCGCCGGATCCGTCCGCGCTGCGACTCCGGCGAGGCCTGGTGGCCGACGGCGAGGGAGGTCAAGATCCGGTGGGGCTGCGACGGGAGGAGGCAAGGCAGAGGCCGATGAGCGGCGGTGCGGAGCGACGGTCGGAGGCGGCGACGAGGCCGGGCGTGGGGCAAAGGGAGGCACAGGCGCGCGGTGAAACGGCGGCAGCGGCGCGGCGCGGTCGCGGCTGCGGGCGGCGAGGTGCGACGTGGATCTCGCGGCGGAGCTAGGGATCCGGTGGCGGCGGGCGAGGTGGCGAGGCAGGGTGGCGAGGCTACGAGCTCCGAGTGGCGAGGTGGCACGGTGGGGTACGGCGACGGCGGTGGAGGGAGGCAGGCGGCGGAGGCGCGCAACGGGCGAGAGGAGCGGGCGGCGCGCGGGCGCGCTCGGCCCGGATCCGGCCCGGGGCGGGGCGGCCTCGGGCCCGGGCGGGCCGCGGCGGCGGTTGGCGGTAGGAGAGACATGTGACGCCGTCTGGGTGGCCGAGAGGGGCGGCTGCGGTGGTGGCGGCGGCGCCAAGTGGCGAGGAGGGAGCAGGGGTCGCCGGAAATCAAGGGGAAGGCCATTTTTGGAAGGGGCAGTGTCTATTTATAGCAGGGGGTAGGATTAGGGTTAGAGAGGGTTTTTCGGGCCGTTCGATCGAGATCGGACGGTTCCGGAGAGAGGGAAAGAGCTAGGATGTGCTAGTGGGCTGCTGGAGAGGTGTTCGGCTGCAAGGAGAGGAGAGAAAAAGGCCCGGTGTGTTTTCGGAGTACCAAAACGTCCGGCGATTAAACCCGGTTAACCGTTGGGGTATCAACCGACCTCCGAATGGAACAAAATTTGGCAGGCGGTCTACCGGTGATATATCGAGACAGCACGCCAACTCTCTGCCCATTTCGAGAACATTTTTCTCCCACTCATAACACAAGATCTCGGAGGTGCCGTGGACGCGTGCGAGTGTGTCGGAACCCGAAACGGACGACGGAGAGAAAAGTCAAATACGTCCGGACGCAAGTGCTGAAGGCGAATGCAAACGAAATGCACATGATGACATGAATTGAAATGCATGACATGAAGAAGGAATGCATAGCAAGAAAACCCATCCATGGATAATTAATATGGCAATGCTTGAAAATGGCAAGAGTTGGAGGTACAAATATGGAATGTCACATCCGGGACGTTACACCAATGGAACTCACAAAACAACACCTCTATCGATGAGATTGGCATAATTGCCCATGGCGGAAGCGCAACTAAGTGACACAGGTCATCTCCCACCATAGTAAATGGCAGATAGTACATCCCGCCATAGCCTTTGGCGGAAGCAAAATTGGCGCCAACAACATACCCATGAGATATATTGGCCGCTACGGATCATTTGATTGGAATGAAATTTGGGACGAGCATGGTTTGGAAGAACCTACTCCTAAGGTTGGCAAGAGATCAAATCAGGTTACAAGAAAATCCTTGATACGTCTCCAAGGTATTTACAATTTTTGATTGTTCCATGCTATTATAGTATCAATCTTGGAAGTCTTATATGCAACTTTGTGCAATTATATATCATTTTTTGGGACTAATCTATTAACTCAGTGCCTAGTGTCAGTTGCTGTTTTTTGCTTCTTTTTGTCTTTTCAGAAAATCATTATCAAAAAAGGTCCAAACGCAGAAAAAACTTTGGATTATTTTTTTATGGACCAGAAGAGACCCTAGAAGGTTTGGGAGAAGACCTGAGGAGTCACGAGGGAGGGACAAGCTGAGGGGGCGCGCTCCTAGGCTTGTGGGCCCCTTGTGGCACCTCCTGACCTAATTCTACCTCTATAAATTCCAAGATATTCCCATTATACCAGAACAATAGACGAGAAAACCTTTCCGCCGTCGCAAGCCTCTGTTCTTCCACGATCCCATCTGGAGCCCTTCCCCGGCACTGTGCCGGAGGGGAAATCGATCACGGAGGGCTTCTTCATCAACCTTGCTGCCTCTCCAATGATGTGTGAGTAGTTTACCACCGACCTACGGGTCCATATATAGCTAGTAACTAGATGGCTTCTTTTCTCACTTTGATCTTCAATACAAAGTTCTCCTCGATGTTCTTGGAGTTCTATCCGATGTAATCTTCTTTTGCGGTGTGTTTGTTAGGATCCGATGAATTGTGAGTGTATGATCAGATTATTCATGAGAAGTATTTGAGTCTTTGCTGATCTCTTTTATGCATGATTTATTATAGCTTTGTATTTCTCTCCGATCTATCAATTTAGTTTGGCCAACTAGATTGGTTTATCTTGCAATGGGAGAGGTGCGTTGTGATGGGTTCAATCTTGCGGTGCTCAATCCCAATGACAGAAAGGGACATAACATGTATTTGTATTGTTGCCATTAAGGATAAAAAGATGGGGTTTATTTCATATTGCTTTACTTTACTCCTCTACATCATGCCATCTTTCTTAAGGCGTTACTCTGTTTTATACTTAGTACTCTAGATGCATGCTTGATAACGGTCGATGAGTGGAGTAATTGTCATGGATGTAGGCAGGAGTCGGTCTATTTGTCTCGGACGTGATGCCTATATATATGATCATTGCCATGAATCTGTCATAATTATTCGCTTTTCTATCAATTGTCCAACAGTAATTTGTTTACCCACCGTATGCTATTTGTTCGAGAGAGAAGCCTCTAGTCAAAACTATGGCCCCCAGGTCTATCTTATCATATAAAAACACAAAAATACCTTGCTGCAATTTATTTACTTCTATTTTATTTAGTAGTTTAGTTTTTCTATTTATTTCTATCAGACTTAATCCTTGCAAGTAACCGCTAATGGGATTGACAACCCTCTTATTCATGTTGGGTGCAACTGTTTGCTTTTGTGTGTGTAGGTGTTGTTCACTAGATTTTGTCGTGGTTCTCCTACTGAATTGATAACCTTGGTTCTTAACTAAGAGAAATACTTATCTGTTCTATACTACATAATTCCCTCCTCTTCGGGAAAATACCAATGCAGTCTACAAGTAGCAGGAAGAATTTCTGGCGCCGTTGCCAGGGAGACATCACCAAAATTTATCAAGTACCTTCACACAAACTATCAATCACTTGCATTTATTTTATTTGCCTTTTTGTTTGCCTTTGCCTCTCATTTCCATCTTGTCGGGCCCCTTTCTGGGAATAAATCACAGAAGAGCCCTCGAGTCATACTAGGCACAAGAACAACTGGTGGACTCCCTTGATATAGATAACCAGTACAAATATAATATTGCACAGGGTTGAGTCAGGGTGACTCAATAAGATTTATTAGAAACTTGCCAAAATACTACGGTGGCGGAATACGACAGTGGTGTGGTGGTACTGTAATACTGATACAATAAAATACAGTCAAGCGTCAGTGGGAGGCTTGACTATTTTATTTGTGTAGCATAAGCTTTGCGGATGATACAAGTGGTAGACTCCTATATCACAGGTGGACTGACTGGGACTCCTCTAAGCGCCGGGCTTGCTAGCGCAATCCTCCTCCATGAGCTCGTCCTCCTCCAAGTCTGGCCAAGTAAATAGCCAGGGACAAGCCAGTGAGTACGTTGGAATATACTTGCAAACAAAATAAACAAAAGATATAACGAATGCATATGCTCATGCTGGATCATATTAAATGCCCATGCTGACTAGAATCTTAAACATGGCATGACAATATCAAAATGATGCGGAAGTAAACATAGCATGTCAGTCATAAATAAGCTTAATAAAATAAAAGATAATGAATGTCACGGGTAGTCTAGCCAGCCCAGGTGACATTCAGAAAATAAAAGGAATGCCAACCGGGTGTCTAAAAGAGAGTCGGGCGAGACAGGACCGCCCGAGAACTCAAGCGACGCCATGAGAGGTCTCGAAAAGAAATGCCAGTCGGGTGTCAAAAAGTGACGCCACGGTCAGTCTTGAAAAGAAATGCCAAACGGGTATCCACAAGAGAGTCGGGCGAGACAAGACCGCCCGAGAACTCGAGAGACGCCTCGTAAGGTCTTGAAAATAAAACTAAATGCCTGGGGTAGTCTAGCCAGCCCCTGAGACACTCAGAAAATAAAAATAAGAGAAACAGGTTAATCCACAATAATATTCATATCATCAATAATATTCATGATATTATTAGTAGTGACAATAATCATCCTGCAATTATACATGCTTGATTTTTAATTATTTCCTCCAAAGACCGACACCGGGACCGACACTTGACCCACCCAGCTAACGTCCTTGACCGTGGACACGGCTATTCGAATAGGTATATCTCTGTAGAGGGTGTACTCTTTACCCACGTGTATGAGGTTTCCTTAGTCAGTGCCGTGACACTAACTAATTCCCTTTACAGTCTTTAGGTTGAAAACACGCCTGACCAGCACACACCAGATTAACCGTCCGGATGCCAGGAATCACCCAAAGCATCGTTCCAGAAAAACTCTAAGTCGGGAAGACTACAATCTCGAATAGCATGGGATCACTATTCATATGTGCGGATAACAAGGGGGAACCCCGTCTCGGCTACAACCGGAAACACCCATGCCCCCTGACCCGATGACGGGATTTAGTCCATGGCCGTGGAAACCCTCATCGTGGCCCTCTATGTGGTGTGTACACGGACAGGGGTTAACAACTTACTAAGCCGTACCTTCCTTGCGGAAGGACCCGTGGCAGTACGGTATCCAGCTAGGTGTAACGGAACAAGACTCGATCTAGGTCGACTCAGGAGGTGTTGCTTATTATCACCAGTATACTCCACATATATCACGTGACACCACCGTGTCAAATATGGCCCATGCCCACCGGCACGTCCAAGGCAGGAGCACACTCCTAGATCCTCACAACTCATGCATGTCAGAACTTGAGTGGAATGCATGCAAGAGAAAATATACATGACCATGCATGCATGCACTTGTGGTATGCTTTCCATGTGGTGCAAACTCAAAGCTAGTGCAGATATGCAATGCAATCATCACATCCCGGGTTTAAAATGCTTGCCTTGTCCAAAGTAGTCAGGAGAAAACCCCTCCAAATTTCCAGCAAAGTTTTCCCCCTCTTTTTCTGAAAACACAAATTTGAATTCAAATTAAAATTTTCATCACAGTACAAAAACTTATCTCAAAATATTTTTCAATAAATACTAAAAAATACTAGATAGAAAAATAAGAATTTCAAAAAAACAATCAACTCAAATGGAGTTGTGGTTTAAAAGTTATTAAACTTTAAAACCAGGGGTTTTTCTGCAAAAATTCCAGTCCCTATGCGTTTAAAAAGAAAATGCTTCGGGACAGTGTGCGCCTTCCCGCGCAGAAAGCGTAAAGCTCCTAGTACACTTTCGATTTGAACGCAGAAAAAAAAGAAAACACTGACGGGTGGGGTCCACCCGTCAGGTTTGAATTTAAACGCGCTCACGCACGTGCACAGAAGAGGTGCGGTGATCACCGGCGTTTCAGGAGGTGGCGATGGTCGGGATGTGCTCGAGACGGGATTCCGCGTCGGTGGGTGGTGGTGGTAGTCGCCGGCGAGCAGCAGAACATCGGCGAGGTCGTCGCCGGCGGACGGTGGTTCGGGCGCGTCGGGATCTCACCAGAGAGGGCTCTCCGCGTCAAATTGGAGTGTGGGATCGATGATTTGGTGCACAAGATGACTACTGGTGGAGTTTGAGCGGTGATGGTAGAGTGATGGGGATGTACTGGCCGAGGAGGGTGGCAGCGGGTCGGTGGTCAGAGAGGAGGAAGACGACCTTCTCGAGGTCGAGGGAATGGCGTGGGGGTCGATTGAGGATGGGTGGGGGTGCGGTGAGCTTCGAACGGGGCTCGGGACGGCCTTTTATAGGCGATCCGAGGGTGGCCGTGGCTTGCGGCCGATGCCGGAGTTACTCTGGCCGGTGTGGTAGGTTAGGGGCGGTGGCCGTGGACGGTGGCCATTAGTGAGGTGGATGGAGCTCCCCCGAAGCGCCAGCGCGGCCCGAGCTGAGCCCTATCCATTCCCCCATGGTGGAGCTCCCGTACGGCTATGGTGGGCAGCGTGCGGCTCCGATGACTGCCAGGTGGGCTCCAGTGGCTTGGACGGTGTGGCGACGATGCGGAGGAGACGCCACGTGGAGCAGGTAGGTGGAGGGAGCAGCTGGAGTAGTGAAGAGGGCGGGTGCGGTGCTGATCCCCTCGGCTCGCCGCAGCCGAGGACGGTGGCCGTTGCACCGGCCAGCCACTGTGCTGTCAGCGGCGAGGCACTGACTAGAGGGGTCCCGGCGACCCATTTATGGTGAGAGGAGGCATGGATGAGAAGGAGGGCGAAGGAGTGGCATGCACGGCGCCGATCTCTCCCTCTCTCTGAACTTCTTCAGTTAACTGAACTTTAACAGTGATGAATAGTGTGCACAGAAGGTGTTTGATGAAATGCTAGATGGCCTTGGGCATTTTTGGAATTTTTGAAATTATTTGTGGTGATGTACTGATGCAAGACAAAGGTGACGGCAAAGTTTCAGAATTTTTGGAGAAGCTTAGAATAGGGTTTGAGCAAGGAATTTGTTTTTGGTTCAAATTCAAATTGAATGAATTTTGAAAATTTGAACTGTGGCAACCAAAGTTTTTGGTGAAATGGGTTGTGGGTACCATCTATGCTTGGATAGCTTTGGTAGAGGCAGACGAGTTGTAGAAAATGTAGTTCCTTTGTAACTCAAAGGAACCATGAATTATGTAAATTCCAACTTTGGAATATATTTAAAATATGAAAAATATTTTTGTGGGGTGGGAAGGAGTTGGTTTCTGTCCTAGAAGGTGTGAATGACTTGAGGGATAATTGAGGAGTGGTAGGAAAAATTATTGGATGGATTTTGGGATGTGCTAGAAAGGTAAGAAAAGGGCATCTCCTTGGGAGATTCTAGTTAATCAAAAACTTTTCTAAACAGAAAATATTTTTGATCTTCCAAAAATAATTTTCCAAATAAAACCATCAATCAAAACAGAACCATTTAAGAAAATTTCAAACCTAATTAAAATTTGAAAAGGCTTTCAAAACAGAAGAAAGAAAATAAGATCAAAAATGGTTCTCAAATAATTTTATTTTAAAGAAAAGATTTTTAAAATCCAGGAAGAAAATTTTGGGGTGTTACACATCTCCCCTACTTCTAATTTTTTTTAAATAAAAAACACAATTTTTTTCCGCTCATTTGCTTGCTACCATGTCTCTAGAAGATTTTCATAATAATCTTTGTAGCAAAAGGCTTTCGTAAATTGAAGATGTCATTAAAAGTTTCATGTCCTCAAAATATGAGCATAATAAATTCTTTTCTGAGGAATTTAAGGAACACTCTATCTTATTAGACACTATCCATAAACGACTTGAGGATATTAATTTGGAAGTAGCCAATCTTCAATCTCGACTGGGCCGTCCTGAAAACTTGTTGGGAAAAATTTCAGATAAACAAACCACGTTAGTAAATGAGATGGCTGCTAAACTTGAATTCTATCATAGTGATGATGAATATGTTAAAATGATTGGTTTCACCTCCATTGAATCTTTATTTAGTAAAGTAAAACTTGATGAAAAAGGGACTGAACATGAGTCAACTTTAATTAGAGAGCGTCCCAAGTATTCGGAGGGTGATGACCTTAATGATAAAAATGAAAAAAGTGGGTTTGGAGAGCTTAAAACTTTAAATATTAATGTGCCCACTTCTTTGGATTACAAGGATTTTAATTATTGCAATTGCTCTTTAGTTGAATGTATTTCCTTGTTGCAATCCATGATTAGCTCTCCAAATGCTTATGAACAAAATAAAGCTTTCACTAATCATATTATAGAAGCTATGATAAAAGCTCATGAAGAAAAACTTGAGTTAGAAGTTTCTATTCCTAGAAAATTGCATGATGAATGGGAACCTACTATAAAAATTATAATCAAAGATTATGTATGCAATTCTGTATGTGATTTGGGTGCTAGCATTTCTACTATTTCAAAGTCTTTATGTGACGTGCTAGGCCTTACCGAACTAGATGAATGTTCCCTTAACTTGCATTTGGCAGATTCTACTATTAAGAAACACTGGTGCAGAGACATGCTATACAAACGGTTTTTAACCCCTTTCCGCGATGGCATTTTAAACCGTCGCCAAGCGAGTGTGGGCGATAGGGGGGTCCTTCCCACACGACCCAGAAATCATCGGGGATAGGTCCTCCGGTCACACACGATGGGCAAAATGAGCTCGTGCATGATCGGGCTAGCCACCACATACAATTATATAGGCCCAATCATTTCTATTCGTAAGTACATCCCACACAGCGAATCTCAGAGAAACATTTCCGTTCGTATGTATATACCACATAGTTTTTTATGTGGAAACGTTTGTGCAAGGTGACCTAACGCAAACGATTCTCTGATCGAAGTCGTGTGCGATTGTTCAATGATCCAACATGCCTACTTTCTAGAACTGTGTGAGTAGTTTGAGTTCATCGCCCACGGTGTTGTCTGAGAAACCGTCTGCAATAGAAAACACCAATAAGCAGGCTAATTGGCCTATTATTGAAAATTCATTTACTAATCAAATTGACATTTCTTATAAAACATACCATATATTTCATATCCGTGTAACGGCAACCATGATTTCATAATTGAATTACATCAGATAGCTTCAGCACTCAGTTACACCATATACACAACAGCACCAAGTTTCACATGCAACATCGAAAACCTTTGGAAAGTAGCATCATACACAGTAAGTAGAAAGATGAATCTCATCTTGGAAACAGCAGAAGCGAAGGCGAATATTGAGCCTTTAGTGATGTTGAATGTCCTTGCAACTTTAGGCCAATGGCTATGGATAGTTGCCCGCCCAACCTTAGTCCTCTTGAGGAAGACTTCAATATTGTACCTTGGGTGTTGAATGAATACCTTCCTCACCTATTGACCATGCAGGTGGTTTGAGAGGTAATCATCGGTGAACTGTTTTGGAAAGGACTGAAAACAAAGATATGCATAAATAGTTGTTCTAAATTTTGAAATGGCACAAGGGGAAAAACAAGGTAAAAGAGTTAGTACCATCCTATAGTTGACTGATGTCTCCTTCATTGTGCAAACAAAGATCTTGCTGTTATTCGTCAAAAGTTTCTTTATCCTAACAATCTTTCTGAGTTTCTTGACTTGACTGATATTCATGGACATCTCATTTCCCCATATGCAAAATGGGTCAAACAGTGGGTCTAAACCTCTGACAGCCGGACCAACATGTGCAAGACCAAATTGTTAAAAACATAAATATTAGAATGATTCCTGCAACTGCACAATAATGTGCTATTAGCCAAAGGACCATGCATGTGCAAATCTCGATGGTAAACCTGATTACCTCCCATTGTTTTCCTGCAACACATATAAGGCATATCTTGATCAGGTTATCTGAGAGTTGGCATACTATCAATAGAATATGTTAATGAAAAATAAACAAATTGCAGATCCAACAGATTAACTCGAGACACAAGGAAAAGACAGTTAACCAAACCAAGCATGCTAAACAACTTTTTTCTAGAATATGTGCAAGCATGCGTATCATATGTTGATAGAAGAAGAGGCAAAAAAGCCGGATACAAGCCTTTCGGCCATTACAATGCCAATCACAAGGATTACCAACCACATCCATAAAACACACCCACCATGCGTACTACGAGACATGCTCGACCTATACCAACCTTATGCCAAAGGCGATGATGCAAATAACAGAGCAACCAAGCCGCTACACACCAACGCCGAAGACCTCTACAACACTACCAAGACCCAAGGATAACACTGACCTTGCTAAACAACTTGGAAATAGAGCAATTGTATATGTTTCTCGTGTATTTAGTACGGCCAATTTCGATTTAATTCTCACATGCATAATGATACGTCTCCAACATATCTATAATTTTTTATTGTTTCATGCTGTTATTTTATCAATCTTGGATGTTTTATATACATTATTAATCATTTATATATCATTTTTGGGGACTAACCTACTAACTTAGTGCCCAGTGCCAGTTGCTGTTTTCTGCATGTTTTTTTGTTTTACAGAAAATCAATACCAAACGAAGTCCAAATGCCACAAAACTTTTTGGAGATTTTTTTCTGGGCAGGAAGGACACTAGAAGCTTCGGGAGGAGGCCAGAAGACTTGGGAGGTGGCCACAAGCCACCTAGGTGCACCAGGGGGCTGGCGCGCCCAGGTGCCTTGTGGGCCCCCCTTTGCTCCGTTTGACCTAAGTCCTCCTCTATAAAAACCAAAATATTCAGAAAACCTCAGGGGAGTCCACGATTTACTTTTTCCACCGCCGCAAGCCTCTATTCTCGAGAGATCCCATCTGGAGGCCTTTTCCGGTACTCTGTCGGAGGGGGGATCGATCACGGAGGGGCTCTACATCAACCTTGCCGCCCTTCCGATGACGCATGAGTAGTTCACCATAGACCTTCGGGTCCATAGTTAGTAGCTAGATGGCTTCTTCTCTCTTTTCAATCTTCAATACAATGTTCTCCTTGATGTTCTTGGTGTTCTATCCGATGTAATCACTTTGTGTGGTGTGTTTGTTGGGATCTGATGAATTTTGAGTTTATGATCAGATTTATCCATGAAAGTATTTGAGTTATTTGAGTCTTCTCTGAACTCTTTTATGCATGATTATTATAGCCTCGTATTTCTTCTCCGATCTATTGATTTGGTTTGGCCGACTAGATTGATTTATCTTGGCATGGGAAGAGGTGCTTTGTAATGGGTTCGATCTTGCAGTGCTCAATCCTAGTGACAGAAGGGGACATGACACGCATGTATCGTTGCTATTAAGGGTAAAAAGATGGGATTTATTCATGCGTGGGTTTATCTTGTCTACATCATGTCAGGTTGCTTAAGGCGTTACTCCGTTCTTATGAACTTAATACTCGAGATGCATGCTGGATGGCGGTCGATGTGTGGAGTAATAGTTGTAAATGCAGAATCGTTTTGGTCTACTTGTCTCAGACGTGATGCCTATATACATGATCATTACCTTGGATATCATCATAATTATTTGCTTTTCTATCAATTGCCCGACAGTAATTTGTCTACCCACCGTATACTATTTCTATGAGAGAAGCCTCTAATGAAAACTATGGCCCCTAGGTGTACCTTTATCATATATTAAAATCCTTAAAATACTTGCTGCAATTTTACTTTATTTATTTTATTTTGTATTTTTGTTCTATCTATTTATCTATCTCATACAATTTAATCTCGCACTTTACTGTCGAGGGATTGACAACCCCTCGTTCGCGTTGGGTGTGAGGAGTGTTTGCTTGTGTGCAGGTGCTATTCACGAGTTGTTGCTTGGTTCTCCTACTGGATTGATAACCTTGGTTTCATAAACTGCGGGAAATACTTACCGTTCCTGTGCTGCATCATCCGTTCCTCTTCAAGGAAAATGGCAACGCGAGTACAAGCAATCACATAACAATACAAAACTGTACCCACAACAAATGAACATCAGATTGCAGAATTGAACCAAATAGTTAACTGGATAGCAGAACAAATGAACCAAACAGTTAACTGAGCACCACATTGTAGAATAGAACATATACTAGAAGATAAGACAGTTAACCAAACAAAGAATGTTTGATAACTACTAGGAACTATAGCAATTGTTGTACCAAACTGTTAACTGAACATTACATTTCAGAAGATTAGATTGTGTGCTAACATTACAGAGGACAATTCACTAGAAGGCATCGGCGGTGGCCTTGAGAAAACACCACGAACTGTATTTTAAAGTAGCCAACTGTGTGGCGGCGTCGACGGTGGCCTCAAAGGCAATGTGCTCCTCCAAGATCTGGCGGTTGCCACGCATGGCAGCCATCGCGACCTCATCGACGTGTGCGGCCATGATTTGCTTCTCTGCTGCTAGATGCTCATGAGCTCGTCGCTCTACCGCATGCAAAATGGCTGTGGGCGGCGCTTATTTGGACAACAGGGCAATGATTTGGGCGGAAGGTGTCATGCCGTCGGTCGGGGCATGTGGGATGGAGAAGGAGGAGGAGGATGGGGGTGGGGTGGATTACCAGACTATATCGACGAGGCCTTGCAGCAAGAAGAAGGGTCACCGGCGAGGAGGTGGGGCTGCAGGTAAAGCAGTGAAGGTTTGAACTTGGAAAGGAAGTAGGAACAGTGGAAATTTGGCTTTTGGTCGGGGGGAGGAGGCCGGGAGCTAGATATTTCCGTGGCTACCAAATTTTTTTGCTCTGTGCCGCGAGAAACTGGCGCGCAAGTGTGGTTGAAGCACTGGCGGTGGACATTAGACGACGAAACTTCCGGCGTTAGCCATACAAGAGGGTGCACCAAGATATTTTATATCGCATCGCACATGATTCTTGCCAGTAAACTATTTGTGGTGTACCTGATTTTTTTCATTATGATTTGAAAGACAAAATGGTGTAACGACGGGAAAGGATGGTGTTTGAATTGCTAGAACATTTATCTACAGTGAACATGCAACTATATGAATTTCGTGCTAAATGGATTTTTTCACGGTTCGTTTCGCCTTATTATACATTATTTGAGTTTTCTAGCCATTTGAGATACTTGGGTGAATGTGTCCTTGGGTGAATGTTTAGGTCCCATGCAAGAAATGGGAATGAATTTTAAACAGCACGGCATCGTGGCTAGGCCGGAAACATTGAGATACTTGATTTTTAAATTCCTATAAATCCAAAAATCGCTTGAAAATCACGAAACTTGGCATGGTATCATGAAATGGCACCAACATACTATGGTAAAAAAATTGTCCGATTTGGGACAAGTTGTGGTATAAGCTTCTTACAAACCGGAGCTTCTCAGAAGAAGCCTCATGGTTCCGAGATGGGACCTGTAACCTCTGTGTGCGAAACAACGTACGCCGCCTCTTCCCACCTTGATTTTTTTTACAGATGCAACAAAGACCAGTAGGATTATCATGCTAAATTTTGGAATTTTTCAGGGTTTGTTTTGACTTTTATACATTATTTGAGTTTTCTAGCCATTTAATGTGCATAATTCAAATTTGAACTACAGGCACATCCTCTAGTGCACCAAAGTTGGTTGAAAAATCATATGTGTGTCCTTGAATGAATGTTTATGTCCCATGCAAGAATTGGGAATGAATTTCAAACACCTCGGCATTCTGGCTAGGCCGGAAACATTGAGATACTTCATTTTAAATCTCTTGTAAATCCAAAAATCGCATGAAAATCACGAAACTTGGCATGGTATCATGAAATGGCACCGACATGCTATTGTAAATTTTTTGTCTGATTTGGGAGAAGTTATGGTATGAGCTTCTTACAAACCGGAGCTTCTCTCAAGAAGCTTCATCGTTCTGAGAGGGGACGTGTCACCTCTGTGTGCGAAACGACATACACCTCCTCTTCCAGCCTTGACTTTTCTACAAATGTAACATAGACCAGTAGGAGTATCATGCTAAATTTTTGAATTTTGTAGGGTTTGTATTGCCTTTTTTATACATTAATTGAATTTTGGAGTCATTTAATGTGCACAATTCAAATTTGAATTACATGCGCATCCTCCAGTGCACCAAAGTTGGTTGAAAAATCATATGTGTGTCCTTGAGTGAATGTTTAGGTCAATTCAAGAATTGGGAATGAGTTTTAAACACCTCGGCATCGTGGCTAGGCCAGAAACATTGAGATACTTCATTTTTAAATTCCTGTAAATCCAAAAATTGCCTAAAAATCGCAAAACTCGGCATGGTATCATAAAATGGCACCAACATGTTGTTGTAATTTTTTTGTATGATTTGGGACAAGTTTTGGTATATGCTTCTTGCAAGCCGGAGCTTCTCTCAGGAAGGCTCGTGGTTCCGAGAGGGAACCTGTCACCTCTGTGTGCGAAACGACATACACTGCCTCTTCCTGCCTTGATTTTTTTCCAGAGGCAACATATACCAATAGGAGTTCCATGCCAAATTTTGGAATTTTCCAGGGCTCCTTTTGCCTTTTTATACATTATTTGAGTTTTCTAGCCATTTAATGTGTATAATTCAAATTTGAACTACATGCACATGCTCCAGTAGGCCAAAATGGGTTGAAAAATCATATAGTTTTCCTTGGGAGAATGTTTAGGTCCCATGCAAGAAATGAAAATGAATTTCAAACATCTAGCATCGTGGCTCGGCCGGAAACATTGAGAAACTTGGTTTTTAAATTCCTGTATATCCAAAACTCGCCTGAAAATCATGAAACTCAGCATGTTGCCTTCACATGGCACCAACATGATGTGGTAAAAAATTTGTCCGATTTGCAAAGGCGCACACATTAACAACCAACAAAGTCATTTTGGAACAAGAGCTGCCACATTACAATCAGAAACACAAGTATTGAAAACATGGGCGTTCTACTGACCATTAACGTGCCACCACACGCCCCCTTTTTTATTGTCTAGGAGGCGCCATGCGGGGTAGCTATATAAGTACGGGAGGCTTGCGAGCAGACCCCTCCGCATGCTTATCGTGAGGTGAGCCCTTTGACCTCCATCCGCCGCCCACCTCCCTCCCAACTTCTCCATTAATGGCGCCCGAGCCCCTATTTTATAGGCGCTTAATGGTGTGGCTATGTCTCACTCGACTGAGATTTAATATAGAAAAAATAAATTCTGAAAAGAAAATTTTGCACGGATCTTGATGTAAGATCTGACGGACATATATAGCATCGACTGAGACTTTTTTTTTGTGAACCAAGCATCGACTGAGACTTAGCAAGACTGATATAAATATAATGACGATGGCAATGGATAATAATTGTCTTACGTATTTAGGAAGATAATTAAAAATGCCACATGCGCAACGCCCAAAAGACACAAGGGCAAAATAAGAAGGAAGATGCAGAAAATGATTTGCGTCGCTGCTCTCTACTTTCTTGATGCGTTGCTTCAGGGCGCGGAGTTCCTCCAACACCTTTCTTCATCGCCTCCACGACTAGTCCTCGCAGCGATCGGTGATGATCTTTTTCATGTCCTCAATACGTTGCTTGGCACCATCCACGGATTCCCTCACCAGCCTTTCGCGCTCGATGCGGAGCATGGCAATCTCATCCATAAGTTTATTCATGATGACAGCCGTCTTCTTCAACAAGGCAGTGGTCTTCTTGTGCTGCTTCGCCCTTCCGGCGATCTTCGCCCTCAGCAGGTCGTGCTCGGTGTGGAGCTTCGCCTTGTCATCCCTTAGTGCTTGGATGACGCCGGTAGCATTATCAAACGAGGCATTCATCTCCTCCCACAGCTTCGCTCTACGGATGATCTGATCCATCAGGTTATCGATCATAGCGCGCATGCGCCTGTGAGAGTCAACGCCTGCCCGCGAGACACCTTCCCAGGCCGCCGCAGCGAGGGAGGACTGCTACTTGTAATTGCGTTGCTTTTGTCCCCGGAGAGGAGAGGATGATGCAGCACAGTAGAGTAAGTATTTCCCTCAATTTTGAAACTAAGGTTATCAATCCAGTAGGAGAACCAAGCAACAATACATAAACAACACCTGCACACAAAACACAAACCCTCACACCCAACGCAAATGAGAGGTTGTCAATCTCTCGACGGTCGAATAGCGAGATTAAAGGTATATGATAGATTGATAGATTGAAAATAAAATATAAAATAAAATAAAAGATAAAAATATGCAGCAAATATTTTTGGTATTTTTGTGTATAAAAACAAGTGATAGATCTTATGATAAAGGTAGACCTGGGGGGCATAGTGTTCACTATAGGCTTCTCTCAAAGAAAATAGCATACGGTGGGTAGACAAATTACTGTTGGGCAATTGATAGAAAAGCAAATAATTATGACGATATCCAAGGCAATGATCATGTATATAAACATCACGTCCAAATCAAGTAGACCGAAACGATTCTGCATCTACTACTATTGATGCACACATCGACCGCTATCCAGCATGCATCTAGTATATTAAGTCCAAAAAAGAATGAAGTAATTCTTGAAGAACGATGACATTATGTAGTCAAGATAAACGCTAACAAGATTTCATCCCAACTTTTTGTCCTTAATGGCAACAATACATGCGTGTCAACTCCCCTTCTGTCACTAGGACTGAGCAGCGCAAGATTGAACACATCACAAAGCACCTCTTCCCATTGCAAGAAAATTCAATCTAGTTGGCCAGACTAAACCAAAAATTTGAAGAAGAAATATGAGGCTACAATAATCATGCATAAAAGAGATCAAAGAAGACTCAAATAAATCATGGACAGATCTGATCATAAACTCACAATTTATCGGATCCCAACAAACACACCGCAAAAAGTCATTACATCGGATAGATCTCCAAGAACAATAAGGAGAACATTGTATTGAGAACCAAAAAGAGAGAAGAAGCCATCTAGCTACTAACTATGTACCCGAAGGTCTGTGGTAAACTACTCACGCATCATCGTAGAGGCAGCAAGGATAATGTAAAGCCCCTCCGTGATGGATTCCCCCTCCGGCGGAGTACCGGACAAGGGCTCCAGATGGGATCTCTCGAGAACAGAGGCTTACGGCGGCGGAAAAAGTATTTCGTGGACTCCCCTTCGGGTTTCTGGATTTCTGGGAATTTATAGCACTGGGATTAGGTCAAACGGAGGTGAGCTGGGCGCCACCCCCCATGGGGCGCACCCTGGTGCTGTGTGGCCCCACCTTATCTTCTTTTCCTTCATCTCCAAGTCTGGAAGGTTCCTTATCTCCAGAAAAAAATCTCCAAAAGTTTCGAGGCATTTGGACTTTGTTTGGTACTAATTTTCTGTAAAACCAAAAACAGGTAGAAAACAGGAACTAGCATTTGGCACTAAGTTAATAGGTTAGTCCCCAAAAATGATATAAAGTTGCATAAAAACATATATAAAACATTCAAGATTGATACTATAGTAGCATGTAACAATAAAAAATAATAGATACGTTGGAGACGTATCAAGCATCCCCAATCTTAACTCCTGCTCGTCCTCGAGTAGGAAAGTGACAAAACATATTTTTGATGTGGAATGCTACCCAACATATTCAGGAAATTTCTTTTCTTAGCATAGACATGTGGACTTATAAGATTCAAAACAATAGTCTATAATTTGACATGAAGACATAAATACTCAAGCATATCAACAAGTAACCATGCCTTTCAAAATAACAATGCTAAAGAAAATTATCCCTAGCCCATTATGCTCAAACATTGATCCATTCATGAAACACACTCGAATATCAATCATATCCCATGCATACGTATGATCACTTGACCCCCTAGTTGGTGATTTTTAAAGAGAAGGATGAGACTCAAAATAAAATAAAAATTTCATAAAAGTAAATAGAAAGGCCCTTCGCAGAGGGAAGCATTGATTTGCAGAGGTGCCAGAGCTCAAGGTTTTAAGAGAGAGATGAAAAATTTATTTTGGGAGGCATGCCCTTCCTGTCAACGTCACGACCGAGATTTTTCAATATCTTCCATGCTAAACAAATTAGTGGCCGTTCCCAAATGATAAAAGTAAAGTTTTACTCCCCCATCATCATTCCATGGTCCGAGGCTTAAATGAGAAATCGAGTGCCCTTCATTCCAATCACAGTCCGAGGGAGTTTGTTTTCCACCTTTCCTTTTCACAATCCATGTCTAGCTGTATTCACGGGTGCCTTCCATACCAACACTTTCCAAGGAAATTTAAATTTATTTCAGGACTGGGCATCCCTTTTACCGCCCATCTCTTGCAATGACAAGTGAATAAACACTCATCTTGAGAATAACCCACTTAGCATGGAAGATACTAACGGCCGCCTGTCGCTTCATGAGTGATCCACGCACACAAAACAGAAGTTAATTTTGAAATTTTTTAAGAGATGGCACATGCAAATTTACTTAGGACGGCATTGAAATACCGTATATAGGTAGGTATGGTGGACTCATATGGCAAAACTGGGTTTCAGGTGTTCGATGCACAAGCAGTATTCCCTCTTAGTACAAGTGAAGGCTAGCAAATAGATTGAGAAGCGACCAACTAATAAACCATAATGATGCACAAGCATACATAAAACATAACTAACACCGAATAATGCACCACAAGTAGGATATAATTTCATTGCATAACTATTGACTTTACGTGCATGCATATGGAATCACAAACCTTAACATCATTATTCTTACTAAAGCAAAATTACTCACTAACATGACTCACGTATCATCATCTTCATATTGCCAATCTATTGCTAGGAATCAAGTTTTTCATGTCCAATGATCTTTATGCAAGTTTTTATTTTATCCCTCTTGAATATTCATCACAAAGGGACCAAACTTGCTTGTACAAATTACCATAACTATTTTCAACTCACAAAAAGAGGGTTTTTCGGGCCGTTCGATCGAGATCGGACGGTTCCAGAGAGAGGGAAAGAGCTAGGATGGGCTACTGGGCAGGTGGAGAGGTGTTCGGCTGCAAGGAGAGGAGAGAAAAAGGCCCGGTGCGTTTTTGGAGTACCGAAACGTCCGGCGATTAAACCCGGTTAACCGTTGGGGTATCAACCGACCTCCGAATGGAACAAAATTTTGCAGGCGGTCTACCGGTGATATATCGAGACAGCACGCCAACTCTCTGCCCATTTCGGGAACATTTTTCTCCCACTCATAACACAAGATCTCGGAGGTGCCGTGGACGCGTGCGAGTGTGTCGGAACCCGAAACGGACAACGGAGAGAAAAGTCAAATATGTCCGGACGCAAGTGATGAAGGCGAATGCAAACGAAATGCACATGATGACATGAGATGAAATGCATGACATGAAGAAGGAATGCATAGCAAGAAAACCCATCCATGGATAATTAATATGGCAATGCTTGAAAATGGCAAGAGTTGGAGGTACAAATATGGAATGTCACATCCGGTACGTTACACCAATGGAATTCACAAAACAACACCTCTATCGATGAGATTGGCATAATTGCCCATGGCGGAAGCGCAACTAAGTGACACAGATCATCTCCCACCATTGTAAATGGCGGATAGTACATCCCACCATAGCCTTTGGCGGAAGCAAAATTGGCGCCAACAACATACCCATGAGATATATTGGCCGCTACGGATCATTTGATTGGAATGAAATTTGGGACGAGCATGGTTTGGAAGAACATGCTCCTAAGGTTGGCAAGAGATCAAATCAGGTTACAAGAAAATCCTTGATACGTCTCCAACGTATTTATAATTTTTGATTATTCCATGCTATTATAGTATCAATCTTGGATGTTTTATATGCAACTTTGTGCAATTATATATCATTTTTTGGGACTAACCTATTAACTCAGTGCCTAGTGTCAGTTGCTGTTTTTTGTTTCTTTTTGTCTTTTCAGAAAATCATTATCAAAAAAGGTCCAAACGCAGAAAAAACTTTGGATTAATTTTTTATGGACCAGAAGAGACCCTAGAAGGTTCGGGAGAAGACCTGAGGAGTCACGAGGGAGGGACAAGCTCAGGGGGCGCGCTCCCAGGCTTGTGGGCCCCTTGTGGCACCTCCTGACCTAATTTTACCTCTATAAATTCCAAGATATTCCCATTATACTAGAACAATAGATGAGAAAACCTTTCCGCTGTCGCAAGCCTCTGTTCTTCCACGATCCCATCTGGAGCCCTTCCCCGGCACTGTGCCGGAGGGGAAATCGATCACGGAGGTCTTCTTCATCAACCTTGCTGCCTCTCCAATGATGTGTGAGTAGTTTACCACTGACCTACGGGTCCATATATAGCTAGTAACTAGATGGTGTCTTTTCTCTCTTTGATCTTCAATACAAAGTTCTCCTCGATGTTCTTGGAGTTAAATATCCGATGTAATCTTCTTTTGCGGTGTGTTTGTTAGGATCCGATGAATTGTGAGTGTATGATCAGATTATTCATGAGCAGTATTTGAGCCTTTGCTGATCTCTTTTATGCATATTTTATTATAGCTTTGTATTTCTCTTTGATCTATCAATTTAGTTTGGCAACTAGATTGGTTTATCTTGCAATGGGAGAGGTGCGTTCTGATGGGTTCAATCTTGCGGTGCTCAATCCCAATGACAGAAAGGGACACAACATGTATTTGTATTGTTGCCATTAAGGATAAAAAGATGGGGTTTATTTCATATTGCTTGAGTTTACTCCTCTACATCATGCCATCTTTCTTAAGGCGTTACTCTGTTTTATACTTAGTACTCTATATGCATGCTTGATAACGGTCGATGAGTGGAGTAATTGTCATGGATGTAGGCAGGAGTCGGTCTATTTGTCTCGGACGTGATGCCTATATATATGATCATTGCCATGAATCTGTCATAATTATTCGCTTTTCTATCAATTGTCCAACAGTAATTTGTTTACCCACCGTATGCTATTTGTTCGAGAGAGAAGCCTCTAGTCAAAACTACGGCCCCCAGTTCTATCTTATCATATAAAAAACACAAAAATACCTTGCAGCAATTTATTTACTTCTATTTTATTTAGTAGTTTAGTTTTTCTATTTATCTCTATCAGACTTAATCCTTGCAAGTAACCGCTAATGGGATTGACAACCCTCTTATTCGTGTTGGGTGCAAGTGTTTGCTTTTGTGTGTGTAGGTGTTGTTCACTAGATTTTGTCGTGGTTCTCCTACTGGATTGATAACCTTGGTTCTTAACTAAGGGAAATACTTATCTATACTATACTGCATAATTCCCTCCTCTTCAGGAAAATACCAACACAGTCTACAAGTAGCAGGAAGAATTTTTGGCGCCTTTGCCAGGGAGACATCACCAAAATTTATCAAGTACCTTCACACAAACTATCAATCACTTGCATTTATTTTATTTGCCTTTTTGTTTGCCTTTGCCTCTCATTTCCATCTTGTCGGGCCCCTTTCTGGGAATAAATCACAGAAGAGCCCTCGAGTCATACCAGGCACAAGAACAACTGGTGGACTCCCTTGATATAGATAACCAGTACAAATATAATATTACACAGGGTTGAGTCAGGGTGACTCAATAAGATTTATTACAAACTTGCCAAAATACTACAGTGGCGGAATACGACAGTGGTGTGGTGGTACTGTAATACTGATACAATAAAATAGAGTCAAGCGTCAGTGGGAGGCTTGACTATTTTATTTGTGTAGCATAAGCTCTGCGGATGATACAAGTGGTAGACTCCTATATCACAGGTGTACTGACTGGGACTCCTCTAAGCGCCGGGCTTGCTAGCGCAATCCTCCTCCATGAGCTCGTCCTCCTCCAAGTCTGGCCAAGTAAATAGCCAGGGACAAGCCAGTGAGTACGTTGGAATATACTTGCAAACAAAATGAACAAAAGATATAACGAATGCATATGCTCATGCTGGATCATATTAAATGCCCATGGTGACTAGAATCTTAAACATGGCATGACAATATCAAAATGATGCGGAAGTAAACATAGCATGTCAGTCATAAATAAGCTTAATAAAATAAAAGATAATGAATGTCATGGGTAGTCTAGCCAGCCCAGGTGACATTCAGAAAATAAAAGGAATCCCAACCGGGTGTCTAAAAGAGAGTCGGGCGAGACAGGACCGCCCGAGAACTCAAGCGACGCCATGAGAGGTCTTGAAAAGAAATGCCAGTCGGGTGTCAAAAAGTGACGCCACGGTCGGTCTTGAAAAGAAATGCCAAACGGGTATCCACAAGAGAGTCGGGCGAGACAGGACCGCCCGAGAACTCGAGAGACGCCTCGTAAGGTCTTGAAAATAAAACTAAATGCCTGGGGTAGCCTAGCCAGCCCCTGAGACACTCAGAAAATAAAAATAAGAGAAACAGGTTAGTCCACAATAATATTCATATCATCAATAATATTCATGATAATATTAGTAGTGACAATAATCATCCTGCAATTATACATGCTTGATTTTTAATTATTTTCTCCAAAGACCAACACTGGGACCGACACTTGACCCACCCAGCTAACGTCCTTGACCGTGGACACGGCTATTCGAATAGGTATATCTCTGTAGAGGGTGTACTCTTTACCCACGTGTATGAGGTTTCCTTAGTCAGTGCCGTGACACTGACTAATTCCCATTACGGTCTTTGGGTTGAAAACACGCCTGACCAGCACACACCAGATTAACCGTCCGGATGCCAGGAATCACCCAAAGCATCGTTCCAGAAAAACTCTAAGTCGGGGAGACTACAATCTCGAATAGCATGGGATCACTATTCATACACGCGGATAACAAGGGGGAACCCCGTCTCGTCTACAACCGGAAACACCCATGCCCCCTGACCCGATGACGGGATTTAGTCCATGGCCGTGGAAACCCTCATCGTGGCCCTCTATGTGGTGTATACACGGACAGGGGTTAACAACTTACTAAGCCGTACCTTCCTTGCGGAAGGACCTGTGGCAGTACGGTATCCAGCTAGGTGTAACGGAACAAGACTCGATCAAGGTCGACTCAGGAGGTGTTGCTTATTATCACCAGTATACTCCACATATATCACGTGACACCACCATGTCAAATATGGCCCGTGCCCACCGACATGTCCAAGGCAGGAGCACACTCCTAGATCCTCACAACTCATGCATGTCAGAACTTGAGTGGAATGCATGCAAGAGAAAATATACATGACCATGCATGCATGCACTTGTGGTATGCTTTCCATGTGGTGCAAACTCAAAGCTAGTGCAGATATGCAACGCAATCATCATATCCCGGGTTTAAAATGCTTGCCTTGTCCAAAGTAGTCAGGAGAAAACCCCTCCAAATTTCCAGCAAAGTTTTCCCCCTCTTTTTTTGAAAACACAAATTTGAATTCAAATTAAAATTTTCATCACAGTATAAAAACTTATCTCAAAATATTTTTAAATAAAAACTAAAAAATACTAGAGAGAAAAATAAGAATTTCAAAAAAAGAATCAACTCAAACGGAGTTGTGGTTTAAAAGTTATTAGACTTTCAAAACCAGGGGTTTTTCTGCAAAAAATTCCAGTCCCTATGCGTTTAAAAAGAAAATGCTTCAGGACAGTGTGCGCCTTCCCGCGCAGAAAGTGTAAAGCGCCTAATATAATTTTGATTTGAATGCAGAAAAAAAAGAAAACACTGACAGGTGGGGTCCACCCGTCAGGTTTGAATTTAAACGCGCTCGCGCACGTGCACAGAAGAGGTGCGGTGATCACCGGCATTTCAGGAGGTGGCGATGGTCGGGATGTGCTCGGGGCGGGATTCCGCGTCGGTGAGTGGTGGTGGTAGTCGCCGGCGAGCAGCAGAACATCGGCGAGGTCGTCGCCGGCGGACGGTGGTTCGGGCGCGTCGGGATCTCACCGGAGAGGGCTCTCCGTGTGAAATTGGAGTGTGGGATCGATGATTTGGTGCACAAGATGACTACTGGTGGAGTTTGAGCGGTGATGGTAGAGTGATGGGGATGTACTGGCCGAGGAGGGTGGCGGCGGGTCGGTGGTCAGAGAGGAGGAAGACGACCTTCTCGAGGTCGGGGGAATGGCGTGGGGGTCGATTGAGGATGGGTGGGGGTGCGGTGAGCTTCGAACGGGGCTCGGGACGGCCTTTTATAGCCGATCCGAGGGTGGTCGTGGCTTGCGGCCGACGCCGGAGTTACTCTAGCCGGTGTGGTAGGTTATGGGCGGTGGCCGTGGACGGTGGCCATCAGTGAGGTGGATGGAGCTCTCCCGAAGCGCCAGCGCGGCCGGAGCTGAGACCTATCCATTCCCCTGCGGTGGAGCTCCCGTACGGCCATGGTGGGCGGCGTGCGGCTCCGGCGACTGCCAGGCGGGCTCCAGTGGCTTGGATGGTGCGGCGATGATGCGGAGGAGACGCCGCATGGAGCAAGTAGGTGGAGGAACAGCTGGAGTAGTGAAGAGGGCGGGTGCGGTGCTGATCCCCTCGGCTCGCCGCAGCCGAGGACGGTGGCCGTTGCACCGGCCAGCCACTATGCTGTCAGCGGCGAGGCACTGACTAGAGGGGTCTCAGTGACCCATTTATGGTGAGAGGAGGCATGGATGAGAAGGAGGGCGAAGGAGTGGCGTGCATGGCGCCGATCTCTCCCTCTCTCTGAACTTCTTCAGTTAACTGAACTTTGACAGTGATGAATAGTGTGCACAGAAGGTGTTTGATGAAATGCTAGATGGCCTTGGGCATTTTTGGAATTTTTGAAATTTTTTGTCGTGATGTACTGATGCAAGACAAAGGTGATGGCAAAGTTTCAGAATTTTTGGAGAAGTTTAGAATATGGTTTGAGCAAGGAATTTGTTTCTGGTTCAAATTCAAATTGAATGAATTTTGAAAATTTGAACTGTGGCAATCAAAGTTTTTGGTGAAATGGGTTGTGGGTACCATCTATGCTAGGATAGCTTTGGTGGAGGTAGACGAGTTGTAGAAAATGTAGTTCCTTTGTAACTCAAAGGAACCATGAATTATGTAAATTCCAACTTTGGAATTTATTTAAAATATGAAAAATATTTTTGTGGGGTGGGAAGGAGTTGGTTTCTGTCCTAGAAGCTGTGAATGACTTGAGGGATAATTGAGGAGTGGTAGGAAAAATTATTGGATGGATTTTGGGATGTGCTAGAAAGGTAAGAAAAGGGCATCTCCTTGGGAGATTCTAGTTAATCAAAAACTTTTCTAAATAGAAAATATTTTTGATCTTCCAAAAATAATTTACCAAATAAAACCATCAATCAAAACAGAACCATTTAAGAAAATTTCAAACCTAATTAAAATTTGAAAAGGCTTTCAAAACAGAAGAAAGAAAATAAGATCAAAAATGGTTCTCAAATAATTTTATTTTAAAGAAAAGATTTTTAAAATCCAGGGAGAAAATTTTGGGGTGTTACACATCTCCCCTACTTCTAATTTTTTTTAAATAAAAAACACAATTTGTTTCCGCTCATTTGCTTGCTACCATGTCTCTAGAAGATTTTCATAATAATCTTTGTAGCAAAAGGCTTTCAGAAATTGAAGATGTCACTAAAAGTTTCATGTCCTCAAAATATGAGCATAATAAATTATTTTCTGAGGAATTTAAGGAACACTCTATCTTATTAGACACTATCCGTAAACAACTTGAGGATATTAATTTGGAAGTAGCCAATCTTCAATCTCGGCTGGGCCGTCCTGAAAACTTGTTGGGAAAAATTTCAGATAAACAAACCACGTTAGTAAATAAGATGGCTGCTAAACCTGAATTCTATCATAGTGATGATGAAGATGTTAAAATGATTGGTGTCACCTCCATTGAATCTTTATTTAGTAAAGTAAAACTTGATGAAAAAGGGACTGAACATGAGTCAACTTTAATTAGAGAGCATCCCAAGTATTCAGAGGGTGATGACCTTAATGATAAAAATGAAAAAAGTGGGTTTGGAGAGCTTAAAACTTTAAATATTAATGTGCCCACTACTTTGGATTACAAGGATTTTAATTATGGCAACTTCTCTTTAGTTGAATGTATTTCCTTGTTGCAATCCATGATTATCTCTCCAAATGCTTATGAACAAAATAAAGCTTTCACTAATCATATTATAGAAGCTATGATAAAAGCTCATGAAGAAAAACTTGAGTTAGAAGTTTCTATTCCTAGAAAATTGCATGATGAATGGGAACCTACTATAAAAATTATAATCAAAGATTATGTATGCAATTCTTTATGTGATTTGGGTGCTAGCATTTCTACTATTTCAAAGTCTTTATGTGACGTGCTAGGCCTTACCGAACTAGATGAATGTTCCCTTAACTTGCATTTGGCAGATTCTACTATTAAGAAACACTGGTGCAAAGACATGCTATACAAACGGTTTTTAACCCCTTTCCGCGATGGCATATTAAAGGCCCAATTGTTTCCATTCGTAAGTACAATTATACAAGCCCAGTCGTTTCCATTCGTAAGTACATCCCACACAGCGAATCTCAGAGAAACATTTCCGTTCGTATGTATATACCACATAGTTTTTTATGTGGAAATGTTTGTGCAAGGTGACCTAATGCAAACGATTCTCTGATCGAAGTCGTGTGCGATTGTTCAATGATCCAACATGCCTACTTTCTAGAAACTGTGTGAGTAGTTTGAGTTCATCGCCCACAGTGTTGTCTGAGAAACCGTCTGCAATAGAAAACACCAATAAGCAGGCTAATTGGCCTATTATTGAAAATTCATTTACTAATCAAATTGACATTTCTTATAAAACACACCATATATTTCATATCCGTGTAACGGCAACGAGGATTTCATAATTGAATTACATCAGATAGCTTCAGCACTCAGTTACACCATATACACAACAGCACCAAGTTTCACATGCAACATCGAAAACCTTTGGAAAGTAGCATCATACACAGTAAGTAGATAGATGAATCTCATCTTGGAAACAGCAGAAGCGGAAGGCGAATATTGAGCCTTTAGTGATGTTGAATGTCCTTGCAACTTTAGGCCAGTGGCTATGGATAGTTGCCCGCCCAACCTTTGTCCTCTTGAGGAAGACTTCAATATTGTACCTTGGGTGTTGAATGAATACCTTCCTCACCTATTGACCATGCAGGTGGTTTGAGAGGTAATCATCGGTGAACTTTTTTGGAAAGGACTGAAAACAAAGATATGCATAAATAGTTGTTCTAAATTTTGAAATGGCACAAGGGGAAAAACAAGGTAAAAGAGTTAGTACCATCCTGTAGTTGACTGATGTCTTCTTCATTGTGCAAACAAAGATCTTGCTGTTATTCATCAAAAGTTTTTTTATCCTAACAATCTTTCTGAGTTTCTTGACTTGACTGATATTCATGGACATCTCATTTCCCCATATGCAAAATGGGTCGAACAGTGGGTCTAAACCTCTGACAGCCGGACCAACATGTGCAAGACCAAATTGTTAAAAACATAAATATTAGAATGATTCCTGCAACTGCACAATAATGTGCTATTAGCCAAAGGACCATGCATGTGCAAATCTCGATGGTAAACCTGATTACCTCCCATTGTTTTCCTGCAGCACATATAAGGCATATCTTGATCAGGTTATCTGAGAGTTGGCATACTATCAATAGAATATGTTAATGAAAAATAAACAAATTGCAGATCCAACAGATTAACTCGAGACACAAGGAAAAGACAGTTAACCAAACCAAGCATGCTAAACAACTTTTTTCTAGAATACATGCAAGCATGCGTATCATATGTTGATAGAAGAAGAGGCAAAAAAGCCGGATACAAGCCTTTCGGCCATTACAATGCCAATCACAAGGATTACCAACCACATCCATAAAACACACCCACCATGGGTACTACGAGACATGCTCGACCTATACCAACCTTATGCCAAAGGCGATGATGCAAATAATAGAGCAACCAAGCCGCTACACACCAACGCCGAAGACCTCTACAACACTACCAACACCCAAGGATAACACAGACCTTGCTAAACAACTTGGAAATAGAGCAATTGTATATGTTTTTCGTGTATTTAGTACGGCCAATTTCGATTTAATTCTCACATGCATAATGATACGTCTCCAACATATCTATAATTTTTTATTGTTTCATGCTGTTATTTTATCAATCTTGGATGTTTTATATACATTATTAATCATTTATATATCATTTTTGGGGACTAACCTACTAACTTAGTGCCCAGTGCCAGTTGCTGTTTTCTGCATGTTTTTTTGTTTTACAGAAAATCAATACCAAACGAAGTCCAAATGCCACAAAACTTTATGTAGATTTTTTTCTGGGCAGGAAGGACACTAGAAGCTTCGGGAGGAGGCCAGAAGACTTGGGAGGTGGCCACAAGCCACCTGGGTGCACCAGGGGGCTGGCACGCCCAGGTGCCTTGTGGGCCCCCCTTTGCTCCGTTTGACCTAAGTCCTCCTCTATAAAAACCAAAATATTCAGAAACCCTCAGGGGAGTCCATGATATACTTTTTCCGCCGCCGCAAGCCTCTGTTCTCGAGAGATCCCATCTGGAGGCCTTTTCTGGTACTCTGTCGGAGGGGGGATCGATCACGGAGGGGCTCTACATCAACCATGCCGCCCTTCCGATGACGCGTGAGTAGTTCACCACAGACCTTCGGGTCCATAGTTAGTAGCTAGATGGCTTCTTCTCTCTTTTCAATCTTCAATACAATGTTCTCCTCGATGTTCTTGGTGTTCTATCCGATGTAATCACTTTGTGTGGTTTGTTTGTTGGGATCTGATGAATTTTGAGTTTATGATCAGATTTATCCATGAAAGTATTTGAGTTATTTGAGTCTTCTCTGAACTCTTTTATGCATGATTATTATAGCCTCGTATTTCTTCTCCGATCTATTGATTTGGTTTGCCTGACTAGATTGATTTATCTTGCCATGGGAAGAGGTGCTTTGTAATGGGTTCGATCTTGCAGTGCTCAATCCTAGTGACAGAAGGGGACATGACACGCATGTATCATTGCTATTAAGGGTAAAAAGGTGGGATTTATTCTTGCGTGGGTTTATCTTGTCTACATCATGTCATGTTGCAGAAGGCGTTACTCCGTTCTTATGAACTTAATACTCGAGATGCATGCTGGATAGCGGTCGATGTGTGGAGTAATAGTTGTAAATGCAGAATCATTTCGGTCTACTTGTCTCAGACGTGATGCCTATATACATGATCATTGCCTTAGATATCATCATAATTATTTGCTTTTCTATCAATTGCCCAACAGTAATTTGTCTACCCACCGTATACTATTTCTATGAGAGAAGCCTCTAATGAAAACTATGGCCCCCAGGTGTACCTTTATCATATATTAAAATCCTTAAAATACTTGCTGCAATTTTACTTTATTTATTTTATTTTGAATTTTTGTTCTATCTATTTATCTATCTCATACAATTTAATCTCGCACTTTACCATCGAGGGATTGACAACCCCTCGTTCGCGTTGGGTGTGAGGAGTGTTTGCCTGTGTGCTGGTGCTATTCATGAGTTGTTGCTTGGTTCTCCTACTGGATTGATAACCTTGGTTTCATAAACTGAGGGAAATACTTACCATTGCTGTGCTGCATCATCCCTTCCTCTTCAGGGAAAATAGCAACGCGAGTACAAGCAATCACATAACAATACAAACCTGTACCCACAACAAATGAACATCAGATTGCAGAATTGAACCAAACAGTTAACTGGACAGCAGAACAAATGAACCAAACAGTTAACTCAGCACCACATTGTAGAATAGAACATATACTAGAAGATAAGACAGTTAACCAAACAAAGAATGTTTGATAACTACTAGGAACTGTAGCAATTGTTGTACCAAACTATTAGCTGAACATTACATTTCAGAAGATTAGATTGTGTGCTAACATTACAGAGGACAATTCACTAGAAGGCACCGGCGGTGGCCTTGAGAAAACACCAAGAACTGTATTTTAAAGTAGCCAACTGCGTGGCGGCGTCGACGGTGGCCTCAAAGGCAAGGTGCTCCTCCAAGACCTGGCGGTCGGCATGCATGGCAGCCATCGCGACCTCATCAGCGCGTGCGGCCGCGATTTGCTTCTCTGCTGCCAGATGCTCATGAGCTCGTCGCTCTACCGCGTGCAAAATTGCTGTGGGCGGCGCTTATTTGGACAATAGGGCAATGATTTGGGCGGAAGGTGTCGCGCCATTGGTCGGGGCATGTGGGATGGAGAAGGAGGAGGATGGGGGTGGGGTGGATTACCAGACTATATCGACGAGGCCTTGCAGCAAGAAGAAGGGTCACCGGCGAGGAGGTGGGGCTGCAGGTAAAGCAGTGAAGGTTTGAACTTGGAAAGGAAGTAGGAACAGTGGAAATTTGGCTTTTCGTCTGGGGGAGGAGGCCGGGAGCTAGATATTTCCGCGGCTGGCGAATTTTTTTGCTCTGTGCCGCGAGAAACTGGTGCGCAAGTTTGGTTGAAGCATGGGCGGTGGACATTAGACGACGAAACTTCCGGCGTTAGCCATACAAGAGGGTGCACCAAGATATTTTATATCGCATCGCACATGATTCTAGCCAGTAAACTGTTTGTGGTGTACCTGATTTTTTTCATTCTGATTTGAAAGACAAAATGGTGTAACGGCGGGAAAGGACGGTGTTTGAATTGCTAGAACATTTATCTATAGTGAACACGCAACTATATGAATTCCGTGCTAAATGGAATTTTTCAGGGTTCGTTTTGCCTTATTTATACATTATTTGAGTTTTCTAGCCATTTAATGTGCATAATTCTATTTGAACTACATGCACACGCTCCAGTGCACCAAAATGAGTTGAAAAATCATATATGTGTCCTTGGGTGAATGTTTAGGTCCCATGCAAGAAATGGGAATGAATTTTAAACAGCACGGCATCGTGGCTAGGCCGGAAACATTGAGATACTTTATTTTTAAATTCCTGTAAATCCAAAAATCGCTTGAAAATCATGAAACTTGGCATGGTATCATGAAATGGCACCAACATACTGTCGTAAAAAAATTGTCCGATTTGGGACAAGTTGTGGTAAAAGCTTCTTACAAACCGGAGCTTCTCAGAAGAAGCCTGATGGTTCCGAGAGGGGACGTGTCACCTCTGTGTGTGAAACAACATACGCCGCCTCTTCCGGCCTTGATTTTTTTGACAGATGCAACATAGACCAGTAGGATTATCATGCTAAATTTTGGAATTTTTCAGGGTTCGTTTTGCCTTTTATACATTATTTGAGTTTTCTAGCCATTTATTGTGCATAATTCAAATTTGAACTACAGGCACATCCTCTAGTGCACCAAAGTTGGTTGAAAAATCATATGTGTGTCCTTGAATGAATGTTTAGGTCCCATGCAAGAATTGGGAATGAATTTCAAACACCTCGGCATTGTGGCTAGGCCGGAAACATTGAGATACTTCGTTTTAAATCTCCTGTAAATCCAAAAATCGCCTGAAAATCACGAAACTTGGCATGGTATCATGAAATGGCACCAACATGCTATGGTAAATTTTTTGTCTGATTTGGGAGAAGTTATGGTATGAGCTTCTTACAAACCGGAGCTTCTCTCAAGAAGCTTCATCGTTCTGAGAGGGGACGTGTCACCTCTGTGTGCGAAACGACATACACCTCCTCTTCCAGCCTTGACTTTTCTACAAATGTAACATAGACCAGTAGGAGTATCATGCTAAATTTTTGAATTTTTCAGGATTTGTATTGCCTTTTTTATACATTAATTGAATTTTGTAGTCATTTAATGTGCACAATTCAAATTTGAATTACATGCGCATCCTCCAGTGCACCAAAGTTGGTTGAAAAATCATATGTGTGTCCTTGAGTGAATGTTTAGGTCAATTCAAGAATTGGGAATGAATTTTAAACACCTCGGCATCGTGGCTAGGCCAGAAACACTGAGATACTTCATTTTTAAATTCCTGTAAATCCAAAAATTGCCTAAAAATTGCAAAACTCGGCATGGTATCATAAAATGGCACCAACATGTTGTTGTAATTTTTTTGTATGATTTGGGACAAGTTTTGGTATAAGATTCTTGCAAGCCGGAGCTTCTCTCAGGAAGGCTCATGGTTCCGAGAGGGAACCTGTCACCTCTGTGTGCAAAATGACATACACTACCTCTTCCTGCCTTGATTTTTTCCAGAGGCAACATATACCAATAGGAGTTCTGTTCCAAATTTTTGAATTTTCCAGGGCTCCTTTTGCCTTTTTATACATTATTTGAGTTTTCTAGCCATTTAATGTGTATAATTCAAATTTGAACTACATGCACATGCTCCAGTAGGCCAAAATGGGTTGAAAAATCATATATTTGTCCTTGGGTGAATGTTTAGGTCCCATGCAAGAAATGAAAATGAATTTGAAACATCTAGTGTCGTGGCTCGGCCGGAAACATTGAGAAACTTGGTTTTAAAATTCCTGTATATCCAAAACTCGCCTGAAAATCATGAAACTCAGCATGTTGCCTTCACATGGCACCAACATGATGTGGTAAAAAATTTGTCCGATTTGCAAAGGCGCACACTTTAACAACCAACAAAGTCATTTTGGAACAAGAGCTGCCACATTACAATCAGAAACACAAGTATTGAAAACATGGCCGTTCTACTGACCATTAACGTGCTACCACACGCCCCCTTTTTTATTGTCTAGGAGGCGCCATGCGGGGTAGCTATTTAAGTACGGGAGGCTTGTGAGCAAACCCCTGCGCACGCTTATCGTGAGGCGAGCCCTTTGACCTCCATCCGCCGCCCACCTCCCTCCCAACTTCTCCATTAATGGCGCCCGAGCCCCTGTTTTATAGGCGCTTAATGGTGTGGCTATGTCTCACTCGACTGAGATTTAATAGAGAAAAAAGAAATTCTGAAAAGAAAATTTTGCACGGATCTTGATGTAAGATCTGACGGACATATATTGCATCGACTGAGACTTTTTTTTGTGAACCAAGCATCGGCTGAGACATAGCAAGACTGATATAAATATAATGATGATGGCAATGGATAATAATTGTCTTACGTATTTAGGAAGATAATTAAAAATGCCACATGCGCAACGCCCGAAAGACACAAGGGCAAAAGAAGAAGGAAGACGCAGACAACGATTTGCGTCGCTGCTCTCTACTTTCTTGATGCGTTGCTTCAGCACGCGGAGTTCCTCCAACACCTTTCTTCATCGCCTCCATGACTAGTTCTCGCGGCGACCGGCGATGAACTTTTTCATGTCCTCAATACATTGCTTGGCAACATCCACGGATTCCCTTACCAGCCTTTCGCGCTCGATGCGGAGCATGGCAATCTCATCCATAAGTTTATTCATGATGATAGCCGTCTTCTTCAACAAGGCAGTGGTCTTCTTGTGCTGCTTCGCCCTTCCGGCGATCTTTGCCCTCAGCAGGTCGCGCTCAGTGTGGAGCTTCGCCTTGTCATCCCTTAGTACTCGGATGACGCCGGTAGCATTATCAAACAAGGCATTCATCTCCTCCCACATCTTCGCTCCGCGGATGATCTTATCCATCAGGTTATCGATCATAGCGCGCATGCGCCTGTGAGAGTCAAAGCCTGCCCGCGAGACGCCTTCCCAGGCCGCCGCAGCGAGGGAGGACTGCTACTTGTAATTTATGTTGCTTTTGTCCCCGGAGAGGATAGGATGATGTAGCACAGTAGAGTAAGTATTTCCCTTAGTTTTGAAACCAAGGTTATCAATCCAGTAGGAGAACCAAGCAACACCACATAAACAACACCTGCACACAAAACACAAACCCTCACACCCAACGCAAATGAGAGGTTGTCAATCTCTCGGCGGTCGAATAGCAAGATTAAAGGTATATGATAGATTGATAGATTGAAACTAAAATATAAAATAAAATAAAAGATAAAAATATGCAGCAAATATTTTTGGTATTTTTGTGTATAAAAACAAGTGATCGATCTTATGATAAAGGTAGACCTGGGGGCCATAGTGTTCACTATAGGCTTCTCTCAAAGAAAATAGCATACGGTGGGTAGACAAATTACTGTTGGGCAATTGATAGAAAAGCAAATAATTATGACGATATCCAAGGCAATGATCATGTATATAAACATCACGTCCAAATCAAGTAGACCGAAACGATTCTGCATCTACTACTATTGATGCACACATCGACCGCTATCCAGCATGCATCTAGTATATTAAGTCCAAAAAAGAACGAAGTAATTCTTGAAGAATGATGACATTATGTAGTCAAGATAAACGCTAAAAAGATTTTATCCCAACTTTTTATCGTTAATGGCAACAATACATGCGTGTCAACTCCCCTTCTGTCACTAGGACTGAGCACCGCAAGATTGCACACATCACAAAGCACCTCTTCCCATTGCAAGAAAATTCAATCTAGTTGGCCAGATTAAACCAAAAATTTGAAGAAGAAATATGAGGCTACAATAATCATACATAAAAGAGATCAAAGAAGACTCAAATAAATCATGGACAGATCTGATCATAAACTCACAATTTATCGGATCCCAACAAACACACCGCAAAAAGTCATTACATCGGATAGATCTCCAGGAACAATAAGGAGAACATTGTATTGAGAACCAAAAAGAGAGAAGAAGCCATCTAGCTACTAACTATGTACCCGAAGGTCTGTGGTAAACTACTCACACATCATCGGAGAGGCAGCAAGGATAATGTAAAGCCCCTCCATGATGGATTCCCCCTCCGGCGGTGTCGTGGAATAGTCACGGCAGATGTCCTAGTGTGAGGACTTAGTCGTGGAGCCATCGCAATGAGGTTAGTTTAAAGGGGTTAATCAAGACAAAGCACACGGGGAGTTTATACTGGTTTGGCCCCTTGCGGTGAAGGTGAAGGCCTAATCCAGTTTGAGGTGGTATTGCTAGGGTTTCGATGACCAGGGAGCGAATACGCTTAACCTGGCTCTCGATCTGTTGTCTCTCTCCCTAAACCGCCGCCGGGTCGTCCCTTTATATACACAGGTTGACACCCGGCGGTTCACAGAATCCCGGCCGGCTCATAAACGTGTCCGTCTCGGTATCCACTCTTTCCTATCTTACAATACAAGTCATATACTTATGGCGGTTTACATCTATGGGCCCTAACTCGCCTTTGGGCTTTGGGCTTTCTTATTAAGTCTCCTTCATAAGTCGCCATCTTCTATGTCTTCATGGGCTTCAATACAGGTAAATCACTATGAGCATAACCCGGCCCCTCCTGGGCGGTTTATAATCAATAGTTATATCCCCAACATTAGGCCCCAGGTTGATTTGAACTTGTTCATGTCAATCTTCAACACTTAGGAAAATTCCTTCTTCATTACTTTCGCAAAAATTTGTAACTCGCCGTGACGTCATCTTCCGAGATCATGATAACCCACCATGACATCACCTGTCATTAATTTTATAAACATCCAAAAATCATATATGCATCTCCTTTTTAATGAACCTCCGAAAATCGAGGCGTCATCCCTGTCACATATCCAATTTGGAGCTCCTCGATTCCCGCGCATGCCACTTATCCATTCACCTTGTAAATAGGGCCAAGGGTCCTTTTCACTTTCCCCCCTCATCCTCTTCGTCTTCATCGTCTTCCTCGCGACGCGCTGCTCTCGAGTCCAGCCGCCGCCATCGACCCTCTCCTCTGCTTCACCATTGGCCACCGCAACAACCTGACTTGGTCCAGATTTTGCTCACGCGCCTCCGCCGTTCAACAGCCTTGGTAAGTTCTTCCTCCTTCCCCCTCCGTAGATCTCATTAGGGTTCGAACGAATTCATGGAGGTTCGGCACTGTTCTTCACCTGTTCTTCGCTGTAGCATGAGGTTTGATTCAAGCTTGATATTTATCCTATGCGGCAATAATCCTAGCCCCTTTTTCCTCATCAGAGCATCCCTTTTAGGTAGAAAAATCCAATCTGGACCTTCATAAACTGCTGAAGTACCAGTATTTTAAGTCTGAATATATTTTCATTTTCTGACACGCGGTAGATCCAAACTTGCAATACCAATCTGTGAAACCTGTTTTTCATCACTTAGCCATTTTCCAACTTCAGATCTATACTTTCAATATCCGTGTAGGCGGTTTAACTTCAGAAAATAATAACCTGCCAGGTACCATTAGTCCCCTCTTAAACCGCCAAGTGCTCGTCTTTGTAATTTGATAACGTCACTGTCCAGTTTAACATTTATGCATGCTTCAACACTTTCTGCTTGTTAACCATGAACCTTAAACCGGCACAAATCTTTTCTAGGTTATCGTATAAATGGCCAAATCCTTTTATTCCTGTAACTGGGTTCAACCCCGGGTTACAGAAGAAGAACTGAATGCGTGTGTTGCAACCGGCGCTTTAGCGAAAAAGGAAGACATCCACTGGAGAGCCCCCGGTCCAGAAAATCCTCCTGAGCCCAAGGATGGGGAAGTGATCATTTTTGTTGATCATCTGAGTCGAGGGATCGGCCCTCCTGGATCAAAAAATTTCCGTGACGTGCTTCACTTCTTCCAACTTCACCCTTAAGATATTGGGCCTAACTCCGTGTCCAATATTTGCAATTTTCAAGTGTTTTGTGAAGCCTACCTGCAAGAAGAGCCCACAGCCGACCTGTTCAGAGATTTCTTCTATTTAAACCGCTGTACTGAATTTACGGATGGGCCCAATACTGAACTTGGCGGGGTTTCAATTCAGAAGAGAAAAGACGTCAGTTTCTCTCACGAGCATCATAGCCATCCCAAAGATTGGAATCAAACTTGGTTCTATTGCCAAGATACATCTCCAGCTGGCGAGAATCCTCTGCCGGGTTACCGTGCTCACCGGCTTACCGATGCACATCCATTCCCCCAAAGACTCAATGCAAAGGAATGGTCCAAATATGCACCACAGTTTTCAAAGCTCAGAGCCTTTGTGGCAAACGGTTTGACAGACATTGATTTTGTCCGTTGCTGGGTATCCTGGAGCATTTTGCCTTTAAGCCGTCGCTCCGGTTTAATGTGTGAGTACACAGGGGATGTGAAAGACCCTCAACGCCACACTGATATTCAGTTGACTGATGCTGAAATTACTAAATCTGTCAAGAAGATGTTGGATGAACCGGTGACCGACTGTAGCAAAACAGGACTTAGTCCTTTTTGCGCTTCAAATAAACCGCCAGCTGTAAGAATTGCCCTACTCCTGCTTTAATCCATATTCTTAATACTCCCTTATGATCTTTTCAATCTTTAAACAGGGTGATGATCCGTTCTAGAAGAAGAAACCGCAGGATAAACCGGCCAAAATACCTCGTGTCAAAACCAAGGTCAACAAGAAGCCCGCTAAGAAGAAAAACACCAAGCCTACCGAGTTAAACATTGACGATGATAATCCGGAGTCAGAGGTAGAACTTGATTCACTTGGCTCTTTTTTCATACATCTCATTGACGATGATTTTTATCAGGACAACGCAGAAGCTAGCCGCGCAAATGACGTAGAGGTAACTATTCTCTCATCCGGTTCAGAACCTCTGCCCACACAGAAAACCCGACAAACAAGCCGGAAAGTAAGATTTTCTCACCCCCTAGCTTACTTGGATCCAAACTTTCTTTTGAAGAAGCAGCAACACGAAGCTCGCCGCACAACCCGGCATAGCGGCCATGTGGTCACTTCTTCCGGTTTACCGAACTCGCCAGTTCGTAAACGCCGCCCAGAGGTCTCTTCTATTTCTGACACATCTTATCCCAAGGCGGGTTATTTCCGACAACCTCTTAATCCGTCTGATTCAAACTATCAGGGAACTTCCCATTCATCCTCTGGCGAGTCCACAGGGACACAAATTCCAACCCTCAAAACTGTTCCTGGGTGAGTATTTTTAACTAACCCCTTATACCTTATGCTTGATCATTATACTAACCTGTTATTTGCGTCTCTGTCAGAGCCAAGGCCAGACCCAGTAAAAAGGCCAAATTGAACAAACCGGCTGATGACAGCGCGCCAACTGATCCGGAAAAGAACCCGGAACAGTTTGAACCGAATACTGAAGCTATTCTTGATGATCCGCCACCGCAAGATCATGAAACCTTTGTTGAACAGATAGAAATTGACCCGATGGGTCATGCTGATAAACCGCCAAGCTCAACTAAGGCTGCTGATGATAAAGCCGACGATGTTGTAGTTACCGGTGTCGGGTGTACAGCCCCGGGCAACCCCACTGCTCTATCAAAACATAGTGCCAAAGAAGAATTTTCTGCTATTGACAAGGGCAAGTGGAAGGTGGACTTGGAAAGCTATGCCCACCTCAGCGCCCAAGATATTCATTCTGGGTTTTTAAACCATTTGCACACAAGCTGTGATTATGAAGCTGGTTTACTGAACATGATGAAGGAGCGATATGAGGTAAATGCTGTTAACTCTACATAAATATTCTTCCCTTAGCCGCCAAGTTTACTGGACATAAAAGAATAGAATGTTCTGCAAACTTTCAAGAACCATATAGATCAACTCCACTAGCCCGCAAGGGCCGGTTTATAATGTCAATATGAACCAGGACTTTAGAATAATAACTCTTCAATTTCGTCTGTGTAGCCCCCAAGGGTCGACTTAACAAATATGTTAAGTTGAGACTAATTATGCTGTAAGGCTCAAAATTCTTACTTAGGATCTTTATAATCTGGTTGACCATCAAGCTGATAGTTGTTATGTGCTTGGGACTTGTAAAAAAAATTTGATAAGAAGCAATAGACATTAGCCCCCAAGTGCCAAGTATATTACTTGTTATGTGCTTGGGACTTTGAATATGCACTGCTATCTAATTAATTACATGTCTTTTGCAGGCTGATCTTAACAAGAAGGAATCTCAAATCGCTGACCTTCAAGAAAATATCAAGTCGCAACAAGCCGAGACCTCCAAAGCCAAGGAAGAACTGACCAGTGCCTTAACAGCAATGGAAAAACTGAAGGAGAGCTTTAAGAACGAGCGGGCAGGTTGGGATACAGAAAAGTCAACTCTGCTGAAGAGGGCTGAGGATGCTGAGGCTGCCCTTAATCCGGTAGCTGAGGAGCTGACTGGCTTGAAACAACAAATAAATGCCATGACCGCTGCCGTATTTGGTAAATAACTTCTTCATAAGCTTTGAACATGTATTATGTAAGAGACTGCCAGTTTACCGATGTTTTTGATGATGCAGGAACTCGCATTGCTCATCTTGGCTCAGATATGCGTCAAAAACTGAAAGCCGCCTATACACTTATAGAGCAATTATATACCGGCATACAACGGGTTATCTGCACAGCTTCCCATAATAAACCGCCCCCAACCTTGATCAAGGAGATGTTGGAAAGGCTAGCGATGATGCCTGCACGGTTTGAAGAGCTAAAGAAGTCAGCTACCAGGGCGGGTGCTCTTACTGCACTGACTCGGGCCAAAGCTTGGATATCTGATCTTGATCTGGCCGATGTGGGAAACGGCTACCCGAGCATAAAGGAGGACGGGTCAGAGTTTAATAACGATGACCTCAGAGCCTTGACGAGGGAAATGCGCCCATTGGCTAGCAAATTGGCTGAAGAAACCGATCTTTCACATTATCAGTCGATTTATGATGCCAACAACAAGAGAGTTAACGCGCCAACTTATGATGCTCCAAATCTTATTCCTCCAATCCGTAAGCATACCTATGCCCCTGATGTTGACCCCTCCATACTTATAAGTGATGAAGCTGTATTCAAGGCCTTAACTGGGATCGATTGGACCACCATTGACTTCCAGCCACTGGGTAGAGAGGAGGAAGATGAACCGGCGCTGGACGATCCGCAACCTTCAAGTCAGCCAGGCCAGGACTCGTAAACCTGGGGCCGGTTTAGCAGCTGCTTTCTTTAAGACTTGTTAAAACAATTATTCTTTTGGGCACCAAACGCCTTGTAATAGGCTAGCTTAAACTCTTGTTCTGCTATGCCATCGTGCATATTTACTTTGCATGACACTGCTAATCCACCATGTTAAGATATGCCAGTTATGCTTATAATATTAACAATGTGGAATCTGCTCTTGCATGCAACGGATTAAAAGTGTCCTGGCGGTTTACTGCTGGACGGGTCATAACGCCCAATATAAAACCATGGAAACTAACATAGCTTATACCCAAGGCTAGACTTTCAGAATAACCAAATTTGAAATATATCATACCTGTGATATTTGATCACACTGTTGGTTTACCAAACCAGTGTAGTAAGGGGGAGAATCCAAACTTTGAGCACTGGTAATTATCATAGATTGCTTGGCTTATGAACAAAACCAGGCCGGGTTAATAAACACCGGATATTATCTTATCTCATACTGGCGACTTATAGTCAAAAGCCAGGCCGGGTTAATAAACACTGGATGAATTATGATCATAAAGCATTATAAGCCTCATCAAATAAACCTCAAAAACTGTGGAATAAAACAAATGAAAAAACGAGGCTTTTCATGGGCTGCCAGGCCAAAAATCGAGTGCTTTCACGGGCCGCACAACCACTGAGTTAAACCTATATACAAACCTTATAAGATGGACCTCACATAACCAATCGTCGTTTTAACTTTGAAAAGTTCAGGGTCTGTATAAGATTGACTTGTCAAACATTCGAAGGGTCATTCCAGGAATACCTGGGCGGAGTGGCTTACTTAAAAAGGCAGGATAACCCGGGGTTTTAGGTGAATACACCTGGCTTTTAAGCCTATTACAAGGGTTATACAAACTCTTTGTTCTTTAGAATCAAGGAGGCCCCAAGTAATATTTTTGAGCTGTGCTCAAGGGGCACCTATGTTTGAGCTGTGATTTTGCAACAGACTCCCTTTGGTACCTTTAACCTGGGTAGCAAGCCCCCAAGTTTTTTTTCAGTTGGCTTATAAGCCGGTTCAAAGGGTAATCATAACTTCGCTCATAAGCCGGAAGCCCCCAAGTAACCAAAGACTAATTAAGAAAAAACGATAGAGGCCCTGCTTTAGCAGGGATGCCGGTTTAATATATACATTGTCAAAAATATGTACATCAGAAGAGCCAATGGCTCAGGTGTAGTAAGGCCGAAGATGAGCAATATTCCACGGCCGGCAAGTCTCTTCCTCCGACGTGCGTGAGTCCTTGTGGTCTCAAAAATCAATAAGGTAGTATGACCCGTTGTTTAGATTCTTGCTGACCACAAAGGGTCCTTCCCATGGTGGGGATAACTTGTGCATATCAGTCTGATCCTGGATAAGCCGGAGCACTAAGTTGCCTTCTTGAAAGGTTCTGGTCTTGACCCGGCGGCTGTGATAACGATGTAGATCTTGCTGGTAAATCGCCGAACGAGCCGCTGCGAGATCACGCGCCTCGTCTAACAGGTCAAGTGCATCCTGACGTGCCTTTTTATTATCAACTTCAATGTAAGCCGCCACACAGGGTGAGTCGTGACGGATGTCACAGGGGAGAACCGCCTCTGCTCCATAAACCATGAAAAAAGGCGTGTAACCCGTAGATCTATTGGGCGTTGTGTTGATGCTCCATAGCACTGAGGGTAACTCCTCTACCCAACAACCCGGCGTCCTCTGTAAGGGAACCATAAGCCAGGGCTTGATGCCTCTCAGGATCTCTTGATTGGCTCTCTCAGCTTCACCATTAGATTGGGGGTGAACCACCGACGATACATCAAGCCGGATATGCTCACGTTGACAAAATTCTTTCATAGCACCCTTGGAGAGATTAGTGCCATTGTTTGTTACAACGCTGTGTGGAAAGCCAAAACGGAAGATCACCTTCTTCATGAATTGAACCACCGTTGCTGCATCACACTTACTGACTGGCTCTGCCTCTACCCACTTAGCGAATTTATCAACCGCCACCAAGAGGTGGGTCTTCTTATCCTTGGACCTCTTAAAAGGTCCAACCATATCAAGCCCCCAAACTACAAACGGCCAAGTGATTGGAATCATTCTCAACTCCTGAGCCGGAACATGAGCTCGACGTGAAAACTTCTGACAACCGTCACATTTTTTGACCAAGTCCTCAGCATCAGCATGAGCCGTCAGCCAATAAAAACCGTGACGAAAAGCATTGGCTACAAGAGATTTAGAGCCGGCGTGATGACCACAATCTCCTTCATGGATCTCACGCAGAATCTCACAGCCTTCTTCAGGAGAAACACAACGCTGAAACGCCCCGGTAACACTGCAATGGTGCAGCTCTCCATTGACAATTGTCATTGACTTGGACCGCCGGGTTATTTTCCTGGCCAAGGTTACATCCTCAGGTAACTCGCCCAGGGTCATATATGCCAAATATGGAACTGTCCAATCAGGAATAATATGAAGAGCCGCCACAAACTGAGCTTCCGGGTCAGGAATAGCCAAATCCTCCTCTGTAGGTAACTTGACCGACGGGTTATGCAAAACGTCAAGAAAGACATTAGGTGGCACCGGTTTACGTTGAGAACCCAACCGGCTTAAGGCATCAGCCGTTTCATTTTTCCTCCGATAAACATGCTCAACTTGATAACCCTTGAAGTGACCAGCAATAACATCCACCTCTCGTCGATAAGCCGCCATGAGGGGATCCTTAGAATGCCAAGTACCAGAGACTTGTTGAGCCCCCAAATCTGAGTCACCAAAGCACCTTACCCGGCTTAAGTTCATCTCCTTAGCCATCCGAAGACCGTGGAGCAAGGTCTCATATTCAGCTGCATTGTTAGTGCAAGGGAACATCAAATGGAGAACATAACAAAATTTATCACCTCGAGGGGAAGCAAGCACAACTCTAGCCCCTGAGCCCTCCAATTGCCTGGACCCATCAAAGTGAATAGTCCAATACGTGTTATCTGGTTTTTCCTCAGGCATCTGTAGCTCTGTCCAGTCATTGATGAAATCCACCAGTGCTTGAGACTTGATGGCTGTGCGAGGCATATACTTCAAACCATGAGGCCCAAGTTCAATGGCCCATTTGGCAACCCGGCCTGTTGCTTCCTTGTTTTGTATGATATCTCCTAAAGGAGCAGAGCTAACCACAGTAATGTCGTGACCCTGAAAATATTGCTTAAGCTTCCGGCTTGCCATCAAAACCCCATATACAAGCTTCTGCCAATGTGGGTATCTCTGCTTGGACTCAATAAGCACTTCGTTGATATAATAAACCGGCCGTTGAACCGGATATTCCTTGCCTGCCTCTTTCCTTTCAACCACAATAGCCACACTGACAGCCCGGCTATTAGCAGCCACATATAACAACAGCGGCTCCTTATCCACGGGCGCAGCTAGGACCGGCGGCTCAGCCAGCTGCTTCTTAAGCGCCTCAAATGCCTCATTAGCAGTGTCACTCCAGACGAAGTCATCTGTCTTTTTCATCATCTGATACAAAGGGATGGCCTTCTCACCGAGGCGGCTTATGAACCGGCTTAGCGCCGCAATATGACCCTCCAGACGTTGAACATCATTGATACACGCCGGTTTAGCCAGAGAAGTAACGACTTTGATCTTCTCCGGATTAGCTTCAATGCCCCTGTTAGACACCAGAAAGCCCAAAAGCTTGCCCGCCGGCACACCAAAAACACACTTGGCCGGATTAAGCATCATCTTATAAACTCGGAGATTATCAAAGGTTTCCTTTAAGTCGTCTATCAATGTCTCCTTCTTTCTGGATTTCACCACAATATCATCCACATAAGCATGAACATTGCATCCAATCTGATTATGAAGACAATTTTGCACACATCGCTGGTAAGTCGCCTGGGCACTCTTGAGCCCAAAAGGCATAGACACATAGCAGAAGGCTCCAAAGGGAGTTATGAAAGCTAGGATAAGCATCCAAAAAACTCAAACGCTCACAACCCGCCGTAGCATCAATAATCTCATCAATACGAGGGAGAGCAAAAGGATCAGCCGGACAAGCCTTGTTTAAATCCGTGTAGTCCAAACACATGCACCAAGTGCCGTTCTTCTTAAGTACCAGCACCGGGTTAGCCAACCACTCAGGATGAAAAACTTCAACAATAAACCCAGCCGCCAAGAGCCGGGCTACCTCCTCACCAATGGCCTTACGCCTTTCTTCATTGAAACGACGAAGAAACTGCTTGACCGGTTTAAACTTGGGATTAATATTGAGAGTGTGCTCAGCGAGTTCCCTCGGTACACCTGGCATGTCAGAAGGTTTCCATGCAAAGATGTCCCGGTTCTCACGGATGAACTCGATGAGCGCGCTTTCCTATTTCGGATCCATATTAGCACTGATGCTGAACTGCTTGGATGAATCGCCAAGAACAAAATAACCATCTTAGTGTCATCTGCCGATTTAAACTTCAAAACCGGATCATGCTCTGTAGTTGGCTTTTTCAAAGACGTTATATCCGCCGGATCAACATTGTCCTTGTAAAATTTTAACTCCTCCGTTGCACAAACCGACTCAGCATAAGCCGCATCACCCTCTTCACATTCCAAGGCTATCTTTCGGCTCCCATGTACTGTGATGGTCCCCTTGTAACCCGACATCTTGAGCTGCAGATAAACATAACAAGGCCGTGCCATGAACTTGGCATAAGCCGGCCGTCCGAACAGAGCGTGATACGGGCTGCGAATTTTGACTACTTCAAAGGTCAATGTCTCTGACCTAGAGTCATGATCATCTCCAAAGGCAACTTCCAGAGCTATCTTACCAACAGGGTATGCCGACTTACCAGGCACCACACCATGGAAAACTATATTCGACGGTTTAAGATTTTTATCTGTCAACCCCATGCGACGGAAAGTTTCGTAATAAAGGATATTGATGCTGCTCCCTCCGTCCATGAGTACCTTGGTAAACTTATACCCTCCAACCTAGGGGTGCAACCACCAATGCTAGGTGACCCGGATTATCAACCCGGGGCGGGTGATCTTCCTGACTCCACACGATGGGCTGCTCAGACCAGCGCAAGTAACGGGGAACCGCCGGTTCAACGGCGTTCACTGCCCTTTTATGAAGCTTCTGATCCCGTTTGCATAAATTTGTGGTGAAGACATGGTACTACCCACTATTCAACTGCTTTGGGTTACTCTGATACCCAGATTGCTACTGCTGATTCCCCTGACCTGACTGTTGATGGTAGCCACCCTGATTGCCCTGATTACCTTGGAATACAGAACTAGGACCGCCACCGCCGTAACTCGGCCCATGAGAACCGGACCCTGAACCACCACCCGGTCCATGATTGTCTTGAAAAAGATTGGAATTTTTATACTCCTTCATGATGTAGCAATCCTTCCAAAGGTGGCCAGATGGTCTTTCTCGCGTCCCATGCCTTGTGCAGGGCTGATTTAGCATCTGCTCAAGATTAAAGCCTGACCCTCCGGCCCGTGGGGGCAATTTACCTTTACGACGCTAGCCATTATTCTGTGCGTTGGTGTTAGCCACAAAGTCCAAACTATTATCAGCTTTGCGCTTACCATTGCCTCCCTGATTCGCCGGATTATGCTGCTGTCCTCTGGTGCTGCTGCTCTTCTTTCCCTTTCCCGGCTTGTCATCATCAGACTCGGGGTCCTTGGTACCATCAGAGTCAGCGTACTTAACTAGAGCCGTCATCAGCTCTCCCATGTCATTGCAGTGGCGCTTGAGTCGACCCAACTTCTGCTTAAGAGGCGTAAACCGGCAATTCTTCTCCAACATTATGACCGCTGAACCGGCATTGATGCGATCCGATGAATGTAAGATGGTCGAAACCCGGCGCACCCAATGGGTTGTGGACTCACCCTCTTCTTGGACACAGGCATCCAGATCCACAATTGACATAGGCTGCTTGCACGTATCTTTGAAATTCTGGATAAACCGGGCCTTTAACTTGGCCCATGACCCAATGGAGTTGGCAGGGAGCCCCTTCAACCAAGTGCGAGCCGTTCCATCCAACATCAGGGGGAAATATTTAGCACATGCCGCATGACTAACATCTAGCAATTCCATGGCCATCTCATAACTCTCGATCCATGCTTCAGGAGGTAAATCGGCTGTATAGTTAGGCACCTTGCGATGGCCCTTAAAATCCTTGGGCAGACGCTCATTACGTATGGCCGGCACTAAACATGGCACGCCCAAATTCCTAAAGGTTACACCTGGCTCCACCGAAGTTGTCGGACGAACCGGAGAAGGTTGACGGGCCGCATATTGCGCCGCCAGCTCGGCCTCTCGACGTGCTCTACCTTGATCCACCACATTCTGAGCATCAGCACTACCGCCCGCCGGGTTATGTCCACGAGGCTGGTTATGGTTCTGCCCACTGCTTGACACAGCTGGTTCATCAATATGCCTACTGTAACTCCGGCTTGGGCGAGGGGTGGAATGAATCCGGCTTCGACTGTAAGAATAAGCCTGCTGCTGAACCAATGCTGTCTGAAGGAGCTCTCTAGCCCTCCGCATCTCAACCGCCATCGGAGACTCGCCATCAACCGGGATAGCCGCCAATCGTGACGCTGCAGCGATCATGTTATCCAAAGGGTTAGAGTAATGACCCGGTGGTGTTGGCATGAGTTGCGGCGGGATATTGTTCTGACGAGGCGGATTCGTGGTGCGCGGCTGAACCGGCGCTCCCGTCCCAGGCGCTTCAACCTGGTCCGCCACTAGCGGGTTACTGGTTCCTGCTCCTGGCATGTTAAAGAGGTTCCTCGCCTCGTAAACCGGTGGCAGGCTAGACTGATGCCTCCTCCTCATGACTTTGTTTGAAGCGTTCTGATCTAGCATCAGTCGGTAAGACTCCGACTGAATCCGCTGCGCTTGAGCATCCACCGTAACCTGCTCCGCAGCCATCCTGGCATCTTCAGCTGCCAGGTCTTCCTTAGCTTGAGCTATCTGATCTCGCAATTTCACGACTTCTGCATTATGCTGATCTTGATTATCCGGGTTAACCTCCGTCGTCAGCAGTGTTGCCAAGGCGTCTAGTAAACCGGACAAGACTTGAGCCGGCGGGCGCGCAGGGCCTCCTGCCCCGGCTACCGTCGCCGCTGCAGTTGAAGAGTGCTGCACTGGCTGCGTACCGGCCATGAAGATTGCAACCCGGTTCGGCGGCTCGTAGGGGTCCGGAATACTATCGCCATTGGAACAGCCCCCAAGCCGGTGGATGACTCGACATCAGAATAGACAACTGTCTCACTGTCAGATACCATGCGCTGGCCCCACGGTGGGCGCCAACTGTCGTGGAATAGTCACGGTAGATGTCCTAGTGTGAGGACTTAGTTGTGGAGCCATCGCAATGAGGTTAGTTTAAAGGGGTTAATCAGGACAAAGGACACGGGGAGTTTATACTGGTTCGGCCCCTTGCGGTGAAGGTGAAGGCCTAATCCAGTTTGAGGTGGTATTGCTAGGGTTTCGATGACCAGGGAGCGAATACGCTTAACTTGGCTCTCGATCTATTGTCTCTCTCCCTAAACCGCCGTCGGGTCATCCCTTTATATACACAGGTTGACGCTCGGCGGTTCACAGAATCCCGGCCGGCTCATAAACGTGTCCGGCTCGGTATCCACTCTTTCCTATCTTACAATACAAGTCATATACTTATGGCGGTTTACATCTATGGGCCCTAACTCGCCTTTGGGCTTTGGGCCTTCTTATTAAGTCTCCTTCGTAAGTCGCCATCTTCTATGTCTTCATGGGCTTCAATACAGGTAAATCACTATGAGCATAACCCGGCCCCTCCTGGGCAGTTTATACTCATTAGTTATATCCCCAACAGGCGGAGTACTGGAAAAGGGCTCCAGATGGGATCTCTCGAGAATAGAGGCTTACGGCAGCGGAAAAAGTATTTCGTGGACTCCCCTCCGGGTTTCTGGATTTCTGGGAATTTATAGCACTGGGATTAGGTCAAACGAAGGTGAGCTGGGCCCACACAGTACCAGGGCACGCCACCGCCCATGGGGCACACCCTGGTGCTGTGTGACCCCACCTTATCTTCTTTTCCTTCATCTCCAAGTCTGGAAGGTTCCTTATCTCCAGAAAAAATCCTCCAAAAGTTTCAAGGCATTTGGACTTTGTTTGGTACTGATTTCCTGTAAAACCAAAAATAGGCAGAAAACAGGAACTAGCATTTGGCACTAAGTTAATAGGTTAGTCCCCAAAAATGATGTAAAGTTGCATAAAAACATATATAAAACATTCAAGATTGATACTATAGTAGCATGGAACAATAAAAAATAATAGATACGTTGGAGACGTATCAAGCATCCCCAAGCTTAACTCATGCTCGTCCTCGAGTAGGAAAGTGACAAAACATATTTTTGATGTGGAATGCTACCCAACATATTCAGGAAATTTCTTTTCTTAGCATAGACATGTGGACTTATAAGATTCAAAACAATAGTCTATAATTTGACATGAAGACATAAATACTCAAGCATATCAACAAGTAACCATGCCTTTCAAAATAACAATGCTAAAGAAAATTATCCCTAGCCCATTATGCTCAAACATTGATCCATTCATGAAACACACTTGAATATCAATCATATCCCATGCATACATATGATCACATGACCCCCTAGTTGGTGATTTTTAAAGAAAAGGATGAGACTCAAAATAAAATAAAAATTGCATAAAAGTAAATAGAAAGGCCCATCGCAGAGGGAAGCATTGATTTGGAGAGGTGCCAGAGCTCAAGGTTTTAAAAGAGAGATGAAAAATTTATTTTGGGAGGCATGCCCTTCCTGTCAACGTCGCGACCGAGATTTTTCAATATCTTCCATGCTAAACAAATTAGTGGTGGTTCCCAAATGATAAAAGTAAAGTTTTACTCCCCCATCATCATTCCATGGTCCGAGGCTTAAATGAGAAATCGAGTGCCCTTCATTCCAATAACAGTCCGAGGGAGTTTGTTTTCCACCTTTCCTTTTCACAATCCATGGCTAGCCGTATTCACGGGTGCCTTCCATACCAACACTTTCCAAGGAAATTTAAATTTATTTCAGGACTAGGCATCCCTTTTACCGCCCATCTCGTGCAATGACAAGTGAATAAACACTCATCTTGAGAATAACCCACTTAGCATGGAAGATACTAACTGCCCCCTGTCGCTTCATGAGTGATCCAGGCACACAAAAGAGAAGTTAATTTTGAAATTTTTTAAGAGATGGCACATGCAAATTTACTTAGGACGGCATTGAAATACCGTATATAGGTAGGTATGGTGGACTCATATGGCAAAACTGGGTTTCAGGTGTTCGATGCACAAGCAGTATTCCCGCTTAGTACAAGTGAAGGCTAGCAAATAGATTGAGAAGCGACCAACTAATAAACCATAATGATGCACAAGCATACATAAAACATAACTAACACCGAATAATGCACCACAAGTAGGATATAATTTCATTGCATAACTATTGACTTTACGTGCATGCATAGGGAATCACAAACCTTAACATCATTATTCTTACTAAAGCAAAATTACTCACTAACATGACTCACATATCATCATCTTCATTTCGCAAAACTATTGCTAGGAATCAAGTTTTTCATGTCCAATGATCTTTATGCAAGTTTTTATATTATCCCTCTTGAATATTCATCACAAAGGGACCAAACTTGCTTGTACAAATTACCATAACTATTTTCAACTCACAAAAAGATATAAGTGAAGCATGAGAGCACATTTCTTCAAAACTTCTAGCATTCTCAAAAAGATATAAGTGAAGCAAGAGAATAAATTTCTACAAAATTTCTAGCATAACAACTCTCAAAAAGATATAAGTGAAGCAAGAGAGTTCATGTGTTTCTCTAAAACATAACCACCACCATGCTAAAAAAGATTTAAGTGAAGCACTAGAGCAACTGCCTAGCTTGAAAAGTATAAGTGAAGCACAAAGAGCAATTCTAACAAATCATGATAACATGTGGCTCTCTCAAGCAAATGTGTTCAGAGGTGATGATTGTGATAAACTAAAAAGCAAACATAGCAAAGACTCATATAATACAAGACGCTCCAAGCAAAACTCATATCATGTGACGAATAAAAATATAGTCTCAAGTAAAATACCGATGGTCGTTAGAAGAAAGAGGGGATGCCATCCAGGGCATCCCAAAGCTTAGATGCTTGAGTCTCCTTGGATATTACCTTGCGGTGCCTTGGGCATCCCCAAGCTTAGGCTTTTGCTTCTCCTTATTCCTTCATCCATCATGATCACACCCAAAACATGAAAACTTCAATCACACAAAACTCAACAAAACCTTCGTGAGATCCGTTAGTATAACAAAACAAATCATTACTCTAAGTACTATTGTAAACCCATTCATATTCTATTTTTGCATTATACCTACTGTATTCTAACTTCTCCATGGCTTATACCCCTCGATACAATCCATAGTTCCATCAAAACAAGCAAAACAATGCATCAAAAACAGAATAGTCTGTAGCAATCTGAAGAAAAGCCATACTTCTGTAACTCCAAATTTTTTGAAAAATTAGGATAACGTGGGAAATTTGTATATAAATACTGTGTAAAAAATTCAGAAGATTTTGACGCTCTGATTATTTTATAAAAATTCTGGACTGGTCACCAAAGTTTCTGTTTTTGCACATAATCAAGTCAACTATCAACCACACTTTCCCAAAGGTCTTACTTGGCACAAACACTAATTAAAATATAAAAAGAAACTCAAAACAGAAGCAAATATTGTGTAAACAAAAAACAGAAGGAAAAAGCAAAAAACCAAATATTACTTTGTTCATTGGGTTGCCTCCCAACAAGCGCTATTGTTTTACACCCCCTACCTAGGCATAATGCAATACCGCAAGTATTGTCATCCATGGATTTGAATCCATAGGTGGCCCTCATTATAGATTCATAGGGTGGTTTAATTCTTGTCCTCAGGAAGTGTTCCATGCCTTTCTTCAAAGGAAACCAAAACTTTATATTTCCCTCTTTCATATCAATCACCGTACCAATGGTGCGTAAAAACGGTCTACCAAGAATCAAAGGACAAGACGGATTGCAATCAATATCAAGAACAATAAAGTCCATGGGTGCATATTTACTATTTGCAATAATGAGAACATCATTGATCCTTCCCAAGGGATTTTTAATAGTAGAATCCACCAAATGCAAATAAAGAGAACACTCATCCAAATTGGTAAAACCAAGAACATCACAAAGAGATTTTGGAATTGTGGAAACACTAACACCCAAGTCACATAAAGCATTGCACTCATAATTTTTGATCTTGACCTTGATAGTAGGTTCCCACTCATCATACAATTTTCTAGGAATAGAAACCTCTAACTCAAGTTTCTCTTCCAAAGCTTTCATTGAGGCTTCCACTATATGTTTAGTAAAAGCCTTATTTTGTTCATCCGCATTTGGTGAGTTAAACAAAGATTGCAACAAAGAAATACATTCAACCAAAGAACAACAATCATAATTAAAGGCTTTACAATCCAAGATAGTGGGCACATTGCTAGCTAAAGTTTTTACCTCTTCAAACCCACTTTCAACAATTTTAGCATCAAGATTTTCACCCTCCAAATCATGGAGACGCCTTCTATCTAAAGTTGACTCTTCTTCAATCTCCTTGTCAACAAGTTTAACATTACTAAACAAAGAATCAATAGAAGACACACCAATCATCTTAACATCCTCATCATTATTGCTACGAAAATTAGTAAGAGAGGCTTTTCCTAGCAATTCCCGCTTAGCATTCAACATAGCGGTTCTCTTCTTACTTTCATCTATAGAGACATACATAGCCTTAATGGACTTATTAATATCAACTCTCAGAGACAAAGATTTCACCTTGAGATTTTCCACATCAAGAGGAATTCTATCAATACTTCTAGACATATCATCAATCTTGTTCAAGTTTTCTTCTATTGAAGTGTTGAAACCTTTTTGAGCATTGATAAATTCTTTAATACTACTTTCAAGATCAGAGGGCACCCTATGATTATTATGATAAGAATTACCATAAGTATTGCCAAAACTATTAGAGGAATTTCCAGGAAAATGCCTAGAATTGAAATTACCTCTATAAGCATTATTATTGAAATTGCTACGAAACAAAATTCACATCTACGGGGTCACTATTTTGCTCAATCAAAGTAGACAAAGGCACATCATTAGGATCAATAGAAGCATTCTTACTAGCAACCAATTTCAAAAGAGCATCAACTTTATCACTCAAAGTACTAATGTCCTCAGCAGAATTCACTTTCTTGCTAGTAGGCGCCCTTTCGGTAGGCCATTGAGAATAATTAGCCATAATATTATCAAGCAATTTAGTAGCATCACCCAAAGTAATTTCCATAAAAGTTCCACCCGCGGCGGAATCCAAAAGATTTCTAGACACAAAATTCAAACCACTAGATTTTTTTTGGATAATTATCCACAAATTCAAACCATGAGTAGGGCAATTTCTCAACATCAATTTCATCCGCTCCCAAGATTGTGCAACATGTTCATGATCAAGTTACTTGAAATTCATAATCTGATTTCTGAGAGAAATAATCTTTGCGGGAGGGAAATACTTAAGTAATAAAAGCATCTTTGCATCTATCCCAAGAGTTGATTCTGTTACGAGGCAAAGAAGAAAACCAAAATTTTGCACGATCTCGCAAAGAAAAAGGAAACAATTTCAACTTCACAATATCATTGTCCACATCTTTTTTCTTTTGCATGTCACACAACTCAACAAAAGTGTTGAGATGTGATGCCGCATCCTCATTAGGACTTCTGGAAAATTGATCTTTCATGACAAGATTCAATAAAGCGGCATTAATATCAAAAGACTCCGCACTAGTGGCGGGAGGAGCAATAGGAGTACTAATAAAATCATTGTTGTTGGTATTGGAAAAGTCACACAACTTGGTGTTCTCTTGAGACATGGTGACCAAGCAAATAAGACGGCAAGGAAATAAAAAGCAAATGAGAAAACGGCAAACGAAGAAGGCAAACGAGGAAAATAAATATTTTTGTATTTTTGTAAAACTTTTTAGAAGTGGGGAAGAGGAAAACAAGAGGCAAACGGCAAATAAAGTAAATGCAAACATAAGTGTTTTGAGTGTAGGTACTTGGTAATGTTGATGATGTCTCCCCGGCAACGGTGCCAGAAATTCTTCCTGCTACTTGTAATCTGTGTTGGTTTTTGTCCCCGAAGAGGAGAGGATGATGCAGCGCAGTAGACTAAGTACTTCCCTCAGTTCTGAAACAAAGGTATCAATCCAGTAGGAGAACCAAGCAATACCACGTAAACAGCACCTGCAAACAAAACACAAACCCTCACACCCAATGCAAACGAGAGGTTGTCAATCTCTCGACAGTCGAATAGCGAGATTAAAGGTATATGATAGATTGATAGATTGAAACTAAAATATAAAATAAAATAAAAGATAAAAATATGCAGCAAATATTTTTGGTATTTTGGTGTACAAAAACAAGCGATAGATCCTATGATAAAGGTAGACCCGGGGGCCATAGTGTTCACTAGAGGCTTCTCTCAAAGAAAATAGCATACGGTGGGTAGACAAATTACTGTTGCGCAATTGATAGAAAAGCAAATAATTATGATGATATCCAAGGCAATGATCATGTATATAGGCATCACGTCCAAATCAAGTAGACCGAAGCGATTCTGCATCTACTACTATTACTTCACACATCGACCGCTATCCAGCAGGCATCTAGTGTATTAAGTCCAAAAAAGAACGAAGTAATGCTTGAAGAACGATGACATGATGTAGTCAAAATAGATGCTAACAAGAATTCATCCCAACTTTTTATCGTTAATGGCAACAATACATGCGTGTCAACTCCCCTTCTGTCACTAGGACTGAGCACCGCAAGATTTAACCCATCACAAAGCACCTCTTCCCATTGCAAGAAAATTCAATCTAGTTGGCCAAACTAAACCAAAAATTCAGAGAAGAAATACGAGGCTATAATAATCATGCATAAAAGAGATCAAAGAATACTCAAATAAATCATGGATAGATCTCATCATAAACTCACAATTCATCGGATCCCAACAAACACACCACAAAAAGTCATTACAACGGATAGATCTCCAAGAACAACGAGGAGAACATTGTATTGAGAACCAAAAAGAGAGAAGAATCCATCTAGCTACTAACTATGTACCCGAAGGTCTATGTTAAACTACTCACGCATCATCAGAGAGGCAGCAAGGATGATGTAGAGCCCCTCCGTGATGGATTCCCCCTCCGGCAGAGTACCGGAAAAGGTCTCCAGATGGGATCTCTTGAGAAAAGAGGCTTGCAGTGGCGGAAAAAGTATTTCGTGGACTCCCCTCTGGGTTTCTGGATTTCTGGAAATTTATAGCACTGGAATTAGGTCAAACGGAGGTGAGGTGGGCCCACACAGTACCAGGGCGTGCCACCCCCCTGGGGCGCGCCCTGGTGCTGTGTGGCCCCACCTTATCTTCTTTTCCTTCATCTCCAAGTCTGGAAGGTTCCTTATCTCCAGAAAAAAATCTCCAAAAAGTTTTGGGGCATTTGGACTTCGTTTGGTACTGATTTTCGGTAAAACCAAAAACATGTAGAAAACAGGAACTGCCACTTGGCACTACGTTAATAGGTTAGTGCGCAAAAATGATATAAAGTTGCATAAAAACATATATAAAACATCCAAGATTGATACTATAGTAGCATGGAACAATAAAAAAATAATTAATACGTTGGAGACATATCAAGGACCCTCTCTGCTGCATCCGCGGCGTGGCTACACATCTGTGCTGCTTCCGTTGCGCGGCCGGACCAGTCTGCTGCATCAACAGTGTGGCGGGAACTCTGTGCTGCTTCGGCGGCACGGCGGGACCTATGTGCAGCTTCGGCGGCGCAGTGGGACATGTCGGCTGCTTTCGCGGCGATGCGGGACATCTCTCGTGCTTCCGCTTCCATGCTCACCTCTCCATGGTAATTTCTCGACACAGAACTCATGCGGGACATGGCAGACGCAAGGAATGACGATGAAAGACTTGTTTGTTTTCGTTGATGAGGAATTGCGGAGGAATGTGCAGTCATCTTGGAGTAGGTAAGTATTTATAACCTAGTAATACACTGCAAAGCGGGAAACCGTTTAGGTTTTGATCGGTGTGAACAGATTTGCAATTAAACATAGCATGGTAATTTGGAATGTGACGGGAAGCAAGCTCAAAATTTATTGACGGTTCTAGTTTTGAAGTGCGGCACGATTCCCGGATGGCGTAACGTGGGCATGCATTCTCGGATGCGTATGTGGCATTTGCATCATAGGATGCACCGCAATCGGCGATGTCAGCACACGACTTGTTCCATCAACCGTGCATGCTCGTTATTACCATCACGCACGTTTCTTTTAATTAGAATGTGTGCCCATCTAGCGCACACACCTTGATCTGTCTGACCGTTTCTATTTGTTGTGGCTAATCACAAATAGGTCATCCGTGTGAAGTGTATGCCGTCTATGTCATACTCCTTGATCTGGCTGACGGTTTCTATTGTTTTCGCTCATCAAAAACAGTTCATCCGAGTGAACTGTATGCCGTATATCACACACACCTTGAACTGGCTGACCGTTTCTGTTGTGTTGGCTAATCACAAACAATTCATCCGAGTAAACTATATGCCCTCTATCGCACACACCTTGATCTGGCTGGCTATTTCTGTTGTGTTGCCTCATCACAAACAGTTCATTCAAGTGAACTGTATGCCACACATCACACACGCAACTATAATCTGAATTGTGTTTGATGACTCTGCCATCGCAAACATTTCTTATTATTTTTTATGGTTTTATTATAGCACCGTTTGCGATTAGTGCATCACACACAGTTTTGTCGAAGGGTCTCTGATTGTAGTGTTGCGTTAGCAGCATCCTGCAGTAGTGAAACCTTTGGGTAGAATAAATGATGTGCTTATTCTTGCTAATAGAAATTATGTACCCATTGATTTCATTGTGCTTGATATTGAATGCAATTTGTCTTGTCCCATATTATTTGATAGGCTTTCCTACGAACTATAGGTGCTATTATTGACATGAAAGAAGGCAATATAAGATTTCAGTTTCCATTAAAGAAAGGGATGGAACACTTCCCTAGAAAGATAATTAAGCCACCTTATGAATCTATTATGAGGGTCACTTATGGGATAAATTTGAAAGATGAGAATACTTGAAACTATGCATTATGCCTAGCTAGGGGCATAAAACAATAGCGCTTGTTGGGAGGCAACCCAATGAATAAAATAATTTTTTGCTTTTTCTTTTTGCTCTTGTGTGTTTACATATATATATCCTCTGTTATGATTATGTTTTTATTTTTTAAATAGTGTTTGTGCCAAGTAATACCTTTGGGATAGTTTGGATGATAGTTGACTTGATTCTGTGCAAAAACCACTGTTCAAAATATCTTCCGATTTAGTGATTTATCGTTCGATTTATCGCTACTCTTGGGGTGACCGATAAGATTATGCCTTATCTTCACCGTTTACCGTTTGGGTCGATTTATTGCTATGACAAGCGATTTATTAGGAATCTACCGATAGATCGAGCCTATTATAGCACTATGTTTGCAAAAACTATGTTTATTTGCATTTTGTGGACCTTGTTACGCAATGTGTATTGTTGTCCTATTTTGTTTGTCATTATACGAGCATTCAAAGGCTAGGAATCAAGGTAACACTTCTGTCCAATATTGTTTTGGTGTTGAATATAGCATATTTTGGTGTTGGGAACATGTGATTTGCAAAAATTGGCCGATTAATAGTCCACCGATAAAATCAATTAATCATCCGATTTCCGATTAATCTCTAATCCCCAGCTGACCGAGATGCTAACGATAAGCGATATCCTCAACATTGGAAAAAACAGAAACTTTTGCGTCTAGTGCACAAATTCTTAAAAATCACTGGAGCGTCAAAACCTTCTGAATATTTTACACATGATTGATAAACAAATTTCCCATGTTGTCCTAATGTTTCAGAATTTTTGGAGTTACATAAGTATAGTCATTATTCAGATCTTTATAGAGTGTTTTATTTTAGACAGAATCTGTTTTTTGTTGCATAGTTTGCTTATTTTGATGAATCTATGGATTGTATCGGGGGGTATGAGTCATGGAGAAGTTAGAGTACAGTACCCTTATGTGACGCCCCCGGCCCGATCGTGCACTAATCATACACGCAAATGCACACGATCAAGCCTAAGGACTCATGGGAATATATCACAACACAACCCTAAAACATAAATAAAGTCATACAAGCTTTATATTACAAGCCAGGGGCCTCGAGGGCTCGAATACATAAGCTTGTGTACAAGCGTCAGCGGAAGCATCAGATATTTAAGTATAGATATTAAAAGAGAAACAGAAAGGCCTTTAGAAAGGCGGGGCAAAATAAAACACTACGATCGAAAGGCGCAGGCCTCCTGCCTGGGACCCTCCGATCCTACTCCTAGTCGACGGCAAGTGCGAAGCAGTAACCACCTGCGGGGTAGTAGTAGTAGTCGATCGTCGGCGGGGTAGCTGTCTCAGTGGCTCCGTCATCTGGCCACAACAAACTGACATGGGGAAGAAGAAAGCAAAGCAACCGTGAGTACTCAGAAGTACTCAGCAAGCAAGGATCTACACTACATATGCAACATTATCAAAGAGTGGCTGTATATGTGGACTGGGCTGCAGAAATGCCAGAATAGAGAGGAAAGCCTAGTCCTATCAAAGACTAGCATCTTCAGCGGTCTTGCAGCAATAGAAGAGAGTAGAACAGTACAATATAATGTAGCAGTATCATTAAGTCTCAACCTCACCCAGAGATCCTTTCTCGACTCCCTGCGAGAAAGCAATCCCAGAGCCATACAGTCATCAACCTCGTCCTGAGATCCCTTCTCGACTCCCTGCGAGAAGTAATCCCAGAGCCATATATCCAGGTATCATCTCACGGTCTAGTTGTGTCGATCGGGATACAACTCTGAGTGTCCTTTACCGTAGGACCGGCTATCGATAGATGTGTTCTTCCCTGCAGGGGTGCACCAACTTACCCAACACGCTCGAATAACTCTGGCCGGACACACTTTCCTGGGTCATGCCCGGCCTTGGCCAAACGATACATCGCAGCCCTACCTACAGCTCAGCAGAGAGGTCCACGTCGGTCTACATCCTAAGCGCTCAGGGGTCTTGGGCCGTCGCCCTGTGCACTCCGGGTAGTTGCGAGCAGGGTGGATACCAGCGCCAACGGCACGATCCGACCCGGCCACAATGCTGAACTGGACGTCTGACAGAACTGTCGGTTGATGCTACGATACAGAACGCCCATACTATGCCCACGTGATGGTTAGTGCTATCAGGCCAGAGGCCTGCTCGGATCAAATATCCAAATCATTAGTGGACTAGGGATTGTGGTAACGAGCAGAGACTCACGAAAGATGTGACCCCGTCGCCCCATCTCGAGGACTTGCTACAAGGGCTAAGAATGCCCGGCCACACCTCGTATTCATCACTCGGGCACCATCCAGGTCAACCCGTCTCCACAACACTCGCCACTTAGGCTCACACGGGTACCCCTCAGGGTCGACCCGCCTTTCCAAGTAACAGTGTAAAATCCAAGTATCCGTGTGTCCATAACATCAGGGGAATCCGAGGTATCACCCTCGTTGGATTCCTACTTGATGTATCCGTCAAGGTGAACTCGGAGGAATCACCCTCGAGGTTCACACTTGAAGTGTTGCGTGACAGGGTCGTATCGGCAGTGGAGAAGGAGAAATCACCCTCGATGACCACGACCAATTATCTACCCTACAAGGTTCACATCAGAAGTGCTGACGAGGTATCACCCTCGGCACTCGATAGTAACCCAGTAGTGTCGTACAACTAAGGGGGGGTGATGTGCGGTGCCGAGGCCTGTCTTCAATCCCGTTGATCGGGTCTTCTGATAATCCAACGGGGTAGTAGGGATAAGTGGGGTCACTGATAGGTCTCTACCCAGCCTAAACTAAGCAGTTTAGGATAAGCAGGTAAGGTATCAATAGCAGGTTACACTAAACAGGCTATGCATCAGAATAGGTAAAGCAGTAGCAGCAGCAATTCTAATGCAAGCATGAGAAAATAGAATGGGCGGTATCGGGATGATCAAAGGGGGGGCTTACCTGGTTGCTCGGCGGCAAGGGCAAGGTCGTAAACAGTGGCGTCGGGCTCCGGAGCTGTGTTTGTACCAGGAACTACGTCGGGGTCTAACGAGAGAGAATAGGGGCGAGGTAACAATAAATACAAGCAAACAGATGCAACACGATGCATGTCATGGCAATACGCAGTGCTAGGGGTAGTCTAACGCAGTACTACACGTATCAGACGGAGCGGGAGAATATCTGAAGATATTTCCCGGGTCTTGGGATTTATCGGACAAACGATCCGGAGAGGGAAGTTCCATGTTCATCATGCTAGGAGCATGTGACAGATGAAAGGAGGGCATATTCGGATTCGTGGGATTTTTCTGATCAATTTTCATATATAAATTATTTTCATCGGAGTTACGGTTTAAAAGATATGATTTTCTAAAGTTTTTATTAATTTCTAGAATTTATTTAATTATTTAAATTCGAATTATCCAAAACAGTGTAAAGTGACGTCAGCATGACCTAAGCATGACATTAGCAGGTCAACAGGGGCTGACCAGGGTCAAACCAGATAGGTGGGGCCCACATGTCATACACTGTGGCTTTAACAGAGGGGTTAAATTAATTAATTGGGTTAATTAGCAGGTGGGGCCCAGCAGTCAGTGACAGGTTAGGCTAATTTAATTATTTTTATTAACCTAATTAGTTAATTAGGCACCTGACAGGGGGGCCCATATGTCATAGACACAGGGAGAGGGGCCCCACCAGTCAGTGACTGGGCAGTGCCCAGTCAGCCAGTTGACCAAGTCAACTGTTCAACTGGGGCTGGCCTGGCCCACTGGCCAGTGACCCTGACTGTGGCCCCAGCTGGCCAGGTCAGCTCCGGCGACCGGAGTTGCTCCGGTGAGCTCCCGACGTGGCGGAGGGGCTAGGCCAGCGGCGGAAATCGCGCACAGGCGACCAAATCGCGCGTTTTTGGGCGCGTTCGAATGGCCGTTCCATCCCGCGTTGATCTACGGCACCAAAACGAGCAGGGGAGGCCGGCAGGGCCGCCGGCGTTGAGCCGTGGCGGCGGTGGTCCTCGGGCGAACTTGGATACGGCGATCCCAGGCACGGCAGGCAGCGGCAACGGGCGCGTTCGACTCCTACGGCGACGGTGAGCACTACTGCGAGCTCAGGCGAGCTCGACAGCGGCCACGGCGATGGCAATGCCAACGGCGGCGGAGCTTCATTCGGGCAACCATGGCACGGCGGCTACGGTAAGCTAGCGAGCAAGCTAAGGGCCAGGGGAGGGAGGAGAGGCTCACAGCGAGGTGTAGCCGAGCAAAGAGTGCGTGAGGACGGCTTGACGGTGACGAAATCGGCGACGACGTGCGGCGGCGATCCGAGGAAGAAGACGGCGGCGTGGGGCGATGCAGGGCTCCCGAGGCTCGGGCTTGTGGTGGAGGAGGACGGGCTCGTCGCGGCGGAGCTGCTGGATAGGCTACGGAGGCGAGAGGTGGGCTGTGGCCGCGGCTAGCCGGCGTCCATGGCGGCGGCGGCGTTCGGGAAGGAAGGGGGCAAGCGATGGGGAGGGGAGGAGGCGAAGCAGGAGCGTCCAGGGGGAGAGGGGCCTCCCTGTTATCCATCCATGGCGGCAGGGCAAAAGATCTGGCACGAGGGGGGGCCTGGACGCGCGCGCGCTCGCCTCTGCTCGACAGCGCGCCTGCGGCGTCAGGAGGTAGGGGAAGGGGGGCTAGTTGGGCTGGGCCGCCACTGTAGATAGTAGGCCTAAGTGCACAGTAGCTTTAGGCCTTTTCTTTTTTTTCTCTTTTTCTTTTCTGTTTTGCAAATCATTTGGGCACTAAATGGTTTTTGTAAAATATGAGACCTAGCCCATAAATCACAGTGCATTGTATGCCACTGCAATAAAATGGTTTTGAGTACAAAGGTTTTCATTTGGGATTTTATTTAATTAAAAAGGTATTAAATAGTGATGTTTTACTGCTGTTTGAGTCAGTTAATTAATTTAGTGAATGTTGGTTATAATTTTAGAATTGTCTCTGGAATATTTGCTATTTAATGAACAATTTAGTTTCTGGGTTTGGACAACTTTTATTTTCACTTTAAGTTTGAATTTCCATTTAAGTTGAATTTTGAAAAGAGATAGGTTACTCATGATGATTAAGCACTGTTGATCATGATGACATGGCATAATCAAGATGGGTGATTACTGTGGCAAACCACTGGGGGTGTTACACCTTATGCTAATTTTAAATATGAATCAATTAACTACTGCACTTATAGTACAAGATTTATTTTTTATACTAATGGATCTCACGAGGATTCTGTTGACTTTTGTGTGCTGAAGTTTTCAAGTTTTGGGTGAGATCATGGTGGATAAAGGAATAAGGAGAGGCCAGAGCCTAAGCTTGGGGATTCCCAAGCCACCCCAAGGTAATATTCAAGGAAGACTCAAGCATCTAAGCTTGGGGATGCCCCGGATGGCATCCCCTCTTTCGTCTACAATCTATCGGTAACTCACTTGGAGCTATATTTTTATTCATCACATGATATGTGTTTTGCTTGGAGCGTCTTGTGCTATAGTTTATTTTCTTTTGTTTGCTTATTAGTTTTTCACAATCATCTTTGCTGGACATCCCTTTTTGAGAGAGACACACATTATTCGGAATTTGTTAGAATACTCTATGTGCTTCACTTATATCTTTTGAGCTAGGCAGTTGCTCTAGTGCTTCACTTATATCTTTTAGAGCACGATGGTGGTTATATTTTAAATAAATAGTTGCACTCTCATGCTTCACTTATGTCTTTTTGAGAGTTTAATAAATAGTAATGGCAATTTTCATGTGTTAAAAGAATGGTCTTGATATGATAGGTATCCAAGGGGGATATAATAAAAACCTTCATGTAGATCACTAAGAATGAAGTGTGTGGTTAATTTTATTAATGTCGTAATATGAAAGGGTATAGGTTCATGATCATTGGTTAGTAGAAATATCGGCATTAAAGTTTGTTATGACATATTCACCTAAATATTAGTCGTGGCATGATTACGTAGTTGGAGCATTTATAGGTCTGAAATGAAAACGTTGTGTGCTGTTACAATCGAGGTCGCCCGATGGTTAACTCCTAGCAACCCTCCTCCTAGGGTCAAGCGGTGAAATACTTTGCTTCGAGGTCTAAGTAGACTTTTGCAATAAGTATATGAGTTCTTTATGACTAATGTGAGTCCATGGATTATACACACTACTATCTTTCCGCAATTTGCTAGCCTCTTCGGTACTGTGGCATGCCCTTTCTCACCTCGAGAGTTGGCACAAACTTTGCCGGTGCATCCAAACCCCGTGATATGATACGCTCTTTCACACATAAACCCCTTATATCCTTCCTCAAAATAGCCACCATACCTACCTATCATGGCATTTTCATAGCCATTCCAAGATATATTGCCATGCAACTTCCACCATTCCGTTTATATGACACACATCATCATTGTCATATTGCTTTGCATGATCATGTAGCTAACATATTATTTGTGGCAAAGCCACCGTTCATCATTTTTTATACATGTTATGCTAGATCATTGCACATCCTTGTACACTGCCAGAGGCAATCATATAGAGTCATATTTGTTCTAGTATCAAGTTGTAATTTTGAGTTGTAAGTAAATAGAAGTGTGATGATCATCATTATTAGAACATTGTCCGATGTGAGGAAAGGGTGATGGAGGCTATGGTTCCCCCACAATTCGGGAAGAGACTCCGGAGGAAAAAAAAGATGCCAAAAAGAGCCCCCAAAAAAAGGGAAAAAAGGGAAAGAAAAAAGGAAGAAAAAAATATAGTTAATGAGAGAAAAAGAGAGAAGGGGCAATGTTACTATCTTTTGTTTCCACACTTGTGCTTCAAAGTAGCACCATGTTCTTCATATATAGAGAGTCTCATATGTAGTCACTTTCATATACTAGTGGGAATTTTTCGTTATAGAACTTGGCTTGTATATTCCGATGATGGGCTTCCTCAAATGCCCGAGGTCTTCATGAGCAAGCAAGTTGGATGCACACCGACTTAGTTTTTATTTTGAGATTTCATACACTTATGGCTCTTTAGTGCATCCGTTGCATGGCAATCCCTACTCCTCGCATTGATATCGGTTGATGGGCATCTCCATAGCCCGTTAGTCTGCCTAGTTGATGCGACACTTTCTTCGTTTCCTTTTTCAAGCTTTGAAACCTATCACCACCTTCTATTCCACCTAGTGCTATGTCCATGGCTTGCGCTCATGTATTGCGTGACAGTTGAAAAATGTTGAAGCGCGTTAGAAGTATGATCCAATTGCCTGGTTTAACACCGAGGTGCTCACTATTTATATATTTGCAATGAAGATGGAGCCATACCATGATTAATATGAGAAAGTGAGTAGGCATAACACTCATTAATGATTGTATATTTTGAAAGTTTAATGATTGTGCTTCTTATATCCATGGGTATTATTGCGTTGATATTGTTAGTTCATCGCTTCATTACTTATATGCCACAAAGAGATTACATAATTTACATGTTGGGTAGCATTCCACATAAAAAATTCTGTTTTTATCATTTACCTACTCGATGACGAGAAGGAATTAATCTTGGGGATGCCTGATACATGAGGGAGTCCTGGACTAAGGGGTCCTCGGGCGTCCGGCCTATTCCTTATGGGCCGGGCAGGTGGGCCACATGGGAGGCCGAACTATGAAGCGATCCCGTGACCGGACAGGAGATCTTCAGTGCCTTGGTGTGCCCTCCAAGTCGAGATTAAAGAGTTTGCATGATTGTTTCTTCCCTATAACCGACCATGTGTAACCCTAATACCCCTGGTGTCTTTATAAACTAGAGGGTTTAGTCCGTAGAGGCCAGAAGAAGAAGGACCATTCTACTCGCCTAGGGTTTAGTTCATCTAATCTTGTGGTAGATCGACTCTATAATCATCATATACACTCCAATATAATCAAGCAGGACATAGGGTTTTACCTCTTCGAGAGGGCCCGAACCTCTGTAAACATCGTATCTTTCGTCCCTTGTTCCCCATTGATCCAAGATCCACAGCTCGGGACCCCCTACCCGAGATCCACCGGTTTTGACACCTACGTCGGCGCTTTCATTGAGAGTTCTGCTGTGAGATCACCAAAGGATCGATGGCTCGCCTGATCATCAGCAATAGCATCAGCTCTGGGGATACCTTCGTCCCCGGCCAACTCTTCGCATTCGGCAGCATTATGTTGCACGCCAACCCGGCCGGTCGTCTAGACCAGGTCGACAACTTCGCCCCTGATCACCGGATCAGGTTCGGTAGCTTGGAATACATCACCGACGCTCGGGGCGACCTAATCTTCATCGGGTTCTCAGCCTCGCCTGAGGCTCCCGAAAATACTAGAGCCTTGACTTCAGGATCTTTCTCCGACCTAATCTCGGGGTCGTCTCCCATCGCGGATCCGGCTTCAAGCCTGGATTTGATCCTCGCGTTCGAAGATCGGGAGTCAATCCTAGCTGGACTCACCTCTCTTATTCCTGATCCGGCTTCGAGCCTGGACACGGCTTCGGCGTCTGGACTCCAGGAGTCAGCCCTGGCCGGACTTGCCCCTCTCACCGCTACACCGGAGGTCGACTCCGAAGAACTCCCGGATACCAATCCGATTAATCTCGTTGTGTTAAACGAGATACTAGATTGGATCCAGACGATGACCATCACCGATGGCCCGCCCACGACCTATGCTTCGTTCAGTCTAGAGGCCAGCCACAGGGAATTTTGCATCCCACCCACCACCCACTTAGTAGCCTCTGTCGAAGATTTAACCGACATGCTAGACTATGCTTATTACGAAGCCGAAGACATGGATGAAGATGTCGAAACCATGTCCCGCCCCGCCCCTCCTGTCATCGAACGGTGGGCGGCCACCTCCACCTATGATGTCTACATGGTGGACACCCCCAAGGAGAACGGCGACGGCACTCCCAAACAAGATGGTGATAAGCCCGCTGAGGAGCCGCCCAAGCGCCGACGACCACGTCGACGGTCCAATAGGCATAGGGGCAAGGAAAGCAATACAGCCATTGCGGAAGAAGACACCCCGGACAACATGGACGACGTCGGCGACCTCACCGCCCCCGAGCAACAGTTGGATGGCTCGGAGGGGCTGGAGGGCCAGTATAACCCCGAAGACCCCAATGATTCCGAGGACAGCAACTACCTTCCACTCTCCGAAGAGGACACCAGCCTCGGAGCCGAGGATTTCATCATCCCTGAAGATCCGCTAGACCAAGAAAAGTTCAAGCGGCAACTCATAGCCACCGCACGAAGCCTGAAGAAGCAGCAGCAGAAGCTGAAGGCCGAACAAGACACCCTCAACGACAGGTGGACAAAAGTCCTAGCAACCGAAGAGGGGTATGGCTATGAACGGCAGACCAAAAGGTACCCTAAACGGTGGGTACTGCCACAATTCGACGACGAGGCCCTTGCGCCCGCACCGTCGAGGTACACGCAGGTAGACTAGCCCGATCGCCCCCCTCGAGCACGGGACAGGACGGCTAGAGAAGCCGAATACCCACCTGCTCCCCCTCGCCATAAAGGCAAGGAGGCAGCACAGCCAGAATACCAATAGGATCTATGCCATGACCTGGACGTTCGAGCAGGCCATACGAGATCTATCTATGAACCAAGAGGGCACACTCCCGCTGGACGAGACGGATACCAAGCTTGGTGTGACCGGAACGATAGAGTTCGGGAACAACAACGGACTCAGATGACAGCCGATCTAAGGTGCGACGTAGCCCGAATCAGGGGCGCTACTCACCCGATGTGTTTTATGGATGAGGTGATGTGGCACCAGTTCCCCGAAGGGTTTAAACCCATAAACATTGAACAATATGACGGGACAACATACCCGGCCGTGTGGATCGAAGATTTCCTTCTCCACATTCATATGGCTCGAGGAGATGATCTCCACGCCATAAAATACCTACCGTTAAAGCTCAAGGGGCCAGCCAGGCACTGGTTGCACAGCCTTCCCGAAAACTCCATAGGGAGCCGGGAAGAGCTCGAAGATGCCTTCCGAGCTAACTTTCAAGGAACTTATGTCCGGCCTCCGGATGCCGATCACCAGAACCATGTGGTCCAACAGCCCGGATAGTCAGCCCGGCAATTTTGGAATCGGTTCTTGACCAAAAAGAACCAAATCATCGACTGTCCGGATGCCGAGGCAATTGCTACATTCAAACACAGTATCCGCGACAAATGCTAGCTCATCAACTCGGCCAGGATAAACCGAGAACGATGTCAGCCCTCACTTCACTTATGACCTGCTTTTGCACAAGCGAAGACAGTTGGTTGGCTTGTAGAAGCAACAACCCAGAAGACCCCCGTACCTCGGAAGTCCGGGACAGAAATGGGAAACCACGGCGCAACAAAAATAAGCGCCGTCACAATGGCAGTGAACCCGAGGATACGGCAGTAAATGCTGATTCAGTAACTCCAAATCCGGTCAGCGGAAGAAACCCTCTAAAGGGAGCAGGGATGGCCCGACCACACTCGAGAAACTCTTGGACAGGCCTTGCCAGATACATGGCACCTCGGACAAGCCTACTAACCACACCAACTGTAACTGTTGGGTGATCAAACAGGCCGGCAAACTCACAGCCGAGGAGCAAGGCAAGGGCCCCCGCAACGACGACGACGACGAACCTCGCGGGGTGAAGAATGGAGGCTAGAAACAGTTCCCTCCTGAGGTAAAAACGGTGAACATGATTTACGCCACGTATATACACAAGAAGGAGAGGAAGTGCGCACTCCGGGACGTCTACGTGGTAGAGCTAGTAGCCCTGAAGTTCAATCCGTGGTCGGCATGCCCGATCACCTTCGATCGCAGAGACCACCCGACCAGTATCCATCATGGAGGATCAGCGGCCCTGGTTCTCGACCCCATTGTCAATGGGTACCACCTCACCAGAGTCCTTATGGACGGAGGTAGCGACCTCAACCTGATTTATTCAGATACATTGAGGAAAATGGGAATCGATCCATCAAGGATCAAATCCAGTAACAACACCTTTAAAGGGGTGATCCCAGGCGTCGAAGCCCGCTGCTCGGGCACTTTAACCATGGAAGTGGTGTTCGGCTCGCCGGACAACTTTCATAGCGAAGATTTGATCTTCGACATTGTCCCTTTCCGCAGCGGCTATCACGCACTCTTAGGGCGAATGACGTTCACTCATTTCAATGCCGTCACCCACTATGCATACCTGAAGCTAAAGATGCTCAGACCTAAGGGCGTCATTACAGTCAATGGTAACACGGAGCACTCACTCCGGACCGAGGAGCACACAGCGGCTCTGGCAGCCGAAGTTCAACCCGGTTTCGATGGGCCGAAGTATCCGCCTGCCGTCAGGGCACGCGAGACAAGTAAATGGGCCCGGGCCACATCTCAGGCTGAGGAGCCTCCTTGCATCCAACGTAAATAGGGACGTGCGCTGTCAGTGTCAAAACCGGCAGATCTCGGGTAGGGGGTCCTGAACTGTGGATCTTGGATCAATGGGGAACAGGTGACAAGGGGCACAAAGTTTACCCAGGTTCGGGCCCTCTCTAAGAGGTAAAACCCTACGTCCTGCTCGATTATATTGGATGATGACGATGATTACAAGAGTTGATCTACCTCGAGATCGTAGGAACTAACCTTAGGTGGGTATGCCTGTAGTTGTTCTGCTATCCTCTACGGACTAAACCCTCCGGTTTATATGGACACCGGGGGTCCTAGGGTTACACATAGTCAGTTACAGAGAAGGAACAATCACGCCAAGGCGCCTACTCTTGCCTTGAAGGACACGTTAAGATAACAAAGATTCCTATCCGGACACGGGGTCGACCTTCTGCTTCGTCTTCAATGCGGCCCAACAGTTCGGCCCATACCAACTAGGCCGGACACTCGAGGACCCCCTAGTCTAGGGCTCCCTCAGTATCCCCCGAACTAGCCTGCACTGACGATGTATCCAGAACCCGTACTGTCTTTTGCTTTGCAAGGCGAGTTCCTCCCTTTTCCGAATACCGAGTGGGCCTACTGCAACAAAGGGTTCCATATTCGGATTCGAACTATTAGTGTAACCCTGACCTCGAAGGCCAATCGTCCAAGTGGGAACAACATCTTTTCCCTGACAACTTTTAGCAAAGGGCCGTATCTGGTCTTAAACACTGAACGGTTGTGCGCACTTGTTTCGCGGTTCGAGGATAGGCCTTCATCGGCACATCCCATCGATGTGGAGATCGTGCCCGCCCTTTACGGGATACTATCAATGATTTTGGTTACCCCAACCGTGCATAACGCCATGATTTTATCAGGAAGAGGCGAGGTCTGCAGCGCGGTAAGGGGACGCTTGGTATTTCAACAGCTTATAAGAAGAGGAAAGGCGGCCCTTTTCACCCCACGCTCCAATCTCCTCACCCTTGCCACCAAATCCTTCAGAGCTCCAGCGCCCAAAGCTTACGCTCTCCTCTTGCAACTTCTGCCGCTTGACCCTGGCCATATATGGTTCCAAGGGCAAGTGGGAGGCTTCGTCCGTCACCAATCGTGACATCGAGGACCTCAAGCGCACCGGCTACTTGTCGGCCAACATCGCCCACCGGCCACCGGAGAAGGACCAGATCATCCCCACGCCGAAGCCTGAGGAGAGGGTGATATTTGTCCCCCACTTCTTCTGGGGACTCAGTTTCCCACTCCACCCCTTCGTCTGGGTCTCATGTTCTTCTACGGGCTAGATTTCCATGATCTAGCCCCAAACTCTATCCTCCACATCTTGGCCTTCATAGTCATCTGTGAGGCCTTCCTGCGGATCCAGCCACACTTCGGCCAGTGGCTGAAGACCTTCAACGTCAAGCCGAAGGTGGTCGACGGCCAGCAAGTGGACTGCGGAGGGGCCATGGTAAGCAAGCTTACCCGTGTTGTGTGGCCGGAAGGCACCTTCATCGACACCAACAAAATATGGCAGAATGAGTGGTTCTATATCACCGAACCCAGCAACCCAACATGGGCCGTAGCACCTGCCTTCAGATCCGGACCCCCTATGAGGCTCACCTCATGGAATGAGAAGGGCCTCGAATGGGGGTCACAAGCCGAGGTGAAGGTGCTCCAAAAGCACGTCTCCAATATCGTGGACGTGAAGACAGCACTGACCAATGTGGTCCAGGTAATTCTCCACTGCCGTCTCCTGCTATGCCAGCTTCGGGCGTCCCCAATGTGGGACTGTAAGCCCGAAGATCCCAAGACTGTGCAGCACTTCTACGGCACCATGCACGAGAATCTGTGGAAAGTGCTGTTCAAGTCCCAGAAGGACTGGCCGGCAGAGAATGAGGACATCGGGCTGGACGCCACCACCCCTGCCAAGGAGGTAATCAAGTTTCATCCGTATTCTAATCCGGACATAAATTATAGTTCGGCAACCATTCTAATTCTTTCTACTGACTGCAGAACTGGCTGACCAAAGTGGAGCGGATCAACAGTCTGGCTCCGCTGCCCGAAGACCCCAGGACAGCTCTGCTGTCCAAGATGTTGGTACCGGCGCCTTACAAGGCGCCCGTAAAGAAGCCGAAGAAGAAGACGGGGGAGGCCAGAGACGGCCTCCACTCAAGGGGTCCTCCGGAGACTAAGTCCGGAGAGACCGAAGCCCCCTCGACCCACGCTGGGGAGGAGGAGGAAGATGGGGAGGAGAGCGACTCCTCCCATGCGAAGAAGAGGGCGGTGTCCAAGGACGTCGAGGAGGTCAATCCTCCCGCCCCGAAGAAGCAGTGTAGGCCCAAGCTAATCCTGTCTGACAGCTCGGATTCCGATGCGAAATCCATAACATCTAAGGAGGTTCCTAAATGGAACACCAGGGTCAAGCCTCAGGCTGCAACATATGAGTCTGAAAACCCTTTCTGGCACTTTATTTATTTATTTAGCTTGTTGCTTGACCAATCATATGTCACATTGCAGCCCTCCGTGTGAGATCCCTAACGACCACCTATCGGAGGGGGACTCTCCACCAGCCAACCTGGCGTAGAGCGGAACAGCGTCGTGCTCCCTGCCTCCCACGGCTACAAAAAACACCGAAGAGGAGCTATCTCAAAAGACACCACCCGGCCAGGAGATGGAGTGCGGGGATGATGAGCCCATGGCCGAGGTACATACCTCGGCTGCCGAAGACCAGGGGGAGAAATCCCCTCTGGCCAGCAAAGGAGGGGAGCCCGGCCAGTCGAGACTTTCCCCGAATACCGCTCCGGAGCTCTCCAGGTCTCCGGAGGCAATGCCTCCGTCCCCTACTAGAGGGAGGATGAGGGTTCCGTCCCCGGCACAGCCTTCTACCGAACAGGCGGCGACCGGGCGACCGGACTCCCTGGAGGAGGCACTGAACAGTGCCTCCATCATGGAAGAACATCGTGCCCTGATGGGCATGGTGATGAAGAGAATTCAATCCGCCAGCAGTGGGTTGAAAGAAGCTTTCGACGGCCTTCTAACAGGCTTGGAGGTGAGTGATGTAATGCATTGTTATTACTGGAAAATAAATTGTTACGTCTGTCTTTATATACAAAGTAGCCCCCGAGACTCTGCCCGGTTTGGAAGAAACCGGACAGAGGATTGACAATCATGTAGCTCGAAGTCTTAGTGATTTTATCTTGATATTACATGCTTCCACACTGGCTGCAGCTTCTAATGCCGTGGAGCTGTCCGAACTGAATCGGCAGCTCCCAGCCACTGATGAGGAGCTCGACCGCGTCAACAAGCGTTTCGAAGAGACGCAAGGTAAACGTGTCCGAAATCTTAATGTTCAGAAATTATTTATAGTTCGCAGGTTTAGACCCTGATTAATTATGTAATCGTTTATTATAGCCAGCGCCGCGGAGGTCGAGGGCCTCAAGGCTGCACTGGAGGAGGCCAAGTAGGAGGCTGCGGCTGACAAGGCGGCCGCTAAGAAAGCGGCTGCCGATCTGTTGGCCAAACAGAGTGCTCGTAGCCAACATGAGGCGCGAGTGGCCGAGGTTGAGCAGGAGCTGAAGGATGCCATCACCAAGTGTGAGGTTCTTGAGCAGAAGGGTTCGGACCAATCCACCGAGCTCTCCAAGATTGCTTAAGGTGTTACTCTGTTTTATACATAATACTCTAGATGCATGCTGGATAGCGGTCGATGAGTGGAGTAATAGTAATAGATGCAGGCAGGAGTCGGTCTATTTGTCTCGGACGTGATGCCTATATATATGATCATTGCCATGAATCCATCATAATTATTCGCTTTTCTGTCAATTGTCCAACAGTAATTTGTTTACCCACCGTATGCTATTTGTTCGAGAGAGAAGCCTCTAGTGAAAACTATGGCCCCCGGGTCTATCTTATCATATATAAAAACAAAAACATACCTTTCTGCAATTTATTTACTTTTATTTTAATCAGTAGTTTAGTTTATCTATTTATCTCTATCAGACTTAATCCTTGCAAGTAACCGCTAAGGGGATTGACAACCCTCTTATTCGTGTTGGGTGCAAGTCTTTGCTTTTGTTTGTGTAGGTGATGTTCACTGGATTTTGTCGTGGTTCTCCTACTGGATTGATAACCTTGGGTCTTAACTGAGGGAAATACTTATCTCTACTATACTACATCATTCCCTCCTCTTCGACAAAATACGAATGTAGTCTACAAGTAGCAATCCTCGATGAATAAACCGAATCCCATGAAGAATAAGTCAGATTGAAAGTGCAACTAATCCCTGGGTGGTTTTGGTAATTTATAACAACATATATCTCATTGAACTAATAGCCTTTCAAGATTAATATTTCAGGAAAGTTCAATGAATGGCATGGCATGTGTTGAAGATGTGGAACCCCTCAAAATGCTAAGGACACACATTGGCAAAAGCTCAAGACTCTTCATCTTTATTTTAGTGATCCAAGATCACATTGAGTCCATAGGAAAGCCAATACTATTAAAAGGGGACGGGGTGTTGCTTAACAGCTAGCTTGCTCAAAGTGCTTAGTGATATGCTCCAAAATCCTCAACCACCTTCTCCATCCAAACTTGTCAAAATCCTAAACACCAACTCGGCCTCACCGATTCTTTCTATCCAGTGCCACTGAGTTCATTTGATTAAGCCATAGCCAGAAACCCTAATAGATCGGTCACACCGATATGGCTTTCGGTCCCACCGAGATGGTTCTGCAAACTCTCTGTTGCCTATTGCATTTATTTTGGTTTCACCAAAATGGCAATCAGTCCCATCGAGTTTGCTTTGCCAACTCTCTGTAGCCCAGTTGTTTTACTTCGGTCTCACCGAGATAGAACAATTGGCGCCACTGAGACTCAATGTTGCCATAGCCCTAGCACATCGGTCACACCGAGATGTTTCCATCGGTCCCACCGAGATTCCTAACGTTCACATTATTGAACCAGTCGGTCTGACCGAGTTCTTTGAATCGGTCTCACCAAGTTGGGTCAGTTGTGTGTAACGGTTGGATTTTGTGTGGAGGCTATATATACCCCTACACCCACTCTTTCACGAGAGAGAGAGCCATCAGATCATGCCTACACTCATACCTACCTAGATCTGAGAGAGAACCACCTGCTCATGTGTTGAGATCAAGATAATCCATTCCTACCACATAAATCTTGTTCTCTAGCCTTTCCCAAGTTGCTTTCCACTCAACTTCTTCTTTCACCATAGCCAAATCTGTGAGGAGCTGTTTGAGTGTTGGGGAGACTACATTTGAAGCATTTGAGCAAGGAGTTCATCATCAACACACCGTTTATTACCTTTTGGAGAGTGGTGTCTCCTAGATTGGTTAGGTGTCACTTGGGAGCCTCCGACGAGATGTGGAGTTGAACCAAGGAGTTTGTAAGGGCAAGGAGATCGCCTACTTCGTGAACATCTACCCGAGTAAGGCAAGTCCTTCATGGGCGATGGCCATGGTGGGATAGACAAGGTTGCTTCTTCGTGGACCCTTCGTGGGTGGAGCCCTCCGTGGACTCGCGCAGCCGTTACCCTTCGTGGGTTGAAGTCTCCAACAACGTAGACGTACGATAGCACCACCCATCGGAACCACGCCAAAATTCTTCGTGTCTTCATTGTGTTTGCTTTCTCCAAATCCCTTCCCTTTTACCTTCATATGCAATGATTTACTTTCCGCTGCCACACTCATAGAATTGCATGTGTAGGTTGATTGCTTGCCTTGTGCTAATTGCTAAAATCTGCCCACAACTTAAAATTGGGAAAAGGATAGATTTTTTTATGGGCAAGGTGTCTAACCACCCCCCCCCCCCCCCCTCTAGACATACTTTCGATCCTGTAAGTGGTATCAGAGCTTTGGTCTCCGTAGCCTTGATTTCCATTGCTTTGGTGATCATAGCCTTGGTTTCACAACCTAGGAGAGTATGGCGTCTAGTGAGGGTAATTATCACCGTGGAGGTCCATATTTTGATGGTACAAATTTTGCTAGTTGGGAACATAAGATGAAAATGCATATTCTTGGTCATAACCCCACCATTTGGGCAGTTGTTCGTGTTGGCTTGCAAGATGAATTCTTTGAGGATGGCAAAGAACCGGATCGTGAAGCAACCGCGGAAGAGTTGAAGATGCTACAATATAATGCTCAAGCTTGTGACATTCTCTTCAATGGTTTGTGCCCCCAAGGAATTCAACAAAATCAGCCGCCTCGAGAATGCAAAGGAAATTTGGGATACTTTGGTTGATATGCACGAGGGTACTGAGTCCGTCAAGGAATCTAAGTTGGATGTGCTTCAAAGTCAACTTGACAAGTTCAAGATGAAGGATGGTGAAGGAGTCGCTGAAATGTACTCTAGGCTAGCTCTCATCACAAATAAGATTGCCGGCTTAGGAAGTGAAGAGATGACCGACAAATTCATCATCAAGAAGATCCTTAGAGCTTTGGATGGAAAATATGATACCGTGTGCACATTGATCCAAATGATGCCAAATTACAAAGATCTCAAGCCCACGGAAGTGATTGGAAGAATTGTCGCTCATGAGATGTCTTTCAAAGATAAAGAGGAGCTACACAACAAATCAAGTGGTGCTTACAAAGCCTCAACCAATGCTCCCACAAGTTCAAGTGACAAGCTAGTCTCAAATGAGGAGATAAGTCTAATGGTGAAAAGATTCAACAAGTTCTACAAGAGCAAAGCCAAAGAAAGAAGCTCTAGCTCAAGACACTATGAGAAGAGATCATCAAGTCATGAACGAAATTGATATAATTGTGGAAGACCCGAACACTATTCCAATGAGTGTACGGCACCTCACAAGAAAAGAGAAGAGTCACCAAGAGGAAGATATCGTAGAGATGAATCACCTCATAAGGAGAGAAGGAGTAGAGAAGATCATTATGAACGAAGATCCTCTCGAACAAGCAAAGATTCGGAACGGAAGGACAAGTCATCCAAGAGCTATACAAGAAGAAGACATCAAGCTCATATTGGTGAATGGGTCTCCGGCTCCGACTCCGACAACTACTCCGAGAGAAGCTACCACTCCAACTCCGAAGGCACTCAAGATGAAGGTGTTGCCGGACTTGCTCTAGTGTCATCCAACTCCTACGACATATTTGACTCACCAAATGAAGGAATTGGAGGATGCTTCATGGCAAGAGGTCCTAAGGTATCACACCCCGAATACTTTGACTTTAATAGTGATGAGGATGATTTTCTTGGTGATGATGATCTACTTGTTGACAATGCTAGTAATGTGAGCTATAATGAAAATGCTAGTAATCATGATAATCAAGAGGAAATGAATGACAATGCTATGAAGGAGATTGAGCGCTTGACTAAAGAACTAAATGCTCTTAAGTTAGCTCATGAAACAACTCAAGAAGATCATAGAGAACTTCTAAGAACCCATGAGAAGCTACGCTTCGAGAAGCTAAATTTAGAGCAAGAACATGAGTTTCTTAAAGCTATCAATGACGATCTTCGAAAGAAGAGTTCCTCATATGTTGCCAAACGTTTACTGTTGTCTACTTATATGCCTCAAGTAAAATCTAGCAATAAGAACAAGAAAGATTCTTCTTCTAGTAGTAACAATAATCATGTTAAATCCAATATTGTTGCTTCTAGTAGTTCTCTTGATTCCATTAATGATTCTCTTAGCCAAGTTACACTTGAGCAAGAAAATAGCTTATTGAAGGGAATTATAGAGAAAGGTGTTTACAAGAGCCTTGCTGGAAGTAAACAATTTGAGGAAATTGTACGCAAGCAAGGAAGGCACCGGAAGAATCAAGGTGTTGGTTTTGAACGAAAGTTCAATGCCAATGGAGTTGAATGGGAAGAAAATCAATACCCAAAGATGAAGTTTATTCCTCAACAAGAGAAGTATGACCCCACTTCTTTTAAGGGAACACAAGCTCAAGATGATCTTCCACCACAAGACCCCAACCTAAAGGGCAAGGATAAGCTTCAAGAAGAGTGATTCATTTGAAGAAGCTCCTAAGGCCATGGTCAAGTGGGTTCCCAAGACTACATCAAGCTCTACTTCATCAAATTCAACTACAACTCCAAGGATTCCCATCAAATTGATGTGGATCCCAAACAAGAAGAACTAGAGAGTTCTTTGAGGGTGACTTCGCCAACATTATTCACTCATACTCATATTGGCAAGGACTTGTGCAATCAACTTTCACATCTTGCACTAGTTCATGAAGTCACAAACCCTCTTGTTAGTAAGACAAGGGACAAGGTAACCAAATGCATTCATGGACATCATCATTTGTGCAATTCACTCTATGTCTATGGATATACTTGTATGTTCCTTGTGTGGGACTAACCCATGTAGGTATTGAAAGTGCAACATTCCAATGGATAGCTCCAAATGATCTACATCAACAATTGAGCATCCACATCTTCACTATCTACATGAAGTCATCATCGACAAAACCCAAGGTTAGTTCATCCCTCTTTGGGGGGATATCACATCTAGGGGGAGCTTTACTCTAAGAATTGAGCTAAAGCAACTCTAATGATGTGAACACATTAATGCTTTATGTAAAAGTGGCAACCCCACTTGTGCTTAAACGATGAGTATGACCTATGATCAAATGTTCTCATTTGACTCCTAAGTAAATATACTCATATATAGATGACCTAGTCATCGCCGAATTGATTGATAGATGCTAGAATTGTTTGTGCATGCTTTGACACATGTTTTATTTGCTATCTTATTGTGTGAGCATGTTGTATGCATAATTTCTTCATTCGAGGACATCCATTTGTAGTTATGATTGTTTGATTTTTATTGGCCAAATGGATGGACAAGAATGCCTAAGTACTCCCTCTAGCTATCTATGCTTTTTCTCGTCTCAAACTCTTTTCATGCTACATCACAAAGTTTGAACAAGTTCATTTCGGACTCTTCGAGTGAGGAGCACTCGGAGCCACCGATCCGTCAAGGGCTTAACTTCCAAAACCTCTTAATGCCTTTCAGTCAGACCAACTCACTCCTATTTGGTCTCACCGAAATCATTAAGTTGATCTAGTTTTCAATCTCGGTGCAACCGATTAGAACCATTCGGTCACACCGAGTTGCAGCTATTGCCAGCAGTTTTGCATCTCGGTGCCACCGATCAGTTCCACTCGGTCACACCGACAGCGCTTGGGTACTTATACTCTGCGTGCCCGTATGGTTGAAAGCTCTTCAAACCGCACGAGCCCGCGCCCCAGCACTGTCGCTCGTGGTGTTCGAATCGTCGCCGTCATCGCAAGTGACCCCCTGCCGCTGGTCTCCACCGCTGTCAACAGGATTCTCGTCACCATAGCAAATCCGCCACCAAGTTAGGGTATGGATTTGACCCTTTGTGCTTTCCTTAACTCCGATTCTTGCACAAAGTACAATGCCCATGTTCTTCCCACGTATGAGATTGATCTATCCACTAAACAAATTCCTTAGAATAGATTTGATGCAAAAACTTAGGGTTAGGTTTCCGCCGAATCCATCTCGGACCGACCGATCTGAAGATCTCGGTCTCACCGATTGGCTCTGGCCATTGCACTAAGTACAATTCGGTCTGACCAAAACCTACAAATCGGTGTGACCGAAAGCTCAGTCTCATTGAAACCCTAGCATTTCAGTGTCACCGAACTGCAACTCGGTCTGACCGAGGTTGTGTGTTTAGACATTGTGTGTGCTTCGGTATCACCGAAACTTTCATATCGGTAGATCCAAAATGTTTTATGTAGAAAGCTAAAGTTAAGTTTTTGTCTGAATATTTTGCAAAAAGATGCTGCACTTTGTGATACTCATCTACTCTATCTCAACCCCATCCATTCACAGGGCCTGCTCAGCAACATGTCAACAGACAGTGACAGTCAGAACAGATCTGAGGAAGAAGTAAGCCTGAGTGAGGGCTCAGACAGCTATTATGAGGGGGAGAGAAGTTCTCCTGATTTGCCAAAGGCAGCCACAAGGTCCAGAAAGAAGAAGAGATCCTCAGACAGTGACGATGATGGTTTCCATCCTACAGAAGCTGTCCCCAAGAAAGTTGTTGTCAGGAAGTAATATGGAACAGCTGCAACTTCACAACCTGCTGCCAAAGAGAAAATAGCAGTGAGGAAAGTGCCACAGTAGAAGGCAAAAGCAACTCAGTCAAAGGAAACCATGACAATTACTCTTGAACAGTCTGAAGGAGAGGAAGGTGATGCCTCAAAGAGAAAGAAGAGAGCAAGAAAGACCACAGCCACTGTTCTTGGAAAGACTTCCATGAGGGAAGATGATGAAGAGGAGGAGGAAGTGTTGGAAATATGCCCTAGAGGCAATAATAAAATGGTTATTATTATATTTCCTTGTTCATGATAATTGTCTGTTATTCATGCTATAATTGTGTTATCCGGAAATCGTAATACATGTGTGAATACATAGACCACTACATGTCCCTAGTAAGCCTCTAGTTGACTAGCTTGTTGATCAATAGATGGTTACGGTTTCCTGACCATGGACATTGGATGTCATTGATAACGGGATCACATCATTAGGAGAATGATGTGATGGACAAGACCCAATCCTAAGCCTAGCACTAGATCGTGTAGTTCGTTTGCTAAAGCTTTTCCAATGTCAAGTAACTTTTCCTTAGACCATGAGATTGTGCAACTCCCGGATACCGTAGGAGTGCTTTGGGTGTACCAAACGTCACAACGTAACTGGGTGGCTATAAAGGTGCACTACGGGTATCTCCGAAAGTGTCTGTTGGGTTGGCACGAATCGAGACTGGGATTTGTCACTCCGTGTGATGGAGAGGTACCTCTGGGCCCACTCGGTAGGACATCATCATAATGAGCTCAATGTGATCAAGGAGTTGTTCACAGGATGATGTGTTACAGAAACGAGTAAAGAGACTTGCCGGTAACGAGATTGAACAAGGTATCGGTATACCGACGATCGAATCTCGGGCAAGTATCGTACCGATAGACAAAGGGAATTGCGTACGGGATTGATTGAATCCTCGACATCGTGGTTCATCCGATGAGATCATCGAGGAGCATGTGGGAGCCAACATGGGTATCCAGATCCCGCTGTTGGTTATTGACCAGAGAGTCGTCTCGGTCATGTCTACGTGTCTCCCGAACCCGTAGGGTCTACACACTTAAGGTTCGATGACGCTAGGGTTGTAGGGAAAGTTTGTACGTGGTTACCGAATGCTGTTCGGAGTCCCGGATGAGATCCCGGACGTCACGAGGAGTTTCGGAATGGTCCGGAGGTGAAGATTTATATATGGGAAGTTGTCATACAGTCACCGGAATAGTTTCGGGGGTTATCGGTATTGTACCGGGACCACCGAAAGGTGTCCGGAGGTCCACCGGGTGGGGCTGATTTACCCGGGAGGCCTAATGGGCTATATATGGGAGGGAACCAGCCCCCTAGTGGGCTGGTGCGCCCCCCCCCCCCCCCAAGGGCCCATGGCGCCTAGGGTTGGGAAACCCTAGGGGAGGGAGCCTTCCACCTTGCTTGGGGGGCAAGTTTCCCTCCCCTGGCCGCCTCCCCTCCCCTCAGATTGGATCTGAGGGGGCCGGCCCCCTCTCCTCTTCCCCCTATAAATAGTGGAGGGGTGGGAGGGAGGCCATACCTGATCCCTGGCGCAGCCCCTCCCCTCTCCAACACCTCCTCCTCCCGCGGTGCTTGGCGAAGCCCTGCAGGAATACCACGCAGCTCCAACTCCACCACGCTGTCGTGCTGCTGCTGGAGCTGTCCTCCCCAACCTCTCCTCCCCCCTTGCTGGATCAAGAAGGAGGAGACGTCTCCGCTCCGTACGTGTGTTGAACACGGAGGTGCTGTCCGTTCGGCGCTCGGTCATCGGTGATTTGGATCACGACGAGTACGACTCCATCACCCCCGTTCTCTTGAACGCTTCCGCTCGTGATCTACAAGGGTATGTAGATGCACTCCCCTCTCTCTCGTTGCTAGATGACTCCATAGATTGATCTTGGTGATGCGTAGAAAATTTTAAAATTATGCTACGATCCCCAACAGTGGTATCATGAGCTAGGTCTATGCGTAGTATCTTGCACGAGTAGAACACAAAGTAGTTGTGGGCGTCGATTTGTCAATCTTCTTGCCGTTACTAGTCTTATCTTGATTCGGCGGCACTGTGGGATGAAGCGGCCCGGACCGACCTTACACGTACGCTTACGTGAGACAGGTTCCATCGACTGACATGCACTAGTTGCATAAGGTGGCTAGCGGGTGTCTGTCTCTCCCACTTTAGTCGGATCGGATTCGATGAACAGGGTCCTTATGAAGGGTAAATAGAAATTGGCATATCACATTGTGGTTTTGGCGTAGGTAAGAAACGTTCTTGCTAGAAACCTATAGCAGCCACATAAAAACTTGCAACAACAATTAGAGGACGTCTAACTTGTTTTTGCAGCAAGTGCTTTGTGATGTGATATGGCCAAAGGATGTGATGAATGATATATGTGATGTATGAGATGATCATGTTCTTGTAATAGGAATCACGACTTGCATGTCGATGAGTATGACAACCGGCAGGAGCCATAGGAGTTGTCTTAATTTATTATATGACCTGCGTGTCATTGAAATTCGCCATGTAATTACTTTACTTTATTGCTAACCGTTAGCCGTAGTAGTAGAAGTAATAGTTGGCGAGACAACTTCATGAAGACAAGATGATGGAGATCATGATGATGGAGATCATGGTGTCATGCCGGTGACGATGATGATCATGGAGCCCCGAAGATGGAGATCAAAAGGAGCAAAGTGATAATGGCCATATCATGTCACTATTTTGATTGCATGAGATGTTTATCATGTTTTTGCATCTTATTTGCTTAGAACGACGGTAGCATATATAAGATGATCCCTTACTAAAATTTCAAGAAAGTGTTCCCCCTAACTGTGCACCGTTGCGAAGGTTCGTTGTTTCGAAGCACTACGTGTTGATCGGGTGTGATAGATTCTAACGTTCGAATACAACGGGTGTAAGCCAGATTTACACAGCAATACACTTAGGTTGACTTGACGAGCCTAGCATGTACAGACATGGCCTCGGAACACAAGAGACCGAAAGGTCGAGCATGAGTCGTATAGAAGATACGATCAACATGGGGATGTTCACCATTGATGACTAGTCCGTCTCACGTGATGATCGGACACGGCCTAGTCGATTCGGATCATGTAATCACTTAGATGACGAGAGGGATGTCTATCTGAGTGGGAGTTCATTACATAATTTGATTAGATGAACTTAATTGTCATGAACTTAGTCTAAATGTTACATATCTATCTTGTAGATCAAATGGCCAACGCTAATGTTACCCTCAACTTCAACGCGTTCATAGAGAAAAACAAGCTGAAAGACGATGGTAGCAACTATGCGGACTGGGTCCGTAACCTGAGGATTATCCTCATAGCTGCCAAGAAATCATATGTCCTTGAAGCACCGTTAGGTGACCCACCTGCTCTCCCAGCACTGCCAGACGATTTGAACGTTTGGCAGACACGCACCGATGATTACTCCTTCGTTCAGTGCGGCATGCTCTTCAGCTTAGAACCGGGGCTCCAAAAGCGTTTTGAGCATCACGGAGCATATGAGATGTTCGAAGAGCTGAAAATGGTTTTCCAAGCTCATGCCCGGATCGAGAGATATGAAGTCTCCGATAAGTTCTACAGCTGTAAGATGGAGGAAAATAGTTCTATCAGCGAGCACATACTCAAAATGTCTGGGTTGCACAGCCGCTTGTCTCAGCTGGGGATTAATCTCCCGGATGACGCGGTCATTGACAGAATCCTCCAGTCGCTTCCACCTAGCTACAAGAGCTTTGTGATGAACTTCAACATGCAGGGGATGGAAAAGACCATTCCTGAGGTATATGCGATGCTGAAGTCAGCGGAGGCAGAGATCAGAAAGGAACATCAAGTGTTGATGGTGAATAAAACCACTAAGTTCAAGAAGGGCAAGGGTAAGAAGAACTTCAAGAAGGACGGCAAGGGAGTTGCCGCGCCCGGTAAGCCAGCTGCCGGGAAGAAGTCAAAGAATGGACCCAAGCCTGAGACTAAGTGCTTTTATTGCAAGGGAACCGGTCACTGGAAGCGGAATTGCCCCAAGTACTTAGCAGATAAGAAGGCCGGCAATACCAAAGGTATATGTGATATACATGTAATTGATGTGTACCTTACCAGCACTCGTAGTAGTTCCTGGGTATTTGATACCGGTGCGGTTGCTCATATTTGTAACTCAAAGCAGGAACTGCGGAATCAGCGTAGACTGGCAAAGGACGAGGTGACGATGCGCGTCGGGAATGGTTCCAAGGTCGATGTGATCGCCGTCGGCACGCTACCTCTGCATCTACCTACGGGATTAGTTTTAAACCTCAATAATTGTTATTTAGTGCCAGCTTTGAGCATGAACATTGTATCTGGATCTCGCTTAATGCGAGATGGCTACTCATTTAAATCTGAGAATAATGGTTGTTCTATTTATATGAGAGAAATGTTTTATGGTCATGCCCCGCTGGTGAATGGTTTATTTTTATTGAATCTCGAACGTGATGTTACACATGTTTATAATGTGAATGCCAAGAAATGCAAGGTTGATAACGATAGTCCCACATACTTGTGGCACTGCCGCCTTGGTCATATCGGTGTTAAACGCATGAAGAAACTCCATGCAGATGGACTTTTGGAGTCTCTTGATTATGAATCATTTGACAGATGCGAACCATGCCTCTTGGGCAAGATGACCAAGACTCCGTTCTCCGGAACAATGGAGCGAGCAACCAACTTATTGGAGATCATACATACTGATGTGTGTGGTCCAATGAGTGTTGAGGCTCGCGGTGGTTATCGTTATGTTCTCACCCTCACCGATGATTTGAGTAGATATGGGTATGTCTACTTGATGAAGCACAAGTCTGAGACCCTTGAAAAGTTCAAGGAATTTCAGAATGAGCTTGAGAATCAACGTGACAAGAAAATAAAGTTCTTACGATCAGATCGTGGAGGAGAATATTTGAGTCATGAATTTGGCACGCACTTAAGGAAATGTGGAATTGTTTCACAACTCACGCCGCCTGGAACACCTCAGCATAACGGTGTGTCCGAACGTCGTAATCGCACTCTATTGGATATGGTGTGATCTATGATGTCTCTTACTGATCTACCGCTATCTTTTTGGGGTTATGCTTTAGAGACTGCCGCATTCACTTTAAATAGGGCACCGTCAAAATCCGTTGAGACAACACCGTATGAATTATGGTTTGGGAAGAAACCTAAGCTGTCGTTTCTGAAAGTTTGGGGATGCGATGCTTATGTGAAGAAACTTCAACCAGAGAAGCTCGAACCCAAGTCGGAAAAATGCGTATTCATAGGATACCCTAAGGAAACTATTGGGTATACCTTCTACCTAAGATCCGAGGGCAAGATCTTTGTTGCCAGGAATGGATCCTTTCTAGAGAAAGAGTTTCTCTCGAAAGAAGTAAGTGGGAGGAAAGTGGAGCTTGATGAGATGACCCTCGAACCGGAGAGTAGCGCAGCACAGGAAAATGTTTCTGTGGAGCCTGCACCGGCTAGAGAGGAAGTTAATGATAATGATCATGATCAAGCTACCACTGAACTTCGAAGGTCCACAAGGACACGTTCCGCACCAGAGTGGTACGGCAATCCTGTCCTGGAAATCATGTTGTTAGACAACAGTGAACCTTCGAACTATGAAGAAGCGATGGCGGGCCCGGATTCCGACAAATGGCTTGAAGCCATGAAATCCGAGATAGGTTCCATGTATGAAAACGAAGTATGGACTTTGACTGACTTGCCCGATGATGGGCAAGCCATAGAAAATAAATGGATCTTTAAGAAGAAGACTGACGCGGATGGTAATGTGACCATCTATAAGGCTCGGCTTGTCGCTAAGGGTTATCGACAAGTTCAAGGGGTTGACTACGATGAGACTTTCTCACCCGTAGCGAAGCTGAAATCCGTCAGAACCATGTTAGCAATTGCCGCATACTATGATTATGAGATATGGCAAATGGACGTCAAAACGGCATTCCTTAATGGTTTTCTTAAGGAAGAGTTGTATATGATGCAACCGGAAGGTTTTGTCGACCCTGAGAATGCTGACAAGGTATGCAAGCTCCAGCGCTCAATCTATGGGCTGGTGCAAGCATCTCGGAGTTGGAACATTCGCTTTGATGAGATGATCAAAGCGTTTGGGTTCACACAGACTTATGGAGAAGCCTGTGTTTACAAGAAAGTGAGTGGGAGCTCTGTAGCATTTCCCATATTATATGTGGATGACATACTGCTGATGGGAAATAATATAGAATTCTTGGAAAGTATAAAGGCCTACTTGAATAAGTGTTTTTCAATGAAGGACCTTGGAGAAGCTGCTTATATATTAGGCATCAAGATCTATAGGGATAGATCGAGACGCCTCATAGGTCTTTCGCAAAGCACATACCTTGATAAGATATTGAAGAAGTTCAATATGGATCAGTCCAAGAAGGGGTTCTTGCCTGTATTGCAAGGTGTGAGATTGAGCACGGCTCAATGCCCGACCACGGCAGAAGATGTAGAAGAGATGAGTGTCATCCCCTATGCCTCAGCCATAGGGTCTATTATGTATGCCATGCTGTGTACCAGACCTGATGTAAACCTTGCAGTAAGTTTGGTAGGTAGGTACCAAAGTAATCCTGGCAAGGAACACTGGACAGCGGTCAAGAACATCCTGAAGTACCTGAAAAGGACTAAGGATATGTTTCTCGTATATGGAGGTGACGAAGAGCTCGTCGTAAAGGGTTATGTCGACGCTAGCTTCGACACAGATCCGGATGACTCCAAGTCACAAACCGGATACGTGTATATTTTGAATGGTGGAGCGGTAAGCTGGTGCAGTTGCAAGCAAAGCGTCGTGGCGGGTTCTACATGCGAAGCGGAGTACATAGCAGCCTCGGAGGCAGCACACGAAGCAGTATGGATGAAGGAGTTCATCACCGACCTAGGAGTCATTCCAAATGCGTCGGGTCCAATGGCTCTCTTCTGTGACAACACTGGAGCTATTGCCCTTGCCAAGGAGCCCAGGTTTCACAAGAAGACCAGGCATATCAAGCGTCGCTTCAACTCCATACGTGAACATGTTCAAGATGGAGACATAGATATTTGTAAAGTGCACACGGATTTGAATGTAGCAGATCCGTTGACTAAACCTCTTCCACGAGCAAAACATGATCAACACCAGAACTCTATGGGTGTTCGATTCATCACAATGTAACTAAATTATTGACTCTAGTGCAAGTGGGAGACTGTTGGAAATATGCCCTAGAGGCAATAATAAAATGGTTATTATTATATTTCCTTGTTCATGATAATTGTCTGTTATTCATGCTATAATTGTGTTATCCGGAAATCGTAATACATGTGTGAATACATAGACCACTACATGTCCCTAGTAAGCCTCTAGTTGACTAGCTCGTTGATCAATAGATGGTTACGGTTTCCTGACCATGGACATTGGATGTCATTGATAACGGGATCACATCATTAGGAGAATGATGTGATGGACAAGACCCAATCCTAAGCCTAGCACTAGATCGTGTAGTTCGTTTGCTAAAGCTTTTCCAATGTCAAGTAACTTTCCTTAGACCATGAGATTGTGCAACTCCCGGATACCGTAGGAGTGCTTTGGGTGTACCAAACGTCACAACGTAACTGGGTGGCTATAAAGGTGCACTACGGGTATCTCCGAAAGTGTCTGTTGGGTTGGCACGAATCGAGACTGGGATTTGTCACTCCGTGTGACGGAGAGGTACCTCTGGGCCCACTCGGTAGGACATCATCATAATGAGCTCAATGTGATCAAGGAGTTGTTCACAGGATGATGTGTTACGGAAACGAGTAAAGAGACTTGCCGGTAACGAGATTGAACAAGGTATCGGTATACCGACGATCGAATCTCGGGCAAGTATCGTACTGATAGACAAAGGGAATTGCGTACGGGATTGATTGAATCCTCGACATCGTGGTTCATCCGATGAGATCATCGAGGAGCATGTGGGAGCCAACATGGGTATCCAGATCCCGCTGTTGGTTATTGACCGGAGAGTCGTCTCGGTCATGTCTACGTGTCTCCCGAACCCGTAGGGTCTACACACTTAAGGTTCGATGACGCTAGGGTTGTAGGGAAAGTTTGTACGTGGTTACCGAATGTTGTTCGGAGTCTCGGATGAGATCCCGGACGTCACGAGGAGTTCCGGAATGGTCCGGAGGTGAAGATTTATATATGGGAAGTTGTCATACAGTCACCGGAATAGTTTCGGGGGTTATCGGTATTGTACCGGGACCACCGAAAGGTGTCCGGAGGTCCACCGGGTGGGGCTGATTTACCCGGGAGGCCTAATGGGCTGTATATGGGAGGGAACCAGCCCCCTAGTGGGCTGGTGCGCCCCCCCCCCCCCCCAAGGGCCCATGGCGCCTAGGGTTGGGAAACCCTAGGGGAGGGAGCCTTCCACCTTGCTTGGGGGGCAAGTTTCCCTCCCCTGGCCGCCTCCCCTCCCCTCAGATTGGATCTGAGGGGGCCGGCCCCCTCTCCTCTTCCCCCTATAAATAGTGGAGGGGTGGGAGGGAGGCCATACCTGATCCCTGGCGCAGCCCCTCCCCTCTCCAACACCTCCTCCTCCCGCGGTGCTTGGCGAAGCCCTGCAGGAATACCACGCAGCTCCAACTCCACCACGCCGTCGTGCTGCTGCTGGAGCTGTCCTCCCCAACCTCTCCTCCCCCCTTGCTGGATCAAGAAGGAGGAGACGTCTCCGCTCCGTACGTGTGTTGAACACGGAGGTGCTGTCCGTTCGGCGCTCGGTCATCGGTGATTTGGATCACGACGAGTACGACTCCATCAACCCCGTTCTCTTGAACGCTTCCGCTCGCGATCTACAAGGGTATGTAGATGCACTCCCCTCTCTCTCATTGCTAGATGACTCCATAGATTGATCTTGGTGATGCGTAGAAAATTTTAAAATTATGCTACGATCCCCAACAGGAAGAACCTGTTGCACCTCCAGCAAAGACACAAAAGTTGATGGCTAATGCAATTAGGACTGGAGCTGCTCCTACAAAGTCCAAGCCAAAGGCTCCAGCTCCCAAGCCAGAGAGAACCACAAGAAATGTGTCTGCTGCAGAAAAGAACAAGGCCCCAGTGCCAAATGTTCAGAAAGTTGAAACCCAAGATCCCAGAACATGATGATGCTCATCCAGTAGCTGAGGATATGAAGCTTAGAAAGGATGCTGGTCTAAGATTGTGGAGGCAAAATGATCCTTATTCAGTGAGAAGGAGGACTGTTGTAGAGTACAGGTTCCATACCAAGGAACAGCACGATTTCTATGAGACAGTGTTACTTGACAAGAAGCCTATTGTCTGTGATATGAAATGGGTGGATTGGGAATACATTGATGCCAATGAAGATTACTTCCCCCATGTTCATGAAAGCTTCAGAATGACAGAAACTGATGAGTTTGTTGGAAGAAAACTGACAAAGTGGAATGATGAGATGATTATGCAGTTCTACTCCACTGCTCACTTTTACCCAGATGGCAAGATTGTCTGGATGACTGAAGGTACAAGGTACCAATCTTCTATAGCAGAATGGGCTGCTTTGATAGGTGCTCCCAAGGAAATTGATGATGGCATTGATGTCTATGGGAAGCCCAGAGATGGTCACAATACAATGTCCAACATGTACAAGCCAATTCCAAAGGATGACTTGGAGACTTTCAAGCTTGGGTCAATCTACCATTTGCTTGCTGGCCTGAACACCATCAACACCATTCTCAGGCACACACTCTTGCCCAAGTCAGGTGATCACAGGATGATAAGAGGACATTCCATCAACTTGCTTCACTTGTATGACAATCCCCAGAAGTTCAAAGTTATGAGTTTGATAGTTGAGACAGTCAAGAGGACTGCAGCTGACCAGAAAAGGTCTTGTGGATATGCCCCACACATCCAGATGCTCATCAACTCAAAGGTTGGCACAAGTACCTATCTGCTTGACAAAGAACACTTGCCTCTAAGACCTGAATTTGAAGACAATGAAGTGGTGATGGATCCTTCACACCCTTCATCAGCTCAAGCACAAGAAGAAATCAGAAAAGCTAAAGCTGCCAAGGAAGCACAAGCTGCTACATCTTCAGGAGTCAACATTTCAAGTTTAAAGTCTAAGGGAGATCAGATGACTTATCTGCTGGAAGCCACTTTGAGGATTGAACAAGGACTGGGCACCCTCAACAAGAATCAAGTGAGCCTTGAGCGGATAGTGGAAAAAAAATCATGATCTTGATGTCAAAGTCACAGAGATCCAGACTACAGTTGACAAGCTCAAGAAGGATGTAGACAGAGCAAGAGTTGCTGCTGGAGTGAGTGATGATGATGATGATGAGGATGTTGACAGATTCCAGAGCATGCCCAGAGGACAGAGATCCGCAGCTATGCCAGTGGGGGATGTCAGGACAACTCAATCTGCACCAGCTGCTACTGCCCAGGATGCACCTCCAGTTTCAACTCCACCAGCCCCTCAGTCTTCAGCAGAAGCTTTCGCAGAAGGAGTTCTCTCTACGCCATCTACGCACACAGGAGCCACCAGCCAGAAGACCCCTTCAGGAGCTCCCGAAGATGCCTAGAGTGCCGCATAGCACTATATATTTTTGAACTTTTTGGTAACTTGTTGCCAAAGGGGGAGAAAATGTATAGATCATAGGCTTCGAGAGAGAGAGAGAGAGTCTTTTTGCCTTTTGGTTTTATTTGCTTTGCTTGATACTCTTTTGCTCGCTTGGTTGTGCTACATGTTACCTTATGCTCGTGAGATACTATGGTTAAGTATGTGTGGATGATCATACTATACTACATGCGATGCTTAATGCTTATCCTTCTATATTATCCTTGTATGATCATTCATGTATGTTTTTGGTGGTGAGTGCATGTTATTTCATTATTATCATTTTGAGCGCTCCACCAAGATGTATGTGACATGGAAGAGTAACCCATGATCCTAATTGGTTGTGCATTTGCATTCAAATGCAAATATTTAATAATGCACAAATTTAGGGGGAGCTCTTGCTTATCACATACTTCTCAAAGCGACGATATATTTCATTCTTTATCATTTGTCGAAGCTTTGATCTATATGTTGTCATCAATTACCAAAAAGGGGGAGATTGAAAGTGCAACTAATCCCCGGGTGGTTTTGGTTATTTATAACAACATATATCTCATTGAACTAATAGCCTTTCAAGATTAATATTTCAGGAAAGTTCAATGAATGGCATGGCATGTGTTGGAGAGGTGGAACCCCTCAAAATGCTAAGGACACACATTGGCAAAAGCTCAAGACTCTTCATCTTTATTTTAGTGATCCAACATCACATTGAGTCCATAGGAAAGCCAATACTATTAAAAGGGGACGAGGTGTTGCTTAACGGCTAGCTTGCTCAAAGTGCTTAGTTATATGCTCCAAAATCCTCAACCACCTTCTCCATCCAAACATGTCAAAATCCTAAACACCAACTCGGCCTCACCGATTCTTTCTATCCAGTGCCACCGAGTTCATTTGACTAAGCCATAGCCAGAAACCCTAACAGATCGGTCACACCGATATGGCTTTTGGTCCCACCGAGATGGTTCTGCAAACTCTCTGTTGTCTATTGCATTTATTTCGATTTCACCAAAATGGCAATCGGTCCCACCGAGTTTGCTTTGCCAACTCTCTGTAGCCCAGTTGTTTTACTTCGGTCTCACCGAGATAGAACAATCGGCGCCACCGAGACTCAGTGCTGCCCTAGCCCTAGCACATCGGTCGCAACGAGATGTTTCCATCGGTCCGACCGAGATTCCTAACGTTCACATTATTGAACCAGTCGGTCTAACCAAGTTCTTTGGATCGGTCTCACCGAGTTGGGTCAGTTGTGTGTAACGATTGGATTTTGTGTGGAGGCTATATATACCCCTCCACCCACTCTTTCACGAGAGAGAGAGAGCCATCAGATCGTGCCTACACTCATACCTACCTAGATCTGAGAGAGAACCACCTGCTCATGTGTTGAGATCAAGATAATCCATTCCTACCACATAAATCTTGTTCTCTAGCCTTTCCCAAGTTGCTTTCCACTCAACTTCTTCTTCCACCATAGCCAAATCTGTGAGGAGTTGTTTGAGTGTTGGGGAGACTATCATTTGAAGAATTTGAGCAAGGAGTTCGTCATCAACACACCGTTTATTACCTTTTGGTGAGTGGTGTCTCCTAGATTGGTTAGGTGTCACTTGGGAGCCTCCGACGAGATGTGGAGTTGAACCAAGGAGTTTGTAAGGGCAAGGGGATCGCCTACTTCGTGAAGATCTACCCGAGTAAGGCAAGTCCTTCGTGGGTGATGGCCATGGTGGGATAGACAAGGTTGCTTCTTCGTGGACCCTTTGTGGGTGGAGCCCTCTGTGGACTCGCGCAGCCGTTACCCTTTGTGGGTTGAAGTCTCCATCAACGTGGACGTACGATAGCGCCACCTATCGGAACAACGCCAAAAATCTTCGTGTCTTCATTGCGTTTGCTTTCTCCAAATCCCTTCCCTTTTACCTTCATATGCAATGATTTACTTTCCGCTGCCACACTCTTAGAATTGCATGTGTAGGTTGATTGCTTGACTTGTGCTAATTGCTAAAATCTGCCCACAACTTAAAATTGGGAAAAGGATAGATTTTTTATTGGTCAAGTAGTCTAATCACCCCCCCCCCCCCCCTCTAGACATACTTTCGATCCTACACAGATGGAAGATAGAAGAAATTCAAGTGAAAGCCTATGCTTTCTAATTGCTTGGTGTTGTTTTCGGAGGAAGAAGATTGAGCCCAAAACCTCATGCACGTTAAAGAGAGTTCAAAGGCATTGGACATAATAAGTCTGCATGACTAATGAGCTGCGCGAAATAATATCTAGTGGCGGATCCGATTTTTTCAAATAATTTTTTGAATTGTTTTCAAAATTCTAAACACATTTTACATTCTGTGAAAACACGAACGTTTTTTTGGAAATCTCAAAACATTTTTGGAAATTACAAGCAATTGCAAGCAATTTTTTGAAATCGCAAACATTATTTGAAAAACAGGAACAAAATTGAATACTCGAACGTTCTGTGAAATTGATCGCAAATTTTTTCAATTTGAAAACAAACTTTACAAAACATGAACACATTGGAATATGTGAGCAAATTTCAAAAACAGGAACATGTTTTGAGTTTGTGAAAAAAGTTAAAACTGCGAACAATTTTTTGAAATTTTGAATTCTAAACATTTTTAGATATTCGAACATTTTTTGAAAAGAAACAAACAAAAATTTTAAAGTCTAATTAATTTGAATTGTTGAACCTTTTTTGAAAATAAGCTAAGAATTTTTGAAATTCTAAACTTTTTGCGATTTCTAAGCAAAATTTCAAAACAGGAATTTTTTCAGAAAAATGGACAAATTATAAAGAATGCTTACCAATTTTAAAATTTATGAACAATTGTTGAAAAGAAAAATAAACATGAAAAAGTCAAATAAAAAAGAAAAGAAGAAGACAAAAGATAAACTCTAAAAAGGAGAGAAAAGAAAATGGAAACAGAAAACGAAAAACAAAAAATAAATAGAAAAAGGAAAAAAACTGATTTAAAATGATCCCAAAATTGGAATCGCTGAAAACCACCCTCGAACGCTCGCTCGACCTGCGTGTGCGTTGGGGCGACAATTTGTCGCATCATTCGGCAAATAGGAAATGCGCACAATTTGACAAGATTTAAAGATGTTTGCAAATAGGAAATCCACCCTTCAGCTTTTTTCTCTTTCTTTTTAATCTTCAAAAGATGTTAGCGTTTCAAAAAAAGTTGATAAAATTTAAAGAAAGTATGTGGTTTGCAATTTATGATCATAAAAGTTGATAAAATTTAAAGAAACAATTGAGAATTTGTTAACAATTTTGGAAAAAGTGTTCAAATTTGTAAAAGTTTCATAGATAATTTGAAATTCCAATTTTTTTGATAAATTTTACGAAATGGTTAGGACATCATAAAATGTTCGTGTTGATTGATAATAATGAAAGTAGCAAATAACACGAAAGTGTCCTTCTGCTCCCGAGCTCAAATTAGCTCGGTGAACAGTAAATCGAAAACAAATTAAAAATATTCAAAAAATCTGAATTTTTTTTGTGACAAACATTGACAAAAGTTTTAAGTGCTTGCAAAAAATCGTTTTGATATCACATTCCTGAAGGCGTGGCAAAAAAAATCAGTACTCGAAAATGCTTTGGAAAGTAGCATTTTCAGAGTATCGATTTTTTTGCCACGCCTTGTAGGAATGTGATTCCATGATGAATTTTTGCAAGCAGTTAGAACTTTTGCCAATGTTTGTCACAAAAAAAACTGATTTTTTCAACTTTTTTATTTGTTTTCAATTTTAAATGAGCTCGGGTGCAAAAACTTTGCGTCCCAAATAACAGAAGAATTCAAATTAGGATAACCTAAATGCCTATGAATGCACTCGTGTCACCTAGTGTGACACACTCCTCTCTACTTGTGGTTTTTTAACTATGAATAAATGATCCAAACTTCTTGCACCAGTCTGGCACGGACATATGAGGCATTCATACAAGGTTTGAATGAGTTCCGACACCTTTTGCATATTGCAATACATCTGGCCATTTATCGGCCCTTTTTCACTGAGAGAACTTTAGAAAATACAAAACTTTTCAAGAATCCAAACAACTAGGCATGATGCCTTGAATTGCTTTTAAACACCTTCGGTTGAACATGGTCTATTTTTGGACAGCCTTGAAGTGACCCCAACTTTTGCAAGAAGGTGGGCATGCCCATGATAGGCATCGATGCCTGGTTTGAATGATTTTCGACACCATATGAATGTTACGACACGTCCGACTATTTATTGGCCTTTTTTAACAAAGAAAACTCCAGAAAATGAAAATTTTGTTGAAAACTAAAACAACTTGGCATGCTGTCTTGAATTGTTTTTACAAGGCCATGAAAAAACTGGGGCTTCTTCAAGGATGTCGAAAAACAACGTGCTCTCAGACGAAGTCTTCTAGCCTACCCGAACATCCTCCGTTAAACATGATCTATTTTTGGACATCCTTCAAATGACCCCAACTTTTGAAAGCATGTGAGAATGCCCATGGTAGGTATCCATGTCAGGTTTGAACGATTTCCGACACCGTATGCAAGGTGGGACACGTCAGACCATTTATTAGCGTTTTTCGACCGAGAAAACTGCAGAAAATGTAAAACTCGTCAAAAACCCAAGCAACTAGCCATGGTGCCTTGAATTGGTCATATAATGCCATATCTGGACACCCTACGTTGAATATGGTGTTTTTGTGGACATCCTTGAAATGATCCAATTCTTTTCACTAGGCTGGTAGATTTGAACGACTTTCAACACCGTATGCAAGTCGGCCTATTAGACCGAGAAAACTCCAGAAAATGCAAAACTTGTCAAAAACCCAAACAACTTGGCATGATGGCTTCAATTGGTCATAAAAGTCCATGAAAAATATTGGCCCTATTTCAAGGATGTCGAGAAACAACATGCTCTGAGACAGAGCCTTCTAACATATCCGGGCAGCCTACGTTGAACATGGAGTTTTTTTGGACATCCCTAAAATGACCCCAACTTTTTTCACCACGTGGGCCTGCTCATGGTAGGCACCCCTGTTAGGTTTGAACGCCTTCCGACACCGTATGGACATTGCAACATGTTGGGCCATTTATCGACCTTTTTGATCGAGAAAACAATGCAAAACTTGTCGAAAACCCAAATAACTTGGCATGTTGCCTTGAATTAGTCATACAAGGCCATGAAAAAAAATTGGCATCGTTCCAAGGATGTCGAGAAACAACGTGCTCTCAGACAGAGTCTTCTAGCTCCGGACACCCTCCGTTGAATATGATCTATTTTTGGACATTCTTGAAATGACTCGAATTTTTGCGAGCAGGTTGGCATGCCCATGGTAGGCATCCATGCCAAGTTGCGACGCATCTGGCCATGTCTGGCCAGTTAACGGCCTTTTTACCAACTAAACTCCAGAAAATACAAAATTTATCGAAAACCAAAACAATTTGGCAAGGTGACCTTAATTTGGTCATACAAGCCATTAAAAAAGATTAGGGTCATTTGAAGAATGTTGAGAAACAACATGCTTACAAACGAAGCCTTTTGGTCATTCAACTTGCTTTCTAAATTTTGCTTGCTCTTTTTAGAAAATGTTTGTGTATTGACATTCTGAGCAATTTTGTTAGACACGAATACTTTTTTAAGATTTTTGTATAACTTTTTAAAATGCAAATATTTGTATTTTATGAAACAAATTGACAAGGCGAACATTTTCTGAAATTTTGAACAATTATTTAAAAGCATGAACATTTTTTTAAAAAGAAAAAAGAAACAAAAACTAAAAAACAAAAGAATGAAAAAGAAACCAAAGGCGAACAAAAAAATAATGTGGGAAATAAACTGGTTCGCTACAGTAAACCTATCTCTGATGGATTGTTTTTGTAGTCCGTGTTTCCTAGTTAGACACTGAAGTTTAGCAGCTCGTATGGCTAGCAACGAGCGGTTAACAACAGGAGTTAAGGGTTCGATCCCTCGCACACGCCGTCTTCCTGAAGCTACTCCCTGAACGTACGGAATGTCCTATTTGCAAATATTCAGGCAATCATATACACACGATCGTATAATGCGCCGGCCTATTTGAGCATTCGAGCCCTGGTATTGTGAATCTTCTTGGACGGTTTTGGGAACCGTTTAGAAGGTTCCTAAACCGTTTTTTTCCGAATCTTTTCCTTTTTGGTTTGGTTTCTTTTTTCTTTTCTTTTCTTGATTTTTTTAATTTTCTGTTTCTTAAAAAAACATAAATTTCAAAAAAATGTTCAACATATACAAAACTTCTTCATTTTTTCAAAGAAATGTTCAAAAATTATAAAATTTTAACATTTTCTATAAAATGTTTGCATTTTACAAAAATTTCAAATTCTTAAATTTGTTTATGGTTTTCAAAAAATGTTGGGAGTTTCAAAACTTTCTTCATGCTTTTAAAAATTGTTCGCAATTACAAAAAATGTTCATAATTTAAAATTTTGTTTGTGTTTTCAAAAATCTTCAGAGTTTTAAAATTTGCTCATGTGAACAATTTAAAAAAACAGATTTTTTAATTTTTTTTCTCAATTTTAAAATGTGTTCCTATTTTTCAAAGATTATTCATGTTTTCAAAAAAAAATTCTATTTTAAAATATTGTTCCCAGATTGAAAAAATCATGTATTTCATAAAAGATGGTGGATTTGAAAAAATGTTAGGTTTTTAGTTTTATTATGAATTTTTTTTTTAAATATCTGTTTTAAAAAATTGTTCACATAATCTAAAATATAATTGGTATTCAATAAATGTTTGCAATTTTCAGTTCAAACTTCGCTCGAAATGTGCAGCTTCTGTGTGTTCATAAAGTACTCGCGCTAGAATTAGTCATAAGGAGTTGATAGCTCTTGTGGCTAGCAGGATCCGGTCATGGCCCCAGGTTCCGAGTTCAAATCCCGGCAGCGGGTCTCCCTTATATTTGTGACTTTTAGGTCTTGCTTTGTTTCCGTTGACACTGTAAGATTAAACCCATTACTATGCACCACTCCCTCTAAAGATCTACTTATTTAATTGGCCAAAGAAAACTTGTAGAGCATACATAACTATTAAATTATACATAATAAATCTGAAAAGATGCAGCATACATAACTATCAAATTATACATAATAAATCTGAAAAGATGCAATTACTATCAATGAATAATCTGATAAAACTCCACAATTCATCGGATCCCAATAAATATAAAAACTCACAATTTATCGGATCCCAATAAATGCACCGCAAAGATTAACATCCATATTAATCCCTATATGCACACGAATGAATATTCGAGTGAATATGTAGTTACCGAATGCTATTCATGTTGCTTCGCGATATGTTACAAATACCCGAGATGACATTTAGTGCCATCCCCGTCAATCAACTATTTGTTCACTATGCCACTTACCTCGTTACTGGTTTTGTTCACTGTTCTCGCTCCCGCATTCTGGCATCCCTGCGATCAAATCACACACTGTGTCTGGCCAGACGATGATGGATATTGTAACACCGAGAGGGCCCTAATAATATCTCTCCATCGACGGAGCAGCAATTTCCAATCTTGAGCTACCAAGTCCCTTGTCAACTTTTCCAGGAACATATATGCTACCGTAATAGCCGCCCTATTACAGGTGACGTTTAACAAACCCCAAAGTTCATGAAGCAAGCATGAAGGAACTCGATACTCATAGTCCAAGGAATTATGCAAACGTTAACTCTCTCTGTGTAATATACAATTAACTTGTGACGAATGTATCTCATAGCATAACATCAATTTGGGTCGATTCAACACAAGTGTTCTTCTAACATTGTTTCCTCAAATTTGCCAGCATAGTCATGCCCATGATCAGGAAAATGTGACCATCATGAAACACCTGAGCTAGCCTTAGAGGCACGACTAGAAATATATTCTACCGTTTATTAATCAACACAAGCACATGGGTTTTCTTCTGATCCTTTATGGATATACGGGCTCAAGGACCATTGCAGTTATAGCATAGAACATAAACATTAATTACAAACTTGAAGATAAATAACAACTATTATTATTGCATCTAGGTCATATTTCCTAGAGATGGATCATTTATTGTTAATAACAGAGCCGTGTTTAACAAGGAAACCACTGGCAATGTTGATTTTGTTGTAGTCCTCCAGCAGCTCTTTTATTGGTAGTGGCCATGGCTGCCGTCAAAAATTTCTACATCAACCCATCAAAAGTCCTAATGTTGGTATTGTTAATAACAGAGCCGCGTTTAGCAAGAAAAGCACAATCGATGTTGGTATTGTTGTAGTCCTCCAGCACCTGTTTTGTATATTGGTAGTGGCCAGGGTTGCCGTCAAAAGAACTTGTGCATCAACCCATCGAAAGTCCTACCTAATGTCCAATATCATCATGTAGAAAAAATGCCCTATAACATCTGATTTTGCAGGCGCATGCAGAAATGGTGCCCAAACAAGGTGACCTTGTGATGGTGATAGCTCGTTTATTGCTAATAAGAGAGCCGTGTTTAACAAGAAAACCACAATCAATGTTGGTTTTGTTGTAGTCCTCCAGCGCCAGTTTTATATATTGGTAGTGGCCACGGCCGCCGACAAGAACTTCTTAAAATGTCCTATAGCCTTTGATTTTGGAGGCGCACACAGAAACAGTGGCCAAAGATGGTGACCTTGTGATGGAGATGGATCGTTTATTGCTAATAACAGAGCCATGTTTAACAAGAAAATCACAGTCGATGTTGGTTTCGTTGTAGTCCTACAACACCTGTTTTATACATTGGTAGTGGCCATGGCTACGGTCAAGAACTTGTGCATCAACCCATCAAAAGTCCTACCTAATGTCAAATATCATCATGTAGAAAAAATGTCCTATAGCATTAGATTTTGCAGGCGCATGCAGAAACGGTGGCCAAAGATGGTGACCTTGTGATGGTGATGGATCGTTTATTGTTAATAACAGAGCCGTGTTTAACAAGAAAACCACAGTCAATGTTGGTTTTGTTTTAGTCCTCGAGCACCGGTTTATATATTGGTAATGGCCACGGCTGTCGACAAGAACTTCTAAAAATGTCCTATCGCCTCTGATTTTGCAGGCGCACGCAGAAATGGTGGCCAAGGATGGTGACCTTGTGATGGCGATGGATCATTTATTGTTAATAACAGAGCCAACATTGATCGGCCTTTATGAAGGAGATACAATATGCTCAAAATATAAGTCTATAATTATATGTAAATACATTTGCTGTATTTTTGAATATAGACTAACGGTGGAGGAACCACGGTGGTATTTTATCAAGAAAGTGGTCAGGCTCGAAATTGGGCTGCCTAGCACACCAGCTCATGTGCTTGCCAGTAAGCCCCCATGTCTTTGTTGTATTTTTCAATATATAGATTGACAATACTAAAAATAAAAATCACATAGTATCGTGGTACTACGATACGATCCGACGATCCGATACAACTGACAAGAAAATGATACAACCTAGTATCGTTATACTGAAAACCTTGGGCTCAGGTGAATATCTTGCGCAGACGATCTCCTGAATAGGCAAACGCCGTCTCAGTCTCCTCCAGGCAGTGGTTCTTCTCTTCCCGGGTCCAGCTCTGAGCATAGATGTGATCGGGTTAAGAGACACTGAGAGACACACGGGCAAAAAAAACATAAGAGCAGGAAATCAAACCTTTTGGACTTACAGAAGCAACTTGGTTAAGGTTTTTGCGGACATTCTGCAGCAGCTCGGACAGGGTACCTTCCCACTTGTAGAATTCCAGCTCTTTCTTATTCAGAATCTTGTCAGCAATCTGAAATGAATAGAGGGCATGATTACTAGGTTAAACGATATTCATCAATGGACGAACAGGTAACTCTCGCTCACACCACACTGACAGATTACAGTCTGCCATGATGCCCTGATTTGCATTGGATAAGTAAATATAAGGATTCATGCTCCACAACGAAATGGCCAGCTATAGAATGGATGTAGAAGTATTTACATAGCAGAAGAACGAGATATGAAACAGATCTGTATATAAAGTGACCCTCAACGGAGTGCATACAGTAATAGCATACTACTATCTTCTTTTGGAATTTCAATAAGAAAAACCAGAAGATTGAGAAGAACCAGTGCCAACAACACATTGTTAACAACAATATGGGAAGCCATTCAAACAGACACACTATTTGACCTCACATGAACGTTTTGGTATAAGGTTCTGTGCTGAAAAGTGGTACCTTTTTGCCGGTCATTCGACCTCCGGCAGATTGACCAAAGTACATATTGTAGAAGTGACAGAAAAATGCTTGCTGGTCCTTCTCAGACAACTCTTCCAGATAGGAAGCATATTTAGTGTCAGGAGCAGATGGTTCTGGAATTGTGTGACCCTGTTCGCTGAACCATTTCAGATCTTTCTGCAGTGCCTCTGATCTCTCTAACCCAGTATTCCGAAACTCCGCATCTGATAGGCATAGATAGCTAAAATGTCAATCAGCAGCATCTAGCCAACAATGATGAAAGACGGGTTTGCAGTGACTCACACCATGGGACGGCGGCGCGGTTGACGATGTTCTCGAGCGTCTGGAAGATGAGCTTGCTGTCGACGAGGAAGCGCACGTAGGCCTCAAAGTTAGGCTCCCGCTCGCTGAGTGACGGTCCCTGGAGCTCCTTCTCCCCTTCGCTGGCCTGGTCCTTGGTGTGCAGCCGCATCGCCGCAGCCCTCATCTCCTCCACGAAGGTCTTCCCGGCCCCTTCCTCCCCTCTCGCCGCCGCCGCGACCATCCTCCTCCGATGGGAATGAATTTGCACAGAAATCCCCGGCACACGGCGCGCCCCGAACGACACGGACAGGCCGCTGCTATTCATCCCAGCGGCGGAAACGAAGATAGATACGAGCGGAGAGGGGCCGAGGGTTGCTGCTGCGAGCGCCATGGAGTCGATGATGGTGAAAGGGAAGTGCGGGGGGTAGTGGCGAGATACTGCCGCGTGTGCCATGGGAGCGGCTTCTCTTATAGCGCTTGGGTATCGTGCCAGGGAAGGCGAGTCGACGATGCAACATGAGCACGACAGATTCTCTAACTTGCAAGAGCAAAGTCAGACAAGACTTTGGCAATTCTCGACCATTAGATTTAACATCTGCGGTTGAGATTTGGTGCTACAGAACAGGTGCTACGGGAACAAACCAGTACAGCGACAGAGTTCTTCCACGGTGTTTTTGCTAGTACAATTTTTATCACAATCCACGGTGCACTACAGTTTTGATCCAACGAACAAGAATACAAAGTTAGGGCACTGTAGCGTCTGACTTTGCTTCACAAAATTACAGCATCCGCGTCGGCCTGGAGGAGGCGGGGGAGGGGGCGGAATGGGAATGGAATACTGGGCGGGCAGCCTGAAGCGACGGGGCGAGGATATTGAAACGTGGGTGTTGTAACGCCGGCGGGATCGCCGGATCTAGAGCAGAAAAGCGACTAGGAATAGAATACTGGGATGGAGACTTGATTATTTGTCGCCGTTCGGGTGGGTTCAGAGTGGATTGGATCGGCTGGCAATAGTGGGAAAGACGATGGGTGGCTTTGTTTAACGCGAGAGGGTCAGGAGACGTATTATGACATGTGGGGCCGTGAGATGTGGTGGGAGGTGTTTCAGAGGGGAAAGCGGTGGGGTCCTGTGTCTAATAGGGTTCGAGAGGATGGGAACCCGGCCAAGGTGTCGTCTGAGCGATGGGCCCGGCAGCAAGGAGTGTGGGAGAGCCATTGGGTCATCACGTGATGGTGAGTGGGGCTGGAAAACGAAAATTTCGACCTACACGTAACACCAAGGTCGCGCTATGGAGTCTTATTTAGAGAAATTAAGGCATATGCTTTCTTATATTTTAGCTCATTTTCTATAGTTCATTGCCCACAGGCTTGTAATAATGTTGCAGACGCTCGGGTCGAGATGGTTCACACTAGTAGAAAACAGGGGTTTGGTTCTAGCCGGATAGGAGCATTTGTTCCGATTGCATTACGAACCGGGACTAATGTGAGCATCAGTCCCGGTTCGAGCGGGTAGGACGCCAGCTGGGCCTCGGCAGGCATCAGCTCCGGTTCGACTGGGACCTTTAGTCCCGGTTCCAGGCCTCGCTCCTGGCGCAACCTCTTTAGTCTCGGTTGGTGCCTTGAACCGGGACTAAAGGTCAGTCTTCAGTCCCGGTTTTAGGCACCAACCGGGACTAAAAAGATGCCTATATATATCCCTGCCCGCGCCCTCTCCTCTGTTTTTTGGCCGTAGAAGGTGGGAGGTGGCGTGTGCTACTCTGTTCTCACTTCCTATGCACATGAGGTGTTCGATGAAATGCCCGAGCCACACTTAAGCTTTCTCCTCTGTTCTTCCTCCAAGCTCCATTTCCATAAGATTTGTCTAGATTTGACGGTGCACCAACTATTCAAGTGTTCTAAAAGATTAGCAACTTCATCCTTTCATCTCTCACTGCTAGTTTAGCTCATTTCAAACGCTCTAGAAGTAGAGTGGTTTGTTGGTTTTAGAGGAGGAGCGTATATGGGAGTTTATTTGATTTACATGCACAATTTGAGCTCAAATTAACTTCTTAGTTTGCACATGTGTAGGGTGCCGTCCCATCCCCGTCCCCGTCCTCACCGCCGTCGATCGCCCGCGCCGATCTCGTCGCCGGCACCACCATGGTGAGCCTCTTGTTCTTATCTTCTTTTTAAAAAAACAAATTCTTACATGTATGATTTAGATAGCTACTTATATAATTTTCTTACTTGTATTATTGTTTGTTATTATATAGTGCCATGGTTTTGGTATCCGCCACCGTCGGCTCTCGTCCGATCTATGATTCGGATGTGGTATATTATCTTTTATAACTATTTGTTTCATTTAGTGTTTATGACAATTATGCCGACCAACTTTACATAGATGTCTTTATCTAGAAGGTATGTGAACTGAAAATTCCAACCGAGCCTCTTATCGAGAGGTTAAATTTAGTTGAAAAAGAAAACAATTATTTGAAAGAAAAATTGAAAAGAATTGAAGAAGAGAAGATAAAATTGGAGTTGCATGTTGCCGATGTCGTCGATCTACACAAGATCCAGATGGATGCAGTGCGCTTGAAGATTATAAAGATTAGAAAATATGCCATTGATAAAGAGGCTTGGTATCATTATGCTGTTGGATCAATTGTTACCTTAGTTGCGATTTTAATCGCATTTGTTGTTGCATTTAAATGTTTTACATAGTTGTATGTTGTTTTATGAGAACTATGTATGAACTTTATGTATTTATTTTTGCAGTAATAACATTTGATCACTACTGTACTTTGGTTTTAATGTGATGATGAACTTGTATTAATTTGGTCATTTCTCTATTCATGATGTTCTGTAATGATTTTTGATATACTTAATTATATAATGCAGATGAACCGGCAATGGATGTACGGCGGTGACCGACGCACTTCCGAGTACATTACGGGCCTGCATAATTTTATACGTGTGACTGAGGCAAACCGTCAGAATGGTTTTATGTATTGTCCATGTGTTGTCTGTGGGAATACGAAGGATTACTCTTCCTCGAAAATCCTTCAATACCACCTGCTTAAGTCCGGTTTCATGCCCCACTATAATTGTTGGACCAAGCACGGAGAAAGAGGGGTTATGATGGAAGACAATGAAGAAGAAGAGGATGATGACAACTATCATCCTATGTACCCTGAACACGGTGATACTACAATGGGGAAAGCTGAACATCAAGAGGCACCAGACGATGTGCCCGCTGATTGTTAGGACTGAGAGTATATCGACTAGAGGGGGGGTGAATGGGAGATCCAAAAATTCTTTCGAAAGTGTTGAACTGATCCCAAACACAGCAGCGGAAATAAATATTCGGTAGATATGAAATCAATTAAGCTCACTATTGAGGAACAAAACCTTCAAGATAGGATGCAATAATGATTCGGGCATAGACTACAATAGGCTTGATGATGACGATGGTAATGCAGTATGCCAACAGAACTAATATCATGACGGAGAGCTAGAGATGAACTATGATGGATAAATATTATGAAGGACAATACTGATGAAGGAGATCACAGCACGAATGAAAAACAATCACTAAGGTAGCATGACAGAATGATGTGTGTGCAACAAGGTGACCAACAAATGATAACAGTCACAACAAGATGGGATACGAATGATATGCAACATAATAAAGTTAATCAGATAACCATCGACACAGAGCACATAATAATACTGCCGAAAGTAAAGCAGTGAAGAAAATAGAACCAGAGGTGCTCGATGGCGACACAGAGATTTGGTAGACCAGTTCACCCTTCTGCCAAAGGGCTACGTCTGGTTGGAGGGTTTGTGACTTAACACGGAAGATAAACCCTCTTCACCCTATTCTCCTTCAACTCGAAGCTGATCAGACTTCAGTTGAGTTCACTCGTGGTAGATACTTTGTCGGCGATCTCCAAACCTTCGGTCGATCTTCGCGAACCACAATCACTCTTGGTTGCTGAAGATCTAGCTCGGTGAAGAAAATAACTCTTCAACACTCGAGCGGAAACCTATCCGTCTAGAGAGTGCGCAGCTCTCAAGAGTAATAGGTACAAGAACTCTAACTCAGAACTACTGTGATGCTCAACCACTATCTAAGTTTAGGCTCTTGATTTTCTCTTGATGGATCTTAAACTCAAATCACTCGGAGAGGGGGTGCTCAAATCAATCTTCTCAGAAATCGTAAGCGGAGCATCCACCGGACAAAGCCGGTGCGGGGTGGCTATTTATAGCCGCAGCCTTCCCTGATGGGAAATGACCAAATTGGACATCGAAAGCAACCAATGGTCGACTGACACGAGTCCAACGGTCGGATTTTGAGCACAACGGTAACATTACTTGTGGAGCAAGCAATGCTAACTCCTCGGTCTGAGACAAATCTCTCACAGCGAAGAAGATCACAGTCTCTTGCTGGCAAGTATTTGCTCGGAACACAAAGAGATTTCTCTCGCAACTTTCATAGGTTTGGGCTAAGCACCACAGCGGATCTAAGCTTCGAGAACCTATACCCCTCTTAATAGTACGGAGGTCCTATGACTCAAATGAACAGAAGAAGAAAGACGAAAAGAATACTACATCTTCAATTTGTCTTCGACTTCCATTCGCTGCAGTTAATTTCTTCGGATGACACCGAACCAAATGCTTCACTTCAGCATTAAAATCCTTCGAGGGGTGAGTTCCTTCACGATAATCTTCTCGTCTTCATATCTATAACAGATATAGCTCGTTCTTCTCTGCAACGCATATGTACTTCGATGAAGTTCCTCGAACTTGACACCAGAGACATCATTCTCTTTGGTTTCTGTATGGATTATTTCTCTCTGTATGCACTAGCAAACAAATCAGTCAACACCTGTTTCTGTCAACAATCTCCAAAACACAGGAAGGCAGATATTGCACCAACAATCTCCCCCTTTTTGGATGATTGTTGACAAAATAGTTCACATCGAAGGATAGATAAAGAATGGAATGTCATGCGAAGGAAAATGAAAGATGAGAGATAAGTACGAAGATTAAAACAGGCTCCCCCTGAAGATATGCACTAGAGCATAACATAAACTGGGAGGTAGAAAGGTAATCCTTCGTACGAGTGACATTGACTTATGCTTTTAATCGAAGGTCCTTCCAATGCACTCAATGGTGTCTGAGATAATTCCTGTCACACAATCTTTGAAAAGTGTTAGATAGATATAGTGAGTACTTTGAAATGATTTGTGACGAAGGATATGTCATGAAGATTTTCTCAGAACACAATTTGAATCCACACGAGATGTAATTTCCTACAAGATAGATATTCAAGAAAGAACAGAGCAGGAGTAGGCATGAGTGAATAGCACGGAGAAGTTAAACATCAGATGTAGTTTTCCTCCATTAGTACTGTAACTCAAGGATTTTTTTCCTTGTCAATGATAATCATTGCATGGGAGAATTTTCGATAGCACCTGCAAACAAAAAGTTGAAAGCAAATAGCATTGCAGGAGGGGTTATTAATGATACATGACGACCGAGCTTTTCAACACCACAGACGATGCGATAAGTTCTTCAAACCAAATTGTTCGAGGGAAACCAAAACGCTCGACTGAGAAAAGCAAATGGCGAATGAAAAACACCCTGCAAAACCCCGATCATCTTTCACTCGACGTACTACTCCCCCTTTTTGTCAACAAGTGTCAAAATGGAAAGAGATAGCAGACGAGGAACTACTCTTCAGGCGTATCCTCAGAATCAGAATTAAAATCACTCGACGAACCAAAATCTGCAGAGCGAGGAATGGTCGAGGCCGAAGCAGGAGTAGCAGCATGGGCTCTTGAGGAGCTGGCGGGGCGAGCATCTGGCTTGTATATGAGTGTTCCAGCTGTGTCTTCTATTTCATCATCGTGGCCGACAAACAACAGATCAGTTGAGTCTGAAGGCTGTGGGAGCACTGGAGTTTGTCTTCGGACGCGAGGAACAGCAAGCAAGTCCAGGTAGTTGTAATCCTTCATGATTCCTTTGGCAGCCTGCTGCTTGCGAGAGTAATGTTGCCTGAGAAGAGTCCGTGAGCACTTCTTTGCCTCCTTCTCATGCAGAAGAATTTGGCGGGTATGATTGTGAAGTAAATTCAGCTTAGTCATTAGCTCTAGCTTTTCCTTTCGATGCAGCTTGATATGGCTTTCCAATGCTTGCTGTGCGCGAATGCATATTTCATACAGAGAAGGATTTTCATTCGGAGGAATTTCAACCTTGGCTTTCTTAACCTTCGGAGCAGACTCAGGTGCAGACGCAGTAGCAGCAACATCAACGGGTGCCTTTCCTTTGCCTATATCCTTCACCATACGGAGAGTGTTACATACTGGTGGCATGAATTCTTTCGTACTGTGAGCCCAGAAGAATTTCTCATTGATGAGCTGCTCGATTGCAAGCATAGTCCATGGGGCATACGGCTTCAATGATTGGGGACTGTCAGCAGCACAAGCCAAATTTCGAATGAATAGATCTGGCACATCAAATCGAATGCCTTGAGAGATGGCCAGAAGTGCATTTCCCATGATGCCATTGATGGAAATTGGTCTGTTCGTTGGCGTGAGAGTATTGCACAGAATGTGAAACATTACTTTGTTGTCATAGGCCAGCTTCTTGGGATTTACATCAGTGCATTCATCACCAACCAGATTGGGGTCCATCAGCATGTGAAGTTTTTCTTCAGACACTTCCCAGTAATGTAGCCTGTGTTCTCGATTTTTCTCAAATTCACACCGAGGAAGATTTAGCAAGGCTAGAAAATGATCTGCCGAGCACTTGATCTTTTCCCTTCCAGTCATCCATTCGAGGATCCAGGTTGAGGTGTCTCCAATTTCTCCTCAGATATACAACATGGCATAGAACTGAAGGATAACTTCTCTGTTCCAGCCATGATTGAAGCACATGAATCCTTTCAGGAGGGCATGTTCAATATGCTCGATTGCATGGTGGAAACAGGGCATTTCTTCGAGCTTAGAGAAGTTTAATATCTTGTGATTGAAAATTCTATTCTTGCCGAACAAGATTCGAGCATAATATACAGCTTGTTCTTTAGTCCAAAACCTTCGTGACAGTGAGGTTCGTTCTCCTTCGTATGGGCTGACTCCAAAGAAAGGCTAGCTTTGAAAGATGAAGCTCTTGATTGAATGCAGGACCATTTGGGCCATACTTAGCAGCGAACAGCAGAAATGATTCCTGGGGATTTTTCAGTACTTCTTCATCGCTCATTTGCATGGGCCGAGCATCATCGGATGCTCGCACTTCTTCATCAATTGGCTTGAGTGGAGAAAGGGGCCTTTTCATTTTCTCTGGTGCTGATGTCATTGGGGCACTTGTCTGTCCTTCAATTTCTTTCGCTGGAACTCCTTCAGTGGCTTTCTGGCTTTCAGGCACTAGGGCCTTTTCTTTCGGTGAACTCTCAACAACGGGAGGCACGACAACCTCATCGGACACTTGGGTCTCAACAGCATTCTTCTTGGTTACTTGGGGCACAGCAGGTGGTACAACATGTTCGTGAGCCATGGGCTCTTCAGCTTTCTTTTCTTCCTGTTCTAGCTGCGAAGCAGTAGAAGCAGGAGTAGGATCAACTTCCATCTGGGTAGGGGCACTAGATGAAATGACTAGGGAGGTATTTCCTCCGGAAGCATCTTGCTCCCCCTCAATCTTGTCATCCTCCTTGGATCTGGAGGGCTCAACTTGCATTTCCTTCAGAGGCGATGAAACTGCTTTCTCAACCTCAATTTCTTCATCAACTTTCTCATCGGAGGCTTGTTGCTCGGGCTGCACATTTCCTTCGTCTGGGTTGATCAGAAAGATGTCCACAACATCAGTCTCTTGAGCAGTTGTGGAAGGAATGATAACCGCTGGCTCAGCTTGTTGCATGGTTTCTTGCTCGTGACGAGGGGATGGAGGTATCTGGTGCAGAGTAGCACTTGAATCAATGGGTGCATCAGTTGCAACAGTCTGAATACGGCGACCTGAGATTTCCTTCGGTTTGCTTGTTTTTCCAAAGCCTTCTGACGCTTTTCTTCCTTTAGCCTTCATTGAGCAAGATCTGCCTGACATTTGATCTCATCATTCCTTCGATCACACAGCTCAGAAACATCCAATTTCAGCTTTGAATGCCATTCAATCTTATTTTTCCTCATGACAGTAAGGGCTTTTGTTAGCGCAAGAATTTCCTTGTTCAGGTTTTCCTTTCAGAGTTAGTGCTGGCTTCATTTCTCATTTGCTCGATAAGCTTCTTGTCCTCGACAGCTTGGTTCAGTTCCTTGGAAATCTCTCCCAGCTCAGCAAAGTGTTTTGTGACCAACTTGGTAACATCATCAGGAAGGCCCAAACTGCTCAGATCAGTTGATTTTGCATCGTAGGCAGCACATTCAATAATATTGAGTTTGAGGTCATAAGATTATTCCTCTGTGGAAGCAGGAACATTTGTTTTGGCTTTCTTGGCTAAAGCTGCATCTTTCTCTTCGGGCAACAGCTTTCTCTTCATAGACGGGGCAGCAGAACCTGAAGGTTTATCTGAGGTTTGAGCACGTGCAATCCTTGGGGACATTCTTAACGGAGGTGAAACTTTCGCTGGTGATGGAGTTTGATACGGCTTGTCAAGAAGAGCTCGTTGATCATAAGCTGGTATTTCTTCGCCAGCATCTTCATCAGAGGACTCATCTGAAGAGGCAGAAGCAGCTTTCGTGGATTTTCTGACAACCGATTTCTTTCGGGAAGCTGCCTTTCTTTCCTTTCGGGCAGAGGCCCGTTCCTTCTTCTCTTGAACATCTTGCTGGGTTAACTCAACATTTCTCTATTCAACTTGATTTTTCTTCGCAGCTCTAGCTTCATGCTTGGCTTTCGCTTTGGCTTTCTTTTCCACTACTTCAGGAAAATCAGCAGTAGTTGTTAGTGAGTCAGCATGAGCATTTGCAGGAGGAGGTGGCCTGGCTTTTTCATCATCTGGTCCGAAGCAACCTTCAGCGATGCAATCATTCCATGGAGGGGTGAATGCGAACAAGATCTGATATTTTCTTCGGACATTTTTCATAATTGAACCACTTCTTCGCCCAGTGACGGTGAATCCTTTGCAGCCTGTTATTTCTTTCGGTTGCAGTTTCAACACCAGGTGGAGTCTTGTAAGCTTCTTGATCAGACATCTCTGCAGTTGTGTTCCTTTCTCTTCCGCGACCACCCTTCTTGGGATTTCCAACAGAAAATAACATCTTTGAATCGGTGATCAGATCATCCTCGGGCTGACTGTGTGCCGAGGGAATTTCATCTTCCTCTTCTTCAGGTTCAGATTCTGACTTTTTCTTCGGCACTCTTGGCGGCTTTGATGATTTTGCTCTAGCAGTCAGTTTCCTTTGTTCAGACACTTGAGGCATCAAAGGGATTTCTTCCTTAGAACCAGACCGGTCTTCAAACTTTGAGCCATGACCAATCCTGAGAGACAAACACAACATGGCGAAGGAAAAAACAAGAAGAGGTCAAAAACATGCACAGAAGCAATTTTGACTGAACAGATAGTTTTTCGGAAGCAGCAAAGGAATTCATGGCATATGTATTTTGGAAGATATCATCGATAGAATTGCAACATGCCATATGACAGAGTAACAACTCATCTAATCTTTCGACATATTACACATGAATTCTAGATCTCAGATAGCTAGTACGAGGGAGAACTACAAACCGTACAAGCCACAACATAGAGAGCCCTAAAGATCTACCGCGAGAAAATAAAACAGGAGAAATTCGCGTCGGTAAGAACAGCCCTAGAACAGAGAAATAGACAGGGCTAGCTCTAGATCTGTGCGCCCTAACTTGGCAGCAAAGATCGACTACGGCAATGCGGTGAAGAGAGATATACCACACTGGCGTGATCAGCGACGGCGAAGCTTCACCGGAGTTGCATGGCGAGGGGCGACGACGGCGCAGCTTCGAGCTCGGGCTCGGGCGAAGAGCAAGAGGGGGGGTTTGAGGATGAACTGAGAAAGAACAGAGGAAGAAGAAGAAACCGGGAGGGGTATTTATAGCCCGTAGGCAGAACTGCTTCCTCCGAGATCTACGGCCGAAAAGCACGGGGCGTTCCACATTCAATGGACAAGATCACGATCGTGGAGATCGTGGGCACGTGTCAATCGTTTCTTGCAAAATTCTCGAAAACTGAATGGAAGGGCCGAAGGGTTTGAAGAAGGACAAACGCCAAAACAGATAAAAGTTCGAAGTTGATTTCATTTGCGACCAAGGACGTCGGATTAAAATCTTCTTCAGATCAAATTGCATGTTTATGACGAAAAACACAGAAAGGACGAAAAAGAATAGAGGGAACACAAGGTCCGAGACAAAACACTCAGCCAGGCGAGAAAGAACACAAAACTACGAAGCTCTGAGTGAGTTGATATGCGAACAGAACACAAACACAATGAAAAAAATAAAAAGAAACAAAAGGAACGAAAAACACATAGAACACAGCACCAACAATAATTGATCTCAGGGCTTATAATGAGCGTGAGATAACCCTGAGAGATTTTCCTGCAAGAAGAGTTGGTTCTCTTTCACAACCCACACCTGCGTGGGTGGTGAGCACCTCATTTCCTTAGTTTAGGTAGGAATATTTCTTTGGTGAGACCTGTAGTTCACCTGTGCATTTTGAGAGTAATCATACGAATATGCATTGAAGTTACTTCCAGATTCACGAGTATAATGATTTGAAGAGGTACGCATGTACTCCTTCTGTCGAAGGTTAGGAAGGTAATCATTTGTGAAGGATTCTTTTGTGGTCTACGAATGATAACCATTTCCTTGAAGAGAGTTACCCTGCAGAGTCAGGTTAGCAGTGATAGATATATTTTCAGTAATGCACATCTTCACCCAGATTTGCTTCTTGTGTGATCCTGACCTACAGTTAGTTCCAATGTATCGTGTGAAAACTTCACCATTCTGTTGTTTGAAAACATTGTAATTTGAGTCATCAGACTCGTCATTATCAACAGGAATGGGTGAGTGATAACCAGTAAGAGTTTCAGGTTCGAGTGTTTTACTCTTAGCACAAACCCAAGTCGTTTGAGGATATTGCTCGGGAATCCAGTAGGTTCCATCAACGTTGAGTTTTCTTTCGAAGCTCAATCCTTCCTTTCGAGGATTTTTGTGCAGTATTGACTTCTTGAGCACATCACAGAGTGTTTGATGCCCTTTCAGGCTCCTTAGCATTCCTGTCTCAAGTAAGTTCTTTAGCCTGCAATTTTCCTCCGTAACAGCAGCAATTTCCTCGGAAGAGGGGTTAGATAAATCATTCGTAGTAATAGCAACATTCTCGATACCAGCTTTGGAAGATTCAGCATGAGAATCAGTATTACTACGTTCTAGACATTTTAAGCACGCAGGCACAAAATCATCAGGAAGTTGAATAGATTGCTCGGCGAAGAGAGAAGCTTTCTCCATTGCAAGCACGTTATGAGACTCTTTCAGTGACTCGAGTTCTTGATTCCTGTTAAGGAGTTCATCTGATAAACTCTCGTAGTCTACTATAAGTGAATCATATCGGTTGGAAAGATCATCAAAGGTTGAAGAAAAAGCTTCATGCTTTTCGATCAACTCTTGATTCTTCTCCATCTCTTCGACCAGTAACCGTTCGGTTTTCCTAAGATTTTTCTCAAGTCTTTCTAGCTCATCTTGTTGAGATTTTGCCATTTTGACAAGTTTAGCATAGACAATGTATTCAGGAGAATATCCATTCATGGATGATCAAACTTTTGATGTTACCTAATCCTTTGAGGTTTTTGCCATGAGACAAAATGCGATTGGTTCATCATCACTTGAAGCGTCATCAGTAGTGTCTGATTCAATTGGTTTTTCTGAAGATCCAATTGCCACATAAGCATTGCTTCTTCCAATCATTTTGTGAAATTCTTCATCATGATCAGATTCAGTGTCTGTAGCCTCCTCTTCAGAGTCCAAGGTCAGATCAGCACATTCTCGATTCAGCTGTGATATCTTCTTCATATTCGACTCGATGGTTGTTCCGGATTTTATGTCAGTGACTGGTCTCGACGAAGAAGATGAGGAATATTCATTTTTTTCGAGAGCTTAGTATGGCGATCCACTTGAGTGAATCCGGAGTAGTGAAGATATTTCCACCTGTTGCTAGGTTTTCTTTCCCAAGACGGACAATCTGTGATGACATGACCGAATTGATTGCACTTTGAGCACTGCATTTCTTTCGGAGGTAATTGACTTGAGGATTCAGTCGTGTCATCCTCATCATCATTCACAAGATACATGTTCTGCCTTCTGAGATCATTCAACCTTTTGGTGAGCATTTCCATTTCTCTTGTGATAGTGTGTTAATTCTCGACATCTTCATCTTCTTCTTGTGCACTGCCATAATGTGAAAGAATCTCCCCTTCACCATCAGAATAAGATTCTTGAACTCCATTTTCCAATTCCATCTTTTATTCGTGAATCGACAGTAGAGTCATGACTTCAACATAGTGAAGTTCTTCAAAGTCTGGTCTTTGCTTGATCTCAGCTATGATAGTATCGAAAGTTGTGTCAAGAGCATTCAGTAGCTTGTCAACCACATCTCTATCGATGATATCAGTTACTCCTCGCTGATGGAGTCGTGCAACAATGTTGGTCAACCGATCAGTGAGTTCCATAGCACTTTCCATTCGAAGGCTCCTGAAGCCAGCAAACATGGCACGAAGCATTTGAGTGCGAGGATCCGTTCTGGTGACAAATTCTTTATGAACATTTTTTATGGCATCCCGGAGTTGGTTTGCAGTATCAAGCCTTCGGAATCGAATAAAAATATCCTTAGAGATGCTCTCACAGATAATATCTTTCACTTGTGCATTCAGCTGCAACATGGCTTTATCATCAGAACTTGGAGCATCAGGGTGTTGAATGGTATATCCATTTTCCACAATCTGCTATAGATCAATGTTGATAGCTTGCAGTCTAATTATCACTCTTTCATTCCAGTACAGATAGTCATTTTCATCGAAGATAGGAAATCTTTTAGAGTGCGAGGATCTACCTGCATATGACATATTCAAAACTCCAAGGACGTTAGACCTTTAAGAAACAGAGACAGGGAGTACCTGCTCTGATACCAATTGTTAGGACCGAGAGTATATCGACCAAAGGGGGATGAATGGAATATTCAAAAATTCTTTCGAAAGTGTTGAACTGATCCCAAACACAGCAGCGGAAATAAATATTCGGTAGATATGAAATCAATTAAGCTCACTATTGAGGAACAAAACCTTCAAGATAGGATGCAATAATGATTCGGGCATAAACTACAATAGGCTTCATGATGACGATGGTAATGCAGTATGCCAACAAAACTAATATCATGACGGAGAGCTAGAGATGAAGTATGATGGATAAATATGATGAAGGACAATACTGATGAAGGAGATCACAGCACGAATGAAAAACAATCACTAAGGTAGCATGACAGAATGATGTGCGTGGAACAAGGTGACCAACAAATGATAACAGTCACAACAAGATGGGATACGAATGATATGCAACAGAATAAAGTTGATCAGATAACCATCGACACAGAGCACATAATAATACTGCCGAAAGTAAAGCAGTGAAGAAAATAGAACCAGAGGTGCTCGATGGCGACACAGAGATTTGGTAGACCAGTTCACCCTTCTGTCAAAGGGCTACATCTGGTTGGACGGGCTATGACTTAACATGGAAGATAAACTCTCTTCACCCTATTCTCCTTCAACTCGAAGCCGATCGGACTTCAGTTGAGTTCACTCGTGGTAGATACTTTGTCGGCGATCTCCAAACCTTCGATCGATCTTCGCGAACCACAATCACCCTTGGTTGCTGAAGATCTAGCTCGGTGAAGACAACAACTCTTCAACACTCGAGCAGAAACCTATTCGTCTAGAGAGTGCGCAGCTCTCAAGAGTAATAGGTACAAGAACTCTAACTCAGAAATACTGTGATGCTCAACCACTGTCTAAGTTTGGGCTCTTGATTTTCTCTCGATGGATCTTAAACTCAAATCACTCGGAGAGGGGGTGCTCAAATCAATCTTCTCAGAAATCGTAAGAGGAGCATCCACCGGACAAAGCCGACACGGGGTGGCAATTTATAGCCGCAGCCTTCCTTGATGGGAAATGACCAAATTGGACATCTAAAGCAGCCAATGGCCGAACGACACGAGTCCAACGGTCGGATTTTGAGCACAACGGTAACATTACTTGTGGAGCAAGCAATGCTAACTCCTCGGTCTGAGACAAATCTCTCGCAGCGAAGAAGATCACAGTCTCTTGCTGGCAAGTATTTTCTCGGAACACAAAGAGATTTCTCTCACAACTTTCATAGGTTTGGGCTAAGCACCACATCGGATCTAAGCTTCGAGAACCTATACCCCTCTTAATAGTACGGAGGTCCTATGACTCAAATGAATAGAAGAAGAAAGATGAAAAGAATACTATGTCTTCAATTTGTCTTTGACTTCCATTCGCTACAGTTAATTTCTTCGGACGACACCGAACCAAATGCTTCACTTCAGCATTAAAATCCTTCGAGGGGTGAGTTCCTTCACTTTAATCTTCTCGTCTGCATATCTATAATAGATATAGCTCGTTCTTCTCTGCAACGCATATGTACTTCGATGAAGTTACTCGAAGTTGACACCAGAGACAGCATTCTCTTCGGTTTCTGTATGGACTATTTTTCTCTGCATGGACTTGCAAACAAATCAGTCCGCACATGTTTCTGTCAACAATCTCCAAAACACAGGAAGGCAGATATTGCACAGAGAGAATGCAAAAGTGAAAAGGAGAAGTTGAAGTTCGATCGCATGTTAGAGGATCACAAAAAACGGTTGTACCCAAATTGCGAAGATGGCAACACAAAGCTCGGTACCACACTGGAATTGCTGCAATGGAAGGCAGAGAATGGTTTATCTGACAAGGGATTTGCGAAGTTACTGAAAATAATGAAGAAGAAGCTTCCAAAGGATAACGAATTGCCTGACAGTACATACGAAGCAAAGAAGGTTCTCTGCCCTCTAGGATTAGAGGTGCAGAAGATACATGCATGCCCTAATGACTGCATCCTCTACCGCGGTGAGGAGTATGAGAATTTGAATGCATGCCCGGTATGCAGTGCATTGCGGTATAAGATCAGACGAGATGACCTTGGTGATGTTGAGGGCTCCTGGAAGAGGGTTCCTGCCAAGGTGATGTGGTATACTCCTATAATACCATGGTTGAAACGTCTGTTCAGAAACAAAGAGCATGCCAAGTTGTTGCGATGGCACAAAGAAGACCGTAAGAAAGACGGGATGTTGAGAGTACCCACTGATGGGTCGCAGTGGAGAAAAATTGAGAGAAAGTGGCCGGGGTTTGCAGGTGATGCAAGGAACATATGGTTTGGTATAAGTGCAGATGGCATTAATCCTTTTGGGGAGCAAAGCAACAATCATAGCACCTGGCATGTGACTCTACGTATCTATAACCTTCCTCCTTGGTTATGCATGAAGCGGAAGTTCATTATGATGCCAGTGCTCATCCAAGGCCCTAAGCAACCCGGCAACGACATTGATGTGTACCTAAGGCCATTAGTTGAAAAACTTTTACAGTCGTGGAATATAAAAGGTGTACGTGTGTGGGATGAGCACAAACAGGAGGAATTTGGCCTACGGGCGTTGCTGTTTGTAACCATCAATGATTGGCCTGCTCTTAGTAACTTTTCAGGACAGACAAACAAGGGATACAACACATGCACGCACTGTTTAGATGAGACTGAAAGTATATATTTGGACAAATGTAAGAAGAATGTGTACCTGGGACATCGTCGATTTCTTCCGACCAAGCATGTCTTAAGAAAGAAAGGCAAGCATTTCAAAGGTGAGGCAGATCACCAGAAGAAGCCTGTCCCCCGTACTGTTGATGATATATTTGATATGGTCAAGGATTTAAAAGCAATCTTTGGAAAGGGTCCTGTCGGACAATCTGTTCCAAATGACACTGACGGACACGCACCCATGTGGAAGAAGAAATCTATATTTTGGGAGCTACCCTATTGGAAAGTCCTAGAGGTCCGCTCTGCAATCGACGTGATGCACGTGATGAAGAATCTTTGCGTGAACCTGCTAGGCTTCTTGGGCGTGTATGGGAAGACAAAAGATACACCGAAGGCACGGGAGAACCAGCAACGTATGAACGAAAAAGACGACATGCATCCAAAGCAGTATCAAGGTCCTGTCGGCTACGCTCTTACCAAAGTAGAGAAGGAAATCTTTTTTGAATGCCTTCTCAGTATCAAGGTCGCATCTGGCTTCTCATCGAATATAAAGGGAATAATAAATATGGCAGAGAAAAAATTCCAGAACCTAAAGTCTCATGACTGCCACGTGATTATGATGCAATTGCTTCCGGTTGCATTGAGGGGGCTTCTACCAGAAAATGTTCGATTAGCCATTGTGAAGCTACATGCATTCCTTAATGCAATTTCTCATAATGTAATCGATCCAGAAATCCTACCAAGGTTACAGAATGATTTGGTCCAATGTCTAGTCAGTTTCGAGTTGGTGTTCCCACCATCCTTCTTCAATATTATTACTCACGTCCTAGTTCACCTAGTCGACAAGATTGCAATTCTAGGTCCTGTATTTCTACACAATATGTTCCCCTTTGAGAGGTTCATGGGAGTCTTAAATAAATATGTTCATAACCGTGCTAGGACAGAAGGAAGCATCTCCAAGGGCCATGAAGCAGAGGAGGTCATTGAGTTTTGTGTTGACTTTATTCCTGGCCTTAAGCCGATTGGTGTTCCTGAATCGTGGCATGAGGGGAGACTGGGTGGAAAAGGCACGCTAGGACCGAAAGCAATAATATGTAGGGACAGGCATTCTTGGGCGCAAGCACACTACACAGTTCTACAAAATTCTACCTTGGTGGCCCCGTATATCAATGAACACAAGAATATTTTACGCTCCAAACACCCGGAGCAGTCTGACGACTGGATTACACGTGAACATATGGGGACTTTCGGCGGTTGGTTGCAAACACATCTCATGGGTAACAACACTGTTGGAGATGATCTGTACTTGTTGGCCAGGACACCATCTTCGACTGTATTGACTTTCCAAGCGTACGAGATAAATGAGAATACATTTTACACGATCGCCCAAGATAAAAAGAGCACTAACCAAAACAGTGGTGTCTGCTTTGATGCAGCAAACACCAATAGGGAAAAGGACACATATTATGGTTACATAGAGGAGATATGGGAACTTGACTATGGACGTGATTTTAAGGTCCCTTTGTTTCGGTGCAAATGGGTCAATCTGACAAGAGGCGGCGTACAGGTAGACCGCAGTACGGAATGACAACAGTGGATCTCAACAATCTTGGGTACACAGACGAATCATTCGTCCTAGCCAATGATGTGGCGCAGGTTTTCTATGTGAAGGACATGTCTACCAAACTGAGAAAAAGAAAAGATAAGGAAGCGAATACATCATAGGATGAGCCGAAGCGCCACATAGTTCTTTCAGGGAAAAGAAACATCATGGGAGTGGAGGACAAGACAGACATGTCAGAAGATTATGAAGAGTTTCATTAAATTCCTCCCTTCACAGTGAAGACTGGCCCAAGCATCCTGTTAAATGATGAAGATTATCCATGGTTACGGCGCAATAAGCAAGGGACACACGCGAAGAAATAGTTTTATACCCCAAAAGATCCCACTCTGGGATGTGACCGGCTTCACCGCCATCACTTTCTCTCTAGTGTGAGTCTCTGGACTTATAGCTGGAAAGTGCCACTTCGGACAAACCGGAGGGAATTTTTGTAAGAGCTAGCTAGGGCATTTTGGCATTTGAAACATGCTTTTAGAATAATTATTTATTAAGTTATGAAATTTCAATTATTCATATCCTTTCAGTATTTTAATTATACAGAGGAGTTAATCAATGCAATTATGTCCAAACAAAATATGAATGTCTTTTGAGCATTCCAGATAAGTCGCTTGATGAGGTTGACATGCATAGGCCATACACACCCTCAACAGTTGTAGTGATTTCAGTCCCAAGTTTTGCAAGGTTGATCATACGCGGTTAGTCCCGGTTGGTTGCTCAATATTTTTAGAAACATATTGACAAACCACCACCTGATGTGTCAAAGAATAAAGTTATATAAAATTCTAGTTATGATCAACTAAAACAAAACTATAATATTCTTCAATAGCAAAAAGAATCAACTAAAAAGCTTTTATAAAACTCTAGTTATGATCAAAATAATATTAACTTAAAATTATATAAAAATTATGCAACTAAAACTTACACGGTCAAATACATGTGCCAAACATGGTTATGAAAGAATATGAAAGTTTTGCAGGCATGATCTCTTTCATTAACACAAAAAGAATATGAAAGTTTTGCATTATTTAGAATTTTATATATTTTATAGTGGCTCGGTGAAAATGAGGTACATACCTCCGACTTTACCTCAAGCTCGCTCCTCTCTATAAAATTGACATAACATATGCAAAAAATAACATAAAAAATTAAAATTAAAATTGACATAACATATGCAAAAAAAACATAAAAAAAACATAACATATGCAAAAAATTAAAATTACTATAACATAAAAAATAAAAAGACATAGCATGTGCCATATATTTTATAGTGGTTATGAAAGAATATTAAAATTGACATAACATATGCAAAAAATAACTAAAAATAAAAAAACATAACATATGCAAAAAATTAAAATTGCCATAACATAAAAAATAAAAAGACATAACATGTGCCATATATTTTATAGTGGTTATGAAAGAATATTAAAATTGACATAACATATGCAAAAAATAACATAAAAAATAACATATGCAAAAAATTAAAATTGCCATAACATCAAAAATAACAAAAAAAATAAAAAGACATAACTTGTGCCATATATTTTATAGTGGTTATGAAAGAATATTAAAATGGACATAACATATGCAAAAAATAACATAAAAAAATGCCCGCCTACTAGCAGGAGAATTCACAACACCACGGCCAAGCATACGACTAGAAACCCAACTATATATGGGTCATGATGCAGGCCCGCGGGGCTAGTAGGCCCAACAGGGCAGAGAGGGACAAGGTTAGGCAATGTACTGCCTGCTTTAGAGAGGAACTTGGGAGAGAGATCTCAGCCGGGTATATAAACCGGTGCGATCTCCTCTCGCTTGGCGAGGTGGGACTAAACTCTCACCACCCCATGGCTGTGCCACCCTTTAGTCCCGGTTGGTGGCTCGGACCGGGACTAAAGGCCCCCCTTTAGTCCCGGTCCGAGCCACCAACCGGGACTAAAGGCCTTGGTTTGGCGCCCTTTCGCTTGGTGAAATTTACCTTTGGTCCCGGTTGGTGGCTCGAACTGGGACTAAAGGGGGGCCTTTAGTCCCGGTTGGAGCCACCAACCGGGACTAAAGATCTGTGTATATAAGCGCGGCCTTCTTCCTCCCCAAACACTTCTCTGTTTTCGATCTCTCCCGCGACGCCCTGCCCCGACACCGAATATGCCGCCGCCAGGCTGCCGCGATGCCCTGCCCCGACGCCCTGCCCCGACACCGTCGCCGCCGCCCTACCTCGACGCCGACGCCCAGCCCCGTCGCTGACACCCTGCCCTGACGCCATAGCCGACGCCCCCGCTCCTCGCCTCCTCGTTGTGAGCGCCGCCCCGATCCCTTCCTCCTCCTACCCCCCTGCTGGCCGACCCCGACGCCGGCCACCCGTGCTGCTGCTGGCCGAAGCCGACGCTGACCCCGACGCCGCCCGCGCTGCTGGCCAACACTGACCCCGACGCCACCCGCGCTCTGCTGGCTGACGCCGGCGTGTTTTTTTATAGCATTATTCACATGTTTGCCTAGGTCATTTTGTTCATTAACTTAGATGTTTGCATAGGTCATTATCAAAATTATTCATGATCAAAGTCATGTTGTTCATTGACTTAGATGTTTGCATAGGTCATTTTTTTATAGCATTATTCATGATCAAAGTCATTATCAAAGTTAGAGAAATTTGCATAGGTCATTATCAAAGTTATTCATGATCAAAGTCATTTTTATAGCATTATTCATGATAAAAGTCATTTTTTATAGCATTATTCATGATCAAAGTCATTATTAAAGTTAGAGAAATTAGCAAATTCCGAACCTAAAGAAATGTGGTGACCTAAATATTTTTCACTCGGTGGAATTACAGGATTTGTGGTGTTGCATCTCCGTGGAGTGATCGTCGACGTTGCACTACTAGGGAAAACCTTATACACAGGAGCTTACCAGTAGCGCTGGAAAGAAGAAAGCGCTGCTGCTAACTTTTAGCAGCGCTGGTTTAGAGAAGCGCTACAAGTAAGGACTTAGCAGTAGCGCTGGAAACTGAAAAGGCGCTACTGATAAGTGGGACCAAACCAGCCCATAGACGTATCTTTAGTAGCAGCGCTTTCTTGAATACAGCGCTACTGCTAAGACTTTAGTAGTAGCACTGGCTAAGATAGAAACGCTACTACTATTGGACCCCACTTAGTAGTAGCGCTGCTTATGACAAGCGCTACTACTTAGTGACCATAGTAGTAGCGCTTTATGGAATGCAGCGCTACTACTATGCGTGGCTGCCACCTTTTCATCAACCCCATCTCCCCCTCCCCCTTCTTCCTCTCCCCTCCTTTCCCCTCTCCCCTCTCTAAGTTGCTTCTCCACCATTATTGCCCTTCTTCTCTCTTCCATTTCTCTCTCTTATCTCCCCATTAATGCCCCCCTCCCACCATAATTCTCGTCCATAAATGGCCTTTCTTCTCTATCTCTTCCTCTCATTTATTTGGCTCTCCCTCCTTCCATACATATAGATCTTGCTAGCTCATCTCTCTCCATCTCCATGAGTTAGCTAGAGTCATCTCTCTCCTCCCAACAACTAGATCTAGCTAGCTATTTAGTCATCCACTTTCGATCCCTATGTATAGGTAGGGAAGGCCTCATCTAATCGTGCTCGATCTCTTTTGGGAGATAGGTGAGTAGAAAGTTGTGCATTAATTTCAAGAATGGGAATATGTGTGTTTGGGATATGGAGAGATTTGTGCGAGTGACATGCCACCGAGTTGCTTATGTTTTGCCGAAATGTCGATTTATTTCCGTTTCGGTGAATTTCGAGCAAACTCGATATGTCCTATTTTTAGGCAAGGTCATGCCAAAATTTTATATGAATTTGAAGCATGCATGCATTTTGTTTATAACCCTTTTGCTTGTTATACCGTGCAGTCGGTCATGAAGGTGAGTGGATGGATCGTGGAGAGATACATGCAATCCGCGGTGATGGACATGTATGCAAATAATCAGACTAGGATTAGATGTCTGTGTGCAAGATGCAATGAAGGAGTCCTTTTGGACCCTTTTGATCATGGCACTTTGAAGGCGCACCTGCTGATGATTGGTTTCATGGAGCTATACTCGGTGGATAAGTGAAGAAGATGTTGATGATGAGGACGTCCACATAGCAGCAGGGAATAACGACATGGCGGCGGGGCTAGACGAAGAGATGACCGATCGACACGAAGACAATGGCGGCGGACATGGCGGCGGGGAAGAGTCCGAAAATGACGACGGCGAAGAAGATTCCGGACACGACGAAGAAGAGTCCGGACATGGCGGAGAAGACGCGACGCCACAGTCTTCGACGCTACTAAGTGCAGTCGTGCAGGACCCTCATGTTCGACACCTCCTTCGCAAGAGTACGACTAGCGAGAGAGCTGCTTCTAGAGAGGAGGCCAACCTGGCGCAACTTGAAGTAGACTCGAAGACTCCATTGTATGACGGTTGCGATCCCGAGGTGACCCGCTTGAGTTTCACGCTCGAACTTCTAAAGACGAAGGACAAAAACAAATGGACAGACAAAAGCCTCGATGAGCATTTGAAGTATCAACATAAACAAGTTCTTCCCACGGGGAACCTGTGTCCTACTAGTGTCGAGGAGGCCAAGAAAATCGTTTGCCCTTTTGATTTACCGCACATTAGGTACCACGCATGCATCAACGATTGCATCATTTATCGAGGGGAGCACGCGGAAAAAACCAGCTGTCCAGTGTGCAATGCTTCTCGATACAAGAAGGCAGGAAAGAAAGGTCCTCAGAAAGTTGTATGGTACTTTCCGATCACTCCCTGTCTGCAGCGGTATTTCGTAGATCCTAAGGAAGCAAAGCTCATGCGCTGGCACGCGGAGAGGAAGAAGCCCGACGATGGAGATGATCCGAAGCTGAGACACCTCGTAGATGGTAGCCAGTGGAGAGCATTCAACGTCGTATATGGATTTGCCGTAGAAGATTCAAGGAACATCGTGCTTGGTGCGAGTACCGATGGCATGAATCCGTTTGGAAACCAGAACACCAACCACAGCACATGGCCTGTGTTTGTATGGATGTACAACCTCCCCCCATGGAAGTGCATGAAGACAAAGTACATACACATGAGCATGCTGATTCAAGGGCCGAAACAACCGGGAAATAATATTAACCTATATATGGGGCTTCTGCAAGAGGAGCTAGACACGTTATGGAAAACACCGGCATGGACATGGGACGCTAGCAAAGGAGAGTATTTCCATATGAGAGCCGCGCTGATGACGATGGTGCACGACTATCTCGGTTACAGGTACACCTCAGGCCAGGTGTGCCACAGATACTGCGGATGCACGAGGTGCATGGATGATACAACGTCTCAGCAGCTTACGTCAATGAAAGATGGTGGGTCTGGGAAAATCGTGTTCATGGGGCATCGTAGATGGCTCGAGAAGGATGACCCATGGAGAAAGCGTGGATATTTATTCAATGGGTTGGCTGAGCATTGAGGACCTCCACGCAAGAGGAGCGGCGCCGAAATCGACGAGCTATTGAGAAACTGGAAACAGTGCCCCGCGCCGGGAAAGATGATGAAAAAGGTGCCGGAGCCGCTGCAGAAGGTATGGAAAACGAGGTGTGTTTTCTGGGACTTGGAGTACTGGCCCAATCACGACACGCCTCATTGCCTTGATCAAATGCATATCATGAAGAATGTCCTCGAGAGCTTGCTTGGCACACTGATGAACATGCCAGAGAAGACCAAGGATGGGCTGAAGGCAAGGAAAGACTTGGAAGATTTGAATATCAGGAAAGATCTCACCCGTAAAAAGTCGACGGAGGAGACGGAGACGGAGACGCAGGAGGGGAAAGGGGCAGAAAAGTCAACAAGAAGGAGGAGAATTATTGCCCCCCTTCTTGCTTCACCTTATGTGCGAAGGAGATAGATCAATTCATCAAGTGCCTTATGGGAATCAAAGTCAGTTCCGGTTACTGTGGGAAGATAAGCAGATTTCTAGACCCCAAGAAGAAAAGGTTCAGCGGGATTAAGTCTCATGACTGTCACGTGATGATGACGCAGATACTCCCGGTTGCCATTAGAGGGATAATGGAGAAGCACGTCCGTGACACGCTTACTGGTCTCTGCAACTTCTTCGACGTTATCCCTCTAAAGTCCATAAGTGTGAAGCAGCTCCGAAGGCTACAGGAAGAGATCGTTGTCATACTATGTGAGATTGAGATGTACTTCCCGCCCGCGTTCTTTGACGTCATGGTGCATCTATCTGTCCACATCGTGGATGACATCATCGACCTCGGGCCGCCATTCCTTCACAACATGATGCCGTTCGAGAGGATGAATGGGGTCATCAAAGGATTCATTCGTAACATGTCCCGTCCCAATGGGAGCATCGTCCAGGGGTATCTGACGTATGAGTGCATCTCCTTTTGCGAGAATTTTATAGGCGTCGGAGACCCTGTTGTTGGTTTGCCTGTTAAGAAGCACGATGGGAAGCTCGAAGGAGATGGTCACAACAATGGCCGGAGGGAATTGCACGTGGACTACTCAGATCGACGGAACGACTTTGACATGGCTAACTTAGTAGTGCTACAACACCTACATGTGGTAGATGATTATGTGGCACGTCACAAAGAAAGCATCACAAAGAAGTACCATGATAAGCGGATGCTCAAGACGGACGACAAAGTTACTATAGAGCACAACGGCACTTTCTTGTGTTGGTTCAAAGAGCAAGTTCTTGAAAATCCCCCGGAAGAGGGCAGTTCGGACGGGTTTCTCATACACGCCTTAGCACATGGCCCCGCGCCCAAGCTCGCGACCTATCAGTCGTACGATATCAACGGGTACACGTTCTACATGGAGGCCAAAGACATGGACAGTGATTACCAGAACTCCGGGGTGACAATTGAATGTGTGACCGACGCCAACGGCAGAACTGAAAGATTCTACGGAAGGGTCGAAGAGACCTGGGAGCTTAACTATGCTAGAATGCACGATGGGACGATGTTCCGTGTCAGGTGGGCCAAAGACGTCGTAAGAGAAAACAAGTATTTCACTACCATGTCTATACCCGACGCGAAGAGCACTCCCGTGAACGTTAACATCATCGCCAAAAATGAGCCATGGGTACACGCTAAGCACGTGACACAATGCTTCTTCATAACCTACCCGGCCAATCCCAGTCGTGTTGTCGTGAGGAGATCCAAAAGGAGCATCGTCGGAATGGATGGAGTCGCCAACGAGGAAGACTACGACCAATACGGCAACCCGATGAGGGAAGATGACGATGATGATGAAGCATACGTGAAAAGAAGAATTAATACTACATTACCTAAGAAAGATCGTACTCCATGGTTCTGGAAAAGTCACAAGGAGGGGCTCAATTATTCGGCAACGAACAAGAAAGGGAAGAAGCTCAATGTGAAACGTCCTCGACGCAGCTGAGAAACCATCATTTATATATATGTATCTATTTTGTGTACGCACTTAAGTAACCGATATCGGTCAAATGATATGTTACCACCACATGCATGGTTCAGGTGATATTCGCGCAGTGTGGGAGAGGGAGACGCCGTCGTCGGGAGAAAAACAAAAAAACAAAAACAAAAGGGAGAAAGCAGTACAAAAGAAAAAGGAAAGTAAACAGAAAAGAAAAGGAAAATAATGAAAGAAAAGAAGACTAAAAACTAGAAAAGGAAAAGAATAAAAAGAAAAGAATAAAAATTAGCAGTAGCGTTGCTATACCACCCAGCGCCATAGCTAACTTAGCTATAGCGCTGGTTCACAAACCAGCGCTACTACTATTTTGAGTTAACCACCGCGCGGGCTCAAATTTTGCCAAGTCCGAATTCCCCCCACCCCACTCTCCCCACCCTCTTCCCCCACTCTGTCGCCGCCGCCGTCGCCCTACCCGCCCTCGCGCCGTCCGTCGCCCTCGATGGCCGGCCGTCGCCCCTGGACGCCGTTGACCTCGTCGTCGGCCGTCACCCGAGCACGCCCTCGACCTCACAGGCGTCTCCCCTGCCCGCCCTCGACCACACCGCCGCCCCCGCCTCTCCCCTGCCCGCCCTTGACCTCGCCTCCGCCGCTGTCCGCTGCCCGAGCCTGAGCTCCCTCGCCATAAGCCTCTCCTCTCCCTCTCCTCTCCCCTGCCCTCCTCTCTCTCTGTTTAGGGTAAATTTAGCAAATTTTAGGGTAAGTTAGCAAATTTAGCAAACAAAAATAGCAAATTTAGCAAAAAAAAATAGCAAGTTAGCAAATTTAGCAAATTTTAGGGCAATTTAGCAAAGTTAGCAAATTTAGTAAAGTTAGCAATTTTTTTAGCAAGTTAGCAAGTTAGCAAAGTTAGCAAATGAGGACAGTAGCTAATTAGCAAATTTTTGTTTTTTGTTTTTTTAGCAAGTTAGCAAATTTTTGTAGCAAGTTAGCAAAAATAGTAGCAAAATTTTGAGCAATTTAGCAAAAACAGTAAAGAGAGAGAGAGAGAGAGAGAGAGAGAGAGAGAGAGAGAGCAAGTTTGTCATTTTTGTGTATTTCAGTACAAGCATGCTTTTCCCATGTTATATATATGTGATATATGTCATTTTTTGATGTTATATGATTTTCCCATGTTGTTTGAATGTCGAAGAATATCCGAGTGGCCTATGTTTTGCCGGAATGTTGATTCATTTCCGTTCCGGCAAATTTCAGGCGCTCCATATGTCCACTTTTTAGCAAAGGTCATGCTGAAAATTTCCGTGATTTTTGGCATGACTTGTGCTAGAAACTAGGACATATGGAGTGCCCGGGATTTGCCAGAAGGGGAATGAATCAACATTCCGACCAAATATAGGCCTCTTTTTTCTCTTCATTATATCTTCTATTTACAATTGTTGAATAGGAAACATGTCTACCGACGCCGAAGCCGGGGGTTCTGCTCGCCGAGCAGAAGACCCCATCGAGGCAGCAAGTGAGTATTTCGTTTACCTGGACGGACACGATAGGGGGTTGCATGGTGGCTGCAGTGGCACCAACCCCGACACCGACGCCGACACCGGCACCAGCTCTGGCACAGGCACCGACACCACCCCCGAGACCGGCAACGATGCTGTCGTAGCCGGTAAAGCACCGAAGCAGAAGAGGTCACGAAGACCAAACGAGCTTGGCGTCGGACAAATTGTGGTCACGGAGATGCACCACAAGAAGTTAGAGCCAACAGCGCCAGAGGAAGCGTGCAAGTGCTGGGGCAATCAACTAGGATGCATCCTCAGGGAAACTGCCAACATCAACAACGAGAGGTTGAAGAAGATAACTCATATGGAGCACATGCTCCTAAAGAAGTTGCACAATAGGTTCCTGATCCCCGGCCGGGATGAACGCAAATATAAAGAGCCGTGGGACGACGTCAACATGAAAGAGATAAACGACAAGGCGATGGTGACGTTCACCAACGACTTGTCTGCCTGGAAAGTTCGGGTGAAAAAAGCGATTGTGAAGAATGAACCATGGTCCAAGATTCATGCTGATAATCCGTCAATAACAGAAGAGGACTTTGAAAAATTCAAGGAGAATTGCGGTAAAGAAGAAGTCAAGGCAAAGTCGGAGAAAATGAAGGCACTCCAGGCCATGAACACGCCTCCCCACCGCCTCGGAAGCCGTCGTTACGAGGGGAAGAGGCACGTATGGGCCAAGGAGGACGCCGAACGTGAAGCTCACGGAATCCCAGACCCCTTGGCGGAGTTCACCGACCCGCTGGAGCATGACTGGATCAGGGCCCGGTACAAGTGGGACCCCGTCAAAAAGGAATTTTACACGGATCCGAACACGAGGGAGTTCATGAGACTTCTGGTAATTGTTATATTACCACATCATCATATTAGCTTCCAATCAATTCGACTACAAGTTTTGTCACATTATTAGTAAACCATCGACGTTCCTTTTGTAGAAAGAGCAGCACCAAAAGGCAGCCGAAAGCGACGAGTCGTCACAGTCGTCGACGAGGCCCAAGTGGGACACCCCATTCAACCAGGCCCTGAACATACTGAAAAAGGTCCCGGTGGACAAGTCGCCGTCCTATATACATGTGCACGGCGTCGGAGATTGCGCCTCGTGGAAGACGTGCTACCGCGAGGAGCCAGAGGAAAGAAGGAAGAGACGGTTTGTGGTGACTCAGCAGACCATCGACGAGAAGGTCGTGATTGCAGTCAATAAGTCCAAAGAAGAGACCAAAGAAGAGTTGGTCGGGGTAGTCAATGCAGCACTCACTAACGTGGTGGTTAGCTTGTTTCCTGCAATTTTCGAATTTTCGAAGAACAATCCAAATGCACGGCAGGAGGACTTTCCCATTCCCAGCTTTGTCGGGAGCAATTCGGCGAACACCACAGCACCAGCACCTGCTCAAGCAACCGCAAAAGGTCCCGCTCCTGTTAATAGAAGCCCGACCTCTGTCTCTGGCATGCTCGGCGGGCCTTCGTCGCTGGTTGAGCTCGACGCCCTCACTGTAATTACGTGTCATACCCTTCTCACCAGCATGTCTATAGTCTTCCGTTTCAGTTGCCTTTCGGATGTTTGACGTCGCAGTCATGTATTCTTCGTAGGCCGATGATACCCCTGGCACCCTCCTGTACGACATCAAGGGCCAGAAGGTGGCCATGGTAAAGGCAACGATCGTCAAGCCGATGGACCACATGTTCCACAACCGAGAGATGCCCTATGGCGTCTTCAAGGTTAACGTCGCCAGTGTCTTAGCGGGCTTCGAGGATTTGCCTCCTCCGGTACCAGTAGATGACGACGAGACCCCTCAGATCATTGGCGCATGCAAGAGCTGGTTCTTGCCTTGGCCGAAGTCTCTTCTTCATCTCGAGGCGCCCAGTATCACACCAACGGCACCTTTTGAAGAAGGTATGAACACCACCCCACCTACCAAATTACCTGCACCTATCCTGGCGGGTGATAGCGGACGACGCGAGGGAGAGCCTCCATTAGTGCCAGATTATGTCGCCCCCGCTGTCGAAGAAGCAAATGTTGATGATGACATGGAGGAGGACCCAGACAAGTATTTCAATACCGCCTATGATGATGGAAGATTGATGGCTCAGGACGAGGAAGACTCAGGCTATGAGCGTGGAGATGATGACTTGATGCTGCCTGATTTGCCGGAGCCAGAACGTCCTAAGGCGGAATGCAAAAAGTCTCTCTTCAAGCGATCCTCGCGGGAGACGCCTCCAGATGCCGCCTCTACCCAGCAACCCCCCCAGGCCCGTCCACTGATGAGCCCGACTTCACTGCAGGGGTTGGTTAGGGAAGGTATGGTGGGCTCACTACCGCCGCCCGCCAAGAAGCAAAGGAGGAGTCCGGACAAGAAAGGCACTAAAGGCGCCAGAGCTGCTTCAAGCAGCCAGCCGCCTCTGATGCCCCGGGTGGTAGACAGAATACCTGTCGAAGGTGCGAAGCCTTTCCATGTCGCCGGCGAGCCGATCCTATCTGCCCAAGTGCTACAGCACATACTGAACAATGATCTAAGGAGATTACATGAAGATGTGCTGGCCAGAGAGAAAAGCCTTCTGGTCACGGAAAACCCAGGATACCCGCTTTACGCGGCTCAGGTCCCAGCTGGGAAGTTGTACGTCAAGAACTGGCCCGCGAATCAGTTCCTCCTATGATTTGACTACATCTATGACATGTTCCACATGACCAAGCTGGATTTCCAGTTCATCCGCATGTATGTGCTGTATCTCAACTACTTCATCAGGATCAAGAAGATAAAATATATCTGCGTCGCGGACCCGTACTATATGCACGAGAGCTTCTTGGCAGTTTGCAAAGAGCATCGTGACTATGCGAGCAAATACCTCGGCGAATTCATGATCGCTAATAAGGACAAAGAAAATATTCTCCTGCCTTATCATCCCACGTAAGTCATCCGCGCATATCTTTTCGTAAGTGTTAATCATTCCTTTGCAAGCATGGAGGCTAATTTGAGGTGTACTTAATTTGCGCAGCGGGGGTGGCGCCATGCTCATCGTTCTGTACCCGATATACTCCCATGCTATGTATTTGGACTCATCGAAGAACATCAAGAAAAAGGATTACACGCACTTAAAGAGTGTTCTCGATAGTGCCCTGATAACCTTCAGCATGTGTGGTGGATATATCAAGGTGAAAAGGAACAGGAAGAACGGGCTGGTTTTCCGCCATAAGACCGACTTCTGCTGTATCCAGCAACCGAAAACCAGTAAGGCCGATGGATTCTACCTCATGCATCACCTGCTCGAGTACAGAAGGGATTTTCAACGTCTACACATGTCACCTACCAAAGAAGATGCCAAGATTGTCAGCTGGGCCGCAAGCATAGGAAAGACACCGGATCATCGAATCCGAGCTGAGTTTCTTAACGTACAGTGTGAACTTGCCCAAGTGATGATGAAGCAGGTCCTCGAACCAACGGGGATGTTATACCATGCTGGGCCAATGACGCGGGCTGATGTCCGAGCACTGCTGGTCGCTCAGCGTCAAGACTTGAAGTCTTTCACGAAGCTCGGGTCCTTCATCCCTGACTATGAAGATTGGAACGCCGACATGGAGGACTGATTGTCGATGAAAATGTGTCACTGCTGTCTTTCTATCACAAGACTTTGAATTTATGCACGGCGAAACTATGTGATGTAATTAAACCGCGTGGTCCTGAACTAGCGTTAGATCGCTCTAGTTAATTAGTTTGGGTATGAGGAACTTCGTCATTTATGTTTACTATTGGTTGCTTGTATTTTGCTAATTATGCCTCTTTGTTTTCTTAAGTACATTATGTTGCATATTATCGTTGAATTCATCAACTGACGATGCAGGTACATAGATCAGAGATGGCGAGGGACTGCTACGCCGTGTTCGTTGGGAGGGTTCCAGGAGTCGACGACCACTGGCCAAACGCTCAGGCACAGGTGGACAGGTACCCGGGTGCTAGCCACAGAGGGTTCGACAGTAGAGCAGAAGCAGAAAGTAGTTACTTGAGGTGGACACTCCAGCATGAGCGGGGGCAGGACCGCCAGTGCCTCAAGTACTACATAGTCGCACTCTTGCTCTTGTTGATCGCTCTTCTCTTCTACATCATGATTTAGATAGAGATGATGAAACTTGTGTGTGTGTGCCATGACCATGCATTTGCACTTATTCGAGACATGACATGATCACTCTTGTGTATCGCTATTTTCGAGATGTGATGATATATATTTGTGTTGAATGATGATGATGATGATGATGATGGTATGATGAGAGTATTGTATGTCTATGATATTATGAGAATATTGTATGTTTAGTATGATCTGATGAAACTACTATATAGAGCTTATATAAATACATCACAAATACGTAGAGGGGTGTAAATCTGTGAATGCTGTAGTACTAGCAGTAGCGCTTGAAAGCACCTACTAGCAGCGCTTCATTTACAAAAGCGCTACACATAATTATCAATAGCGCTTGTCAGGGAAGCGCCACTGCTAACAATACTTACCAGTAGCGCTTTTTTGACAAGCACTACTGCTACAACTTAGCTGTAGCGCGATAGCAGTAGCGCTTGCTCCAGCGCTACTGATATGTATATTTCAAGCGCTACTACTAGGGTTTTCCCTAGTAGTGTTGGAGCTGTTGGTCCCTGATCGTCCCTCCGTTGTTTGACAAAAGGTGTCCATTTGTTGTATAAACATAACCCCAATAACTTCGGTGCAACGCCGCCCCTGCTGTGTGAGCCGCCGTCGTTCAATTCCCCTCGGGCTTATATATATTTTTGAACATAGAAATTTTTGTAACATGTATGTGTTTGATCTCCGCGGGCTTATATAGTTGATTGGACTTTGGAGTGCATATTTAGTCGAGTCCAACATCAATATTAGTGAATGATTTTAGATTGTTGGGCACCGCGGAGAGTTGTGAGAGGAGATTTCCCTTTGATTTTGAGTCATATGAAAACATGATTTGCACGTCGGACAGGCATGAGAGAGACGGTCCGCAAAGTATCCTCGCCTGAAAGACAGGACGACTCATCAGATATGATTCTAGATAATGTCCAATGCCTCATATCGTGAACATAGTTATATTGGATAATTGATCTTCATATAAATGAAGCATAAAAGTTTAGCAAACAGTTTAGCAATCACATAGAATTTTTTCATGTTGTAGGAGTACATGTAAAAAAATTCAGAGTTGTTCTTAGAAATTTTCATGTTGTTCATTGACTTAGACATGAGGGGTGGGGGTCGTTAAAACATAACCCCAATAACTTCGGTATAACTTCAACATGAGGGGGGGGGTCATTAAAACATAACCCCGATAACTTTGGTATAACTTCGACATGAGGGGGGAGGAGTCCTCGACGATCGCCAGAGGAGGCCCCGACGATCGCCGGAGGAGTCATCCCCGACGATCGACATGAATAAACTTTGTACATGTGTTTGGTGCATTTTAATGTCTATTTGCTGCTGGTATTTAATGAATAAACTTTGTTTTACACTTGCTAAAATACTGCTAAGTCTGAAACTGACTGTATATTGCTATCAAGTTGTCATCATAATGTATATTGCCATGCATGTTGTAATATTTGCAGAAATTATGGAACACGACAGAGACTTAGAACAAGAAGAGATGTTGGGGGCAATAATCCGCGACGGAGATGATGATGATATCACCTCACAGTTTCTCAACGACGACGATGGTGAGGGAAGAGAAGATGACGGCTCCGGTGATCGAATGGAGGGAGAAGATGACGGCTCCGGTGTTGCAAAGTCCGGCGAGGTGTATTAATTAAGCCTCTGCTCTGACTAGATGCATTAATTGATTTGTATGTACATATATTAACGCTTATTTCTTCTTTTAGCCCTCCGGATCGAGCCAACCTTCTGTAAAGAGACAAGGCCCGAAGAAAAGGTTGGGCGAGAATGAAAGGTTCATGATCGAAGAAATCGATGCAGAGGGCAAACCGACTGCTCCCAAGCGGACTGCAGACCGATTTATAAGTCAGTGTGGAGTCCTTGTTAGGGACAGCATCCCGATCAACATTAAAGAATGGAATAAGCCAAAGGAGGATGATGGAGTTTCTTATGTCGACAATAGATCCAAAGATGAGCTTTGGAATACGCTCATGGCAAATTTCAGCCTACCGCCAGAGGTGGATGCAAATAGCAATGTTGTAGAGCAAAAAGTCAAGGCGTGGGCTCTTAAGAAGATGGCCCAACAATTCAACAACTGGAAGAAAAGATTGCACGAAAAGTTTGTCCTGAAAGAGAAGACTCCAACATTCACGGTCAATATGAGAAGATGAAAGATCACTGGCCCGCATTTGTGGCGTACAAGATATCCGAGAAAGGTAAGAAAAGGTCAAAGACAAACAAGCAAAATGCTGCAAAGAAGGAATATCACCATGTTACGGGGTCAGGTGGCTACAAGGTTGCCCGGCCTATGTGGGACAAAGCTGAGAACGACCTGCTTGATAAAGGGATCCATCCAAAGACATTGAACTGGCCCGAACAGGCAAGGACTTGGTTCTTCGGGCATGGGGGAACTTTGGACCCAGAAATAGGGAGGTGTGTTTATACGAAAGCTCAACTTGCAACACCCGTCAAAAAAATTCAGGATGCAATCCAGCCCATGCAAGAAGGGAAGTTCCATCCCGACAGAGAGAAGGACGAGTTGACACACGCCCTCAAGTATCCTGAACAACCCTGGATGAACACGAGGCACACGAGGCCCCGTTCCGTGGAAGGTTGGGTTTCCCAAAAGCAGTGACACTTATAAAAGCCGAGGAAGAAAGAAGAAATAGGAGGCAGACCGGATGCAGAACGTAGAAGAAAGATTAGCGTTGCAAGAGAAGAAAATAGAGGCACTTACCAGCCAGCAAGCTACCGACCCATCTTCTCAACGGCACGAAGATCCTTCATTCGATACTGCCCACGGAGCTACCCCACCATCCTAGCGGAAAAGCAGCGTGGCTTCCACGGAGCTCGTTCTGCCTGATATCACGGCTCCTCGCTACCCCGTGGATGATATCACGTAGAGGGAACTTTGTGAGCTACAAGAGAAATGCTGGAACATATCCGTGAAGGTGGCGGTTGGCTATGCCTTACCTCGTGTACCTAATGGAACCTACCATTGCTCTTCGATTCCAGATGGCTATGCTGTTGTCGGGGTGGATGAAGTTATCAACGGATTTGAGCAGCTGGACCTTGAGTACCCTACAGGTGAAGGGGAGACTCATATGGGAGATGCCATAAGGACTACCATTCTATGGAGAAAGGAACACATCATGCTTCCACATTGGACGCCGGGTCCACAGACTCAGCCGGAGGAGGCCCCTCAGCAGACTCCTCACAGTCCAGCTCTATCTCCGCTGCCTCAGCCATCTCCGCCACGTCAGCACACTCCGTCGCCTCAACTGTCTTCGCCGTGTCAGCGGACTCCGCCTCCTCCGCCGCCTCAGCAGACTCCGCATCGACGTCAGCAAACTCCGCCTCCTCCGCCGCCTCAGCCCGGGCAGAAGAGAGCCACCGCTCTGGCGGCTAGCAGTAGTACAACTGCGAAGAGAACTAGAGCAGATGCAAGCATCAAGAAGGCTCCTACCAAGTTACCATACGATCTGACTGATGAGGAAACGGATAAGGTCGTGGATGCCGAAGTGAAAAGCCATTTTGTACCGAAACAGCCCGCTCCAAAGGAGAAAATAGATCCGGTAAAAGCAAGGCGCTGTCTGAAAAACCTTACAAAAAACCACCACCGCCTCCGCTGCTATCAAACTATGACCGCTCTATTGTAAAGTCATATAGAGATCCACAGCAGCGGTCGGGAAGTAGCAGTAGTGCAAGGGGGAAAACAATTCCCCAGCTCGGCAAATAGAAAAACCAATCGTGCCCCCCGCTCAAGGTGTTTGCCGATATCGCTAATGATCCAGGGGTAGCAGCCGCTGATCCTGGTTTCACTCTTGGTGATTACTTAGGTGATGATATACAGTTCGAAATGGCTGAGTTAGCCTTTAGATTTGAGCACGGGAAGCCTCTCGTCAGACCTAGGGAGCGTGAGCATCTACCAATGATGATGCGAAGATTGCATGACTGGTACTTGGAAGCCTCAAAGAAAGGGGCCGACTATATCATTGCGGGGGTTAAAGATGAGCATTACTTCAATGGAGACGAGTTGATTTACGTTCAATTTGAAGAATTATTTCAGTCATACAATCAAGATGCCATCGACAAATCTATCGTCAGTTGCTATTGTTTGTAAGTATCATTTCTGTAATTAAGTCTCTAGCTCAGCTCGTTCATTGCATGTATAATTATCCTCACTATATTAATTAGGCAGAAAGAAGATCCTCGAATGCAAAAGTGGACAAATCTGGGACATTGGGTTCATTAACCCAAATACTATTCATGAAGGTACGGTAAAATGGAACACCAAGGATGTAGAGAAGATCTTGCTAAGGGCGTTACTTCAACAACAAACCAAAAGGGAAATACTATTTCCTTACAACTTCCAGTGAGTGTTATACTGTCTTGTACACATCATTCTTTTTCGCTTACTCGATGTTAAGTGTAATTGATGAGCTATGCGTGTGCAGGTTCCACTTTATTCTACTAGTCATTAAGTTTGACGTAGGAAAAGTACTTGTCATTGACTCATTACGTAAAGACATGGAGAAGTGGGCGAACCTGAGAGAAATGCTCCAGAGGTAATTTCAATCATTATCGCACTATATCGGCAACTTTCGTTCATTTCCTGATATCAAGTAATTAATAACTCCTTTATTCATTTTCTTTGCCGGGCAGGGTTTGGAAAGAGTTCACCAAGTAGGCTAGGGGTGAATGGAGAGAGGAGCTGCAATTTGAACAACTCAATGTAAGTAGTACTAGCTAGGTCCGCGCATCTCTTTGATTGTAGTTTCAATACCACTATCATGCATGATTAATATTTTGATTGAACTCTATTATCGTAAAGTGCCCGAGGCAGGGATCCGGGAATAATTTATGTGGATATACGTTTGCGAGTTCATTCGCCAGATGACCTGTGAGATGGGCAGAATTTTAGATCAACTTGAAGTACGTAAACAATATTCACAATTTTATTTTATTACCATCAATTGCGTTGAGTTTCATTCATTCATATATATATATATATATATATATATATATATATATATATATATATATATATATATATATTGATCCCCTTCTTTAAATTAGATCCAACGGAAGCGGGACGAACTCCTACCAGAGGCTCGCATACGAGCAATTCAAGAGGAATTGGCGGGATTCTTCCTTGAAGAGATCATAGCTAAAACCAGAGTATACCATCGGGAAGTGGAAATGAATGTTGGTAATTAGATATTAGGGATCGTAAGAGATGTTATTTTGTATATATGCATGAACGTGTACTATATGTAGTAGCGTCGAATAGATATACGAAAACTTGTTGTTTGACCAAGCATGGAGAAAGAGAGGTCACTTCTCTCTATATTCATGACGATGTTGTGTAATGCTTCCTTCATTGCTATATGTAGTAGCTAGCGTCTAGCTGAATGGAAAACATAAAATAAAAATGAAAACCCTAAATGTAAAAGAATTGAATGGTAAACACATAAAGAAAAGGGGGAAACACAATATGAAACCCCTAAACCCTCCAAAACCCTAAACCCCTCCTTTCAGAAAAACAAAAAACAAAAACCCCAGCGCTTGGCAGGTGCTGACGCGTGGCTGCCTTTTAGTCCCGGTCGGTGCTACCAACCAGGACTAAAGGTCCTCCTGCCTGGGCGCCCCACAGCGTCCACGTGGAGCTCCTTTAGTCCCGGTTCGTAGCACAACCGGGACTAAAAGTGGGGGCCTTTAGTCCTGATTGCTTAGTCCCAGTTGCAGAACCGGGACTAAAGGCCCTTAGGAACCGGGACCAAAGCCCTGTTTTCTACTAGTGTCATGAGCCCCAAGCTGTATGGCTGGGTGGTGTTCCTACCTTCGCCGGGTTGTTGGTTGTTGCCGATCTTTCTCGGCAAGTTATTTAATGGAATGAGATGTTTCCCTTTTTTTTAAAGAGATCACGCTATGGAAATGGAATATGCCTTAATTTCTCTGACCTCACTAAGTGGAAGGTCTAATTGTTTAAGATTTTGATCGTGGCGTTCCCCGTAGCTAGATCGTATCGCTCCCAGCCGCGAGTTTCTCGTTCTTGGTTGGAGGATCGAAAGGACGATCACTTCACTGGTATCCACGCATATTGTATTTCAATCCATCAGTGTTCCACCGTCCAGAGCATTGCGTTAATGATGAGAGTAGAACAACCTTCCGGCCTATGGTGGAGAACCTCCATGAGGGAGAGAGACTGGGAGAGAATTCTTGGAGAGGTGCAGCCTTCAAGGGAAATTGTGTGATCCAATGGGCTGCCCCTACCCCTCCTTGTATAGGAGGGAGGGAGAGGTGAGGGGGACGCCCTAGGGTTGCCCTTAGGGCCAGCGGCCAAGGGGTGGATGGGGTGGTGGCCAGAAACCCTAGCCCTCCTCCCCTTTACTTGCCTTCCAAGCAAGATTCTGAACATTTTATTAATTCACCATGTAATAAAATATTCTCTCACACCTCTAGAACACTTTCTTCAGTTCTCCTCCAAAACTATTTTGATATCCGAAACACTTTCAATTTCTCTCCGAAATTATATTTCGTGTTATCAGAACAATTCCATCGACATTCTCCCAATAACATACCATATATAAAACTACCACAACATATTGAAGTACTTTAAGAATGTGAGCGATTAGGTTCAGTAATGTGCATACATGATTCAGAACACCTTCCGATAAATAACCAAAATTGGGCTCTGGATAACCGTAGTGGCTCCCGCACATTCAGGAATGACATCGAACGAACCTTCGTGTTTGTCAAGTGTTAATCCCATTGTTGCCGGTGCCTGACTCCTCTGCTTCGTCGGCGGCTACACCTCCTCCGGAGCCTGATGCCACGGCCTCGTCGGTGAAAGGGTTGCAGAGCCCGACACCGCGCCTAATTCACTGGCTCCCCCTGCGGCTTACGCCTTGCTGTAGAGGCAATCCAAATCTCCTTAATCTCATCGAACCTACTGATGGGAAATTGTGAACAGTGCACTGCACTCCCGGCCTCCTGACCCTTCTTCTTGACGCACAGCCATGCACGCACCCGGTCCTCGCGAAGAGTCTCGAAGGAGTCCACAGGTGCACTGCTGCTTCCTCATGTCACGCCGAAGGGATGGACTCCTCCACCACCATAGCTCTAGGATCTCCTCCTCCTCCTCCTGCATCTAGACCAGCTCCGATGAGGTGACACCCAACAACACAGCGGTGTCCGGAGATGCTGGGGGTGCATCTCCACCTCGTCCTCCAAAAGGTGGGATGATAGGTCGCCGCCCCCCTGCCCCCAGTCCCCCCCGCCCGCTCGGGTGTCCATCTAGTGAGGAATGCTCCTCCTCCGAATTAGACGACGCGAGATCGATGTAATCTAAAGTGGAATCGTAGGGAGGCATGGTGCCGATGTGACAGGCATTCGGCAGGAACACTATGATATGCATTTTATAGGCGAGGGGGGACCGCGGGAACTTTGGGTGAGATCGCGTCGCGGTCAATTTCATAAAAAGGCTGCAAGAAATTTCACCAGGATGACTCACAATCGATTATATCTAAAAACGTCGCGTGTGATAGTGTAAGACATCGCAGACGGCTATCACGGAGAAAATCGTTTGCGATAGTATAGCACACTTCAGACAAATTATCATTAGTGAGCGAGAAGGGAGTACATCGCATGAGATTTTTTGTTGCGAAAACCGTTTGCGATAATTGGCTCTATTTTATCAATCCAAGCGGGACTTTGTTCTACTCTTTCGGTAATTGGGTCTTTTTCTTTTAGTACTTTCAAAGCATTCCCCATAGTAGAGCTCAACTTAGTCACTTGATTTTGCACCTTTTTATCCAAATTTTCAAATTGTTCTATAGTTGGCATTTTGTTTTCAATGGTATATATCCTTTTCATAAGATGTTCCAAAGTTAATGTCATTCCATCTTCCATTTCTAAATAGCTAGCCCCCACTAACTATTTCTCTCAATATGCAAGCATGCCACATCATCGCACAACATGTATTTGAAAAGGCCCACCCCGCTACCACATGTCTCTCAACATGCAAGCATGCCACTTCATCATGACTAGGAAAAGGACTCATCTCAGCATGCAAAACATTTTACAACTGTATAGTAATCAAACATAATAAAATTATATGTATTTTTAGGTTTAGCTTTTTATTTATTACTTCAAATATTCATGTTTCATACAACGAATCACATTGAAATATGTTACAAAATATTTCCGCAACAACGTGCGGGGCATCATCTAGTTAATAATAATAGGTGGTGCTCCCACTAATTTCCCCATAGCATTAAAGGCATCCATCGGGCGACTACTCAAATTATTTCCTCCAGTAATAGTGTCAAGCAAAAATCTATACCAAGTAGTAATCATACGTCTCCAACGTATCATTTTTTACTATTTCTTTGGAGTTTATTGTTCATCAGGGAGAATGTCAACTCGGGATCAAAAGAGGACTTTCATGATTGTGCCCAATCGTTGCTAGCCTTGCTACATGTAAATTGCGTTGGATTTTTATCCCCGAAGAGGAGAGGATGATGCAGCACAGTAGAGTAAGTATTTCCCTTAGTTAAGAAACCAAGGTTATCAATCTAGTAGGAGAACCAAGCAACACCACGTAAACAGCACCTGCACACAAAACACAAACCTTCGCACCCAACGCAAACAAGAGGTTGTCAATCTCTCGGCGGTCGAATAGCGAGATTAAAGGTATATGATAGATTGATAGATTGAAAATAAAATAAAAGATAATAATATGCAGCAAATATTTTTGGTATTTTTGTGAATAGAAAACAAGATAGATCTTATGATAAAAGTAGACCCGGGGGCCATAGTGTTCACTAGAGGCTTCTCTCAAAGAAAATAGCATACGGTGGGTAAACAAATTACTGTTGGGCAATTGATAGAAGAACAAATAATTATGATGCTATCCAAGGCAATGATCATGATATAGGCATAACGTCCAAGATAAGTAGACCGAAACGATTCTGCATCTACTACTATTACTTCACATATCGACCGCTATCCAGCATGCATCTAGTGTATTAAGTCCAAAAGAACGAAGTAATGCATAAAGAACAATGACATGATGTAGTCAAGAAAAACGCTAACAAGAATTCATCCCAACTTTTATCCTTAATGGCAACAATACATGCGTGTCAATTCCCGTTCTGTCACTAGGACTGAGCACTGTCGTGGTTCTAAGTCTGACAGTAGAATAGGGGGTAGGTATGAGGAGGCAAGATCCTAGCTACGATGAGGTTGTGCACGCAAGATTTACGAGTTTAGGCCCTTCTCAGAGGAAGTAACAGCCCTACGTCTCGGTGCCCGGAGGCTCGGTCGATTGAATTATGCGTGAAGTTACAGGGGGTGCGAACCCTTGTGCCAGTGGAGGGGGTGGCTTATATAGAGTGCGCCAGGACCCCAGCCGTCCCACGTTACAAGGGGTTCAATGTTCATAAAGACAGGACGTTACTGATAACGCCAGCAATAAAGGCAAATAAATGATCATTAAGACTACGGAGTGAACGCCCGACCATTGCCATCCTGAGTGACCTTAGATCTTCTGTCTTTCGAGTGGTTTCTGGTGTGGTCGAGTGAGTACACCCCGGTCGAATGGAATTGGGTTACCCGAGTGAACTGTTGGTCGAGTGGGTTGCACCCTGTGGTGATTTCAGTCGGTAGATGGTGCTATCCTTTGAATGTCCTTGGCCTTAGGGCAGTGTCCTCGGGTAAGGGTGTCTAGGTCAGGCCTATTACCCTACCCTAGGTACATGTCTTCGTCATTAGCCCCCGAATGGATCTGGGTCCGAGTGGAGAAGGGGTTTAAGATGGTTCCGACCCGATTTATATGCTTCAGAGGCATCCTAACCGGGCAGGTGATCTTTGTAAAAACTTCAACTTCATTTTCAGTCGCCTGGGTCCATTCAGAGGTCGTCGAGTGATTTTTGCTGATAAGCTCTGAGTGTTGGTATGGTATAAAATCCTCGGCGCGATTGGTCATGCTGCCGCTTCCGGATCTCATGGGATTCGAAATTTGGAGAAGCACGCGGGACGGAGAGTACCATAGTAAACGGAGCGGGTTAGGCAGGAATGCCTCAATTTTCGCGCCACCTTTTTCGCCATGTATCCAGCGCGCGACTGTTGCGGGATTTGACTGGATTGCCTGGGCCCACAAGTCAGCCACTCGGGAGCAGGCCCATATAAGGCGTCGGGGCCGATGAGCCTGGCACTGTGCTCCCCATCCCCTTCCTCTTCTCCTGTTTCACCACCACATTCGCCGGCACCTTCGACGCTGCCGCCCCGCCCGAGCGCAGCCTGCCACGATGGGGAAGGAGAAGACGGCAGCCCTGGAGCGTGTGAAGAAAGCGACGGCGGCGGCGAAGGGCAAGAAGACGAGTCGGGGTGGATCGTCATCGAGATCCGGCCTGCCGCCCGGCTGGATCCAGGGCGACTGGATTCGCTCCATGATTCAGCAAGAGGATATGGAGGATCTGGTCGAGGGGGGCTTGATCGCTCATGGATCCTGGAGGCTGCCAGGTGATGAGACAGAGCCGCAGCCGCAGGAGGGTGAGTGCGTCCTCCTCGCGACCCACGTCGACCGTGGTTTTTCTCAGCCCACTCATCCTTTTTTCCGAGGTTTTCTGAACTTTTTTGGGGCCCAACTTCATCACTTTTCTCTGAACACCATCACATACCTCGCTGCGTTTGTCTCCATGTGTGAGAATTTCCTGGGTTGTCGACCGCATTAGGGTCTCTTCAAACACATCTTTACTTGCCGCTCACAGTCTGTGAAAAAGGCCAATCCGAGTGATGAGAGGAGGCACGTGATCCAGATGTGCGGAGGTCTAGGGATCCAGATGAGAGGAAAAAGCACTTTTCCACCTATGACTCTTCCCGATTCGGTCAGAGGGTGGCAGTCGACCTGGTTTTATTGTAAGGACAAACCAACTCCTGGTCAGTCAACTAGCCTTCCCCCCTTTACCATGGGGCGAATTGAAAAGCCCTCTCCCTTGAAAGTGACTCCAGCAGAAAATGCGGAGGTGAATATGTTGGTTGAACGCGTAATCCAACTTGTCCGCGATGGTGTGACCGGCATGGATTTGCTAGAGGTGTTTCTCACTCGCCGCATCCAGCCGCTCCAGGCCCGCGATCATCCTATGTGGATGTATTTGGGCGCCGATGATTCTGCTCGGATCCACCCGGAGGAAGTTGCCGAGGAGACGGTGGCGCAGTGGCTGCAGGGCATTACCGGAAACAAAGACAACCCCAGGGGGTCCAGGAGAATTCCGCCACTCGGCGCTGATAACGAACCAGACAAGGTCAGACCTTCGATGTCGAGTGACTTTTACTCAAATTTGTAAACTGTCTTTGGAACCGACTGATGCTTGTTCGATTCTTTGCTTCGCAGATATATACTGAGATGTACTCGATGCCCAACGGGGAGCAGATCCAGGAAGGAGAAGAGAGTGGAGGCGACAGCGGCGACTGGAACTCCGATGGGGAGAGTGATGAAGAGCACGAAAACTCAAGCAGTGATGAGGAGGTCGATTCTCCACCTCGCGCGGAAAAGCGTTCCAAGCACAAGCACGACCCAGCAAGTATCCGGGGCAAGGTGGCAGCACCGACTGGACAGACTTCGAAGCGCACTCGGACATCTTCTCCGGTGCCGACTAAGAAGGCTCCGAAGCAGCTCAAGACCGCGCCGTCAAAGCCACGGAAGGCTTTGCCCAAGATCAAGGTTGACGTTCCCATCGCCTCCGCGTAAGTGTTTCATTTTCACCCTTTGTTCCAAGAATCTTATATCAGTTGTCGACCCATTCACTTGCTTGACCGAGTGAACCTTGAGATTTGCAGCGCTGCTACCTCCGGGACTTCTGCTTACCAAGATGATGGTGACGAGGAGATGGAGGACGCGGTCACATCCAAAGCGGGTATGACCCTTGTTATCTCGTCTTTTCTTTGCTAGCCGATTCTACAGTCGACTGAACTCTTGTGGTTGATTCTTTTGCAGCTCCGTAAAATGTTATTGAACTTCAAGACGATGATGAAGATGAGCCACAGAAACTCGTGGGTAGAAGGAGCAGGACCTCGGTCAAGAAGGTACCAGCTAGCAAGATGCCTCAGTCGATGCCGGCGACGAAACCAGCTATCCAGCAATCCGGGGACTTCAACCGTGCCTCCGTTACTTTTGCAAATCCCTTGTCGAGTGTTCATCCTTCATCGTCGACTATGCCGGCCCTTGCTTCGTCTGTCCAACTTCATGCCTCGAGCTCTCAAGCTACTGCAACTGATACACCGACTGCACCTCCCATCACCCATCACGTCCCAGAAGACCAAGTGAGTGCTGCCAAGGAGGCTATACGCCAGGCTGGCGTTATGATGGAGCAGATGAAGGTGGTGCGCGAGGCCAGTCAAGCTGCCTATGATGCCAGCTCAGCACTTCAGGCCAATGTCCAGGTTAGCTTACTTCCGACTGAACTCCATCTTGACGCTTGTTCTGTTAGGATATGATATTTAGAAACTGCTGCTTTATCCGCAAGACATCCGTGGATGAGCGTTTTGGAACCTTAATTGCACACCCAGTGGGTGTTTTAATTTCTGTTGAGTAGTTTTTCCACTTGAGTCGACTAGGTTGTGCTGATTGAATCTCTGAACCAGTGGGGGCACGATGAGTGCACCCACTGGGTGTAGTCCCCAAGACCGCCGTCGAATGTTTGATTCGGCGGGGGTCTTTGAACAGAGCTTTTCCACTCTGTCTGGGCAGATCATGCCGAGTGGAACCTTTACCAGTGGGGGCACGCTGAGTGCACCCACTGGGTGTAGTCCCCGAGACCGTAGTCGACTGCGGGCAGTCGGCTATGGTCTGAGTTTTTTTTTGACTGGACGGACCAAGTTGATTGAAAAAGTCGGACCAGTGGGGGCACGCTAAGTGCACCCACTGGGCGTAGTCCCCGAGACTATTGGCGAATGTTTGATTCGGCAGTAGTCTTAGAACTATTTGAACTTGCTACTTTATTGCTCGGAAGCAACCAATCTTTGTGTCTGCCGACTGACTATCTTCTGAACACAGAAATCTTGTGATCTCGGAGCCCGGTTCGCCAACTTGGAGAAGAAGCAAATCCAGCTCAATCTTGACCTGGAGTTGGCTCGAAACAACTTGTAGAAGGCTAAGGATGACGCTGCTGGTAAGGAAAGCTTGTCGACCGGTTCTCTTGCCATATTTTCTCCTCCTTTTTCTGATTCGAATGTTATTCTTTCTAGAAACAATGAGACAGGCTTTGGAGAAGAAGGACCTTGACCTTGCGGTTGCGAAGAAAACTGCCGAAGACAAAACGGCGCTTGCCGACCAAAAGATGGCCTCAGTCGGAAAGCTGGAGGGAGAGAATACCAAGCTGAAGGCTACTCTTGACGAAGCCAACAAAGAAGTGACTCATCGGAAGAAGGACAAGCGGACCCTGACCGACAAAGTAGAAGACATCACCCGCAGGAGGGACGAGCTGGAGAACTACCTGGGAGGACTCGGCAAAAAATTATTCCTCATGCTTGATGGTACTTTTCTCTGTGCGATTGGTTTGCTTTCGTCGACTCATCATACTGCTGTCGACTCATTATTTCTCTGCGAGTGCAGAATTCTGTCAAGACTTCGAGGAAGAGACTGGGCGAGTCGAGACGAACTTGGACCCCATCAACTCCCCTGTCAAAGATGAAGCAGCCATGAATGTGCTCCGACTGGAGTCTCGCCTTGCTAGTGCCTTGGAATATCTTGCTCGACTCAAGGTTGCGGTGTCGCGGATCGACACAGCGCTCTGGCCAGGGGACACACTCTGAAATGATCTCGAGTCTCTGATGACTCGACTCAACGAGATTCCTGGTCGAGTGCAGGAGTGGAAGAAGTCCGCTGCTCGATGCGGTGCTGACGTAGCTTTGTCCCTTGTTCGTGTCCACTGCAAGAAAGCCAGAGAAGAGAAGCTAGCGGCAATCAAGGTCGACAACACCAAGAAACTCGACTTCCAGTCTTTCATGGAGACCTTCATTGCTGTTGCCACTCGAATCGCAGATGGAATCGACCTAGACGAGTTTGTCGAGCCTGCCAGCCCCTCTACGGAGTGAATGAAACTTTTATGATCTGATTCAATTTGCCTCGGTATGCCGAGTGATCTTGTAACCGTAAAACTCCTTCGGGCCTGATGCCCAAATACTTTAAGCTCCTTCGTCTGAACTTAGTTTGCCCTTAAATATGCTTGTTTTTATTTCCGAGTGGAACTTGTATCTTCACTCGGAACAGATGCAGTTCTGAGGAGAGGATCTCGGATGACCTGCACCTCGTCGTCCTTGCAGATCAGGATGGAGCGTGTTTTACACTTAGGCGAGTATAGGACCGCACCTAAGCCCTCGAGTGAGAGGGTTGCTCATCACTCGGTAGGATTTTACAAACTTAGGCGAGTACAGGACTGCAGCTAAGCCCCCGAGTGAGAGGATTGCTCATCACTCGGAAGGATTTTACAAACTTAGGCGAGTACAGGACTGCAGCTAAGCCCCCGAGTGAGAGGGTTGCTCACCACTCGGTAGGATTTTACAAACTTAGGCGAGTACAGGACTGCAGCTAAGCCCCCGAGTGAGAGGATTGCTCATCACTCAAAAGGATTTTACAAACTTAGGCAAGTACAGGACTGCAGCTAAGGCCCTGAGTGAGAGGGTTGCTCACCACTCGGTAGGATTTTACAAACTTAGGCGAGTAAAGGACTGCAGCTAAGCCCCCGAGTGAGAGGATTGCTCATCACTCGAAAGGATTTACAAACTTAGGCGAGTACAGGACTGCAGCTAAGCCCCGAGTGAGAGGGTTGCTCACCACTTGGTAGGATTTTACAAACTTAGGCGAGTACAGGACTGCAGCTAAGCCCCCGAGTGAGAGGGTTGCTCACCATGGTAGGATTTTACAAACTTAGGCGAGTACAAGGACTGCGCAGCTAAGCCCCGAGTGAGAGGATGCTCATCACTCGGAGGATTTTACAAACTTAGGGGAGTACAGGACTGCAGCTAAGCCGAGTGAGAGGGTTGCTCACCACTCGGTAGGATTTTACAAACTTAGGCGAGTACAGGACTGCCGCTAAGCCCCCGAGTGAGAGGTTGCTCATCCACTCGGTAGGATTTTACAAACTTAGGCGAGTACAGGACTGCAGCAGCTAAGCCCGAGTGAGAGGGTTGCTCACCACTCGGTAGGATTTTAAGAACTTAGGCGGTACAGGACTGAGCTAAGCCCCCGAGTGAGAGGGTTGCTCACCACTCGGTAGGATTTTACGAACTTAGGCGAGTACAGGACTGCAGCTAAGCCCCCGAGTGAGAGGGTTGCTCACCACTCGGTAGGATTTTATGAACTTAGGCGAGTACAGGACTGCAGCTAAGCCCCCGAGTGAGAGGGTTGCTCATCACTCGGTAGGATTTTACAAACTTAGGCGAGTACAGGGCTGCAGCTAAGCCCCCGAGTGAGAGGGTTGCTCATCACTCGGTAGGATTTTTTGAACTTAGGCGAATCGGATTCGCGGCTAAGCCCCCGAGTGAGAGGGTTGCTCATCACTCGGTAGGATTTTTTGAACTTAGGCGAATCGGATTCGCGGCTAAGCCACCCACTGGGGGATTTTGGACACATGTATTAGTAACAACAATTATTTAGGTGACTGTAAAACCATGTCTTTGATAAACGAACTGAAAGGTACTCTTTATTACATCTCATCAGTCTGAACACTTAAGTATAAAAACGGCGGAGTAGCTCCGCATTCCAAGCGCGTGGCTCGTCTTTATTATGCTCCACATTGTAGAGGTGATACGCTCCGTTGTGGAGCACCTTGGTGACGATGAAGGGACCTTCCCAAGCGGGGGCAAGTTTGTGAGGCCGTTGCTGGTCCACTCGGAGCACAAGGTCCCCTTCCTGAAATGCTCGACCCTTCACATTTCTGGCATATAATCGACGAAGGTCTTGCTGATAAATGGTCGATCGGATCAAGGCCATCTCTCTTTCTTCTTCCAGAAGATCAACAGCATCTTCTCGAGCTCGTTCTGCTTCAGCTTCTGAAAAAAGTTCTACTCGGGGCGCATTGTGAAGCAAGTCACTCAGCAGCACAGCCTCAGCCCCATAGACCATGAAGAAGGGGGTTCGACCAGTCAACCGATTTGGTGTTGTTCTTAATCCCCAAAGGACTGACGGTAGCTCATCTACCCAAGCGCCGGCCGCATGTTTGAGGTCGCGCATCAATCGAGGTTTCAGCCCTTTGAGAATCAAACCGTTCGCTCTTTCTGCCTGTCCATTCGACTGAGGGTGGGCGACTGAAGCATAGTCGACCCGAGTACCTTGGGACGCACTGAAAGCTCGGAACTCATCAGAATCAAAGTTCGACCCATTGTCTGTGATGATGCTGTGTGGGACTCCGTACCTAAATGTTAACCCTCTGATGAAGCTGACTGCAGTACTTGCATCCAGGTTTTTGACAGGTTTAGCTTCGATCCATTTGGTGAACTTGTCGACTGCTACAAGCACATGGGTGAAACCACTCCTGCCAGTGTTCAGAGGTCCCACCATATCTAAGCCCCAAACAGCAAATGGCCAGACGAGTGGAATGGTCTTCAGGGCTGAAGCGGGTTTATGGGACATGTTGGAGTAGAACTGATAGCCCTCACATTTGTCAATTATTTCCTTTGCCATCTCATTTGCCCGCGGCCAATAAAACCCTGCTCGATACGCTTTGGCCACGATGGCCCGAGAAGACGCATGGTGACCGCAGGTTCCCGAGTGAATATCATCGAGGATCATTCGGCCTTCTTCCGGAGTGATGCATTTCTGAACGACCCCAGTGACACTTTCTCTATAGAGTTGCTCCCCCATTACTGTGAAGGCTTTGGATCGACGGACAATCTGGCGAGCCTCTTCTTCATCCTCTGGAAGCTCTTTCCTAAGAATATATGCGATATACATCACTGTCCAATCAGGAACAACGATCAAAACTTCCATGATCAAGTCGACCACAGCTGGGATTTCAACTTCAGTCGGATCAATGGAACTTTTAGGCTGTGGGGGCTCTTCAGTGAAGGGATCTTCTTGAACTGATGGTGCATGAATATGCTCCAAAAACACATTGCTGGGAATAGGCTCCCGCTTGGAACCTATTTTCGCCAAGTCATCAGCTGCTTGATTCTTTAGTCGGGGTATATGGTGGAGCTCTAGCCCTTCAAACTTCTTTTCTAACTTTCTCACCGCATTGCAATAACCAGTCATAGTTTGGCTCCTGACGTCCCACTCCTTCATCACTTGATTAACCACTAAATCTGAGTCACCGTAAACCATTAGGCGGCGGACGCCGAGTGAAATGGCCATACGCAACCCGTACAAGAGTGCCTCATATTCAGCTTCATTGTTGGAGGAATCAGAGTGAATCTGAAGAACATATCTGAGGTTGTCGCCTCGTGGAGATACCAGGACTACTCCAGCGCCTGAACCATTCAACATCTTGGACCCGTTGAAGAACATAGTCCAATGTTCCGACTGTATCTGGGTCGGTAACTGTTCTTCAATCCACTCGACGAGGAAATCCGCTATCGCTTGAGACTTGATTGCTTTCTTTGCCTCAAACTTGATATCCAGTGGAAGGAGTTCGATCGCCCACTTTGCCACTCGGCCAGTTGCATCTCTGTTGTTCAGAATTTCTGACAACGAAGCACCGCTGACGACTGTAATCGAATGATCTGAGAAGCAATGTGCAACCTTCTTTGTGGTCAAGTAAATTCCATAGACAAGCTTCTGGTAATGTGGATATCTCTGCTTGGATGGGGTTAAGACTTCAGAAATATAGTACACTGGGCGTTGAACCTTGTAGGTTTTACCTTCTTCTTCCCGCTCGACTGTGAGTACCGTACTGACAACCTGTCCAGTGGCTGCTATATAAAGCAGTAAAGGTTCTTTGCTGATTGGAGCAGCAAGCACCGGCTGGGTGGAAAGCAGGGCTTTGAGCTCTGCAAACGCTGCGTCAGCTTCCGGAGTCCACTCGAACATATCAGATTTCTTCATCAGTCGGTAAAGAGGTAATGCCTTTTCGCCGACACGAGAAATGAATCGACTCAAAGCAGCCAAACAACCAGTAAGCTTCTGAACGTCGTGTACACGCACAGGGCGTTTCATTCAGAGGATTGCACCAACTTTCTCTGGGTTTGCATCGATCCCACGTTCGGAAACGAGGAAACCGAGTAACTTTCCACCTGGAACTCCGAATGTACACTTCGACGGATTAAGCTTGATATCATATCTTCTCAAATTGGCAAAGGTTTTGGCTAGGTCAGTCAGCAGGTCGGAACTTTTGCGCGACTTAACCACGATGTCATCCATGTATGCTTCTACATTCCGACTGATTTGAGCTAGCAGACACTTCTGTATCATGCGCATGAATGTGGCACCAGCATTCTTGAGACCAAAGGGCATGGTGATGTAGCAAAAGCACCCGAATGGGGTGATAAAAGCTGTTTTTATTTCATCAGGTCCATACAGTCGGATCTGATGGTACCCGGAATATGCATCCAGGAAGGACAATCGCTCACATCCCGCAGTTGAGTCAACTATCTGATCGATGCGGGGGAGAGGAAAATGATCTTTCGGGCAGGCCCGATTGATATGCTTGAAATCAATGCACATACGGAGTGAATCGTCCTTCTTGGGAACCATGACAACATTGGCGAGCCACTCGGAGTGGTAAATTTCGCGGATGAACTCAGCTGCCAAAAGCCGAGCCACCTCTTCGCCGATTGCCTTTCTTTTCTCCGCAGCGGACCGACGAAGGTGCTCTTTCACGGGTTTTGCCTTTGGATCGACTCGCAAACGGTGCTCAGCCAGCCCCCTGGGTACACCCGGCATGTCAGACGGCTTCCATGCGAAGATGTCCCAGTTCTCACGGAGGAACTGGATGAGCGCTTCTTCCTATTTACTGTCAAGTGTTGTTGAGATATGAGTCGAAGTAGCACTGGGATCGGTTGGGTGAATGTGAACAGGCTTTGTTTCACCGGACGACTGAAATGCAGACTCGGAAGTAGGCTTCTTAGCGCGCAACAAATCACTCGGATCTGTAGTCTTCTTATATTCTTCCATTTCTATCGCTGCCATCTATTCATCAGCTATCTTAGAGCCCTTCTGGAGGCACTCTTCTGCTCGTTGCCGATTACCAGTGACCGTGATCACGCCCCTGGGGCCAGGCATCTTTAGCTTGAGGTACACGTAACACGGTCGAGCCATGAAACGGGCATATGCAGTTCTGCCCAGAATAGCATGATAGGCACTGTGAAAATCCACAACTTCAAATGTCAACTTCTCCTTGCGGTAATTCTTTGAGTCACCGAAAACCACATCAAGAGTGATCTGTCCGAGTGAATCAGCTTTCTTCCCTGGAATGACACTGTGGAACCGCATGTTGCTCTCACTGAGCTTGGACATCGGAATGCCCATCCCATGAAGAGTCTCTGCATACAAAATGTTCAAGCCGCTGCCACCATCCATCAAGACTTTGGTCAGTTGGGTGCCCCCAACGACCGGGTCGACCACCAACGCTTGCCTCCCGGGGGTGGCGACGTGCAGTGGGTGGTCAGATTGGTCGAATGTGATGGGAGTCTTTGACCATTTCAAATATGTCGTCGTTGCCGGAGCAACCATGTTTACCTCTCTGTTGATGACTTTCAGTCGACTTTTACTCTCAATGTCAGCAAAAATCATCAAAGTGGAATTGACGTTAGGGAAACCGTCATCATCTTCTTCCTGGTCACCATCCTTGTCAGACTCTTTTTCCTTTTCATTGGGTTGTTTCTCTCGGAACTGCTGGATCAGGAGCCGACATTGTCGAGTGGTATGTTTGGGATAAATCAGATTTCCCTCTTCATCCTTCCTGGTGTGAATGTGACATGGCAAGTCCAACACATCGTTCCCAGCCTGATCTTTCACCTTCTAGGGGATCCAGGGTCCCTTGGGCTTCCCCTTGAATTTTCCTTGAGTTACAACTGCAGCTTCACCTGGACCTGCTGGCTCGGCTTTGCGTTTCTGCTTCCGACCCACTCCGGTGTCTTGGGCGACTGGTTTGCCCTTTCCACTGCGGAGTCGGTCCTCTTCTTCACCATTAGCGTACCGGGTGGCTATTTCCATCATTCGGGTCAGAGACATATCTCCTGTCCGACCGAATTTCAAGTTAAGCTCTCGATACCGAACGCCTTCCTTGAAGGCACAAACTGCTTGGTGTTGGGATACATTTTCTACTATGTGGTGTAAAGTGGTCCATCTTTGGATGTAATCCCTTAGAGTTTCATTCGGCTTCTGTACACAATGTTGCAATTCTGTCAACCCCGCAGGTCGTTTGCATGTGCCCTCGAATGTCCTGACAAACACTCGGGCTAACTCCTCCCAGCTGAATATACTGCCTGGAGCCAACTGATTCAGCCATGCTCTGGCCGACCCTTCCAGCATGAGAGGAAGATGTTTCATAGCTACCTCATCATTTCCACCACCGATCTGGACAGCCACTCAGTAATCTTCCAGCCAAGTGTCAGGCTTCGACTCACCGGTGAACTTACTAACCCCAGTTGCCAACCTGAAGTTGGGGGGGATCTCAGCGGCTCTGATAGCTCTGCTAAAACACTCGGGACCCGAAACATGAATCCTGCTTCCACTCGGGCGATCCCTGCCTTGCCCCTCTCTGTGTGCTCGGTTCCTGTCGACCAAACCTTGCACTAAAATTGACCTCGCATCAAACCCTGGCTCTCTTGGGTCGACCGGCGTCCTCCGCCCTTCGTTGTACGGGCGCCTGTCATCATAGTGCCGGGGCACATATGATCCGCTTCTCGGAGGAGGTGTAGGCACTCAACGGCGGTCATCACGGCCGAGTCGATGATCGTACTGCTTGTGGATCCGACCCAAGTGCTGATCCTGGCGATGCACCCGCCCCTCACGCCGCGGAGGTGATCTTGGGCTGTGAGCCGACTGAACTGTGTCAGCCATCATAGATCTGCTATGGATTCTGTTACGCGACTGTGATACTGCAGTGTTTTGGTCTCCTGCCGCCCGGAGCAGAGCCCGGATTTGCATCAAACCTCGTCCAGCTTCTGACTGGGACGGCTGGATGGATTCTGCTATACGAGCTGCAGCTGCAAGATTCTGAATCGGAGTGCGGTATACCTGAGGTTCAGGAGGGAACAATTGCCGCCGTCGACTGGACTCAGGAATCCGCTGCCGAGCACGTTCATCGAGTGCATGCTGAAGATTTTCCAGTCGAGTGCGTTCAGCCAAAGTGGCCAAGCGCGCTGCCTCCAAGGCCCGAGCCTCAGAGGTCTCTCCGACGATGGGCGTGTGGAGTGCTTCCTCGTTACGGCGGTGAAGTTCCTCCCTCCGCTGTGAAGAGAGAGTTTCAGGGTGGTATTCCTCGTGAACACGCGACGGATCGCCACCGCTGTCGCTGCCTCCGTTGCGACGCATGCCAGGTGGGCTACGTGGCATGTCGACCATCAGGACCTCCGCCGCAGGATCGCTGTTGTCGCACTCGGACAGAGTCTCGACGGAGCCAGTCGACAGATCGAATAGGTCGTAGAGAGATTCATCGGGCTTGATTGCCGCGACTTGAGGGGTGGCCGATTGACGTGCCACTGCATGCTTCACCCACCGCTGAAGCCGCGATCGACCGGGTCGCTTGCGACGGCGAGCAGCGGGGAACGAAGGCGCCATAGGAAACGACCGATATTGGGTCGACGGCTGCCGCAGAAGGACGCCGCGGACGCATGCGCGAAAGTGCGTCGCCCCGCGGACGGGGAACGTCTCGACGTCGAGGGAGGCCTCCTGGACCCAGGCGGAGTCGTCGGCGATGAAGACGAGCGCGCCGAGACAGATCTCGTGGCCCTCAGCCAAACCTCCACCCGAAACCATGATGATGGGAATCGGAAAAAATTGCAACCTCACCGGAAAGTCGCTAAGACACCAGCCCCAATGTGGGCGCCAACTGTCGTGGTTCTAAGTCTGACAGTAGAATAGGGGGTAGGTATGAGGAGGCAAGATCCTAGCTACGATGAGGACGAGTTCAGGCCCTTGTCGGAGGAAGTAACAGCCCTACGTCTCGGTGCCCGGAGGCTCGGTCGATTGAATTATGCGTGAAGTTACAGGGGGTGTGAACCCTTGTGCCAGTGGAGGGGGTGGCTTATATAGAGTGCGCCAGGACCCCAGCCGTCCCACGTTACAAGGGGTTCAATGTTCATAAAGACAGGACGTTACTGATAACGCTAGCAATAAAGGCAAATAAATGATCATTAAGACTACGGAGTGAACGCCCGACCATTGCCATCCTGAGTGACCTTAGATCTTCTGTCTTCCGAGTGGTTTCTGGTGTGGTCAAGTGAGTACACCCCGGTCGAATGGAATTGGGTTACCCGAGTGAACTGTTGGTCGAGTGGTTTGCACCCTGTGGTGATTTCAGTCGGCAGATGGTGCTATCCTTTGAATGTCCTTGGCCTTAGGGCAGTGTCCTCGGGTAAGGGTGTCTAGGTCAGGCCTATTACCCTACCCTAGGTACATGTCTTCGTCAAGCACCGCAAGATTGAACCCATCACAAAGCACCTCTTCCCATTGCAAGAAAATCCAATCTAGTTGGCCAAACTAAACCAAAAATTCGAAGAAGAAATACGAGGCTATAATAATTATGCATAAAAGAGATCAGAGAAGGACTCAAATAAAACAAGGATAGATCTGATCATATACTCACAATTCATCGGATCCCAACAAACACACCGCAAAAAGTCATTACATCGGATAGATCTCCAAGAACATCAAGGAGAACATTGTATTGAGAAACAAAGAGAGAGAAGAAGCCATCTAGCTACTAACTATGGACCCGAAGGTCTGTGGTAAACTACTCACACATCATCAGAGAGGTGGCAAGGATGATGTAGAGCCCCTCCGTGATGGATTCCCCTGCGGCGGAGTACCGGAAAAGGTCTCCAGATGGGATCTCTCAAGAACAGAGGCTTGCGGCGGCTGAAAAAGTATTTCATGGACTCCCCTGAGGGTTTCTGGATATCTCTGAATTTATAGACGAGGAGTTAGGTCAAACGGAGCCAGGGTGGGCCCACATGGCACTTGGGCGCCCCCCTGGGGTGCGCCCTGGTGCCATGTGGCCCCCCCTTTCATCTTCTGCCTTGGCTTCCAAGTCTGCATTGATCCTTATCTCCAGAAAAAAAATCTCCAAAAAGTTTCGGGGCATTTGGACCTTATCTGATAGTGATTTTCTGTAAAACCAAAAACATGCAGAAAACAGGAACTGGCACATGGCACTAAGTTAATAGGTTAGTCCCCAAAAATGATATAAAAATGTATGAAATGATATTAAAAACATCCAAGATTGATACTATCATAGCATGGAACAATCAGAAATAATAGATACGTTGGAGACGTATCAAGCATCCCCAAGCTTAACTCCTGCTCGTCCTCAAGTAGGAAAGTGACAAAACATATTTTTGATGTGGAATGCTACCCAACATACTCATCAAGTTTCTTTTCATAGCATAGACATGTGGACTTATATGATTCAAAGCAATAGTCTATAGTTTGACATGAAGACATAAATACTCAAGTAATGCTAACAAGCAACCATGCCTTTCAAAATAACAATGCTAAAGAAAATTATCCCTAGCCCATTATGCTCAATCATTGATCCATTCGTGAAACATACTCGAATATCAATCATATCCCATGCACACACATGATCACATGACCCCCTAGTTGGTTCTTTTTAAAGAGAAGGATGAGACTCAAAATTGCATAAAAGTAAATAGAAAGGCCCTTCGCAGAGGGAAGCATTGATTTACAGAGGTGCCAGAGCTCAAGTTTTTAAAAAGAGATGAAAAAATTATTTTGGGAGGCATGCTTTTCTCGTCAACGAGAATGACTAAGAGTTCCCAATATCTTCCATGCTAGATACATCATAGGCGGTTCTCAAATAGAAAGTAAAGTTTTGCTCCCCATCATCGTTCCATGGTTTTGAGGCTTTGCCCCTTTTTTCCATTCACATCCGAAGGAGTTTTTATTTATTTGAGAGCTTTCTCTCTTTTTGTAGTTTTTTTTGCAATTCGGGACTGGGCATCCCTATTACCGCCACACTCTCGTGCAATGACAAGTGAATAAACACTCATCTTGAGAATGACATACCCAACATGGAATTCATCGGCCACCCCTCGCCGCTTCATGAGCGGTACAGGCACACAAAAGAGAAGTTTATTTTTGAATTTTTTTTAGAGATGGCACATGCAAATTTACTTAGGAGGGCATTGAAATACCGCATATAGGTAGGTATGGTGGACACAATTGGCAAAACTGGGTTTAAGATGATGGATGCACAAGTAGTATTCCCGCTTAGTACAAGTGGAGGCTAGCAAAAAGATTGAGAAGTGACCAACTAAGAAACCATAATGATGCACAAGCATACATAAAACATAACTAACACCGAAAAATGCACCATAAGTAGGATATAACTTCATTGCATAACTATTGACTTTACGTGCATGCATAGGGAATCACAAACCTTAACATCAATATTCTTACTAGAGCATAATTACTTACTAACATACTCACATATCATCATCTACATATCTCAAAACCATTGCAAAGAATCAAGTTTTTCATGTCCAAGATCTTTATGCTAGTTTTCACTATCCTTCTTGGATATTCATCACATGGGGATCAAGCTCATAGCTTGTACAGTTTACCATAACTATTTTCAACTCTCAAAAAGATATAAGTGAAGCATGAGAGTAAATTTCTTCAAAACTTCTAGCATTCTCAAAAAGATATAAGTGAAGCAAGAGAATAAATTTCTACAAAATATCTAGCATAGCAGCTCTCAAAAGGATATAAGTGAAGCAAGAGATTTCATTTTCTAAAACAAAACCACCACCGTGCTCAAAAAGATTTAAGTGAAGTACTGGAGCAACCACCTAGCTCAACAAATTTAAGTGAAGCACAAAGAGAAATTCTAACAAATCATGATGACGTGTGGCTATCTCAAGCAAATGTGTTCAGAGGCGATGATTGTGATAAACTAAAAAGCAAACAAAGCAAAGACTCATATAATATAAGACGCTCCAAGCAAAACTCATATCATGTGACGAATAAAAATATAGTCTCAAGTAAGATACCGATGGTCGTTAGAAGAAAGAGGGGATGCCTTCCGGGGCATCCCCAAGCTTAGACGCTTGAGTATCCTTGGATATTACCTTGGGGTGCCTTGGGCATCCCCAAGCTTAGGCTTTTGCATCTCCTTATTCCTTCATCCATCATAGGCACACCCAAAACTTGAAAACTTCAATCACACAAAACTCAACAAAACCTTCGTGAGATCCGTTAGTATAACAAAACAAATCACTACTCTAAGTACTGTTGAAAACCCATTCATATTTTATTTTTGCATTAAACCTACTGTATTCTAACTTCTCCATGGCTTGCACCCCCCGATACAATCCATAGATTCATTAAAACAAGTAAAACAATGCATCAAAAACAGAATCTGTCAAAAACAGAACAGTCTGTAGCAATCTGTAGAAAAGCCATACTTATGTAACTCCAAAAATTCTTTAAAATTAGTAAAACGTGGGAAATTTGTATATAAATCATGTGTAAAAAATTCACAAGCATTTGATACTCTGAAGAATTTATAAAAATTCTGGACTGGGCATCAAAGTTTCTATTTTTCACAGAATCGAGTCCACTATCAACCACATCATCCCAAAGGTCTTACTTGGCACAAACACTAATTAAAATATAAAAACCAACTCAAAAAAGAGGCAAATAAAGTGTAAACAAAAGAACAGAACCAAAAAGTGAAAAACCAAAATTTATTTTATTCGTTGAGTTGCCTCCCAACAAGCGCTATTGTTTTACGCCCCTAGCTAGGCATAATGCAATACATCAAGTATTGTCTAACTCCTTAATCACACACCCACCTATTTTTGGTGGTCCAAAAAGCAAGTTCCTAGCAAAAACACTTTGTGGCAAAAAATCATAAAACTTGTCCTCATAAGAGGGTTGCCGAAAAGATTCAACAAAATTTGGGTGCACACTAATCATCTTAAGATCCCTACTTTCTTGGGTAGATGTGGCACCACTAGATTTAGGAAAATAAATAAACTTGCAATTTTTTTTGGTATAATTTCTACCAACATATTTGGTAGGGGGAAAAGCCGAGCCAACTTTTCAATAATTCCCTCCAACTTATCAATTCGAGCGGGACTTTGCTGTAATTTCTTATCAATCACGGGCTCTTTTTCTTTCAAGGTTTTCAAAGTCATTCCCACCTTAGAACCATATTGAGTGATATGATTGTGGATCTTTTTATCCAAATTCTCAAGATGTTCTATAGTGGGAATCTTGCTTTCAATAGCATCTAACCTTTGCATCACATGCTCAAGAATCAACGGTGTTTCATTAACCGTGATAGGTGGTGATCCTACTAAATCATTCAAAGCATCAAAAGCATCCAAATAAGAAGAAGTCAAGAAATTCCCTCCGGTGATAGTGTCAAGCACAAAACGATACCAAGGAGTAACTCCCACATAAAAATTACGGAGAAGAATAGTGGTGGATTGCTTGCAAGATGATCTATTATGAGCATTGCAAATCCTGTACCAAGCATCTTTCAAATTTTCTCCCCCTCTTTGTTTGAAGTCAAGGACTTCATTCTCAGAGGTGGAGCTGACAAAAGAAAAACTAGCCATAGTGGTAAAACAACGAACGAGGCAAACAAGAAAATGGCGAAGGAAAAAGGCAAATGAAAACGGCAAAAGAGAAAGAGAATATTTTTGTAAATTTTGCAAACTTTTTTAGAAGTGGGGGAGAGGAAAACGAGAGGCAAATGGCAAATAAAGTAAATGCAAAGATAAATATTGAGAGTGTAGGTACTTGGTAATGTTGATGATGTCTCCCCGGCAACGGCGCCAGAAATTCTTCCTGCTACTTGTAAACCGCGTTGGATTTTTATCCTCGGAGAGGAGAGGATGATGCAACACAGTAGAGTAAGTATTTCCCTCAGTTAAGAAACTAAGGTTATCAATCCAGTAGGAGAACCAAGCAACACCACGTAAATAGCACCTGCACACAAAACACAATCCTTCGCACTCAACGCAAATGAGAAGTTGTCAATCTCTCAGCGGTCGAATAGTGAGATTAAAGGTATATGATAGATTGTAGATTGAAAACAAAATAAAAGGTAAAAATATGCAGCAAATATTTTTTGTATTTTTGTGTATAGAAAACAAGACAGATCTTATGATAAAAGTAGACCCAGGGGCCATAGTGTTCACTAGAGGCTTCTCTCAAAGAAAATAGCATACGGTGGGTAAACGAATTACTGTTGGGCAATTGATAGAAGAGAAAATAATTATGACGCTACCCAAGGCAATGATCATGATATAGGCATCACGTCCAAGACAAGTAGACGGAAACGATTCTGCATCTACTACTATTACTTCACACATCGACGGCTATCCAGCAAGCATCTAGTGTATTAAGTCCAAAAGAACGAAGTAATGCATAAAGAACGATGACATGATGTAGTCAAGATAAACGCTAACAAGAATTTATCCCAACTTTTTATCCTTAATGGCAACAATACATGCGTGTCAATTCCCCTTCTGTCACTAGGACTGTGCACCGCAAGATTGAACCCATCACAAAGCACCTCTTCCCATTGCAAGAAAATCCAATCTAGTTGGCCAAACTAAACCAAAAATTCAGAGAAGAAATACGAGGCTATAATAATCATGCATAAAAGAGATCAAAGAAGAACTCAAATAAAACAAGGATAGATCTGATCATAAACTCAAAAATCAATGGATCCCAACAAACACACCGCAAAAAGTCATTACATTGGATAGATCTCCAAGAACATCAAGGAGAGCATTGTATTGAGAAACAAAGAGAGAGAAGAAGCCATCTAGCTACTAACTATGGACCCGAAGGTCTGTGGTAAACTACTCACGCATCATCGGAGAGGCGGCAAGGATGATGTAGAGCCCCTCCGTGATGGATTCCCCCTCCGGCGGAGTACCGAAAAAGGTCTCCAGATGGGATCTCTCGAGAACAGAGGCTTGCGGCGGCGAAAAAAGTATTTCGTGGACTCCCTTGAGGGTTTCTGGATATCTCTAAATTTATATGCCAGGAATTAGGTCAAACGGAGCCAAGGTGGGCCCACATGGCACCTGGGTGCCCCCCCCCCCCCCCCCCCCCCCCCCCCGGGGCGCGCCCTGGTGCCATGTGGCCTCCCCTTCATCTTCTGCCTTGGCTTCCAAGTCTGCCTTGATCCTTATCTCCAGAAAAAAATCTCCAAAAAGTTTCGGCGCATTTGGACCTTATCTGATAGTGATTTTCTGTAAAGCAAAAACAGGAACTGGCACATGGCACTATGTTAATAGGTTAGTTCCCAAAAATGATATAAAAATGTATGAAATGATATTAAAAACATCCAAGATTGATACTATCATAGCATGGAACAATCAAAAATAATAGATACGTTGGAGACGTATCAAGCCTCCATGCCAGAAATGATATCTTCGAACAGAGAAAGCCATTCGAGGTTTTCACCGTTGGCTACTTGGTTATATGGCAACCAATGAGGCACGCTACTGCCGACCAGACATAGGGAGTCTCGATGAAGCCAAAGCCTGGCGCCGTCGGCTTCTTTGAGAAGATGGGTGTGGCCAAGCAGCGGGATCGACGAGGTAAGGCGCAAGGTGAGGGAGGCGACCAACGATGCTGACCATGGCGCCGGGATCCGGGCGTCAACGGTTACCGGGTCCAGGAAAGTCAGCGAGTTGAGGCGCCGTGGTGTGGGGAGTCGGGATGTAGCCTGCAGCCAGCAGAGAGGATAGGGCGGCGTTCGAGGGAGGGTGGCGGGGCGATGTGCTAGTGAGATAGTGTGGCGGCTGTGTGCGAGAAGACGGGTGGCAGCCGAGGAGGCCGTACTAGGACTTTTCAGCCACATCGTGCTCGGGACCATGCTCGCTGTCAATGTGGAAGACGACCATGGCGCAGGAAACAATGGGGCGAGATCCATCATGGGATAAGCGAGGTCGATGCTGACGTGTGAAAGCAAGGCAGTTGACGGGGCGCGGGGAGGGGTCCAAGACAATGACGGAGGACCAGCGGCTGGGAGGTGGCCCGCCTGTTGGCTTTGGAGGGATGCGACTTTCACTGGAAAATGGCAGAAGGTACAACGCGGTTTGGCGGTAGACATGGAGGAGGCGTGAAGTCTGGTGGGGGAGGCGGCCCTCCTTTTAGGCAGTGCATCGCGTTACACATTCAAAATCAGATTACGTCTTCATTTTCTAGGAGAAACTTCCTTATGGGAACATGATAGATTGAATGGTGATTTTTACGGGCAAACGGACGGTGATGGACGAACAAACCAACGAACAACGTAGTAACATACCATCACCGTCGCAGACTCCCCTTTAATGTTAAAGAAGAAGATGATGCCAAGAACAAAATAATAGATTGGTCATAGAAAAATGAAACGGAAAAAAAGGAGAAAAGAAAACATAGAAAAAACAAAAAATAAAAATGTGCACACGCGTCAAATGGCCGGCCAAATTTGATTATAGTTGATGTTTTGTTAAGATTTGATTTGATTTGGGTATCAGTAGTGGAAAACAAGGAAAATTTGGATTTATTTGAGATTTTCTAAAGATCTGATTTGATTGAGTTAATATGCATGATTTTGTTTTGGGAAGGTGCCGATTTGATTAAGTTAATGCATGTGCCAAATGGGCCGGTCCAAATTAGAGGTTTCAACATCACGTTTAACTGTATTTCCTTTCTTATTTATTTGTGACACCCTGAAATTAGGGCTGGGCATTCGGTTAATATGGTTATTATGGTTCGGTTTATTCGGTTTTCTATAATTTCGGTTTTAGAGAAATGGCAACCGAAGTAATCACACAGAAATTTGCAACCGAACCATATTAACCAAAATATATCGGTTCGGTTTATTCAGTTAACCCGAAAACCGAAGTGCGTTCACCAATCAGAGCCACCATTTATATGAGCAGCTATTTGCATTGCACAAAATACAAATAATAATCACAAGAGCTAGCAACCTTAACAAAAAATATGAATATATGATAGTCAAAATGTCACATCATTGGCTGCAATGAAAGACACAACTTTGATATATATGTATAAATGGATAGTGAATAAAGTCTCACGTACGGAAATATATCAAATAGTCTCACTTATGTGTAGCAGCAAAAGCAAATAGCATAATTCTTATTTTCTCACACACAAGTGGAGGGAAATCAAACAAAAGGCTATCAAATAGCTGACTGATGACATCGAGAAATAAGAATGACGGGGATCCTCCCGGCTCCTCAGCCGTTTGGATCCCTGGCCGTTGGATCTGCGCGCTTGATGGGATCTGAGCCGTCGGATCGAGCCCTGGGATGACCTCGGCCGTCGGATCGGAGAGGGGCGACTGTAGGAATGAATAGTGTTGAAACATTTGTGCCACCGCCTGTAATTAGCTTTCCCCGCCGAGGGCATTTTCGCCATTTCACAAACAGAGGTATAAAAGTCGAGTGGCTCCCGTGGAGAGGACCTAGCCGTCTCCTGTCCCACTCGCGCCGCTCCCTCTCATCTTCCTCCCGCCCCGGCTCTCTCTCCCTCCAAGCCCTAACCCGCGCCCGCCTTCATGCCCCTCCGCCGCCGCCGCTCGCCTTCTCATCGAAAAACCGCCGCCATCTCATCTGAACCCGGCGCCCCCTCCCGTCCTCGTCCACCCACCCCCACCCCACCCCACCCACCTGGCCCCTCCCTCCCAAACCCCAGAATCCCCCACCCGCACCAACCCAATCCAATCCCGCACCTGCGCGGCAGCATGGCGTCGATGACGAGGACGACGACGATGCGGCGCAACCGCCGGCGCCGCTTGGGCCGTCCATGAGCAGGAAGGGCGACCGCTCCGACAAGAAGCCCCACCTGAGACCCCGCGGCGGTGACAGGGAGGGGCAGCAGCGGAGGGCGGACGGGGGATGCGCATCGTGGTGCCGCTGCAAGGCCGGGGGTGCCTGGTTTCGGGCCGGCGCTGCGTCGAGCTGGCGCACGCTTCTGCTCGGGGGACAATGTGGTTCAGCGACGACGAGATGCTCACCCTGCCCCGTCCGTGAGGGACAGCGAGTTGTACGCTCCTGGATGACTAACCCTAGCCGTGGCTTGGGGTCACCGACAAGGCGACGTGGTGGCTGCTCGTTCCCCTGCTACCTCTCAATTCTGGTTACCTGCAGCTTATCCATAATTAGGACTTTTTTTCTTGCAGGCTGGTCTGCTATTTGCAGGTGCTCGTTGGTCTGGCCGGTTCATCATTTGATCTGTGCTAGCTTGCTACGTCTTCGTCCACCGCTTTGCAGGTCAACCTCTTTTCTTCTCCTCTTCTCTGCTTTTAGTCCAGGCTTGCATTTTTGCAGCCATGTATTTTCCTTATCTTGCCTGTCTGGAGCTGCTGTTAGATTCAGTTTATTTTTGCATGTTGTTTTTGTTGGTGTGCATGATGGTCAATGGGTGTGTTTGTTTCTTGTACTCTTCTATTGGTAGATGGCTAGAATCTAAGAATATTATTCCCTACTTGTATTTTTGTGGTCTCCTTTTCATCTTTGCTTGGTTTTTTGTGTGGAATATAGGTATGTGCTTTTTGTTCCTTCCTTGGATCCTGGTAGAACCTAGGATTTTTTGTACCTTTCTGCTATGTCCTAGAAGTAACATAGTGTTTTGTTTGCTGGTGCTACTCGCATGTGTTGTTGTGTTCTTCCTTACACGGGCGATTCCGAGCGATCTCTGCTTCACCTCTGCCGCCGGTGGCCGTGCTGGTCATGCTCTTGCTGATTGAGCTCCTTCCCCTCTTATGTTCATGTACCATTTAGTAGGACTGTCTAGGTTGCTGCAAAAATGTCTTGGGTTTCTTCTTGTGCAGCAGATTCTTAGGTAGCTAGGTTCCAAAGGAGGACTTTTTGGGGTCTTTCTTGTTTTGTTGGTGCCTTGCCGTCAAGTAGATACTTGGATTTAGCTAGGTTCTTTGTTTCATTGTAGGTTTTCTACCTGTTAAAGAGAAGCTTAGGTCTATATAGATTCCTGAGGTAATATAGTAAATAGGTGATGCCTTGTGGTATGCTTTGGTGCTTTTGGTGGTTAGTGTGAGCCTTCTACGGCCACCTCAGCTTCATACTGGATTTGGTGTCTTGGCCTGGTCCGGGTCTACTTTTTCAGATTGAGAGTCATATTGGTGTGTGGCGGAAAATTAGGTGGCACCCTGTAGTAGCAGCTTTATATTTGACGCATGCTTTGCACTGCAGGTTACTTGCCGTATTCGATTTTTCCTTCCACGGACAATTCCGAGGGACCTGTGCTTCGCCTCTGCTGCCGACGGTCATGCCAGTCATGCTCCTACTGGGTAAGCTCATTTCCTTCTTTAATTCATGTACTATTTGGAAGGACTGGCTAGGTTGCTGTAAAAATGTCTTGGGTTTCTTCTTGTGTGGAGCAGATTCTTTTTATAGGCCTTGCCTTGGACTTCCTGGATTCTGATTGTTGTTTCGCGAATCTGCTATGGGCGATTACTGTTCTTCTACCATTCATACATATATTATTTGACCATTTTCTTTGCTAAGATTCAAACATGACTTGATTTAGATTTATTTTCTTCGAACTTGCACCAATCAATATTTCTAGCTCTTCGCGTTGTCTAATCAACATTTTTCTTTTGAATGCTTCGGTGAAACCCAAGCAATAAACTCATGGCCACACTCTCTCTAATGGTGAAACCACTTCTTGTGCATCACTCTTGTGTGCTAACCTGATACTTGACACATGCAATACAAATCACAGGCTTGCCATTATCTCTTTATTTCAACATTTGTTATCGAGGCTCAACATGGTTTTGCCTATGTTTTTCAATGTTGGTACTTCTTAAGTGAAGGGATATATAAATAATATTTCTCTTGCTTTGGGTATATCTCGGCAAATTACACGACTCTTTATTAGGGTCATGATGAATGCCTGCTTATCAAGCTCCCATGTGGATCTGCTACTGATCAGGGTCTGGTGAAAGGCAAGGATGAATGGCATGTTTTGTCCAGTTCATGGTGGGCAAGGTCTTTGTCTCTGGTGTTGTGAGAGAACAACTATCTCTGACGGTCCATAATCTCTGATGAGTTACATACATCATATTCTTATAATATCATATGTGATTTCTAGTGGTGTTGTGTAAAAAGACTGCTTGTTGCAGCTTGCAGTTTAGTCCGGTTCAGGTTGGTTGCTCATGTTCGTGTTTTTCTTCGCATCAGGAAAATTAGACGGAAATCAAATTATCTTTTAGCCTGCTTCTCATTTGTATTTAGATTAGAACTGCTATTACTTGTGATAATAATAGTTGTAGTTATATAAATTATCAATATTGATAAGTGACACTACATTAATGTCTCTTTTCTTTGCTGCTACCTCTCTTCGAATTTAGGAGGATCTAGGTAATATTTTTCTGAATGATTTTCTTTATCAGTAATGCTCTATGGGAACAAAACACTGATAATGTTCTTCCTTTTTTCGGGTGCCTTCTTTGCTTTTGCCTTTTCATCAATTTGTTCCCTTTTTTGAGTTATGCCCCGTGTGGATATTTTGTGACCATGATTGTGTCTGTCGATCTGTATGCACGTCCTTATTTGGTATGCTGCTACTCTACCTACAAGTGAACAAGAATCTCAGTGTGTAGTGTGTGATCTCTCGACCACCTCTATATCTATCTTCAGTACTATATTCTTTTGGGTGGAAATTATAGCATGTTGGTTCCAATATGGATAGTGAGTGTCTCACCTCGTGCCCTCTTACTCAAACTAGCTTGTAGATTTAATTCATATTTTAGGATAAGGGATTAATGGCCGCTATTTATATATAAATTTGATGCTCATTTGATGTTCACTTTTGTTAATACAGAAGGAAAACTGCACTTCTTAAAGTTATGGCGGTTTCTATTGTTGATCGATCTCTTCTATATGTTTTGATTTAGAAAAAGCAATATCTTTGGCAAACAAATATGGGAAATCATGGCGATTTTGTTGAGCTTGGCGATTTTATTGCCCTCTTATTATTTTGGGACCCTTTTTCTTTAATTTTCCCTCAGTTAGCTTGATGTGCTTACCTTCTTTTGTATGACTATGACATTTGTAATCACATATTGAGCTTTTTTCTCTTTGGAGAAGATCTTGGAGAAAACTATATGACTAGGTACATGTATGACTATGATCTGAGTGTGCTCTTCTTTATGCAGAAGCTTGAGGCGACACGAAAGCTAATAGGCAGCATTTCAATAGAGCTTGATCGTGCATATTCTTGTCAGTGTCTATATGCGTGAGGTGCCCGCTCTGTATGCGTGAGGTGCGTTACATCATCCGTGGTTTCTGTGACTTGCTTGTTATATTCAGCAATTGAACGTTTAGAGTGCGCCCGAACCTATGAAGCAGCTTAATAAGGACGCATATTTGTACATGTTCAACCACTGCTATAACTGAATGTTGGAATTGATGACTGTGTGATAGGCCATATGACTTCATGAGAATGACCTAATGTTTGGCGATGCTGGTAAATGGTGCTGAGTCTGCAAGCTGATTTTGCCTTCGCTTAGTTACAGAAATAGAATATCCTGTGTGTATTTCATATCCAGGGCAATTCACAACTGTCCATTGAGATATGCTGTTTCTATCATTCTTTTTCCATACCATTGTATTGAATCCCTTTTCCAGTTTAGATTATTTGATGCTCAATCAACTGTAGAGAATGTTTTGCTATGATACATAAATCTCATTATTTCCTGGATTCTGAACCATCTAATCATGTGGGTTAACTTTGTTGATTTGAATTAGTCCCAACAACATTGGTATTTCCTATGAATTCTTGTTCATCAGTAAAACTTTACTATCATCATCATATACAAATGTCATTCTTAGTTTGTTTCCTTGGAATTTCTCATCAGCATAAAACTGTCTTTAGGAGGCAGTTGGTTTTTACTCCAGAGTTCCTCGCCATGAACTTAAGTCTGTAATACTTTAGGACCCTGTCACATGGGTTAGACATGCTACAAACTCTATGCACATCGCCATCTTATAAATAATGATTTTTTTGATTCGCAATCAATCATTTAATTCTGAATTTATTTTCTTCACTAATAGTGTCGGTAAATAAAACAGTACAGGCTTACTGGTGATCCTGCGAGCTGCAACAGCTAAGTTTGCTCTTACTAACTCGTGTTTTGACAGGTAAACATGTTGAGGGAAATGAACAAATCCTACGGAGCTATACATTTCGTCGACATCAGCTCTAAAGATTACTCTCCGAAGGACAATCAGGGTCTTGATTATGAAACTGTGCGTACTATTACCTTTTAGTACAAATTCTCATTTTGGTTTATTAGTTTCATACTCGGTTATCTGGAAAGATTGAAGTGTCGGTGAATAAAACAGTACATGCTTAATGGTGATCCTGCGAGCTGCAACAACTAAGTTTGCTCTTACTAACTCGTGTTTTGAGAGGTAAACATGTTGAGGGAAATGAACAAATTCTACTGAGCTATAAATTTCGTCGACATCAGCTCTAAAGATTACTCTCCGAAGGACAATGGTGATTTTTGGTGGTGATGCAGGAGTGTAGCAGCCTCGACGCAGCGACTGAGTCGCTCCTGAATGTGCGGAGAAGCAGTGCCGCCTGGCCGGCAAAGTGGCCAGTAGCAGGAAGTCCGCCATCGAGCACGGCAATATCCAGAGTCGAGAAGCTGAGTAGGCTTCCTGTTCCGACGCCGGGATCTCTGTTCGCCGCCGCCGCTCCCTCCGTCCTTCATCGGTCCCTCCGTCCTCAAGGTCGGCGCCTCCCTGGACGGAGCGAGCGGTCGCCCTCCTTGAATTTGACACCGACCATCCCGTGCCTTTTTCCTCCGTTTACCCGGGGCTGTGGGGGCTTCAGGCAGGTACTTGCAGCGTCTATATCTGTGTTTATTTTTCCGCATCTCAAGCTGATGAAATGAACCGTAGCAGAACTGTGTGGGTTGCGTTGAATCTTTTTTTTTGCGGGATGGGTTGTGTTGAATCTGCGATGGCTAGGACTCTTGTAATTTTTGCGAGCTAGCATTCTAGGCTGGTAGGTGAGTTATAGACTGACAACAGACACTAGAGTAGCGGTTCTTAGCTCAAAGCTAGGTTTTATTTAGGGATTCGTGATTATTGGTTGTTCCGTAGTTGAAGATTGATAACAAATTTAAGGGCTTTCCCTCTTTACGACCATAGGGGTGTGGTTGTTGTTCATAAAAGGCTGCAATTTTTGTCTATCTCTATACAAATTGTCTGTTCTATGTTCTTCATCTATCTCCCCAACTGGAAGCAGAGTTGTTTATTACAAGATTTTACTTTTATGCTCTGTTTTTAAATCTTGCGTTAAGCTCCTTTTTTCTTCTTCTGCTCTATTATGAAGAATGCATGAGCTAATTGCAATGCCCTCAAACATTTTCTTTAGTTATAAAAGACGCTTTCATGAATATCATAATATGGGTCTCTGTCTTTGAAAGATGACTTCATTTCTAATGAAGATAATGATGCTTATCTGCACCATTTACTTGATTATAACACCTGTTTTTTTATGTCTATAGGGATCCTTTTATTACATCCCTGAATAGATTTTACTACAAACAAGGGATTGTCATTTAGCCACACTATCTTGCGTGGTTTGCAGAATAGATTTGAGTGTCAGAAGGCCTGCAAAATTCAAGAAGACCTGTGTACTAAGTGATATGTACAACCACGGTTATGAAATGGATTTCACCACTTTAAAGTCTGTCAGGACTGAGATAATTGATTATGAAGAAGTTGCCTCTCCTTCACTCTCAAAACTTAATGTTGCTTCTGCTGATGATAACTTCGGTGAACATGATTTTCACAATGCGTCTCTCAAGGATCTGAGAGCTTTGTTCTCCTGTTCATCGACAATGCAATGTACTTGAGCAATTACGCATTCTCTGATTTTTTTTAAACTGTAGCCTTGCTTATGCTATGTTAGGAATGCAATGTACTTTAGGCAATGGCATTGTCATATGAGAAATAAAAAATAAACACATTGGTGCCTTTAGGATAAAGGGCTGCTTCTCTCTGACTTAACATGGCTAACGGATTACCTTTAGATTTATGTGGTAGAAGTTCATTTGTTCATGGATTAGACAATATTCCATTAGAAGTTAAGCACTCTTGGCTATGCCTACAATTAATGTTACCGTTTTAGGTTTTGAGTTATGCATATACCTCACCTTCTATTTCTTCTTTATTATTTGCTGGGTGAACGGACAAGATATGAACCATATGCCGGGTGACAGTAAAGACATGTATTGAGTTTATCGAACATTGAGAAGTGTCGTTGCTGGAAAAGTGAGAAGAATGGCTACTTTTTATTGTTGCTTCTGTGACACTTCTTGACTTTTAGAATCTCATTGTTGAGCATCCACTATAGATATATGTGGAGATAGAGAGAGATAGATTGATCTACTTTCAAAAATCAAAGAGAAGCAGGGAAACTGATTTTGCCTTATAGTCTCATGCTGAGATTGAGCACCACTATGTCTCGCTCATACCACAACCGAATGTTATCCTTTATGAATGCATATGTTAAATCTGGATTACTACTGACTTAGTATTACCTGTTTGACCAAAACGTTGGGACCGGCACCCTCGCGCCAAGGCGCGATCCCGATCTAGTAAACGTGAATGAATGGGACTTCATCATAGGAACAAGGCTTCAAGCTCTCAGATCTGCAGTACTACTTCCATGGCTCCGTACGACAACCTTGCCGGAAGCAAACATCTGAGGATTTTGTACAATAAATTTATTAGCACACCTCAATAGCAACTGCATAAAAAAGACGTATATTTTTGAACATGATAAGCTGTAACTAATAGGTAGTAAAGTTATCAAGAAACCGCACCATGTTTAGGAAGTACAACCATCGATGATGATCGAATTATCCTTACTGGAGTTCTTCTTCGAAATATCGAGCCCATTTATTTCTTCAAGTAATGCTGAAAATATAATTAAATAATATTTAATTAATGAGTGACAAGGGAGAAATCAAACAAAAATAACTCAAGTAAATTATTGACTTACCTTTCTTTAGCTTAGTTAATTCAGCAGTGTCCTCTTCATCATTTACAGCAATAGATCCCCTCAACCAATCTTGTGTGCAGACAAGTGCTTGGACCATGAATGGAGTTAAGGAGCTCCTGAATGAATCTAAAATACGACCACCAGTGCTGAATTAAGGCACCTTGATTGATTTTTTCCAGCCGCCTTATGTCGCGTCTAGCCGGTACGTACTCACGTATCTAAGGCGTCTTGGAATATATTGATCAGAATAAGTATATGCACTAAACCATAGACTAATAAATAATTTGTTCCATTACGCACGCACACTGCACATGTACACAACAAGATCCATGGATAGAAATCGTATAAGTACTTGCTGATACACTAGCTCATGGCAACCGTTTCACGCAAAATAATATTAAAATATTCCTAGTAGTATAGTAGATCAAACTAAGTCAAAACTAATCACTTGCATGGAGTTACGTCCGTAGTGTACTAGCTACTAGTACTGAGATCTCAGAGATTAGAATCGAACTTGGAGAAGGTAGCGGATGGCTTACGTCCGTCGCAACCAAAGGATTTGATGCTGACTGCCGAACGCCGACTCGCCGGAGCCGGCTCGATGAGTAGCTGATCGGGCGTCTAGGGTTGGAGAGGAGAGGGCGCCGCCTGACGAAAGGATGGAGAGATGGGCGGTGACTAGGGTTTGACGTACGTGTGAACGTTGGGTGATTATATATCTATACATTAGGCAAATCAGAGGCTGTTGGGCCGAAGGACAAATGGGCTGCTCTCAGCCGCTCACAGGTCACAGCCACAATCACGTACGGGTACGGCCGTACCGGCGTACGACCATCATAAAAAATAACGGTTTCTTCGGTGATTTCGGTTTGTGACAGCAGGAAACCGAAGTTGCACCGAACACCGACTAGAAAACGAAATTGCCACCGAACCAAAAAACCATGCACCGAATAAACACATAAATCGGTTAAATTGGTTTGGTTCGGTTTGGTTTTTCAGTTTTCGGTGTGAGTGTGCCCACCCCTACCCTGAAAGCCCTCTTTCCTTCTTTATTTTTTTTCTCTTTCCTGAGGACAGCTTATTTCCTTCCTTATTGATTCCCGAGGCGGCTCCTTGATATTCAGAAAACTCGAAGACATATATAAATTAGGAATATTGGGTGGAAGGGAGCGAGGTGGGACTATTTAATAGGTGATGAATCAACCTTCTCTTATAACACAACTCGAGCTAGGTCAGTTGGTCGTGAGATTAGTTATCGGACATGAGTTTGCAAGTTCGATACAGCATACCAGCCGCCATTTTTTTGCACTGGGTCGCCTGACACCACGTGTGCAACTTAAACCGGCCAGGGTAGGTGGGCCAGCTTCGCACGTTCGGTTGTCTCCAAAAATAGCAAGTACAAACAATGGATGAACTAGGAATCAATCCGTAGTTGGATGGTTAGAGGGACAGTGGTATCCCCAGCCCACCAGGGTTCAAGTCCGGTTAGAGGGACAGTGGTATCCCCAGCCCACCAGGGTTCAAGTCCTGGTGCTCGCATTATTCCTGGATTTATTTCAGGATTTCCGGCGATGCGCTTTCAGTGGGAGGAGACGTTCCCGTCGACGACGAGGCACCTACGGTGACTTCGTAAATCTCAAGATGATATGTCGACTCAGTCACTCGAAGGTGCTCATAGGGGTAGGGTGTGCGTATGCGCGTATGTATAAGTGTTTGCGTCTGTACTGTGTTTAAAAAAAACAATGGATGAAGCGATCGTAGAAAAATCTTGGGTACATGGACGACGGACGAACGAAAACTGATGTATGAAAAATTGGGAGGAAGAAATCTTCCTCCCTTTATTAGTATATATAGGTATATATATATAGGTTGTATAAACATAAATATAAAGATAAAGATAGGCACAAGCACTCTATGGCTGATTTGGGGCGCTCGTGCCTGCCTGGACGTGTGGCTTATGCCCATGGAAAACTGAGCATACATTGAACTACTATCTTCATGCATATACGTTGAATTAATATTCAATTGAATGATTAGCTTCATGCACGCAACTTAAGTTGTTGAGTACTAGTTTAATTTTGCACTCACGATCTTCTTCTTTTTCGCGAATACGCAAAGCTTGCGTATCATTTCATTGATAGAAGGAAGAGAATTAATACAAGAGAGGGTACAACTCATGACACGAACGCGAGGGCGTGAACATGATGGCCGGAGCAGAAAGACATGGGATGCTCGGCCCAAACAAAAAAAATACCACAGCTAAACCCCCTAATTCGGCCTCTAGCCAAGGAAAGCGAGGAGGCGGGACACAGGAAACCCAGACCGCGTCGCGACCTCACGAGAACATCCGTCGCGCATCCACTGCTCCAGACTCGATCGGATCAACGTACTCCCACCAAGAGCGCCGAGAGATCGGGAAGTGGGCAGCAGGACCCGACCTAGTCAGAGGCAAAAGACATGGGGGAAGCACCATGGGAGTCGTACATTGCGCCCTGAAAAAACCACACCTTGAGTAGCAGCCCGAACCAATGTGACGTCCAACATCTCCAAAAACCAACACTGGGGACACCGCGAGCCAACAAGACGACGCCTTCAAGAAGGGGAACGACGCCGTGGCGCCGCCACCGTCTGATCCAAGTAATCTTCAACGTGAGTTTTTAGTAGTCATGTACAAAACAAGGACATTTTTTTCTACCTGATGACATTGGATATTAGGTAGGACTTTTCATGGGTTGATACAGCTGTGGCCACTACCAATATATAAAACTGGTGCTGGAGGACTACGACAAAATCAACATTAATTTTGGTTTTCTTGTTAAACACGACTCTGTTATTAACAATAAACTATCCATCGCCATCACAAGGTCATCATGTTTGGCCACCATTTTCTGCGTGCGCCTGCAAAATCAGAGGCTATAGGACATTTTTCCTACATGATGATATTGGACATTATGTAGGACTTTTGATGGGTTGATGCACAAGTTCTTGACGGCAGCCGTGGCCGCTACCAATATATAAAACAGGTGTTGGAGGACTACAACAAAACCAACATCGACTGTGGTTTTCTTGTTATACACGGTTCTGTTATCTCTACTTCTCTATTACTATTAAACAAGCAAACATATTCATCGCTAAGTGCACACAGCCTATCTCTACTACTATTAAACAAGCAAACATATTCATCGTTAAGTGCACACAGCCTAACCTACCTATAACAACCAATGTTTTAAATAGCGGGCTATGAAAAATAGCGGCGGGCCTCCAAATCAGCTATAGCGGAGCTATAGCAGGCTATAGCGGGCTATTTGTGAAGGCGACCATTTAGCGGCACCCTACTGAAAAGGCTATAGCTCCGCTATAGCCGGCTATTTAAAACTATGATAACAACACGAAACAATTAGAGCCCTACGATCAAGTCCACTCATTTAGATCTAACCATTAAGATAACAACTAACCCAAACTAAAAGTACGTTTATCAATTTTTCGGGGCGGACGAAAACTCTGCCGTCCCCGTCCGCCCCACGCTCGTGCCCTTCGCCCACCCATAACCCCCGTACATCACGCTCGATCGGGTCAACCCCCAACTCCCGTTCCTCTCTCCCATGGAGCGCCGCCGCCGCCCACCGCGTCCCCCATCTTACCCGCCACTCACACCTCACCTCGGTCGCCGGCGGCCTCCCCCTCCACTACATCGCCTCGGCCCCCAACGCCCGGCGCGCGAAGAGTAGGCAGACACAAGCCATGGCTGGGACGCGCGAGGCTCCCACCGCTGCCATGCAGTTGAGCCGTCGTCGCGGATGCATGAGGAGTAGTCGCCCTTCCTCCGGGCACCCACGCGGTGTCGCCCACTGCGCCGTCCGACGCAGCGCGCACTTCGGCCCTGATTCGCCGCCGCCTCGCCGACCGGGAGCAACGCCTCATCTCGCCACACCTCACCCGCCTGACCTCCCATCGCGCCGGACGGCCCCACCTCCTCTGCAACTTTTGGTTTGTCACTATCAGCAAAAAAATCTGCAACTTCTCTTATCTCCGCCTCCTTCTTTGGTAAGAGCCTAAGAGGTGGCTCAAATGCTATCCTCATTGACATTCTGCTATTTGTCCTTACATCACAAAGAAAAGATTCAGAGGCTCAGGTTCGTGATGCATCTATGGGTGAGGTTTTGATTTTGTTCAATTTGAGACAGTATTAGTTTTCTCCTATTGTTCTCTTCTTATTTTGCACCACCCATCATCCTTATCACGGTTTGTTGCACAACATGATGGCTCAGCATGCTTGGAATGGCGTGGTGATAGCAAGGAATTCAGGTGTCGGCTCTCTCTTTCTCCGTTGATAAGACATGGTTACAGATATGTACTGCATACTACAATGCTACCTGCTAAGTCACAAGACGTAGATCTGACCTCAATTTGTTTGTTGCTTCAGTCCCAGAAGATTCATTATTTTTCCTTTTGTTTCAGGTTTTATTGAGGATTTTTTCTGACAAAGTTGAGTGATCTAGGTAAATATAAGAGGTTGAATCGCCCAACACACAATGCCATTATCTTCACAACTCGATATTCTAACCCCTGTACCCCCTGCAATGGACGAATATATTGATTAGAATGAATTCCTGGTACTAACAAAAGGCTTAGTTAATATTATTACTGTCGATTCCCAACTGATAATATTTAAACATTTTGTTATCTGTAATGCACTCTCTTGGATGACCTGATAAGGAGGTGAATAGTTGAAGAAACTATAGTAGTTGTTGATAAGTCCTTGTCTATTGGAAAAAGATTCAGTTCAAAATACACTATAAACAACACTTAAAACTGATGTTGTATCCTTGAAGAGTTGATTTATCTACTTTGGCTTGTTTGCCTGCTTCAGTGACTACATGATTCGTTGCTCGGTGGAGACTGGCACTGCGGTTGTGCGTAGCACGCATAGCGTTCTCATCCATGGGGCCTGTCGGCCGGTGGGGAATGACTGAAATAAATTCCGCTGGTTCATGTGGCCGACCAGTGAAGAAAAAGCACATGTTTTTTTTTTGGTTGAGGTTGCTCTGCACTTGTTCGTACCAATGCCAAACATAGGTGATGGTTTGTTTGTGTTTTTTCTTCAGAACTTCATTTGTAGAAATTGCTGAAAAATGAGTTTTATTGTTGCAGTGAGGAGTCCATTGACGACGACGAGTACTTCCTGCCGCAGGACAACGCTCCGCTCAAGAAGGGCGGCAGGTCCGCCGACGACTGTGAGCCCGCCCCGTCGCTGCCGCGCCTCTGCTGCTCCGGCGGTGCAGCGCTATTACGCCGGCAGCAGCCTGCCTATGCTGCTACCGCTGGCACCCTGTCGCGCCCGCCGTCGCCGGAGAAGCGCGAGACACCTGCCACCGCCACGGGCACATGTGCCACCGCCGCCAGAGCGGCACCATAGACCCACCACCCCCATCATGTTATTGGACATTCCAATTCGTGGCGCCTTCCACATAATCCCCGAATCGCCAATGGTATGGTACTCTCTCTCCTTTCCGGATGATCGATGGATCAGATGCATTTTTGTCTCCTCTTTGAATTGAGTACAAGCATGTATCTGAACTTTTACCCCCTTTTCTTCTGCGGTTGGGCACGATGCGGCACATGTTCCACCGGTTCAGGAAGCACATGGTTGAATGGAATCCAACGGAACTAATGCTGCAGCGGTAGCATCCGATATTTAGTGATTCATGTTTAATTCGGTGAAAACAGCTATATCATCCCATATTCTTTCACTTGCATTGTTCTGTTCCATTGATGTTATAGCTGGTACTTGCCAGTCTATATGGAGTACATGATTGTAGGTTGCAACTTCCTAATTATTCGGCTGTGTTCAGGTGTGCGTGTTATAGTTACCTAAACCATGCAAAAATGGACAGATTTTTCTAGATATGAAGCTGTTATTAGCTAACATCTCTTGTTTTTCCTCACAAATATTGAAGCATTTTGGTTGTCCCGAGAGAAATGAGAACACTGTGCATGCAACCTTTCCTTACCAACCTCACAAATATTTGAAGCGTAAGTTTCTAACTACAAAAATGATCTCAAAACCTTGCCTGTGACATTGCACCTATGATATGAAGAGTATGAATTTTTTTACAAAAAGAATATATATAATTTGTGGTAGTAGAATTACATGGTAGTACTTAATATTTGATTCATATTCCTTATCCCGTATGGAGTAAAGTCTCTATAGCCTTTATGTCTACAACAATTTAACTTTGATACTGGGCAATAGGTATGCTGAGCTTTGCCACTTTCTGAAGTGTTTCGAAACAGCATGTAAAGGTGAATGTTGATGCTGCGGCAGCGCGACATGGAGGTTTCAGAGCAGTCGCAGCGATATGTCGTGACAATGCAGGAGGCTATCATGGGGCCTCAGCGGTGGTATTCAGAAATATCGACGACCTTGAGGTATTGGAGACTTTGGCAATTCGTGAAGTGCTAGCTCTCTCAGATGATCTTTACTTGCAAAAAATCGCTATTGCTTCAGATTGCAAAGTGGTTGTGACGGTTGAATAAAAGCTTGGTGGGTTTGTCTCAAAAAAGTTTCTTGATTTTCAGGAAATTGAGGAAGAGCGTCTGAGGAAAGAGGGGGAGAGGAAGGCTTGGGAAGCAAAGAAGTGGGAAAAGGAGAGGGAAACTAGGAGCGTGAACTGCTAAATGATAGCGATGATCCCATGAGTCTATTATAAATACCATTGTAATTTGATGTCTTTTTATTGATGTTTCTTTATGATAAATAATTGAGAAATAAAGAAGCATTGTGGCATATCAAATATTACCATACTATCAGATGTTTTTATTATCTTCAGTCATTTCCTTTTTGGTAGACATCATGTGTTATGTTTCTTAACAATTATTTTTTTGATTTGGACTTACTTTGGAAATGCAAAGTGGGGATTTGGATGTCTGTCCACTCTAATTTGGCTCTGAAGTTTCGATTTGGATATTCGTCTCTTCTTCGAGACTTATAATAAAAATCCTCTATGAATACATTCGTCGAGCTAGGTGAAAAACCAAGGGGACTTATAACATGGCTATGAAAAAAAGCTAATAAGTGATCACTAGGTAGTAGCACCATAAGTTTCATATATCTGGGTTGAGCTTTCAGCTTATTTGCACCTCCTTCATCTGTCAATGTCATTTAGTTTTGCCTCCACATGAAGAACATTATTATTGGTAATAAATAGAACATGTATGGATGAAAAACTATGTAAATATTAGACAACTATTTTAATAATTATTATTTTATGTCAAGTGAGACGTGCGTTGCACGCACGTGCAAGCTTACTAGTTAACAATAAACACTCAATCGTCATCACAAGGTCACCATATTTGGCCACCGTATCTGCGTGCGCATGCAAAATCCGAGGCTATAGGACATTGTTAGAAGTTCTTGTCTGCAGTTGTGTCCACTACCAATATATAAACTGGTGCTGGAGGACTACAACAAAACCAACATTGGCTGTGGTTTTCTTGTTAAACACAGCTCTGTTATTAACAATAAACGATCCATCGCCATCACGAGATCACCAGGTTTGGCCACTGTTTCTACTTGCGCCTGCAAAAATCAGAGGCTATATGACATTTTTTTTTACTACAAGATGATATTGGACATTAGTTAGGACTTTTGATGGGTTGATGCACAAGTTCTTGACGATAGCCGTGGCCACTATCAATATATAAAACAGGTGCTGGAAGACCACAACAAAACCAACATCGATTGTGGATTTGAACTGTTCATTCACGCAACAATTATCAACATCGAGGAAACTGAACTAGCTAATACACACTGAAACAAAGTCACTAACAAAGTTACTGAAACTGAACTAGCTAAACTGAACCAATGAAAACACACACCGGATTCACGAACGTCAGTAAGCAAATAGCGGGAGGGAGGAGGGAGCGGCGCTGCGGCTGTGTGTGGAGACCTGGAGGTGCGCTGGCGTGGGCCGGTGGATGCTCTGGTCGACGAAGGCTTCTGACTCTGAGGGCCGTGACTGCTGGGAGCGGCGGCGCGGCGACCCGCCGGACCTCGATGTGCAGCTTCAGCTCGAGCATCTCCGCGCGCTTCAGCTCGAGCCTTGATTAGCAGCTCCTCTGGAGTGAGTCCTCTATGCCGTGGCTCCTCCCCACCGCGCTCGCGCAGGGAGCACGTGCACTCGTCCGCCACGGCTCCTCTCCGCCGCCGCTGCCGCCTCCGTGTGCTCACCATGCCACCAAATCCCTGTTGCGTCGAGAAATCGCTGTATCAGTGTGCTGCCGGCCGCATCACCGTCTCCGGGGATCGCCACCGAATGTCGCCGGGGAGGAAGCGGATGGAGGACGTGGGCAGAAAAGGTGGGAGGTGCAACTCGTCTCCCCCGAGCTCGCACCCAAGAAAACCTCCAGCGCCTGCCGCCATCGCTCCCCGTGAAATTGGCCGGTCCGGTCCCTAAATTTCAGCCCGAAATTTACTCGTTGTTTCACCAGAATCGAGCGGACCGAAGCTGCAGATCGTTCCTCGACGTCGCAGCCGCCGGCGACGCACTGGCCATGCCCCGCCCCGTCGTTGTTCACCAGAATCAAGTGTAATTCAGTCAATTGAAGGGATAGGGGCAAGAGGTAGAAGACTCTGGTGGTAGCCAGTGGGCACCCCACCCACCCGGGTTCGATCCCTGAGGGACGAATTCTGGGCTGTCTCACCTGTGTGGACACTGTTCATTTGAACAGTGTGTACTGTAGCAACTTTGTGGAAGGGCTTTAGGGGACTATCCTATAGATAGTTGGCTGGGCCCAGTAGCCAGCCGATAGTTGGCTGGCCCAGTAGCCAGCCTTTCCCTGTTAATAATAGAGTCAATCCAGTGTGATGTGCCCATCACCACAGGGATTGTCCCTGGCGTATGCACTAGGCTCGCGGGCTCAGATGCTTAGATAGTCTGTTAGGTCTTAGTTTGCGCCCTGGTGACGTGAGTGTGTGTGGTGTGAGTAGGGTGTGAGTTCAGATACTACAGCTACACTAAGCCAAGAGGATCTCAAAAAGAACTTTCTTTCCTATTATTCAGTCCAACAGAAAAGCGAAAGAGAAAGAACAAGAGAAACGGGATTAGATCCGATAATCACGACACCATCCCACGACTAACTCCACGCTGCGGTTTCCCTTTATTCCACACTATTGTTTCCTTTTATTCAATCGAACAGAAAACACAAGGAATCTCCTATTCCTACGTAAGAGGCTTACCAAATCTGTACGTGCAATCACGGTTCAGTTTCGGAATCTTCAGTATTTTCAGCAGCGGCAGACCCTAATGAAGAAAACCACAACAACACTAGTTGCTCGCGGTGGTAATCGTGGCTGCCCCGCCCGCACACAGAAAATCGTGGGCCGTTCCTTTCTTTCCTTCTTTTCGTTGATCAGATAATAAAAATAACCAGAGAAACGAGGTTTGATCCGTCAATTATGGCGTCATCCCACGACTAACCCCACGTAAAACTTGATCCTCTAACAAGGTCAGTACGCACAAAATCGTTGGCTCGTGCACGCGTTAAATTGCTTGCATGTAGCGGAAAAATTGTTAAAGAACAAACGTGCGCATGTAACACTCGCGGCCCGGCCAGCGCCACCGCGTCCCGAGTGAAGTCTACTTTAAGCTTTAAACCTTATGATTGTAGAGTGCGACACAAATGAACCCTGACGTCTAAATCCCTGAAATCGATACCCTAACCTCAGTAATCCTTTTTGACCTTTAGACGTTATCCAAACAGGGGATTCCTGTGTGGCTCACGAGAGGCCACGATGGATGGGTTATGTAGCACATTTTTTGTGGGGCCTACTTGTCAGTTGGAGGAATAAATATCAAAGTAAAATAAAAGATAAAAAAGAATGCACGGAGCAAAGACTCGCACATGCTCGCTGGTGCCTCAGCCATGTGGCAATATTTAATTCGGTTTTGCTATTTCACATCTAGATGTGAAATAGCTATGTCACATCTAAGTCCTACACCACACGATTAAATGCGCTATAATATTTCGTGCAACGTTGATCATAGTGCTCGTCCTAGTTTTCTCGTACTTCGATTGTGCTCGTGCTGCTTTTCTCGTACGTAAACTGTCTTGCCGTGGGCTGTGTTGTGTTTCATGTTTTTTTTTCTTTTGCCTGGGCCTGGCTCCGTGGAGTGTGGCCTTTTTTCATACGGGCTGCACATTGAATTGCAAGGGCCGGGCAAACTATTTGTTCAAATGTATTTCACCATCCGTTTTGTGTTGTCTCTTCTCACTCTCACTCTTTCTATTTGTTTATATGTCAGTATTTATTCAAGTTTCTATTTGTTTTTATTTTATTACTTATTTTTAAATTTTACTTTTTAAAATTTCTTCATTCTAAATTTATCAATTTCTTTTTAAAACCATTAAAAAAATTGCTGGTGTCAGTTGCTTGTTCATCATCAAACACAGAAATGTAATATCACTCCTGTCATGCAACTACATGTCATCAACACAACTGGAGGTGCTCATTTTACCTCGCATGGGGCAGTTTTTTTTTTGTCATTTTCATTTGTACGGTTCTATTTTGTTTTTCTGTCATTTGTGGTTTGATACTGGACGTACTGGAACCCAACCATAATTCTGCATGCCATGCGTATTACCACGAATTGTATTAAATGAATATGCAGCTGGACTTGATTTTTTTCAATTGCAAGTCCCCCCTCTGTCCCTTTTTTGTTCTAGTTGCAACTCCCACCTCAACATGCAATCGGGCCCTCGATTTTTTTTTTGTTCTAGTTGCAGTTTCATCCTTGACATGCAACCGGGCCTGTTTTTTTCCTAGTTGCAAGAGCACACTTGACACGCAATTGGGTCATGTTTTTTGTTCTAGTTGCAAATGCACCATCGGCACGCAATTGGTCTCGACTTCTTTTTCAGTTGCAAGTGCACCCTCGACACGAAACTGGGCCCGACCTTTTTTGTTTCGATTGTAAGTCTCCCCTCGACATGCCACCGGTCCCCTCTTTTTGTTCCAGTTACAACTCCAACCTCGACATGTAACCGACCCCTGACCCTTTTTTGTTCTAGTTGCAGTTGCACCCTTTTTTGTTCTAGTTGTAACTTTTGGGCCAATCCTTTTGTTGTCCCAGTTACAAAATCCACCATGGACTCGCAACTAGGTATGTAGTTTGTTTTCATCCTAGTTGCAAGCAAACCATCACTCGCAATTGGGCATGTAGTGTGTTTCTCATCTCAGTTGCAAGCCCACCCTCGACTCGAAATTGGGCCCGTTTGTTCTCATACCAGTTGCAAGCCCACCCTCGACTCACAACTGGGCCTATATTTGTTGTTGGCTCAATTGCAAGCCTACCATCAACTCGCAATTGGCCCTATAGTTGTAGTTGTCCCAGTTGCAAGTCCACGTTCGACTCGCAATTGGCCCGGTAGTTGTAGGTGTCTCGGTTGCAAGTCCACTTCTGACTCGCAACTGGCCCCGTAGTTGTAGGTCTGCCAGTTGCAAGTCCACGCTCGACTCGCAACTGGGCTTGTAGTCGTAGTTTCCCTATTTGCAAGTCAACCCTTGACTCGCAACTCTGCTTGTAGTCCTTGTTACCTTAGTTGCAAGTCCACTCTCGACTCGCAACTCGGGCTTGTAGTTGTAGTTATCCTAGTTGCAAGTCCATCCTCGGCTCACAACTGCACCTGTAGTTTGTTTTCATCCCAGTTGCAAGCCCACCATCGACTCGCAACTGGGCATGTAGTGTGTTTGTCGTCCCAGTTGCAACTCCACCCTCGACTCGCAACTGGGTTCGTAATTTGTTCTCATCCCAGTTGCAAGCCCACCCACGACTCGCAACTAGGATTGCAGTTGTTGTTGTCTCAGTTGTAAGCCTACCCTCGGCTCGCAACTGGGCCCGGCCTTTTTTATTCCAGTTGCAAGCCCGCCCTCAACTCGCAACATGGCCTGACCTTTTTTATTTGTTGACACTCAGTCGCAAGTCCACCCTCTACTTACAACTGGGCTCAATTTTTTTTGTCGCCCAAGTCGCAAGTCCACCATCGAGCTGCAACTAGGCTTTGAAGTATTTTGTTGCCACCTTCAATTAAAATTTCACCTCCATTGCAAGTCGATCATCTGTGACTCACAACTAGGCTCCAAATTCACGGCCATTTTTTGAATCCGCAAACAAATTTTGAGCTCGTGAATATTTCTTGGAATCACAAATATTGTTTGGAACTCATGAACATTTTTTCAAATTCTTTTTTTTAATGTCACGAACATTTTTCGAACTCATGAATATTTTTTGTAGGCACCTCGCGGACATTTTTCAAAATAGTGCATAATATTTAAATTCATCAACTTTTATTAAAATATTTACAGCTTTTTACCCCAATGCACTTTCATGTTTTGAAAAGAAAAAATATTTTTAATGCCCGTGTAGATGCTTTCTTGGGACGTACACGCTTCTGTGCTTTTTCTTAAGGTTAGTGTGATACAAGTTACAGCCGATAGTTGTTTTCCACGATCATTGTTTTTCTTGGAGCAGCCCAAAAGACATGAGCGACGTTACTGATGGGCTGGACTAAGGATCGTGACAGAAACAAGTAGTTGGGCTAGGCGTTAGCTACCTGAGCGACATTACCGATCGTGAGAAACGAACGAACAAGCAAACAAACAAACAGACCACAAACAGTTGACGATTACTTAGATATGAGGTATTATCTCACATCTAGATAAGATATAGTCAGACCTTATTTAATTTGGTCAAAGTCAACAATCCCGGACTCCCGGTGCCACGTCACCGAATCCTCTCCTAAAACAGAGCGAAGGTTCATTTAGACCGGGATTAGAGACGACAAGGTACAAACTTCAGGGATTTGATCGTGAAGGTTCGTTTCCAACAAGCTCTACAACCTCAAGGTTTAAATCAGACTTCACTCCCGCGTCCCATTGCTGCCATGTGTGAACCGTCGCCGTTCTCGACCATGTCCAGGAGCTCGCGGGAGTCGTCTCTCGCGGCTGCTGTGGTCACGACCTCGCCGCCGCCGCCGGTCCTCTCGCTCCGTCCCGAGCTTTACCTCCGCCGGTCCGGTCTAGGAAAAGAGGACCGCCGCCCTGCTCGGTCCGGTCCGGCCCGGTCCGCCGGTGGCCGGTCCAAATGGTGGCTCGGTCAGGGACCGGACCGCCCCGGACCGTGTCCACCCTGATTCGCGACGAGAAATTTGGTTATTTGCCCGGAAATACACCTCGGAACCTGGTTGTATATACACACTGTATGGGGATTTTTTAGTAATTAAACAAAAAGGCAAAATAGTTTAGAACTATTTTTAGAATAAACTTGACTTACTTTTACATTAGTATATAAATTTTCACGTAAAAAATCCAACGTTGCCTTCACAGCGAAAAAGACAAATTTTATTTGCTATTATAGGTCACTATTCACACTATTTTGGACAAAAAATTGTCTTTTTTGAAAAGAAGTCAACGGGGGATTTTTTTTGTGGAATTTTTCTCACGAGTACAATGAAAGGTTAAGTTTACTTCAAAAATATTTTCAGAATTTTTTGACTTTTTTTGTTAAATTACTAAAAATATCATATAGGGTGTATATGTCCTCATAGACCAAACGTCCACGTCCATTATTTACCACTTTAAATATGGGGCTTCGCAAAAATGCCACTGTCAAGATTGACTTCGTAAAAATGCCACCCAGCTGTTGTGCACTTTGATTAACATGTCATTTTTCTTTTCCCCATTGCTTTTCTTTTTCTTTTTCTTTTCCATTTTCTGGCACGTGAAAGGAGCAAAGTGCCATTGTATCTTTCAACCTTATCCGATGCATGCGAACCAACATGTGGTTGGATGGTTAGAGGGACTGTGGTATCTCCAGCCCACCAGGGTTCAAGTCCTGGTGCTCGCATTATTCCTGGATTTATTTCAGGATTTCCGGCGATGCGCATTCAGTGGGAGGAGACGTTCCCGTCGACGACGAGGCGCCTACGGTAACTTCGTAAATCTCAAGATGATATGCCGGCTCAGTCTCTCGGAGGTGCTCATAGGGATAGGGTGTGCGTGTGTGTGTTCATAGGGGTGAGTGTATTTTTTTAGAAAAGGAGGATGACCCCCGGCCTCTGCATCTGGACGATGCATGCGGCCACTTTATTAATTATTCTCAGAAGACCTTACAAAGTCATACAACAGCAAGACTAAAGCCACCGTCTAAGCAACAACTGTCGCTACACCTATCCAATTGATGAAGGAGCGCTGATAGCCTGGGCCTAATACCAAACAGACATCGCAGCCAAACCTAAACATCTAAGACCTGAGGTCCCAACCAGGACGCCTGCCTGGTATTGGGCACCTACCAGTCCGGCGCACTCCTCAACCAGGACGCCTGCCGGGTATGAGGCCGCCGCAGCCACCTGCCACGAGTCCATCTTCAGAGCTGTACTGTTGCATCTACCGTGCCAGGTCTCTCTGCCATCGACGCCACCACGACGCCAGACAGCGTCGTCCTCCTGCGCGAGTCCATCCTCCCACATCGAACTCCGAATTTGCACTGCACCACGCCGTCAAGATCCGTCGCCATCAATGTGTATGATGAAGCACCGCTCCACCAAAGAAGCCGTCCGCTGGTCCCGCGAAGCCGAGTGCACCTCCAAGAATGCCGCCCCAAAGGGGGTTACAACACATGAATGCCGCCAGCATCCGATCAGCTGATCTAGGGTTTCCCCCGGAGGTATTGAGTGGAGTTGGGAGCTTCACCTCGATGATGCCTTCATGAAGGAAACGATGATAAGGGCATCGTCATCACCGGCTCCGGCCATCAACCGAAGACCAGGTTTTCACCCGGATCCGTCCCAAGAAATCCACCCAACAACCTGTGCACCGTCTCGACCGCCTTCAAAGCCCCAGATCCAGCCGCCTAGATCCGGCGACCAACCGCAGCAACAGTGCCACCGTGGGATCCCTGGCGCACCGGTCACTGTCTGAGTGTGCCACCACTGGAGCCTAGGAGGAGGGCTCCCACCCCGCCTCGCCAAGCCGCGAGAGCCGCCAAGAAGGATCCCGCGCGCTCGTCACCGTCTCTGATCTGAACCAATCCGAAGCAGATCGCCGTCACAGATCCGCCTTGGACAGGGAGTGCACCACGCCATGCCGCCGCGGGAAGCCCTAGCTTCACCAGCCGCCACCCTCCAGGGCCGCTGCCCCGGGATCCAGACAGAACCTCGCCGCTGCCACCAGCCAAGTTCCGCCACCGCCGACGGATCTGGGCGAGGATAGCCATCCTCCCCGAGGACACACGCCGCAGCCTCTTCACCGCGTACTCGCACGGGAAGCCACCGTGGCCGCGTCCCCACCCCTCGCCGGATGCCGCGCACGTGCCGCCCCGCCGCCGGCAAAGGCCGCCGCACGAGGAGACCCGCACGCAGCCGCCACACAGCTCGGCGTCGACCCATCTGCAGTCGCGCCATGGGCCCGCCGCCGTCAAGATCGTCGCCGCCGCGCCGCCAGGATCCGCGCGCCCCGGCGCCTCCGCTCGGCCTGGCCGCTCCCGCAGGCCAAGAACGCGAGGAAGGGAGAAGGCCCCTGCCGCCAGCCACCGCGGGGGGCTTTGCCCCGGCGGCTCTGGCCGGCGGCGGCGGGGAAGGGGAGGAGGGGGAGGGCTAGCGGCAGAAGGTGGCGGCGCCGCCCGTGTCGCCCGCGGGAGGGGCGACGCGAGGGCTAGGGTTCTCGTTTAGAATACCTTCCTCGAGTTGCATAGGGGTGAGTGTATGTGCGTTTATATGAGCGTTTGCGTCGGTGCTGTGGAAAAAAAAAACCTTATCCGATGCGTTTGTGGGCTCGTTGGACGGGGATTGCTCGAGGCAAGCTCGTCCTTGGCGTCATGTCGCTGATGCTTGCCCTAGCCTCCGCAGCTCGCTACCCTTAGCTTGAGCGCGCCCCGTGTGAGCAACCACAGGTTGCTCGCCCACGCCTGTGCACGCCACCGCAGCTCGCCTTGACCACGCCCGTGTGAGCAACAACAGGTCGCCGTCGGTACTCGCCGACGCCTGCTCGCCGCCGGTGCTCGTGCACGTCTCCATGTGTGCTGGCGCAGCCTCGCCGATGCCTGCGGGAGCCACTGCAGCTCGCCGCCGGTGCTCGCCCACGCCAGCGCAGCTCGCCATCCCCTTCACGCGTTGGCGCAGCTCGTTCCGACAGCCAAGACATGCGAGGGCGGCGCTGAACAGCAGCTCCAGTGGCGTGATGGCAGCACCGGCTGGAGGAGATGGATGCGTGCGCATGTTCTGAAGATGGAGATGCAAGCAACCTGTAAGTGACGTTTGCTCTAATCTTTTTCTTGAATCTTGCATTGCAATTTGGCAGTTACATGTATCTAATGTCGATGTATAGCCAGTATGTATACCTGCTTGTGATATCATTAGAAATCTGTCTAGTCAACCTTTGGCAATTACATGTATCTAATCACAATATACGTAAAGAAAGGAAAAGGGAATTAATACAATCACAGTACAATCAGAGCCATTAGTGACGTTTGATGCAATCTCTTCTTCTACACTTGCTGTAGCTTATTCAAAGACAGGAAATGGAATTGTTGCTAGAAGTGGCAAAATATGTAGACCTCGAAATTCAGTAAATCGCCAAGGGAGAGACATATAGACACTTCAACCACGATTCATGTATAAATATGAAATGAGTTCACATCTCACAAAATAAAATGATGAGCTCACATACTGAGTTCATAGATAAAACTAAAATGAGTTCACAAGTGAAAAAATATATGAGCTCACAACTTGGAGAAATTGGAGAAACTGAGTTCACGTAGAAGAAAACTACTTGTGAGTTCACATCCCACATAACTATAACATAAATTTCATAGAGATCACTCATCCAATATGTTGCTTTCTCTTTGGAGTCAGCTTCTTTGCTAGAGCAGCAGTGGGCATCCTCTCTGGAGTAGTTGTGCCTTGTGAAGAAGTACCCTCTCCCAGAAAGAAAGCAAGACGGCTGCACACATATATATTATCACATTGAGATGAATATTTTGCTTCTTGTTTTTGCAGTCTTCAACGTATAGCTATTTGTCATTGCTGACTACCTTCTAGTGGGGGTGATTCATCCATTAGTAGCCCCCGCTCGTCCCCCGCGTCGCCTGCGTCTGGCGACACGGGAGAAGCCTGCGCCGCCGCCCAGGTTCCCACCTCCACCACCGCTCCCCACAGCGCCGCTACCGGAGGGCCGGCCGGCAAAGCCGCGCCGCGCCCAGGGAAGGTTGCGGCGGGGCGGTCTCGTTCCTCTCCCCGCGCCAGAGCCCTCCCCCCCCCCCCCCCCCCCACCCTCGCCAAACACTCGATCTGGCCAATTTGTGTGGTCATGGTGGTCTACTTGGGGGGCTGTTGAGGCCTCGTGGTGGACCCTTTGTCGGCACCGCTCCGGTCCTGGCAGCCATGGACCTGCGTTCAGTGGCGGAGCCAGGAAAGTTGAATAAGGGGGGCCAAGTGTTGTTTAGCTTTGTTGGGGAGGGCTAGCACGTGAAATTACACCATTTTAGCAGGAATTAATCACCTACTGACATTCATATTAGCTTGAATTCAAGGATGTTAGGGGGGGCCAAGACCCCTGCTGGCACCCCCCCTATCTCCGCCACTGCCTGCGTTCTCCAGCGTCCACGGCCTACCAGCGTCCCTTGTCGGCGCAGTTCCGGCCACGGCGGTTCAGTTGATGTGTCCTCTCCAACCTTTGGTTCGTCGGTGTCCTAGCTGCTCCGTCCCCAGCAGCTTGGATCTGCGCTCCTTTTCTGTTCCTAGTTTGCCGGTGGCGTTGGTCATCATCCCCTCCTCCGCGTCGGCTCTCTTCTCCCTGCCTCATTCCGACTCCGTCCATCTGCACGGCGTGCCAATCCCAAAGCTCGTGTTTTTCAGCGTCGCCCGATGCCACCCTTCGGCGGCGGGCGCAACCCCAACCACCCTCTCCCGAGGTGGTGATCTTGACCAGCAAAGCGACTTCCTCATCTCCGGACCCTGATCTGCGACAATGGGATCGCTCGGACTCAGGCCAGGGCAAAATCCCTTCTCAGCTCGCCGACACTGGCAACGGCGGCACCCGCGGTTGTCGTTTCCCTTCTTGGAGGCGCTGTCATGGCCTCTATCCGTGCCCCTCTTCGAGCACCGGGGAAAACCCTTGGTCCGGTTCTTCGGACCGGATGGCGGCGGCGTCACGACATCGCTCCTCTTCTTGAAGGCGCCATCTTGCTTGCTCGCGGTGTCTCCGGTGTTGGATTTAGAGATGTTCAAAGTTTTGCTGGTTAGGCCTGCCTCTCTACTTTAGTTGGCTTGGTGGTTTAGCTGTGGTCTTTTCCTTTGTTCGGGCTGGACATCCCGTGTCTCTCTGCTCTGGGTCTTATGTCCACGCCTTCTCATGTATGCGTCCGTGATATGTGTTGTACCCTCTTATGTAGTGATTCTGCTTTCCTTCTATCAATGCAATGATACATAAGCTTTGCGTATTCGCGATTTTTTTTTACATTCTAGTGACCATGGATGGGCTGTCTTGTAGTATCTAAACTATCACGCTTAATTGGATGCCACCAGGATAACAGTGACTAAACTATCACGCTTAATTAATGTCTGCATTATGAACAGTACTTCCATTGTAAATTCCTTCTCAGTAAGCTGGTATATCATTGTCGGGATTTATATGTCAATTTGTATTAACAACGAGCAGGTCAGGGATGATGGATGTACTTCCAACGGATTCCATACGTCACGTGTTGAACTAGAATCAAAGGAAACAAACTAAAGGAAAGCTAAACCATAATACCGCCCGGAAAGATTGGGTTCCATGTCGACACTGCGTTGCCGAGCGACGCCGAGGAGACCGGCGGCACGCAACGTCGATGAAATCGGCGGCGTCGAGAAGATCAGCGTCATGCGGCATCAAGCTCGAGGAGAAGATGGCGGCGTCCAGAGATTGACGCAAGACGTGGATGCAGCAAGCACGGTATTCCCGGCGGCCTGCACGCTCTCGTCTGTTTTAAGTGCACTGATCAGATGCCAAGTACGTGTAGATAACATCAAGGGCAGTTTAGTATTTTCCCGTGCCAGTAAATGTGAATAGAAAAAGGAAAATCTGTCAAAGGAGCGGAATGGCATTTTAATCAAACTGCACGTGAGCCGGGTGGCATTTTTACAAAGCCAATCTTGACAGTGGCATCTTTGCGAAGCCCCATATTGAAAGTGGTAAATAGCCAATTTTCTCCTTAATTTTATGATGCAGATGTCAGATTCATGTGGTGTGTGAACTCACAATTCTGTTCGGTTCCATGTTATTCCCAGAGAAGATCGAATGTTTTTTAAGAGGATGCAAATGGCGGGAAGCATAATCTGAGTTTTGATTGGACCATTGAAAACTGAGGAGTAAGTCAGTTATGCAAGGAATACACTAATTTGTCTCTGATCAATGTATATAACACCCAGCTTCTGTCATTTTGTGACATCATTGAGATATTGATGTGCCTTTTAAAATCCTGCACGGTCGTTTCTCCCCCATCTCTATATTTTTTTTTAAAGGAGGATTATCTTCGGCCTCTGTATCTGGACGATGCATGCAGCCATTTTATTAATTATTCATAAAGATCTTATAAAGTAGTACATCAGGTAGTCTGAAGCCACCATCTTAGCAACAACTGTCGCTACTCCTATCGACTTGATGAAGGGGTGTCGATAGTCCGAGCCGAATACCAAACATATATCACACCAAAACCTAACATCTAAAGCCGGAGGCCCCAACCCAGCCACATACTGGGTTTGGGGTACAAACCGGTCCAACGAACTCTAATGTGTCGTCGCCGCCGTCTTCCACCAATCCATCTTCAGAGCAGAAACTAACGCACCGACCTTGCCGGGCCTCTCTGCCATGGACGCCACCATGACGCCAGACAGCGTCCTCCTCCTGCGCGAGTCCATCTCCGTGCATTGGACGCCGAGTCTCCACTGCGCCACGCCGCCGAGATCGATCCGCCACCATCAATGAGTAAGATGAAGCACCGCTCCACCAAAGAAGCCGTCCACTGGTCCCTCGAGCCCGTGTACACCTCCAATAATGACGCCCTCAAGGGGGAAACGACACCAAAGCGTCGCCATCATCCAATTTACTGATCTAGGGTTTCCCCTAGAGGTAGCGGATAGAGATCTGGAGCTTTTCCACGGCGATGCCTTCAAGAAGGTAACGACACAAAAGAGTGCCACCATCGCCAGTCTTGGCAACAAGCCGAGAACGAGGTTTTCACCTGGATCCGCTCGACGAACCTGCATCGCGCATCGTGTGCACGGACCACCACCGATCTCCACCGCCACGGAGCGAGCAAGCCACTCTGGCCAGATCAGATCTGACCGGAGGGCCAACCACGCCCGCAGCTGACCAATCCACCAAAGACCTCCACGCCGCCGCCGATCCAAGGTGCCGCAGCGCCACGACCAGGTGCAGCAGCTCCACCGTGAGCCACCGCCACGGAGACTCGGATCCACTGATTTGTGACCTTATGTGAATTGTCTGTATATGCTAGCTAACAACCAAGTACTCACCTCACGGGCACCTGTATGTTCATCATCTTCTGTAATCCCTCCGGTCTGAAATACTTTGTCATAGTTTTAGTTCAAATTTGAACTAAAACCACGATAAGTACTCCCTCCGTCCCATAATATAAGAGCGTTGTTGGCACTAGTGTAGTGCCAAAAACGCTCACTAGTGCCAAAAACGCTCTCATATTATGGGACGGACGTAGTATTTTGAAACGGAGGGAGTATTTTATTTTGCAGTCAGATTTTGACATTTTGTGCATCCTGTTTTCTACGCCGAGTACTCTGGATGGATTGACCATGTCTTGTGAATGTGACTTGTGAACCAACAAGATTGCATTATTGGGAAATTCTAATTACAGAAAAGATAAATGCATTTGAAAACAACATCCATTACACGTGCATGTCACTACCGGAAAATGCTTCTTTGCCGTGGAGATAATTTTTCTTTGTGAACAGGCTGCTCTGGATCATGCTGAAATTATCAGAAAGTTTCAATCCCAGCTAGCTTCAATGCTCCAAACATAGGTATGCCTTGTTTTTCATCATTGCTGCATGTAATTAAAGATTAAACCCTGATATTTTCTTAAAGGTCTCTCTTCCAATTAAAACCTGGCATTATTTGGGACCTTCAATTGAAAATGCTTGCAAATCACTACAGGAATCAGCTCATTTGCCGTCAGCCATGGCAGACGGCAAAGGACCAGACAGCAGACGGCAAAGGTCTTTGCCGTCTGCCACTGACGGCAACCACTTCCAGCACTGAAAGTCATGGTAATGAGCTTGTTTGCCGTCAGCATAAAGACAGCGGACGGCAAAGGAGTTTGCCGTTAGCTTTCCTGGCCAAGCTGACGGCAAAGAACATGGACGGCAAAGAATAGACGTTAGCCACGTTAGGTGGCTAACGGCAGACTTTGCCGTCTGCCGGCGGACGGCAAATATGCTCTCCCCTTTGCCGTTTGCTCCCTGATGGCAAAGAACCACTTGCCTTTGCCATCTGCCAGCAGACGGCAGAATCATCAAATGGTCACACCTGATATTGCCAGGTTGCACAGGTTGCTGTCATGTGTCCTTTTTGCCGTCTGCCTACCGACGACAAAGGCCTTTGCCGTCCGCTGGCCGACGACAAAGTGCCTGTATTGCCACTGTTTTGTTTGTTTCTGTTATTTTCCTCCATTTTCAAAACACAAATATGATATATATACAAGTCCATCAATGCATAGGCCATGTATCCAACATCTAGCAGTCCATCAATGCAAGAGAACACTTAGGGTATTAAAAGATCCAATACATACATAGTTTCACGGAGCTCATCCATATATACATACATAGTTTCAAATTGTTCATCAATACAAATCAAAACAAAAACTAAACACTAGCAGTCCAGCAATGCCACCTTCCATGAAGTGAATCAAACCTGCAAAAATGGGAGTAAGGAAGTTAGAAGAAGAAGACTAGAAGAAGAAGAAGAAGAAGAAGAAGAAGACTAGAAGAAGAAGAAGAAGAAGAAGAAGAATATATTTTCTTCTTCTTCTTCTCTCCTTTTCTCATCTTTCTTCTTTCTTCTTCTATCTTTTTATCCTTTTCCTTCTCATTCTTCTTCTTTTATTCTTTCTTTTTCTTCTCTTTCTTCTTCTATTCCTTCTTTTTCTCCTCTTCCTTGTTTTTCTTCATCTTATTCCTTATTTGTGTCATTTTAGAGCTAACTTAGGTAATTATGCTATTTGAGCTCACTAAGTATATTATGTCATTTTGGAGGAAAATAAGGTAAGTATAGGTCATTATTGAGCAACCTAGGTAATAATGTCATTTTTGAGCAACTAGCTTATTATGTCATTGGAGGAAAGGGAGCTAAGTATAGGTCATATTGACTAACTTATTATGTATAGTCTTATTGAGCTAACTTAGCTTATTATGTCATTTTAGAGGAAAATAGCTAAGTATATGACATTTATGAGCTAACCAAGGTTATTTGCCCTTTGACCTAACTAAGCTAATTATGTCATAAATGAACTAAATAAGCTAGTTATGTCATTTTGGAGAAGGAGAAGGAGAGGAGAAGGAGAAGGAAAGAATACGAATAAGAAGTAGAAATGTAGAAAAAGAAAGAAGAGAAAAAGGAAGAAGAAAAAGAAGAGCTTTTTCTTCTTCCTTTTTCTCTTCTTTCTTTTTCTCCATCTTCTCCTTCTTATTCTTATTCTTTTTCTTATTTTCTTCTTCTTCCTTTTTCTCTTCTTTCTTTTTCTCCATCTTCTTCTTCTTCTTCTTCTTCTTCTTCTTCTCTCTTTTATCTTTTTATCCTTTTCCTTCTCATTCTTCTTCTTTTTGACATTTATGAGCTAACCAAGGTTATTATGCCCTTTTTGACCTAACTAAGCTAATTATGTCATAAATGAACTAAATAAGCTAATAATGTCATTTTAGTTTATAGGTTAGCAAGAACTAGGCTTCAACCAGTTGGCTAGCTAGAGTATGATAAAATTAATGCTTGCAACCCGCTGACCCATGTTCAAGGCTCCAAGGGTTGGTCCAGGTTGGTAGAGTTTTACATTCTTGGTTAGCCAAACCTATCTTACTTAAATTCAATGGCCTTGGGGCTTTAGCACTAACTAGTAGTGTCAGTTAAAAATATGGGCATGTACTTCTTATTTCTTTCTGCTCTTACCATGTATATTATTTTATTTGCAACCAAGAACAATCCTTACACATATGATGATTACATTTGTACGCTTGTGATACTGACCATAGTATTTCAATTGCCTGTATTGCAGGGTTAGTGCATCATAGCCAAAATTGCCCGTAAACATGATTCTCATCCTTTTGTACGTTGATTCTTGGTGTGCACCGACAAGATCATCCTTTCCCTTGATGTCCAACTCTAGTACCTGGCCTCAAGACTTCGCTTGGTTACTTTCAACTGATTACATGTGCATTGCTTTGCCATTGTACTATTGTTACTACATATATATATGGTTCTCTTAGTTAAATTTCGAATGGTTTATCTTTCTCTAAATTAAGGAAGTTAATGCACTCAACTTATACCAGTAAATTTTCGAAGCTAGTGATTTTGTTAAGACTGTAGTCTCAGTTGTTGTTTGTGGTGTTTCATTTTGACGACTCAATGCAAGTTTGAATTGAGAAGCAGTGAATTTTCGCCTTGCAGCTCTTTATGCTTATATCTCTAGTTAGATTAACCAAATGGGTTGTGTGTTAGCTTAGCGTCTTAAACTGCAAATTATCTTCAATTTCCTCTCTTTTCTAACTAATGCATGAACAAAAGATGCATCTTGCTTGTCACTTTGTAAAGCCATTGGTATGATTGTCGTCACAAGTTTCTGCCATGACTGCAGTGAACAAACACACGCATACAATTGTACCTAATTTGATATTACTTGGTTCGGATGTATGTATGTATATATTATCATCAAACACATTAATGACTCAGAACACTAATGACAACTCTCTAACCTTCACCTTTTGATCTCGATTTTATGTACACAACTCAATTAACAATAGGAGTATTACATTATTCGATCTTGAGTACCTATCTATTCTTTGCTAACCAGACAAAGTGATGATTAAACAATTAAGATATAATGCTAATTAACTGAAGAACATATACAGAAAAATTTGGAAATTCATCTGAAAAATAAAACAATAGAAATTTGTTGGTATGGCTTTTGCCTCGTCGTCGTGCCACTCCATACGGCATTGTTCTGCAGTTCCCTCGTGGCGGCCTCTGCCACAAGCCACAACATTGTGGCCTCTGCAAAATAGCACTTGTATTAATTTTGTTCGCTTCATTGTCAAACAACAAATTGATTTATGTATACTACTGCATATGTGCTTGATGCTGCTTGACTTAGGGTATGAACCATTTGATGACTCAAATTGTGTGCTTTTGGGCATGCTTCTAAGCTACTTATCCTACGAACATCCAAAACTATTTTTTTTCTGATGCATTAGTGTTCATTCTATTACTGGATGGTGACTAGGTAAAGCCTATGGTATGGTCACGATTTTTTTATGAAAAGAAACTTGAAGCCTTTTAGCCTATGCAAGCAAGCATGATTTTATTACAAAATGTTGAAACATCTGTTTGAGATGAGAAAAATCTAACTGCATGGAGGAGAGAATAGAGGAGTGTATTTCTCTCATGCGTGGGGAAAAAGGAAAAATATGTGTGAGTGTAGTGTACCGTGGTGCACAAAGAAATATGGTAGTGAAACATGTATTTAATTAATATCGTTGGCAAACAATTACAAGATCCCCAAAATAAATGTGCTCTATGGCCTAGTAGCACCCAGCCTGACTGTGGGTTTGTGCGATCTCCTGGTTCACGGGGCCTTGTAAGGTTCCAGATTAATTACTCTTACAGGTTGCTTCACTGGATAACTCCGATTGAGCCGTATGGTCGTCTTTGTCGTTTTCGTCATCTTCGTTTTGCGTTCTCCATGCGTGATGATGATGGTGTGTGTGGGCAGTTGCAGAACCTATGTCCATGTCGGTACACGCACCATTGTAAATGTGGCTTTTGCGTTAGCCACGCCCGCCCTCGCCGCCGTACCCCGTCATTCTTGGTGGCGTTGTTGTAGTTGGTGTTGGAATAGAATGCATGGGTCCTGCTTGGCTCAGACTTCTCGACGACTAGCAACTTTGTCAGGGTATGCGAAGATTGCACCTCGCGGGAGTAAGTTGTTGGTGGAAACCAGCGTCAGTATGAAACCGATGGGCACTCACATAGTATGAAACCGATGGGCACTCACATTGACGTGGCAGGTGCGGTCAGCACATCATCCCGGCCATATGCCAATCTACGGCAGTCCACCCCAAGGACGCTATCTCATAGGCCTCGTGGAGTGAAGTAGAATTGTAGTTGTTGTCGCACCTCCTTATCCTCGGGTGGCATCCACTTTCTCAATGATGACCTCCGGTGAGCAGGATGCACATGTATCATGACATGGCGACGCCTTCATCAACTTCGGACTTCTGCAACATGGCGCAACCTTGATAACCCTGTCGTGGGGCGGTTTCTTTCATGGTTATTTCTAATGATGAGAACATTTCACAACAACCCTGAACTATCCACTCATTTTAATATTCAACCACCAACTTCAAAATGGTTTGTCCTTCACCCCGAACTAACCATTTGGTTCAAGAATCAACCCTCTGTCCAGTTTTGACTCATTGGAGTGGCTTTGACGGCTGACTAAGTGTCGTGACGTCACCTTTTGATACCCTCCTTGAATGTGAGACCCACCCAGGGAAAAAAGAAAATAAACGAACCCCCCTTTTATCTCCCTCTCTCTTCTATCTCTCACCACATTGATAGCTGGTTGTTGCTCCCTTCCCCGGTGCCGCACTCCTCTTCGCTGTGGCCATCCCCCATCCAGAACCCTTGTTGGGGGCGACGCTACCACCACTAAGCTCGTTGGCCTTCATTTTTCAGTTATATCGTAGCGTGTTCTGTGCGTCCACATGGTGGTAGTCTCGATGTCAGCAACATACACTCGCGAGGTGGTCCATCTCCCAGAGACGAGGACTGGTGACGGTTTCGTCTCCAACTAGCCGGTCATGGAGGTGTGCGCAAGGAGCGAACTCGAGCAATTTATGGTTGCATGGATCATGGAGAGTGTTAGTGGGGGACAGGAATCCCACACGCAAGAAGCCCAGCGAGTCGAGTGTTTGCATGAACTTGCAGACTTGCACTGGTGAAGAAACCGCCTCGGAACATCGAGTAGCACCTGCGTGAACGCCACCTTCTGCTATGGCCGCGAGCCTGGAGGTGCTTGTCCTATGCAGCGCTGCGCCATCGGTGTGGTGGGACTTCCGATGGACACCCGCTGCGTCCAGCTGTGTCGTATCCCACTGTTTCCAATGGCTCTGGTGGGGTGAGGCGGGGCTCGTCATAGTCTCAAGGGATAGGAGAGACGGCAACGGAGGTGCAGCGCTGCCGATCACTGGTCGTCGGAGGCGTACGGAGGCAGGGATGGCTGGCAGTGGCGGGGGCAGGAAAAAAATTGATGTGTGGTGGAGCCGATAAAGCACAAGAATGATAGAGCACTAGAGTATGCAATATTCTTTTTAATTTTTTTCAAATAAAATGCCGAGGCCGAGCCCGAGAGAAGGCTCGAACCTTGCCCGACTTTAAATTAACAAAGCCATCATCCGACCAGGATTGTACATAACCAACTTAAAAGAAAAAAAATGACAAATATATAAGGTGCTAAAAGCAAGAACCTATCGGAGTTACAGGCAAACATTAGAAAGGAGAAGCCCGGCCTAAAGCTCCAAGGTCCAACATCCACATTGTAGCTACGTCAGTGGTGGGTAGAAAATTAGCAGGAGACAACAACATCGTTAGCCAACAGATCCTTGCCTGCTCACGAAGACCAAGACCTGGCCAAACAAGCCATTTGGTTCTGGCTCCAAAGAGGACCACATTCCTCTCGCCCTGGCTCGTAGGGCGTCATACCGTCGGAAAGCAGGATGCTCACCCAAGAGCCCGCATGAACACTGTCAGAAAACAGGGCCGCCGTCATCCACAAGGGGAGCAAGGTCTTTCGCCCAAAGTGGTAGGCAAAGAGGGCCCCCGGTCCCGCTGCCAATTCGCACCCCCAATCGGAGAGCATGAACCAGCGAGACAAAGCCGCCGAATACCGAAACGGATTGTGAAACGCAAACCTCGGGTGAGGTGGCGTCTACGTTGAAGGCAGACAACAGGTGTTGGGAACCACCACCCACCGTCGTTCAGGCTTTCCCTGCGAGTATGGCTACGCCCCTGAGTTGCCCAGGAGGACGACACAGGGAGAGGAGGAGGGAAGCAAGTGCGGTCTCAAGCACTAGTATCCGATCCTATCACAGTATACGATAATTTTGATTCCAAAACCTTCCATTATGTATTTCTTCTTCGGTGCCACTCCGACTCTCCAAACTCGCGCTCGCAGCCTTGCCTTGCTAGCAGCCTTGCCTTGCTAGCAGCCTAGCGTCCTGGCCACTCCTGCAGGTGGCCTCTGTTTTATGCTTGCTCGCTGCTTTTGCGCCCAGCTGGGAGTGCGATGGGAGAGAGAGAAATGTGAGTGCATGCAATCAGTGAAAGAGATTATCTTTTTACTACCTTCATATTGGGGACTACGTACTAATTTTTATGAAAGGTACGTACTGGATGGTGGAATGGCACATACGAAAAACCGAGAGGAAAGATAAATACACCTTACATTATGAAAGTAAAAGAAAAACAAATACACCTTATATAAAGGAATGGAGGGAGTATATGCTAACTTGTGCAATGCACTTTACTTCCAGATTCACTCCTCTCTACAGTACGTGTAGATGACTCCACCGGCAGGAAGTGGAAGGCAAGTACAACAACAGCATCCGTCACCGCAAGTGATGGTCACCTGTAATGGGCCAGCCGGCCGTCGATGATCTTCACGCATATACTGGGGTTGGTTCTTGTCTGCACACAAGTACATATCCATCAAGTTCCGACGACGTGAAGGAAATGCGTGGCGCTGGCGGCAAGGTTGGGGTGCTGTCTTCTATATATCTCTGTATTTGGTACAATATGATTTGTAATCATGTCATGCCTTATCTTTAAGAGAGACTAGTTGCCCTTCAGACCTTGTACTCTAACATTCCCCCGCATTCATAGCGGTAGTGTCGCAGACAACAGAAGCGTCGCGGAAGATCGGGCTGAAGAGAAACCGAAGGCAGAAGCCGACGGGCTGCCATCTTCCTCGATCGGGACACAGGTAGGATCATTGCATTGCGTAAAGGGGTCTGCGGCAGTGGGCACTATCTTCAACACGACCACATCAAGGAGTCACCGGTAACATCAGTCTTTCAGGTGCACGGGTGGCCAGATGAATGTGTCAGTGCTGGTGGGCTGTGTGATGGAAAACTCGACATCTTCGTCTTCAACGGCCGTGGCTTGACGCAGTAGACGGCGGGTGGCAACACGACGAGCTGCACGATCTTCGTTCTCTACGGCGTCGGCTTGACGAAATAGACGAGGAGCGGCGTCATGGTGAGCTCCATGTTTTCGTCCTCCACGACGCTAGCTTGAGGAACTAGACGGCGGGCTTCGTCACGGCAAACTCCACCTCTTTGTCCTCCACGCAATTGGTCTGACAAAGTAGACAGTAGGCAGCGTCAGGACGAGCTCCACGTCTTCGTCCTTCATGACGCCGACTTGACGAACTAGACGTTGGGCGGCGTCTCGATGAGCTCCCTGTCTTCGTCCTGCATGGCGACGACTTATCGAAGTAGATGCCTCGAGGCTCAAGATTGTGATGTCGGCGTGCATGAAGAAACTCCGGCGTAGCCACACATTTGTCATGAGAGTAGCCAGGGCTGGGTGTCGTCAATGGGTGTGATGGCATGGTAGATCTAGACCGCGGTTAGCTCCCTTCTCAACGACCTCCTCCTCCCCAGCCTCGCCGCGCTCCCTTGCATCGGTGTCACGGAGTGCACCGGCGTCCTCCCGCATCGGTGGCGCGGTCTTTGGGGCCACCTCCGCCAGATTGTCTGTCGTGACGTTCTCTTGGAATTGGTCAAATTGGTGCTCGTCCTCCTCCAACAGCTTCTCTTCTGGAAATCCACGTTCCCCGGCATGATAGGGTTGACATCGCCCTTGTCAACTCGTTGTTCTGTACCGCTGCGTGCCTTGAACCCCAGGAGCTCGTCGTCACCCTCCCCACACCCTCAGTCTTAACATACCGTTCCATCATCATAGACTTGTCTTGTTTCCACCGCGCCACCTCCATTGTATTGGACTATTCTTTACATCATCTGCTTTATGCCATTTAGCGTTGAGTTCCCTGCGCTCGAAACGTTGTCCCTTTCGCACTACAATGCTGACCTCGACCCCTTTCTTTCATGTTACCCGCGCTTGCGCGCTCCGCCTCGACCACGTTTTATTCGAGACTTGCGACCTAAGGGTGATCTGACCGTCACTGGAGGAGCTTGTTGTGAATAACATCTCAACAGAATTCTAGTGTTATGCAGAGGCTCAAGATCATCCTATAGACATCAACGGTAACTAATTCTCTGTTTTTTAAGAGAGAATGTCGGCACTTTATTAATTACTTAGGCAAATGACAACTACATTTTCGTTGCAATCAAACTTGCAATATTGACTGAAGCTTTTCAATTTGCCTCTGCTTTAGGGTTACTGCGCACGAGTCAAAGTTGACCATTGACATGATTCTCGTCCTTCATCTGTGGATGCTTGGTGTGCATCGACAAGATCCTTTTCATGTTGACCAACTCCATACGGTGTGTTGTTTTGCTAGTCTACTATACAATCTCCACTACTATTAAACAATCAAACAAGAACTTCTCTAAACGCACCCCAGAAATATACACGGGTCTATTACCACCGTATGATTAGGCCCACTAAACTTAATTTAACCGCTAGCCTTGATCTAATTTGTTCTCTGTGTGTACTTAGCAATTTATATTGACTGACCGTACTCCACCACCGAAAAGGAATAAACTATCCGCTTATTAGGAAACTATAATCACAGAAACTAATCACGGCCAGGTCGCCGCCCGCCTCTCCTAAAATACAGGCCATCCCGTGGCCTAGGATGGCAACACGCTGCCGTGCATCCTGTAGGATGAAGCCGATGTCGAAGGAGGCTGCGCCGTGCGCCCGCGTGCCATGCGCTGCCGGAGGGAGGGGCCGCATCGTCTGCGGCCGGCCCACCCGTCCGCCTCCCATGTGGCGCACGCCGTCCGCTGCGCGCTCTGCCGTCCTGCTCGGTTGCCACGGTACGCGCCTTCCCCCGCGCTCCTCCTCTTGCACCTCTCGCCGGCCACCGGCCACTGCCGCGCTCATCCCCACCTCCCAACAGCCGCGCGCCTTCTCCTCCCCCTCCTCATCTGCGCCTCTCGCAAGCCACCGCCACCGGCCTCCTCTATGGCGCGAGATACCCGCCCGCCCGACGCTGGTGGGGGATGCCATCCACACCCTCCACCTACTGGCCACGTTCGTCGCCTGCACAGCACCACCCTCCTGCCGTCCTCAACGATCCAGCGTCCCCCTACTCTGATGCGTAGCACTTGTGTAGCATGTACAACGGGTGGCGAGCCGGCGACTGAAGACGATCAGGTGATAGTTGTGACAATTTTTGAAATCAAAATTGATTTTGCTAATTTTTTGTATCTGTTTTCACAAGTATTTCCAATGGTAAGGATAGTGGATAGTGCCAATTTTAGGTTGTGGTATACTCAAGATGAATTGGTTCTCTTAGGAGAAAAATAAGGAAGTCAGAGTTTTGTGTTCTCATTTATAAGCTTGATTTTTTTCCTAACTCAACAGTATTATTTGTTCGTCTTAAATTGCATTGCTGCAAGCAATCACAAAATGAACCAAACCTTTGGGGAAACTGAATCGATGTATATCAGAATGAGAATGTTCTCATTCAGAAGGGACTTCCTGATTTGATTCAGTAAGTTCATGATGGATCTGACATCCATTCTGTGATATTTGACCTTGATGATTGATATTGAAAGTGGATATGCTTATTCTATCTTCAACTTACATAATCGTCAATAGGTACATATAGATTCCTAGACAACACACCGTTTATTTCATCACTCATGAATCGTGACATGCTGTTGCATTAGTACCTCCCAGCTGGCGGTTTTGCTATTTTTGTTTATTGTGCATCTTCTCTTATTGTTCGACACAATTTAAATTATATCATGTCACCATCTTTAGGATCTATTGGATTCTTTTGGTTGTCAGTCAGTAGGAACCCCATCTTCCTATGATGGAGCCAGGAACCCCATCTTGTTGTATGAGCAAGTTTACAAAACATATATACTCATTGCCATTTAGTGGTTTTCAATGTGATAATGATGTATAAGGTCTTGCCATCACAGCAACATCCAAGTTTCACGACGCGAGCCACGGCCGCTGTGGACACAGGAATCACCGTGGGTGCCACGGTCGGGTTCACCGAGTTGCTGCTGCTTCTGAGGACACTTCTGAGGTTGCTTCAAATTGGCACATGAATAACTAAAAGGTACATGACATTAGGCATTTCCTTCATTTCTTAGCCTTTGAAGTTACTTATGTATGTGTCCATATATTGTTGAATTTGCTCATACCGTTAGAAGAGTCAAGCATTGAGTAGGCTGATATTGTATTTTTGCAGTGCACAAAAAACACTACCCTCCTGCTTTGCTTTGAAGGATGAGGTTTGGAGATTAGAAAAGGTTGGCAAGGATGGTGCATTTCCCAAGAAGTTAAATGGAAGCGGAATCTATACAGTTGAAGATTTTCTTTGCTTCTTGTTAGGGATCAAAGAGGTTACTAAGTGTAAGTTTATTTTGCCTGTTATCAGATTGTTATTTATGCAGTTTGATTTATATTCTAACGCTCTTGTCTCTATAGATTCTTGGTACTGGCATGTCAAATAAGGTCTGGGAAAGCCTTGTTGAGCATGCAAAGACTTGTGTCTTAGTGGAAAGCATTATACATATTATGTCGGTGCGATATTCAATGACATATATGAGTTCACTAGCTTGATTGCTGATGATCAGTTCATTTCAGCTGAAAAATCTCATGGACAACCAGAAGGTTTGCATTTTTATTTATGTGTTTTGGAATAATAAGTCCAGTTACATGTCTGGGTCTGTTAAATATTTATAAAATTCATTGGTATTGTAAGGTTCAGATTTGGTACAGCGGAGCAAGTTGTTACATGAGACTGCAAACTTGTGTTCTGTTGTACGATACCAGTGTATATCACTCATATGCATATGCATTGATTAATCACAAAGGCACGCCGCACTGTTCTCAGAAAATGATATATTGATTCATGTGCACTATCTATAATTAATGGTTCATTTCACTAACCTGATTTTGTCGCAGTGTATAAATAGGATAAAACCGATGAGCATCCCTGTATAAACTGGTTAAATTTAAGATTCCTGGTTTTATTTTACGTACCTAGGACTAATAAATTTAAGCATCCATGTACTGGTTTGTCTCGGTGTATATTTTGGATTCCTGGTTTTATTTGCACTTCTGGGCTTGAGATTTTTGGAATTTAGAGATATTCAGAGCTTAAGCATGCCAGAGCATTTTAAGATTCCTGGTTTTATTTTACTTAGCACGAATAAATTTAAGCAACCCTGTACTGGGTTTTCTCAGTGTATATTTGGATTCCTGGTTTTATTTTAGCTAGCACTTCTGGGCTTCAGATTTTATCTTATCTAGCACTTCTGGTGTATACATCTTTGGACTCCTGTTGTGGCTCATGTATGTACAACAGATCTTATAACTAAGAAACTTATTGATTGATGGAAAAAGCATATGTAGATTGATGATAACTGTACAAAATGGAAGTGCATGGCTTTTGTTTTCCAGTATGGCTAAAGGAAAGCAGCATCTACTTTCTTTAGTGAAGGAGAAAATTTGTAGCAATTTGTATTAACACAAGTGATCATCGCGCAAATAAAGTACTGATGTTCTTTTCTGTATTGCTATAATACTGAACTATGTTGTGTTAGACATAGCATGACATCTGGGTTTTTTCAGATAAACGATCATTTGGTTGTTAGCTTTATGTGAAGCTTTAGCTCCTGTAATAATGCATCTGATTAATGAATAAAAGCTTTCCTCAATTCTCTTTCCGTCGCTATTGGCTAATGTTGCAATTTCCGCATTAAGTGTCGGCGCTTTACTTTTTTTCCTTAACTAATATATATCATGGTATTAGTTATTTAGTTTCGCTTTCCTAAGAGAAATGCCGATTGGGAAAAACAAACGGGCCTCCATTCTTTCGGATTTTTTTAAATATATTTTGCTTACGGTGCAGATGCAAGTTTCAGTGCGATATGGTTCTTCTAAGTTATGTAATGGCATCTACCTGCTGTGACTAATGAAGATGCATAAGAGCTCATGCATTGCGTGAGAATTTTAGAGATTTCTGGGCACTTACAAGTGAGCAACATTTTGCCTATTTTGGTCCTGATCGGCATCTTCCTAATGACATTAGTTTTTACAAGGGTTAGCTTCTATTGGTTCCTCCGTTCACTTCTTTTTTTCAAGGAGAGATTCTGCATGTTACCTCAAAGACGCCTTATGCTCTCCTCAAAGAAGCCTTATGTCCAAGAATTAATTACTCACATTTGAGTGGGAGTAATGTACAGAATTTGAAATTGTCCATTTGTATTTTTTTTCTCGGACGAGAATTGGGTGGTTGGTATTCAGCTATTTTTTATATGCCTAAAATGTTTTTTCTACATATCTTTTTTCATATGATTAACTCTCTGTTTACATAAAGAAAGAAGTTTGTGATTCTTTGAGCCAGCTTTGAAGCATTTCTTTCCTTAGCACCACTTTGTAAAGAATAGTTTTCCTTGTACAACTCACCAGTATGCGTGCAGAATAGCACCACAACACGAATTTGCCATCTTCTAGCCTGAAAATAGAAACAAATGCAATGCACGTTTTTGTTGCCTCCATTATTACATCATCGACTTGTGTTCCTTCTGTATTCAAATAATTGCTTCTTAGGATAAACTAAAAAATGGCATTGTTATACGTGCGTTGCACGTGCATGATTACTAGTGCTAGGTAAATCTTTGAAAACGAGGAACGACAGTGAAAATTGATAAATGCAGGTCGCCCGTAGGAAAGAGGGGTCTTACGGAAACTCGTGTAAGTGTGGTCGTGGTCTTGAAACAGAGTCAACAACAGCGTGAAAATGTTACAAGAACACCAAGAACCTAGAGCGCGAAGTCCGGTTTTGATGTTTCTCTGCTTGTTTCACCCGCTGGATCCCGCGACAATCTTCTGAAGGGTTAATTTTGCTGACTTGATCTTAAATTTATTGGTCATGTTTTTTCTCCCTTTTTACACTAGATTATTTTGTTTGAAGAGGGTTATCCTTCGATTTGTATCAATATAAAATACGTCAGTTAATAATGGCGATCTTTTACTCCTAGAAAATGTTAAATGTGAGATTATTTGAAAAATGCTGAATAAAAAGAAAGAAATAATAGGACGAGGAGGGGAATAGTCGCATCGATAGAAGTTGGCCCATCAGCCACCGCACCGTCTCGTTTTGCAAATTTCCCATGGAGTTGAGATCGGACCGTCGGCTCCATTTCTCGCGGCAGCAGCTAGGTCAACCAGGTGGCGGCGGCGGCGGCGGCGGACCGGACCTCATCAGCGCCCTCCCCGACGACCTGCTCCTCCTCGTCCTCGCCCGCCTCCCCTGCGCCGGCGCCGCCGCGCGCACGGGGGTCCTCTCCCGCCGGTGGCGCGGCCTCTGGGCCCACCTTCGCCGGATCGTCTTCCGCGGTGTCGCGGTCGACTCCATCGAACCGGCGCTCGGCCGCGTTTCTCCCGTCGTTTCCCTCCTGGAAATCCATGTCCGCGTTTCTCGCTGCTGTTCAACTGACCGGGTCGACACCGCCCGCGTGAACTCGCTGCTGCGCGCCGCCGCAAGGCTCGAGCCGGAGGAGCTCGTCTTCGACGTCTCATCGACCTTGATCGACGATTCCCCAGTCGTCCACCGCGCCACTTCCATCGAGCTCGCCCTTTTCTCCGCCATACGCGTGCAGGCCGGCGTCGAGTTCCCGGCGCTGGAGACGCTGTATCTGGGGTGCTGCATTGACGCCCTCGACTCCTTGCTCTCCAGTTGCCCGCGCCTGCGCACGTTCTATCTCAGCGGCACAGTGTTCAATGAGCCCTACCTGAGCGTCAACTCGGCGTCACTGCTGGAGCTTGTCGTGGACAGCCAACGGACACACGGTATCAACATTGTTGCCCCCCTGCTTAAGCAGCTGACCATGGCCTTCAACGCTTCGAAGATCAGTATCATCTCCATCTTGGCACCAATGGTGGGGAAGGTCTCGTGGAAATGCTGCTATATGTATGGGTGGATTACATTTGGTCTTTGGCTACTTGAGCAGGTGACGCTACAGACAGCAGAGAGACAAGGACAGCTCCCCTCGCTGCACATTCGTGCCCACTGCGTGCGTCCCCTCTCCTGCTCCACTTACTGCAAGCTCCGAGTAAACAAAATTTTGTGAGTGATATATATATCCTGCTCCTGCCAAATTGTTTTTTCAGGACTTGTCTGTTTATCAGGATGAGGTGGATAACTTTAAGCAGGAGATAGAGAAGAATTTGGTTGCTGCCTTCTCTGTTCTCGAGCTATATCTCACGACAGAGGGGCATGTTTTTGGGTCATTGGTATTTGAGCTCTTTGGGATAGATCGAATTCGTACTGATGTGCGGAGGCTTAAGGTTGTCCTATCAAGAAGGGTAATTCTCATCTCGGATTACTTATCACAACAACACATTGCAGTGGCGGAGCTTAAAAAAAGAAGTTGGGCGGGCCAGAGAGCACAATATTCTTCAAATTCTAAAGCATATATACTATTTCAATAGATATAGTCACTACACCTTCTGTTCACATTGAATACAAGATGAGCAGATGCGTATATATACATATATACTACCGAGACCAAAATAAGCCATAACATTTGACCATATATACTACTACAAACCAAAATAAGCCATACCATTTGACCATCAGGCAAGGTTGTGCGGAGTTACATACTACAAATCAGCTTTCCGTTCCTTCACGCATTTGAAGTCTTCAATGATATCTTCATAGCTGTACTTCTCCAGAATTTCACCTTCTATGTTAACTAGCAAGTTATTGGCCAGAAAATCTTGCCTACTAAATTAGAAACTATCTACTGTGGACACTAGACAGTAAACTACAATGATCTTCAGTGGAATATTCAGCCAATTGGGGATTTTGGGGATGATTCAATTTCAGTGAACGATGACCTAGGTTCAATTCAGGGGAATAAATTGAAAATGCTTTGAATCGATTTACCTGCGCAACTTGTAAGGATTCAGAGGAGTTGCCCAGCTGGCAGTTCACTGCCCCGCGCCCTCGCCGCCGTCGCCGTCGCCGGCTAACCGGCTCGCGGCTGCGTGTGCGCATCCGCGCGTGGGTCGACTAAGGAGTGGTTGTGGCCGCGCCCGTGGGGACCAGGAAAGGGAGGACTGATGTGCGCCGCGCCCGTGGGCGGCGCCGGCCGGCGGCGGGCGCCGCGGCAGCCGGCTGACTGCGCTATGAGACGGCGGTCAGCGGCAGCTCTGTTTCGTGCTTTTTTTTTTGGAGGAATGCGTGCGGCTGTGCGTCTGCGAGGCTGACGATGTGTGTATTGACTTTTTTTTTTTTTTTTTGAGATCCATGTGTGTATTGACTGGGCTGCACCTGCCGACCTGAGTACTGGTATTGGGCTGGGCTGGCCGGCTGGTATGAAGCATATGTATATAATTTTGTTTTGCTCCAGGCCTGGGCGGGCCACGGCCCACTCGGCCTTGCAGAAGCTCCACCAGTGATACATTGTGTAGTAATTGACATTTATTTTTGGTTTTAGATGGAAGAAGGATGCATACCAGATTATTATTGTCCATGCGAGCCCACAGACTGGAGATCCCAAACTATCTCCTTGACTGCTCTGAAAGAAGTGGAGATCAATGGCTTCCAAGGAGAGGATCATGAGTTTGATTTTGTGAAACTGATAGTTAGATGTGCGCCAATGCTTAATAGAATGATTGTGAAGTTGTCACACGAGGCCTCCACAAATAATGATGTGGGCGCAAAGATATACAACATCTTCGGGGCGTATTCTTCGGTGGAATGTTGTGTTTATCTTAGCTCTGGTGAGTATATGCTTGGCATGCATGATTAGCGTGCCCGTAGATGGAACAGAGTTATAATTGTTAATCCTTGAAAGATTTGTTGAATATGTGGCATTGGCGTGCCAGTTATAGAGTTTGTGCTTGTATCCCAATTATTAGCTAAGTCAAAATGCTACATTTCTGCCAAAATTATGATCCAACATCCTCATATTTTTATAGAAATAGATGCTAAATGGTAGAATGGGTGATAAGAAAATTTCAATATTTTTACGCGGGCTTACTTTTGCGTTTTTCTATCTTATTTAATATTGACACCCTTCTGTTCGCATATGTAAGATTTTCTAAGTTAGCTGGATAGAGTTTAACTTGAAATATTGATTTGTACCAAAGCCCAAGGTGAAAGAAAGAGCAACACATGTTACATGTTACTATTAGACATACATATAGGATAGGACCCTTACATTCTTATTCAGTGACTGTTACACCCTCGCTGAACCCACACATCACACTTCTTTTAGCTAATTGACTCACAGTCACAGTCAACACACAGACTGACACATGAAAACACTCCCATTCACTCACACAACCGACCATTATGTAGCTGAAAATCCAAGAACACCATACATGACAAGCAACTGACGAGTGCATGATAATGATCACAACTCATAAGGAGACAGTAAACCGGTGGGTAAACTAACCGTAGCCCCCTCCTCCAAACACAGATTTAGATGGAGAGAGGGAGACCTGGAAGAAAGGCGTAGCCTTCCCTTGCCGATAAGACTTGCCTTTTTTCTTCTGCATCACTGAAGCATCCCTGCTCACATGCCAGCCTCCGGTGCACCCGGAAGAAGGCACGGCAAGCATGCTTCTGGAAATTCACACTGCTGAGAGCGTGACCAGGTAGCAGCAGTGTGCTCCACACTTCTTCTTCTTCCTCTTCTTCCTCGACATCATTCACGGAGAGTGAGCTCTCTGTTTACTGTTTAGTTAGTTAGGAAGCCAGAGCAATATTGATTTTCCCTTGCCCTGCCGTCCACTTATATAGGCGTTTTCGTATCAACTACATCACCCAGGTCTCTGCTAGCGATTGGTCTGTTAGGGAATTGTTAATTGGTAATGGGGAATCCTCTTCTTTGGCCATGGTGAGGATTCTAGCATGTCTGCACCCACTTATCTTTAAGCCATTGGATTCTCGTGCTTTGGTTACTTTTTATGAGTGGCCATTATGGCCTGGACACTTTCTTAAGCCTAGGGGAGCTAGGTAGACTCCAATTAGGCATTATATGAGTGGTGGCTTTGTCTGTCTATTGCATATCCTCTCAGGAACAATTATCAGTGGACACTTGTCCATCAATAACAGCAGTTTCGCACATCTTTTCGAGTCGAATGTCAAGGAATCACCTTCAATTGTAGGCTGCAAGTGATTTTCTGTCTCCAGCTGCAGTCTCATAGGAATTTTGTGGCTTGTCAGTTTGTCAAAAATGAAAGTAGTAGAGAGAAATAAACTTTTATGTTTTCCCTTGCAGATCAATTCACTGAACAACTTGTCTGCTAATAAGTTTTCTCGGCCATGGGAGGATTTCACATGAGCATGGCAAATAATCCACCTGAAACAGAGAACAATGGTGATATCGGGGGCCCAGAAGATCCAGATATTATTTTAAGTATGGAAGAAGGAAGAAAGCAGACGACTCCCTATATAGTCTCTGCATGATTCATCAAGTGCAGTACAGCAACATAAAGCAAAGCAAAGTTAGAAAGAGTGGCATGCTTTTGGAAAGCACCATGGTCCATTTGTGATCAGTCAGTTGAGCACGTCCCTGCTAGGAAGCCCCAAGCTGGAAAAGGAAACAAGAAAACAGCCGGGATCTGATTGTTTATTTATGGATCTTTGAACCTCTGGTTGGGGTATCCACCACCGTCCAATGCGAGCCGCGGCGCGTGCTAAAAAACCGCGGAGGTGGCGTTTTCAGACGTTACAAAGATTCAATCACATTCCACATACCTGCCATTCTGAGCTTACACCGAACTCTATCTGATAATCTGAATCTGAAAGCGAGGCTTTCCACTAACCGATAGTTTTGTCTGGTTGCAATGATCCTATCACCACTAACCGCTTTCACCTTGCATCTTTTGTCTGCCTTTTCCTCATGCGGGATATGCTATTGTATGCTACGTACTACTAAAGAACAGATCATGGCCAGGGGATAAGACTTGGTGGACTGTAAGTGGTTTGTTGCTCATCATCTCAACTTTAGTTCATACAAAGGTGAATTGCAGCTTTCTTATTTATCAGGAAAACGAGTGATGCTTGGTTATGTGATTTCCTTGAATTTTCCATGATTTAGACATGCATGCCTACCATCAACCGCATGCTTCTGATTCAATGAAGGAGAAATTAATACACAAAAAAGAGGAAATTGCTATGTCTTGACACAGTTACATTTCTAACTACATTTGCATGCCTTTGTATTTCTATGTTTTTGAGTAATATATTCAGGCAGGGATTCTCTCCTCTTGGTGATTGCCTCGAAAAAGAAATAAGGCCCTAATGTTTTAGTGCATCCACCAGAAAGGAAGGATGAATGTTCTTGATTTATGGCATCTTATGTTGTTTTATGAAAGCAGCTAAGAAAAATAGGTGGCCCTAGGCGATGGTTGGGCGATGGAATCGCCGGATCTACGGTCCTGCGGGCCGTTAGATTCTAAGTCAAAATAAAATTTCCCTGTGTGCAACGGAGGGTTTATGCTTTCGCAACATCGACACAACACTTTACATGGGTTTGCACATACGGGAAGAAAAAATATCGCAGTATTTGAAACACCCTATGCGGCACTTTTGTGTGTGCATACAAAAAAATCCCAAATGGATGCAGCAAAATCGCGTAGAAAACAACATCAACATACAGGCCAACGCTTGCATCATGAACACAACATTTCTGGCACACATGCACCCGTAATAGTCATAGCATGTCACCCACATTTTGAAATAACATATGCAACATCAAAACCTACAAAATCACTAACCTTCATTTTTTGGAAAGTCAACCTCGTCGCCTGGACTTACCTGCGGCGGATTCGGCTACCCCAGAACCCATTCCCCTTAGTACATCGTTTCCTAGGGCTCAGCAAGCTAGAAAATCCTCAGATTCGAGCACCATCATGGTGGTTTCCCACCGGCTGCTGCAACGGGAAATTGGGGAACCTCGGGTCAATCTGCTTGGGCCGTCTCCTGTAGGGTCTTCGAGTTCTTCGTCGCCGGTAAGGTTGGGTTAGTAGCAACAATGGGAATAATAGTTCACCGGCTTTTCCCGCGCTAATGTGCTTCATCGGAGTTGCGTCCACAAATCGGTGGATAGTGTCAATAGTCGGGCATTTCCTCTGCCGTGATTAGCATTTATCCACGGCGACGATGTCCTGTGTAGGAGATGGCGGTGTGTCATGTTTTTGTTCTCCGGCTTCATCGCCATCCAATGAAGCTTAGTTGGGGAACGTATGAGGTTTGTCTGCCCCTCCTCTGTGTGGCCAGAGCTGGGATTGTCTTCTGGCCCTTCTTGGTGCCAGCTTCCTCGGGACGACGATCTATCCAGATCACCGTCGGCGGTGTCGTCTGGTTTACATCGACGGTCATTGCTCCTACAAAATTCTAGGTCTCAACAATGTTGCTCCGGTAAGACGATGCCAAAGGCAGCACGAACTTTACTCATGGTGAGACGGTGATGGATTGTTTAAGAAGTTTCATATTCTTATACAGAAGTTTTTTGTAAGGATTTTTTTTTGAGATTTTTTTGTAAGGATTAGTTTAATTGAATATATGACCTTCGGCCTTTTTTGAAAGAAAAAAAAACTGCGAAGAGGTATACTCAGAGCCTTTCTCCCTCTCCCGGCCCAACCCCCCACAAACCCGAAAGATGCCGCTTCCCAGTTGCAGATATGTACCACCCAGAGTGACTCCTATCACAGGGTCGCCTGTAGGGAGTCGCTGCTAGGCCGGCCCAGTAACCCCGAGCATGCTGACATCACCGTTGTTTTTTCTTTTTTCCTTCACATTTTTGTTTTTGTATTTTCTTTATTTTGTATTGTTTATATTTAGAAATATTCAACATAAATAAATAAATAAATATATATATATAACAGAAAAACTTCACATAAATTTTTTAAATATATTAATCATATATTTGAAAATGTTAAGTGTGTATAGAAAAAATTTAACCATGTGTACGGATTTTTTTATGACATTTACAAATATTATGGGTTTAAAAAAATGTATGTGAAAATTAAAAAATCTGTATACAAGTACAAAAAATGTTTGCATAATTAGAAAAAAATGTACATTACATTAAATGTGTTTATGAAATTTTCAGTAAAATTACATACAATGTAAAAAACTTGTTGCGTGATGTGAAAAGATGTTTTGTATCATTAAAAATGTATCTGACAATTTAAATAAAATTCCAGTGACTCAAAAAATGTTCAGGACATTTAAAAAAAGTTTTTACAATTTAAGTTAAAAACGTTCATAAATCAAATAAATGTTTATTTCCAGTAAAATGTACATTATTTTTTTGAAAGAAATATTGTGTTTCCAAAAAATGTCCATGAAATTTTGAAATGTTTATAGAATGTAAAAATATGTACATGAAGTTCTTAAAAATGTACATTGTGTATTGGGATAATGTTACTGTGTATTCAAAAAGTGTTCAAATCATCTAATTTAAAAAATATATAACACATATTTAGAAAACGTCCAAAGTGTATCAAAAAATATTTCATGTGTGCGATAAAAAAGTACATTGTGCACTATGAAAAAATATTAAAAAAGACAAAGAAATAAGAAGAAACTAAAGAAAGCCGAAGAATACGAAGAAAACAAAGAAAGAATAAAAAAAACAAAAGTATAACAAAGAAATAGAAAACCAAAGAAAACTAGTGAAACTGAAAAAAAAAAGCATAATGAAGGAAGAAAGAAAAATCAATGGGAAAACAAAGAAAAAATTAAAGGAAAACAGAAGAAAATGAAAAAAACGGAGCAGATCGAGGGACCGAGTGACTACATTAATGGGCCAGCCCAATTCATTCACCCGTAGGCTTGGTATGGGCGAGACATAGCCCTGGCAGTGTTATGCGGTCTATCTAGATCACCATTGTCGGCATCTTCTGGTTTATATCAATGGCTTTTCAGTCAGTGCTTCTACAAACTTCTAGGTTTCAACAATGTTGCTCCAAAAAGATGAGGCCAAAGGCAACAACGAACTTTGCTCACGATGAGACGGTGATGGATTGTTTAATAAGTTTCATATTCTTATGTAGATGTTTTTGTAACGAAATGCAAAGGTGAACATGCTTCCACATGAATAGTAAGTTTGAAAAATACACTAAGAAATATTTCAAACTTGGCCCACCATTTTACTCCCTTGTGAAGTTCCATGAAGTAAACCTAGGCATTCGCCGGGGCCGGGCTTTGAAAAGCTCGACCTCCAAATCCCAAGCTCAGGCCCGCCCCGGCCCAGCTCGAAACACATGAACAGTCCTTTTTTATTAAAATAATGATTTTGGGGTATTTAAAATATATATTATATCTATATTTTTAATAAAATAATGATTTATACCATGTTCGGGCTTTCGAGCCGGGCTTCGGGCGGAAAAGCTGAGCCCGAGCCAGGTCCGGATGTTGGGCTGACCGGGCCGGGTTGTTCATGCCCGGGCCTACCGTGAAGTATTGACACCCATGATATTCTTAGTGAAGAAAATACAATTCAAACCTCACTATCATCAAATAGTGTGTTTTAATATAGCTTCGTGAAACTTCATGCCCTAATATACCGGTCGACTATGTATGCTAAAAAAATAATCCAGATTTATTTTATTTCTCTACTGCTTCTTAAAATTTACTATCCATTAAGGAATGCGTGTGGAACCATGTTCACCAAATCCATGTCGTTTTTATAAAGATTAGTTTTATTGAATATATGACCTTTAGCGTTTTTCGAAAGAGAAAAATGAACCGCGAAGATACAGGGTACCGCGGAGCCATTCTCCCTGTCCCGGCCCAACTCCCCGCAAGCCCGAAAGATGCCCCTTCCCCGCGTATCGCTCCGCCTCCTGCCGCCGCCGCACGCGGCGGCCGTCCTCCACCGTCTCCTTCGCGGCCTCTGCACAACGGAAGCGCGTCCCTCCCCCCTCTCCCCGTCCGAGCTCGACACCATCTCCGCGCTCATCCCGCGGCTCATCTCCGAGGGCCAGGTCCCCGCCGCCGGCCGCCTCCTCTCCGCGGCGCTCCTCCTGCCGGGCTCCCCGGAGCGCCTCCCGTTCCCCCCGCTCGCCGAGCACCTCGCCTCCCTGCCCACGCTCACCCCGGTCTTCGCCCTCCTCACCGCGCTCCGCCACCACCCCGTCCGCCCCTCGCCGCTCCCGCTCGCCACCCCGCTCCTCGGCCACCTCCTCGCGATGCGCCGCGCCCGCGAGGCCGCCTCCGTGCTCCGCTGGCTCTGCCGCCCCGACTCGCCGCGCCGGCCCGACGCCGCCACCTACGGCATCGCCGTCGCCGGGTTCTGCAGGCTCGAGGACCCCAAGAGCGCGCTCGTCGCCCTCCGGGAGATGGCCTCCGACGGGGTGCGGCCCTCGCAGGAGCTGCAGGAGGCGGTGCGGGACGCGATGCTGCAGGACGCGAGGGTCGAGGAGGCGTGGGCGCTGGAGGAGGCTATGCGGCTGCCGGAGTCCAAGAAGACAGTGGAGATGGTCGACAAGCTTCTTGGAGCGTGGGAAGACTGATTGGCTGACTGACCACTCAGCCATTTTGGTGCTTCGCTGCTTTGGATCATGCAAAAGGCAGGTGAAAATTTCCTGAGATTGTAGGATTTGTTAGTTTGATATGCAGTATTAATGTAGTGAGAAATCCGCCAAGTTAAAGTTAGTGTTAAGCACATACACTATATGCTTGGTGATTCAGATTGAAGTGCTATGGATGCGAGAATAGATCTTAAGAGGAGCATCTTGCCTATTTGAGTGTACTGAAGAAGCTTAATAAGGATCGCATGAGAAATATTTTGTGATGATGCCTAAAAGAACCAATGTGTTTTTTCTCTGCCAGGCGTCAGAATCCGTGATCTGTTGCTGTAGAAGTTAGGTTTGTATTTATATAACTTAGATTTGTGAAACTGGCCGTTCTAGGAGGATTAGTTTCTCAAGTGTTTAATCGCGTATCCACTCTAGGAGAATTATTGAAATGAACTGAAGTTACCTTGATGATGAGATATGGTTTATCAGATATGGTAATTCCAAGACAGGCTTTTATAAAGGGGCAGCTTGAAAATACAAAAGCTTTTTTCTGCATGAAATTTCAGTTTCAGCTCAACAAAGCACTTTGCTTTGCACAGTAAGCACTTAGCTAAGAGTTTCCCATTTTGCAGTAGCTGTCCATACAATCCACATTTTTGTTTTCCAGCTGTTCCCATGGTCCTTGCTGAAACACTTGAGCTGCTGTTGTTTTTAGCTTTTGTGGCCTCTTCTTTTTCTTGGATTTTGACATGACTTGGACCAGTCTTCGGCACATCTTGTTCTAGGTTCCTGAATCTTGAAGTCAATGTAAACATTTGGTATATCAGTTTCATCATTGCACTCTCAGAATTTCCTTTTTGTGTTATGCATAGAAGAAGCTATCGTGAGGTCTGGGTGTAAGAGCAACGTACAACGAGCCGTCGATGGAAGGACTGACAGCACCGAAGATGAGCTGAGTGACAGATGATGGGTTTGCTGCTCTGTTTGGAATTTGGCCGTGAAAATGTCTCATGTTGCAAGTTGTTATGCATATGTCCACCTTAGTGATAATTATGGTTTCATGAGCTATGGCACAAGTGTTGTATGGTGAAATAGCTATGGTTGCTTGTGAGTTTCTGTTTACATACTTCACTATATTTTGCTTCTTGTGAAACTGGCAATTTGATTGTAGGCTATCTCATATTTACGTCAATGCAAAAAATGACATATTGGTTCTTCATTTTGTGGTTCCTTGGAATTAATTAATTTGCACGAACTGAACAGAACCATGTGTTTTGGAACGCTGATAAATATATGTGTGATACTGAATCATATTTGACTATGCTTGTGTCAACAGATCATGGCTCAGCTTTTTTTTTCAAAAATTATTAATGGATTTAAATAAATCTCAGAATTAAAAAAAATTAAAATTTAAAAAAAGTTCTCCAATTTGAAAACTGTTTCGAATTTCAAGAAATATTCGTGAATTTAAAAATGTACCCTGAGTTCAGAAAATGTCCATGAATTTGAAAATTGTTCCTTGTATGCTAAAGGTCATCACGATTTCAAAAATTGTTCTCAGATTTTTAAGATTGTTCATGAATTATTGTTCTCAGATTTCAAAATATGTTGTTGAATTTGTTTTTTTCCCGGACTTTTTAAACTCAACTGGACTGGCCCATATACTCCGTGTGTGAGCACCAGTTATCCTAATTAGCGCCAATTAGGAGCCCAGCTCAGCTCAACTCCCTGCTTCACTTGCTCGCTTAGCATTTTTTCTAGCTCGTTCCAGTGTTACCTAAAGGCCGGCTATTTTTTCATTTCAAAGAAGTTCGTTAAATCCAAAGGTGCTTTTGGATTTATAAAATTTTTGCAAATTTTAAAAACCATGAATTTTAAAATATCCATGTATCAGGATATATTCTCAAATTGGAAATTAAGTTCATACATTCCGAAAATGTTTGCAAACTTTAAAAGTTTAGTGAACTTTAAAAATATTCATGAATTTTAGGAAATATTCATGAATTTTAAAAATGTTCACAAATTTTTGTAAATGTTCATGAATAGAAATGTGGAAAAGGATAATAAAAATGATAAAAAGAAGAAAAACAAAAGAAAAAAAATTAAAAATAAAACAAACAAGAACTTTCAACCAACACACTTATAAACGAGCCAGCAACACATATCTCTCGACGCACTAGGAAGCTCCAAATCTAGGGAGCTTAGTATCTTAGGAGATAGAATAATAGAAAACGTTGCCCAACATGCATGTTCTTGCATGTTGCGGTTGAACCTCGGAAATCGCTACTAATAAATCTACATGCATTGGCGGACGACACAGATTTAGCACAAAGACAAAAGGGGTATTTTGAGAAGAACAAGTGCTAAACAACTGGCGTGTCTTGTTCAGTGTGAGTGACATTTGGGAAGAGTGTCCCTAAAAAATGCACATGACTCTCAACCCTAGCTGCCGCCACAATGTTCTTTCACACCATCGTTTCGGTCCCGCTTCTCTTCCCCCTTTGATGGCCTCATCGGCGGCAAGAGGAGTGGGGACCCATCCATCTCTTTTTCTTTTTCTTAGGTTTTTGTTTCTCTGGTGACATCGACAAGGGCAGCAGCGATTGCATGTTGGAATAAGGTATCACCGGTCTCTTACTACCTCGACGACGTCCAATACGACACCGACGAAGGGTATGTGAGAGATTGCATCCCCAGATCTGTTGGTTCCATTTAGATCTTGGCAATTACTGTGTTTTTCAAGGAGAGATATTGGCAGGCTTATAGTGCAACAACTTTGATTTCTTCTTTTGTATTGTTTTGTGGCATGGTACGGTTTCTTCAACCCTCTGAATTGGTGAAGAAAGTGGCGAGAAGCTCTGTCGACGCCGGCAGGGCTTCACCCGGTCACACCCCACTAGTAGAAAACAGGGCTTTGGTTCGGGCCAGCCCAGCCCATTAGTCCCGGTTCAGTCACGAACCGGGACCCATGGGGGGCATACGTCCCGGTTCATGCGCCCAGGGGGCCAGCCGGGGCCTCGTGGGCATTGGTCCCGGTTCGTCTGGACCCATTTGTCCCGGTTCCTGGCACGAACTGGGACCAATGGGCCTCGCTTCTGGCCCACATCCATTGGTCCTGGTTCGTGGCTTGAACCGGGACAGAAGGGGGGGGTCTTTAGTCCCGGTTCCACGCACGAACCGGGACCAATGAGGTGGCTATATATACCCCATCGCCGGCGAGCAGAGCACTCCACACTGCTCTGTTTTTTCTGGCCGGCGAGGGGAGAGCTTTGTGGTGCTCTAGCTCACCTCCTATGCACATAAGGTGTTTGATGAAATGCCCGAGCCACACTAGTTAAGCTTTCTCCTCTCGAAGCTCGACCTTCAAGCTCCATTTTCCTCAAGATTTGTCTAGGTTTAGCGGTCCGTCACGTCCCGTCCCCGTCTTCACCGCTGTCGATCGCCCGCGCCGATCTCGTCGCCGGCATAACCGTGGTGAGCCTCTTATTCTTATCTTCTTTCTAAAAGAAAAAAAATTCTTACTTGTATGATTTAGATAGATACTTGTCTAATTTTTTTACTTTTATTATTGTTTGTTATTATATAGTGCGATGGTTTTGGTATCCGCCCCCGTCGGCCCTCGTCCTGTCTATGATTCGGATGTGGTATATATTATATTTTATAACTATTTGGTTCATTTATTGTTTATGACAATTATGCCGACCAACGTGACATAGATTTTTTTATCTAGGAGGTATGTGAACCGGAAATTCCAACCGACCCTATTGTCGAGAGGTTATATTTAGTTGAAGAAGAAAACAATTACTTGAAGGAAAAATTGAAAAAAATTGAGGAGGAGAAGATGATATTGGAGTTGCATGTTGCGGATGTCGTCGATGATCACAAGATCAAGATGGATGCAATGCGCTTCAAGATTAGAAAGTATAGAAAATATGTCATTCATACCGAGGCTTGGTATCATTATGCCGTTGGATCAATTGTTACCTTGATTGCGATTATGATCGCATTTGTTGTTGCATTGAAATGTTTTACATAGTTTCAATGTATGGTTTAATTAGATGCTCTGGAGAGCTATATGTTGTTCAATGAGAACTATGTATGTACTTTGGTTTTAATGTGATGATGAACTTCTATTAATTTGGTCACTTATCTATTCATGATGTTTTGTAATGGTTTTTTACACACTTAATTATATATAATGCACGCAGATGAACCGGCAATGGATGTACGGTGATAGACGCACCTCCGAGTACATTAAGGGCGTGCATAATTTTCTCGAAGTGGCTGAGGCAAACAAGCAGAATGGTTTTATGTGTTGTCCATGCCCTATATGTGGGAATACGAAGTCTTACTCTGACCGGAAAATCCTTCACCCCACCTGCTTGAGAAGGGTTTCATGCCACACTATAATGTTTAGACCAGGCACGGAGAAATAGGGGTTATGATGGAAGACAGCGAAGAAGAAGAGGACGATGACAACTATGTGCCCCCTGAATACGGTGATGCTACAATGGGGGAAGCTAAAGATCAAGAGGAACCAGACGATGTGCCCGATGATGATCTCCGCCGGGTCATTGTTGATGCAAGGAGACAGTGCGAAAGTGAAAAGGAGAAGCTGAAATTCGATCGCATGTTAGAGGATCACCAAAAAGGGTTGTACCCCAATTGCGAAGATGGCAACACAAAGCTCGGTACCGTACTAGAATTGCTGCAGTGGAAGGCAGAGAATGATGTGCCTGACAAAGGATTTGAGAAGCTACTGAAAATATTGAAGAAGAAGCTTCCAAAGGATAACGAATTGCCCGACAGTACGTACGCAGCAAAGAATGTCGTATGCCCTCTAGGATTGGAGGTGCAGAAGATACATGCATGCCCTAATGACTGCATCCTGTACCGCGGTGCGTACGAGGATTTGAACGCATGCCCGGTATGCGGTGCATTGCGGTATAAGATCAGACGAGATGACCCTGGTGATGTTGACGGCGAGCCCCCCAGGAAGAGGGTTCTTGCCAAGGTGATGTGGTATGCTCCTATAATACCACGGTTGAAACGTCTGTTCAGAAACAAAGAGTATGCCAAGTTGATGCGATGGCACAGAGAGGACCGTAAGAAAGACGGGAAGTTGAGAGCACCCGCTGACGGGTCGTAGTGGAGAAAAATCGAGAGAAAGTACCGGGCTGAGTTTGCAGGTGACCCAAGGAACGTATGGTTTGGTTTAAGCGCGGATGGCATTAATCCTTTCGGGGAGCAGAGCAGCAATCACAGCACCTGGCCCGTGACTCTATGTATCTATAACCTTCCTCCTTTGGCTGTGCATGAAGCGGAAGTTCATTATGATGCCAGTACTCATCCAAGGCCCTAAGCAACCCGGCAACGACATTGATGTGTACCTAAGGCCATTAGTTGAAGAACTTTTACAGCTGTGGAATGGAAACGGTGTACGTGTGTGGGATGAGCACAGACAGGAGGAATTTGACCTGCATGCGTTGCTGTTTGTAACCATCAATGATTGGCCTGCTCTCAGTAACCTTTCAGGACAGACAAACAAGGGATACCACGCATGCACGCACTGTTTAGCTGACACCGAAAGTATATACCAGGACAAATGCAGGAAGAATGTGTACCTGGGGCATCGTCGATTTCTTCCGACCAACCATCAATGTCGAAAGAAAGGCAAGCATTTCAAAGGCGAGGCAGATCACCGGAAGAAGCCCGCCATGCGTACCGGTGATCACGTACTTGCTATGGTCAATGATTTACACGTAATCTTTGGAAACGGTCCCGGCGGACTATCTGTTCCGAATGACGCTGAGGGACGTGCTCCCATGTGGAAGAAGAAATCTATATTTTGGGACCTACCCTACTGGAAAGACCTAGAGGTCCGCTCTTCAATCGACGTGATGCACGTGACAAAGAACCTTTGCGTGAACCTGCTAGGCTTCTTGGGCGTGTATGGAAAGACAAAAGATACACCGGAGGCACGGGAGGACCTGCAACGTTGGCACGAAAAAGACGGCATGCCTCCAAAGCAGTATGAAGGTCCTGCCAGCTACGCTCTTACCAAAGAAGAGAAGGAAATCTTCTTTGAATGCCTGCTCAGTATGAAGGTCCCGTCTGGCTTCTCGTCGAATATAAAGGGAATAATAAATATGGCAGAGAAAAAGTTCCAGAACCTAAAGTCTCATGACTGCCACGTGATTATGACGCAGCTGCTTCCGGTTGCATTGAGGGGGCTTCTACCAGAAAACGTTCGATTAGCCATTGTGAAACTATGTGCATTCCTCAATGCAATCTCTCAGAAGGTGATCGATCCAGAAATCATACCAAGGCTAAGGAGTGATGTGGCGCAATGTCTTGTCAGTTTTGAGCTGGTGTTCCCACCATCCTTCTTCAATATCATGACGCACGTCCTAGTTCATCTAGTCGACGAGATTGTCGTTCTGGGCCCCGTATTTCTACACAATATGTTCCCCTTTGAGAGGTTCATGGGAGTCCTAAAGAAATATGTCCGTAACCGCGCTAGGCCAGAAGGAAGCATCTCCATGGGCCATCAAACAGAGGATGTCATTGGGTTTTGTGTTGACTTCATTCCTGACCTTAAGAAGATTGGTCTCCCTCAATCGCGGTATGAGGGGAGACTGACTGGAAAAGGCACGCTAGGAGGGGGCTCAATAATATGCAGGGATGGGCATTCTTGGTCTCAAGCACACTACACAATTCTACAGAACTCTACCTTGGTGACCCCGTATGTCGATGAACACAAGAACATTCTGCGCTCCAAACACCCGGAGCAGTGTGACGACTGGATTACATGTGACACATCAGGACTTTCGGCAGTTGGTTGGAAACACGTCTCAGAGGTGACAACACTGTTTCTGATGAGCTGTGCTCGTTGTCCAGGGGACCATCTTCGACTGTATTGACTTACAAAGGATACGAGATAAATGAGAATACATTTTACACGATCGCCCAAGATCAAAAGAGCACCAACCAAAACAGCGGTGTCCGCTTTGATGCAGCAACCAAGAGGGGAAAGGACACATATTATGGTTACATAGTGGACATATGGGAACTTGACTACGGACATGATTTTAAGGTCCCTTTGTTTAAGTGCAAATGGGTCAATATGTCAAGAGGCGGGGTACAGGTAGACCCACAGTACGGGATGACAACAGTGGATCTGAACATTCTTGGCTACACAGACGAACCATTCGTCCTAGCCAATGATGTGGCACAGGTTTTCTATGTGAAGGACATGTCTACCAAACCGAGAAAAAGAAAAGATAAGGAAGCGAATACATCATACGATGAGCCAAAGCGCCACATAGTTCTTTCAGGAAAAAGAGACATCGTGGGATTGGAGGGCAAGACAGACATGTCTGAAGATTATGAAAAGTTTCATGAAATTCCTCCCTTCAAAGTCAAGGCTGACCCAAGCACCCTGTTAAGAGATGAAGAATATCCATGGTTACGGCGCAATAAGCAAAGGACACAAGCGAAGAAAAAGTGAAGACTTTCTCTCCACAACTATTATGATGATGCCTTTGATCTAGAATATCACTGCAGTTACATGTGAAGAAATGAAATCCCTTTGTAACAGACGAGTTTCCGTATGAAACCTTGATACTTCGAAAGAGATTGTCCGTTTTGTACACGAACTGCATCCAGTTTTTTCCGTAACCCTCTCAACTTTTTAGCACGTGCTATGTGGGTGAAATGATGATACCATGCGAACTTTCAACCTTTTCAGAGTTCATTTGAAGTGCTTTTCAATTTCAGGGTCATTTAGCGCAAAAAATCAGTAAATGCATGAAAAACAACAAATGAATTCAGAAAGGGTTGAAAATTGATGATGTGGCTTTGAATGGTGCATTTTGAACACACAAAAACTCTGGAGTTCAAATAAGTTCAAAAAATGAAATCCCTTTGTAACAGACGAGTTTCCGTATGAAACCCTGATACTTCGAAAGAGATTGTCTGTTTTGTACATGAAGTGCATCCAGTTTTTGCCGTGACCCTCTCAACTTTTTAGCACATGCTATGTGGGTGAAATGATGATACCATGCCAACTTTCAACCTTTTCAGAGTTCATTTGAAGTGCTTTTCAATTTCAGGGTCATTTAGCGCAAAAAATCAGTAAATGCATGAAAAATAACAAATGAAGTCAAAAAGGGTTGAAAATTGATGATGTGGCTTCGAAGGTTCATTTTGAACACACAAAAATCTGGAGTTCAAATAAGTTCAAAAATGAAATCCCTTGTAACAGACGAGTTTCCGTATGAAACCTGATACTTCGAAAGAGATTGTCCGTTTTGTACACGAAGTGCATCCAGTTTTTGCCGTAACCCTCTCAACTTTTTAGCACATGCTATGTGGGTGAAATGATGATACCATGCCAACTTTCAACCTTTTCAGAGTTCATTTGAAGTGCTTTTCAATTTCAGGGTCATATAGCTCAAAAAAATTAGTAAATGCATGAAAAATAACTAATGAAGTCAGAAAGGGTTGAAAATTGATGATGTGGCTTTGAATGGTGCATTTTGAACACACAAAAAGTCTGGAGTTCAAATAAGTTCAAAAAAATGTCTTCAGAATTTTTTTGTTCGAAACTTTAATAGCAAACTAAAATAACAAAAATCTGTTTTTGATTAAAACAGACATTTCAAATAACCTAAAAATTACCAAATTGAATTTGATGATAAAACACAGTAATATTAAATAGCAGGAAAAATAATCACTCAAAGATCTATTTTTATAGTAAAGTTATTCACAAACTATTGATTCACACAAATTTCAAAAAATTCAAATTTAAACTATTCAAATTTCAAAACTAATGGCACTAACAGAAAGTTTATAATTTTTATTACCTAAAAGCAAAAAGAATCACTGAAAAACAGTAAGTATTTTGTTGTAAGTAGAACCAAAATAAAATAAATAAAGCAAAAAAGAAAACAAAAAAACTGGAAAAAAAATAAAAAATACCACCTACTGGGTCACCACGGCCTGAATACGACTAGGAACCCAACCATGGGCCAGGATTCAGGCCCGCGGCAGGCCCAGTAGGCCCACAGGCAAGGATTGATAGAGTAGGCCCGAAAGCCTGCAGTTGAGAGGAGCTCGAGAGGGTGGGCGCAACAGCGCTTATAAACCACTCTCGAGCTCTCTCAACTAGCGAGGTGGGACTAAACATCTCACCTCACCGCGCCAGCGCAAGGCCTTTGGTCCCGGTTGGTAGCACCAACCGGGACAAAAGGGGTGCATTGGTCCCAGTTGGTGGCACCAACCGGGACCAATGCCCCCCTTTGGTCCCGGTTCGTGCCACCAACCGGGACCAAAGGTCTCTGTTTCCCGCCCTTTGGGCTGCTGAAAACTGACCTTTGGTCCCGGTTGGTGGCACGAACCGGGACCATTGGTCCCGGTTCATGCCACCAACCGGGACCAAAGGTTGTGGTATACAAGGCCACACTTAGAAATTTTTCCCCAAATCTCCCATTATCTCCCATGACGGCCGAACCATAGCACGACGCCGCCAGGCTGCTGCGCCGTCGCCTCGCCGTTGCCGAGCCCTGCCCCGACACCGCGCCCTGCCCCAACCTCACCGCGCCCTGCCCCGACCTCGCCGTCGCCGAGCCCTGCCCCGACTCCGTCCCCGCTCCCCTGCAACACTATGAGCCGCGCCTCGCCGTTCCCCTCCTCTCCTCCTCCCCCCCGCGCCCCAATGCCGCCGCCCACCCCGACGCCGATGCCGCCCGCGCTCCGGCTGCTCCGACCACCGCCCCTGTTTTTTTTCTTCTTTTTTTTCCTTTGTTCAAGTTGAATTATGTAATGGAGATTATTGGAGATTACGTAATGCTCTATATATGCTCTTTTTGAAATTTTAGGTATATGCTCTTTTTTGCATTTTTAGAAAAATATTGGAGATTATGTAATGCTCACAAAAAAGTCTATTTTTTGTTCATAAGAATTTTATGTATGTATGTTCATATGCAAAAGTTACATTTAAGAAAAAAAGAAAATGTATGTATATTCATATGCAAAGAATACGCAAAAGTTAGAATTTTTTATGTTCATAGATTTTTTTTGGTGATATTGTAGAATATGAACCTTTTGAATATGGATGGATGAATATTTTGTTAGATAATTTTTTCTGTAGTATATATATGAAAACTTGGTCAAATTTTTTTGTAGTAGATGATGATGATGATATGAAAACTTGGTCAATTTTTTTTGTTCAGAGCATGTTTTTGTTCATGATGAGGGGGGTGGGGGTCGATGTACATATGTATATATATTAATGTAATTTTTTTGTTCATATATATATATAATGTAATTTTTTCAATGTATATATGTATGTGGTAGCTATATATGCATGATAGGGGGGTGGGGTCGATATAACCCCCTCCCCGATAACTTCGACATGAGGGGGGGGGGGTCCGATAACCCCCTCCCCGATAACTTCGACATGAGGGGGGGGGGGGGGTCGATATACCCCCTCCCCGATAACTTCGACATGAGGGGGAGGGGGTCGATATACCCCCTCCCCAATAACTTCGACATGAGGGGGGTCGATATACCCCCTCCCCGATAACTTCGGCATGAGGGGGGGGTCGATATACCCCCTCCCCGATAACTTCGACATGAGAGGGGGGGGGGTCGATATACCCCCTCCCCGATAACTTCGACATGAGGGGGGGGGGGGTCGATATACCCCCTCCCCGATAACTTCGCCGCGTGCTCCCCCGAGCTCGGCCTTGCTCTGCCACTGCTCCATGGTCGCCGCCCCCCGTCGCCCGAACAAGTCTATGTATTATTTTATATCGCGGTGGACATATATCAAAGTTTGATCATATGTCAAAGTTTAAATTTTGACATATGCAACATTTGATCATATATCAAAGTTTGATCATATGTCAAAGTTTGAATTTTGACAGATGCAACATTTGATCATATGTCAAAGTTTGATCATATGTCAAAGTTTGAATTTTGACATATATAGATTTATCAAGAATGCCCCCATTATGGATGTGCACAAGTTGATCCAATTTTTTTCTGATCTCATCTATATATATATATATTATTCTATATGTCACGTTGTCTGTCAAAGTATTGAAGAAATCCATGGCTTCATCATTAGTCGGAAGTAACAGGCGTATGATGCTACGAAGCTCTTCAAAGTTGTTTTGGAATGGAGTTCCTGATAGAATAATTCGCCTTTTGGTACGAATTTCAGCAAAGGCCTTCCAAATAGCGATATTCGGAAGGCTCTTGCTTAACTTTGTACCAAAAAGCGAATTATTCTATCGGGAACTCCGTTGCAAAACAATTTTGAAGAGCTTCGTACCATTATACGCCTGTCATTTCTGGCTAATGATGAAGTCATGGTTTTCTTGAATTCGTTGACACTAGACAACGTGACATATAGAAGGGTAGATGAGATTAGGAAAAATATGGACCATTTTCTGCACATCCAGAATGGCGTCATTTTGTTAAATCCCTTGTCGGTCCGGACGTCGGACATTCATGAGAGAGGCGGTCCGACCCAAACCCTAGAAGCGTTGTCGAGGCCACCCCATACCCTAGAAGCGTTGCCTAGGCCACCCCAAACCCTAGAAGCGTTGTCGAGGCCACCCCAAACCGTAGAAGCGTCGAGCTAGCTAGGTCTACGTTTGCACTAATATATCCATCTGTCATGTTTGTATATTAATTGCCATGTTGTAATATTTGCAGAAACTATGGAGCACCGAGACATCGAAGCAGAACAGTTGTTGGGGGACATAATCCTCGGCGGAGGTGATGTCTTGTCGTTTCTCAACGACACCGATGGTCTGGAAGGAGAGGGTGAAGCAGGCTCCGGTGATCGAACAATGGAGGTGGAAGGACATGATTATGATGGCTCCGGTGACGGAATGCCGGTGGAAGAAGGAGACCGTGATGACTGCTCCGGTGAGCGAACGGAGGAAGGAGATGTTGCAAAGTCCGGCGAGGTATATATATTAATTAAGCCTGTGCTGACTAGCTAATTGATGCATTAATTGTTTTGGTATGTACACATATTAACTCTCTTCTTTCTTCTTTTCTAGCCCTCCGGATTGAGCCAAACTTCGGTAACGAGACGAGGCCCGAAGAAAAGGTTGCGCCAGGATGAAAGGTTCACGATCACAGCAATCAAGGGCGATGGCCAACCGATTGAACCCAGCCAGACCAAGGAAGCATTTTCTGCTCAGTGCGGGGTTCTTGTTAGGGACATGATCCCGATCAGCATCCACCAATGGAATAAGCCTAAGAGCGAAGACCGTCAAGTGTCTTTTGTCAACGATAGACAGAAAGATGATCTTTGGACCGCGCTGAAGGCAAATTTCACCCTACCGCCAGAGGAGGATCCGGATAAGCCAGTTATAGAGCTATTGGTCAAGGCTCATGCTCTTAAGAAGATGGCAGATCTATTTAGGAGGTGGAAGAATGAGTTGAAATCAACGTTTGTCGACAAAGGGAAGACTCCAGAATTCACCGGTCGATTTGAGAAGATAAGAGATCACTGGCCCGCATTTGTGGCCCACAAGACATCGGAGAAGAGTAAGAAGATGTCAGCGACAAACAAGAAAAATGCTGCAAAGAAGGAGTATCACCATCGCACGGGGTCAGGTGGCTACATCAAAGCCCGGCCGTTGTGGGACAAGGCTGAGAAGGACCTGCTTGATAAAGGGGTCGAACCAGAGACATTGAACTGACCAGACCGTTCAAGGACTTGGTTCTTCGGGGTTGGGGGAACCTTGGACCCTGAAACAGGGAAGTGCCATTGGACGAAGGAGCAACTTGAAATACCCGTCAAGAAGCTTCAGAAGTATATCGCCGCAGCGCAGCAAGGGACGTTCGTTCCCGACAGAGAGAACGACGAGCTCACACAGGCCCTCGGGAATCCTGAGCACCCAGGACGAACACGAGGCACGACAGGCTCCGTTGCGTGGAAGGAAGGGTTTCCCAGCGCAGGCGGTTACAAAACCCGGGAGAGGAGGAGGAAAGTGGAGCAGACCGAACTGCAGAAGCTGAATGCAAGGGTACGAGCGCTAGAGGAACAAGCACTAGTTCAGAGGCAGCGACCTGCCGAAGCTACCCCAGAAGCTACCCCGCCATCTCAGCGGAGAAGCAGCGTGGCTTCCACCGAGCTCCTTCAGCAGCCTCACTTCACGGCTCCCAGCTACCCCGTGGATGCTATCACGGAGGCTCAAGATTTCCACCTTATGGCGCAATGGCAGCACCTCAAAGTCAAGGCGGCTGTCGGCTCTGTTGCACCTCCTCAACCCGGCGCAACTTTTCACTGCCTTCCGATTCCAGAAGGCTATGCTGTTGTGATGGTCGATGAAATAACGGAGGGATTTGAGGAGCTCGAGCTTGACCACCCTACCGGTGAAGGGGAGACTCAACTGGGTCTTGCTCTGAAGACTCCATGTCTATGGCGGAAGGAGCTCATCAACCTTCCGAACTGGACGCCTCCGCCTCCTCCTCCGGCGAGTCAGGGCACTCCGTCTCCTCCTCCGCCTCCTCCTCTGGCGAGTGATCAGGGCACTCCGCCTCCTTCTCCGGCTGCTCCGGCGCGTGGTGGCACTCCACCTCCTTCTCCAGCTGCTCCGGCGCGTGGCGGCACTCCGCCTCCTTCTCCTCCTGCGCCGGCGTGTCCGAGCAGCCCGCCTCCTTCTCCGCCTCGTCAACAACAGCGGAAGACAGCCGCCGCCGCTCCGGCTGCTCCGGCGTGTCGTAGCACTCCGCCTCCTTCTCCGCCTCGTAAGCAATGAAGGAAGACAGCCGCAGCCGCTCCGGCTGCTCCGGCGTCTAGCAGTACAGCCAGAGGCGGGAGGCAATACAAATTCGGTCCATCTCTTAAGCCTCTAGAGAAGTTACCATACGAGATGACCGAGGAGGAAAACGCGGAGATCTGTCAAGCCCAAGTGAAGGACTTTTTTGCAAAGAAAAATCCACCTCCGGAGGAGAAGATGGATCTGGTGAAATTGAAGCGCACTTTGAAGAACCTGAAGCGACCACCAACGCCTCCGCCGGATGACAACCATGTCCGCGCTCTGAAAAAGGCAGTGGAAGGAGCGCGCCGGTCGGGAACTACTTCAAGTGACAAAAGGTTACAAGAACGAAGAAGAGGGAACAAAATTCCCCAGCTCGGTGAACAGGCAAACCAATCGTGCCCCCCGCTCAAGGTGTCTAGCGATATCGTCGCAAATCTGCCAGGGATGCTGCCCGGTACCAATCCTGGTGATTACCTGCCCGACGATGCACATTTTGATACAATGGAGGTGGACGAACACAAATACCAGTACGGGAAGCCTCTCGTCAGACCTGGTGATCCTCCTCTAACAATGATGATGCAAAGATTCCATAAGTGGTACATGGACACCTGCAAGTCTGGGAAGGATATTTTGACGCTGAGAGTTAAAGAGGAGCACGACCTCGTTGGAATTGATCTGTTGTCTGTTCCATTTGAGGAGTTTTTCCAGTTTTTCAATCAAAAAGACAAATGGGCCTTATGAACCGGGACAAATGGACCTTTTTCTACTAGTGCCCTTTGGTGGCGAGGGAGGAGGAGGCCGAGAGGACGGAGGAGCCCGGCAGCAGCTAGGGTTCCCTCCCCATCGCCTTCGGGAGTGACGCTGGAGGGTAGGTGGGGTTTTCTTTTCATGAACCAATTACATGGAATGTCTCCAATGGAGCAAACTTGTACCGACATTGATAATAAAACGATTCGACCTAGACTTTATTAAATCTCTTTGTATATCTCATGCTCCTAAATATAATTAATGTAGAGAGTCATAGAAACTCTAATAAGTGCTATTCAGCGGGTTATAGCATGTGCCATGTCACCAAAATTCTAGTTGAAAGGTAGAGAAAGGAGAAGATATGGGGCGGAGGGTGCTAGATCTACTGCCCGACTAGCTAGCACACGGCACAAGAAAATACAGCTCATGCAGTCGGTGTCCTTCCCTCCAGTTAGGTGTCTTTCCTTTCTTCCCACACATGCAAAAATCTTTAATATCAGCAAGCTCTTTAATTTTGGAGCCCTCTCAATCAACAGAGGTCTCAAATTTGAGATTCGGTGCGCAATTTTGATTTGGTTGTTGACTGGGCTTCCTTAAATTTGTTATGCTCCATATGGTTTCAACAGCCCTTTGGATTGATTAAGGACACCAACTGCATGGTGGGTCCCAATGGGTAGTAGGACGGGGCGCCCGAAGTGGCTGGACAGAAGACATTGTTGGAATTATGTGTCCTGCAACTATATTCAAATTACTAGGAATTGCTAATATTCGGAATACCTCATTATGGAATTATATATATGTATTTATGCATGGAATTACTTTACATGATTATCAAGGAATTATTACTTGTTGGAACATACTTAAGTTGTATGCTTAAGGAAGCTGGTCGATTATCAATGAAATACAATATACTATTTATATTGCAAAGACTACCCGGATACACTGATAATCGGAAGGAGCTAGATCATATAGTTAGATTACAGCCCTAATGTTGATCTACATAATTAGAGAAATTTACACTCTATTATGACGCGTTGCTCACAAGCGCGTGCTCCGGGGACACGACGGGTAGAATCCGTTAACAGACAAATTTGATCGTGGTTGGTAATTTGGTCTGGAGTCTATCCCAGAAAACTAGTTGAAAAGACTAGGAATCTTATCTGTATAAGAGGTGGACTCTTTGGAAAGACAGTATAAGAAGGTCCCTACTCCCTAGCCTTAAATATGCGAATTGTGAGCGGCACCACGGATAAGCGCAGAGGAATTAAGGGGTAGACCGCACATCCGACAATTTTCAACATTGGCATCATGAGCAGGTTCGATCGCGGTCCCCTAACCCTAATCGCCGGCCAACTCCACGCTATCTTCGATTCGATCCGCTGCAAACTCTGCCTCTACCGCTGGCTGCCTTGGAATACTCTGACGTCGCTGGTGAGATCGAACTACCCCATCGCCCTGCAACTCTGCGCGGTCCGCCTTCCTCCTGGTACTCTACTTCAGAGCCCTGTTGATTTGCCTGACTGATGTGCGTAGATCGATGCGTATTATATGGTACCCCCCGCATGCATCAAGCACGGAGTTGTTGGAGTGTTTTTCGCGAGGCTATACGTGATCTGCTCTGGAGGACAAAATAGATTAATCAATCGCTTTTAACACGATCGATGGATCGAGGAAGACACTCTCTGGCTCGGTTGATCTCTGACACGCACGCGATCGTGGAGTGGACAAACAGTAGGTTCACGTGATGAAATCCAAGCCTCTTCTTGCTTCTTTAATGTACGTGCGAACCGAGCAAATCAATTAAGCTGCTGTTGTACTACTTGCATGTTGTGCATGAGGAATTGGGAATCAAACTAGATCAATCTGTACTGCGCTTCCTCCATATACCTTGCTACAAATCGGTCCATCTAAGCCCCGACGTGCCGTCGAGGCGTCAACATTGTCGGATCGGCGTTTTCTCGCTGCACCTCGTCGTTCGTCGAACTCGCGAGGAACCGACGCCTTCTGCCGAGCGAGCTAGCTGCTCGGGGAAGACGGAAGCTGCATGGCTTGCCCACGCCTGCTGCTGCTGTTCATAATCAAGAAGCCGGTGAGACAAGATGTAGGCGGGCCAATCAAAATTGATTAGGAAGGACACAAGCACCAAAGAAGGTGCAGGAAATCTCTCCCCACTGCAGATCAAGGAAGCTTTGTTGCTGTTGTTTAAATACAGTACTACCTGTTCTACTAGTCTATCTTGCATAAGGAAAGCAAGGAATTTATTCTTAGCATACGCATCTACATGCTGAAGTCCATGTCTACATTATTTATCTATAAGGATCAGATTGTAACGAGGAAGGCTGGTATTTCTTGGCTGTCTTGATACTTGTGCGCACCCTGATCTGGGACGGAAATCGCAAGGAAACAATCTTCGTACAATCAGCATCCGTCTTCGCTCGGTATACAATTGGAAGATAGAAACTCTCCGAGGGTCTAACCAAATATTACTGGTTGCACCACGTAGAGGAAGATATAATATTTTATCAATGCAATTGGCAAAGAGGAAGGTATGTCTATAATTTGTATGCACGGAATTTTTCATTTACCACTATTTTTTTCCAGAATAGCTGTGTTGGACATTCTGGTTATATATCATATACTTCCATGCAAACAATTCCAAGGAAATCCTAAGTTAATAAACTTGGAATTGGAAATTATGCCCTCAAACTCCATTGTGGAGGAAAAGTATTGTTGATGGATACCCTATTATACTAAACTTGCATGGGAAGGAATTCAAAGAAGTGTCTATTATGAGCATCACTTATTTGTGGAGGAAGATGAGAACCACTCCATGGAAAAGGAAAATTTCTCTCACTGAATGGTATGGCCGTTGTTAATGTTTGCATTGAATATGTATATGTCACTAGTTTCAAATAGCTGGTTTGTTGGTTTTACTTCTATGCCTTATATTGCTGGAATACGATAGCAATTTTATTGAGTACTAATAGTTCCAAAGGAAATATATATATGTTTGTGTGGTTTGTCATTGCTGCTAAATGTTATACACTTTGGAATTGGAAATTTTGCCATGAAACTCCTGGGTGGAGGAAAAATATTACTCTTATAGGGCACTCTATATGCAACTTCAATGTGAAGGGATTAAATTTATGATTTTAACTTGGAACCCATTGTTTATGAAAAACTATTTGGAAAAGGAAGAGTGGAAATATTGCTCAATGATAAAATTAGTGCATTATAGAATTTCACACAATGCTCTATTCTTTCTTGGTGGTCCATTGGAAATTAGAAACCCAAACTGTTATTTGGGGAAGATAACTCCACACAGAGGAATGCTGATAATGGGAACACATGCTTGGAATTTATTACTTTTGTCATGGAAGACTTGGTCACACATCATGGAACAGAATCGAGTGGCATACAAGTTCCGGAATTCAAAACTTTAGTGGGAGGAATTGGTTTTCTGAAGCACATATATAATGGGTATTTGACTTGCACGCCTTTTTTTTAAGGTGGAAGGAGATAGAAAGCTTCACGTCATTTTTTTATATATACTTTTGTCGGAAAGTTTTAGTGTGTTGTTCACATGTTGTACTGAAGTGGAAAATCAGTTGATTAATATCAAAGTCTTAACAACTGATTGGTGGGGGAAGTACACTTCAGGAATATATCAATTTAATATGTAAAGAGCATGGAACTACATTCATCATTGGGATATACCGTATACTTCAAAATTGAGTGGAGGAATTGAATATCTTTGATAGTCCCTTGTTCTTTTTTCTTCGGAAGAAGCATTACATGTTGTGTCACCTTTTTTCCACCTAGCACAGTCACTCCTTATGGTTTGTGGACTGGAAGGAAGTATTTCATTTTGGAGGGAAATTTACAATTACCACAAAGCACACACCAGGAATTTGTTAATTGTTATTCTAGTGGATCAAGGGAATGTCTTTGATATGGAAAAGGAATAACTGGTGGAAAGTGGGAGCACAATACTTTTATGGATAATGGTGGAATTATCGGCAATCATATTATAATATAATCTTTACCCCAATGGAAAATAAAAGTGAAACTCCTAACACCAATATGCTTAGGATAAGTGGGAGGGAATGACTTGGAATATCATTTTTGGATAATAATCTTGTGTTGTTGGGGAAAGTCACTCTGAATATTTTTCGAGGAATAACTAAAGTCTATTAAGAAAGCTTAAATTTTCCATCAATGTCAACTATGGGTGGAAGAAATGCGGGAAGAAACAAATCCAATGAGGAAATAAAGTTTGGGAATTTATTATCATACCAAACAAACCGCTTGCCCATTATTTGTAAGTGTTTTTTTTTTGAAAGGAATTTTTTTGGCTCACTGGAATATTAATTATAATGTCACTCTTGTTATTCAATTCTTTACACAAAGGGAAATATACTTTGTGGAAGTTCTTTCTCTGGAATTTAGGGAAAGAGGGAATAAAGACATGGTTTGCAAATTCAATATATTAATGTATGGTCTTATAACAAGCTTCACATCAATGGAATATCAGGTCATATGGTCTTATAAATGGAGTGAGGTGACCATGTAAAAAGGTAAGCGAAAATTGCATTAGTATTTATGTTACATTGTTCTTGCTGTTTGCAATGATAAAGTCACATTGATGGAAGTGAAAGCTTGGCCATGTTCTAACTTTCATATGAAAGGAATGTTTGAAGCTTCTTTTTTGGGAGTGGAACTACATAGGGAATATTTTTGAAATGTTTCCTATGGAAAATTGCAAACTTATTAAAGTATCTAAAACCAAACTCAGTGAGGAATTATGTTTGAACTCCTGAGGACAAGTGGATAATAATGATGTTTAAATTTACTGTATCTTCGTTATAAAGCATACCTTAGCTTCTGGAATTTATGTTGCATTCAAGCAATGGAAGGAAAGAAGAGCAGCTAAGGGAATATCACACATCATATAAGATTGTGGAAAGTGCATCACAACCTGTCACTTGTTCTAGAATTTATATTAAAGGTAAACACACTGAGGAAGCTATTACTGTATCCACGAGATGAGAAACAAGTCTAGGTACGCATTTTCAATTATTGTTTTTAGTACTAATTTGGTGCAGGTTCACTGACCGAAGTCAGGAATTTCATTTGAAACATGTTTACTGATGGAACTTCATTTATTGATTGGATTTGATATTTATGTGGTTTTGAAAATTTATTCAACATGGTTATCATATATTTTGACTCAATGTGGAATTATTCATATTATGGATGGATATATGTGATGGAAATAATCGATGCAGAATTCACTTGAGGAAACAAAATACTCAAGGTGCCTATAAAGGTGAAATTACACTCGAGGAATTATTACTCGAGGCGCCGAGGACAGCTATGCTGGAATAATTAGGTGGAAACTAAGGTCTCTATTGATCTTAACTGTCACAACAAGGAAACATATTGAAGGGAAGTATCACCATATATATTCATATATCTTTTGTGGGGTTTCAACATAGTGTTAATATGATTGCTGATCCCTTGACTAAGCCTCTTAGTCAGGAGGTATTTGGTAAGCATGTTAAGGCTATGGGTTTACGAATATTTGAATGATCATTTTGGACAAGTGGGAGATGTTGGAATTATGTGTCCTGCAACTATATTCAAATTACTAGGAATTGCTAATATTCGGAATACCTCATTATGGAATTATATATATATGTATTTATGCATGGAATTACTTTACATGATTATCAAGGAATTATTACTTGTTGGAACATACTTAAGTTGTATGCTTAAGGAAGCTGGTCGATTATCAGTGAAATACAATATACTATTTATATTGCAAAGACTACCCGGGTACACTGATAATCGGAAGGAGCTAGATCATATAGTTAGATTACAGCCCTAATGTTGATCTACATAATTAGAGGAATTTACACTCTATTATGACGCGTTGCTCACAAGCGCGTGCTCCGGGGACACGACGGGTAGAATCCGTTAACAGACAAATTTGATCGTGGTTGGTAATTTGGTCTGGAGTCTATCCCGAAAAACTAGTTGAAAAGACTAGGAATCTTATCTGTATAAGAGGTGGACTCTTTGGAAAGACAGTATAAGAAGGTCCCTACCCCCTAGCCTCAAATATGCGAATTGTGAGCGGTACCACGAATAAGCGCAGAGAAATTAAGGAGTAGACCGCATATCCGACAATTTTCAACAGACATAAGAGCACAACCTGCTGCTCATCGTGGCGGACAACGACCACCCATTCGCCACACCGGGCAACAGGAGTGGCTGTGTGGCAAGACAACACCACTCTACATGGAAGTCGTCCCCGCAGACCTGGTGCCACCGATGGAGGTGAAGAAGGATAGGGTGGAGAGGGAGGTGGTGGCATGAAAGAAGGTCGAGGTGGGTAAGATGAACAATCAGTGCCGACAACAGGCGAGGCCGGGCCACACCCGCTTCACGCATCATGGCAGCAAGAGCAAAACTAGGGACGTGGCTAGGTATAAGTCAACTGGAAAAAAACAATTAGGTCAGTCGATCTGTTTTGAGCATAGATTAAAATAGCCCGCGAAATCGCCGCGGTAGCTGCGCTATAGCTGCCCGGGAGCCTCGCCGCTATGCTATGACTGCTGCCGCGAAATCCTCCACATATCCCTCTAAATGGCTCAAAAATCAGCAAAACCCTCCAGAATCATCTCTCCCACCAGAAAAATTTCCGCTATTTGCCGCGATTGCCCGCTATGGCGGCCGCTATAGCTGCTGGGAGAGTCCGCCGCGAAATCGTTTCTCCCGCGATTTTAATCTATGGTTTTGAGTCGTCGAATGCAAGATGAATGGCTATATCGCCTTCTTCAACCTCCTGCCCTCATGTTCATCTCTTTCCCGAAACCACCGCACGTACGACCGGCCCAACCGCCTGCTTCACTGCACCACCCTGCCCCCATCGTCGCCCACTACAGTGCTTCGCCGCCCCTGGCCATCCCTCTAAACCGGCGACCACCAGTTTTTTTTCGACGAACTTGCACGTGCACCGCACGCTTCAAACTTCTGACTCATCTCCGCCTGCTCGCCGTCGATTGTGGCTCATTCCTGTGCGAGGCCGCAGACGGTGGTTCCGGTCTGCAGCCTCGCTCGCTCTCGGTGCTCCGCTTGCAGGACCACTGCTTCCTTCCAAAAAATTGACTGGCTCGAATTTGAAATTCAGGCAACTGACGTGCAGCCAAACTGAAACCGAAAAAACCCAGACAAAAGCAAATGAGAAAATAAACCAGCCGACGGAGCGTGCAGAGTCAACACTGAAAAGTGGGTCCAAGGCGTCTGAACCGAAAAAATAAGAAGGTACTCCCTCCGGAGTAGATTACTAAAATAGTAGTAGCAGAAGTTAGCTTAAGTCGGTCAAAAATATGAACTCCCAATTAAATTCGGTGTTAGCGAACGAGGCGGCGTTGTTGTCATTTCCGAGAGGTCGCAGTAATGGCAGCAATGCATGCATCCCCTCCCCTCGCGCTCCGGTCGAGAACTCCCCCACTTAACCCCTTCCTCAGGTAAGATTGGCTGAGTAAATAAAAGGACTAGCCTACCCGTGGTTACTCCATTGGCAGCTAATTTGGTCAGAGGGGGAAGGTGGGGTTTTCCAGAGCTACGAGAGATGCAGCGGCGATGGGGGCCTCGCCGGCGTTCCGCCCGGCTGCTAGCCCGAGCGGATCTCATCAGCACACTCCCTGACGATCTGCTCCTCCTCGTCCTTGCCCGCCTCCACTGCGCCGCCACCGCCGCGCGCACCGGCGTCCTCTCCCGCCGGTGGCGTTGCCTCTGGCCCCGCCTCCGCCGAATCGTGTTCCACGACGTCCCGTTCCGCTCGCTCGAAGCGGTGCTCGACCGCTTCCGCCTCCCCCCGCCCGCGGTTTCTCTCATCGACATCCGCGTCCCCAAGCAGGACAACCGCGTCCCCAAGGCGCAGCGCGCGGCCGACGAAGGCCGCGTCAACTCGCTGCTCCGCGCCGCCGCGCGGCTCCAGCCGGAGATGTTCATCTTTGAGCTCCCGTTGGAGTTAATCGAGGGTTCCCTCGTCGTCGACCTGCCTTGCTTCCACCGCGCCACCTCCATCGTGCTGCTCCTTCCCTCTGTCGTCTGCTCCTTGCCAGCCGGCGTCGAGTTCCCCGCACTCGAGACGCTGTTCCTCTCGTGCTGCACTGCCAACATCGACCGCTTGCTCTCCTGCTGCCCGCGCTTGCGCACGCTCTACCTCACCTTGGTTTCTTTCGATAAGGACGACCTGACGGTCAACTCGGCATCGCTCCAGGAGATTGCAGTGGTCGCCTGCAGGGTAAGCAATATCAACATCGTTGCCCCGGCGCTTAAACAATTGACCATGATCATTATTCGCACCTCGGAGGAAGTCAGCGTTTCCGCCTTGGCACCCATGGTGGAGAAGGTTTCGTGGCATTGCTTCTGGTTCGTGGCAGTGGCACCCAGGTTTGGTGTTTGGCAACTCGACAGTTTGGGGCTGAAGACGGCAGAGAGACAAGGACAGCTCCCTTCGCTGCACATTCGTGCTTCTGCTTACGCCGTTCGGCCCTTCTCCTGCTCAATTTTCTGCACACTCGTGCTCCGACTACACTAAATTTTGTGAATGATCGTATATCCTGCCAAATTGTTTTTCAGAGCTTGTTTGTTATTTTGCACGGCGGAGTGGACACCTTTGCACAGGAGCTAGAGAAGCATATGATTGCTAAGTTTTCTGTTTTGGAGCTACATCTCACAGCAAATGGACATGTTTTTGGAGCACTCGTGTTTCATATCCTAGGGATGAATCTAATTCGATGTGCTACGCAGAGGCTTAGTGTTGACCTACAGAGATTAGAGGTAATTTTCTGCTCTGATTATATATATACTCCGATAATACATTCTGTAATAAGTAGTAATTTATATATAATTTTTTCCTTTTAATTAGGTGAATGAAGAATGCACATTTGATTGTCCTTGTGAGCCCACGGGTTGGAGATCCCAAATTATCTCCTTGACTGCTCTCGAAGAAGTGGAGATCAATGGCTTTGGAGGAGACGATCATGAGATTGATTTCTTGAAACTGATATTCAAATGTGCGCCAATGCTCAAGAAAGTGATTGTGAAGCTGTCAGATGGGGCCTCATCAAGTAACGATGGATGCACAAATATATACAACATCTTCGAGGCTTATTCTTGCGTGGAATTCTATGTTTATCTTAGCTCTGGTGAGTATGTTCTGCGTGCCTGATTAGCATGTGCTCGATGCAATAAGGACATAACTACTAATCCTCATAAGTTTCATCGACACCTAAAGTCAAGCCGTTAGTTTTTTCATGTTGTGCGAAATCTCTAGTGTGGTTCAAATATCGCATGGATAGTCCAATTATCTGATGCATATGTACCCCGAGTATTAGTTTAATATGCTTACCAGTGAATTTGTGTTGGCAAATCCCCATATCTTTATCAAATAGAAGCTTAATGGTTTTGCGCGCTATAAATGGTTTGAATGTTTTTTATGCAGCCTTAGTTGCCCTTTTTATGCAATCTTCTGTATCGAATTGCTGATTATTCCCTTTGTATAGTGCATCTATTCAGTATTTCAGTAGCGAAAAGATAGTTACTAGGTTACGCTAAGGTAGTTGTCCCATCTGAATTCACTGTCCATAAAGATAGTTTTTATGCTAAATTCTGTTCGAGGAGTACTTTGGTATTATTTTTCTCTCTGCCTTTATCATGTATTTTGTTTTATCCGGCAGCGGTAGCAAATTTACTTATACCATGAATCTACACTTGACGATGCTAACTAGAGCTTATTTCAATTTGCCTCTGCAGGATTAATGCTCTGCAGCCAAAATTGCCCCTCGGCATGATTTCCATGGTTACGTCTGGATCCATGGTGCGTATCGATAAGATCATGCTTTCCAATGATTACCAACATGGTGCGCATCGACAAGATCATGCTTTCCAAACGATGACCAAGCCTGTTACTTGGTCTTATCGATAATGAAGTGTTGTTTTGTCAGTGTACTGAAGCTTTATATATGACTAACTGGTGCACTCTTAGTTATGGTCCTGTGCCATTCAGGTAGAGTACCGAAGTTAATGTACTAAACCTAGTGACCAGTTAAGACTATGGTTTCAATTGCTTGTCGCGCTGTTTCATCTTGATGACGCACGGGTGTTTTCAACAAAAGTTGATTGTGCAGCAGTAGGTGTTCACTCCACAGCTCTTTATGATCATATGAACCAAATTAGCTCTGTGATCTGTTCACTCTTTAACTTGGGACTTGATTTTGGTTTCCTCACATATCGCAACTACTTCACCTATCTAATGGACATAAGATGCAACTAGGGTTACTTTGGGAAGTTAAGAGTTTCCTCTAAAGTACCGTCATAATCTTCTTGGGCAAACTCAGGCACTCTCTTGTGCTGTTTCCTGACATTAGATTTGGACATATGTGTGCACAAACAGCAGCTACATTGGTGTGATCAGGCCAACTCCAACGCTAGACCCCATCTTGTCCGGCCGTGTTCGTTTGGGCCCAAATGGACAGAAGCGACGGACTAATGCACCACCCCATCCATAAAAAACGTCTGTTCGCGTCCGGCTTGACCCATTTCTGACGCAAACATGCGCCTGATTTGCGTCCAGACGGACAGCGAACGGACGCCCCCGTGCCTGCTCCTCGTCCGTATCGGGCCCGTCTATTGACCTCCCGTCCTCCTACCTTTTTAAATTTCTTTTACATTTTAAGTTTACTTAAAAAACAGTGTTTTAAATAGTGGGCTATGGCATATAGCGGCAACCCTTAAAAACAGCTATAGCACTACTAGAATCTGGTTTTGACCCGAGTTCCAAGACTTCACCGAGTTCATTCTATCGGGAACTCGGCGAACTTCTATCTGCCGAGTTTGATCCGGAATCCGACTCGGCAGTGGGATGAAACTCGGCAGATCTGTGCCTTTGCTAGGTTCTGATGAAAAAGGACTCGGCGAAAAAAAAAACTCAGCAGAATCACATGTTCGCCGAGTTCGCGACGGAGGAAACTCGGTCATAACTGACATATGGGGCACGCCTTGCAGCAGTTGACGGAGTTGCCGAGTCTCACCAGACGAAAACTTGGTAAACATTTTCAGTTTTTCATATTTTTAAATTGGAGTACAGGCGGTCCCATGAGCGATCCCATCTTTGCCGAGTTAATATGAACTCGGCAGCATTATGACCCTCTGTTTAGTCCCACCTCGTCGTGCGGGACGTGCGCCCACCAGCTTAAATAGCTGTGTCGGCTGACCATGGTAAGCTTATCTCTTGTTGCATTAGGTTCATCAATTCCATGTGAACGAGACAACTTGCGTTGATAGCGGAATGAAAGAGATTTTTAATTTTAAATAAATTATTTAATATTTTTGATTTTCTTCAGTGCCAAGATGGTATATGTTTTTTACCGTGCCGTCGTCCCGATGGTTTGACTGGTGTTTGCGGCGCCGACACCCGATGGTTTGAGCAGGGATTGCGGCGCCCACTGGGACCTCAACTGCATGCGCGCGCGTACCAACACTTAGCTCACGGCTAGGATATCGGCTTCGTATATACAAAACCCGGCGAAGAAAGACGTATCCAGCTAGTATGTGAATGAAGAATGCCCATTTGATTGTCCTTGTGAGCCCGCGGGCTGGAGATCCCAAACTATATCCTTGGCTGCTCTCGAAGAAGTGGAGATCAATGGCTTTGGAGGAGATGATCATGAACTTGATTTGTTGAAATTGATATGCAAATGTGCTCCAATGCTTAAAAAAATGATTGTGAGGCTGTTGCATGGCCTCAAGAAAAGTTGGATGCAAAAAAATAAGCAACATCTTCAAGGCTTGTTCATCCGTGGAAACTTATGCTTATCTTAGATCTGGTGAGTATGTTTTGCATGCCTGATTAGCATGTTTCTAGAATCTAGATGCAACAAGGACATAAACCACCAATCCTCGTAAGTTTCTTTGAAACCTAAAGTCAAGCCGTTAGTTTTTTCATGTCGTGTAAAATCTCTAGTGTGGTTTAAATGTGGTGTGGCTAGGCCAATTGTCTGATGCATATGTATCCCAGTTATTAATTAGCTAAATATTTTTTTGACAAAGTTATTAGCTAAATATGCTTACGAAATGTGCTTACCAGTGAATTTGTGTGGGCAAACCCTCGTATCTTGATCAAATAGAGGCTTAATGGTGTAGTGGGCAATAAACGGTTTGATTCTTTGTATGCAGGCTTCCGTACCTTAGTAGCACTTTTTATGCGGAGTGCGGCGTTTCGGTGCCCAGACTCATTTGCACCAGGTCAGAAAAAAATCAAAATAAATACTTGAAAATTTTAAAAAATTCCAATTTTTTTTGTATGGTAGATAATTTCATGTGTAAGGTTAGCTCCAATTTTTAGATCATTTGGACATCTGAGCATCTCTAAGCAAAAAAGACAAATCAGATCAAAACAGTGTGTGAACAGTAAACATTTTTACAGACTCTGAATTTGTCTTTTTTGCCGAGAGCTGCGCAGAAGTCCAAATGATTTGAAAATTGGAGCGAACCTCACATCAAATTATCTATCACACAAAAAAATTGAAATTTTTTTAGTATTTGTTTTAATTTTTTTCGTTAGGGCGGGTGCAGCTGAGATTGGGCTCAGAAGTGGATTACCGGTTTTATGCAATCTTCTGCATCGAATTGCATCTTTTGAAAAGGAGGATGTACCCCCGGCTCTGGATCTGGGCGATGCATGCAACCATTTTATTAATTATTCACAAAGCCCTTACAAGGTAATACATCAGTAAGCCTGAAGCCACCATCTTGGCAACATCTGTCGCTACTCCTATCCCCGTGATGAAGGGGTGTTGAATGTTCGAGCCTAATACCAAACAGACATCGCACCAATACCTAACATCTAATGCCGGATGCCCCATCCAAGCGTCAATACTTGGACTGGGTTACACACCGGCCCGACTCACTTTCAGTGGGCACCACATGCGCATGCTGCAAGGGTCGTCGGCTCCATCATCCATCGATCCATTCTCAGATCAGATACTGACTTATCGACCTTGCCAGGCCTCTCTGTCATCGACGCCACCACGACGCCAGACATTGTCGTCCTCCTGCGTGAGTCCATCGCCACCCATCGAACGTCGAGTCTCCACTGCGCCACGCCGCCATCAATGTGTAGGATAAAGCACCGCTCCACCACCTGCCGACGCCCAACCACCAAGCCGTCCACATGTCAGTCCAGCCTATGAATGTCTCCAAACATGATGCCCCCACGGGGTGACGACGAAGACACCCCATCATCTGATCCAAGAGGTCCCTCAAAACCTCCAACGAGGGCTACGACGCCCACGGGCACCGCCGTCAATGGTAGCCTCCTCTAGATCCGAGGTTCCCCCGCAAACAATGGAGCGAGGGACTCGATCCCCACCATCGCCTCTAACGAGGAAAATGGCACCCACGGACGCAGCCGACGATGGTGGCATCCTCACCCACTTCAGCAGCTAGGCCACCATCTCCTCCTCCAATCGATCCGCTGCCAGGAAGCCACCGCGAGGCAACACCCACTGACCAGATCCCTTTGGACCGACAATGAAGACAACCAAAGATAGAGGAGGTCATATCATTGCGTGACCGACGCCATGGTCGCACACACGTCGTCCCGAGGCGCCCGCTCAAGATCTATCATCACAGCCACGCCTTCAAGCCGCGACGGAGGGACGCCCCGCCGCCGCCATCATCCCCCCGCACGGGCTTTTCCCAGCAGGGATTTCGGCGGCGGCGGGAGGGGAGGCTGAGGGGAGGGGAGGCGGATGGGAGGTGGATTAGATCTAGAGGGGCGGAGGGGATCGGGGGAGGCGTGTTGAATATATGAGCAAATTACTACGAAATTAAATTTGAACAAACAGTAAAGAAATCATGACGGCTATAAGAAATATGAAACTAGTCATTTGGATCGGTACAATAGATGAATAGATCGTATCTAAGCCACAGACTAGGAATAGGAATTCTAGCACGATCTCAAAGAAAGAGGACAAGATCACATACGGTGCGGTGGGAGCAGAACTGTTGGCGTTGATGTTGCCAGCCATGACGTTGAGGAAGAGGTTGCCGAGGTTGAGGAAGAAGTCGTCGTTGGCGAAGTCGTCGCTGCCAGCAGTCGCGCGAGTGCACTCCCTAAAAACCTGATCGCCCCTCTCCCGTACAGGATCACAAGAGGCGGGGTTCCGGAAGGAGGGATGGAGAAGACTTGCGTGGTGGCGCAATGATCTGGAATGGTGCGAAACCATACGATGCGGCGAAGGCTAGGGCAGACATATGCCTGACTCTATATTGCGGGCTGGGTAGGTCATGGGAGTAAACCCCACGTCCAAGTCGCGATCCAAAAGAATCGGAAACGGTTCAGTAATTAACGCGTTCATTAATTAATAATTAATGACTCATTAATTTTCCCGAGCAGCAAAAATATAGAGAACGTGCATAGCTTTGTCCTCGGCTCGGCTCATTCCCGAAACCCGACGCGGCGTGGCACATCATGACGAGGCGTGGTGAGCGAGGAGGAGGAGCGTGCGTGTAGGTCTCTCCTCTTCTCATGCTCATACAAGTGGTAGAAGAGCTCACCTTATAAAGAGGTGCAACTCCCACTCAACTTCCAGGGTGGGACTAAACTTTAGTCCCACTCACACCACTCATAGCCATGCATGGATGGGCCATGAGAATTTCAGATTTTTAGTTGGGATTTGGGCCAAAGGCCTACTAACAAATTCCAACAATCCCCACAAAGTCTCATTGGCTCATCTCTTCATTTAGTTGAACTTCCACTTAGAGTTTTATGCTACACTAGATGACAACTTGAATAGTGAACTATGCATTGAACTACAAGTTTTCTGCGAGACTAGTTTCACACAAATTCTTAACCAATACTGGGCTGCCGCAAGGCTTCACCGCAGGTGGAGCGTATACGTCATACTCCAGGGCATTTCATGAATTTATTAGAGAACACCCAGTTCTCACAAACAGTGACATTAACAGTCAAATTCATATAGGTGTGTTCCTCAGGAGATGCTCTACAGGACAACATCTCTGCTTACTCAAATAAGCCACTCGGAACACATTAAGATAACTATCAACCTGCCATGCAGATCAGTAGAGTATTGCATCTTCACGGAGTGGGATAATTAATATAGGGATACTCTCCTCCCAGCTGACCAATAGCTTGTCTCCCATTTCTACTTCACGGGATCTCCGATCACATAGAGTGGGTTACCACTGTGGACAACTCATACGGTGGGTCTCAAACCCATCTCCATCGATGCATTATCTGTTTTGGATGTTTTATATGCATTAATATGCTATTTTATATTATTTTTGGGACTAACCTATTAACCTAGAGCCCAGTGCCAGTTTCTGTTTTTTCCTTGTTTTTGAGTTTTACAGAAAAGGAATATCAAACGGAGTCCAAACAGAATAAAACTTTCGCGATGATTTTTCTTGGACCAGAAGACATCCACGGAGCTTGGAGAGGGGGCTAGAAGGTTCCCGAGGAGGCCACAAGCCTGCTAGGCGCGCCCAAGGGGGGCGCCCCCTGAGGGCTTGTGGGCCCCTCGGAGGTCTCCTAACCCTAATTCTTGCTCTATAAATTCCCAAATATTCCCAAACCACTAGAGGCATCCACCAAAATACTTTTCTACCGCCGTAACCTTCTGTTCCCGTGAGATCCCATCTTGGGGCCTTTTCCGGCGATCTGCCGGAGGGGGATTCGATCACGGAGGGCTTATACATCAACCCTATTGCCCTTCCGATGATGTGTGAGTAGTTTACCATAGACCTACGGGTCCATAGCTAGTAGCTAGATGGCTTCTTCTCTCTCTTTGATCTTCAATACAATGTTCTCCTCGATGTTCTTGGAGATCTATTTGATGTAATACTTTTTTGCGGTGTGTTTGTTGAAATCCGATGAATTTTGGATTTATGATCATATTATCTATGAATATTATTTGAGTCTTCTTTGAACTCTTTTATGCATGATTAAGATATCTTTGTGTTTCTCTTCGAACTATCGATTTGGTTTGGCCAACTAGATTCGTTTTTCTTGCAATGGGAGAGGTGCTTAGTTTTGGGTTCAATCTTGCGGTGTTCTCACCCAGTGACATAGTAGGGGTAGCGAGGCATGTATTGTATTGTTTCCATCAAGGATAAAAAGATAGGGTTTTCATCATATTGCTTGAGTTTATACCTCTACATCATGTCATCTTGCTTAAGGCGTTACTCCGTTCTTATGAAGTTAATACTCTAGATGCATGCTGGATGGCGATCGATGTGTGGAGTAATAGTAGTAGATGCAGGCAGGAGTCGGTCTACTTGTCACGGATGTGATGCCTATATTCATGATCATTGCCTTAAATATCGTCATAACTTTGCGCTTTTCTATCAATTGCTCAACAGTAATTTGTTTACCAACCGTATGCTTTCTTCAAGAGAGAAGCCTCTAGTGAAACCTATGGCCCCGGGTCTATTTTCCATCATATATTTTTAGATCTATAAAACCAAAAACCCAAAAATATCTTGCTGCAATTTATTTACTTTTACTTTGTTTTATGTTTTAGTAATTAATCTTTTATATCTATCTCAATCAGATCTCATCCTTGCAAGTGATCATGAAGGGATTGACAACCCCTTTATCGCGTTGGGTGCAAGTGTTTGATTGTTTCTGTAGGTGCATAGATTGGAGACTTGCTTGTATCTCCTACTGGATTGATACCTTGGTAGCAAACTGAGGGAAATACTTATCTCTACTTTGCTGCATCACCCTTTCCTCTTCAAGGGAAAAACCAACGCAAGCTTAAGAAGTAGCAGGAAGAATTTATGGCGCCGTTGCCAGGGAGGTTCTACATCAAGCCTACCAAGTACCCATCATAAACTCTCATCCCTTGCATTACATTATTTGCCATTTGCCTCTCGTTTTCTTCTCCCCCACTTCTAAAACATTTTCATAAAATCACAAAAATATTTGCCTTTTTATTCGCCCTTCTTTTCACTAGTAGAAAACATGGCTTTGGTCCAGGCGAGATAAGAGCATCAATCCCAGTTCTGTTACGAACCGGGACCAATGGGTGCATCAGTCCCGGTTCGTGAGGCCAGGGCGCCGGCCGGGCCACGGTAGGCACCAGTCCCAGTTCGTCTGACCCATTTGGTCCCGGTGCCAGACACGAACCGAGACTAAAGGGCCTCGCTCCTGGCGCAACCCCTTTAGTCCCAGTTGGTGGCTGGAACCGGGACGAAAGGTTGGCCTTTAGTCCCGATTTGAGACACAAACCGGGACTAAAGGTTTGCCTATATATATCCACGCCCCCCCCCATCTCCTCTGTTTTTTGCCATGGAAGGGTGGGGTGTTTGTGCTACTCTGTTCTCACCTCCTGTGCACATGAGGTGTTTGATGAAATGCCCGAGCCACACTTAAGCTTTCTCCTCTCCAAGCTCGACCTCCAAGCTACATTTTCCCCAAGATTTGTCTAGGTTTGGCGGTGCACCAACTACACAAGTGTTCTAAAAGGTTAGCAACTTCATCGTTTCATTTCTCACTGCTAGTTTGGCTCATTTCAAATGCTCTAGAAGTAGAGTGGTTTGTGGGTTTTAGTGGAGGAGTGTATGTGGGAGTTCTTTTGATTTAGATGCACAATTTGAGCTGAAATTAACTTCTTAGAGTCTGCACATGTGTAGGGTGCCATCCCCGTCCCCGTCCTCACCGCCGTCGATCGCCCGCGCCGATCTCGTCGCCGGCACCACCGTGGTGAGCCTCTTGTTCTTGTCTTCTTTTTAAAATAAAAAAATTCTTACTTGTATGATTTAGATAGATACTTGTATAATTTTCTTACTTTTATTATTGTTTGTTATTATACAGTGCCATGGTTTTGGTATCTGCCCCCGTCGGCCCTCGTCCTGTCTATGATTCGGATGTGGTATATTATCTTTTATTACTATTTGTTTCATTTAGTGTTTATGACAATTATGCCGACCAACGTGACATAGATGTTTTTATCTAGGAGGTATGTGAACTAGAAATTCCAACTGACCCTCTTGTCGAGAGGTTAAATTTAGTTGAAAAAGAAAATAATTACTAGAAGAAAAAATTGAAAAGAATTGAGGAGGAGAAGATGGAATTGGAGTTGCATGTTGCCGATGTCGTCGATGATCACAAGATCCAGATGGATGCAATGCAATTGAAGATTAGAAAGATAAAAAAATATGCCATTGATAATGAGGCTTGGTATCATTATGCTGTTGGATCAATTGTTACCTTAGTTGCGATTATGATCTCATTTGTTGTTGCATTTAAATGTTTTACATAGTGGTATGTTAGTTTCAATGTATGTTTTAATTAGATGCTCTAGCTAGAGAGCTATATGTTGTTCTATGAGAACTATGTATGAACTTTATGTATTTATTTTTTCAGTAATAACATTTGATCACTACAGTGCTTTGGTTTTAATGTGATGATGAACTTGTATTAATTTGGTCACTTCTCTATTCATGATGTTCTGTAATGGTTTTTAATACACTTAATTATATAATGCACGCAGATGAACCGAAAATGGATGTACGGTGACCGACGCACCTCCGAGTACATTGATGGCATGCATAATTTTCTCGAAGTGGCTGAGGCAAACAAGCAGAATGGTTTTATGTATTGTCCATGTACTGTCTGTGGGAATACGAAGGATTACTCTGACTCGAAAACCCTTCACTTGCACCTGCTTGAGAAGGGTTTCATGCCACACTATAATGTTTGGACCAAGCATGGAGAAATAGGGGTTATGATGGAAGACAACAAATAAGAAGAGGATGATGACAACTATCCCCCTGAATACGGTGATATTGCAACGAGGGAAGCTGAAGATCAAGAGGAACCAGACGATGTGCCCGATGATGATCTTCGCCGGGGCATTGTTGATGCACAGAGAGAATGCCAAAGTGAAAGGGAGAAGTTGAAGTTCGATCTCATGTTAGAGGATCACAAAAAAGGGTTGTACCCAAATTGCGAAGATGACAACACAAAGCTCAGTACCTTATTGGAATTGCTGCAATGGAAGGCTGACAATGGTGTATCTGACAACGAAATTGGGAAGCTACTGAAAATAATGAAGAAGAAGCTTCCAAAGGATAACGAATTGCCCGACAGTACGTACGAAGCAAAGAAGGTTCTCTGCCCTCTAGGATTGGAGGTGCGGAAGATACATGCATGCCCTAATGACTGCATTCTCTACCGCGGTGAGTACGTGGATTTGAACGCATGCTCGATATGCGATGCATTGCGATATAAGATCAGACGAGATGACCCTGGTGATGTTGAGGGTGAGCGCCCTAGGAAGAGAGTTCCTGCCAAGGTGATGTGGTATGCTCCTATAATACCACGGCTGAAACATCTGTTCAGAAACAAAGAGCATGCCAAGTTGATGCGATGGCACAAAGAAGACTGTAAGAAAGACGGGAAGTTGAGAGCACCCGCTGACGGGTCGCAGTGGAGAAAAATCGAGAGAAGGTGGGGGGACTTTGCAGGTGACACAAGGAATGTATGGTTTGGTTTAAGTGCAGATGGCATTAATCATTTTGGGGAGCAGAGAAGCAATCATAGCACTTGGCCCGTGACTCTATGTATCTATAACCTTCCTCCTTGGTTGTGCATGAAGCGGAAGTTCATTATGATGCCAGTGCTCATCCAAGGCCCTAAGCAACCCGGCAACGACATTGATGTGTACCTAATGCCATTAGTTGAAGAGACATAGTGGGAGTGGAGGGCAAGATAGACATGTCTGAAGATTATGAAAAGTTTCATGAAATTCCTCCCTTCAAAGTGAAGGCTGACGCAAGCACCCTGTTAAACGATGAAGATTATCCATGGTTACGGCGCAATAAGCAAGGGACACACGCGAAGAAAAAGTGAAGACTTTCTCTCCACAACTATTCTGATGATGGCTTTGATCTAGAATATCACTGCAGTTACATGTCAAGAAATGAAATGCCTTTTGTAACAGATGAGTTTTCGTCCGAAACCATGATACTTCGAAAGAGATTGTCCATTTTGTACATGAAGTGCTTCCAGTTTTTGCTGTAACCCTCTCAACTTTTTAGCACATGCTATGTGGGTGAAATGATGATACCATGCCAACTTTCAACCTTTTCAGAGTTCATTTGTACTGCTTTTCAATTTCAGGGTCATTTAGCTAAAAAAATATCAGTAAATGCACGGAAAATAGCAAATGAAGTCAGAAGGGTCGAAAATTGATGATGTGTCTTTGAATGGTGCATGTTGAACGCATAAAAAGTTTGGAGTTGAAATAAGTTAAAAAAATGAAATGCCTTTGTAACAGATGAGTTTTCGTCTGAAACCCTGATACTTCGAAAGAGATTGTCCATTTTGTACATGAAGTGCATCCAGTTTTTGCCGTAACCTTCTCAACTTTTTAGCACATGCTAAGTGGGTGAAATGGTTATACCAATGCCAACTTTCAACCTTTTTAGAGTTCATTTGTACTGCTTTTCAATTTTAGGGTCATTTAGCTCAAAAAAATCAGTAAATGCATGAAAAATAGCAAATGAAGTCAGAAATGGTTGAAAATTGATGATGTGGCTTTGAATGGTGCATGTTGAAGGCACAAAAAATGTGGAGTTGAAATAAGTTAAAAAAATGAAATGCCTTTGTAACATATGAGTTTTCGTCCGAAACCCTGATACTTCGAAAGAGATTGTCCATTTTGTACACGAAGTGCATCTAGTTTTTGCCGTAACCCTCTCAACTTTTTAGCACATGCTATGTGGGTGAAATGATGATACCATGCCAACTTCCAACCTTTTCAGAGTTCATTTTACCGCTTTTCAATTTCAGGGTCATTTAGCTCAAAGAATGAACTAATAGCAAAAAGAATGAATTAAAAAGCTTTTATAAAACTCTAATAGCAAAAAGAATGAACTAAAAAGCTTTATAAAACTCTAATAGTAAAAAGAATGACACATAAAAGAATCAATAAATATAATATTTTTTCAATAGCAAAAAGAATCAACTAAAAAGAATCAAAATATATTAACTAAAATTATCAAAGTATTTATTTGTTAAAAACTTTAATAGTAAAAAGAATTTTCATAAAGTATTTGTTACAAACTTAATAGAAAACTAAAAAGCTTTTATAAAACTCTAATAGCAAAAGGAATCAACTAAAAAGAATCAACTAAAAAGAATCAAAATAATATTAACTAAAATTATCAAAGTATTTATGTTAAAAACTTTAATAGTAAAAAGAATTTCATAAAGTATTTTTTGTTACAAACTTTAATAGAAACTAAAAAGCTTTTATAAAACTCTAATAGCAAAAGGAATCAACTAAAAAGAATCAACTAAAAAGAATCAAAATAATATTAACTAAAATTATCAAAGTATTTATTTGTTAAAAACTTTAATAGTAAAAAGAATTTTCATAAAGTATTTTTTGTTACAAACTTTAATAGAAAACTAAAAAGCTTTTATAAAACTCTAATAGCAAAAGGAATCAATTAAAAAGAATCAATAAAAAATAAAACTTATGCAACTAAAATTATATAAAATTTATGCAACTAAAATTATATAAATAAAAATAACATATGCAAAAAATTACATTAAAAATTTAAAAACATAGCATATGCAAAAAAAAGGCCCACCTACTAGCCACCACGGCCTGCATACGACTAGAAACGCTAGAAATGGGCCAGGATGCAGGCCCGCAGTGAAAGCAGGCCCAACAGGGCATCAGATAGGCATTTACTGCCTGCAGTAGAGAGGAGCTCGAGAGGGAAGCGGCAACACCGCTTATAAACCACTCCGAGCCCCTCTCAACTAGCGAGGAGGGACTAAACTTATGGATGCGGCAGCACAACCCTTTAGTCCTGGTTGGTGGCTCCAACCGGGACTGAAGGCCCCCCTTTAGTCCCGGTCCGAGCCACCAACCGAGACTAAAGCTCCTTTTCAGCAGCTGAAAGGGCGGGAAGCAAAGGGCTTTAGTCCCGGTTGGTGGCTCGGACCGGGACTAAAGGGGGGCCTTTAGTCCCGGTTGGAGCCACCAACCGGGACTAAAGGGCTGGGTATATAAGCCAACACTTAGGAAATTTGCAGAGTTCATCTGCTGTTTCCCCCGACGACGCCGAGCACCACGACGCCGCCAGGCTGCCCCGACGCCGTCCACCGCTCCCCTCGCCGCGCCCTGCCCCGACGCCATCGCCGCGCCCCTACCCTGCCGTCGTCGTCACCGTCGCCGCCCCCGAGCCCGCGCCCCTGCCCTGCCCTCGAGCCCGCGCCCCTGCCCCACCCCCGCAGTCGCCGTCGCCGCCCCCAAGCCTGCGCGTTCTCCCTCCTCCCCGAGCCTCGCCGCCCTCGCTGTGAGCCGCCGCCGCCCCGGCCCGTTGTCCATTTTTTTATTAATTATGTTTATGTATTTTTTTTGTTCATATATAATGTTGTATATATGTATGTATGGATGGATGGATGAAAATATTGATATGATGAATTTTTTTTGTTCATAGACTTTTTTATGTTCATCGAATTAATATATTTTTTTATTAATTTTTTTGTTCATATATAATGTAGATGTATATATATGTGTATGTATGGATGGATGGATGTATGTATATAGAAAATATTGATATGATGAAATTTTTTTTGTTCATAGAATTTTTTATGTTCATATAGAATTAATATCAAGTGGCACTTTTGTTCGTTGAAAATTAATTGTAACTCCGATGAAAACAATTTATATATGAACATCGATCAGAAAAATATGACGAATCCGAATATGACATTCGTTCGTCTGTCACAAGCAGCTAGCAAAGCGAACCTGGAACCGTCCCCCTCCGGTTCATCTGTCCGAAAATGCAGACTTCGGGAAAACATTCCCGGATGTTATCCCCCTTCACCTATATCATGTAGTGCCACGTTAGAACAACCCTAACTCTCTCAGAAATTCAACATATCCCCGATAACTTCGACATGAGGGGGGGGGTCCGCAAGTATCGTCGACGACCATGAGAGAGGCGGTCCGCAAAGTATCCTCTCTCGAAAGATAGGACGACTCATCAGACATGAGGGGGGAGGAGTCCTCAACGATCATCTGAAACTGACTGTCACAAGCAGCTAGCATAGCGAACCTGGAACCGTCCCCCTCCGATTCATCTGTCCGAAAATGCAGACTTCAGGAAAACATTCCCGGATGTTATCCCCCTTCACCTATTGTAACCCATGATGTTTGCCACTAATCCATTGCTCATATGCATATGATTCCTTGTTGTGATTAAGTCCATGTTTGCCACTAATCCATCTCTCATGTTTGTATATTGCCATGTTGTAATATTTGCAGAAACTATGGACAGAGACTTACAAAAAGAAGAGTTGTTGGGGGATATAATCTACGACGGACGTGATATCACCTTGTCGTTTCTCAATGACACTGATGGTCGGGAAAGAGAGGATGACGGCTCCGGTGATCCAATGGAGGAGGAAGGAGATCATGACGGCTCCGGTGACCGAATGGAGGAGGAAGGAGATCATGACGGCTCCGGTGACCGAACGGAGGAGGGAGACTTAACTGTTGCAAAGTTCGGCGAGGTATATATACATACACTCCCTCCGTTCCTTTATATAAGGTGTATTTGTTTTTTCAAAAGTCAAACAAGTGCAAGTTTGACCGAGTTTTTAGAAAAATATATCAACATTCGCAATATGAAATTTATATCATGTGATCCGTCATGAAAAGTAGTTTCATATTTTATCTATTAAGTACTGCAGATGTTTTTATTTTATTCTATAATCTTGGTCAAACTTTCAAATGGTTGACTTGCACGGAAACCAATACACCTTATATTCTGGAACGAAGGGAGTATTAATTAAGCCTCTGCTGAATTGATGCATTAATTGTTTTGTATGTACATATATTAACGCTTCTTTCTTCTTTTAATTAGCCCTTCGGATCGAGCCAAACTTCCGTAAGTAGATGAGGCCCGAAGAAAAGGTTGCGCCAGGATGAAAGGTTCACGATCGAAAAAGTTGCTCGAGATGGCAAACCGATTGCTCCCAAGCGGAGCAGGGACACATTTAAACATCAGTGCAGAGTTATTGTTAGGGACACCGTCCTGATCAGCATCCAAGAATGGAATAAGAAGAAGGACCCTGAAATTTCTTATGTTCAGGATAGGCACAAAGATGATCTTTGGACCTTGCTGATGAAAATTTTTAGCCTACCGCCAGAGGCGGATCCGAATAAGGTCAAGGCGTTTGCTCTTAAGAAGATGGCAGAACTATTCAAGAACTGGAAGAAAGATTTGAACAAAAAGTTTGTCTAGAAAAACGACTCCAGAATTCACCGGTCCATATGAGAAGATAAAAGATCACTGGCACGCATTTGTGGGCTACAAGATATCGGAGAAGGGCAAGCAAAGGTCAGAGACAAATAAGAAAAATGCTACAAAGAAGAAGTATCACCATGTTACGAGGTCAGGTGGCTACAGCAAAGCTCGGCCTACGTGGGACAAAGCTGAGCAAGACCTGCTTGCTAAAGGGGTCCAACCAGCGACATTGCACTGGCCAGATCGGTCAAGGACTTGGTTCTTCGGGGTTGGGGGAACTTTGAACCCAGAAACAGGGAAGTGTGTTTGGACGAAAGCTCAACTTGCAATACCCATCAAGAAGCTTGAGGAAGCAATCAAGGCAGCGCGGGAAGGGAGGTTCCATCCCGACAGAGAGAAGGACGAGCTGACACAGGCCCTCGGGAATCCTGAACACCCTGGACGAACACGAGGCACATCAGGCTCCATTCCGTGGGTGCATGGGTTTCCCAATAGCGGTGGTTATAGAAGCCGAGAGAGAAAGAAGAAAGAGGAAGCAAGCGAAATGCAGAAGATCAATGCAAGATTAGCGAAACTAGAGGAACTTGAGAGCCAGCGAGCTACCGGCCAACCATCTCAGCGGCACGAAGATCCTTCGTTCGACACTGCCCCCGAAGCTACCCCACCATCTTAGTGGAGAAGCAGCGTGGCTTCCACGGAGCTCGTTCAGCCTGATATCACGGCTCCTCGCTACCCCGTGGATAGTATCACGGAGAATGAACATTGTGTGCTAATGGCGAAATGCCATAACCTGACCTTGAAAGTGGCGGTCGGCTCTGTCTTACCTCCTCGAGATGAGGGAACTTTCCATTGCCGTCTGATTCCACATGGCTTTGCTATTGTCGGGGTGGATGAAATAATTGACAGATTTGAGGAGCTGGAGCTTGAGTACCCTACAGGTGAAGGGGAGATTCATCTGGAAAATGCCTTAAGGAGTACCTGCCTATGGAGAAAGGAGAACATCACCACACAAAAATATTTCAATCATGCACAACCCCGGAATCAGCCAAGCAATTGTTTCATACTTTAGTATTCTCAAACTTTTTCAACTTTCACGCAATACATGAGCGTGAGCCATGGATATAGCACTATAGATGGAATAGAATATGGTGGTTGTGGAGAAGATAAAAAGAAGGAGATAGTCTCACATCAACTAGCCGTATCAACGGGCTATGGAGATGCCCATCAGCTTCCAAACTGGACGCCGCCTCAGCAGACTCAGCCGGATCCTCAGCAGACTCCTCATAGTCCAGCTCAGCCGTCTCAGCTGCCCGAGTCGTCTCCGGCGCGTGAGCTATCTCCGCCGCCTCAGCGGACTCCGGCGGAGGAGGCCCCTCAGTAGAGTCCTCTTCCGCCTCAGCTGTCTCCGGTGCGTCAGCAGACTCCGCCTTGTCCTCCGCCTCCTCTGGCGCGTCAGCAGACTCTGCCTCCTCCTCCGCCTCCTCTGGCGCGTCAGTGGACTCTACCTCCTCCGGCACGTCAGCGGACTCCGCCGCCTCAGCAACGGCGGAAGAGAGCCGCCGCTGCTCTGGCGGCTAGCAGTACAACAGGCGGGAAGAAATTCAAAGCTGCTCCAAGCCTTAGGGCCCCTCCAAAGTTACCATATGAGAGGACTGACGAGGAAAGCAAGGACATCAGAGCTGCCGAAGTGCAGGCCCATTTTGAACGGAAACGTCCACCTCCGAAGGAAATAGTAGATCCGATGAAAGTGAAGCGCACTCTGGATGACCTTAAGCGACCACCACCACCTCCGTCGCAATCCAACTATGACCGCTGTATTGAAAAGACATATGGTGAAGCGCGGTGGTCAGGAAGTACTACCAGTGCTGCAAGACGAAGTGGGAAAAATTCCCCAGCTCGGTGAACAGGAGAAGCAATCATGCCCCCTGCTCAAGGTGTCTAGCGATATCGCTAATCATCCGGGGCTAGCGCCCGGTACCACTCTTGGTGATTACGTGGGCGATGATGTACAGTTTGAAATGGCTGAGGTAGTAGCTCCCTTTAGATACGAGCGCGGGAAGCCTCTCATCAAACCTGATCAGCTCCCGCATCTAACAACGATGATGCGAAGATTGCATGACTGGTACTTGGAAACTTGCTGCAAGGATGGGACCGACAGTATATTGCTGGGAATTAAAGATGAGCATGACTTCATTGGAGTTGAGGTGATGCCTATTGAATTTGTGGAATTATTTCAGTTATTCAGTCAAGACGCCCTCGACAAACAACTCATGAGTTGCTACTGTCTATAAGTATTATTTCTGTAATTAAGTCTCTAGCTCAGCTCGTTCATTGCATGTATATATAATTATATATCCTCACTATATTATGCAAATTGAAGATCATCGAATGCAAAACAGGACAAATCTATGACATTGGGTTCATTAGCCCAAATACCGTAAATGAATGGACGGTACAAAACCGAGTTGAAGATACTGAGGATAACTTGCTAAAAGCGTTCCTTCGACATCAAAACAAAAGGGAAATACTCTTTCCTTACAACTTCAAGTGAGTGTTACCGTCTTGTGCATATTTGGTTTCGCTTACTCGAGGTTAAGTACTGTAATTGATGAGTTATGCGTGCGCAGGTTCAACTTTATTCTGCTATCCATTAAGCTTGACGGGGGAGTAGTAACTGTCTTAGACTCGAGACGTAAAGATCCTAAGGATTATGCGGACATGACTGAAATGCTCCAGAAGTAAGTTCAATCATTATCGCACCATATCGGCAACTTTCGTTCATTTCCTGATATCAAGTAATCATTTTCTTTGCCGGGCGGGGTTTGGAAAAAGTTCACCAGAATGATTCTGGGTCTGCACAAGAAGCTGCGATTTACACAACCCAAAGTAAGTAGTACTAGCTAGTTCCGTGCATCTCTCATTGATTCTAGTTTCATCAATACCATTATCATGCTTGATTATCAGTTTGATTGAACTCTATTCTTGTAAAGTGCTTTTGGCAGGAAGGCGGGAATAATTTCTGTGGATACTACATTTGCGAGTTCATGCGCCACTCGACCTCTGAGCGGGGCCACTCTGACAAACAATTTGAAGTACGTAAACAATATTCATAATTTTATTTTATTACCATCAATTGTGTTGAGTTTCATTCATATATATGTATTGACCCCCTTCTTTAAATTAGATGTGGGAGATGCGGGAAGAACTCCTACCACATGATCGCATACGAGCAATTCAAGAGGAATTGGCGGGATTCTTTCTTGACCACGTTATACATGAAAAGGGAGAATACTATATGGAAATACAATGGGATTTTTGTCCTTGATGATGCCAGGGATTGTAAGAGATGTTAGATTGTATATATGTAGTAGCGTCGGATAGATATACGAAAACTTGTTGTTCGACCAAGCACGGAGAAAGAGAGGTCACTTCTTTCTATATATGTTCATGACGATCTCTTGTGTAATGGTTCCTTCATTGCTATATGTAGTAGCTAGCGTCGAGTTGAATGGAAAACATTAAATAAAAATGAAATCCTAAATGTAAAAGAATTGAAGGGTAAACACAAAAATAAAAGGGGGAAACACAATATGAAAACCCCTAAACCCCTCCTTTCAATATAAAAAACCCCAACGCCTGCAGCTGCTGACGCGTGGCTGCCTTTTAGTCCTGGTTGGTGTTACCAACCGGGACTAAAGGTCCTCCTGCCTGGGCGCCCCACAGCGGCCACGTGGAGCACCTTTAGTCCCGGTTCGTAAGCAAACTGGGACTAAAAGTTATGGGCATTAGTCCCGATCGTTTTGTCCTGGTTCAAGAACCGGGACTAAAGGCCCTCTAGAACCAGGACTGATGCCCTGTTTTCTACTAGTGTTTGTTCGTCTTTTCGTTTGCTTTTTGTTTGCTCGTGTGCTAGATTGCTTGCTTTTTCATGATGACTCAAGAGAATACCAAGTTGTGTGACTTTTCCAACACTAATAATAATGATTTTATCAGTACTCCGATTGCTCCCGTCACTAGTGCGGAATCTTATGAAATTAATGCCGCTTTGTTGACTCTTGTTATGAAAGAACAATTTTCCGGCCTTCCTAGTGAAGATGCCACATCCCATCTAAATACTTTCGTTGAGTTTTGTGATATGCAAAAAAAAAGATGTGGATAATGATATTGTCAAAATGAAGCTATTTCCGTTCTCACTACGAGATCGTGATAAAATTTGGTTTTCATCTTTGCCTAAAAATAGTATTGATTAATGGAATAACTGTAAAGATGCTTTTATTTCCAAGTATTTTCCTCACACTAAGATCATCTCCCTTAGGAACGATATAATAAATTTCAAGCAACTTTATCATGAACATGTTGCACAGTCTTGGGAGAGGATGAAATTGATGATAAGAAATTGCCCTACTCATGGTTTAAGTTTATGGATGATCATACAAATTTTTTATGCCGGATTGAATTTTGCATCTAGAAATCTTCTAGATTCCGCCAGGGGAGGTACTTTTATGGAAATCACATTAGGAGAAGCTACTAAACTCCTAGATAATATTATGGCAAATTACTCTCAATGGCATACCAAAAGATCTTCCACTAGTAAAAAAGTGCATGCAATTGAAGAAATTAATATTTTGAGTGGAAAGATGGATGAACTAATGAAATTGTTCGCTAGTAAGAGTGCTCCTATTGATCCTAATGATATGCCTTTGTCTTCCTTGATTGAGAATAAGAATGAATCTATGGATGTGAATTTTGTTGGTAGGAACAATTTTGGTAACAACGCGTATAGAGCTAATTTCAACCCTAGGCCGTTTCCTAGTAATTCCTCTAATAATTATGGTAATTCCTACAACAATTCTTATGGAAATTATAATAAAATACCCTCTGATCTTGAGAATAATATTAAAGATTTCATAAATTCTCAAAAGAATTTCAATGCTATGGTAGAAGAAAAATTGCTTAAGATTGATGATTTGGCTAGGAACATTTATAGAATTTCTCTTGAGATTGATTCTTTGAAGATTAGATCTATGCCACCCAAGCATGATATTAATGGATATCTAAAAGCTATTAATATTTCTATGGATGAATGTAAAGAAAGAACTGCTAGGATGCGTGCTAAGCGAGATTGGTTTGTAAAAGTGTGTTCTTCTATCTCTTGTGATAATAATGATGAATATCTTACAGTGATTGGTGTGACTCGTATTGAATCTTTGTTTGCTAATATAAATCTTGATGAAGATGGGACTGGAGATGAGTCAAGTTTAGCTAGAAGGTGTCCCAATAATTTGGAGTTTAAAGATCTTAATGAAAAAATTGATAAAAGTGGGATGGAGAGGTTAAAAATTTTAAGTAGCGATGAACCCACTCTTTTGGATTTCAAGGACTTTAATTATGATAATTGTTCTTTGATAGATTGTATTTCTTTGTTGCAATCCATGTTGAATTCACCTCATGCGTATAATCAAAATAAAGCTTTTACTAAACATATCGTTGATGCTATGATGAAATCCGTTGAAGAAAAACTTGAGTTGGAAGTTTCTATCCCTAAAAAGTTTTATGATGAGTGGGAACCTACTATTAAGATTAAAATCAAGTATTATGACTGACATGCTTTGTGTGATTTGGGTGCTAGCGTTTCCACAATTCCAAAAACTTTATGTGATGTGTTAGGTTTCCGTGAATTTGAAGATTGTTCTTTGAATTTGCATCTAGCGGATTCCACTATTAAGAAACCTATGGGAAGAATTAATGATGTTCTTATTTTTGCAAATAGGAATTATGTGCCCATAGATTCTATTGTGCTTGATATAGATTGCAATCCTACATGTCCTATTATTCTTGGTAGACCTTTCCTTAGAACGATTGGTGCAATTATTGATATGAAAGAAGGAAACATTAGATTTCAATTTCCGTTAAGGAAGGGCATGGAACACTTTCCAAGAAAGAAAATTAAGTTTCCATATGAATCTATTATGAGGGCTACTTATAGATTGCATACCAAAGATGGCAATACCTAGATCTTTTGTGTTTTGCCTAACTAGGGGCGTTAAACAATAGCGCTTGTTGGGAGGCAACCCAATATTTTTATTTTTTGTTCCTGTTTTTCAATAAAATGCACATTATTACCTCTGTATTAATTGTGTTTTGGTGTTTTAATTAGTGTTTGAGCCAAGTAAGACCTTTGGGATGGCTTACGGTGATAGTTGATTTGATCTTGCTAAAAAATAGAAACTTTTGCGCCCAGTAAAACAATTTTAGAAAATCACAGAAACGTGATTTTGATCTGAATGTTTTACATAGATTTATATACAAATTACCCAGGCTGTCCTAATTTTTAAGTATTTTTGGAGTTACAGAAGTATACGAAATTCCAGATTGCTACAGACTGTTCTGTTTTTGCCATATTCTGTTTTCTATGTGTTGTTTGCTTATTTTGATGAATCTATGGGTAGTATCAGGGGGTATGAACCATGGAGAAGTTGGAATACAGTAGATATAACACCAATATAAATTTACAATGAGTTCACAACAGTACCAAAAGTGGTGATTTATTTTATTATACTAACGGAGCTTATGAGTTTTTCGTTGAGTTTTGTGTTGTGAAGTTTTCAAGTTTTGGGTAAAGATTTGATGGACAATGGAATAATGAGTGGCAAGAGCCTAAGCTTGGGGATGCCCAAGGCACCCCAAGGTAATATTCAAGGACAACCAAGCATCTAAGCTTGGGGATGCCCCGGATGGCATCCCCTCTTTTGTCTTCAATCCATCGGTAAATTTACTTGAGGCTATATTTTTATTCACCACATGATAGGTGTTTTTCTTGGAGCGTCTTGTATGATATGAGTCTTTTCTTTATTTGATTTTTAGTTTGCCACAATCATCCTTGCTGTACACACCTTTTGAGAGGGACAAACATTAATCGTGAATTTATTAGAATGCTCTATGTGCTTCACTTATATCTTTTGAGCTAGGCAGTTTGCTCTAGTACTTCACTTATATCTTTTTAGAGCACGGCGGTGGCATTATTTTATAGAAATTGTTGAACTCTCATGCTTCACTTATATTATTTTGAGAGTCTAAAACAGCATGGTGATTTGCTTAGGTTATGAATTTAGTCCTAATATGATGGGCATCCAAGAGGGATATAATAAAAACATTCATATAAAGAGCATTGAATAGATGAGAAGTTTGATTCATTGCACTTGTTTTGAGATATAAAGATTGTGATATTAGAGTCATGCTAATGAGTAATTGTGGATTGGTAGAAATACTTGTGTTAAAGTTTGTGATTCCCGTAGCATACACGTATGTTGAACCGTTATGTGATGAAGTTGGAGCATGATTTATTTTTTGATTGTCTTCCTTATGAGTGGCAGTCGGGGACGAGCGATGGTCTTTTCCTACCAATCTATCACCCTAGGAGCATGCGTGTAGTACTTTGTTTCGATGGCTAATAAATTTTTGCAATAAGTATGTGAGTTCTTTATGACTAATGTTGAGCCATGGATTATACGCACTCTCACCCTTCCACCATTGCTAGCCTCTCTAGTACCGCGCAACTTTTGCCTGTGCATTAAACCCACCTTATATCCTTCCTCAAAACAGCCGCCATACCTACCTATTATGGAATTTCCATAGCCATTCCGAGATATATTGCCATGCAACTTCCACCGTTCCGTTTATTATGACACTCACCATCATTGTCATATTGCTTTGCATGATCATGTAGTTGGCATAGTATTTGTGGCAAAGCCACCATTCATATTATTTATATACATGTCACTCTTGATCATAGCACATCCCGGTACACCACCGGAGGCATTCATATAGAGTCATATCTTGTTCTAGAATCGAGTTGTAATTCTTGAGTTGTAAGTAAATAAAAATGTTATGATCATCATTATTAGAGCATTGTCCCATGTGAGGAAAGGATGATGGAGGCTATGATTCCCCCACAAGTCGGGATGAGGCTCCGAACGAAAAATAAAAAAAGAGAAAGAAAAAAAGAAGAAAAAAAAGAGAGAAAATAGAGAAGGGACAATGTTACTATCCTTTTTCCACACTTGTGCTTCAAAGTAGCACCATGATCTTCATGATAGAGAGTCTCCTATTTTGTCACTTTCATATACTAGTGAGAATTTTTCATTATAGAACTTGGCTTGTATATTCCAATGATGGGCTTCCTCCAATTGCCCTAGGTCTTCATGAGCAAGCAAGTTGGATGCACACCCACTTAGTTTCTTTTTGAGCTTTCATACACTTATAGCTCTAGTGCATCCGTTGCATGGCAATCCCTACTCACTTGCATCGATATCAATTGATGTGCATCTCCATAGACTATTAATTTGCCTAGTTGATGTGAGACTATCTCATCCTTTTTGTCTTCTCCACAACCACCATATTCTATTCCACCTATAGTGCTATATCCATGGCTCACGCTCATGTATTGCGTGAAAGTTGAAAAAGTTTGAGAACATCAAAAGTATGAAATAATTGCTTGGCCCTTCATCGGGGTTGTGCATGATAAAATACTTTGTGTGATGAAGATGGAGCATAGCCAGACTATATGATTTTGTAGGGATAACTTTCTTTGCCCATGTTATTTTGAGAAGACATGATTGCTTTATTAGTATGCTTGAAGTATTATTGATTTTATGTCAATATTACACTTTTGTTTTGAATCTTATGGATCTGAATATTCATGCCACAATAAAGAAGATTGCATTAAGAAATATGTTAGGTAGCATTCCACATCAAAAATTCTATTTTTATCATTTACCTACTCGAGGACGAGCAGGAATTAAGCTTGGGGATGCTTGATACGTCTCCAACATATCTATAATTTTTTATTATTCCATGCTATTATATTATCTGTTTTGGATGTTTTATGTTCATTAATATGCTATTTTATATTATCTTTGGAACTAACCTATTAACCTAGAGCCCAGTGCCAGTTTCTGTTTTTTCCTTGTTTTTGAGTTTTACAGAAAAGGAATATCAAACGGAGTCCAAACGGAATAAAACTTTCGCGATGATTCTTCTTGGACCAGAAGACATCCACGGAGCTTGAAGAGGGGGCCAGAAGGTTCCCGAGGAGGCCACAAGCCTGCTAGGCGCGCCCCAGGGGGGTTCACCCTGAGGGTTTGTGGGCCCCTCGGAGGTCTCCTAACCCTAATTCTTGCTCTATAAATTCCCAAATATTCCCAAACCACCAGAGGCATCCACCAAAATACTTTTCAATCGTCGTAACCTTCTGTTCCCGTGAGATCCCATCTTGGGGCCTTTTCCATCGATCTGCCGGAGGGGGATTCGATCATGGAGGGCTTCTACATCAACCCTATTGCCCTTCCGATGATGTGTGAGTAGTTTACCACAGACCTATGGGTCCATAGCTAGTAGCTAAATGGCTTCTTCTCTCTCTTTGATCTTCAATACAATGTTCTCCTTGATGTTCTTGGAGATCTATTTGATGTAATACTTTTTCGCGGTGTGTTTGTTGAGATCCGATGAATTGTGGATTTATAATCAGATTATCTATGAATATTATTTGAGTCTTCTCTGAACTCTTTTGTGCATGATTAAGGTCTCTTTGTATTTCTCTTCGAACTATTGATTTGGTTTGGCCAACTAGATTGGTTTTTCTCACAATGGGAGAGGTGCTTAGTTTTGGGTTCAATCTTGCGGTGTCCTCACCCAGTGACATAGTAGGGGTTGCGAGGCATGTATTGTATTGTTGCCATCAAGGATAAAAGGATGGGTTTTTCATCATATTGCTTGAGTTTATCCCTCTACATTGATAACCCACAAGTATAGGGGATCGCAACAATTTTTGAGGGTAGAGTATTCAACCCAAATTTATTGATTCGACACAATGGGAGCCAAAGAATATTCATGAGTATTAGCAGTTGAGTTGTCAATTCAACCACACCTGAAAGACTTAATATCTGCAGCAAAGTATTTAGTAGCAAAGTAGTATGGAAGTAACAGTAACGGTGGCAAAAGTAACAGTAGTAGTTTTGTAGCAATTGTAACAGCAGCAGCACGAAAGTAACTTAGCAAAGATCAATGTGTGAAAAGCTCGTAGGCATTGGATCGGCAATGATAATTGTGTTGGATAATATTCATCATGTAGAAGTTATAACCTAGGGTGACACAGAACTAGCTCCAATTCATCAATATAATGTAGGCATGTATTCCGAATATAGTCATACGTGCTTATGGAAAAGAACTTGCATGACATCTTTTGTCCTACCCTCCCGTGGCAGCGGGGTCCTAATGGAAACTAAGGGATATTAAGGCCTCCTTTTAATAGAGAACCGGAACAAAGCATTATCACTTAGTGAATACATGAACTCCTCAAACTACGGTAATCACTGGAAAGAATCCCAATTATTGTCACCTTGGGGTATGCGGATCATAACTCGTAATAGGTGTCTACAACTTGCAAGATAGGATCAAGAACACGCATATATTCTTGAAAACATAATAGGTTCAGAACTGAATTCATGGCACTCGGGCCCTAGTGACAAGCATTAAGCATAGCAAAGTCATAGCAACATCAATCTCAGAACATTGTGGATACTAGGGATCAAACCCTAACAAAACTAACTCGATTACATGATAAATCTCATCCAACCCATTACCGTCCAGCAAGCCTACGAAGGAATTACTCACTCCCGGTGTTGAGCATCATGAAATTGGTGATGGAGGAAGGTTGGTGATGATGATGGCGATGAATCCCCCTCTCCGGATCCCCGAACGGACTCCAGATCAGCGCCCCCCCAATGAAAAACAGGAGGCAGCGGCGGCTCCGTATCGTAAAACATGATGAATCTTTCTCTCTGATTTTTTTTCTCCCCGAATAGGGTTATATAGAGTTGGAGTTGAGGTTGGAGGAGGTCCAGGGGGGCCACAAGCCCTCTAGGCGCGCCCCCCAGGCTTGTGGCCTCTGGGTGGACCCCCTCTAGTTAATTCTTGTGCTAGTATTTTTTATTTATTCCACAAAAATTCTCCGTAAATTTTCAGGTAAATCCGAGAACTTTGATTTCTGCACAAAAACAACACCATAGCAATTCTGCTGAAAACAACGTCAACCCGGGTTAGTTCCATTGAAATCATGCAAATTAGAGTCCAAAACAAGGGCAAAAGAGTTTGGAAAAGTAGATACGATGGAGACGTATCAACTCCCCCAAGATTAACCCATTGCTTGTGCTCAAGCAATTCAGTTGACAAACTTAAAGTGACAAAGAAAAACTTTTACAAACTCTGTTTGATCTTGTTGTTGTAAATATGTCTAACTGATGTTCAGGTTTTCAGCAAAGATTATCAACTAACCATATTTAGAATAACATTTAGGTGTCACATTTACTCATATCATTGGCATAATCAACTAGCGAGCAATAATAATAAATCTCGGATGACAACACTTTTCCAAAACAATCATGATATAATATGACATAATGGTATCTCACTAGCCCTTTCTGAGACAGCAAAACATAAATGCGGAGTACCTCTGAAAACCAAGGACTGACTAGACATTGTAATTCATGGCAAAGGAGATCCAATCACAGTCATACTCAACATCAATTAATAACAAAGCATATAAATGACAGTGGTGCTCTCTAACCGGTGCTTTTTATAAGAGGATGATGACTCAAAAATAAAAGTAAATAGATAGGCCCTTCATAGAGGGAAGCAGGGATTTGCAGAGGTGCCAAAGCTCGAAGCTTTTAAAACAGAGATGAATATAATTTTGAGCGGTATGCTTTCATTGTCAACATAACAACTAAGAGATCTCATTATCTTCCATACTAGATACATTATAAGCGGTTCCCAAACAGAATGGTAAAGTTTTTACTCCCCCTCCACCAACAATCCCACTCCACAGCTAGCCGAATCCACGGGTGCCGTCCATACCAACAACAGTCCTGGGGGAGTTTTGTTTATTTATTGTATTTTGATTTTGATCTTTTGATCGTAGGACTGGGCATCCCGATTACCAGCCACTTTCTCGTGAATTACATGTGAATAAACACTCATCGTGAGAATAACCCACCTAGCATGGAAGATACAGACAGCCCCCAGTCGCTACATGAGCGATTCGGGCATACAAAACAGATTATTATTTGAAGGTTTAGAGTTTGGCACATGCAAATTTACTTGGAACGGCAGGTAAATACCGCATATAGGTAGGTATGGTGGACTCATATGGAACAACTTTGGGTTTAAGGAAGTGGATGCACAAGCAGTATTCCCGCTTAGTACAAGTGAAGGCTAGCAAAAGATTGAGGAGCGACCAACTAGAGAGCGACAACGGTCATAAACATGCATTGAGATTAATCAACATTGAATGCAAGCATGAGTAGGATATAAATCACCATGAACATAAATATCGTGGATGCTATGTTGTTTTGTTTCAACTACATGCATGAACATGTGCCAAGTCAAGCCACTTAAATCATTCAAAGGAGGATACCATCCTATCATACCACATCATAACCATTTTTAAATGCATGTTGGCACATAAGACAAACCATTATACACTCTTAGCTAATTAAGCATGGCATGAGTAACTATAATCTCTAATTGTCATTGCAAACATGTTTCATTCATAATAGGCCGGATCAGGAACGATGAGCTAATCATATTTACAAAAACAGAATAGGTCGAGTTCGTACCAGCTTTTCTCCATCTCAATCCTTTCATCATATATCGTCATTATTGCCTTTCACTTCCACGACCGAACGATGTGAATAATGATAAGAGTGCACGTGCATTGGACTAAGCTGGAATCTGCAAACGTTTATTCAAAGGAGAAGACAAGGTAATATGGGCTCTTTGTTAGATCAACAATAATGCATATGAGAGCCACTCAACATTTTCATCGTGGTCTTCTCCTTACGACCCAAAGAAAAGAAAAGAATTTCAAAGAAACACACGGAAATATTTTTGGAGTTTTTGTTTTTCTAGAAGAAAGCAAATTAACGAAAAGGAAACAAAAACGAGAAAAACTATTTACACGGGAAAGCTCCCAACAAGCAAAAGAAGAACGAGAAATCTTTTTGGGTTTTCTAAAAAATTTCAAATGCACAAGAAGAAAGTGTGAAAATAACCTAACATGGATGATACAATGAAAAAGTATGAACACCGACAACTGGAATGAATGTGTGAACATGAGTGTAATGTCGGTGAGAAATACGTACTCCCCCAAGCTTAGGCTTTTGGCCTAAGTTGGTCTAGGGCCACGGCTGGCCTGGCGGATATCCAAAGTCGTAGTTGGGGTTGTACTGAGTTGCGGCCACTACTGCTTGGAGGGCTGCCTCGTGGAGACGAGCGGTCTCCCTTACTCTCTCATGTTCGTCCGCCTCCTCTCTGGTTATGAAGTATCTTCATTTTACCTGAAAGTCAAAGAAGGCAGGAGCGGGAAGCGTAATATAGAAGACACGTTCCCTGTCAAAGATTAGTCTGTACTGGAGGGGTGGTTCGCTCCCCTCAAGAAACTGGTAACGCGCCATAGCATCATGATCAAGATAAGCAGGTGGTAACTCAATGTCATTTTCTCTTATGGGTACCCCGAGATAATTAGCTAACATGGTGGCATAAATTCCACCGAAGAAATCCCCATCTTTAGCATTATTATGTAGCCGCCTTGCAACAATAGCCCCCAAGTTATATCGTTTATCATTCAGCACTGCGCTCTTAAGAACACTTAAATTAGAAGCACAAAGGTGGCTATGGTCATGTTTACCATTAATGCATCTACCTATAAAGAGAGTAAAGTAATGTATAGCAGGAAAGTGAATGCTCCCTATAGTAGCTTGTGTGACATTTCTAGTTTCTCCCACGGTAATGCTAGCAAGGAACTCAGCGCAATCAATTTTACGAGGTTCAGTGTAACTACCCCATTGCGGGATTTTGCATGCAACATTAAAATCTTCAAGGTCCATAGTAAATGATTTATCATAAAGGTCAAATAAAACAAAATGGGTATTGCGCTTGGATGTAAACTCAAACCTCCGCATAAAGGAATCAGTAAGGTAATAGTATTGCCGGCATTTATATGATACGAAGTCCTCAAGGCGAGCGTTTTGTACGTATGCATCAAATTCCTCCTTAAAATCGGCATGATTCATGAAATGATCCGACAGCCATTCACAAGGCCGCACTAGAGCTTCCCCCGGTGGTTCGAGGTTTGGCTCATGTATCGCGAGCCTAGGGGCTTTCTTCCTCGAGGAACCACCTTGGTATATTTTCCTAAACATTTTTCTCCCTCTGAAAAAGTTCTGAAATTTTTAGTGACTCAAAATAAAAGTGAACAAAACTCAACAAGATTGATAGCAACTACTCCCACAAGTGTCTAGAGACTATATCACACAACAAAACTACTTTGAACCATATAAATTTGACATGCAAGCTCAAAAACAGGGTCACCACAGCAGCAAGAATTTACAATATATAAAGCACTAGAACAAAAACTAATTGGACCATTGGAGGAGTCACATACCGAAGAACAATCCCCTAAAACAGTTTCAGAATCGGAGTTACGAGCAAGGAGATCGAAAATGGCAGCAAAATGAGCAGGAACACGGGTTTGAGCAATGGTGGGATTTTTTCTGGAGGAAGACGAAGTGGATAGGTGCTGGAGTAAGTGAGGGGGACCCATGTGGGACCCACAAGCCCTGTAGGCGCGCCCTGTAGGCGCGCCCTGTGGGCTTGTGGCCCACTGGTGCATCTCCCTGATATGTGCTCAGTGCCAAAAATTCTCTAATATTCTAAAAAAAATCATACTAAATTTTCAGGGCATTTGGAGAACTTTTATTTTCTGGTCATTTTTTGCACGGATAATTCAGACAACAACAGAATAATAACATTTCTACTTTATTAATTCTAAATAACAAAAAGTAACAAGTGGGTACGGAGAGTTGTGCTTCCTTAATTCATCCATAACATGCCCATCAAAAGGAGTCCATTAATAAGGTTGATCAAGTCTTATTAACAAACTTCTTCCGAAAGTCATGAAACCGAAGAATTTTCGAATAACACTAGTTTACCTCAACGCGGATATGCATGTCCCCAACAATAAGAATATCATATTTCTTTTTGACAGTAGGAATAGGGAATTTAAACCCTCCAATAGCAATAGTTGGAATTTCTCCAATAGAGTTGATACTATTCACTTGAGGTTGTTTCTTCGAAAAGTGTACCGTATGCTCATTACCATTGACATGAAAAATGACATTGCCCTTGTTGCAATCAATAACAGCCCCTGCAGTGTTCAAAAAGGGTCTACCAAGGATGATCGACATACTATCGTCCTCGGGAATATCGAGAATAACAAAGTCCGTTAAGATAGTGACATTTGCAACTACGACAGGCACATCCTCACAAACACCGATGGGTATCGCAGTTGATTTATTGGCCATTTGCAAAGAGAATTCAGTTGGTGTCAACTTTTCAAATCAAGTCTACGATATAAAGAGAAAGGCATAACACTAACACCGGCCCCAGGATCACATAAAGCAGTTTTAACATAGTTTCTTTTAATGGAGCAAGGTATAGTTGGTATTCCAGGATCTCCTAGTTTCTTTGGTATTCCACCCTTAAATGTGTAATTAGCAAGCATGGTGGAAATTTCATCTTACGAAATCTTTCTTTTATTTCTAACAATATCTTTCATATACTTAGCATAAGGAGACATTTTCAGAATATCAGTCAAACGCATACGCAAAAAGACAGGTCTAAGCATTTCAACAACGCGCTCAAAATTCTTCACCCTCCTTTTTCTTGGATGGTTTAGGAGGAAAGAGCATGGGTTTTTGAAGCCATGGTTCTCTTGCTTTACCATGTTTCCTAGCAATGAAGTCTCTCTTATCATATCTTTTATTCTTAGGTTGTGGCTTATCAAGATCAACAGCAGGTTCTATCTCCACATCATTATCATTACTAGGTTGAGCATCAACATGAACATCATCATTATCATTATTACTAGGTTCATGTTCATTACCAGATTGTGTCTCAGCATCAGAAATAGAAATATCATTTGGATTCTCAGGTGTGTCTATAGTGGATTCACTAGAAGCATGCAAGGTCCTATCATCTTTCTTTTTATTTCTAGGAGGACTAGGTGCATCAGAATTAATTCTCTGAGAGTCTTGCTCAATTCTCTTAGGGTGGCCTTCAGGATACAAAGGTTCCTGAGTCATTTTACCACCTCTAGTCATAACTCTAACAGCATGGTCTTTGGTTTTATTATTCATCTCATTAAGCAAATCATTCTGAGCCTTGAGAACTTGTTGTAGTTGAGTTTTTACCATGGAAGCATGTTTACTGACAAGCTTAAGATCATTAATAGTTCTACACATATAGCCACTCAAGTGTTCAAGCATATAAGCATTACGTTTCAATTGTCTACCAACATATGCATTGAAGTTTTCTTTTTTAACAATAAAGTTATCAAATTCATCCAAGCAATGACTAGCAGATTTATTATGAGGAACATCACCTTCATCAAATCTATAGAGAGAATTTACATTTACTACCTGTGTCGGGTTATCAAGACCATGTATTTCTTCAATAGGTGGTAAATTCTTAACATCTTCAGCTTTAATACCTTTTTCTTTCATAGATTTCTTTGCCTCTTGCATATCTTCGGGACTCAGAAATAGAATACCTCTTTTTATGGGAGTTGGCCTAGGCGGTGGTTCGGAAAGAGTCCAATCATTATCATTCCTCAATATATTATTTAATAATTCTTCAACTTGTTCAACAGTTCGTTCCCTGAAAACGCAACCAGCACAACTATCTAGGTGGTCCCTAGAAGCATCGGTTAGTCCATTATAAAAGATATCAAGTATTTCATTTTTCTTGAGAGGATGATCAGGCAAAGCATTAAGTAATTGGAGAAGCCTCCCCCAAGCTTGTGGGAGACTCTCTTCTTCAATTTGCACAAAGTTAAATATTTCCTTTAAAGCAGCTTGTTTCTTATGAGCAGGAAAATATTTTTCAGAGAAGTAATATATCATATCCTGGGGACTACGCACACAACCAGGAGCAAGAGAATTAAACCATATCTTAGCATCACCCTTTAATGAGAAAGGAAACAATTTAAGAATATAGTAATAGCGAATTTTTTCCTCATGAGTAAATAGGGTGGCTATATCATTTAATTTAGTGAGATGTGCCACAACTATTTCAGATTCATAACCATGGAAAGGATCAGATTCAACCAAAGTAATTAACTCAGGATCGATAGAGAATGCATAATCCTTATTGGTAACAAAGATAGGTGAAGTAGCAAAGGTAGGATCATATTTCATTCTAGCGTTCAAAGATTTTTCTTTCCACTTGCATAGCAATTTCTTAAGATCGTCTCTATCCTTACAAGCAAGAAAGTCCCTAGCTATCTCTCCATCCATAACATATCCCTCAGGTATATCAGGAAATTCATATCTAGGAATGCTAGGTCTAACAGGTGTTTCAAAGTTTTCAGTTTCAATAATTTCATCGGTTTCAGAAATATCATCAGTTTCAGCATTAACTCTAGCAAGTTGTTCATCAAGAAATTCACCTAGTGGCACACTCTTATCAAGCAAAGCACTGGCATCATAAGCATTATTCATAGCAAAAGTAGCATCATCAATTACTTGTGACATATTGGAATCAATAGCAGGTGTAGGTGTCGCAAGCTTACACAAAACAGAAGGTGAATCAAGTGCAGAGTTAGATGGCAGTTCATTACCTCCCCTCATCTTAGAGGGAAAAATCTTGGTTCTTGGATCTTTCAGATTCTTCATAGCAATCAACAGATATAAATCCCAAGTGACTCAAAGAATAGATCTATGCTCCCCGGCAACAGCGCCAGAAAAAGGTCTTGATAACCCACAAGTATAGGGGATCGCAACAGTTTTCGAGGGTAGAGTATTCAATCCAAATTTATTGATTCGACACAAGGGGAGCCAAAGAATATTCGTGATTATTAGCAGTTGAGTTGTCAATTCAATCACACCTGGAAGACTTAATATCTGCAGCAAATTATTTAGTAGCAATGTAGTATGGAAGTAACGGTAATGGTGGCAAAAGTATCAGTAGTAGTTTAGTAGGAATTGTAACAGCAGCAACACGAAAGTAACTTAGCAAAGATCAATATGTGAAAAGCTCGTAGGCATTAGATCGGCAATGATAATTTTGTTGGATAATATTCATCATGTAGAAGTTATAACCTAGGGTGACACAGAACTAGCTCCAATTCATCAATATAATGTAGGCATGTATTCTGAATATAGTCATACGTGCTTATGGAAAAGAACTTGCATGACATCTTTTGTCCTACCCTCCCGTGGCAGCGGGGTCCTAATGGAAACTAAGGGATATTAAGGCCTCCTTTTAATATAGAACCGGAACAAAGCATTAGCACTTAGTGAATACATGAACTCCTCAAACTACGGTAATCACCGGAAAGAATCCCAATTATTGTCACCTTGGGGTATGCGGATCATAACTCGTAATAGGTGTCTACAACTTGCAAGATAGGATCAAGAACACACATATATTCATGAAAACATAATAGGTTCAGATCTGAATTCATGGCACTCGGGCCCTAGTGACAAGCTTAAGCATAGCAAAGTCATAGCAACATCAATCTCAGAACATAGTGGATACTAGGGATCAAACCCTAACAAAACTAACTCGATTACATGATAAATCTCATTCAACCCATCACCGTCCAGCAAGCCTACGAAGGAATTACTCACTCCCGACAGTGAACATCATGAAATTGGTGATTGAGGAAGGTTGGTGAAGATGATGGCGGCGAATCCCCCTCTCCGGAGCCCCGAACGAACTCCAGATCAGCCCTCCCGATGAAGAACAGGAGGCGGCGGTGGCTCCGTATCGTAAAACGCGATGAATCCTTCTCTTTGATTTTTTTTCTCCTCGAATAGGGTTATATAGAGTTGGAGTTGAGGTCGGAGGAGGTCCAGGGGGCCCACAAGCCCTCTAGGCACGCCCCAGGGAGGCTCCCCCCAGGCGTGTAGCCTCTGGGTGGACCCCCTCTGGTTAATACTTGCGCCAGTATTTTTTATTTATTCCACAAAAATTCTCTGTAAATTTTTAGGTCAATCCTAGAACTTTGATTTCTGCACAAAAACAACACCATAGCAATTCTGCTGAAAACAGCGTCAGTCCGGGTTAGTTTCATTCAAATCATGCAAATTAGAGTCCAAAACAAGGGCAAAAGAGTTTGGAAAAGTAGATACGATGGAGACGTATCATACATCATGTCATCTTGCTTAAGGCGTTACTCCGTTCTTATGAACTTAATACTCTAGATGCATGCTGGATAGCAGTCGATGTGTGGAGTAATAGTAGTAGATGCAGGCAGGAGTCGGTCTACTTGTCACGGACGTGATGCCTATATTCATGATCATTGCCTTAGATATCGTCATAACTTTACGCTTTTCTATCAATTTCTCAACAGTAATCTGTTTACCCACCGTATGCTTTCTTCAAGAGAGAAGCCTCTAGTGAAACCTATGGCCCCCGGGTCTATTTTCCATCATATATTTTCAGATCTATAAAACCAAAAACCAAAAAATATCTTGCTGCAATTTATTTACTTTTACTTTGTTTTACTTTTTAGTAATCTTTTATATCTATCTCTATCAGATCTCATCCTTGCAAGTGACCGTGAAGGGATTGACAACCCCTTTATCGCGTTGGGTGCAAGTGTTTGATTGTTTGTGCAGGTGCATAGATTGGAGACTTGCTTGTACCTCCTACTGGATTGATACCTTGGTTATCAAACTGAGGGAAATACTTATCTCTACTTTGCTGCATCACGCTTTCCTCTTCAAGGGAAAAACCAACGCAAGCTCAAGAAGTAGCAATAACTCCGAAGTTCTTCAATTTTCTGACAGATTTTAATCTCCTCTTCACATGCCTTGAGGACTTCATTTTATTCTTAGAACTATTTATCTTGATGATCACAGTTTTATTATCACAGTTCAAGAGTATTGGGGGTATTGGTTTTTCAACCATGGGTAAGTCCATCAAGAGCTGAAGAAGCCACTCTACTTCAATAGTGGCAGTGTCTAATGTTGTGAGTTCTGCTTCCATAGTTGACCTTGTTAAGATGGTCTGCTTGCAAGACTTCCAGGAAACAGCACCACCACCAAGTGTAAAAGCATAACCACTTGTGGCCTTAATCTCATCAGTATCAGATATTCAGTTTGAGTCACTATAACCCTCCAGTACCCTCGGATACCCGGTGCAGTGAATCCCATAGCTCGCAGGGCCTTTCAAATAGCGCATAACTCTCTCAAGTGCATGCCAATGATCATCTCCTGGTTTTGACACAAACCAGCTCAGTTTGCTCACAGCAAACAAGATGTCAGGCCTCGTGGCACTTTCCAGATACATAAGCGAGCCAATAATCTAAGAATATCTCAGTTGATCTCTAGCAATCCGTCGATTCTTTCGAAGCAACACACTAGCATCATATGGAGTTGGAGAAGGCTTGCAGTCACTATACCCAAAACGACTCAAGACCTTTTCCACATAGTGAGATTGAAGTAGTGTAATCCCACCATTCTCATCTCTCAACAGCTTGATGTTTAAGATAATATCAGCTACTCCTAGATCCTTCATCTCAAAACAACGAGATAAGAAATCCTTAACCTCCTTGATTAAATCAAGTTTGGTTCAAAAGATAAGTATGTCATCGACACACAGACAAAGAATAACTCCTTCGCTCCCACCATGGCGATAGTACACACACTTGTCACCTTCGTTTACAACAAAGCCTGCGGTAGTTAATGTTCTTTCGAACTTCTCATGCCACTCCTTGGGAGCTTGTTTAAGGCCATATAAAGACTTTAATAACTTGCACACCTTTCCTTCCTGACCAGGTACTAAAAAACCATCTGGTTGATCCATGTAAATTTCCTCATTCAACTCTCCATTGAGGAAAGCCGTCTTAACGTCCATTTGATGAATGAGAAGACCGTGTGAGGCAGCCAGTGATAGTAGCACCCGAATAGTGGTCAGTCCAGCTGCCACACCCTGATTTTGGCCCTTTCTTTTTCTTTTGATTTTCTGTGGATTTTGCTTGGATTTCTTTTTCTGTGGCTTTGTGGCCTTGAAACTTGGGAAGATCAACTCTTCTCAAGTCTCACAAGTGGCTTGTCATCATATAATCCATCCCAAGACCATGTCATTTACATCTTAGCCCAACCCCAATATTATTTTTATTGGGAATATTCCTTTTTCTATTAAAAGAATAACCCTATTTGCCCTAGGTTGTGAAGCAACCTATATTTCAGTCCTCCACAAAATTCCCAAATAATTCTCATAAGTTGTTTGGACCATATATGCCCCAAATATGTCCAAACTTTCCTTTCCTAGCCCAAAAATAATTCATCATTATTCATCTTTCATTTTTGTCCAGAGTGGTCTTCTGTGAAGGAAGTGCCACCTATCTTTTCTTGAATTGCTCCCAAACTTTTTGGGCATGCTCTTACACCCAAATCTTTGCCTCATGCCAAATTCAGCTCTATTTGCCTAGCCAATCTTCCTCAGCAATTTTTCAAAGTTTCTGTTTGAGGGAAGCCTTTGTGAAGGAAATACTAGCTAGGGTAATCCAAATGAGTTGAAATTTTGCGAGGTTCTTCATATGATCAAATCATCACTCTCCACAAGATTTGAGCTCATGTCACCAATCTATGTGAGCACACCATCAAATCTTGGTTTCTGGTTAGATTTTCAGGTTGTGAAGCAACTATATTTTATATTGCTTCATTATTTCTGAAAATTTACTAGGACATGATCCTACACATATAAACCCTCTCCACAAAATTTGGGCTCATTTTGTCTAGCCATTTTTTCCTCTGCAATTTTTCTAAGATTCTGTCCAGAGAGCTACATTGTGAAGAAAGTACCATTTTGATATTTCCAAATGGTATGAAACTTTTACAGTAGCTTCATATGCTTATGTAACTCATCTCCTCCAAATTTCAGCTCAATCCAATCAACTATGAGAGTGCTCCTTCATAGTTTGCCTTTCTGACCAGTGGGGCACTTTCTACAGCAAGTGCCATTTATCTTCATCCTAATGAGCTGCAAATTTGCAGAGGTGATCATCTTAGTGTGTGATCACACCCAGCCAAAGACCCGAGTCTATCCCCTCTTGTATCTTCCTCACCACAGCACAAACACCTTGATGTTCCTGAGCAAATCTACTAGGTGTGGTCATCTCAAGCTCTACTATGCCCGTTTCTTTCCTCTTTGGCCTTCTCCCTTGAATGACCAATCTACTAGACATGGTCGGCCGGCCAGGGTGCAACAGCGTGTGCTGTGCTCGTCCGCTACCTCCTCTTCCCGAGTCCTCTCCATGCCAGGTAGCTGCCCCGTGACCGTGCGATCATTTTGTAACACCCTGGCTTTTGGCCCTTTCTTTTTCTTTTTGATTTATTTGGTTTTTGCTCTAATTTTCTTTTTGGAGTGGATCTGTGGACTTGAAACCTGGGAGACCCTCATTTCTTCTCCTCCCAAGTGGTTCATCATTCTCAAATCTATCCCAAGATCATGTCATCCCCATTCTAGCTCAACCTCAAAATTCTTTTTCTCAGGAATACTCCTTTTTCTATTGAAGGAATAACCCTATTTGCCCTAGGTTGTGAAGCAACCTATATTTCTATCTTCCAAAAAATTCCCAAATAATTCTCATAATTTTTTTGGATCATATATACCCCAAATATGTCCAAACCATCCTTGTCCAGTTCAAAAATAATTCCCCAATATTATTTCTTCATTTCTGTCCAATATGGTTTTCTGTGAAGGAAGTGCCATCTATCCTTTCTTGATTGCTCCCAAACTTTTTGCGAATGCTGTATCATCTAAATCATTGCTCCATGCCAAAATTCAGCTCCATTTGCCTAGTGAATCTTCCTCAGCAATTTTTCAAAGTTTCTGTCAAACAGAAGCCATTGTGAAGGAAGTACTAGCTAGGTGTACCCAAATGAGTTGAAATTTTTCACACTCCTTCATGTGCTCATATTATCACACTCCTCCAATTTTCAGCTCCATCCAGTCATCTATGTGAGCACAGGATCAAATCTTTGATTCTATTAATATTTTCAGGTTGTGAAGCAAGTATAATTTATATTGCTTCATTAATTCTGAAAAATTACCAGATCATGCTGCTACCCATAAAACCTCTGTCCAAAAAATTTGGGATCATTTAAGCAATCTATTTTCTCACCAATATTATTCCAAGTTTCTGGACAGAGAGGATAGCTGTGAAGGCAGTACCATTTTGGCAAGTCCATTTGGTATGAATTTTTTACAGCATCTTCATATGTCCATATCATCATGATATACCCAATTTATGCTCAAGTGGCTAATCTAAGTGAGTGCACCATCCTAATCTTGATTCTGGACCATAATGGCAGCTGCAAAGCAACTATGCTTAATTTTGGTCCATTTCCTTCCAAAACCCCCAGGATCATAGTCCTTCTTAACCTAAACACCCCAGACATCCTATTTGGCCCTTAGCCCTTCTTTGTTGATCACAGGTGTGCAGCCAAGTTTGCTACAGCAAACTTTCCTCGAAGCCTCACATCTCTCCCTGGCTCCTTCTCTAGATATTTCACTCCTGGGAAGCCTTGGGGAGCAAGGACTAGCCACCAGACAAGGTTTGCCAGCCCCTCCTGTCCTCCCCGTGACATGTCGCATGGTGACCGTGTTGGATTTTGCCTACGCACGCGCTCTGCTTGATGTGGCCGCGTCCAGAACGTTGTTTTGCTTCGGGCCACTCTCTCCGGCGAGCCTCGAGCGTCTTCTGGTGCCGACCACCCTCCTCCTTCTTCCACCTCACTCCTCTGGACCCCCTTCCCCTGCTAGCTGCTCGCCGGACCGAGCCAAAGCGACGTCCACGAGCACACTGTGGCCGACCGCCTCTATTGCCGCCCCGTCTTCTTCCTCCCCGTGCTCCTGGCGTCGCCTCTGCCCCGTGAACCTCCTTGTTACGCTCTTGTCGCTTACCGTCAAGCTCGCTTGCGTGCCCATGCGTCTGCGGCGGCCGCCAGCGCGGCACCTCCTCCCCTCGGCTATTTAAGCCGCCCTGGCCGCGTCTCTCCTCACCATCCACTCACTCTCACTCCCAGTAGCCACCCGGACCTCTCAAATCCTCGCCGAAGCTCCTCCTGCCCCTCCCATGGCCGAAACCTCGCCTCGGCCTCGACTCAAATCCGAGCCAGCCGTACCTCCTCTCTTCCTCTAGCCACCCCCAAAAGATCACCTGGATCACGCAGAGCCTCCCCATGTCTTCACCTTGTCCCCAGAGCAACCATAGCCTCGGGTCCCTCGTCGACCGATGCTGCCGTCCACCGCGGGTGAAGCCTTGCTCGACTCCGACCTCCCCGGGATGCGTGAATGGTCCAGGCGGGTGCGTCTCGGCCATCTGATCACGCCGATGTGCCGCACGCCCTGGGAGGTGGCCTACATCACCGGCGGTCGTCGTCGGGGCAGGCTCCTCCCTCGGCCAGAAGCGAGCAGGCCCAGGGAGAAGAAGGAGGCGGGAGGAGAGAGAAGCCAACGGTGGGACCCGCATGTCAGCGGCACAAGGCCCGGCCCCGCCCCTGCCAGCGTGGATAAGTGGACGCGGGTTTTGCCAAAATGCGCTTTCATCTTCCGAAAGCGTACTCTGCTTCTTCTTCGGGCCAGAAGGCGTTTTCCTTTCTGGAAAACGTATTTTCAGAAAAGGCGCGTTCTGTTTTTCTTGCTGAGGGCCTATTTGTGATGATTTTATTACAGATAGGTCCCTGGCAGAAAAACAATCGTATCTTTTCACTCCCTACTCCAAATGAGGTGATTCGAAAGCCCACTTCTTCGTCTCGTCGAGCCCGTTCCGTTGGTATCATTTTCAAGATGTTGTCACATTCTGAAAATGACAATTATGCCCTTGCCCTTATTCAGCCCCCTCCGAGAGAGAACGTTTTCTGGCGATTCTTTCCGCGAGCTTCTCGCACTTCCTCCTGGTGTACCCATCCATCCCAGGCAAGCCACACCCTCCATTTGCATGATTGCAATGCAATGCCAGGGTTTAAATTATTTAAACTTGCTTAAAATTTGCATTAGCTACATATGACTTGTTCATGGCATTTCTTGGAGTAATATTTTGATCTTGCTATTGCCATGATGTTGCTTGGAGTTCTAGGACTAATGTTTTGCAGCTGATGAGGATGACACGTGCCATTCGATTATTAGTGGCTTATATTATTTTCATGATGGTATTGGATATTATGCTTTGGAGTACTACTTTGGATATGATGTCAGCTAGTTTAGTCTTGTTATTGGATTAATAGTATCTTGGTACTTGGATTCATTATGATATTAGTGCTATGCTACCCTCGGAGTATTAGGTTATGACTATATCTGGATTATTTGTTGGATATTGCTATGACTTGGATTACAGGTTGATAGATGATATTGGAGTATCAGTTAACACAGATCTATCTTGGGGATAAATTCCATCATTTCGTTGGTCAGGTGCCACAGAATCGGGCTTTTCCAATGCAACCACGTTTGCCTTTATGGGGAGGCCCTAATGCGGTCTATTGTTATGCCTCTCGCCGTTGCCTCCAACTAGGGAAGGTTATACGCGTGCGCTACCCTGATCAGGTAGGCCGGTATAAGCCTTGTGTGCCCGTAGTTGTTTTGGTACCATGTCCCCATTTGGGACGATTGTTTTGCCACGACGGTGGCCGTTGTATGTCCGAAGTGGCATCGGGGCCACCCATGACTTAGGCCCTGTTTGTTTGGGCTTTTGCTTCTGCTTTTGCAGCTTTTCCACTTTGGCCAAAAAGCCATAAAAGCTCCTAAATAGGTGCTTTTGGAGCTTTTATGGCTTTTGGAGCTTTTATGGCTTTTTGGCCAAAGTGGAAAATCTGCAAAAGCTGAAGCAAAAGCCCAAACAAATAGGGCCTTAGCCCAAAGGGGAGTTGGTCGGAGTGGCCGGGAGAGTGTCATGGCAGTAGATCGGTTTTGTCGGAACGCCGTTGGTCCACCCGAATGGGAGTATGAGGCCATGGGTTCTGTGGTGTGGGTACAGTGTGCTAACCTCTGCAGAGTGTGTGTTTAATCTATCGATAGCCGCGTTCTCGGTCATGGGCACAAGTTCGTACTAGGTCACACCGTTCGATCAACACTCACATGACAGAATGACTTATAGGTGATTTATATGTTGATATATTTGAGTTTGGCAGGATGATGATGAGGATATTGGGATGATCTCGAGGATGATCATTCAGTTTGTGATGTGGTCACGCGGTGATCACGTGGAGGTATTGATCACGAGGTGATTGAGGTGATTTATTGCTTGGCCGGATAGCCAAGAGTGAGATGGTTCTTGAGATGGTGATTCAGCAGTAATTCTAGTAGTATAATATCATGCTTGGTAGTTGCTTTCTCATCATAGTAGTTGTTAATAACTTAACCTGTTAAATGCTATGTTATTGTCTTGCCTTGATGCTTTTGGTTGTTGTGAGCTTGCAAGTACATCCAATGTACTGACCTGGCGTGTCATGCCAGATTGCAGGTGATGTCGTGATTGATTGATTGCTTGTCGGGGTTACTGCGCGTGCGAGCTAGATTGTGTCTGATGTCTACTACGCAACCTTCTTCTTGTAGACTCGTGTTGGGCCTCCAAGCGCAGAGTTTTGTAGGACAGTAGCAAATTTCCCTCAAGTGGATGACCTAAGGTTTATCAATCCATGGGAGGCGTAGGATGAAGATGGTCTCTCTCGAACAACCCTGCAACCAAATAACAAAGAGTCTCTTGTGTCCCCAACACACCCAATACAATGGTAAATTGTATAGGTGCACTAGTTCGGCGAAGAGATGGTGATACAAGTGCAATATGGATGGTAGATATTGGTTTTTGTAATCTGAAAATATAAAAACAGCAAGGTAGCAAGTAACAAAAGTGAGCGAAAACGGTATTTGCAATGCTTCGAAACAAGGCCTAGGGTTCATACTTTCACTAGTGCAAGTTCTCTCAACAATGATAACACAATTAGATCATATAACAATCCCCCAACGTGCAACAAAGAGTCACTCCAAAGTCACTAATAGTGGAGAATAAACGAAGAGATTATTGTAGGGTACGAAACCACCTCAAAGTTATTCTTTCTGATCGATCTATTGGGCTATTCCTATAAGTCTCACAAACAGCCCTAGAGTTCATACTAAAATAACACCTTAAGACACACATCAACCAAAACCCTAATGTCACCTAGATACTCCATTGTCACCACAAGTATCCGCGGGTTTGATTATGCGATATGCATCAGACAATCTCAGATTCATCTATTCAAACCAACACAAAGAACTTCAAAGAGTACCCAAAAGTTTCTATCGGAGAGTCAAGACGAAAACGTGTGCCAACCCCTATGCATACGTTCACAAGGTCACAGAACCCGCAAGTTGATCACCAAAACATACATCAAGTGGATCACGTGAATATCCCATTGTCACCACAGATAAACACATGCAAGACATACATCAAGTGTTCTCAAATCCTTAAAGACTCAATCCGATAAGATAACTTCAAAGGGAAAACTCAATTAATTACAAGAAGGTAGAGGGGGAGAAACATCATAAGATGCAACTATAATAGCAAAGCTCGCGGTACATCAAGATCGTGCCAAATCAAGAACACGAGAGAGAGAGAGATCAAACACATAGCTACTGGTACATACCCTCAGCCCCGACGGTGAACTACTCCCTCCTCGTCATGGAGACCGCCGAGATGATAAAGATGGCCACCGGTGATGATTTCCCCCTCCGGCAGGGTGCCGGAACAGGGTCCCGATTGGTTTTTGGTGGCTACAGAGGCTTGCGGCGGCGGAACTTCCGATCTAGGTTTTGTTCTGGGGTTTTTGGGATTTATAAGAGGTGTTGGCGTCGGGGACAAGTCAAGGGGGCCCACGAGGCGATGACAAGGACGGGGGGCGTGCCCTAGGGGGGGCGTCCTCCACCCTTGTGGTGGCCTCGGGACTCCTCTCTGATATCTTTTCGTTCCAGTATTTTTCATATTTTCCAAAAATATTCTCTGTAAATTTCCAGGCCAATTGGACTCCGTTTGATATTCCTTTTCTGTGAAACTAAAAAACAAGGAAAAAACAGAAACTGGCACTGGGCTCTAGGTTAATAGGTTAGTCCCAAAAATCATATAAAATAGCATATAAATGCATATAAAACATCCAAGATAGATAATATAATAGCAAGGAACAATCAAAAATTATAGATACATTGGAGACGTATCAAGCATCCCCAAGCTTAATTCCTGCTCGTCCTCGAGTAGGTAAATGATAAAAATAGAATTTCTGTTGTGAAATGCTACCTAACATATTTATTCATGTAATCTTCTTTATTGTGGCAAGAATATTCAGATCCATAAGATTCAAAACAAAAGTTTAATATTGACATAAAAACAATAATACTTCAAGCATACTAACAAGGCAATTATGTCTTCTCAAAATAACATGGCCAAAGAAAGCTATCCCTACAAAATCATATAGTCTGGCTATGCTCCATCTTCATCACACAAAATATTCAAATCATGCACAACCCCGATGACAAGCCAAGCAATTGTTTCATACTTTTGGTGTTCTCAAACCTTTTCAACTTTCACGCAATACATGAGTGTGCGCCATGGCTATAGCACTATAGGTGGAATAGAATAAGGTGGTTGTGGAGAAGACAAAAAGAAGGAGATAGTCTCACATCAACTAGGCGTATCAACGGGCTATGGAGATGCCCGTCAATAGATATCAATGTGAGTGAGTAGGGATTGCCATGCAACGGATGCACTAGAGCTATAAGTTTATGAAAGCTCAAAAAAGAAACTAAGTGGGTGTGCATCCAACTCGCTTGCTCACGAAGACCTAGGGCAATTTGAGGAAGCCCATCATTGGAATATACAATCCAAGTTCTATAATGAAAATTCCCACTAGTATATGAAAGTGACAACATAGGAGACTCTCTATCATGAAGATCATGGTGCTACTTTGAAGCACAAGTGTGGTAAAAGGATAGTAACATTGCCCCTTTTCTCTTTTCTCTCATTTTTTTTTCTTTTTCTTCTTTTTTTTTACTTGGGCCTTCTCTCATATTTTTTTGCCTCTTTTATTTTTTTATTTTTTTTATTCCGCAGTCTAATCCCGACTTGTAGGGGAATCATAGTCTCCATCATCCTTTCCTCACTGGGACAATGCTCTAATAATGATGATCATCACACTTTTATTTACTGACAACTCAAGAATTACAACTCGATTCTTAGAACAAAATATGACTCTATATGAATGCCTCCGGCGGTGTACCGGGATGTGCAATGAATCAAGAGTGACATGTATGAAAGAATTAGGAACGGTGGCTTTGCCACAAATACAATGTCAACTACATGATCATGAAAAGAAATATGACAATGATGAAGCGTGTCACAATAAACGGAACGGTGGAAAGTTGCATGGCAATATATCTCGGAATGGCTATGGAAATGCCATAATAGGTAGGTGTGGTGGCTGTTTTGAGGAAGGTATATGGTGGGTGTATGGTACCGGCGAAAGTTGCACGGCACTAGAGAGGCTAGCAATGGTGGAAGGGTGAGAGTGCGTATAATCCATGGACTCAACATTAGTCATAAAGAACTCACATACTTATTGCAAAAATCTATTAGTTATCGAAATGAAGTACTACGTGCATGCTCCTAGGGGGATAGATTGGTAGGAAAAGACCATCGCTCGTCCCCGACCGCCACTCATAAGGAAGACAATCAATAAATAAATCATGCTCCGACTTCATCACATAACGGTTCACCATACGCGCATGCTACGGGAATCACAAACTTTAACACAAGTATTTATCAAATTCACAATTACTCACTAGCATGACTCTAATATTACCATCTTTATATCTCAAAACAATCATAAGGAATCAAACTTCTCATAGTATTCAATGCACTTTATATGAAAGTTTTATTATATCCCTCTTGGATGCCTATCATATTAGGACTAAATTTATAACCAAAGAAAATTACGATGCTGTTTAAAGACTCTCAAAATAATATAAGTGAAGCATGAGAGTTCAACAATTTATATAAAAGAAAACCACCGTCGTGCTCTAAAAAGATATAAGTGGAGCACTAGAGCAACTGACAAACTACTCCAAAAAGATATAAGTGAAGATCAATGAGTGGTCAAATAATTATGTTGCTATGTGAAGACTTTCTCTCATAAAAGAATTTTAGATCTTAAGTACTTTATTCAAACAGAAAGCAACACAAAATAAAATGACTTTCTAAAAATAGCACACATCATGTGAAGAAGTAAAAACTTAGGCTCAACCGATACTAACTGATCATTGTTGAAGAAGAAAGGTGGGATGCCAACCGGGGCATCGCCAAGCTTAGATGCTTGAGACTTCTTGAAATATTAACTAGGGATGCCTTGGGCATCCCCAAGCTTGAGCTTTTGTGTCTCCTTAATTCCTTTTATATCACGGTTTCCCTAAATCTTAAAAACTTCATCCACACAAAACTCAACAAGAACTCGTGAGATAAGTTAGTATAAATCAAATGCAAAACCTTATCATTATCTACTGTATCAAATCACTAAAATTATTATTTAACATTGCATACTAAATGCCTCTGCATATTTAATACTCCTATCCTCAAATAGAATCATTAAACAAGCAAACATATGCAAACAATACAAACATAACAGCAATCTGTCAAAACAGGACAGTCTGTAAAGAGTACAATTGCACTCATACTTCCCTAATTCCAAAACTTCTGAAAAATAACCATACTGTAGAAAATTTGTTGTTACTCATTGTGTAAAAATTTCAAGATTTTACCACGTTCTGACTTTCCAGAAGAATTCATACAATGATAGAAAACTTTCTGTTTTCAAAACAGCAACATATACTTGTAAATTGAGCATGGTGAAGGCTATCCTTGACACTTTTATTGAAATAAAAGATACAAAACCTTATTCTAAATAACAGGAAGCAAATTTAAAATAAAATAAAATGACGCTCCAAGCAAAACACATATCATGGTGTGAATAAAAATATAGCCTCAAGTAAATTTACCGATGAACGAAGACGAAAAAGGGGATGCCATCCGGGGCATCCCCAAGCTTAGTTGCTTGGGTATTCCTTAAATATTACCTTGGGGTGCATTGGGCATCCCCAAGCTTAGGCTCTTGCCACTCCTTATTCCGTAGTCCATCGAAACTTCACCCAAAACTTGAAAACTTCACAACACAAAACTCAACAGAAAATCTTATGAGCTCCGTTAGTATAAGAAAATAAATCACCACTTAGGTACTGTTGTGAACTCATTCTAAATTCATATTGGTGTTATATATACTGTATTACAACTTCTCCATGGTTCATACCCTCCGATACTACCCATAGATTCATCAAAATAAGCAAACAACACAATGAAAACAGATTCTGTCAAAAACAGAACAGTCTGTAGTAATCTGGAAACTTTCCATACCTCTGTAACTTCAACAATTCTGAAAAATTAGGACAACGTATACAATTTGTATATAAATATTCTGTAAAAAATTCAGATCAAAATAATGTCCCTTTAAATTTTATAAATTCCTGGACTGGGCACAAAAGTTTCTGTTTTTGCACAGAATCAAGTCAACTATCATCCAGACTATCCCAAAGGCTTTACTTGGCACTTTATTGAAACAAAAGCTATAAAACATGATTACTACAGTAGATTAATCATGTGAACACACAAAAACAGTAGGGGTAAATATTGGGTTGTCTCCCAACAAGCGCTTTTCTTTAATACCTTTTTAGCTAGGCATGATGATTTCAATGATGCTCACATAAAAGATAAGAATTGAAACATAACGGGAGCATCATGAAGCATATAACTAGCACATTTAAGTCTAACCCATTTCCTAGGCATAGGGATTTATGAGCAAACAATTTATGGGAACAAGAATCAACTAGCATAGGAAGGCAAAACAAGCATGACTTCAAGATTTTCAACACATAGAGAGGAAACTTGATATTATTGCAATACCTACAAGCATATGTTCCCCCCTCATAATAATTTTCAGTAGCATCATGAATGAATTCAACAATATAACTATCACATAAAGCATTCTTTTCATGAGCCACAAGCATAGAAATTTTATTACTCTCCACATAAGCAAATTTCTTCTCATGAATAGTAGTGGGAGCATCATATGAAACTTGAATACTATAAATTGTTTCCACATTAAAAGAGTAATGTTCAGTAAAAGGATATTCAAAATTATGACAATAATTATCACTACTTTTTATAACATAAGTATCCTCACAATAATCATCATAAGTAGCCACTTTGTTCTCATCATAGTCAATTGAAACATCTTCCGAAATAGTGGAATCATTACTAAATAAAGTCATGACCTCTCCAAATCCACTTTTATCATTATAACCATCGTAAATAGGAGGCATGCTATCATCATGATAAATTTGCACATTAAAACTTGGGGGACTAAAAATATCATCTTCACTAAACATAGCATCCCCAAGCTTGGGACAAACATTAATTGCAGCAAATAAATTCTCAAGCATGTCATTCTCATCAAACATAGCATCCCCAAGATTGCGCCTTTGCATATCATAAGCATAATCACTTTCATCATTAATAGTACGAATAGCACCAATAGTATAGCAATCATTATCATCACAATGAGTAATAGGCATAACAATAACAGGAGCAACATCATTTGGGAGGGATACCTTTTTACCTTTGCTTCTCCGTCTTTTCTTTTTCTTCTCCACATCATGTGTGGGTTTAATCACCTTTTTGGAGCTCTTTATTGATGAGATTGGTTGAATAAAAAGCTCCTCCTCATTACCTAATTCATCATAAGAAAAAATAGGAGGATATTGGGAAACCTCTTCCCCTTCATTAGTATTCTCTTCATCTTCTATTTGTTTTCTTGTCTTCAAGTAATTGGCAATATAAGGATTCTCAATGCAATTCACCGCACAATACATATAAATTTCATTTAGATCAAAATCAATTATTTTCATGAGAACCCTATCTGGAACATCGTTAGTTTTATGTTTCATTTCTTCATACCCCAAAAATAGACTAAGTTCATTATGATGCTCAAGGGTAATGAGGTTATCACAATTTTTGGACACAATTCGATCATGAAATAATTCACATTGGAAATTAAAATGACCACGTTCATTGCAAAGTTCACAAGGATGGCGAGGAAAATTAAATCTTTCAGCACAAACATCTAGCCTCTCTTGCAACCATTTAGTTTCTAAATACTTATGCCTCTTGCAAAATCTATCTTCCCTTTTTGGTGTGTAATTGCGCACTCTATGCACTCCACAAAAATTGACATGCTTATAAGAAACATTTTTATCATGACTAGGGCAAGCATCATTAATACTATGGATATTCAAAGAATTCATACTAACAACATTGCAATCATGCTCATCATTCAAAGACTTAGTGCCAAACATTTTATTGCATTCTTCTTCTAACACTTTGGCACAATTATCAGAATCCTTATTTTCACGAAAAACATTAAAAAGATGAAGCATATGAGGCAACCTAAATTCCATTTTTTTTGTAGTTTTCTTTTATAAACTAAACTAGTGATAAAACAAGAAACTAAAAGATTTGATTGCAAGATCTAAAGATATACCTTCAAGCACTCACCTCCCCGGCAACGGCGCCAGAAAAGAGCTTGATGTCTACTATGCAACCTTCTTCTTGTAGACTCGTGTTGGGCCTCCAAGCGCAGAGTTTTGTAGGACAGTAGCAAATTTCCCTCAACTGGATGACCTAAGGTTTATCAATCCGAGGGAGGCCTAGGATGAAGATGGTCTCTCTCAAACAACCCTGCAACCAAATAACAAAGAGTCTCTTGTGTCCCCAACACACCCAATACAATGGCAAATTGTAATGGTGCACTAGTTCGGCGAAGAGATGGTGATACAAGTGCAATATGGATAGTAGATATAGGTTTTTGTAACCTGAAAATATAAAAACAGCAAGGTAGTAAGTAACAAAAGTAAGCGAAAACGGTATTGCGATGCTTCGAAACAAGGCCTAGGGTTCATACTTTCACTAGTGCAAGTTCTCTCAACAATGATAACATAATTAGATCATATAACAATCCCCCAACATGCAACAAAGAGTCACTCCAAAGTCACTAATAGAGGAGAATAAACGAAGAGATTATTGTAGGGTACGAAACCACCTCAAAGTTATTCTTTCTGATCGATCTATTGGGCTATTCCTATAAGTGTCACAAACAGCCCTAGAGTTCGTACTAAAATAACACCTTAAGACGCACATCAACCAAAACCTTAATGTCACCTAGATACTCCATTGTCACCTCAAGTATCCGCGGGTTTGATTATGCGATATGCATCACACAATCTTAGATTCATCTATTCAAACCAACACAAAGAACTTCAAAGAGTGCCCCAAAGTTTCTACCGGAGAGTCAAGACGAAAACGTGTGCCAACCCCTATGCATAAGTTCACAAGGTCACAGAACCCGCAAGTTGATCACCAAAACATACATCAAGTGGATCACGTGAATATCCCATTGTCACCACAGATAAACACATGCAAGACATACATCAAGTGTTCTCAAATCCTTAAAGACTCAATCCGATAAGATAACTTCAAAGGGAAAACTCAATTCATTACAAGAAGGTAGAGGGGGAGAAACATCATAAGATCCAACTATAATAGCAAAGCTCGCGGTACATCAAGATCGTGCCAAATCAAGAACACGAGAGAGAGAGAGAGAGAGATCAAACACATAGCTACTGGTACATACCCTCAGCCCCGAGGGTGAACTACTCCCTCCTCGTCATGGAGACCGCCGGGATGATGAAGATGGCCACCGGTGATGATTTCCCCCTCCGGCAGGGTACTGGAACAGGGTCCCAATTGGTTTTTGGTGGCTACAGAGGCTTGCGGCGGCGGAACTTCCGATCTAGGTTTTGTTCTGGGGTTTTTGGGATTTATAAGAGGTGTTGGCGTCGGGGACAAGTCAAGGGGGCCCACGAGGCGACGACAAGGACGGGGGGCACGCCCTAGGGGGGCGCCCTCCACCCTTGTGGTGGCCTCGGGACTCCTCTCCGATATCTTTTCATTCCAGTATTTTTCATATTTTCCAAAAATATTCTCCGTAAATTTTCAGGCCAATTGGACTCCGTTTGATATTCCTTTTCTGCGAAACTCAAAAACAAGGAAAAAAACAGAAACTGGCACTGGGCTCTAGGTTAATAGGTTAGTCCCAAAAATCATATAAAATAGCATATAAATGCATATAAAACATCCAAGATAGATAATATAATAGCATGGAACAATCAAAAATTATAGATACGTTGGAGACGTATCATTGCCTCATGCCAAAATTAAACTCTATTTGCCCAGCCAATCTTCCTCAGCAATTTTTCAAAGTTTCTGTCTGAGGGAATCCTTTGTGAAGAAAATACTAGCTAGGGTAATCCAAATGAGTTGAAATTTTGCAAGGTCCTTCATATGATCAAGTCATCACTCTCCACAAGATTTGAGCTCATGTCACCAATCTATGTGAGCACACCATCAAATCTTGGTTTCTAGTTAGATTTTCAGGTTGTGAAGCAACTATATTTTATATTCCTTCATTATTTCTGAAAATTTACCAAGACATGATCCTACACATATAAACCCTCTCCACAAAATTTGGGATCATTTTGTCTAGCCATTTTTCCCTCTTCAATTTTTCTAAGATTCTATCCAGAGAGCTACATTGTGAAGCAAGTACCATTTTGATATTTCCAAATGGTATGAAACTTTTACAGTAGCTTCATATGCTTATATAACTCATCTCCTCCAAATTTCAGCTAAATCCAATCAACTATGAGAGTGCTACTTCATAGTTTGCCTTTCTAACCAGTGGGGCACTTTCTACAGCAAGTGCAATTTATCTTCATCCTAATGAGCTGCAAATTTGCACAGGTGATCATCTTAGTGTGTGATCACACCCAGCCAAAGACCCGAGTCTATCCCCTCTTGTATCTTCCTCACCACAACACAAACACCTTGATGTTCCTGAGCAAATCTGCTAACGGTGGTCATCTCAAACTCTACTATGCCCGTTTCTTTCCTCTTTGGCCTTCTCGCTCAAATGACCAATCTACTGGACATGGTCGGCCGGCTAGGGTGCAACCGCGTGCGCCTGTTCACGCGGTGACTGTGTGGCCGGCATGCACGTCCGCGCGCTCTGGCAAACCGCGTCGCTGTGCTCGTCCGCTACCTCCTCTTCTCGAGTCCTCTCCATGTCATGTAGTTGCCCCGTGACCGTGCGGTCATTTCCCCTCTGCTGCCCTCTCCTATCTCATCGGTGTTGCGTCGCCATCGTCGTGCCCGTGACGCTAAGCTCTCTGCTCCTCCATTGTCCGGTCGACCGGAACTTCTCGAGCACTCCCGAGCTCTCACTCGGCTATAAATAGCTTGGCCGCCCTCCTCCGCAACTCGCCGCTCTCTTCTCGACCCTCCTAATCTCCCGGAGCCCCTCCACCTCGCCTATGTCCACCGCCGTCCACCATGGCCAACCGAGCTCCTCCTCCACCCCGACCTCTCCACTACTTTCCCCACACGCCGGCGCACCTCTCCCACCCCTTGCCCCATTGCCGGAGCTGTTGTGGCCGCCGTCCCCTAGAACGGCCGCCGCCCGCCCCTGCTCTCTGCCTCACCGAGCCGCCGTAGCCCCACCCCTCCCCGGCGCCTTCCTTCCCTCTGGACGGACGCGGCGCCGTCTCCCGAGCCCGCCGATGGCCTCCCCTTGGCCGGAGGTGGCCGGAGCCGGCCAGGCCATCGCCGGCGCCCTCCCCTGCCTCGCCTCCTCTGTTTCCATCAGGGGCAGGGCGAGGAGGAAGAAGACCCGAGCCAGGTGGGCCCCGCCTCCTCCCCAACCCCACTTGTCATCCCCTAACCGCCTTATCTACTCGGTTAAGTGGAAACGTATTCTCTGAATACGTTTTCCACTGGAGAAGGCGTATTTTCATTCTACTTCGGCTCTAAGTACGTTTTCTGTGTACAGAAGGCAGATTCTCCCGAAAGGCACTTTCAGTTTTCTCAGCCAGGGGCTTGTTTGTGAGGAATTTTTTGCAGATTGGTCCCTGATATTCCACCTCTCATATCTCCGCGACCGTAACTCCGAATCAGGTGATTCCAAAGCCCACGTCTTCGTCTCGTCGAGCCTGTTCTGTGGGTGCCATTTTCACTATGTGTTCACATATTGGAAATTACCATTTTGCCCTTGCCCTTATCTAGCCCCCTCGGAGAGAGAATCTTTTCCTGCGAATCGTTCCGCGACTTCACCGCACTTCTTCCCGGAGTATTCTTCATCCCCAGGCAAGCCACGACAGCCACTTGCATGATGGATTTGCAGTAGCCATGGTTTCTACTTGAGTGTTTAATAAATGTTTGCTCATTTACTACTGACGTTACGGTTTCGGTTATGCTTGTGGATCCCTGCTTATCATCATGCTATGCTTTTATGTACTCTGTTAGTTATATGGTTACTTTCTAGTAGTATTGTTCTCGTATTTCATGCTGGTATTGATGTCATGCTAGTGATAGTGATGTCCATCTGATGCATGATTATCATCAGTTATGAAAAGTATCTGTGTATGCATGATCATCGCTATGCCATGTTCTGTTGCATCCAGTAGAAGAATGATTTGCTGTTGGTATACATATGGCTATGCTTCACATCCATGTTCGTGTTGTTATCATGTTCATATGCATCATGTTATGACTCAGCTCATTTCCTTTCAAGTTAAACCAGACTCTAATCAAACTTGAACACCTGTTGGCTGAGTCATAGTGCCATCGAATCGAGCTGACCAGTGCAGCCACACTTTCCTTGTGGGGGGTCCTAACTGGGTCTATTGTCATGCCTCTCACCGGTGCCTCCAACGAGGGAAGGTTATGTGGGCACGCTACCCTGATCAGGTAGGTGGCCATAAGCCTTGTGTGCCCATTGTTGTATGGTATACCATTGTTCCCGTTTGGGACCGTTTTTGTTTTTCCACGATGGTGGCCGTTGGGTGTCACGAGGTGACATCGGGGCCACCCATGACTTAGCCCAAAGGGGAGTTTGTCGGAGTGGCCGGGAGAGTGTCATGCAATAGATTGGTTTTGTCGGAACGCCGTTGGTCCACCCGAATGGGAGCACGAAGCCTTGGGTTCCGTAGTGTGGGAACAATGTACTAACCTCTGCAGAGTGTATAATCTATCGATAGCCGCGCCCGCGGATATGGGCCCAGTTCGTAGTAGGTCACACTATGGGTCAACAGTAATAATAACCTGTATAATAATAACCCCGGTTCGATGAGGAAAGAAGTTGGTTGATCTTTATGTGATCAGGAGAGGATCACATGGTATCGTGGATACCGAAGTTGGTTGATATTTGTGGTGTTATGCGATAATCGCGGGTAAAGATCAAGCTCCTTGTGGTCATGTAATGATTACTACGGTATTGTTAATACCAAGCTTGATTTGATCCTGAGGTGATCGTGTGATGACCATGATGGTAAGTGATTCATGTGGTGGTTACGAGGTAACCCCAAGCAGAGTAAGTTGGTGCATGATATTGTTAACATGTTGCATGCTAGTATCGTCATGTTCTTATGTTCATGCCATGTTCATACTGTCCTAGCTGTATCATGTTCATCCTTGCTAAGTAACCAATAATTGCCATGATGTTATTTGTCTTGATTGCTTTGGTTGCTGTGAGCTTGCGAGTACATTCAAAGTACTCACCTGGCATGTCATGCCAGTTTGCAGGTCATGCCGTGATTGCTTGTTTGCCGAGGATCTTGAGTTTGCGAGCTAGGATAAGCGTTCCAACCAGAGTCCCTGCGGAGTGGAGTCCATCATCATCGTTGTTGTTCCGCTGCTAGAAGTTATTCCGTTGCTATGTGTTGTTCTGCTGCTAGCATAGAGCAACCTTGGTAGGCGTAGCATCACCTTGCCGATGTAATTCTTTGTTATATCGGATCCCTTGTATCCATATCGATTGTAATAAAGAGCTGATTTGTTCTATGCCAAGAAGTGTCGTATTCCAGAAGACTTGATCTCTAGGCTGGAATACGGGGTGTTCCGGTCTCTCTGAGCTGGGGTGCCACACCAGCCATAGGTGAGTAAGTATCAATGTAGTCTTCACATTCTTTCTGGTTATAACCCTTGGCCACAATCCGTGCCTTGTACTTTTCAATTGTACCATCAGTTCTAAGATTTTTCTTGAACACCCACTTAGATCCTATAGGTTTACACCCATAAGGACGATCAGTGATTTCCCAAGTTTCATTAGCTAAGATGGAATCCATCTTGCTGCGGATAGCTTCCTTCCAGTAGTCAGCATCAGAAGATGCATAGGCTTCTGAAATAGTCCTGGGTGTGTCATCCACGAGGTACACAATGAAATCATCACCAAAGGACTTTGCAGTCCTTTGTCTCTTACTCCTTACAGGAGTTTCATTGTCAATGTGTTCCATTGCAATGGTGGGTTCAGGAATTACAGCAAATTCCTGGCTAGATGGAGTAGGTATCTCCTGATTTGATGAACTTGACATATCCTTCATAGGAAATATGTCCTCAAAGAAAATCGCATCATTCGACTCCATAATTGTACATGTCGGTTACCTCAGATTTTATTATCAAAAATCTATAGCCAATGCTATGAAAAGCATAGCCCAGAAGAACACAATCCATGGTTTTTGGTCCAAGCTTGCGCTTCTTGGGAATTGGTATATTGACTTTCGCCAAACAACCCCAAGTACATAGGTAGGTGATGTCTACTACACAACTTGTTCTTGTAGACTCGTGTTGGGCCTCCAAGCGCAGAGTTTTGTAGGACAGTAGCAAATTTCCCTCAAGTGGATGACCTAAGGTTTATCAATCCGTGGGAGGTGTAGGATGAAGATGGTCTCTCTCAAACAACCCTGCAACCAAATAATAAAAAGTCTCTTGTGTCCCCAACACACCAAATACAATGGCAAATTGTATAGGTGCACTAGTTCGGCGAAGAGATGGTGATACAAGTGTAATATGGATAGTAGATATTGATTTTTGTAATAGTAAAAATAAAAAACATCCAGGTAGCAAGTACCAAAAGTGAGCACAAACGGTATTGCAATGCTTGAAGACAAGGCCTAGGGTCCGTACTTTCGCTAGTGCAATCTCTCAACAATGCTAATCTAATTGGATCATATAACCATCCCTCAATGTGCGATGAAGAATCACTCCAAAGTTCCTATCTAGCGGAGAACATCAGAAGAAATTGTTTGTAGGGTACGAAACCACCTCAAAGCTATTCTTTCCGATCAATCTATCCTAGAGTTCGTACTAAATTAACACCAAGCTATTCTTTCCGATCGATCTATCAAGAGTTCGTACTAAGATAACACCAAATAATTCCAGATTCATAATACTCAATCCAACACAAAGAACCTCAAAGAGTGCCCCAAGATTTCTACTGGAGAAACAAGGACGAAAACGTGCATTAACCCCTATGCATAGATTACCCCAATGTCACCTCGGGAATCCGTGAGTTGAGTGCCAAAACATATATCAAGTGAATCAATATAATACACCATTGTCACCATGGGTATTCATATGCAAGACATATATCAAGTGCTCTCAAATCCATAAAAGTATTCAATCCGATAACAACGAAATCTCAAAGGGAAAACTCATTTCATCACAACAAGATAGAGAGGGGAAAACACCATATGATCCAACTATATTAACAAAGCCCGCGATACATCAAGATCGTCCCAAATCAAGAACACAAGAGAGAGATAGAGATTAAACACATAGCTACTGGTACAAACCCTTAGCCCCGAGGGTGGACTACTCCCTCCTCATCAAGGTGGCCGCCGGGATGATGAAGATGGCCACCGGTGATGATTTCCCCCTCCGGTAGGGTGCCGGAATGGGCTCCCGATTGGTTTTTAATGGCTACAGAGGCTTGCGGCAGCGAAACTTCGGATCTAGGGTTATTTCTGGCGGTTTCTGTATTTATAGGATTTTTTGGTGTTGGTTTCACGCTAAGATGGGCCTCGAGGAGGGCACAACCCACTAGGGCGCGCCTGGGCCTCCTGGCGCGCCCCGGTGTCTTGTGCCCTACTCCTTCACCTTCTGGTCCTTCCACGAAGCTTCTAGTGCCTCTTTTGTTCCAAAAAAATTGTCAAAAAGTTTCGTTGCATTTGGAGAACTTATATTTCTGCACAAAAAACAACACCACGGTAGTTCTGCTGAAAACAACGTTAGTCCGGGTTAGTTCCATCCAAATCATACCAAAACCATATAAAATTGTTGTAAACATGGCATGAATACTTCATAAATTATAGATACGTTGGGGAAGTATCAGCATCCCCAAGGTTAATTCCTGCTCGTCCTCGAGTAGGTAAATGATAAAAGAAATAATTTATGAAGTGTGAATGCTAGCATAGTGCATAAGTTTGATCAAATGATAATTTCAATCACTTTTCCTAGCATCATAACAGCAACTCTTTCTCATAAACTCATCAAGATAAAGTAGCAATCAATTCACATGTTAAGGTTCAAACAATGAATTCTCTTGAAACTCAACAACCTATGTTCTCAGTCACCAAACAATTGCAATTCAACTTATTCAACAAAATCTAAGTCATAGCTCCACATACTCAATCATCATATAGTCTTCCATGATTGCTAGTACTCAAAGCATATTCTTAGAACAAATGGCATCCATCGAACACAGAGAAAGATAGGGGCTTAATGTTTCGCCTCCCAACTCATTTATCATAGAGATAATTGTCAACAATAATAAATCATGATCAAATATATTTGACTGGCCATATGTGCCTAGATCTTTCCCCACCACATGATGCTTGCCAACTAGAGAATAATTGAGGTTGAAATGAGAATGCATACTATTGACTCTTGCATAAAAGTAAATACTGAAAAGTAAAAGATAGGCCCCTCGCAGAGGGAAGCAGAGGTTGTCATGCGCTTTTTATTTTTGGATGCCCAAGCTCTTAATGCAAAGGAACATCATGTTATATTGCCCCTTATGATAGCAACCTTTATTATGAAGTCCATTGCTTTTATTACTTTGCCATCACAAGTTCGTACAACGCTCAATTTTCCCTTACAATAAAAGATCAAACACATTTAGGAGCAATTTTTATTGCTTTATGCACCGATGACAACTTACTTGAAGGATCTTATTCAATCCATAGGTAGGTATGGTGGACATTCATGGCAAGAAACTGGGTTTAAGGGTTTTTGGATGCACAAGTAGTATTTCTACTTAGTACGGATTTTTGGCTAGCAAAAGATCCTAGGCAAACACCACATGTTGGAGGATCCATGACAATATAACTTCTATGCAAATATACACAACCATAACTCATTACGTTGTCTTCCTTGTCCAACTTCAACTAATTTGCTCAAGTTTGAAAATAATTAATGGGTATTCACAATCATAGAAGATGTCCAAGATAATATATTTGTATGTGAAAGTTCTCTTCCTTATACTAATCATTCATGAATTGCGTGTATGACCAATATTGTGATTGTAAAGCTTCAAAAGATTTCACTTTCTAAACCCAATGTGAAGCTACTACTAGGCATGATATGAACATGTAATTTCAAATTCATGATATTCAATTCATTCAACAATTTACTCATAGGATATAAGTGAAGCACAAGAGTAAATGACAAACTACTCCAAAAAGATATAAGTGAAGATCAACTGAGTAGTTAAGTAAATAGGTAGCTATGTGAGGACTCTCCCTTATTTAAAAGTTTCAGATCTAAGTACTTTATTAAAACAGCAAGCAATACAAAATAAAATTACATTTCAAGAATAGCACACATCATGTGAAGAAGCAAAAACTTAGGTTCAACCGAGGCTAACCGATAATTGTTGAAGAAGAAAGGTGGGATGCCTACCGGGGCATCCCCAAGCTTAGATGCTTGAGACTTCTTGAAATGTTATCTTGGGATGCCTTTGGCATCCCCAAGCTTGAGCTTTTGTGTCTTCTTAATTCCTTTTATATCACGGTTTCCCTAAATCTAAAAAACTTCAACCACACAAAACTCAACAAGAACTCGTGAGATAAGTTAGTATAAATCAATGCAATAACCTTATCATTCTCTACTGTAGCAAATCACTAAAATTATTATTCAACATTGCATACTAAATGCCTCTGCATATTTAATACTCCTATCCTCAAATAGAATCATTAAACAAGCAAACATATGCAAACAATGCAAACATAAAAGCAATCTGCCTAAACAGAACAGTCTGTAAAGGATGAAGCAAGATCCATATTTATTTAACTCAAAAAATTCTGAAAATTTACCACACTGTAGAAAATTTATCATAGCTTATTTTCCAAAAATTTTCAACATTTTATCACATTCTGAATTTTCTAGAGAATTTTTGCAACAGCGATAAACTTTCTGTTTTCAAACAGCAACATATAGACTTGCAAAATAAGCATGGCAAAGGCTATACTTGACATTTTTATTGAATTAAAAGATACAAAACATTATTCCAAATAACAGCAAGAAAATCCTAGTAAAATAAAATGATGCTCCAAGCAAAACACATATCATGTGAGGAATGAAAATGTAGCTCCAAGTGAGGTTACCGATAATGTTGGAGACGAAAGAGGGGATGCCTTCCGGGGCATCCCCAAGCTTAGTTCCTTGGATATTCCTTGATTATTACCTTGGGGTTCCTTGGTCATCCCCAATATTAGGGTCTTGTCACTCCTTATTCTCCTCATATCGAGATCTCACCCAAAACTTAAAAACTTCAATCACACAAAACTTAACGGAACTTCGTGAGATGGGTTAGTATGATAAAACAAATCATTCACTTTGGTACTGTCAAGATAAGATTCATAATTTTTCTCACAAAATTCCTACTGTACTCTACAATTTCCACAATTTATATTAAGCAATATAAGCCATAGAAACCATAAAACAAGCAAACTATGCCTTGAAAACAGAATCTGTCAAAAACTGAACAGTACGTAAAGATCTGAATTAAGGTAATACTTATGTAACTCCAAAAATTCTTCAAAATTAGTGAAACGTAGAAATTTGTATTCCCATCAACTGTAAAAAATTAAGAATTTTTCCTTTTTCCAATAAAAGATAGAAATTTCTGTACTGGACGCAAAAGTTTCTGTTTTTGCACAGAATCAAGTCAACTATCATCCACACTATCCCAAAGGCTTTACTTGACACTTTATTGAATCAAAAGCTATAAAACATAATTAATACAGTATCCTAATCATGTGAACACACAAAAACATTAGGGGTAAATGTTGGGTTGTCTCCCAACAAGCGCTTTTCTTTAATGCCTTTTAAGCTAGGCATGATGATTTCAATGATGCACACATAAAAGATAAGAATTGAAACACAAAGAGAGCATTATGAAGCATATTACTAGCACATTTAAGTCTAACACACTTCCAATGCATAGGGATTTTTTTAGCAAACAATTTATGGGAACAAGAATCAACTAGCATAGGAAGGCGAAACAAGTGCAACTTCAAAACTTTCAACATAAAGAGAGGAAACTTGATATTGTTGAGACATGTAAACGCATATGTTCCTCTTTCATAATAATTTTCAGTGGCACCATGAATGAATTAAACAATATAGCTATCACATAAAGCATTCCTTTCATGATCCACAAGCATAGAAATTTTATTACTCTCCACATAAGCAAATTTATACTCATGAGTATTAGTGGGAGCAAATTCAAAAAAATAACTATCATGTGATTGAAAATTAAAATCATGATGACAAGTTTCATGCTTATAATTATTCTCTATAACATATATGTCATCACCATAATCATCATAAATAGGAGGCATGCTTTCATCATAATAAATTTGCTCATCAAAACTTGGGGGACAAAAAATATCATCTTCATCAAAGATGGCATCCCCAAGCTTGTGGCTTTGCATATCATTAGCATTATGGATATTCATAGAATTCATACTAACAACATTGCAATCATGCTCATCATTTACGGAAAACATTTTATTGAATTCTTCTTCTATCAATTGAGCACAATTTTCTGATCCATCATTTTCAAGAAAGACATTATAAAGATGAACAATATGAGACCACCTCAAATCAATTTTTTTTGTAGATTTCTTTTATAAACCAAACTAGTGATAAAACAAGAAATTAAAAGATTCAATTGCAAGATCTAAAGATATACCTTCAAGCACTCACCTCCCCGGCAACGGCGCCAGAAAAGAGCTTTGTTGACGAGGTGTGAGTGCCACTTACCTAACCTCCCTGGCAACGGCGCCAGAAAAGAGCTTGACGTCTACTACACAACTTGTTCTTGTAGACTCGTGTTGGGCCTCCAAGCACAGAGTTTCGTAGGATAGTAGCAAATTTCTCTCAAGTAGATGACCTAAGGTTTATCAATCCGTGGGAGGTGTAGGATGAAGATGGTATCTCTCAAACAACCCTGCAACCAAATAATAAAAAGTCTCTTGTGTCCCCAACACACCAAATACAATGGCAAATTGTATAGGTGCACTAGTTCGGCGAAGAGATGGTGATACAAGTGTAATATGGATAGTAGATATTGATTTTTGTAATAGTAACAATAAAAAACAGCAAGGTAGCAAGTAACAAAAGTGAGCACAAACGGTATTGAGATGCTTGAAGACAAGGCCTAGGGTCCGTACTTTCGCTAGTGCAATCTCTCAACAATGCTAATCTAATTGGATCATATAACCATCCCTCAACGTGTGATGAAGAATCAATCCAAAGTTCCTATCTAGTGGAGAACATAAGAAGAAATTGTTTGTAGGGTACGAAACCACCTCAAAGCTATTCTTTCCGATTAATATATCCTAGAGTTCGTACTAAAATAACACCAAGCTATTCTTTCCGATCGATCTATCAAGAGTTCGTACTAAGATAACACCAAATAATTTCATATTCATAATACTCAATCCAACACAAAGAACCTCAAAGAGTACCCCAAGATTTCTACCAGAGAAACAAGGACGAAAACATGCATCAACCCCTATGCATAGATTACCCCAATGTCACCTCGGGAATCCGCAAGTTGAGTGTCAAAACATATATTAAGTGAATCAATATAATACCCTATTGTCACCACGGGTATTCATATGCAAGACATATATCAAGTGCTCTCAAATCAATAAAAGTATTCAATCCGATAACAACGAAATCTCAAAGGGAAAACTCAATTCATCACAACAAGATAGAGAGGGGGAAACACCATATGATCCAACTATATTAACAAAGCCAGCGATACATCAAGAGCATGCCAAATCAAGAACACGAGAGAGAGAGAGAGAGAGAGATTAAACACATAGCTACTGGTACAAACCCTCAGCCCCGATGGTGGACTACTCCCTCCTCATCAAGGTGTCCGCCGGGATGATGAAGATGGCCATCGGTGATGATTTCCCCCTCCGGCAGGGTGCCGGAATGGGCTCCCGATTGGTTTTTCATGGCTACAGAGGCTTGCGGCGGCAGAACTTCTGATCTACGGTTATTTTTGGGGGTTTCTGTATTTATGGGATTTTTTTGGCGTTGGTTTCACGCTAAGATGGGCCTCGAGGAGGGCACAACCCACCTGGGCGCGCCTGGGCCTCCTGGCGCGCCCCGGTGTCTTGTGCTCTACTCCTGCACCTTCTGGTCCTTCCACGAAGCTTCTAGTGCCTCTTTTGTTCCAAAAAAAATTTGTCAAAAAGTTTCGTTACATTTGGAGAACTTTTATTTCTGCACAAAAAATAACACCACGGTAGTTCTGCTGGAAACAGCGGTAGTCCGGGTTAGTTCCATCCAAATCATACCAAAACCATATAAAATTGTTGTAAACATGGCATGAATACTTCATAAATTCTAGATACGTTAAAGACGTATCAGTAGGAGAGTTTCAATCTTTTCCTTTACCATTCCTCAAAAGGAGTCATGGTCTTCTGCTTTGTGGGAACTCGGTTTAGGACATGACATGCAGTCATTAGCGCCTCCCCCCACCATGGCTTGGAGAGACCCGATGTGTCTAACATGGTGTTAACCAAATCAGTTAGAGTTCGGTTCTTTCTTTCGGCCACCCCATTTGGCTGAGGTGAGTAGGGAGGCGTCCTCTCATGTATTATACCATGTTTCGCACAAAAAAATCAAATTCATTGAAAAAATTCTCTCCGCCATGATCAGACCTAAGCCGTTTAATTTTTTGATCAAGTTGGTTCTCTGCTTCAGCATTATAGTTTTTGAAGAAGTTTAAAGCCTCATCTTTTGATTTTAGAAGATACACATAACAATATCTAGTGGAGTCATCAATCAATGTCATGAAGTATTTCTTTCCGTCAACACGCCATTCATCTCACAAAGATCAGAATGTATAAGCTCTAGTGGCGCCAAGTCTCTTGCCTCTGCAGTCTTATGGGACTTGCAAGGTTGCTTAGCTTGCACACACACTTGGCACTTGGAGCCCTTGACATTAGTGAATTTTAGAATTAAAATCATATTGGCTAGCTGCGTCATGCAACCAAAGTAAAATATGACAAAGTCGTGAATGCCAAATATTAGATTCATTATCATTTCAAACATGATTAATAACTTTAGTGCAAATATCTGACAAAGACAGGCGGAACAAGCCTCCGCACTCATAGCCTTTTCCAACAAATTGTCCATACTTAGAAATTACAACTTTATTGGACTCGGAAACCAACTTAAAACCATCTCGACATAAACGGGAACCGCTAATGAGATTTTTATTGATGGAGGGCACATGATGAACGTTATTCAGGCGCACGATCTTTCCCGGAGTGAACTTCAGATCGACCGTATCGACACCTCAAACAATGGTATGTGACCCGTTCCCCATCAGCACGGGAGAAGTCCCTAAGGCCTGGTAAGAAGAAAACATGGAGGCACCAGCACAAACATGTACATTGGCACCAGTGTCAATTAACCAATCAGAAGATTGACATACTGAAAGGATGATAGGAAAAATACCATACCCGGATTCCTTCATATCAGTATCACCGATGACAACATTAGCGGACTTGCCGCTCTTCTCAAGTTCGCACTCCTCAAAGCGGTTAGGACATCTTGGAGCCCAGTGATTAGGATCACCGCAGACATGGCATAGTCCCTTCAACTTTTTATGAGAATTCTTCTTGAAGTTGGTAGAATGTGAAGGCTTGTTCTTTGCATCAAACTTGCCTTTGCCATGAGATTTGTTCTTGTTGTTTTTGAACTTGTTGCGATGGAAGTTTTTCTTTTGTACCACGTGGGCACTAGAAGCTCCCTCAGCAACTCGAGCACATGTGTCTTTCGCTCTCGCCTTCTCTTCAACATCAAGAGTAACAATGAGATCCGAAATGCAAAACTCCTGTCTCTTGTGTTTCAGAGAAGTAGCAAAGTTGTCCGACGAAGGTGGAAGCTTGGCAATGATGCCTCCGGCAACAAATTTTTCTGGCAACACACACTTGATGTACTCAAGTTCCTTTGCGAGCGACTGTATCTCATCAGCTTGATGAACAACAGAGCGCTCATCAGTCATCTTGTAGTCATAGAATTGATCCATGACGTACAATTCGCTGCCGGCGTCCGAGGCCCCAAACTTGGCCTCGAGCGCAGCCCACATGTCCTTGTCGTTGTCAAACGACATATACGAATTCACAATGGAATCGTCAAGAACACTGAGAAATGGCGGCCTTAAAGAGGGTATCGATCTTCTCAAAAGCTTCCTACTGTGCACGATTAAGATCGCCCTCAGGCTTGCCCTTGGTGGCGTCATAGCAGTACATGGTCTGGAACTAGTAAACTGCTCTCGTGCGCCACCTCTTATATTGCACCCCCTTAAAGGTAGGCGGCTTCAGATGCGCAGCAAAACCCCTCGAAGTAAATTGCCTATAATCAGGTTTTTGGATTGTTGAATATATGAGCAAAATACTACGAGATTTAATCTGAACAAACAGTAAATAAATCATGATGGCTATAAGAAAGATTAAACTAGTCATGCGGATCGGTACAATAGATGAACAGATCATATCTATGCCACAGACTAGGAATAGGAATTCCAGCACGATCTCAAACAAAGAGGACAAGATCACATACGGTGCGGTGGGAGCAGAACAGTCGGCGTTCATGTTGCCGGCCATGTCGTTGAGGAAGAGGTCGCCGAGGTCGGGGAAGAAGTCATCGCTGCCAGCAGTCGCGCGAGTGCGCTCCCCAAAAACCTGATCGCCCCTCTCCCGTACAGGATCATGAGAGGCGGGGTTCCGAAGGCCTGCTGTCCCTTCTCGATGTGCATGTCGGAAGGAGGGATGGAGAAGACTTGCGTGGCGGCGCAATGATCTAGAACGGCGTGAAACCATACAATGCAGCGGCGGCTAGGGTAGATGTCTGCCTAACTATATATTGTGGGCCGGGTAGATCATGGGAGTAAACCCCACGTCCAAGTCGCGATCCAAAAGAATCGGAAACGGTTCAGTAATTAACGTGTCCGTTAATTATTAATTAATGACTCATTAATTTTCCCGAGTAGCAAAAATATAGACAACGTGCATAGCTTTGTCCTCGGCTCGGCTCATTCCCGAAATCCGGCCCGGCCCGGCGCGTCATGTCAAGGTGTGGCGTGGCGTGGCGTGGCGAGGTGAGCGAGGAGGAGGAGCGCGTGTGTAGGTCTCCTCTTCTCATGCTCATACAAGTGGTAGAAGAGCTCACCTTATAAAAAGGTGCAACTCCCACTCAACTTCCGGGGTGGGACTAAAGTTTAGTCCCACTCACACCACTTACAGCCATGCATGAATGGACCATGAGAATTTCAGATTTTTAGCTGGTCTTTGGGCCAAAGGCCTACTAACAAATTTCAACAAGGCGGAGGGGAAGGGAGGCAGACGGGAGGCAGAGGAGATCGGTAGGGGCGGAGGGGATCGGGAGGCGAAGGCGGATGGGAGGTACCTGTTGATGCTGAGGCGGACGAGAGCGGCCTGCATCAAATTGATGATTATGCCCTTGTATTTTGCATCTGTATTCAGTAGCAAAAAGATTGTTTATAGGTTACATAAAGTTAGTTGTGCCATCTGAATTTTACTGTACAAAGTCCATAAAGATAGTTCCTAGGTTACCTAAAGTTAGTTGTGCCATCTGAATTTTACTGTCCAATGTCCATAAAGACATCTAGGTTACATAAAGTTAGTTGTGAATCTGAATTTCACTGTCAAATGTCAATAAAGATAATTTCTAGGTTAAATTATTTTTCAGGAATACTATGTTTTTTTTCTCTGCCTATATTATGTATTGCGCTTTTATCAAGGGTGGCAAATTTACTCATACAATGACTCTACGTTTGCATCACATTACTATGCTAACCAGAGCTTATTTCAATTTGCCTCCAATACAGGATTAATGCTCGGCTGGCAAAGTTGCCCCTAAGGATGATTTCCATGGTTAGGTATGGATCCATGGTGTGCATTGATAATCCCCAAGTGCAAGGAATCATCGTAGCAATTTCCAAAGGTGGAAGTGATAAGTATGGAGTGTCGAACCCACAAGGAGCTAAAGGTAATATCAATATTTTCTCAAGTCCTATCTGCCACTGATACGACTCTACGTATACCGAACGTTTGCTTCCATCTAGAAACGAGAAATAAAACTACGTTGTGGGTATGAGGAGGATAGCTTTGCATGATATCGGAGAACTAAAATATAAAAATAGGTGCTGTTAACATAAAGTTAGAATATATTACTATATATTATAAATAGCGAGTGTGGAATAATGATGGATCGGTGTGCGGAATTATCCTAGGCAATTGTTAACAAGATCGGTAATCATTATTGCAATTTTATAGGAGGGAGAGGCATAAGCTAACATACTTTCTCTACTTGGATCATATGCACTTATGATTGGAACTCTAGCAAGCATCCGCAACTACTAAAGATCATTAAGGTAAAACCCAACCATAGCATTAAGGTATCAAGTCCCCTTTATCCCATACACAACAACCCCCTTACTCGGGTTTAAGCTTCTGTCACTCTAGCAACCCACTATAAGCGAATCATGAACGTATTGCAATACCCTACAGCGGGAATCCTTCACGTGTGCGCGGCACGGAAGGCACCATAGGACAGCACCAAAATAAAACATACAACTCAAACCAATCTAGATCATCAATCAACCTAAAAGACAAAAGAAATCTACTCAAAATATCATAGGATGGCAACACATCATTGGATCATAATATGTGGCATAAAGCACCATGTTCAAGTAGGGGATTACAGCGGGGTGTGGGAGAGTGGACCGCTTCAAAGAGATGAGGAAGGTGATGAAGATGGTGATGTTGATGAAGACGATCACTGCGGCGATGGTTCCCCCGATGGCACTCCGGCACCACCGAGAGAGAGGGGGAGAGTCTCCCCCTTGTGCTTCCTCCTCCATGGCCTCCCCCCTAGATGGGGAGAGGTTCTCCCTCTGGTCCTTGGCCTCCATGGTGATGATGGCCCATTCCGGCTTCCTCCTCCATGGCCTCCGGTGATGATGGCCCCCTCCGGCAGGGTGCCTGAGAGGGCCTAGATTGATTTTTCGTGGCTACAGAGGCTTGCGGTGGCGGAACTTCCGATCTAGGTTTCTTTTCGGAGGTTTGGGTATTTATAAGAATTTTTTGCGTCGGTCTCACGACAAGGGGGTGCCCGAGGTGCCCACAAGCCGTAGGGGCGCACCCTGGTGACTTGTGGCCACCTCGGTCACTTCCTGGCCCAGCTCCAGTGCTTCGGGGGTCTCTTTTGGTCCATAAAAAATCACCGTAAATTTTTAGCCCATTCCGAGAACTTTTATTTCTGCACAAAAAACGACACCACGGTAGTTCTGCTGAAAATAGCGTCAGTCCAGGTTAGTTATAATCAAATCATACCAAAACCATATAAAATTGTTGTAAACGTGGCATGAATACTTCATAAATTATAGATATGTTGGAGACGTATCAGCATCCCCAAGCTTAATTCCTGCTCGTCCTCGAGTAGGTAAATGATAAAAGAAATAATTTATGAAGTGTGAATGCTAGCATAGTGTATAAATTTGATCAATGATAGTTCCAAACACTTTTTCTAGCATCAATATATATAATAAACAGTAGCTCATCTCATAAAACTTCTCATGATCAAGTAGCACACTATTCACATGTTAAAGCATAGACCATAAAGTTTCTTGAAAACTAACAAACTATGTTTTCAGTCACCAAACAATTGCAATTCATGTTATTTTTAGGAAGGGTCTATGTAAGAGCTTTGATTTAGCAAATTCCACATACTCAACTATCATATAGTCTTCCATGATTGCTAACACTCAAAGCATAATTTTAGAACAAATAACATCCGTCGAACACAGAGAAAGATAGGGGCTTATTGTTTCGCCTCCCAACTTATTTATCGTATAGATAATTGTCAACAGTAATAATTCATGATCTAGTATATTTGAATGACCATATATGCTTGGATCTTTCCCCACCACATGATGCTTTCCAACTAAAGAATAATTGAGGTTGAAATAAGAAGGAATACTATTGACTCTTGCATAAAAGTAAATACATGAAAGTAAAAGATAGGCCCTTCGCAGAGGGAAGCAGAGGTTGTCATGCGCTTTTTATTTTTGGATGTGCAAACCCTTAATGCAAAGGAACATCACGTTGTATTGCCCTTTGTGCTAGCAACCTTTATTATGTAGTCTATCGCTTTTATTTCTTTACCATCACAAGTTCGTACAACGCTTATTTTCCCTTACAATAAAAGATCATACATATTTAGGAGCAATTTTTATTGCTTTTTGCACCGATGACAACTTACTTGAAGGATCTTATTCAATCCATAGGTAGATATGGTGGACACTCATGGCAAGAATGGGGTTTAAGGTTTTTTTGGATGCACAAGTAGTATCTCTACTTAGTACAAAATTTTGGCTTGCAAAAGATCCTAAGCAAGCCCCACATGTTGGAGGATCCATAACAATATAACTTCTATACAAATATATCCAAGCATAACTCATTACGTTGTCTTCCTTGTCCAACTTCAACTAATTTGCTCAAGTTTGAAAATAATTAATGGGGATCACAATCATAGAAGATGTCCAAGATAGTATATTTATATGTGAAATCTCTCTTCCTTCAATACTCTTTCATGAATTGTTCAAGTGACCAATGCGGTGTTTGCTAACTTTCAATAAATTTTACCACCTATATTTCTTATATGTGAAGTCATTACTCCCCATGGGATAAGCATATGCAACATATATAATTTCAGATTTATGATATTCAATTCATTCAACCATTTACTCATAGGATATAAGTGAAGCACGAGAGTAAATGACAAAACTACTCCCAAAAAGATCTAAGTGAAGATCAATGAGTAGTCCAATAGTTAATTAGCCATGTGAGGACTCTCTCCCATTCAAGATTTCAGATCCAAAGATTTTATTCAAACAGCTAGTAAAATGAAAATACGCTCCAAGCAAAACACATATCATGTGACGAATAAAAATATAGCTCCAAGTAAGGTATACCGATAGTTTTGAAGACGAAAGAGGGGATGCCTTTCGGGGCATCCCCAAGCTTAGACGCTTGAGTCTTCCTTGAATATTACCTTGGGGTGCCTTGGGAATCCCCAAGCTTAGGGTCTTTCCACTCCTTATTCTCCTCATATCGACACCTCACCCAAAACTTGAAAACTTCAATTACACAAAACTCAACAGAAAACTCATGAGCTCCGTTAGTATAATAAAACAAATAATTCACTTGGGTGCTGTCAAGACAAGATTCATAATTTTTTCCACATAATTCCTACTGTACTCTATCATTTCCATAGTTTATATTAAGCAATATAAGCCATAGAAACTAGAAAACAAGCAAACTATGCATCGAAAACAGAATCTGTCAAAAACAGAACAGTCTGTAAAGATCTGAATTATACTCATACTTCTGTTACTCCAAAATTTCTGAAAAATTAGGACAACGTAGAAAATTTGTATATAAATCCTCTGTAAACAATTCAGAGTTTTTCCACGTTCCAGTGAATTTTAATAATTCTGTTACTGGACGCAAAAGTTTCTGTTTTTGCACAGAATCAAGTCAACTATCAACCACACTATCCCAAAGGCTTTACTTGGCACTTTATTGAAACAAAAGCTATAAAACATGATTAATACAGTAGCTTAATCATGTGAACACACAAAAACAGTAAGGATAAATATTGGGTTGTCTCCCAACAAGCGCTTTTCTTTAATGCCTTTTTAGCTAGGCATGATATTTTAATGATACTCTTCCAAGCCCAATTTCGATGATAATTTTATTCATACTCTAAAAGATATAAGTGAAGTTCATAGAGCATTCTACAATTTAATATAGATTGACCAATATCCAATCTGAAAATATATAAGTGAAGCACACGAAGCATTCTATAAAGCCATACTCAAAAGATTTAAGTGAAGCACAAAGAGCATTCTATAAAGCCATACTTAAAAGATTTAAGTGAAGCACATGAAGCATTCTATAAAATCAATGAAGGACTATATCATACTAGCATGGTGCATAAAGGAAAAGAAAAGAAAAATAAACACAAAAGACGCATAACATGTGAACAAAACAAAAACCGAGGTATACCGATAATTGTTGAAGAAGAAAGATGGGATGCCAACCGGGGCATCCCCAAGCTTAGATGCTTGAGTATCCTTGTAATATTTACTTGGGGTGCCTTGGGCATCTCCAATCTTGAACTCTTGCCTCTCCTTATTCTTCTCATATCGATAACTCCTCGATCTTCGAACACTTCATCCACACAAAACTTAACAAAAAACCTTGTGAGATCCGTTAGTATAATAAAGCAAATCACTAACTTTAGGTACTGTTGTAAACTCATTCTAATTTCATATTATCATTATATATACTGTATTCCAACTTCACCATGGTTCATACCCCCCGATACTACCCATAGATTCATCAAAATAAGTGAACAACACATAGAAAACAGAATCTGTCAAAAACAGGACAGTCTGTAGAAATCTAGAAATTTCGTATACTTCTGTAACTCCAAAAATTCTGAAAACATAGTACAAAATAAAAAATTTGCATAGAAGTACTGTGTATAAATTTCAGAAACTTTTTACATTCCAGTAAAAAATGTAAAATCATGCACTATAGCCAAATTTTCTGTTTTTGCACTGCACATAGCAAACAAGCAATCTAATCATCCTAAAGACAAATCTTGGCCCATTATTTTTATAATACAATGGATATTTACAAGGGGATAATTATTTTTGAGAAATTTCATGAAAAATTCTACATTGTTTCCATGAGCATGAACACAAGTGTTCAAGGTCGACCCTCACTTTTCCAATGCATAACCTTCCAATCACTTCTCTTTTTGAAAAAGTTTTTAGGCATAAGAGGCAAGTAATTTTTTTTTGTATTTTGCATTCTTTAAAAAAAATGTTTGTTTCACCCACAAATAAAGAAAACAAAAACAAAAGGGAAAACAAAATCTACTTAGTGAAGAAAGCAAACAAGCACACACGAGAATATCAACCCACGCTATTGCTCCCCGGCAACGGTGCCAGAAAAGAGCTTGATAATCCCCAAGTGCAAGGAATCATTGTAGCAATTTCCAAAGGTGGAAGTGATAAGTATGGAGTGTCGAACCCACAAGGAGCTAAAGGTAAGATCAATATTCTCTCAAGTCCTATCTGCCACTGATACGACTCTACGTATACCGAACATTTGCTTCCATCTAGAAACGAGAAATAAAACTACGTTGTGAGTATGAGGAGGATAGCTTTGCATGATATCGGAGAACTAAAATATAAAAATAGGTGCTGTTAACATAAAGTTAGAATATATTACTATATATTATAAATAGCGAGTGTGGAATAATGATGGATCGGTGTGCGGAATTATCCTAGGCAATTGTTAACAAGATCGGTAATCATTATTGCAATTTTATATGAGGGAGAGGCATAAGCTAACATACTTTCTCTACCTAGATCATATGCACTTATGATTGGAACTCTAGCAAGCATCCGCAACTACTAAAGATCATTAAGGTAAAACCCAACCATAGCATTAAAGTATCAAGTCCCCTTTATTCCATAAGCAACAACCCCCTTACTCAGGTTTAAGCTTCTGTCACTCTAGCAACCCACTATAAGTGAATCATGAATTTATTGCAACACCCTACAGCAGGAATCCTTCACGTGTGCGCGGCATGGAAGGCACCATACGACAGCACCAAAATAAAACATACAACTCAAACCAATCTAGATCATCAATCAACCCAAAAGACAAAAGAAATCTACTCAAAACATCATAGGATGGCAACACATCATTGGATCATAATATGTGGCATAAAGCACCATGTTCAAGTAGGGGATTATAGCGGGGGTGCGGGAGAGTGGACTGCTTCAAAGAGATGAGGAAGGTGATGAAGATGGTGATGTTGATGAAGACGATCACCGCGGCGATGGTTCCCCCAGCGGCACTCCGGCGCCACCGAGAGAGAGGGGGAGAGAGTCTCCCCCTTGTGCTTCCTCCTCCATGGCCTCCCCCTAGATGGGGAGAGGTTCTCCCTCTGGTCCTTGGCCTCCATGGTGATGATGGCCCCTTCCGGCTTCCTCCTCCATGGCCTCCGGTGATGATGGCCCCTCCGGCAGGGTGCCGAAGAGGGCCTAGATTGATTTTTCGTGGCTACAGAGGCTTGCAGCGGCGGAACTTCTGATCTAGGTTTCTTTTCGGAGGTTTGGGTATTTATAAGAATTTTTGGCGTCGGTCTCACGTCAAGGGGGTGCCCGAGGTGCCTACAAGCCGTAGGGGCTCGCCCTGGTGGCTTGTGGCCACCTCGATCACTTCCTGGCCCAGCTCCGGTGCTTCGGGGGTCTCTTTTGGTCCATAAAAAATCACCGTAAATTTTCAGCCCATTCCGAGAACTTTTATTTCTGCACAAAAAACGACACCACGGTAGTTCTGCTGAAAACAGCGTCAGTCCGGGTTAGTTCTAATCAAATCATACCAAAACAATATAAAATTGTTGTAAACATGGCATGAATACTTCATAAATTATAGATACGTTGGAGACGTATCATGCATCGGCAAGATCATCCTTTCCAATTTCCAAGGATGACCAACTCTGTTACCTAGTCTTAGGATTTAGCTTTGTTGCTTCAACTGTTTATCTTAGGTGTTGTTTTGTCAGTGTACTAAAGCTTTTATATATGACTGTAAGTGGTGCGCCCGACAATCTTAGTTAATTTCTGAATGGTCATGTCTCCTGTGCCATTCAGCTATCGATGTTAATGTACTCAGTCTAGTGACAAGTTAAGCCTATGGTTTTGATTGCTTGCCGTGCTGTTTCATTTTGACAATGCACTGTGTGTTTTCATCAAAAGTAGATTGTGCAGCATATGAACCAAATAGCTTTCCGGTCTGTTCACCCTCTGAACTTGAGAGTTGCTTTCGGTTCCCTCTGTTTTCTGAACTAGAGAGTGGGCAACCACTTGGCAAAGATCGTCCTAAACCCTAAACTCAAACACCAACATCATCAAATTGACGTGTTGTACTCCTTTTCTGTTCTAAAATTGATGTGTTGTACCCAAAACAACAATGATCACCGCTTGTCCGTCCTCCAACCCAGAGTCTTCCTGCCATCTCGGCCAGCATAAGCATTGCATACTCTTCTCTCATCATCGCCTCAACCGCCAGCTCCAGTGAGGAAACCGTTGACTGTCCCAACCTCCATGGCCAACGGCATTTCCCTAGACAAAGAAACAAACAAAGTATGAATGAACCTATTGCCAAGGCATAAAATTTTCCCTTTCAAACCTAAAGAGACCAGGACGAAGATATAGGAATTCAGCTATAAGTTCATGAGAAGGCAACCACTTAGCAAAGACCACATCAACCTCGGCAACACCTACGCCAGAGTGTGACACTTGGTGTAGGGCACTCGGGGTATACCTTATCGTCATACAGACGTGAGCCGAGGGAATTTTGACATCAACTCGGCAACAGAGTAAGCCGAGTTAACAGCAGCAGCGGACGGCCAAAAAAAAGTCACCTGACGGCCGGGCCATAGTAACAATGTTGAGTAAGCCGAGTGCCAACACTCGGCTTCGATCTGGGTCAGTAATCAATTGGAGGGCGCCATGTCCAGACAATAAGCAAAATGTCTGTTGTATTAGAATGTCATACATATAAGCTGAGTGCCACATGTTGGCTTCTATCTGCGCCAAAAGCTAGCCCGAGGGCGCCATGTTTTGGTCCATAAGCCGAGGGTCTGATAGGCCGTGCACGACATATGGGTAAGCCGAGTGTCAGCACACGGCTAAAACAAACGGATAAGCTATTAAGTAAGAGGATCCAAGTATTTGTTTTCATGCTAGATTAAACTTTGACAAAGAGCATAGAAATTTTTGTTAAAGCACTAATGGCTTGGTTATCAATATATGTTACATAACTGAGCATGTTCGACCTTGTACAAATATGTTCCACCTTGCTTATAGCTTGCAGAGAAGGCAATGATACACCTATGGGCGATAATCTTTATTGACGAGCTAGGTGCATAACTTTGGTTTATCAACCTTCTTGCTCGAGAACTAGCAAGATTTAAGCTTGGGGAAGTTGATGAGTTGATTTTATGCATACTTTTTAGAGTATATTTTAGTGCCGTCCTCAATGCATAGTTTTCGGTCTTACTTGTTTTACCAAGTTCGTTGTGCAACTTTCATTTCTATTTTGTTTGTATTACTTTTCCTTTATTTCATGGTCTTTGTACATGTATTGGGATGTTCATGGACTTGACACATCAAAAACACCAAGTTGGGGGACAAATCGAAGAAGCTCCAAGCATTAGTTTCAGGATCTATGGAGTTTTTCATAATTTAATATTTATCAGAATGTCCAAATTAAAGATCCAAATGTGCATCAGACTTTTCGATAGGAATCCAATTAGCCCAAGAACATCAAAACCGGAGTTCGTATGAAAAAATGGCGACAAAAATACTTAATCTACCGAAGGTCTAGTTTTCCAGCATGGAAAAAGGTACGAGCTCGGCTGCTTGTACCTGTGCTCGTACCAAAGCTCGACAGCGCCAGTAAATCTGTCACAACTCCGTCGGTTTTCTCCGATTTCATTCCGGTTTGTTCCTACATGATCATTCACGACCAATGGATGTTTCTGGGAGAGGATTTGGCACTCCTGGAGCCCTTGGATGAAAGGGGGAGAAGCTACAACACTGGAGTAGACCCGAGGAGCCCTCCTATATATTCACCTCAACCCTGGTCGCCAGGGATCATCTCGTTCATCATCCACAAGTCCCATCTACTGTCGCCACACCTCCATTGCTACAACTCCACCATAAAGAGAAGGCCCAGACAAGGAGGAAGAAGAGAGGAGGCACCTGATGTCACTTGAACTACGGCGGTATTTCCCTAAACAGGAAGGGATGATGCAGCACAGCTATGGTAGGTATTTCCCTTAGTTTTGAAACCAAGGTATCAATCCATTAAGAGAACCAAGCAACACAATATAAACGGTACCTGCACACAAAGAACAAATACTTGCAACCCGACGCGTAAAAGGGGTTGTCAATCCCTCCACGGTAAAAAGATAGATAGATTTGTGGTAGATTGGATAAATAGCTCTCGATAAAATGCGAAATAAAATAAGTAATAAAAAAGTGCAGCAAGGTATTTTTGGGTATTTGGAATAATATATCTGAAAATAAAAGCAAATAAAAATAGATCTCAAAGCAAATATGATAAGGAGTAGACCCGGGGGCCGTGATTGTTGCTTGAACTACCAGAGAAGGAAATCTTCTTTGAATGCCTGCTCAGTATGAAGGTCCTGTCTGGCTTCTCGTCGAATATAAAGGTTTCTAGTGATCTCGTCGCTCATCATCTGGGGATGGCGCCCGGTACCAATCTTGCAGATTACCTGGGCGATGATGTAGTGTTTGATATGTTAGAGGTGGAAGAATTCAGATACCAGTACGGGCAGCCTCTCGTCAAACCTGATCATCCTCCTCTAACAACGATGATGCGAAGATTCCATCAATGGTACATGAAAACCTGCAGCGAGTCAGGGAGGGATACTTTGACGCTGAGAATTAAAGATGAGCACGACCTCGTTGGAATGGATCAGTTGTCTGTTGCATTTGACGAGTTATTCCAGTTATACAATCAAAAGGCCCTCGACAAAACAATCTTGACTTTACTGTCTGTAAGTACTACTTCTGTAATTAAGTCTCTATATATAGCTCAGCTCTTTCATTGCATGTATATATAATTATCCTCACTATATTATGCAGATTGAAGATAGTCGAATGCAGAAAAGCACAAATCTATGACATTGGGTTCATTAACCCAAATGTCATACATGAATGGACGGTTAAAAAGAATGTCGAAGAAACCAAGGACAACTTGCTACAATCGTTGCTTAAAAATCAAAACAAAGATACAATACTCTTTCCTTACAACTTCAAGTGAGTGTTACTGTCTTGTGCATATTCGGTTTCCCTACTCGAGGTTGTAGTAATGTAATTGATGAGTTATGCATGCGTGCGCAGCTTCCACTTTATTCTGCTGGAGATTAAGCTTGAGCGGGGACTAGTAACTGTCTTAGACTCGAGACGAAAAGATCCCCAGGAGTATGCGGACATGACTAAAATGCTCCAGAAGTAAGTTCAATCGATAATTATCGCACCATATCAGCAACTTTGTTCATTTCCTAATATCAAGTAATTATTTTCCTTGTTTAGCAGGGTTTGGAAAGAGTTCACCGGTATTGCTCCGGCACTGCTGAGGGAGCTGCAATTTAGACACCCCAAAGTAAGTACTACTAGCTAGTTCCGCGCATCTCCCATTGATTCTAGTTTCATCAATACCATTTGTAATGCTTGATTATCAGTTTGATTGAACTCTATTTCTCGTAAAGTGCTTGTGGCAGGAAGCCGGGAATGATTTTTGTGGATACTATGTTTGCGAGTTCATCTACAACGCGACAACCTCTAAGTGGGGCTACTCTGAAAAACAATATGAAGTGCGTAAGCAATAATATTCACAATTTTTTTTATTACCATCATTGGTGTTGAGTTTCATTCATATATATGTATTGACCCCCTTCTTCAAATTAGATGTGGCAGATGCGGGATGAACTCCTACCACATGATCACATACGAGCAATTCAAGAGGAATTGGCGGGTTTCTTTCTTGACCACGTCATAAATCCAACTGGAGAATACCATGTGGAACTTGATATTAGATGTTAGGGATTGTAAGAGATCTTATATTGTACTCCCTCTGTAAACTAATATAAGAGTGTTTAGATTACTAAAGTAGTGATCTAAACGCTCTTATATTAGTTTACGGAGGGAGTATATATGTAGCTAGTAGCATCGGATAGATATACGAAAACTTGTTGTTCGACCAATCTCTCGGAGAAAGAGAGGTCGATCACTTCTCTCTGTATATGTTCATAACGATCTTGTGTACTTAATGGTTCCTTCATCTGCTTACTAGCTAGCGTGTCGAGTTCTCTCTATACGTATAGTAACTAGCGTCGACCAAGCACGGAGAAAGAGAGGACACTTCTCTCTATTAGCTAGCTAAACAATATGAAACCCCTAAATTAACCCTCCAAAACCCCCTAACCCCCCCCCCCTTTCAAAAAAAACAAAAATCCCAGCTACTGCCAAATGCTGACGCGTGGATGCCTTTTGGTCCCGGTTGGTGTTACCAACCGGGACTAAAGGCCCTCCTGCCTGGGCTCCCCACAGCGGCCACGTGGAGACCCTTCTGTCCCGGTTCGAAAGCGAACCGGGACTAAAGGTTTTGAGCTTTAGTCCCGACCCTTTAGTCCCGGTTCCAGAACCGGGGCTAATGGTCCTCTGGAACTGGGACAAATGGGCCTTTTTCTACTAGTGCTCGTTCTCGGGGGTGCACGCGATAGAGGAAGAACTATCCATAATGACAAAAAGTGATTAACAAGATTGCAGACAAAATAGATCTGACGAGAAAATGGCGAACGAAAAAGAGGGCGAATAAAACGGCAAATTTTTGTGAAGTGGGGGAGAGGAAAACTAGAGGCAAATGGAAAATAATGTAAATTGCAAGGAGATGAGGTTTGTGATTAGGAACCTGGTAGATGTTGATGATGTCTCCCCGGCAACGACGCCAGAAATTCCTTTTGATGTTTGCTTGAACTACGTCGGTATTTCCCCAAAGAGGAAGGGATGATGCAGCACAGCAACGGTAGGTATTTCCCTCAGTGATGAGACCAAGGTTATCGAACCAGTAGGAGAACCAAGCAACACTACGTAAACAACACCTAGACACAAAGAACAAATACTTGCAACCCAACGTGTTAAAGGGGTTGTCAATCCCTTTCGGGTAACGGCGCCAGAAATTGGCAAACAGACATGAGATAAATTGTAGTAGATTGATAGATGCAAATAAAAGCAAATAAAATTCAGCGAGGTATTTTTGGTTTTTTTGGAAATATAGATCTGAAAATAAAAGTGGCAAATAAATAAAAAGGCAAATAGCAAAATAGATCTGAAAATATATGATGAGAAAATAGACCCGGGGGCCGTAGATTTCACTAGTGGCTTCTCTCGAGAAAAATAGCATACGGTGGGTAAACAAATTACTGTTGGGCAATTGATAGAACTTCAAATAATTATGATGGTATCCAGGCAATGATCATTATATAGGCATCACGTCCAAGATTAGTAGACCGACTCCTGCCTGCATCTACTACTATTACTCCACACATCGACCGCTATCCAGCATGCATCTAGTGTATTAAGTTCATGGAAAAACGGAGTAATGCAATAAGAACGATGACATGATGTAGACAAGATCTATTTATGTAGAAATAGACCCCATCTTGTTATCCTTAATAGCAACGATACATACGTGTCGGTTCCCCTTCTGTCACTGGGATCAAGCACTGTAAGATCAAACCCATCACAAAGCACATCTTCCCATGGCAAGAAAAATCAATCTAGTTGGCCTAACTAAACCAAAGATTCGAAGAAGAAATACGAGCCTATAAGCAATCATGCATATATGAGATCAAAAAGACTCAAATAACTTTCATGGATAAAAACATAGATCTGATCATAAACTCAAAGTTCATCGGATCCCAACAAACACACCACAAAAAAGAGTTACATCAAATAGATCTCTAAGAGACCATTGTATTGAGAATCAAAAGAGAGAGAGGAATCCATCTAGCTACTGCCTACGGACCCATAGGTCTACAATGAACTACTCACGCGTCATCGGAGAGGCACCAATGAGGATGATGAACCCCTCTATGATGGTGTCTAGATTGGATCTGTGGTTTCTGGAACTTGCGGCGGCTGGAATTAATTTTCGTCGACTCCACTAGGGTTTATGGAATATTGTGGTATTTATAGAGCAAAGAGGCGGTGCGCGAGGTGGCCGAGGTGGGCAGAACCCACCTCGGGCCCCCAGGCGCGCCCTGGCGGGTTGTGCTCCCCTCGGAGCCCCCCTCAGGTACTTTCTTGGCCCAACTTGTGTCTTCTGGTCCAGAAAAAATCACCAAAAAGTTTCGCTGCGTTTGGACTCCGTTTGGTATTGATTTCCTGCGAAGTAAAAAACAAGCAAAAAATAGCAACTGGCACTAGGCACTATGTCAATAGGTTAGTCCCAAAAAATGATATAAAGTTGCTATAAAATGATTGTAAAACATCCAAGAATGATAATATAACAGCATGGAACAATCAAAAATTATAGATACGTTGGAGACGTATCTGGCCGTAGATTTCACTAGTGGCTTATCTCGAGAAAATAGCACGCAGTGGGTAAACAAATTACTGCTGGGCAATTGATAGAAGTTCGAATAATTATGATGATATCCAAGGTAATGATCAATATATAGGCATCACATCCAAGATTAGTAGACCCAAACGATTCTGCATCTACTACTATTACTCCACACATCGACCGCTATCCAGCATGCATCTAGTGTATTAAGTTCATGGAAAAATGGAGTAATGCAATAAGAACGATGACATGATGTAGACGAGATCTATTCATGTAGGAATAGTCCCCATCTTGTTATCCTTAATAGCAATGGTACATGCGTGTCTTGCTGCCCCTTCTATCACTGGGAAAGAACACCGCACGATCCAACCCATCACAAAGCACCTCTTCCCATGGCAAGAAAAATCGATCTAGTTGGCCTAACTAAACCAAAGATCCGAAGAAGAAATACGAGGCTATAAATAATCATGCATATAAGAGATCAAAGAAGACTCGAATAATATTCATGGATATGGATCTGATCATAAACTCAAAGTTCATCGGATCCCAACAAACACACCGCAAAAAGAGTTACATCAAATAGATCTCCAAGAGACCATTGTATTGAGAATCAAAAAGAGAGAAGAAGCCATCTAGCTACTACCTACGGACCCGTAGGTCTATGGTGAACTACTCACGCATCATTGGAGAGGCACCAATGAGGATGATGAACCCCTTCGTGATGGTGTCTAGATTGGATCTCGTGGTTCTGGAACTTGCGGCGGCTGAAATTGTGTTTCGTCGACTCTCCTAGGGTTTCTGGAATATTTCTGGTACTTCTTTGGCCCACTGGGTGTCTTCTCGTCTAGAAAAAATATCCAAAAATTTTCACTGCGTTTGGACTCCGTTTGGTAGTGATATTCTGCGAAGTAAAAAACAAGCAAAAAACAACAACTGGCACTTGGCACTATGTCAATAGGTTAGTCCCAAAAAATGATATAAAGTTGCTATAAAATGATTGTAAAACATCCAAGAATGATAATATAATAGCATGGAACAATAAAAAATTATAGATACCTTGGAGACGTATCAGCATCCCCAAGCTTAATTCCCGCTCGTACTCGAGTAGGTAAATGATAAAAATAGAATTTTCGATGTGGAATGCTGCCTAACATGTTCATCACATATTCTTTTTCTTTTGTAGCATGTACATTTGGACTTTTATATGGTTCAAAGCAATAGTCTAGTTTTGACATGGAGATTTCAATACTCAAGCATATCAGCAAGCAACCATGTCTTTCAAAATATCAACACTAAAGAAAGTTATCCCTAGCCCATCATGCTCAATCATTGATCCATTCATGAGACACACTCGCATATTAGCTACATCCAATACTCAAGTATGATCATAGTGCCCCTTAGTTGGTGCTTTATAAGAGAAGATGGAGACTCAAATAAAAATAAAAATTGCATAAATAAATAGATAGGCCCGTCACAGAGTGAAGTAGGGATTTGTAGAGGTGCCAGAGCTCAAAGCTTAAATTGAGAGATAAATTTTTTGAGAGGTATACTTTTCCCGTCAACGAAAACGACCGAGTAATTCCCAAAACTTTCCATGCTAGATATATCATAGGCGGTTCCCAAACAGAAAATAAAGTTTATTCCCTTTTCGACCATTCTTTCACAATCCATGGCTAGCCGTATCCACGGGTGCCTTCCATACCAACACTTTCCAAGGAATTTATTATTTGACAACATAAAGTAAATTTCTTTTTCATTTTGGGACTGGGCATCCCTATTACCGCCATACTCTCGTGCAAGGACAAGTGAATAAACACTCATCTTGAGAATAACACATCTAGCATGGAAAATATTGGCCACCCCCTGCCGCTTCATGAGCGGTACGAGCACACAAAAAGGAAATTTATTTTGAAAATTAGAGATGGTAGATACAAATTTGCTTAGAACGACACGGGAATACCGCATATAGGTAGGTCTGGTGGGCTCATGTGGCAAAACTGGGTTTAAGGATTTTGGATGCACAAGTAGTATTTCTACTTAGTACAAGTGGAGGCTAGCAAAAAGATTGAGAAGCAACCAACCAAGAAACGAAAAATCACATAAGTGAGCATTAAGCATAACTAACACCGAATAATGCACCACAAGTAGGATGTAATTTCATTGCATAACTATTGACTTTCGAGCTTGCATAGGGAATCACAAACCTTAACACCAATATTCTTACTAAAGCATAATTACTCACCAACATGACTCACATATCACTATCATCATATCTCAAAACTATTACAAAGAATCAAGTTTATTTTGTCCAATGATCTTCATGAATTTTTTTATTATATCCCTCTTGAATATCTATCACTTTGGGACTAGTCTCATATATTGCCATTGCTTTGACAAACTCAAAATAAATTTAAGTAAAGAACATGAGCATAAAGATTTTCATCTCTCAAAATAATATAAGTGAAGCATGAGAGAATTTATTCAAAGTTACTAACTCTCAAATAAATCTAAGTGAAGCATGAGAGTATTTCTTCAAACATATTAAAGCACACTGTGCTCAAAAAGATATAAGTGAAGCACTAGAGCAATTCCATAGCTCAATTTTTTTTAAAGTGAAGCATAAAGAGCAATCCTAACAAATCATAGCATAATTTTCGCTCTCTCAAATAGGTGTGTCCAGCAAGGATACTTGTGACAAATTGAAAAGAAAAACAAGCAAAGATTCATATAATACAAGATGCTCCGGGCAAAACTCATGATATGTGACGAATAAAAATATAGCTCCAAGTAAAATACCGATGGTCGTTAGAAGAAAGAGGGGATGCCACTCGGGGCATCCCCAAGCTTAGTTGCTTAGTTCTCCTTGAATATTATCTTGGGGTGCCATAGCATCCCCAAGCTTAAAATCTTTTCACTCCTTATTCCTTCATCCATCGTGATCTCACCCAAAACATGAAAACTTCAATCACACAAAACTTAACAAAACCTTCGTGAGATCCATTAGTATAATAAAGCAAATCACCACTCTAAGTACTGTTACAAACCCATTCATATTTTATTATTGCATTATACCTACTGTATTCAAACTTTACCATGGATTATACCCCCCCGATACAATCCATAGATTCATCAAAATAAGCACACAATGCAAAGAAAACAGAATCTGTCAAAAACAGAACAGTCTGTAGTAATCTAGACTTTAACCATACTTATGTAACTCCAAAAATTCTGAAACATTAGGACAACATAGGCAATTTATATATCAATCTTGTGTAAAAAATTCATAATTTTTTGTCCCTTCTGTGACTTTTGAAAATTATGCTACTGGACGCAAAAGTTTCTGTTTTCTAACAAGATCAAATCAACTATCACCAAACATGATCCCAAAGGCTTTACTTTGCACAAACACTAATTAAAACATAAAAACACAATAATAACAGTAGCATAATTTTTCAAACACTCAAGATCATAAAAAAAAGGCAAAAATAAATTTTATTCATTGGGTTGCCTCCCAACAAGCGTTATTGTTTTATGCCCCTAACTAGGCATAATGCATAGGTTCAAGTATTGTCATTTTAGTTTTCAATTCCTCAATCAAACAACTAGTTTTGTTCAAAGATTTATCATGCATATTTTCAATGACAATACTTCTAGGAATAAGATTGAAAAAATCATTCTTGCAACTAGGGTCCTTTACCACTTCAATAAAATTGGGATAAACACTAATCATTTTAAGATCTTCCTTGTGACTATCGGATGTGGCACCTTTGTTCTTGGTGACTTGTGTAAACTTGCAAATTTTTATAGGAGCTTTTTCAATAGTTTTAACAGAAGAAAAAGCCGAGCTCAAGTTGCTAAACATTTCTTCCAACTTATCAATTCTAGCGGGGCTTTCTTCTATTCTCTCATTAACTACGGGTTCCTTTTCCTTTAGTATTCTAAGAGCATCTCCCGCTTTTGTGCCAATTCTATTAGCAAGATTGTGCATCCTCTTATCTAATTTTTCAATGTTTTCTTCAGTGAGCATTTTCTTTTCAATAGCATCTAGCCTTTCCATAACGTGCTTGAGCGTTAAAGATGTTTCATTAATCATGAGAGGAGGTGAACCCACTAGATTTCCCATATCATTAAAAGCGTCCAAAGATGGACACATTAAGAAATTCCCACCGGTAATCGTATCAAGGACGAATCTTTACCTAGTGGTGATGCCCACATAAAAACAACAAAGAAGAACAACGGTAGATTGCTTACGAATAGATCTATTATGAGCATTGCAAATCCTATACCAAGCATCTTTTAGATTTTCCCCTCCTCTTTGCTTAAAATTGAGAACTTCGTTCTCGAAAGTATACACAACAGAGGAAGAACTAGCCATAGTAACAAGCAAGAACACAAACAAAGAGATCTGACGAGAAAAAGGCAAACGAAAAAGAGGGCGAATAAAATGACAAATTTTTGTGAAGTGGGGGAGATGAAAATGAGAGGCAAATGGCAAATAATGTAAATTGCAAGGAGATGATATTTGTGATTAGGAACCTGAGAAATGTTGATGATGTCTCCCCGGCAACGGCGCCAGAAATTCCTTTTGATGTCGCTTGAACTACATCGGTATTTCCCCAAAGAGGAAGGGATGATGCAGCATAGCTACGGTAGGTATTTCCCTCAGTTATGAAACCAAGGTATCAATCCAGTAGGAGAACCAAGCAACACTATGTAAATAGTACCTGCACACAAAGAACAAATACTTGCAACCTGACGCGTAAGAGGGGTTGTCAATCCCTCCATGGTAAAAAGATAGATAGATTTGTGGTAGATTGGATAAATAGATCTCGATAAAATGCGAAATAAAATAAGTAATAAAAAAGTGCAGTAATGTATTTTTGGGTTTTTGGAATAATATATCTGAAGAAAAAAAATGAAAAAAAAATAGATCTCAAAGCAAATATGATAAGGAGTAGACCAGGGGGTCATAGATTTCACTAGTGGCTTATCTCGAGAAAATAGCACACTGTGGGTAAACAAATTACTGCTGGGCAATTGATAGAAGATCGAATAATTATGATGGCATCCAAGGCAATGATGAATATATAGGCATCACGTCCAAGATTAGTAGACCGAAACTATTCTGCATCTACTATTATTACTCCACACATCGACCGCTATCCAGCATGCATCTAGTGTATTAAGTTCATGGAGAAATGGAGTAATGCAATAAGAACGATGACATGATGTAGACGAGATCTATTCATGTAAGAATAGCCCCCATCTTGTTATCCTTAATAGCAATGATACATGCGTGTCTTGATGCCCCTTCTGTCACTGGGAAAGAACACCGCACGATCAAACCCATCACAAAGCACCTCTTCCCATGGCAAGAACAATCGATCGAGTTGGCCTAACTAAACCAAAGATTCGAAGAAGAAATACGAGGCTATAAATAATCATGCATATAAGAGATCAAAGAAGACTCAAATAATATTCATGGATATAGATCTGATCATAAACTCAAAGTTCATCGGATCCCAACAAACACACCGCAAAAAGAGTTACATCAAATAGATCTCCAAGAGACCATTGTATTGAGAATTAAAAAGAGAGAAGAAGCCATCTAGCTACTGCCTACGGACCCGTAGGTCTATGGTGAACTACTCACGCATCATCGGAGAGGCACCAATGAGGATGATGAACCCCTCCATGATGGTGTCTAGATTGGATCTCGTGGTTCTGGAACTTGCGGCGGCTGGAATTATGTTTCATCAACTCTCCTATGGTTTCTGGAATATTTGGGAATTTATAGGGCGAAGAGGCGGTGCGGGAGGTCATCGAGGTGGGCACAACCCACCTGGGCGCGCCTGGGGCCTCCTGGCGCGCCCAGGTGTCTTGTGCTCACCTCGGGCCTCCCCTCTGGTACTTCTTTGGCCCACTGGGTGTCTTATGGTCCAGAAAAAATCTCCAAAAAGTTTCGCTGCGTTTGGACTTCCGTTTGGTACTGATATTCTGCGAAGTAAAAAATAAGCAAAAAACAGCAACCGGCACTGGGCACTATGCCAATAAGTTAGTCCCCAAAAATGATATAAAGTTGCTATAAAATGATTGTAAAACATCCTAGAATGATAATATAACAGCATGGAACAATAAAAAATTATAGATACATTGGCGATGTATCAGCACCACCGACGTTTGGTGCCGGTTGGAGGGCCAGTGCCATCTCAATAGACACCACCATGCCTCTCTCCATCATCAGCACCATGTTAGCTTGTAACTTGTCTCTACCCTCTATGTTCTTCATCTCCATGTTTGAGTAATTATTAGTTCTCGTGGAATAAGGATGAACTCTAGTTGTATTTGAGACGAACGCCAACATGAGATAAAATTCCCATTTGTATGTTTGAGTTAATAACCTTCATGAATTTTGTGTTAAGGGGCCCTAACCAACATTATCACCAAGTTTGGCCATGTACTATTATTGTAAAGGTTATGATGTCGAGGTAATTTGAGATGACAGTAAAAGCCTCAATTCTTCGTCTTTGCAATTGATACGGGAATAATGGAGAACCCTTAGTGTGGCCACGTCCATAGAAAAACCCTTGATCACCGTAGTGAGAACCGGCGTGGGGACACTATGATGGTGGCGTGTGAGGTACGAAGTCTACCACGAGTAGAACATATTCTGTACCCGGCTCTACCCACATCAAACATATATAGTGACTTAAGTATCCGAACCTAGAACTATGCTTGTGCATATGTTACGTAGATCGTACTAGTAGTGAGGATTCCCAACCCCCATGGAAGCCTCGACTACTCAAGCGCCGACTTTTATCTTATTCCTTTTTATTTACTATTTTTATGTTCGCTTCATAGTTTCTATAAAACCTTCCTTATTATCATTTCCGCTAGCAACCAACGGATAGATTATTTCCAGATTATTCTTTCGATGTGAACATAGCCGCGTGGGTGATGATGTAGCTGCAAGATTGGTAGTTTCCTGCACAATCGCTCCCTGTGGGATCGACATGCTCTACTTATCACGAATTCCAATAGCCCTGTGCACTTGTAGTCCATCACAAAGGCCCGAAGGAACAAAAACCACAACTGCAACCAGGACAGAAAGAGAAAGGACAACAAGCCAGAATCCGACCTCTTAGCTGCCACAAACGAGCCTGGATCAAGCAGTGCGAAAAAGCAGAAGTGGGACAACAAAGCGAAGAGGCCTGGCCATATCTATAGGGAGATTATGAGAGCCCCCTGTAAATACACAACCATGGAAACTACAAGGCCTCACACTCAATTAGAAATTGTGCCCTGAATGGCTGGTTAGCAAAGGAGAAAAACAACACGACAGAAGAAGGCAGGGACAACAATGTTGACGGGAGCCCGCCGCCTCTGCCCTCCGATAAAGGCAATCACGGTTGCGGCATGGGTGGCATCGGTAGAGGACAGGAAACCTTCCCAAAAGATGTACGGAGTGTGAATATGATTTTCAGAGGGCTCAAGTCTAAGCACGCTTAGAAGCAGGCATTAAGGGAGCTCTATGCCCTAGTACAGGGAATTTCCCAAAACCTGGACTGGTCCAACTCCACAAACTCCTTTGGCAAAGCTGGCCACCAAGAGTTCATTCCCAACCTCGATAAATCTGCGCTCATCCTTGACCTGATAATTGGCGGCTGTCAGCTGACAACTCATGGACGGTGGCAGCGGCTTGAACATCATTTATGCTGACACGATGCGCACAATGGGCCCCCACACGCCCGTCCCCAAAACACTTCGGTGACATTGTACCCGGCAAGAAGAAAGAGCCCCTCGACCAGATTAACCTACAAGTCATCTTCGGCTCCAAGAGTAATTTCTAGGCCGGAACACTGTGCTTCGAAGTGGTTCCCTTTAATGGGGTTACCACACTCTTCTCGGGCGACCCGCTTTCATCAAATTCATAGCAATTTCATGCTACGCCTACATGGAGCTTAAGATGCCCGGCCCCAACGGGGTCCTCATGAACCGCGGGGAAGTGGTCCTTATAAGCGGAGGTCGCGAACCTCAAACTTGTCGAAGCGGAGCTCACCACCTTCGATAATATGGAGGTGACCGGTACCATAGATGAGGTCACGCCAGCAACACAGAAAAAGCCCCGCCTCGACCAAGATGAGCAGGAGGCCAGGGTGGTCCTCACAGACTCATCTAGCTCAAACAACATGACGCTAGCTCAGGTGGATAGGAGCACGACAGACCAAGGTGACGACCGACCTCGACAAGTTGGAACGACGTTGCATGCAAAACAGTCGAGCTGACCAACGTACGCCGCAACCCTCAAACAAAGGAGATTCGCCGCTTGCCACCATCACGTATCATATCAGTGGAGTCGGTTGCTACCACCCTACCACCGTGGGAAGACGCCAATGCTGCCAGGCCTATCCCACCACCAAGAGCCCACGCCCCAACTGGTGCACCAGGAGACAACATTTGTTGTCGCTGCCCAACTGAGCTGTTGATGTAGGGCAACATCATCGAATAGACGAAGAGGATATACCAGGAGGCATGGTTGGGAAGAAAGGACAGGGAGGAGAGACGCCATGGCCAACGTCGTCGAAGAGGCGAAGAGGATATACCAGGAGGCATGGGTGGGAAGAGGACGGGGAGGAGAGACGCCATGGCCAGCGCCGTCGAAGAGACCAAGAGGATATACCCACATGTGGGGCTACGTGTAACAAAAATAGGCCACGGCCCGCCCTGCAAGTAGCAAATGCAGTGGAGGATTCAGAGTAGACTAAGCTGTGAAAGAAAAAATAGTGGATTTTCTTTGTACTCGCCCACGATATACCACTAATTTTTTAAATAAATGTAGAATTCGTGATAAGTTAGAAAAGAAGAATCAAATGCAAATGGTCAAAGCGAAAAAATCGCTCTAATGAAGAAGCTATAAATTTGCAAACAATCCTGGCCGATGTTAGCGACCAACCCTACTCTGGCTGGGCCATGTGCTACTGGGCTTGGGCTGCACGGAGCCCTCGGGAGGGAGCAGCTACATATATGAGGGAATTGACTACAGTCAACTCGGCTTGGATCAGGACGGCTTCGGCCTCCTCTGCTTCTGTCTTCCTCTTCCTCTGTTCATGCTCTCTCCTCCTTTGTAATGGCTAGAGCTTGATGAACCCATGGCTTGTAATCCGAATTGACGAAGAATAGATCCCAGTGAGAAGAGTATTGTTAACAACTGGTATTCAGAGCCAATCGATTCCTCCATGCAAAATCCACACAAAATTTTCCCCCAATTTTCCAATTTGAGCCAAGAAAATTCTCACATCAGAGGGCTTCAATCCACAGCCATGTCGCGCGGCTCAGCTTGGGCTACCCGCCGTGATCGAGCAGTCGAGTCGGTGGAGGAACCGCAGCAGCGACGCCTCGCTGAGTGGATGGATCAGGGCTTCAGGGGGCGTACCAAGTGGGAGGACAAGCGGGCACGGTGTCGCGCCGAGTTTGGCGCTTGTATTACAGCCATTGCGGCACAGGTGGCTTTGGAGGTGTCGGTGGCGGTCGCATCGGAGGTGTCGGCTGCCGTTGCGGCAGCGCTACAGGCTGCGCGCGTGGGGCACCATGAGTACCTCGACCTTGCGCCGACGACCGCATCGACTCCAACTGCGCCAGCGGCGGATGACAACGCCTCTGTTCCTGATGCATCCATGGTGATCTCTGCTCAGATATCAACATCAGCCTCTGCGCAGCAGCAACAGCAGCAACAGGACAATAGAGCACCGCGCCAGGCCGTCGAGAACACAATCACGCCCACCACCTGTTCGACGCGATGCCAAAGCCGCCACATCACTGTATCGGTGTCGGCACCCACTCCCGCCGCAACAACAGCTATGCCCAAGGTCACTGTCAATGTCGTCCCCGAGCGCTGCTGCTTCGACCTCGAGCCAGCGGCGGTGTCCTTGACTCCGACCTCCGCACTGGACATCTCGGGCGACAGCTCAACCGCAGCGAACTGCCTCACGCATGGCGCTGTCTCCACCACTGGTTGGGACATGGCCTCTATGCGTGCGTCGACATCTACACATGTCCCCACTGTGGTGCCGATGGACTCTACACAGGCCAGCGTCCCGTCGGCAGTACCAGCGCACCAGATGTGTCCCGGCTATGTCAGACCCTCCACCTGCAAGAGGAAATGCCTTGGAGACGAGGCGAACATGGCATCGGCATCATTGTCCCAAATGATGATGCCTGCTTCATCAGCGTCAACCCCAGCATTGCTAGCTACTGTCTCTGTGTTCATGGGTCCAGCTGCGGAAAATCTGCTCAAGGGCGGCGACGATGTCACCTCACCATTGCCTACTTATGTTGACTAGTACAATGCCCGTGCGTTGCCACGGGCTCTTGAAATAGTTTGCACGAGTTACATGTTAAATATCACACGTACAAACAATATAACACAAACACAATTATTTAAGTACTTCCTCCGTTTTTGCAATGTAAAATGATAACAAAAAGAAAAAATAATGACATGTCCATGTAACAAACTGAGAGATGTTCGACCTTAACATCTATTACAAAACTATCAATATCTAGATGATGCGCTTAAGAAATTCTTTCACAATATAAGGAAAGTTGTCTTTAGCTTCATTCCCACGATGTTTTAGCAAGTATAATAAAAACTGCTTCCTCAACTCATACCCGTCCTGCACAAACAATATATGTAGTTAGTATGAAAATTTCACGCCGAAGGTCTTAGAACATGCAACAGACAATACTCACCGCGCAAACTGGCTTGGCCAATTCTTTACCGTTCCACCAGAGCATAAAATGAAAAACAAAATAGCCAGACACATTCCTGCAATTTTTTAAATTAATAATATAAAGAATATAGTGATAACAAAAATAAATGTTTTTATTATGAATTCATTACCCGTCTATACTCGTTGGAATACCAAACGGAAATAAACGTTGCATTTAGATACTCCCTCCGTTCCATAATGTAGTGCCTATAGATTTTTTGAAAAGTCAAACCTCATCAACTTTGACCAAGTTTGTAGAGAAAAACATTTACATCTAGAAGGTCAAACATATATCATTAGATTCGTCATAAGACATAGTTTCATATTTTATATATTTGATATTGTAGATATAAGTAGTTCTCTCTATAAACTTGGTCAAAGTATGCAAAGTTTAACTTTTCAAAATATCTATACGCACTACATTTTGGAACGGAGGGAGTATATCAGAATTCCAACCAGGCAGCTTTATTTCGAGTGCTTCTTTGAAATCCCTTGCAAAACTTTTTAATTTCAGTGCATGCCTCAAATTTTTATCCTCTGACGATTGTGATGTTTGAATAGGGTCCATAATATATAGACGACGTGCCTCTTTGTCGATGACGTATAAGATGTATCGGCCGATGGATGCATAGGGAAGATAAATCTACGCGTGGAGCTATTAGAAACAACAATAAACCATGATAACAATAGGCAAAATACTTTACTTACCATGTTGCACAATGAGATGTTGTTGTCCATCCCAGGCCAGCTATCAAATAATGTTGCCAACGTCTGGATAGTTTCCTTCTCGCAAAACTTCTGACCTCGTGTTGCCTCTAGCATCATGGACTAAGTAAACAAATAAATATTGCTTCAACATGCTGATACTAATGCCACACAGAATGAAGAGTTACGAGTTACGATAACTTACACAAAATCTTAGATCCATGTAGTGTATAGGAGGGTCCGTGAACAATACTCCCTCGTCACATGCTAGTATACGCACGACGGTGTTGAAGCAATCATTGTCCATAGGCTGCTCCATGTTAAGTATGCACTGAAGTTTCTTAAGACTTAATCCCATTGGATCAGGTGCCGAGCTACGGACCCATTCCTTCCTAACAATTGGATGGTAAGAAGAAGAATAATGTACATCCTAGATTAAATATTGATACATGATACTTACTCCAAACACCCCGCATCATCGACCGACATTATGTAGTTGCAGAGGCCGGCAAGTAACTCATGTTGGTCCGTGGGCATGATAGTGATTGGGGCAGAACGTTTGTCTTTGACTACGTCAGGTGGATTATCCAGGATCTCGAGATCAGAATTAGCTAAAGTTTCTTCATCGTCAGATTGATGGTATATGGGACCTCCTTTTAGCTTATTCAGCTCAGAATCAAGCAAAATGATAACTAATTTTCGTCGAAAGTGTTTCATATCCTCCTAAAAAATAAATATAAAAATTTTGATATAATATTTTGAGATAAAATAATGAGATAATGTATAAAAATGAAATACCTGGGTGAACTGGTCTGATAATGCATTTGATGTCCAATATTCCCGCTAAATAGTCCACATGATACGCTATAATATATTAAAATAATGCTTTAGAATTTTACTCAGATAAATGAAATAAACAAACCATTGTAACAAGTCCTTACCCATTGGTTTGTATTGCCTCATGAAACTGCTCTACGACCGTCCATTTTGTAACATTGAGATCAGGCCACCTATGATCTTTGTTAAACTCCGGACTATGCTCTGCAAGTTTCAGATGCTTCTCGAGTCCTATTAACTATTTTATATATGAGAAATATTAGGGATTAAGGCAAACAAAAAACCAGTTAAGATGAGCAAAAACAATAGATAGTTACCGTAGTAGCAAGGTCACTGCGTTTGATCCGAGAACCAAGTGAGTCCAATACTTGAATCTCATATTTTTTGGCATTGGCGACTGCTAGATACCAATGGTAGCCCGGCATGTTAATCGGAATAAATAACTGGTGTAAATATCATACAAGTCGGAGTCAGAATTCGATATAAATATTAATAAAATATTACACATATGAATTAAATAAAAACAATCCATAAATAAATGCATGGATAACGAGACAAGACTAACCATATCTTGCTGTAGATAAGTATTAACATGATGTACGATGTGACAATATTTTGATGGGTCTATGTCTTTTTCCCCGTCTTCTTTTATTTGGCCAGATACAAACGTGCTAATAATGTGCACCTTTTCACCCGCCCTGTCTCGTAGATGGTCGTGAGCAAGCATGCAATATATGTAAGCATTTATCACCTGTAATCAACATTTAAATTATATTTATATTTTACGATCTTATATTTTGTTTATATTATTAATTACAAAGTTTATGCAATTGGTCTTACACCATCGTGTAAGAACATATCATCTTTCAAAAGGCATTCTAAATCGTCGGTTGATAACAAGGCATCTCCAATGTCCACGAACTTGGTTTTCTTAGGGGCAGACATGATTGATTCGATGATTGTAATATCTCTAGGGGTACAAACATAGTCTGTCAACATCATAAAAAAGTGAGTCTACTTAGTAATCAAAATGAGCAAAATTAGTTGAATACAAAAGGCAATATCACAAAGAAAATATTGATAATAACATTGAAAAAATACCTTGTGGGATAACATTTAAATTAGCATCCTTTTTTGGTTTGTTATGAGATATCACCTCTTCGACATTATTATGTTGTGAATTTTCGTCCCCTTTCAGCGACGTCGCATCTGAACCCTCAATGGATTCTTTCTGTGCATCTCCAAAGTCCATATCCATGTCTCCTATATTCTGAAAAAACAAAAATATAAAAATAGACATTCCGTATTATCATCTATAATATACATACAGAGGAAGGTTAGCTATATGCACCTCTTCTCGTGGTGTTTCAGTGTGGTCTGTCATCGTTACATCAGTGCGTATGTCGGAACCCATCAATTTGTATCTATGCTGAAATTTTATTGCATCGTATAATCATATATAATATATAATAAAACTAAATGTGAAACTAACACAACTATTTTCTCTTTAATAAAAAAGCATTTGATTTTATTAGAAAAATATGCTGCATAAATCATTTTACTAACACAACAATTCGGGGAAAACAACAAACTATAATGTTCATATATAAATATGTAGTCATCTGAAATTGCTTAAATTATTTTAAATTAATTATATAGGCTATGGAAAATTGTCCAACAAAATAAAAAAACATGCAAACAAACCAACATTAACCAAGTATATTTGTTTTTTCTCTCAATTTTTTTTGTGATACCCTTAGTATATGTAAGTAGTATAAAAATAATTATTTTTATGAACCATGTTTAATATATATATATACAATTCTATTTCTTTTGTGAGGTATGTGTACTGTAAATATCTATGTTATTTTGTGAGGTATAAAAACTAATTACAAAGAAAACAACTATACCTGGCCAAATGGGCCGGCCAGGCACGACACAACAGCCTCACGGGCCGGCAGGACGGCCCACCTAGCACGCTGGCCTCTCGGGCGGCACGAGCATCCACAGGAGCGACGCGGCATCGCCTTATCCACACTCTCTCCTCTCCTCTCAACTCACTCACTCAACCCCTCTCGCCCTTTCCCCTCCCCCCGCCGCATCGCCGCCTGCGTCGACGAGCCGGCAGCCACACGACTCCGCCCGCCGACCACCGCATCCGTCCCATGAATCGACCGGGATTGGGGCTGTGTGTTGTGTGCGGCGCGACCGACCGGGATGGACGCAGCGCGCTTCCTGGCGCAAGTGCGGGTGCTCGATCCGTTCCGGTCGGATCCGCGGCGGCGCTCCTCTCCGGCGAGGTCACAGGTGGAACCGAAGCGCCGCGGCTCGATCTGCAACGCCAGCAGCTCCGGTACGCCCCTCCCCCTGCTTGACAAAACCATTCAACGCATAGAGCTCTGATCTGCCCCCTCCTCCTCTTCTTCCATTCTTTCCTTCCCTGATCTCATTCCTCTGTTCTGATGTGCCGCGGCGCCATGACCCGGCCTCACATGCACGGCCAGGACGACGACTGCTTCCCGACGCCGCCGCCCTCGGCGAGGAGGGATGACAGATACAAGCACTCGGCACGGCGTGCGCCGACCGACGCGCCGCGGGGACACAGCCGCCTCAACCACCGGCGCGGCTGACCACCCGTCCACATCCCCACCGCTCCCGCCAGCCGGCCACACAATGTCGTTCTTGTCCAGCTAGAAGCACGCGCCATTGTGGCCCGCCTCCCGCTGCTGCACCAGGCCAAGAAACCGGAACGCCCCCGCGCCGTTGACCTCGGCATCAACATCCTCTCTGCAACCGCTAGCTCGCACGGATCCCGCTTAGCTGATGGTAAGCAACTGAATCCTTAAGCTGTGGCAGCATCTCTGCATCCTTAGCTCACTGTCAATTGTTTTTGCAGTAGGAGTAGTTGCTAGAACTTTAATAAATTTTGTTTCCAGATGTTGCACTGAACTTCAAAGAAAGAGTACTCAAGGATTACATGGAGTACCCTTTTGGATCTTGTTTGCAGTAGATGCACTGAAAATTTCTGAATTTTGTTTGCAGTAGGGGTAGTTGTAGTTCTGAACTAACATGAGTACTTGTAGAAGCACTTTGCTGGTGCACCGTGCATATAAATTGAGCAAAGTGTCCTCTGAACTTATATGCACCTGGCACTTCTGTTAATGTCCTCATCTATTCATGGCCCAGGAGTAAAAGAAAAGAAACAAACATAAATAAGCTACTGGAAGTAGTTTTTATTTTCTGTACTTTCTGACATGTTGTATGGAACAGACATAAATAAGCTAGGGACACTGTACATTTTTTATGTATATTTGTAATTTGGGAATAAGTTCAAAATCATGTTGATGGTTTCTTTGATTGCTATTAAGCATATTGTTTACAAAGATATACTGATATCATACTTAAGCCATACTAATTGGGTCTAGGATAAGTGTGATGTTTTTTCCAATTGCATTGATGGACTACCTCGATCTGGGCTTAAGGTCTTTTGAGCATGTCATGTTCATGACCCTTATAGTTTTGTAGCAATTACCGATAGTTTTCTTCCTTATGATATTTCTAGGGTTTCTAACTTGGTTTAGGATTTTATGTGCAGTTTTAGAAAAAATTAATGTGGTGGCACGGAGATGCTTGTGTGGCCGAAAGGACACGTTCAAGGGCTTCCTATGGGGTGTTCTCATGCTAAAATAAGAGGTGTGTGCTCATTTGCTCAATGGGTTCTTAGCCTACTGTATGAATGTACTTTTGTAAAACCAAGCTCCCTATGCAATGTCCTCAACATCCAAACTAAATTAATGGCCTTAGGATCCACCATTATCTTTCTTCCTTTAAGTTGTCGGTTGATGTGGTTCCTCTTCCCTGATGAGCCGAGGCGCCGTGACCCGGCCTCACAGCCACGGCCAGGAGCGATGACTGCTCCCCAACTCTGCGGCATGGCGTGCGCTGACAGTTCGTCCCCAAGTTCCCAACTCTGCGGTATAGGAAGCAACTCATTCGTTATCTCTTCCCATTTAGGGTTGCAAGTCATGGTCAAGAAGATGTCAGGCTTCCCGTATGTATGGACAATTGCCATGGCATCCATATGCCTCTTCTTCATGTCGCGGTCGCCACAGGGTATGTTCCAGGGAGCACTATTCTTACCCCAACAGCGCTTGCTCGCATCTCCCCTGATGTGATCGCATCAACAACTCCTTTATACAAGTCGGCACGAATCTGCGTCTGGTTCTTCCTGTACCACCTCAACCGACAACTCTCAATCTTGATGTACATGTCGACCCCCCATTGCTGGAGCAGGCGTTCTCCACAGAGTATGGGATTGAAGATCGCAGGCCGTGTTTGCAGCATGTAACAGTAGTAGTCTCTCACGGAGACGCATAACCTGCTATTCCCCTCTGCACATGATTGAGTACCACAAAAATGAGGATACTTTTGAGAAATAAAATATTATTTGTAACAAAATGGGAGGCAAATGGCATACCGGCATCCTCATCATCATCATGGCCCAGTGGACGATGTTGTACAACCTCCCAAGGAACATTACGTTTAGGTAGCTTCGGATGCCAACCTAGCTCCCCCCTTGGATAGAATAGGGGATAAGACAACGGGTCATATGCTCCATCGGTCACACGTATACTGTGCCTTTCGTTGTTGTTACCACAAAGTGTTATCCTCCGGTCAAACCTTTTTGCTAGGTCATTGCCCTCAACCCAAATTGCAGCGACCTCAGATGACACCGGTCTATTATATCTTCTTTGGTCAAGCCTCTGATCGGTGTTTAGGTCTATCCTATAATCATCGAGGTTGTCCTTGTGTGCACCCAAACTCCTAAATTGCTGGGAGTACGGGTTTTCTTTGAGTATGTCCACTAACTTCTTCACGACATCCTGGTCTAATTGCTTGGTGGCAGCCTTACGATGAGTTAGGTTTGGGTCGTCGTCATCATAGAAGTACAACTGCAGATGTTCTGGACGGGAGCTAGGCCCGAACGAATGCACATTGTGGTAGATGGTGCCGTGTGCCCGGAATGTGTACACCCCAGACTTCATGTTTGTGTAGTTTTCATCAAGGCTGACGCCAAGGGTTGTGAACGCGAAATGCCCGTTGAAGAACCGTATGTTCTCCCGAAAATGTCTAGAATCTGCATCCATGCTGGACCATAGCCTCATCAGCTCTGGGATTGGTTCCAGTTGCTTGAGCTTGATTTGGCCATTGCGACGGCAGAACCTGTCAGTCTCAGACTCAAACTTTCTGGCCTTCCAGTGGTCGCAGTTTGCGACGTGCTTCAGGATGTGAGTGCTGTCTGGGATGTTTGAGTAGACAAAGTCAAATGGATTAGTCTCGATAGGTTTAGCGCTAGACATGCTCGCTTCCTTGTCATCATCCATGCTGTCATAATCGGATCCTACGGGCATTTGTTGAAACATCATGTTCAAAACAATAATTACTAATAATTCTAATTACAATAAAGCTGCATGACTTCCTAGTTCAGAGTTGACCATACCTTGGTCGCGAAACATGTAGTACTCCTCATCCATCAAATCGGGTGGTGTCGGCTCATCGCCCATGATGCCGCTTAGGAATACATCGATGTCGTCTGCATTGTCGTCGTGGCGAATGTGACAATAGACAACATCATGTCAGAAGAGGGTTCCTGAGTATGAGCATAAGAACGTGACAATAGCAATTTCATACCATCGGTACCGACAGTGTAATTCGGCATGATCGTCGGAGGGATGCCATCAGATGAATCATCTTCAGCGGCCCGAGAGACGGGTGATGCGCGGCAGGTGAAAGCGGGACATTCAGAGGTTGAGTTTGCTAGGTCTGGACGTGGGATTGTGATGGATTCATTGCACGGGGTGTTTTTCCTTCTAGCATAATTGGCCTTCCTCTGGGCACTTGACTCCCCCTTCTCAATCACCGACATGCTTTTGCGGCGTTGCATGCGCTTCTCTCGTAGCTTTGCATTCAGTTTTTCTCTGACATCAACCGTTACTTCATCCTTTTTCTTCTGATAACATGCTCGGCTACGTGTGTTTCTCTGCTCCCTTTGCTCGTTTGTTAAATTACGATTCCGTTCATTATCACGTTGCCTCCTAGCTTGGTCATTGTCATGGGTGACACCAGACACATCTAATGTTGAAGGGGGAAATGTTGCATCATCATGCAAGAATTCTGTATAGCTGGAGCTATTAGGGTTGGCTGGTTGCACAACGTTTTGAAAACATAGTTAGAACAATCTGATCTTAATACGTATGGAGGTAGTGACAAAAGAATATTAGAACTTTCTTTTGCTACATAAATACAAACCATGTGCATTAAGATGAAGCATTAAACTCTATGCTTGGAGCATGATGGTCGCTAAAAGAATATTTTGCTATGAAAAAAAAATCTATGTTCGTCAAGGTGAAACTAAAGGTAATATTTTACCTGATGTCGAAAGTGGACGAAGATTTTCATCCTCGATAAGCCGATCCTTTTTCCTCCGATAACCAGCTCTTCTTAGGGCGTTTTTATGATCTCTCTTGCGTTCTTCGTCCGTTTTTTGCTTTGTTTCTTGGGTGTCATTCAAGTTCCCATCTGGTGTCATTCAGGACATTCAAAAAATCTAGGGAATAAAACATAAACTGACAACAATTGATTATGGAGTACGCACAATATGATTACCTTGTAGATCATTGACATTAATGAGACCAGATGTGACCGTAGTTGTAGCAGGAAATGTTGAATCATTATGCGAGAATGATGTATAGTTGGAGCTAGTTGGGTTGTCTGGTTAAACAAAGTTGTCAAAACATATTGAAAACTTAATGGTTAAGACATGAATGAAGTTTCTGACTATAATGGTTAAAACATTTAAAGCTTACCTGACAAATTAAGGGCCCGCAGATTTTCATCTTGGAGATTCCGATCTTTTTTCCGCCAAGAAGAAGCTCTCCTCAGGGCGTTTCTATGGTCTCTTTTGTGATCTTCTTCTGTTCTTTGCGTATTTTCTTTGGTGTCATTCAAGTCATCTACTGGTGTCTTTCATGTCATTCTCTCAAAAGCCAAAGGAAAAAACACGACTTGACATCAAAGGATCATGGAAAAGGTAGGGGCAGATTACCTTGTATATCTTTCTCACGAATGACACCAGATGTGACCGTAGCTGTGCGAGGATATGTTGCATCATTATGCGAGATTGATGTATAGCCCGAGCTACCTGGGTTATCTGATTCAACATGCGTGATCAGTATTTATTTAAATGGTTAAACCATGAATATGTACTCCTAAACACACGTACATACCATGGATGTTAGGATGAAACATAAAACAATCTTACTTGATATACTACGTGTGGGTTTGTTTATCTGCCCCAGCTTCTGTTCTGACCCGGTATCATTGCATTGTCCCACCAGTTTATCCATGGTTTGTTTGGGGTCATTTGAGACAGCTCCTATTGTAATCCAGCATAAATGCAGAAAACAAAGAGAAGTTAAACAGAACCTGAAATTGTACGCTTACCGAATACGCAAATATAACGAACGACATTGCAAAAGTACCAAAAATGTACCTGGGATTACATGTGAAGGTTGATGAACATTCGTGATATCACACAGAGTACGGCGGTTTACAATCTGCCCATCGTCTTGTTGGTTTTTCAAACCATCTGACTTGTTAGTGCGATAAGATGCCCGCCTCCGCGCGTTGATAAGTTCCCTATGGTCTACCAGATGTACCAGATGTATGAGAGCTAGTGAATAAAAAAAGTATGAGCATGGGATTTTAGAGGTCTGGTTGAACAATAGGCTTCTCTCTTCTTGTTATGTTTATTCTGGTTATGTTTAGTCAGGCCAGATATATTTAGATATGTTTACAAATCACTTAGATCACATTGATACAACATCTAGGAAACCAGCACTGGGAACTTTGCACATTAAGGAGTAATATATAGTCAGGTTACCAAAACAAATAATTCGCATACTATACGTTTTCAAATAATAATTTACATCAACCTAAGATTAGTCAGCAAACTCACGGTAAACAACTTACCAGACTTTGAAAGGGAAGGTTGACTCTCCTCTTGTAACCTGGCCGTATCCTCCTCCTTTTTCTTCCGATAAGTTGCACGCCTCTGTGCGTTGAACTGCTCCCTTGTTTCGTCAGCGTAATTTTTGTGTTCATTAAATACAGCTCCTGTTGCATGCTGCTCGGAAGTTGTGTCATCTGCATGATGTTAAAAGTAAAAACCAGAAAGCCCATGAAGCTCATCTCGCAAAATGGACTAAACCTGACTGATCCGCTACCGAATACGTCGGTTTGGATGGTGGATAAGCATGCGTGGGAATACCTTGAGTATCATCTTGTAGCTTCGTCGTACCATCCTTCTTATTCTGATAAGATGACCGCATCCCGTCGTTTAAAGGTTCACAACCTACAACTTACCAATCACCAAAAAATGCGGTATGTTGTACATGAAGGTGAACACCCATAATTATAAATTATGTCATATGAAATGCGGATGAGTCAGTACCATATGAATCTTGCGCTACATATGTGCCATAATCCAGTGTTAGATTACTCGGAGCCAACAACGAAGCATCATGATGGTCTCCAACCCGTAGCAATCTTGATCCATCTGTAGAGTTGTAACCATGATGAATACAAGACCAATGATACATAGGCGACAAAGTATGCAGGCAACATTTTCAGCAATCTCCACACAGTCTCATACCAGGAACAGTCGTGTAACTATCGTCAACATTTTCAGATACGGGTATGATGCTTGCATTGTATTCTTCAACATTTGTCCCGCTCGTAAGGCCTGCAACACATTATGCATACAGCTTGCCACTGTAGGAAATGCATGTCTCGCATGTGTAGGAATTTCTGATAGAGTGCATCATACCTGTAGTTACGTCCTCTTCTGGTTGATGTTCACCTGCCTTGCTTTTTGAATTCCCCATACGCACCTATGGAATAGCGGGGGTGGGGTGTTCAAGCTAACTACTTCTTGATTATGCAGGTCAGGCAAAACAATATCAAACTTGAAGATTGCGAATGAGCATCCATGTTATCTATGATGTCTATCATATTTTTTTTTTCAAATTGCACTAATTGTACATGAATGTTCTCTATAGCTATGTGCCCTATCATAATTGTGTTTCAAACTGGCTTGGTTGTACATTCATGTTGTTTTTAGACATGTCCTTTAGATGTCTAGTACGTGTGTACATATAGTTGTCTTGTCTCCATCTTAAATGCATGCACTTACTCTGCTTATTAATTATTTTGGCCTAGGAAGTGTTGTTTAATCATTTTGTCCGAATTCATGGATTTTCATCAGTCAATATGCATATATAGATATTTCTCTAGCCTGTATGAGGATTGTGTAACTTGTTTTGGTTAATTGCAGGTGCAGGAAGACTATTGGATGTACATCTTATTAATGGTGACAAATAAGCACTTCTATTTATTGTACTATGTAAGCGCCCTTCTAACCTCTTTAAATTTAACCTCAGCTAATGAACTTTTAACTGGTGACAAATAATGAAATTATAAACTCTTTAAATGTAACCTCTTTAAATTTAACCTTAGCTAATGGTGACAAATAATGAATGTAAACCATTTGCTTTGTTCTCTTTAAATTTAATGTACTATTGCTTTGTTCTATCATTTGCTTCGTGAGTAATTGCCACAAGGGGGCACACATATTGTAGGAAGCCACATGGCTCTGTAGCTTGAGTCATTACACGAACTACAGTTATCATTTTTTAGCTTATTTGTGAGACATGTTTTTGTTTTGATGTTTCTTTCATGCCTTTTTCTCATGTGTAGAGAGACCTTCAGGCAAGTTAATGTATGAGCACTCTTTTCCTTTATGCTCCTGACCACCTCTACTCTTCTGCTGCACAGTCGTTTAGAATCTTCATTTTCATCAGGAAAAAGCAAGGTCTAGAATAACCTACAGGCAAGTCGATGGTTCAGCCCTATTCTCCTATTCAGCACCACTTCACTTTTGCTATATGGTCGTGTGCTCATGTTTATTTATATCACCTGTAGGCAGAAATTAGTGACAGCTTACTACCAACTGTGCTCATTTCATACCAGATACTTAGTACCAACTGTGCTCAGAAAGATGCAAGGATCATTTCATACCAGCTGCTTACTACAAGATGTGCTTAGAAAGATGCAAGGAGCATAAAGGAAAAGACTTTCCTGCTCATAAAAAGTAACGATCATTTGTGTAAAAAATTTGGACTGTATAAGCTGGATCATGTGTTGTTTACCTGGTGTAGTTTTGGCGTCGGATCCTGGACGCGATCGGCGGCGGCGCCTGGAAGCGATAGGCGCCGGATCCGGACGGGATCCGGACGCGATCGGCGGCGGCGCCTGGAAGCGATAGGCGCCGGATCCGGATGGGACGGAGAACGGCGGCGAAGGGGACGTCAGCGGCGTGGACGAATGGACGGAGAACGGCGGCGAACGGACGGAGAACGGCGGCGAACGTATCGTACGTGCGAGTGATTATAGGTCAGGAGGAATCGCTCGTACGTGCGACCAATTCCTTAGTGTTGTTTTTTTTCATAGGTTTATTTTCGTAGATTTATTTTCTAAGCGTTTTTTTCTCGATCGACCGTGTGGGAACCTCGTGTGGGCAGCGTTTTTTTTTTGGTTCGGCAGTGGAACCAGGGCGGGATCGCTGGTACGTGGGAGGTGGGAATGAGGACGAAAAAAACCGGGTATGGTGGGACGAAATTTAACCATGGAACGGAGACTACCAACTGGGACATTAGGAGTAGAGATACGGTGGTCCCTGTGGCTACCAACCAGGTCAAAACTGTGGCCCTCCGCCCAGCTAAATCATTCACCGAGCACAAGCTCATTGGCGTGGAGTCAATACACACACTATGGACTACAGCGAGGAGCACAACTTGTAGAGTGTTCAACATGCAAGGTACACTGTATGTTATGCAACAATCAGGAGATTTGGAAGACTTGGAAACAGTGGAACCTACAGGGAGTGCAACTCTCACTGCAATTATTTCTGTTCCTGGAGTTCAAACAATAAACCTAAACCCAACCGTATTCCAATGGTCAGATCTTTTCTGTTTTGACACACACTTTCTTAGTGCAAGCACTCTTGATTTATTACTCGCGAGGCAAGCTGCACATACTCTGATTGGGAGTTTGTGCTGTGAGATTCAGAGCAAGGAAAATATAGTAAAGAGACCATATTGGCAATTGATTGCGGAAGTAAGTTTGGAAGCACTGAAGCTTTCGTGGCTGCCACCTCAAGGTATTATTTGCATCCCACTCAGAATTTCTGTGCTGAAGAAATCAATTGGCATCTCTCAACAATTCTATTGAGAGGGTACAAAGTCTTTTGCAGTGGTGTTGGCACGGAGTTCGCAATGGTATGAGCAGAATAAGGTCTTTTTACTGGAACATGGTATATGTGGGTTATTTTTTAGTGCTCGTGGAAGGACTGTTTTCATTGTAGCTTGGTACACCAGGAGACGATCCATTGCAATTCTGCGGTTGACAAGTTGCAGGAAACCATGGCCATCTTGGGGGACATGTCTTAGTCTTCATGTAACTGATGGGGAACACAAAACTGTACCAGTTGTTGGTTGCCTGATATTGGGTACTCATATTGAGGACAGTCAATCACCCTGCAAGACACTTATCAGCTGCTCCCCCAAAATTCTAGATGTTCACTCGGTGGCTAGAGTTTCATTGCCACTACTTGAGTTTGTTGTCAAGCTAGCTAATCTCTGTGAAAAGTTCCAGATTATCCTGGTAAACATGAAGCGTTGGCCTTCTTTGGAGCTACCCTTGATGACTGTAACATTGGCAAGTGTTATCCCTGATACCCATCACATGTTGGCACAAGCACTATGGGATTCAGGGGATATCATGATCAAGTTGTGGAATATCATGAGGATATTGCAGTGTGTTACATGCTTTGAGTTTTTGGCATTACTGTGGGATCCTGGACACCGAGCAACTAATTCAACTGCAATTATCCATGCTCGAGGTATCCTTGCTATCTGTCCCAAACTTTCAGTTCAGAATACAAACATTTCATGCTTCAGCTTGTGTGACATTTTGAGGGCGATTCAGAACACATGTGTGCTTTGGTCATGTATCTTGTGGGCAAATCCTGCAATGTCACTTCTTGCCTCTAGAAATTCAACTCCGAAGGGAGCAATGGAGCAATGGGACCCAGGCATCCCAAGGATATTTCGTATCTGCACTCGGTATTACCAAGTTTCCTGTTACCTTAAATCCAATGCGGTTACAACAGAGCTAGCAGACAACAAATTACTCCAGGCTGTGTTTCAGATGAACTATGCTCGTGATGCACATATCCAGACAAAAAATTTGGTTATGGACAGAACTAATCCTTCCCTACTGGATTACTTGTTGAAATATTGCGATGCTAGTCACGTGTGCTCTCGTGGTTCTGCTTCCGTTTCCTGTGAGATATTTGCAATTGGAAATCTCTCAGTGCTACTGCTTAGTGAAGAGTTGCAGTTCTCATGGGATCTTGGTGGCCCAAATTTCTTTGGATTTCTCACACAAGCGGGATCAAAAAGGAGGAGGAATACTGCAATTCCATTGTTCTGCTTCAACCAGTACCTCGACCAGGCTTACTACTTCGACGAAGTCCATGCCGTCCAAGACTTCTACCTTGATGCCTACCTTGACCAAGACCCCGTCGGCTACGGCTACTACATACGCCACACTCAAGTCCATTTTGACGAAAACTACATCATCAGCCATGGCTACCACGACATCGCCACTATGATCAAGGAAAGCCAAGTGCCATGGGATCCAGATGGTTTAACCGCACATCGGCTTAAGGTCAAGCCGAAATTTAAGGAGCGGGGAATGTTAGCGACCAACCCTACTCTGGCTGGGCCATGTGCTACTGGGCTTGGGCTGCACGGAGGCCTCGGGAGGGAGCAACTACATATATGAGGGAATTGGCTACAGTCAACTCGGCTTGGATCAGGACGGCATCGGCCTCCTCTGCTTCTGTCTTCCTCTTTCTTTGTTCATGCTCTCTCCTCCTTTGTAATGGCTAGAGCTTGATGAATCCATGGCTTGTAATCCGAATTGACGAAGAATAGGTCTCAATGAGAAGAGTATTGTTAACAGCCGAGTATATTTTTAAAAGAAAAAATACGAAGAGGAGAACGGTCGCCTCGTGCCTATTGCTACTACTGCCTACCCGTGGCCACTGCAAGCATGGTCCATTACTCCACTGCCCAGCACTTGTAGCTACAGTAATAGTAATTCGGTGGGAGGGGAAAGGTGGGGGTGTCCGGAGCTTCGATGCAGCTCCCATGGGGGCCTCGCCGGCGTTCCGCTGAGGTGCTAGCCCTCGGCGGCGGACCGGATCTCATCAGCGCCCTCCCCGACGACCTGCTCCTCCTCGTCCTCGCCCGCCTCCCCTGCGTCAGCGCCACCGCGCGCACCGCCGTCCTCTCCCGCCGGTGGCGCAGCCTCTGGGCCCGCCTCCGCCAGATCGTCTTCCGCGACGTCCCGTTCCCCTCGCTCGAACAGGTGCTCGTCCGCTTCCCCCTTCCACCGCCCGCGGTTTCCCTCATCCACATCCGCGTCCCCAAGCAGCGCAGGCGCGTCCCTGAGGAGCACGTGGCCAACGCCGCCAGCGTCGACTCCCTGCTCCGCGCCGCCGCGCGGCTCGAGCCGGAGGAGTGTGTCTTTGAGCTGCTGGGGCTCGAACGCAACAGTACCCTCGTCGTAGATCTGCCTCGCTTCCACTGCGCCACCTCCATCGTGCTGAATCTTTCCTCCGTCATCCGCTCCGTGCCGGCCGGCTTCGAGTTCACCGCACTCGAGACGCTTTCCCTCTCGTACTGCACTGTCGACATCGACAACCTGCTCTCCTGCTGCCCGCGCTTGCGCAGGCTCCTCCTCATCCATGTTTATTTCGATAAGCGCGACCTGAGGGTCAGCTCGGCGTCGCTGCAGGAGCTTCTCCTGGATGCAGCTGAGGGCCACGGCGGATGGATAGAGCGTATCAGCATCGTTGCCCCCGTGCTTAAGCAATTGACCATGTCCTTCTCCGCCCTGAGAGGCAGCATTTCCATCTTCACACCGACGGTGAAGAAGGTCCGGTGGCACTGCGACTTCAGCGGGGTGTCTGTTGCCTTCAATCTTTGGGCAATCCAGCAGGTGACTCTGCAGACGGCAGAGGGACAAGGACATCTCCCTTCTCTGCACATTCATGCTAGTGCTGTACGCCCCTTCTCCTGCTCAATTTACTGCAAGCTCTGATCTAAATTTGTGAATGATATATATCCTACCAAATTATTTTTCAGCACTTTTATATTTCTCTCGATGAAGAGGACATCATTACACCGGAGATAGAGAAGCATATGATTGCCGAGTTTTCTGCTTTGGAGCTACATCTCACAACAAATGGACATGTGTTTGGAGCCTTCGCGTTTCATCTCCTTGGGATGAATCGGATTTGTAGTGCTATGCAGAGGCTTAAGGTTGTCCTACAGAGATCAGAGGTAATTCTCTGCTCTGATGACATATACCCCAATAATGCATTGTCTATTAACCACTTTTTTTTTTCTTTTAGGTGGAAGAAAGATGCTCACCACATTGTCCATGTGAGTCCACCGGTTGGAGATCCCAAACTATCTCCTTGGCTGCTCTAGAAGAAGTGGAGATCGATGGCTTTGGAGGAGACGATCATGAGATTGATTTCTTGAAACTGATATTGAGATGTGCTCCATTGCTTAAAAGAGTGACTGTGAAGCTATCAGATGAGGCCTCATCAAGCGACAATGGATGCACAAACATATGCAACATCTTCAAGGCTCATTCTTCCGTGGAACTCTATGTTTATCTTAGCTCTGGTGAGTATGTTCTGCATGACTGATTAGCATGCTTTAGATGCAACAAAGACAAATCCTCGTAAGTTTCATCAAAATCTGAAGTCAGATCGTTAGTTTTCTCATGTCGTGCAGAATCTCTAGTGTGGTTCAAATGTGGCATGGATAGGCCAGTTATCTGATGCATATGTATCCTGGTTATTACCTAAATATGCTTACTAGTGAATTTGTGTGGGCAAACCCCCATATCTTCATCAAATAGAAGCTTAATGGAGTAGCGGGCAATAAATGGGTTAAATGTTTTTATGCGGGCTTCCTTACCTTAGTTGCCCTTTTCATGCATTTTTCTGTATCAAATTGCTGATTATGCCCTTGTATTCTGCATCTGTATTCAGTAGCAAGAATATACTTTCTAGGTTACATAAAGTTAGTTGTCCCATCTGAAGTTCACTGTCCATAAAGATGGTTTCTAGGTTCTGTTTGAGCAGTACTTTGGTTTTTCTTTTCTCCGCCTTTACTATGTATTGCGTTTTATCTGACAACGGCAACGAATTTACTCATACAATGACCTACGTTTACAGATGACGAATCAGAGCTTATTTCAATTTGCCTCCTCTGAAGGATTAATGCTCGGATGGCAAAACTCCTCAGGATGATTTCCGTGGTTACGCCTGGATCCATGGTGCGCATCGACAAGATCATCCTTTGCAACGATGACCAACTCCGTTACCTGGCCTTAGGATTTTGCTTTGTTGCTTCAACCGATTATCTTAGGCTTTGTTATGTCAGTTTACTGAAGCTTTATGTATGGCTGTAAGTGGTGCACCCTTAGTTAATTCCTGAATGGTCCTGTGCCATTCAGCTATCGAAGTTAATGTACTCAACCTAGTTAGTACCAGTTAATCCTATGGTTTCGATGCTGTTTCATTTTGATGATGCAATGTGTTTTTATCAGTGTAGATTGTGCGGCAGTAGATGTTCACTCTGCAGTTCTTTATATTTGTATGAACCAGATTAGCTTTCTGAACTATTCACCCTCTCGACAGTTGCTTTCGGTTTCTTCTCTTCTTTTTTTTCAACCTAGGGACCGAAAATGCAGCTAGGGTGACTTTGTAAAGCTGGGGGTAAGAGTTCCATCACAGGTTTCAGTCATAAGAACAAACTCACGCATTTACGTGCACTCTTTGCTGATGTACCCAAACACAAACATCAATGGTGTGTACGATCTTGCCTATGTTTATCTGAGTATACTCTGTTGATCAAGATTTGACCAGGCAGAGGGGATCGATTCCAGGAATCAATCATTAATATGATTTATAGCTTGCTTTTTTTTTTAAAACAGAAGTTTTCATTCATTTAACAACAACGTACATATACAATCTTGCATTGCATGGTGCATAAAACTGCAGCCATATCTGCATTTAGGCATGTACCTACGCCTGAATTTAAACACCTGTAGCTAAAAAGATGCATTCTGAATCTTCGGTGGCAACTTGGCTTGATGATGAGCTCTAAAAGTATAACCTCTATTTGATATGATATATCCTGGAAGCATAAAAAAAAAATCAAAGGCTGTGGAGGCTGATGCTTGAGCAAGTTGTGGTCTGATGGGCCAATGTCCAGGAGCAAGCATCATGTTTTGCGATGCTGACGCAGTGGCCAACGATCGCACAGTCTGTCAAAGAAGTTGCCTGCTGAATCTGAAGTGTTCGTGCAATCTGGGACGCTAACATCAAGCCAAATGCCTCAGCCTGAATTGCAGATGTTGCTGGTGGGGATATGGCCGAGATACACAGCTGAGAGCAACGTCGATCGCCTCCAAACTGTATGAAAATACCTAAGCCAGCAACCGCCGAACTGCCATCCGGACGAGGTGACCAAGCTGCATCCAATAAAATTATGGGACCTGAGAAGGTAGATATATCATTGATAGTTCTTTCCGCCATGTGTGTTGTATGTTGGTCGGCATGGCCCTGTCTTTGCTGCCCTTGCACAGAAGCCTCGTCCAGCATCCTAGAGATTGAAGTGCGTGTTGTATCGCTCATCTGAGGGAAACTACTACCTCCATATTGGAGCCCTGCATGATCGCCATCGCTGCAGTATAAACCTGCGAAGGGGCACTTAATTTCCCAGAAAAACATGCATCGTTTCGAGCGTTCCAAATACACCACAATAACGTATGTAGGGAACTTATGCTTATTTGTGGGTGATGAGAAGCAGAGCTTGGATCATTTGTGGGATTACGCTATTATGTTGGGCTGTAAATTCAGTTTTAATGTACCATGGATGACTATACCAAGCAGCTCTAGCAAAAGTGCATAGGAAGAAGAGGTGAATTTCATCTTCAATATTTCCAAAAGTGGGGCAATTTTCACTTATGTGTTTGGAGTACTTGCCTGCTCTTTTACATGTAGCTAGTGAACTCCTGAGAAGTCTCCAAGCAAAAGTTTGGAAACGTGGCGCCATCTGTTTCTCCTTCCACATTTGATTGAGTAAAACTACAATGTGTGGTGGAACCATCTTCGGTCTCTGCCTTGAAGGAAGTTGGAGACTATTGAAGCAGTGTTTGTATGCACTTTTGGGAGAAAATTGTCCTGCAGGGGTTAGCTTCCACACTAGAATGTCCTGACCAGCAGTAGTAATAATAGGAGTCTGAAAAATTGAGTCAGCTACCGCCAGACTAAATAAAGAGTTTATTAAGTTTGCATTCCAACGCTTTTGTCCAGGAATCCAAAGGTCTTTTACTTGAGCAGGATATGTAAAAGGTTGTTGCTGAATTATGAGATTATCATAAATATCTTCCCAACCCTCAAACCAAGGTGTGCTCCAAACTGAACTGCTGTCATCTACAATTTGATATGCTATTGCTGAAACGAGTAGTGATCTTACCTTTAAAACTGTTGTCAGGAGGCAGATTTCGGTACATTAGATTTTGCTCTCTATATAGATGTATCGTCATGGTACTTGACCTTCAGAATTTGAGCTAATTGGTTGAGTGGCTCCTTTGCAAGCCTCCATGTTGCAGAGAGTATAAGCCCTTTATTGATTGCCCGCAAATTCCTGATACCTAGACCACAGACTTTTTTGTTTGTGCATATATCAGCCCATGCTCTAAGACAATGCACTACAAGAAATATGTCAACTTGCGACCATCACTATTGGTCGCTGAATGGTCATTGTTTTTCATTTGCGATCTTTTTATGACAAAAAACAATTGGTCAAAAGCTGACCGTCTTTAATGAAACTCGACCTTCTCTGTGATACGGTCGTAGAAGGCAACGACCAAAACAAAAGGTCGTTGGTTCAACGACCAATTGTTTTGATCGTTGGTTGTCTGCCCAGGCCACGTCGGATCCAACGTGGCAAGCTGACGTGGCAAAATTGCGACGAAATGAATGGGTCGTTGGTTAGAATCAGCCCGGTCCAATTCGACGCTTTACATGGGCCGAGCCCACTAATTCAGCCTTTTTAATATATATTTTTTCTGTTAATTTTCTCTAGCTACATGGGCCTAGCCCAACAATTCGGCCTTTTTAGTTTTTGAGATTCATGCAATTTTTTTGGCCCTCGGTCTTTTTGCAGTCCATTTCTTTTTTTTAAGACTTTTTTCATTTCATTTTTGAAATTGTTCGATGCTTGTTGGGATGTGGCCTTTTTCGGCCCAATTATTTGTCCAGTTTGGCCCAAGCCGACTTTAGCCCAATCACACACATACATCCAACATTATTTCATTCAAATTAGGAAAACTCCAGGTCAAATTCAAGTCAACCATCATATCACATCACATAACACATCTCCCAGGTTTACATAACACAAAAAATCATCTCAGGAATACATTTCCTTACACAGGAATATACAATAAGAAAATGATGGCACATCTGCTACTATCATAACAGCACAATGTACTTTTTTTAACAGAACAGTACAATGGATTTCATTGCTCTCTCTTATGAGACATGCTCCAGCTGCCACAACTTGCCATCCTACAATGAGATGTACATAACAATGGACATCATGAACATTAGAGGAGCAAACGCTCAATCAACATCAAGGGCTTAATAAAGCCTTAGCTAGCATGCATTTCAAATTTAGATAGTTGGTATAGCCTCGTCAAGCAGGCAATCAATTACAGAAATTAAATGAGGACCAGACTTTACAATTACAGTACCATATGACAAATCCATCAATCCATGAGGCAAAATATGAGTGAATCCAAAAAGAGGCAGAAAGGAATACCTATTTTGATCCAGAGGGGCTCGTGAGCATGGCCATCTTCCGTAACAGATTGGCCCTAATGCACCCTGGATCAGACGCGCTGGGAGCTTGTAGCTTGTCCTGGTCATACTGCTATCCTAAGTAACAGGAAAAATCAAAGCAACAGTTTAGACTTGGTGTTAACGAACAAACACTGTAAATCAATAGCATATTAAGCACCAATTTTCTCGGATGCAAGGAGAAGAGGAGCAAAACGACACAGAGAGGTGGGACATTTGTCGTACCTGTAGATGATGTTCGCAGCCAAGGAAGATACATGGGGCCAGCCTTGCATGTGTGCTTGCTTCACCGGTGCATGCATCACCGTAGCAGCCAAGCAAGTAGGCATCATCAACATCTCCTCACCACTTTCTTGGCAACAGAGAAAGAGCCAAAACAAAATATATTAGACCATAATATGACACCAGAGCGCAGATCAGTAACTGTAAATCACAAAGTATATCCACAACACCATAAAATAGTCCCAGACCCTAGTGCTATTTGAGTATATCGCATGTAGTTTTTTTTCATGAAGTGTTGTGTATGCACGATAAATCCAGAAACAGGAGGAGGATAGCTTATCAACAAACTGAACTTAGAAATGAAACTTTGTAATGCTCAAGTTTCAGCTAATAGGGATTACAGAATTTTAGATGGGACAAATTCTTCTAGTTGCACTTATCACAGATAGAAGAGTTTATAGTGAAGAAACATTTCCAATCAAAGACACAGCCTGGAACATATCAATTTCGAGGTGCAGTTTGAATACAATCAGACATCTCAGGTTGTATACTACTCATGATAATTCCACTGATCTACGGAGTCAAGGGATGCAACTTGTCAATAGCATTTGAGGGGCAGAAGCTAATCCACAATGGCAATAGAACTAACATTCAGAGCATCATTATCGATTTCAAAAGAGCAAGCATGATATTGCATCCAAATAAGTGGGTAGCTCTCCAAATGAGTTCTGATGCATCAATGAGTTCCAACAAGACCCTACGGCTCATTTGTTCAAACTATTCCTGATCTCATGGACAGCCAACACATGCACTGCTCATGCATGAATGCATTGTAAATTTGTAATTGAACATATAAAGCCTTAAGAAGTGCTAGGCAGGACGAAGCCAGCCACGTCGCCCCTAAATCGCTATGAACAGTGCTGCTGCCACCGCCTGTAAATTTTGTGCCCCGCCGAGGGCATTTTAGTCTTTTCATGTGCAGGGATATAAATCTCAGCGAGCGCACAACGCACCGCGCGAGGAAAAAAAAGAAAAAGGGCAGCAGGCAGTGGGCGCGTCTCCCCTGCGACCCTCATCCCCTCTTGCCGCCGCCGGATCGAGATCCAGTGACATGCTGTGAGCATGTCACCAATGAACAGTAATGGTAACATGCGCCCCTCTCTGAACCGCCCGATCGAGAATCAACGGACAGATCTCGAATAAACAGTGTCGGATCTACAGTGATTTGTCTACAGTACCCATCCGCAATGTTCTCTGCTACAGTCCCATCTACAGTGTTTCTTCGCTACAGTATTTAATTTGGGCCGCCCCCCTCATCCAACGGCTGCCGGCCTGCGTGCTACGGCGTGACATGCTGTGGGCATGTCACCGGATCCCTGTCCGCCGCCGCCGGCTCCTCTCCTCTCCCCACGCCTCGTCTGCCTCCCTCTCCCTCGTCTCCTCTCCCGCACCGCCAGCCCCTTCTCTCTCTCGCCCCAGCCGTCTTTGTCCTCTCCTGCGCCGCCAGCCCCGGATCTGGAGGAGGAAGAGGAGAACCGGGCGTCCCGGCGGTGGCTCGACCGGCGGACACGGAGGCGTGCTTCTCCGGTGGCGGCCAACAGCGGCGTCGGCGGCGCGGGTTGATTCACCGCCTAAAGCGACCAACGGCCAGCGAGGAAGACGGCTTGAGGTGAGCCGCCGCACCACTCCCATCTATCCACCCCTTCTCTCTGTTGCTAACTCGCGCCGCCACCGTTCCCTGCCCCTTCTCCTCTCTATCCCTAATCACCTGTTCTTGGTAGGAGGAGCACGGGTCAAGGGGAGCATCCTTCGATCCTGCAAGGCTCCTATAATAGCCCCATCTCATGTGCTCTGTACTAGCTTCTTTTAATGAATGAAAGCAGTGTTGCTGTATGGAGTGGGGTATCTGAACAATCTACATTAGGTGGGTTTCTGCAATTAGTAAAAAAATGATTGACACACTTAGCGGACTACATGGGTGCACTTACTAGGCTCTATTTATATTACCCATTTCCCGTTTGAATGATGTTACTTTGCTTGAAATTTTGAGATTGAACTATTAACTTACTATCAGGTTTGCACCATTTTAGATATCATCTTGACTTTTAACTTCTCCAAATGCTGAAACTGTAATTAATAGATTCACCTGAATATTGATCTGTTGTGTTATTGCAGGGAAGAGGTATGAAATTCTCAACTTAGGAGGGAGCATACACAAGGTATTCCACGCTTCCAATGACTGAAATTAATTTTCTCACTGATCCAGTTTACTCATGAACTTGTGACCCAGTTCCAGGACAGCTATGGGCTAAGGCACGCTAGCTGCTTGCATCTATCAGAGGATCTAATTAGGCCAACTATATGTGTGTTTTATCCTCTTAGAACTATTAGTATTCACTTAGGGGAGAAGTGCAAGCAGAATCAGATTTCAATTGGAATAAGTGTGCTGGCAAATATTTGGTGCACTGCAATCTAAAGGAACGTTGTATAGGTTGTTACAAATCCACCATAAATAGCTTAGCGATTCATGGACGACTTTCGCAAGCACACCAGATGCCTGAGACCAGATAAAATTATCAATTTCAGATTGGTAGTAGTCCCCCCTAAGATTATTGTGCGCATTGCCAATAGGTGGTGATCTTTGTTTTTAAGTAGAGTGTTGTTCTGTAGAAATGACTGATCTGAGCTAAAAACTAGTTCTCATACTAGGCAGCGACTTTAATTTACTTCGGGACCCTGGTTTTCGTGTCTTGATTTTAGGGATGGAGGTTGATTTATCATGAGGCGGTTACAGGCATGCATGTTTTATGGTGGCAAGCATTATATATCATTGAAGACTTGCCATTTGTTCAAGTTCCTGATTTGCTAATCGGCAACCTTTAGGTTTTCATATATAAAAAGTACCTTCCGCTGAGCATAGTGTATGACATCCAGATTATACATATCCTTCCGTGATATCTTATTTTTGCCACTTATTTTTTAGAAGATTGCCCTTCAAATTTCCTCCTGATATATAATTGCCTTTTTATGAAGGATCTGTGTGTGGATCTTTGAGCTGATGATCACAAGTCCAACTTTTTGACTCCAAAATCGGTTGAACATTTCAAAATGATTGGGTTGTACATAGATTATCGGATATGATGTGTACCATTTTTATTCTTTTATTTATGTCCCCATTAATTAATGCCTGCTTCTTTTTTACAGACTTTTAATTCTATTTGATACTTCTTCAAATGATGAACAAATGAGGAACCATCCTTATGCATTTGGAATAACATGGTAGTGAATTAAAAGGTCACCTGTTCTTGGCAGGAGGAGCACGGGTCAAGGGGAGCCTCCTTCGATCCTGCAAGGCTCCATCTCGAGCACTTGAACGCGACACCAAGGACGGTGTCTCGGGAGGACGAGGACAGTGGTGTGCAGCCTGGAACCCTAGGTAAGGTTATTACTTTCTTCACTGTTGAGATGCCACGTTCTTCCACCCGATTCCCTTCCCCGCATTCCCCATCTTTTGTTTTCTCCGTAGGCTTCTCTGCTCCATACCCATGGTCGAGCTGCCACGTCCTTCGCCCAGATTTGGTGTAGGTTTAACTCAGCTCTCGATGATGGTGAGCAGATTTACTAGGCAACCATATCTCGTTGGTGGAAACACATCATTTCTACCTACAATTCTAACATAAAATTTCTACTTGCAATTCTACCATAAAAAATATCCCAGGGACTTCTTATTCTCTACATTAGATTGTCTTTTACTAATTTTTTGTTTACATTGTTTCAGATTGTGCATCTAAGGTGACAGTCTAATGGTAAGCTGATTTGTGCTCGCTTCCTCCATCCCATGTATGTGATTGATGTCCCCCTCTCTTATTGTTTCGTGCCGGGCTCCAGTTTTCTGAAAAATACCATTGTATTTGCTTAATATATGCTCATGTGTCCGTTTGGCAGTTCCAACTGCAGGTATACCATTTATTAGTATTTTGTGGTACAACATAATTAGTGTCTGCATCCTCTTATTCATCATGATGCAGCTTCATATATCCACTACAACATAAATATTCCCCTCGGGTTGTTCATTCTTGACTGCGGCGATTGGGTGTTTGTTGATTTTGGTCTGCACATTGAATTGGGGATGTCCAAGCACTTGTGAAATTGACCACGTGCCACTTCTGTCGGGTGTGGTGCTGTTCTAACTCCCATTGCTGGATTGCTCCTTGGCCACCAGCAGTAACAGTAGAATAGTCAAGCCCTGATGTCAACTAGATTCGTGCCTTTGCACCTCAAGGTTCCACTCCCTCGTCTGCCCCTTCCCCTCTCTCCTTTTCTATACGTACACCTGTCTTTTTAGTTGAGCTGTTCTATTCTTGTGGTAAGAGTATCAATTAGTACAGACTTTGCCATTTATGCAAGATGATATATAAAGCTGGGTTCAAGAAGCTATTCGCTGGTTTGTACAATATTTGTCCCCTTATTTCTCTGATCTTTTTAGTTTTAGTTTCTGTTGCCGCAGACTAGCAGTTCGAATGCAGAGCTACATCAAAGATCCGCGTCAAATAATTAGGCCAATATAAATAACAAAATTTGGGCGTAGTGTCGTAGTCGCCTCCATCCTGTAGCATCTTAGCTCTTTGTACAATTTGATTGTTCATTTTACTGGCTCCTTCATTTTTGTCTGCTAGCTCAATGATTTGTCATTGTTATAATTGGTTCCTTTCTGTCACTGCTGGTCTTGATCACATACTGGTGACATCCGATGGGACAAATTCGGCTGGTCTCTATCCAAGAGGAGAGATCCGGGGGAATGTGTGTTGAGGTATGTTAACTCGTCAGAGGAATGCCTCTTTATTTTAGTTCCCCTTATTTTATTTGTTGCTGCTGGAGCTTCTGTGGTTGCCACTGAAACATATATACTACTTTTGGAGGTAGAAAATGATATGTCGTTGTTTGTACTGAGGCCTGAGTCTGATCATTAGGCATCAATTTCTGGATTACTTTTCAACAAATTTGATAAGTTGGCTGTTCTTTGGTATCCATTTTCGCAACTGGTGAATAATGTTAGATGTATGTAATACAGGCTCTCATCATGTTGGTACATTGTGAATGTTCCATCAAGTTGTGGATGGCTCTGAGGCATGTGACACCAATGATAGATACTCCTGCCGTGTCATGAAGCATTAAGTGCTACAAAAATATTTCACAGGGGTAATTGTTTCTGTTCTTTACCAATCTACCATGTTAGATGTTGTTTTATTATTGTTTGTTCTTCGTAGGCATAGCCTATTAATTATCCACTTGTCCGTAGGTATGTATCATGGCTCTAAGTCACGCACATGAGATTTGAGACTTTTTTGGGGGCTAATGATAAATATTGTTGGTGATAAGGAGTGTATGCTTATGTGCTGTACCTTTTCATATTTCAAAGTGGTTGTGAGAATGGCTATGAAATTGAAGAGGCGGCCAGAGGAGGTAGTGAGGGAGCTGCTCCTTCATCCTCCCCTCCATACTGTGGTAATACATTATTTTCTCTCATAGATTTAAAGTGATTTTTCCTGTTGTTGCAAAGCATGGGTATTTAAAAAGCTGCAACCCAGTAACTTTGATTTTCATAGGCTACTCTGCCTTCTGCGTCTACCTTGCTGTATAAGAGACCAGTCAGCACTATGTATACCAACGATAACCACACACATGAATTCTGATTTGTGCACAAGGAAGCTCACAAATTTGTGTCCATCTTTTTCGTAGTAATCATATGGCTTGCATATTTTATCAGACTGATCATAGTCACGAAGATCAGACAGATAATATTTGGTAGAGAAGATCAGAAGAAACATTTATATCATATTTTTGTATGCTTTTTCTGTAGAAAAGGTACCATGGGTTGATTGTGTTGGATCCCATTACTATATGATGTATTTGACTGCTATTCCTAAGAACTGCTCCTGGACACAGTGCTCTATGTTGACATGTCTTACATTTTATTGTGCCGCCTATCTGTATAGTTACTCGGATCTTACATTTTTGTATTTTTGTCGATGCAGGTGTGTTCTTCCTACTATAAAGCAACATGGATTTCTTTAAATTAAATTGTGCATATTGTGGAAAATAAATCTTGTGTGTCTATAGTCATGTTCATGTATGTTCTGAACTGAGACAAATATTCTTCATTGTCTATGCTTTTTCCTTTTGTTAATGATGATAGTGCAGCTCTCCATCTTATTAATTCCTTACCCATTCACTTGAAATATTGCCTAAATATTATTATTTTTGTAGTTGGTTTAGCAGCCTGACTTAGATCTTACCATGTAGTACTAACTTAACTGCAATGTATCACTTGTGTCAAAAACTATTTGAATCGCGTATTTGGCTATCTATGATATCAAACCTTTGTGTTCTTTCAATATCATATACACTCGAAAGCAAGGCCATTATATGATAAAAACCCACGTGCACTCCTAAGTTTATATCAAAATAATTGCTTTCAGTTCATAGTGGGCTTTCGCCTTTCCTACACAACAAACAATCCAAAATATTTCTATATTGATTCATAGCACTTGATAAACAAGTATACATCAAAACCGTATGCTAAAAAAAGGCAAAGGGATCTCTTTTAGTTCTTGGTTCAAGTTTGTCTTGCGCGCCAAATGGCGTGACAGGTCATCTAGTTGTAGCAGAATCTGGAGAGAAGTGCATAGTAAGAGTGGTGCTCTGCTGCTACGTAAAAGAAAGCAGAGGATGCTACTAAAGCAACAACACAAATGGGAAAAAACAACCGCGGCTGGGCTAGCGAGCCGCCTGAGCTGACCGAGTATAGGTAAACTTGGCTCGGACCGAACTCCGCTCGAAGATGAGAATCAAACATTCATCAATGAAGCCAAAAGATGTGAAACAAACATCATTCAGCACCACAGTCAGCTTTATGTTGCAGACAAGCTAGTTTTATACTTGAAAAATGTCGCATGAATGAATGTACATGAGATTATCCTAAATTATTATTGGAGATTAATAAAATATACTTGCCATGCTTCATCCAGAAGACCTAAACTGAACAAATCTGACTTATAAACTTGTGCATCCTACCATTTTAGTTATAGGGAACTTCACTGCCTAGCTGTAGATCAGTGGCTGCTGGAGGAAAGAAGACTCTGGACGTGTTTGGGGCGTGCGACACATAACAATATAAGACCATCAGGTTAAATGAATAAGCATCAGGATTTCTTAATCAAATTTGTTCATACCAAGTTCACGAAACTCAAGAACGGCTAACTCCAGTGATGTTGCCGCTCAATTAGCAGTACAGTTTCATATAAAACTCAAGAAGGTATTTCTTCACTATTACAGAAATATATCATTGTTAATGTAAATGATCTGGAATACATATACGGATTACCACAAACACCTATCAGGCAAAATCCCATCGTAAGTGAACTCGAATACGTGCTAGAAAAATCACGCGGCAACTACTCAGCCATCATTGTGCGTACTCTCACAACATCTAATTTAGTACAGCATGCACTCATCCGACACAGGACACAGGAAAACAGAAATTGAACGAACAAAGGATGCGAGACGAAGTGGGGATGGGGCACGAGTGAAGAGGGAGGAAGGCGCAGTGGCTACCTGCCTATGGACCGGTCCCCGGCGTGGCTCCGAGCGGCGGGACCGGCCGCGCCAGGGCGGGAGGGAGGTAGGCGCTGCTGGGCTCCGGTGAGGGCGGCGGGGCGGCGGGGGCACCTTGAGGCGCTGCTTGAGGATGCGGCGCTGGCGCTGGATGCGCACGAGCTTGGGCCACTTGACAAACCGGTGGAGGTCCTTCTTGGGCGGTAGCGTGCCGCCGATGCCTAACTGCTTCGGCCTCTTCTCGAACAGCGAGTTCACCACCTTGTCCTACAACCAGACACCAACCCAACCCAGTCAGATCACACGCGCCGCGACCGGGAGATACCGCAGAGATTCCAAGCTGGAGCAGAGAGCTGGGTGCAGTACCGCCGCCTTCTTCTTTTGTTCCTCGGTTGCAGCCTTTGCAACCTCTCTTTCACATCCCTATGAACATACATAATCACCAGAATCAACACTATAAGCTCTGGTTGCTCATCGAACATATAATTAACAAAACAGAATAGTTTGTGAACATTGCAAAAGAACAGAAAGCACACAATTATATTGAACAAAAGCAACAACCAGGAATAGATGACTTAACAGTTCATGTTTGTTAACAAAACAAGAGTGGACATCTCATATTGAATTAACTATCTGATGACTTTAGTAAAACACATACTAGCATTCGGTGCTGCAAGAGACAGAATGGGAATCCAACTATCCCAACATCCCAACTTGGTAAATCCATGCTGCTACGAGTAAATAATGACATCAACTAACTAAACAACATGGTAAGGCACCATCTACAGGGCAGGCTACCACAGGCCATAGATTCAACCATCAACCAAGCAGAACATGCTAACTCTTCATAGATGCCCTGTCAGGCTAGACAGTCATGATAAGAAACAGATCAATCAATGATGCCATCCAGTTATAGGCCAACGGCTGATCACACGGAGTAGCAAACAGTTGGGTCAAAACGGGTGCGGCAGCAAGCAGGAACACAAATTGCTACACGATGACGATATCTAGTCCTAACCGGCAAGCAGTAAGTAGAATTAAGCTGCTGTAACAGGAAATCAGGCAGCAGCTGTAACCACCAGACAACTGCTGTAACAGGAGAATTAAGCTGCTGTAACCACCAGCAGCAGTATATCCCCAAGCCCAAACCCTGTGCTAATCTCAGATTCACGGAACGCACAGCACAAACCTAACCTAAATCTCTCCAACCATAAAACCAGAGGCTCCTAATCCTAGAACCACGGAAGCACCGGCCAACACACACCGACACTACCAAATCTCATCGATCGCGCGATACCACAGAGGAAGGAAGGGGGTTGGGGGATCGGGCGCTTTACCATACCTTGAGGATGCCAATCTTGACGGAGCCGTAGACGACGCCGACGCCGACGGCGGAGACCCTGACCACCTGCAGAACAACATCCATCCCGGGGTGAACGGTTTGGCTGCGTCGGTGGCTGGATCCGGACGACGAGGGTTCGGCGCTGCGACGGCGGAGTCGAGGACTTCGGGCTTCTCTTCTCTCTGTGTCGGCCAGTCGAGGTGGAGGAGGAACAACGCCGGTGACAATGTGGCCCAAACCCTAGCGGCGGCCCAAACTCTGCCTGCCTGCGTTGTTGAGGAAGAGGAGCAGAGAGGAAGTCAAATCACGACCTTGACTTGGCGTGCGTGAGGAAGAGGAAGGGGAAGGGAAGGGGGACGGACTTTGACGAGCAGCTCCATGGCGGGCGTCGAGGGAACGTAGCCTGCCTGTCTCGTCTCCTCCTCATGAGCCTGGTGCTGGATCTTGCCATGGCCGTGCGGTGCGGCTAGGTTTAGGGCGCGAGCGATGAGGGTCCGACCGTGGCCGTGGGAGAGGAGGGGAGGGGAGTGGTCGCCGGCGGCCGGGGTTGGGGGAGAGGATGTAGGTCGGCGGCGGCGGGTTGGGTGGATGGGCTGGGAATCGAGAGAGACGGAGGAGGAGCGGAGCTCTCCCCTCCTCTGGTGGGTTTCTAGCCACTTGAGGGCGGGGAGGCGTGGGGACTCGGGCTCCTCGCCGTCGACGCAGGGGTGGAGACCGGCCATGGTGCGGGGGCGGGGGCGACGGCGGCGGCTAGGGTTTTAAGGAGAGGGGGCGGTGACAGCGGCTAAGGGTGCGGGAGAGAAGGTGGAGAAGGTTGCGGTGGGAAGTGGGGGCGTGGGGGCTGTGTTAGGGCTAGGTGGGTGAGAGGGTGAGGGGGCGAGGGCTACCGTTGGATCTAGGAGCATCCAACGGTGCTTGATGCATGATCCGCGTGAGATGGCTATGGCCCAATCAGAACGCAGTACGCGTGTATGACGTTATGATCATCTAATATTGGACGTTATGACCATCTAAAATTGGTCGTAGTCAAATAAAAATAAAGTGTAAAGTCATGTTAGCATTTTATTTTTTATTTTTTGAGTGTCCAAAATGATTTTTTTTAAGAAGCTACCAAATATTTGCACAAGAGTGCATTTTGGAATGGCAAACAATGTTGCCTCAGGAAGTTTTCATTTTCCTTGGGTGAAAAATTCATTTTCCATTTTTTGAGTGCCCAAAATAAGTTTTTTTGTGAAGGACCTACCACATATTTGTTGTAAAATTGGACCAAATCATTTTTCTAAAATATTAGGACATATTTAATGTATAATTGATCAAATGGTTGGGTGTTAAAAGTTTTTATCCACCTCTCGTAAAAAAGACAAATTTCAGTCGATTCAGTTGGAAGCGGGTTAAATTTGAACTGTAGCTGCCTTATAGTTTGCTCTTTATTTTTTTCCAAAAATAATTTCTAGGTACATAAGTATCTATTTAATCATAGAAACACCAAAAGTTTTCCAAGATTCAACCACTAGCTAGGAACGGTCATGCCCGCAGTTTTGACCGCATTTTGAAATGGGCATGAAAAATAAAAAAAAAATCAAAAAATTAGAAAACCTTCGCATTGTGTCATTATATGTGACCAAGTTACCAGAAAAAATAATAAACTTGTAATACGACAATTATTTTAAAAAAGTGTTCTAAACAATGAGCTATCATGTGTGAAGATTCATGGCTTTCAAGCCAAATGATCAATCCTATGGCCACATTCATGGCATACTTTGTTCAAATGATCTAATATTATGCACAAGGATGCATCTTCGAATGGCAAACAATGTTGCCTAAGGAAGTTTTCATTTTCTTTTGATGAAAAATTCATTTGCCATTTTACGAGTGCCCAAAATGAGTTTTTTTTAAGGACCTACCATATATTTGTTGCAAAATTGGACCAAATCATTTTTCTAAAATATTAGGCCATATTTAATATAAAATTGACCAAATGGTTGGGTGTCAAAAGTTTTGATCCACCTCTCATGAAAAAGACAAATTTCCGTCGATTTAGTAGGAAGCGGGTCAAATTTGAACTGCAGCTGCCTCATAGTTTGCTTTTTATTTTTTTCAAAAATCATTTCTAGGTACATAAGTATCTATTTAATCATAGAAACACCAAATTTTTTTCAAGATTCAACCACTAGCTAGGAACGGTCATGTCCGTAGTTTTGACCGCATTTTGAAACGGGTATGAAAAATTAAAAAAATTAAAAAATTAGAAAACCTTCGCATTGTGTCATTATATATGACCAAGTTACCAGGAAAAATAATAAACTTGTAATACGACAAATATTTAAAAAAATATTCTCATAAATGAGCTATCATGTGTGAAGATTCATGGTTTTCAAGCGAAATGATCAATCTTATGGCCACATTCATGGCATAGTTTGTTCAAATGATCTAATATGGGTGCATCTTGGAATGGCAAGCAATGTTGCCTAAGGAAGTTTTCATTTTCTTTGGACGAAAAATTCATTTTCCATTTTTCGAGTGCCCAAAATAAGGTTTTTTTGTGAAGGACCTACCATATATTTTTTGCAAAATTGTACCAAATCAATTTTCTAATATACTAGGCCATATTTATTGCACAACTGACCAAATGGTTGGGTGTCAAAAGCTTTTATCCACCTCTCGTTAAAAAGACAAATTTCCACCGATTCAGTAGGAAGCGGGTCAAATTTGAACTGTAGCTACCTTATAGTTTGCTCTTTATTTTTTACAAAAATCATTTCTAGGTACATAAGTATCTATTTAATCAGAAATACATGGTTTGGTGGCGATACATCGAGGTTTGGACGGTGGCCGAGGGCCCCAACTCAAGAGCGCGTAAACTCGCATGCCCGCCGCGTGGTCACCGCGTGACCGTGGCGTTGCCACGTGTTCTGGGCGGCCTAGGCTTATCTAGTGAGTTGGGAACTCCCCCGGTAGGTGTTAGGAAGAAGAAGGCAACAGAAGAATCTCACAAGGAGACTGAACTAAGCTCAAACAGGAATTAGCAGACAAGTGTTTGATTAGCGGTGAGGGAAATGCACATGGCCAATGAGCCTGAGTTTTTGCTGAGGATGATCATCTACTAAGGAGACTGTCTTGGCAAATTTTCAGCTCAAATGGAGGAGTCTAGGTGGCACTTGCTTTGCAAAGTACCACACCGGGCAGAAATATGGATGTTGAAGCCGGGCTCAAATGAATGAATGGATTGAGCTGAAATTTGGTATGTGGCAATTATTTTCATATGAAAGATTGCCCAAAAAGTTTGAGGGCGATAGGAGGGTTCTAGATAGCACTTGCTTTGCAATGTGCCAATCTGGATAGAAAATAGAAATTGAAGCTGGGCTCATATAGATGATTCGATTGAGCTGAAAGTTGGAGGAGGATGATAATTTGGGCATGTTAAGGAACTGTAAAAATTTCATACCATTTGGATAAATAAAAATGGTACTTCCTTCAAAATGCTCTCCACTGAACAGAAAATTGGGAAAAATATTGAGGGAAATTGGCTAAATTAAATGAGCTAAAATTTGGTGGAGGGAGATTACATGGGCAGGGTAATGTCCTGGTAAATTTTCAGCAATTATAAAGCAATATAAAATGTAGTTACTTCACAAACTGAAAATATTACCAGAAACAAAGATTGGATGGTGAGATCACATGGATTTTTAGATGGGGTAAAATTTTGTGTAGAGCTATGAGTTGGGCATATATAATATGTGGCAAAAATTCAACTCATTAGGATATTCCTATCTAGTACTTCCTTCACAAAGCTTCAAGCTGAACATAAACTTTGGAAATTTGCTGAGGAAGATTTACTAGGCAAATGGAGCTGAATATTGGCATGTGGCAATGATTTGGATATGGAAGATTGCCCAAAAAGTTTGAGGGCAATAGGAAGGGTATAGATAGCACTTGCTTTGCAATGTGCCAATCTAGACAGAAAATAGAAATTGAAGCTGGGCTCACATAGATGATTGGATTGAGCTACAATTTGCAGGAGGATGATAATTGGAGCATATGAAGGCACTGCAAAAGTTTAATACCATTTGGATGAATAAAAATGGTACTACCTTCACAATGCTCTCCACTGAACATAAAATTGGGAAAAATATTGAGGGAAATTGGTTAAATTAAATGAGCTAAAATTTGGTGGAGGGAGATTCTATGGGCAGGGTCATCTCCTGGTAAATTTTCAGCAATTATAAAGCAATATAAAATATAGTTGCTTCACAAACTGAAAATATTACTAGAAACAAAGATTAGATGGTGAGATCACATGGATTGTTAGATGGGGCTCAAATTTTGTGGAGAGCTATGATTTTGGCATATAGAAGATGTGGGAGAAATTCAACTCATTAGGATATTCCTAGCTAGTACTTCCTTCACAAAGCTTCTAGCTGAACATAAACTTTAGAAATTTGCTAAGGAATACTTACTAGGCAAATGGAGCTGAAGTTTGTCATGAGATAATTATTTGGATAGTAAAGAGTGCCCAAATTTTTTGAGGGCAATCAAGAAAATATAAATAGCACTTCCTTCACAAAGTCCTATTCTGAATAGAATAGGAAAATGAATATTCTTGAATTATTTTTGAACTAGGCAAGGAAGGTTTTGATATATTTGAGGAATATATTATCCAAATAATTTATGAGAATTTTTTGGGAATTATGGGAATGACAGAAATGTAGGTTGCTTCACAACCTAGGGCAAAAATTGACACATGGACATGACACATAGGCAAAACTGATGAGGTGGCGCCTAGTCATAGCAATGCACCACAAATTTACGAGGCTATGACCATCTATATTGGTCATGATCAGCTAGAAATAAGGCGGCAGACCAGTGCTGTCTGCTTTATGACCATTTCGTGTAAGAAAATTATGACTTACTGACCAAAATGGTCGTTATGGTTTAGGGTTTGGAGCCCCCCGAACAGCTTATGACCAATTGGTCTGAAATGGTCGTAGATTTATGACCATTTCTTCTAGGGTCACTAACAGAAGGTCACAAGTTGACATATTTCTGTTGGGGAACGTAGCAAGCAATGTCAAAAAATTTCCTATGCTCACGCAAGATCTATCTAGGAGATGCATAGCAACGAGAGGGGGAGAGTTTGTCCACGTACCCTCGTAGACCGAAAGCGGAAGCGTTTGACAACGCGGTTGATGTAGTCGAACATCTTCTCGTTCTGACCGATCAAGCACCGAATGTACGGCATCTCCGAGTTCTGCACACGTTTAGCTCGATGACGTCCCTCGAACTCTTGATCCAGCAAAGTGTCAAGGGAGAGTTCCATCAGCACAACGGCGTGGTGATGGTGATGGTGAAGTGATCCACGTAGGGCTTCGCCTAAGCACTACGAAGATATGACAGGAGGCGTAAACTGTGGAGGGGGGCGCCGCACACGGCTAGGAATCAATGTTGTGTGTTCTAGCGGTGCCCCCCCCCACATATATATAGGTTGGAGGGGAGGAGAGGCACCCAAGGGGGCGCCCCAAGTAGGAGGAATCCTACTTGGGCGCCTCCCAATTCGGCCTCCCCCTTACCATATCCACCGGAGGGGGAAGGAAAGAGGAGGGAGGAGGGAAGGAAGGGGGAGGCCAAATCCCTCCCCTTCCTTCTCTCTTTCCCCTTTCCTTCCTCCTAAGGTGCGGCCCATATGGGGGGGGGGGGTGCAGCAGCCCCTGCTGGCTGCTGCGTTTCCCCTCTTGGCCCATTAGGCCCATATCTTTGCCGGGGTTGCCCGGAACCCCTTTCCGGTGACCCGATATGTACCCAGTACCCCCGGAACACTTCCGGTGTCCGAATATCATCGTCCTATATATGAATCTTTACCTCTTGACCATTTCGAGACTCCTTGTCATGTCCGTGATCTCATCCGGGACTCCGAACAACATTCGGTCACCAAATCACATAACTGATATAATACAAAATCGTCATCGAACGTTAAGCGTGCGGACCCTACGGGTTCGAGAACTATGTAGACATGACCGAGACACCACTCCGGTCAATAACCAACAGCGGAACCTGGATGCTCATATTGGTTCCCACATATTCTACGAAGATCTTTATCGGTCGTACCGTAATGAGAACATACGTTATTCCCTTTGTCATCGGTATGTTAGTTGCCCGAGATTCAATCGTCGGTATCTTCATACCTAGTTCAATCTTGTTACCGGCAAGTCTCTTTACTCGTTCCGTAATACATCATCCCACAACTAACTCATTAGTCACATTGCTTGCAAGGCTTATTATGATGTGCATTACCGAGAGGGCCCAGAGATACCTCTCCGATACTCGGAGTGACAAATCCTAATCTCGATCTATGCCAACCCAACAAACACCTTCGGAGATACCTGTAGAGCATCTTTATAATCACCCAGTTACGTTATGACGTTTGATAGCACACAAGGTATTCCTCCGGTATCCGGGAGTTGCATAATCTCATATTCGAAGGAATATGTATTTGACATGAAGAAAGCAATAGCAATAAAACTGAACGATCAATATGCTAAGCTAACGGATGGGTCGTGTCCATCACATCATTCTCCTAATGATGTGATCCCGTTCATCAAATGACAACACATGTCTATGGTTAGGAAACTTAACCATCTTTGATTAACGAGCTAGTCTAGTAGAGGCTTACTAGGGACACGGTGTTTTGTCTATGTATCCACACATGTATCAAGTTTCCGGTTAATACAATTCTAGCATGAATAATAAACATTTATCATGATATAAGAAAATATAAAATAACAACTTTATTATTGCCTCTAGGGCATATTTCCTTCAGTCTCCCACTTGCACTAGAGTCAATAATCTAGTTCACATCACCATGTGATTTAACACCAATAGTTCACATCTTTATGTGATTAACACCCATAGTTCACATCACCATGTGACCAACACCCAAAGGGTTTACTAGAGTCAATAATCGAGTTCACATCGCTATGTGATTTAACACCAATAGTTCACATCTTTATGTGATTAACACCCATAGTTCACATCACCATGTGACCAACGCCCAAAGGGTTTACTAGAGTCAATAATATAGTTCACATCGCTATGTGATTAACACCCAAAGAGTACTAAGGTGTGATCATGTTTTGCTTGTGAGGGAAGTTTAGTCAACGGGTCTGCCACATTCAGATCCGTATGTATTTTGCAAATTTCTATGCCTACAATGCTCTGCATGGAGCTACTCTAGCTAATTGCTCCCACTTTCAATACGTATCCAGATTGAGACTCAGAGTCATCTGGATCGGTGTAAAAGCTTGCATCGATGTAACTCTTTACGACGAACTCTTTATCACCTCCATAACCGAGAAATATTTCCTTAGTCCTCTAAGGATAATTTTGACCGTTGTCTAGTGATCTACTCCTGGATCACTATTGGTACCTCCCTGCCAGACTTATGGCAAGGTACACAATAGGTTTGGTACACAGCATGGCATACTTTATAGAACCTATGACTAAGGCATAGGGAATGCCTTTCATTTTCTCTCTATATTCTGCCGTGGTCGGGTTTTGAGTCTTACTCAACTTCACACCTTGTAACACAGGTAAGAACCCTTTCTTTGACTGGTCCATTTTGAACTCCTTCAAAATCTTGTCAAGGTATGTGCTTTGTGAAAGTCCTATCAAGCGTCTTGATCTATCTCTATAGATCTTGATGCTCAATATATAAGCAGCTTCATCGAGGTCTTTTATTGAAAAAATCTTATTCAAGTATCCTTTTATGCTATCCAGAAATTCTATATCATTCCCGATCAACAATATGTCATCCACATATAATATCAGAAATGCTACAGAGCTCCCACTCACTTTCTTGTAAATACAGGCTTCACCATAAGTCTGTATAAAACCATATGCTTTGATTACCTTATCAAAGTGTATATTCCAACTCCGAGATGCTTGCACCAGTCCATAGATGGATCGCTGGAGTTTGCACACTTTGTTAGCATCTTTAGGATCGACAAAACCTTTTGGTTGCATCATATACAACTCTTCTTTAAGAAATCCATGAAGGAATGCAGTTTTGACATCCATTTGCCAGATTTCATAAAACGCGGCAATTGCTAACATGATTCGGACAAACTTAAGCATCGCTACGAGTGAGAAAATCTCATCGTAGTCAACACCTTGAACTTTGTCAAAAACCTTTTGCGACAAGTCGAGCTTTGTAGATAGTAACACTACCATTAGTGTCCGTCTTCCTCTTGAAGATCCATTTATCCTTAGTGGCTTGCCGATCATCGGGCAAGTCTACCAAAGTCCACACTTTGTTCTCATACATGGATCCTATCTCAGATTTCATGGCCTCAAGCCATCTGTCGGAATCTGGGCTCATCATAGCTTCTTCATAGTTCGTAGGTTCGTCATGGTCTAGTAACATGACTTCCAGAATAGGGCTACCATACTACTCTGGTGCGGAACGTGCTCTGGTTGACCTACGAGGTTCAGTAGTAACTTGATCTAAAGTTTCATTATCATTAGCTTCCTCTCTAGTTGGTGTAGGCATCACGGGAACGGATTTCACTGATGTGCTACTTTCCAATTCGAGAGAAGGTACAATTACCTCATCAAGTTCTACTTTCCTCTCACTCACTTCTTTCGAGAGAAATCCCTTCTCTAGAAAGGATCCATTCTTAGCAACAAAGATCTTGCCTTCGGATCTGTGGTAGAAGGTGTACCCAACAGTTTCTTTTGGGTACCCTATGAAGACGCACTTTTCCGATTTGGGTTCGAGCTTATCAGGCTAAAGCTTTTTCACATAAGCATCGCAACCCCAAACTTTAAGAAACGACAACTTTGGTTTCTTGCCAAACCACAGTTCATACGGTGTCGTCTCAACGGATTTAGATGGTGCCCTATTTAACGTGAATGCAGCTGTCTCTAATGCATAACCCCAAAACGATAGTGGTAAATCGGCAAGAGACATCATAGATCGCACCATATCTAATAAAGTATGGTTACGATGTTTGGACACACCATTACGCTGTGGTGTTCCAGGTGGCGTGAGTTGTGAAACTATTCCACATTGTTTTAAATGAAGGCCAAACTCGTAACTCAAATATTCGCCTCCGCGATCAGATCATAGAAACTTTATTTTCTTGTTACGATGATTCTCCACTTCACTCTGAAATTCTTTGAACTTTTCAAATGTTTCAGACTTGTGTTTCATTAAGTAGATATACCCATATCTGCTCAAATCATCTGTGAAGGTCAGAAAATAATGATACCCATCGCGAGCTTCAACACTCATCGGACCGCATACATCGGTATGTATTATTTCCAATAAGTCATTAGATCGCTCCATTGTTCCGGAGAACGGAGTTTTAGTCATCTTGCCCATGAGGCATGGTTCGCAAGTATCAAATGATTCATAATCAAGTGATTCCAAAAGCCCATCTGCATGGAGTTTCTTCATGCGTTTTACACCAATATGACCTAAACGGCAGTGCCACAAATATGTTGCACTATCATTATCAACTTTGCATCTTTTGGCATCAATATTATGAATATGTGTATCACTATGATCGAGATTCAATAAACCATTCACATTGGGTGTATGACCATAGAAGGTTTTATTCATATAAACAGAACAACAATTATTCTCTGACTTAAATGAATAACCGTATTGCAATAAACATGATCTAATCATATTAATGCTCAATGCAAACACCAAATAACATTTATTTCGGTTCAATTCTAATCCCGAAGGTAGAGGGAGTGTGCGATGGTGATCGTATCAACCTTGGAATTACTTCCAACACACATCGTTACCTCGTCCTTAACTAGTCTCTGTTTATTTTGCAACTCCTGTTTCGAGTTACTACTCTTAGTAACTGAACCAGTATCAAATGCCGAGGGGTTGCTATAAACACTATTATATTACACATCAATAACATGTATATCAAATATACCTTTGTTCACTTTGCCATCCTTCTTATCCGCCAAGTATTTGGGGCAGTTCCGCTTCCAATGACCATTTCCTTTGCAGTAGAAGCACTCAGTTTCAGGTTTGGGTCTAGCTTTGGGCTTCTTCACGGGAGTGGCAACTTGCTTGCCATTCTTCTTGAAGTTCTCTTTCTTTCCCTTGCCCTTTTTCTTGAAACTAGTGGTCTTGTTAACCATCAACACTTGATGCTATTTCTTGATTTCTACCTTCGCCGATTTCAGCATCGCGAAGAGCTTGGGAATCGTTTTCGTCATCCCTTGCATATTATAGTTCATCACGAAGTTCTAGTAACTTGGTGATAGTGACTAGAGAACTCTGTCAATCACTATCTTATCTGGAAGATTATCTCCCACTTGATTCAAGCGATTGTAGTACCCAGACATTCTGAGCACATGCTCACTAGCTGAGCTATTCTCCTCCATCTTGTAGGCAAAGTACTTGCCAGAGGTCTCATACCTCTTAATACGGGCATGAGTCTGAAATATCATTTTCAGCTCTTGGAACATCTCATATGCTCCATGGCGTTCAAAACATTTTTGAAGTCCTGGTTCTAAGCCGTAAAGCATGGTGCACTAAACTATCAAGTAGTCATCATACCGAGCTTGTCAAGCATTCATAACGTCTGCATCTGCTCCTGCAATAGGTCTATCACCTAGCGGTGCATCAAGGACATAATTCTTCTGTGCAGCAATGAGGATAATCCTCAGATCACGGACCCAGTCCGCATCATTTCTACTATCATCTTTCAACTTATTTTTCTCTAGGAACATATCAAAATAAGGGAGCTATATCGCAAGCTATTGATCTACAACATAGATTTGCAAATACTTTCAGGACTAAGTTCATGATAAATTAAGTTCAATTAATCAAATTACTTAAGAACTCCCACTTAGATAGACATCCCTCAAGTCATCTAAATAATCACGTGATCCAAATCAACTAAACCATGTCCAATCATCACGTGAGATGGAGTAGTCTTCAATGGTGAACATCTCTATGTTGATCATATCTACTATATGATTCACGTTCGACCTTTCGGTCTCCAGTGTTCCGAGGCCATGTCTGTACATGCTAGGCTCGTCAAGTTTAACCCGAGTATTCCGCATGTGCAAAACTGTCTTGCACCCGTTGTATGTGAACGTAGAGCCTATCACACCCGGTCATCACGTGGTGTCTCAGCACGACGAACTGTCGCAACGGTGCATACTCAGGGAGAACACTTATACCTTGAAATTTTGTTAAGGGATCATCTTGTAATGCTACCGCCGTACTAAGGAAAATAAGATGCATAAAAGATAAACATCACATGCAATCAAAATATGTGACATGATATGGCCATCATCATCTTGTGCCTTTGATCTCCATCTCCAAAGCACCGTCATGATCTCCATCGTCACCGGCTTGACACCTTGATCTCCATCGTAGCGTCGTGGTCGTCTCGCCAACTATTGCTTCTACAACTATCGCTAACGCATAGTGATAAAGTAAAGCAATTACATGGCGTTTGCATTTCTTACAATAAAGAGACAACCATAAGGCTCCTGCCAGTTACAAAACATGATCATCTCATACAACAACGTATATCACATCATGTCTTGACCATATCACATCACAACATGCCCTGCAAAAACAAGTTAGACGTTCTCTAGTTTGTTGTTGCAAGTTTTACGTGGCTGCTACGGGCTTCTAGCAAGAACCGTTCTTACCTACGCGTCAAAACCACAACGGTGATTTATCAAGTTTGCTATTTTAATCTTCAACAAGGACCGGCCGCATTCAAATTCGATTCAACTAAAGTTGGAGAAACAGACACCCGCCAGCCATCTTTATGCAAAACTAGTTGCATGTCTGTTGGTGGAACCGGTCTAATGAACGTGGTCATGTAAGGTTGGTCCGGGCCGCTTCATCCAACAATACTGCCGAATCAAAATAAGACATTGGTGGTAAGCAGTATGACGATCACCGCCCACAACTCTTTGTGTTCTACTCGTGCATATCATCTACGCATAGACCTGGCTCAGATGCCACTGTTGGGGGACGTAGCATGCAATTTCAAAAAAATTCCTACGCTCATGCAAGATCTATCTAGGAGATGCATAGCAATGAGAGGGGGAGAGTTTGTCCACGTACCCTCATAGACCGAAAGCGGAAGCGTTTGACAACGCGGTTGATGTAGTCGAACTTCTTCTCGTTACGACCGATCAAGCACCGAACATACGGCACCTCCGAGTTCTGCACATGTTCAGCTCGATGACGTCCCTCGAACTCTTGATCCAGCAAAGTGTCGAGGGAGAGTTCCGTCAGCACGACGGCGTGGTGACGGTGATGGTGAAGTGATCCGCGCAGGGCTTCGCCTAAGCACTACGAAGATATGACCGGAGGCGTAAACTGTGGAGGGGGCGCCGCACACGGCTAGGAATCAATGTTGTGTGTTCTAGCAGTGCCCCCCCACATATATATAGGTTGGAGGGAAGGAGAGGCAGCCAAGGGGGCGCCCCAAGTAGGAGGAATCCTACTTGGGCGCCTCCCAATTCGGCCTCCCCCCTTACCATGTCCACCGGAGGGGGAAGGAAAGAGGAGGGAGGAGGGAAGGAAGGGGGAGGCTGAATCCCTCCCCTTCCTTCTCTCTTTCCCCTTTCCTTCCTCCTAAGGTGCGGCCCATATGGGGGGGGGGGGGGGTGCAGCAGCCCCTGCTGGCTGCTGCGTTTCCCCTCTTGGCCCATTAGGCCCATATCTTTGCCGGGGTTGCCCGAAACCCCTTTCCGATGACCCGATATGTACCCGGTACCCCCGGAACACTTCCGGTGTCCGAATATCATCGTCCTATATATGAATCTTTACCTCTCAACCATTTCGAGACTCCTCGTCATATCCGTGATCTCATCTGGGACTCCGAACAACATTCGGTCACCAAATCACATAACTCATATAATACAAAATCGTCATCGAACGTTAAGCGTGCGGACCCTACGGGTTCGAGAACTATGTAGACATGACCGAGACACCTCTCCAGTCAATAACCAACAGTGGAACCTGGATGCTCATATTGGTTCCCACATATTCTACGAAGATCTTTATCGGTCGTACCGTAATGACAACATACGTTATTACCTTTGTCATCGGTATGTTACTTGCCCGAGATTCAATCGTCGGTATCTTCATACCTAGTTTAATCTTGTTACCGGCAAGTCTCTTTACTCGTTCTGTAATACATCATCCCGCAACTAACTCATTAGTCACATTGCTTGCAAGGCTTATTATGATGTGCATTACCGAGAGGGCCCAGAGATACCTCTCCGATACTCGGAGTGACAAATCCTAATCTCGATCTATGCCAACCCAACAAACACCTTCGGAGATACCTGTAGAGCATCTTTATAATCACCCAGTTACGTTATGATGTTTGATAACACACAAGGTATTCCTCCGGTATCCGGGAGTTGCATAATCTCATATTCGAAGGAATATGTATTTGACATGAAGAAAGCAATAGCAATAAAACTGAACGATCAATATGCTAAGCTAACGGATGGGTCTTGTCCATCACATCATTCTCCTAATGATGTGATCCCATTCATCAAATGACAACACATGTCTATGGTTAGGAAACTTAACCATCTTTGATTAACGAGCTAGTCTAGTAGAGGCTTACTAGGGACACGGTGTTTTGTCTATGTATCCACACATGTATCAAGTTTCCGGTTAATACAATTCTAGCATGAATAATAAACATTTATCATGATATAGGGAAATATAAAATAACAACTTTATTATTGCCTCTAGGGCATATTTCCTTCAATTTCTTGTAGTGAAGACTTTTTGTTGTTTGTTCTTCTTGTACTCCTGTCCACCAAAAGTTCCTAATGATAGCCGTTAGTTTGGTTAGGATTTTTTTAGAAAAGGATATTTGACATGTAGTAGACGGTATTGAGGCAAGCACCAATTTAATTAGAGTGAGTCTAGCTGCATGGGATAAACGATTGGCTTTATAGTTGGGACCGAGATCCATGTCGGTGGATCCTAATTGTTAGGGTTTTGGCAGTGGCTAAGTCTAGATGAACTCGGTGGCTCCGGGTAGGAATTATCGGTGGGGCCGAGTTGGAATTTAGGGTTTGGACATATTTGGATAGAGAAAGTGGTTGAGGGTTTTGGTGCAATATCACTAAGCACTTTGAGCAAATAGATCATTAAGCAACACCTCATCCCCTTTTAATAGTATTGGCTTTCCTATGGAGAAGGTTTCGTGACACTGCTACTTCAGGCAGTATGTTGTTTGTGTTTGATCTTTGGCGGCTCAAGCAGGTGTCACTAAAGACGGCAGAGAGACAGCTCCCTTCGCTGCACATTGATGCTTGCATTTTTCGTCCCTTCTCCTGCTCAATTTTTTGCATTCTCCGACTATGACTATGAATGATATATATCCTGCCAAATTGTTTTTTCAGAGCTCGTCTATTTTTCAAGGTGAAGTGTACACCTTTGCACAGGAGATAGAGAAGCATATGTTTGTTAAGTTTTCTGTTTTGGAGCTACGTCTCAGAGCAAATGGACATGGTTTTGGAGCCCTGGCCTTTCATCTCCTAGGGATGAATCAGATTCATCGTGCTACGCAAAGGCTCAAGATAGCCCTAGAGAGAACGGTAATTTTCCACTCTGTTTATACTTTATATCCACCAGTAATACAATCTCTAATAAGTATTTCACATATATATTTTTTGCTTTTAGGTGAATGAAGAATGCCCATTTGATTGTCCTTGTGAGCCTGCGGGCTGGAGGTCCCAAATTATATCTTTGACTGCTCTTGAGGAAGTGGATATCAATGGCTTCGAAGGAGATGGTCATGAACTTGATTTCTTGAAACTGATATGTAAATGTGCGCCAATGCTCAAAAGAATGATTTTGAAGCTGTCAGAAGAGGCCTCGTCAAGTAACTATGGATGCACAAAATTATACAACATCTTCAAGGCTTGTTCTTCTTTGGAAGTCTATGTTTATCTTAGCTCCGATGAGTATGTTTTGCATTCATAATTAGCATGCCTCTAGATGCAACAACGACATAACTACTAATCCTGGTAGGTTTCATCGAAACCTAAAGTCAAGCCATTAGTTTTTTCATGTCGTGCAAAATCTCTAATGTGGTTCAAATGTGGCATAGATAGGCCAATTATCTGATACATATTTGTGTGGGCAAACCCTAATATCTTTATCAAATACTCCCTTTGTGCCAACATATAAGTTATTTTTTTTGGTTTTGCATATGGCATAAAAAACCTCTTACATTTTGTTACAGAGGGAGCAGAAGCTTAATGATGTAGTGGGCAATCAAATGTTTTTATGCAAACTACCTTCTTTAGTAGCCCGTTTTATGCAATCTTCTGTATCGATGTTGCATCTATATTCAGTAGCAAAAAGATAGTTTCTAGGTTACATAGAGTTGGTTGTCCCATCTGAATTTCACTGTCCATAAATATAATGTCTAGGTTGAATTCTGTTCGAGGAGTACTTTTACATACGATGTATATAGACATATTTTAGAATGTAGATCACTCATTTTGCTCCGTATGTAGTCCATAGTGAAATCTCTAAAAAGACTTACATTTAGGAATGGAGGGAGTATATGCTTTTACTATGTATTTCGTTGTCTACCAACGGCAGCAAATTTACTCATACAAGTATTTCGTTGTCTAACCATAGAGTATTTAAATTTGCCTCCTCTGCAGGATTAATGCTCGGCTGGCAAAATTGCCCCTCAGGATGATTTCCATGGTTAGGTCTGGATCCATGGCGGGCATCGACAAGCTCATCCTTTCCAACGATGACCAACTATGTTACCCCAACTCTGTTACCTGGTCTTAGTATTTTGGTTTGTTGCTTCAACCGATTATCTAGGTGTTGTTTTGTCACTGTACTGAAGCTTTATGTATGACTGACCTGACTGTAAGTGGTGCACCGTTATAGTTAATTCCTGAATGGTCCTGTGTCATTCAGCTATCGAATTTGATGTACTCAACCTAGTCACCAGTTACACCTATGGTTTCAATTGCTATGGTTGCACTGTGTGTTTTCACCAAACGTAGATTGTTCAGCAGTAGATGTTCACTCTGCAGTCCTTTATCTTTATATATGAACGGGATCAGCTTTCCAGTTTGTTCACCTTCTGAACTTGAGAGTTGCTTTCGATTCCCTCTGTTTTCTCAGCTAGTGCAATCTATCCGATGGATGGTAAGAGTTCCGTCACAAGTTTCAATCAAACTGTTTGCTGGCATTTCATACAAGTCTACGAAATCAAACATGCAGATGTACGCAAATACCAGCATCAATGGTGTGCGCAATCCTGCTTATGTTTATCTGAGAGCGTATGCTCCTTCTCCGATCTGATAAAAAATTGACGTGTTGTACCCAAAACGACAATGATCACCTCTCCGTGGTTCCTTGCTGCACCAGCCCTAAGTCTTGCTCAACCTAAGCACCCGCCGGGTTTGGGTGCCGGTAATGGTCATCCAAACCCGTAGCCGTCCCAATATTTTTTTGTCTAAACTCGGACACGTACCTGCACCTCGGGTTTTAAACTGTTTCCGTACCCATACCTGGCCGGGTGAGGGAAACACTCGTGGGTAAAAATACTTATTCCGGTCACTTTACCCAATTCACACGTCATCATGTATTTTTCAGCATTTTCATATATATACACTATGGTTCAGCATGTATACATCAACATTTTTACCATATATATGTCACATATATATATATGGGCACAATTTTCAGAAGTGGATAGATGGAATAAGAAAATGGTAGGAGTATTAATTTTCAGAAGTGGATAACAATAAGCATGAACTAGATTGCACTAAATAATGTCCAGTTAAATTCATGGACGAGTAGCGTGTAAGTGAACTAAACATTCACATTAGTTCTTTCTTATTTTTTCCAATTAGAAGACAAAGCAGGGGGCACAATTTTCTCTGTTTTTCTGCAACCTCTACTTCGAAATGATCAAATGAAGGAGACTATATAATAAGATCAACAAAATTAGAGACAAAATCATGAGTTCACAAAACAAGAGCAACAAATTTAAACAAGATAATGCACATGGGTAACGGGAGGGGATTTTGGGTCGAGGCTAGCGGGTGTGTTAGCCTAGGGTAAAGCGGCTAGTTTTTTTTCTTTACTGAATGACACATGGACCTACCTCTTAGAAGGAACTAGTATATGGTATGCGGGTACGCGGGTATGTGTCACACCCAGTGTTTTGGCTGGACCCCTGGTTGGGTTCCGAGCTGATGAGAGTGAGCTTCCCTGGCATATTCTTGATCTGTGCAGACCCGCTGGTAACTGTTTACACGGCCTTCCGATCTGGACAATGGAATATCCGGTTCCGTCGTACTTTCGGGCAAGCAGAGAGCAACGACTGGACTAAAGTACAGGATGCCCTACCACTGGTGTTATCGACTATCCGGACATCGTATCTTGCCGGCTCACTCCAATGGTGGAGTTTTGGGTGAGCACGGCATACCATGTTTTATGCCAGTCACCTACCACCCCTGGCTTTCACCCATGTGGAAAGCCCCTTTACCCTTGAACATTAAGGTTCTTGTGTACCAACTATTACGAGATCGTGTCCCTTCTGGGGCTGAGGTACTTAAGTGGCATGGCCCAGGTGATGGCTCGTGCCCCCTACGCACGGTACCGGAGACTGGGACCCATATTCTATTCTCCTGTACGGCGATGCATGTTCTATGGACGTTCTTTTAAGGGAAATATGCCCTAGAGGCAATAATAAAGTTGTTATTATTATATTTTCTTATTCATGATAAAGGTTTATTATTCATGCTAAATTGTATTGATCGAAAACTTAAATACATGTGTGAATACATAAACAAATACTGTGTCCCTAGTAAGCCTCTACTAGACTAGCTCGTTGATCAAAGATGGTTAAGGTTTCCTAACCATAGACATGTGTTGTCATTTGATAACGGGATCACATCATTAGGAGAATGATGTGATGGAAAAGACCCATCCATTAGCTTAGCATATGATCGTTCAGTTTATTGCTATTGCTTTCTTAATGTCAAATACATATTCCTTTCAATATGAGATCATGCAACTCCCGGATACCGGAGGAATACCTTGTGTGCTATCAAACGTCACAACGTAACTGGGTGATCATAAAGATGCTCTACAGGTATCTCCGAAGGTGTCTGCTGAGTTGGCATGGATCAAGATTAGGATTTGTCACTCCGTGTTTCGGAGAGGTATCTCTGGGCCCAATCGGTAATACACATCATAAGAATCCTTGCAAGCAAAGTGACTAAGGAGTTAGTTACAAGATGATGTATTACGGAACGAGTAAAGAGACTTGCCGATAACGAGATTGAACTAGGTATAGAGATACCGGCGATCGAATCTCGGGCAAGTAACATACCGACAGACAAAGAGAATTACGTATGTTGTCATTACGGTTCGACCGACAAAGATCTTCGTAGAATATGTAGGAACCAATATGGGCATCCAGGTTCCGCTGTTGGTTATTGACCGGAGAGGTGTCTTGGTGATGTCTACATAGTTCTCGAACCCGTAGGGTCCGCACGCTTAACGTTCGTTGATGATATAGTATTGTATGAGTTATGTGAGTTGATGACCGAATGTTGTTCGGAGTTCCAGATGAGATCACGGACATGACGAGGAGCTTTGGAATGGTCCAGAGGTAAAGATTGATATATAGGACGATAGTATTTGGTCACCGGAAAGGTTTCAGAAGTACCGGGTATTTTATCGGAGTGTCGGAAGGAGTTCGGGGAGGCCACTGGCAAGCGGTGGGCCTTATGGGCCAAAAGGGGGAAGCACACCAGCCCAGAAAGAGGCTGGTGTGCCCCTCCGCCCCTTGCCCATGCACCAAAGAGGGAGGGAAGGAAGGGGGAGGCGCCCCAAAGGCAGCCAACCCTCCTTTCCTTCCCCCCATGCACAAATATGGAAGGGGGGATTCGGCCAGGGCAGGCGCCCTAGGGCAGCCGCCGGCCACTTGGGGCTCCCTAGGGGCTGCCTCCCCTCCCCCCTCCACCTATATACTCCCTCCGTTCCTAAATATAGGGTGTATAGTTTTTGGCACGGAAATTAAAGAACGCATGTGGAGGGAAAATTTCACAAATTTTGGGCGAAATTACACCTGACTAATTGACATGAGAAAATAGAGGAGCATGCCTCATATAAGGAAATGTAATCAAATTCTTAAAATAATTATCCAAATGAGTGGTGCAACGCAATACACCTTGTATTTTGGATTTTTTTCTCAAAAATCTATACACCTTATATCAAGGAACGGAGGGAGTATATGAGAGGAGGGAGAGGGGCAACCCACACCACGATTCCCTAGCCGTGTGCGGCGCCCCTCTCCCTCTAGTTCGTCCTCGGTCATATTTTCGTAGTGCTCAGCGAAGCCCTGCGGAGATAGTTGCATCACCACCGTCACCACACCGTCGTGCTGCCGGAACTCATCTACTACTTCGCCCGTCTTGCTGGATCAAGAAGGCGAGGACGTCACCGAGCTGAATGTGTGCTGAACGCGGAGGTGCCGTACGTTCGGTACTTGATCGGTTGGATCATGAAGAAGTTCGACTACATCAACCGTGTTAATAAACGCTTCCGCTTACGGTCTACGAGGGTACGTAGACACACTCTCCGCTCTCGTTGCTATGCATCTCCATGGATAGATCTTGCGTGTGCGTAGATTTTTTTTCCATGCAACATTCCCCAACAGTGGCATCATGATCCAGGTCTATGCGTAGATGATATGCACGAGTAGAACACAAAGAGTTGTGGGCAGTGATAGTCATACTTCTTACCACCAACGTCTTATTTTGATTCGGCGGTATTGTGGGATGAAGCGGCCCGGACCAACCTTACATGTCCACGTACATGAGACCGGTTCCACCGACAGACATGTAACTTGTTTTGCATAAAGGTGGCTGGCGGGTGTCCGTTTCTCCTACTTTAGTTGAATCGAATTTGACTACGGCCGGTCCTTGAAGAAGGTTAAAATAGCAAACTTGATAAATCACCGTTGTGGTTTTTGCGGTAGGTAAGAACGATTCTTTCTAGAAGCCCGTAGCAGCCACGTAAAACTTGCAACAACAAAGTAGAGGATGTCTAACTTGTTTTTGCAGGGCATGTTGTGATGTGATATGGTCAAGACGTGATGTGATATACGTTGTTGTATGAGATGATCATGTTTTGTAATATCGACAACCGGTAGGAGCCTTAGGGTTGTCTCTTAATTATTGTATGTAATGCAAGCGCCATGTAATTGCTTTACTTTATCGCTATGCGTTAGCAATAGTTGTAGAAGCAATAGTTGGCGAGACGACCCCGACGCAACGATGGAGATCAAGGTGTCGAGCCGGTGACGATGGAGATCATGACGATGCTTTGGAGATGGAGATCAAAAGCACAAGATGATGATGGCCACATCATGTCACATATTTTGATTGCATGTGATGTTTATCCTTTATGCATCTTATTTTGCTTAGAACGGCGGTAGCATTATAAGATGATCCCTTCACTAAATTTCAAGATAAAAGTGTTCTCCTCGAGTATGCACCGTTGCCAAAGTTCGTCGTTTCGAAGCACCTCGTGATGATCGGGTGTGATAGACTCTACGTTCACATACAACGGGTGTAAGACAGATTTGCACATGCAGAATACTTGGGTTAAACCTGACGAGCCTAGCATGTACATACATGGTCTTGGAACACTGGAGACCGAAAGGTCGAACGTGAGTCATATAGTAGATATGATCAACATAGAGATGTTCACCATTGATGACTACCCCATCACACGTGATGATCAGACATGGGTTAGTTGATTTGAATTATGTATCACTTAGATAACTTGAGGGATGTTAATTTAAGTGGGAGTTCATTAGTAATTTGATTAATTGAACTTAATTTATCATGAACTTAGTCTTAATAGTTTTTTGCATATCTATGTTGTAGATCAATAGCTCGCGATATAGCTCCCCTATGTTTGATATGTTCCTATAGAAAACTAAGTTGAAAGATGATGGTAGCAATAATGCGGACTGGGCCCGTGATCTGAGGATTATCCTCATTGCTGCACAGAAGAATTATGTCCTTGAGGCACCGCTAGGTGACAGACCTATTTCAGGAGCAGATGTAGACGTTATGAATGTTTGGCAAGCTCGATATGATGACTACTTAATAGTTTAGTGCGCCATGCTTTACGGCTTAGAACCGGGACTTAAAAAACGTTTTGAATGCCACGGAGCATATGAGATGTTCCAAGAGATGAAATTGATATTTCAGACTCATGCCCATGTCGAGAGGTATGAGAACTCTGACAAGTACTTTGCATACAAGATGGAGGAGAATAGCTCAGCCAGTGAGCATGTGCTCAGAATGTTTGGGTACTAAAATCGCTTGAATCATGCGGGAGTTAATCTTCCAGATAAGATAGTGATTGACAGAGTTCTCTAGTCACTATCACCAAGCTACTAGAACTTCGTGATGAACTATAATATGCAAGGGATGTCGAAAACGATTCCCGAGCTCTTCGCGATGCTGAAATCGGCGAAGGTAGAAATCAAAGAAGAGCATCAAGTGTTGATAGTTAATAAGATCACTAGTTTCAAGGAAAAGGGCAAGGGAAAGAAAGGGAACTTCAAGAAGAATGGCAAGCAAGTTGCCGCTCCCATGAAGAAGCCCAAAGCTGGACCCAAGCCTGAAACTGAGTGCTTCTAATGCAAAGGAAATCGTCAATGGAAGTGGAACTGCCCCAAATACTTGGTGGATAAGAAGGATGGCAAAGTGAACAAAGGTATATTTGATATACATGTTATTGATGTGTACCTTACTAGTGTTCATAGTAACCCCTGGGTATTTTGATATCGGTTCAGTTGCTAAGATTAGTAACTCGAAACAGGAGTTGCAGAATAAACAGAGACTAGTTAAGGGTGAGGTGACGATGTGTGTTGGAAGTGATTCCAAGGTTGATACGATCACCATCGCACACTCCCTCTACCTTCGGGATTAGTGTTGAACCTAAATAAAAGTTATTTGGTGTTTGCGTTGAGCATGAATATGATTAGATCATGTTTATTGCAATACGGTTATTCATTTAAGTCAGAGAATAATTGTTGTTCTGTTTACATGAATAAAACCTTCTATGGACATACACCCAATGTGAATGGTTTATTGAATCTCGATCATAGTGATACACATATTCATAATATTGATGCCAAAAGATGCAAAGTTGATAATGATAGTGCAACATACTAGTGGCACTGCCGTTTAGGTCATATTGGTATAAAGCGCATGAAGAAACTCCATGCAAATGGACTTTTGGAATCACTGGATTATGAATCATTTGATACTTGTGAACCATGCCTCACTGGCAAGATGATTAAAACTCCGTTCTCCAGAACAATGGAGCGAGCTAATGACTTATTGGAAATAATACATACCGATGTATGCGGTCCAATGAGTGTAGAGGCACGCGGCGGGTATTGTAATTTTCTAACCTTTACAAATGATTTGGGTAGATATGGGTATATCTACTTGATGAAACACAAATCTGAAACATTTGAAAAGTTCAAAGAATTTCAGAGTGAAGTAGAGAATCATCGTAACAAGAAAATAAAGTTTCTACGATCTGATCGTGGAGGTGAATATTTGAGTTACGAGTTTGGCCTTCATTTAAAACAATGTGGAATTGTTTCACAACTCACGCCACCTGGAACACCACAGCGTAATGGTGTGTCTGAACGTCGTAACCGTACTTTATTAGATATGGTGCGTTCTATGGTGTCTCTTACCGATTTACCACTATCGTTTTGGGGTAATGCATTAGAGACAGCCGCATTCACGTTAAATAGGGCTCCGTCTAAATCTATTGAGACGACACCGTATGAACTGAGGTTTGGCAAGAAACCTAAGTTGTCGTTTCTTAAAGTTTGGGGATGTGACGCTTATGTCAAAAGGCTTCAGCCTGATAAGCTCGAACCTAAATTGGAGAAGTGCGTCTTCATAGGATACCCTAAGGAAACTATTGAGCACACCTTCTACCACAGATCCGAAGCCAAGATCTTTGTTGCCAAGAATGGATCCTTTCTAGAGAAGGAGTTTCTCTCGAAAGAAGTGAGTGGGAGGAAAGTAGAACTTGATGAGGTAATTGTACCTTCCCTCGAATTGGAAAGTAGCACATCACAGAAAACCGTTCCCGTGATGCCTACACCAACTAAAGAGGAAGCTAATGATGATGATCATGAAACTTCAGATCAAGTTACTACTGGACCTCGTAGATCGACCAGAGCACGTTCCGCACCAGAGTGGTACGGTAATCCTGTCCTGGAAGTTATGTTATTAGACCGTGGTGAATCTACGAACTATGAAGAAGCTATGATGAGCCCAGATTCCGATAAATGGCTTAAGGCCATGAAATCTGAGATAGGATCCATGTATGAGAACAAAGTATGGACTTTGGTGGACTTGCCTGATGATCGGCAGGCATTGAAAATAAATGGATCTTCAAGACGAAGACGGACGTTGATGGTAATATCACTGTCTACAAAGCTCGACTTGTCGCGAAAGGTTTTCGACAAGTTCAAGGGGTTGACTACGATGAGACTTTCTCACCCGTAGCGATGCTTAAGTCTGTCCGAATCATATTAGCAATTGCCGCATTTTATGATTATGAAATTTGGCAAATGGACGTCAAAACTGCATTCCTTAATGGATTTCTTAAGGAAGAGTTGTATATGATGCAACCAAGAAGGTTTTGTCGATCCTAAGAGTGCTAACAAAGTGTGCAAGCTCCAGCGATCCATCTATGGACTGGTGCAAGCATCTCGGAGTTGGAATATATGCTTTGATGAGGTGATCAAAGCATTTGGTTTTATACAGACTTAAGGTGAAGCCTGTATTTACAAGAAAGTGAGTGGGAGCTCTGTAGCATTTCTGATATTATATGTGGATGACATATTATTTGGAAATGACATAGAATTTCTGGATAGCATAAAAGGATACTTGAATAAGAATGTTTCAATGAAAGACCTCGGTGAATCTGCTTATATATTGAGCATCAAGATCTATAGGGATAGATCAAGGCGCTTAAAAGGACTTTCACAAAGCACATACCTTGACAAAAGTTTTGAAGAAATTCAAAAATGGGTCAGTCAAAGAAAGGGTTCTTGCCTGTTTTGCAAGGTATGAAGTTGAGTAAGACTCAAAGCCCGACCACGGCAGAAGATAGAAAGAGAATGAAAGTCATTCCCTATGCCTCAGCCATAGGTTCTATAAAGTATGACATGCTATGTACCAGACCTGTTGTGTGCCTTGCCATGAGTTTGGCAAGGGTGTATGATTGTGATCCATCAGTGGATCACTGGACAACGGTCAAAATTATCCTTAGTTACCTAAGAGGACTAAGGAAATGTTTCTCGGTTATGGAGGTGATAAAGAGTTAGTCGTAAAGGGTTACGTCGATAAAAGATTTGACACCGATTCGGATGACTCTGAATCTCATACTGGATACGTATTGAAAGTGGGAGCAATTGGCTAGAGTAGCTCCATGCAGAGCATTGTAGACATTTAAATTTGCAAAAATACATACGGATCTGAATGTGGTAGACCCATTGACTAAACCTCTCTCACAAGCAAAACATGATCACACCTTAGTACACTTTGGGTGTTAATCACATGGCGATGTGAACTAGATTATTGACTCTAGCAAACTCTTTGGGTGTTAGTCACATGGCGACGTGAACTATGGGTGTTAATCACATGGCGACATGAACTAGATTATTGACTCTAGTGCAAGTGGGAGACTGATGGAAATATGCCCTAGAGGCAATAATAAAGTTGTTATTATTACATTTCCTTATTCATGATAAAGGTTTATTATTCATGCTAAATTGTATTGATCGGAAACTTAAATACATGTGTGAATACATAAACAAATACTGTGTCCCTAGTAAGCCTCTACTAGACTAGCTCGTTGATCAAAGATGGTTAAGGTTTCCTAACCATAGACATGTGTTGTCATTTGATAACGGGATCACATCATTAGGAGAATGATGTGATGGACAAGACCCATCCGTTAGCTTAGCATATGATCGTTCAGTTTATTGCTATTGCTTTCTTAATGTCAAATACATATTCCTTTCAATATGAGATCATGCAACTCCCGGATACCGAAGGAATACCTTGTGTGCTATCAAACGTCACAATGTAACTGGGTGATCATAAAGATGCTCTACAGGTATCTCCGAAGGTGTCTGTTGAGTTGGCATGGATCAAGATTAGGATTTGTCACTCCGTGTTTCGGAGAGGTATCTCTGGGCCCTCTCGGTAATACACATCATAAGAAGCCTTGCAAGCAAAGTGACTAAGGAGTTAGTTACAAGATGATGTATTACGGAATGAGTAAAGAGACTTGCCGGTAATGAGATTGAACTAGGTATAGAGATACCGACGATCGAATCTCGGGCAAGTAACATACCGACAGACAAAGGGAATTACGTATGTTGTCATTACGGTTCGACCGATAAAGATCTTCGTAGAATATGTAGGAACCAATATGGGCATCCAGGTTTCGCTGTTGTTTATTAACCGGAGAGGTGTCTCGGTCATGTCTACATAGTTCTCGAACCCGTAGGGTCCGCACACTTAATGTTCGTTGACGATATAATAGTGTATGAGTTATGTGAGTTGATGACCGAATGTTGTTCGGAGTCCCGGATGAGATCCCAGACATGACGAGGAGCTCTAGAATGGTCCGGAGGTAAAGATTGATATATAGGACGATACTATTTGGTCACTGGAAAGGTTTCGGAAGTACCGGGTATTTTATCGGAGTGTCGGAAGGGGTTCCGGGAGGCCACCGACAAGCGGTGGGCCTTATGGGCCAAAGGGGGGAAGCACACCAGCCCACAAAGGGGCTAGTGCACCCCTCCACCCCTTGCCCACGCACCTAAGAGGGAGGGAAGGAAGGGGGAGGTGCCCCAAAGGCAGCCAGCCCCCCTTTCCTTCCCCCCATGCACAAATATGGAAGGGGGGATTCGGCCAGGCACTAGTAGAAAACAGGGCTTTGGTCCAGGCCTGGTAAGCCCATTAATCCCGGTTCGCTCACGAACCGGGACCCATGGGGGCATCGGTCCCGGTTCGTGACGCCAGGGGGCCGGCCGGGCCTCGTGGGCCATTGGTCTCAGTTCGTCTGGCCCCTTTGGTCCCGGTTCTAGACACGAACCGGGACCAATGGGCCTCGCTCCTGGCCCACAACCATTGGTCCCAGTTTGTGGCTGGAACCGGGACCAAATGGGGTCCTTTAGTCCCGGTTCCAGCCACGAACCGGGACCAATGAGATGCCTATATATACCCCTGCGAGCAGAGCAGTGGAGTGCTCTGTTTTATTGGCCGGCCGTGGGAGAGCTTTGTGGTGCTCTAGCTCACCTCCTATGCACATGAGGTGTTCGATGAAATGCCCGAGCCACACTTAAGCTTTCTCCTCTCGAAGCTCCTTGTCCAAGCTCCATTTTCCTCAAGATTTGTCTAGGTTTGGCGGTCCGTCCTGTCCCGTCCCCGTCCTCACCGCCGTCGATCGCCCGCGCCGATCTTGTTGCCGGCACCACCGTGGTGAGCCTCTTGTTCTTAACTTCTTTCTAAAAGAAAAAAGGTCTTACTTGTATGATTTAGATAGATACTTGTGTAATTTTCTTACTTTTATTATTGTTTGTTATTATATAGTGCGATGGTTTTAGTATCCGCCTCCGTCGGCCCTCGTCCTGTCTATGATTCAGATGTGGTATATATTATCTTTTATAACTATTTGGTTCATTTAGTGTTTATGACAATTATGCCGACCAACGTGACATAGATGTTTTTATCTAGGAGGTATGTGAACCGGAAATTCCAACCGGCCCTATTGTCGAGAGGTTAAATTTAGTTGAAGAAGAAAACAATTACCTGAAGAAAAAATTGAAAAGAATTGAGGAGGAGAAGATGAGATTGGAGTTGCATGTTGCGGATGTCGTCCATGATCACAAGATCAAGATGGATGAAATGCGCTTGAAGATTAGAAAGATTAAAAAATATGCCATTCATACTAAGGCTTGGTATCATTATGCCGTTGGATCAATTGTTACCTTAGTTGCGATTATGATCGCATTTGTTGTTGCATTGAAATGTTTTACATAGTTTCAATGTATGGTTTAATTAGATGCTCTGGAGAGCTATGTGTTGTTCAATGAGAACTATGTATGTACTTTGGTTTTAATGTGATGATGAACTTCTATTAATTTGGTCACTTCTGTATTCATGATGTTCTGTAATGGTTTTTGACACACTTAATTATATGTAATGCACGCAGATGAACCGGCAATGGATGTACGGTAACAGACGCACCTTCGAGTACATTAAGGGCGTGCATAGTTTTCTCGAAGTGGCTGAGGCAAACAAGCAGAATGGTTTTATGTGTTGTCCATGCCCTATATGTGGGAATACGAAGTCTTACTCTGACCAGAAAAGCCTTCACACCCACCTGCTTTATAAGGGTTTCATGCCACACTATAATGTTTGGACCAAGCATGGAGAAAGAGGGGTTATGATGGAAGACAACAAAGAAGAAGAGGATGATGACAACTATGTGCCCCCTGAATATCGTGATGCTGCAACGGGGGAAGCTGAAGATCAAGAGGAACTAGACGATGTGCCCGATGATGATCTTCGCCAGGTCATTGTTGATGCAAAGAGACAATGCGAAAGTGAAAAGGAGAAGTTGAAGTTCGATCGCATGTTAGAGGATCACAAAAAAGGGTTGTACCCCAATTGCGAAGATGGCAACACAAAGCTCGGTACCACAATGGAATTGCTGCAATGGAAGGCAGAGAATGGTGTATTTGACAAAGGATTTGAGAAGCTACTGAAAATATTGAAGAAGAAGCTTCCAAAGGATAACGAATTGCCCGACAGTACGTACGGAGCAAAGAAGGTTGTATGCCCTCTAGGATTGGAGGTGCAGAAGATACATGCATGCCCTAATGACTTCATCCTCTACCGCGGTGCGTACGAGGATTTGAACGCATGCCCGGTATGAGGTGCATTGCGGTATAAGATCAGACGAGATGACCCTGGTGATGTTGACGGCGAGCGCCCCAAGAAGAGGGTTCCTGCCAAGGTGATGTGGTATGCTCCTATAATACCACGGTTGAAACGTCTGTTCAGAAACAAAGAGCATGCCAAGTTGATGCGATGGCACAAAGAGGACCGTAAGAAAGACGGGAAGTTGAGAGCACCCGCTGATGGGTCGCAGTGGAGAAAAATCGAGAGAAAGTGGGGGGACTTTGCAGGTGATGCAAGGAACGTATGGTTTGGTTTAAGCGCGGATGGCATTAATCCTTTTGGGGAGCAGAGCAGCAATCATAGCACCTGGCCCATGACTCTATGTATCTATAACCTTCCTCCTTGGCTGTGCATGAAGCGGAAGTTCATTATGATGCCAGTTCTCATCCAAGGCCCTAAGCAACCCGGCAACGACATTGATGTGTACCTAAGGCCATTAGTTGAAGAACTTTTACAGCTGTGGAATGGAAAAGGTGTACGTGTGTGGGATGAGCAAGACCAGCAGGAATTTGACCTACATGCGTTGCTGTTTGTAACCATCAATGATTGGCCTACTCTCAGTAACCTTTCAGGACAGACAAACAAGGGATACCACGCATGCACGCACTGTTTAGATGACATCGAAAGTATATATTTGGACAAATGCAGGAAGAATGTGCACCTGGGGCATCGTTGATTTCTTCCGACCAACCATCAATGTCGAAAGAAAGGCAAGCATTTCAAAGGCGAGGCAGATCACCGAAAGAAGCCCGCTGTCCGTACTGGTGATCACATACTTCCTATGGTCAATGATTTACAAGTATTCTTTGGAAAGGGTCCCGGCGGACTATTTGTTCCGAATGACGCTGAGGGACGCACACCCATGTGGAAGAAGAAATCTATATTTTGGGACCTACCCTATTGGAAAGATCTAGAGGTCCGCTCTGCAATCGACGTGATGCACGTGACAAAGAATCTTTGCGTGAACCTGCTAGGCTTCTTGGGCGTGTATGGGAAGACAAAAGATACACCGGAGGCATGGGAGGACCAGCAACGTGTGCACGAAAAAGACGGAATGCCTCCAAAGCAGTATGAAGGTCCTGCCAGCTACGCTCTTACCAAAGAAGAGAAGGAAATCTTCTTTGAATGCCTGCTCAGTATGAAGGTCCCGTCTGGCTTCTCGTCGAATATAAAGGGAATAATAAATATGGCAGAGAAAAAGTTCCAGAACCTAAAGTCTCATGACTGCCACGTGATTATGACGCAACTGCTTCCGGTTGCATTGAGGGGGCTTCTACCGGAAAACGTTTGATTAGCCATTGTGAAGCTATGTGCATTCCTCAATGCAATCTCTCAGAAGGTGATCGTTCCAGAAATCCTACCAAGGTTAAGGAGTGATTTGGCGCAATGTCTTGTCAGTTTCGAGCTGGTGTTCCCACCATCCTTCTTCAATATCATGACGCACGTCCTAGTTCATCTAGTCGACGAGATTGCCATTTTGGGCCCTGTATTTCTACACAATATGTTCCCCTTTGAGAGGTTCATGGGAGTCTTAAAGAAATATGTTCGTAACCACGCTAGGCCAGAAGGAAGCATCTCCATGGGCCATCAAACAGAGGATGTCATTGGGTTTTGTGTTGACTTCATTCCTGACCTTAAGAAGATTGGTCTCCCTCAATCGCAGTATGAGGGGAGACTGACTGGAAAAGGCATGCTAGGAGCGGACTCAATAATATGTAGGGACGGGCATTCTTGGTCTCAAGCACACTACACAGTTCTACATAATTCTACCTTGGTGACCCCGTATGTCGATGAACACAAGAATATTCTGCGCTCCAAACACCCGGAGCAGTGTGACGACTGGATTACATGTGAACACATCAGGACTTTCGGTAGTTGGTTGCAAACACGTCTCATGGGTGACAACACTGTTTCTGATGAGCTGTACTCGTTGGCCAGGGGACCATCTTCGACTGTATTGACTTACAAAGGGTACGAGATAAATGGGAATACATTTTACACGATCGCCCAAGATCAAAAGAGCACCAACCAAAACAGTGGTGTCTGCTTTGATGCAGCAAACAAGAGGGGAAAGGTCGACGCATATTATGGTTACATAGTGGACATATGGGAACTTGACTATGGACATGATTTTAAGGTCCCTTTGTTTTAGTGCAAATGGGTCAATCTGTCAGGAGGCGGGGTACAGGTAGACCCACAGTACGGAATGACAACAGTGGATCTGAACAATCTTGGGTACACAGACGAACCATTCATCCTAGCCAATGATGTGGTGCAGGTTTTCTATGTGAAGGACATGTCTACCAAACCGAGAAAAATAAAAGATAAGGAAGCGAATACATCATACGATGAGCCAGAGCGCCACATAGTTCTTTCAGGAAAAAGAGACATCGTGGGAGTGGAGGGCAAGACAGACATGTCTGAAGATTATGAAAAGTTTCATGAAATTCCTCCCTACAAAGTCAAGGCTGAAACAAGCACCCTATTAAACGATGAAGATTATCCATGGTTACGGCGCAACAAGCAAAGGACACAAGCGAAGAAAAAGTGAAGACTTTCTTGTAGGGTAACGCAGTAGAAAACAAAAATATTCCGACCTACGCACCAGCCCAGGACCACTATGGAGACTGCATACAAGGTTTGATCATTTTCGTTACCGACTCGTAGCGCAGCGGAAGTAGAGTCGATGACGATCGGCGGTGCAGATCCCCGCAGCTAGGATTTACAACCTCCCAACCGCGAGGATGTACTCCCTCATCTGCCCCTCGGACAGCCCTCCGGGAGGCGGTCGAACAGTCCCCCGGACGGTGTCGCAGACAGCCCTTCGGGAGGACCCTCAAAACTTGGACGGTCACTCGGACAGCCCTTTGGGAGGACTCACAGAACTCGGACCGTCACTTGGACAGCCCTTCGGGAGGCACTCTCAAAACAGCCCCTCGGGCACAAAGATCGAAACTACGACCTCTCTATGGGGTTGCATACATACGGTGTCATCTATCCAGCAGGGCTTCACCGTCCAGAACTAGTTCCCACCGGAACCCAGACAGCCTTTCGGCTCTACGAAACTATTTCGCTGGGAGGGAGAGAGAAGCCAGATCATTGCATGGCAATTGTATGTGAGAAGGGATGATTTTGGGCAGCCCCCTCCATCTCTATTTATAGGAGAAGGAGGGGTGGAGGGGCTGAAATTTCAGCCACATCCATCCATGTCATCTCCAAGATATTTTGGAGCAAAAGCCCAAAAAGGTGGCTTTCCAAAAAGTAACCCAAAAAGCACTTTCACAGTTCACGATGACATTTTTCAGCGTCCGTTCGAACTGAAAATATTTATGTGTGCTTAGAACATTTCTAGTACCCACTAAAATAATTTTCAATGTGTTCCAGAACAATTCCAGATTAGTGATTTTCATCTGCGAAAAGCATCTGAAGTGGTTTCGGCAGCTCCGGAACATTTCCGGTTTTTCTTCCTGAAAATTCCCAAAAGTTTCCAGAATGACTCTGGCACCCTCCAAGAATTATCGGGCGTGTGCCGAGACCAATTTGACTTAATGGTATCCCCTGAAACAACTTTTCAGTTTTATCGGAACTCATCCGGTGACCTCTCTCTTCGGAACTTTTCCGCTATCTCCGAAAACTTTTTCCGGAGACTTTCTCTCAGACTCCCTGTCTAGTATTCAGCAGATAGATGACCCTTAAGCTTGTGACCCTATAGGTTCGGTGAAGTATAGACATGACCCGGAACCCCTTCCGATCAATGATCAAAATCGGAGCCGTGGACACCCATATTGACCCCTATACCCACACGAATGAATATTCGAGTGAACCTCCAGTTGCCGTGTGCTATTCCTGTTGCTTCGCGATATGTTACAAATACCCGAGGTGAGACATGTTGGCATCCTCGTGGATCAACAACTTGTCCACTATGCCAGTTACCTCGTTATCGGTATTGTTCTCTTTTCTCGTTACCGTGTTCCGGCATCCCCGTGATCAAATCACAAAGTGTCTGGCCAGACGATGATGGATACCGTAACACCGAGAGGGCCCAGAGATATCTCTCCATCGTCGGAGGAGCAAATCCCAATCTTGAGCTATCAAGTTACTTGACACACTTTTCCATGAACCCGTAAGCCGCCGTAATAGCCACCCATTTACGAATGACATTTAACAAACCCCAAAGTTCATGAAGCAAGCATGAAGAAAGTCGATACTCTCATGGTCTAAGGAATCATGCAAACGTTAACCATCTCTGTGTTATTAACCATTAACTTGTGACGAAAGTATCTCATAGCATAACATCAATTCAGGTCGATTCAACACAAATGTTCTTCTAACATTGTGCCCTCAAAGTTGCTGGCATAGACATGCCCATGATCAGGAAAACAGAACCATCATGCAACACTTGAGCTAGTCTTAGAGGCCAGACTAGGAATACATTTTACCGTTTATTATTCCACACGTGCATATGAGTCTTCCTCCGAGCCTCGTGGTTATTGCAGACCCGAGAACCATAGCAGTTATAGCATGGAACATAAACCTAATTATGAACAGGGAGATAATCAATAACATTTATTATTGCCTCTAGGGCATATCTCCTACAGACTCCCACTTGCACTAGAGTCAATAATCTAGTTATTGCTAATGCACTTTACACCTGTGGCACACCGGTGTAAATATGCTTCGCTTGTGGTATAGCCTGATGTCCAACGGATCTGACAACTTCAGATCCGTGTGTATCTTTGCATATCCTCGCGTTTTCACGCTTTCAAAAAATTCATATTTTGTGTGGACTTGGCTTTGCATATGTGTGAATCATTGGTTGAAACCTGATTCCTCAGACTGAGCTATGGAGCAACTATCCGCAATAGTGTCCCATTGACCAAAGCCATCTTGGAACCACAATAAGTTCATGAATGAACTATATGATTCAACAACTTCTTTGTCGCTTCTAAAGCGCCAACATACTTAGCCATTTGTCATAGAATTCACCACAGTAATCTGTTTGGAACAATTTCCAACTACCGTGCCATCATATTGTGTATTGTACAAAACCCTTAACTTAAATCAAAAATCGCTTGGAGCATGGATGAAGACTGTATCGATGTAACCTTTTTACAACAAACTCTTCATGATCTCCGCTTGCGAGAAAACATGTCATCAGTGCTACTATAGTACTCAATGACCCTTTTTCAGTGTTGTCCCATGATCAGTACTTTTGATCACTTTGGTATCTATACTCGCAACAACTTTGGGAGTATTGGACATATCTGGTTGTTTTACATACCATGGAATACTTGATTAATCCAAACACAAGAGTGTGTGGAATCTCCATCATGTATTTTGCTCATCAGTATTTTGGGACACCGAGTCTTGCAAAAACTCTTTCCATGTGACTTCGGCAAGAATCACTCCTTGACATTTTTTTAATGCTAAAAGGTTTTAGCATTTTGTCAATATGTATCTTTGCTCAGCCCCATTAGGTAAATCTATCTCCATAGATCATCCTGCCTAATATAAAGGCTATTTAGCCCAAGCACTTCATCGAAAAACTATTTTCAAATGAAGTCCTAATTCGTGTCAAGAAATTTATTTCCAATTAACAATGTGTCAAGCACACAACGTTTTTAGAAATTTTATTATGCTCCCACTTACTTTCTTGAATCACAAGCATCTTCGTTACCCATTGATGAAGTCAAAACCCTTTTTGACCATTTCATCAAAACACGAAGATTCCAACTCCATTTTGCTCTCTTCTGTCCATCGCTGGAACTCTGAAGTTTGCACACTCACTAGCATCCTCTGGAATGACAAAATACCTTGGAATGTAACACATGCAAGTCCTTGGTTTCATTTCCATCATATGGAAATCCTATTGTCATCCATGTTTCATATCTCATGACTGAAATATGTTCTAATTGCTAGTTAAACCCGAACCGACTTTAAGCATCGCTACGGTGAAACAACCTCATCGTAGTCAACTCCTTGAACTTGTTATTGCAACAAGTTGAGCTTTATGGATAAAACATTTTTATCCGTATTAGTTTTTAGTTTCATAAATATTTGTTAGACTCTAAGTCTTTCAAAAGGTGTATCAAAATTTTAATCTTGAATCACTTATATGGAAACTATCTCAGATTGTATTGGCATTTAGCCAATTCCGGAGTCAGGGCCCATCAACGCTTCCTTGTGTATCGTAGGTATACTGTTGTCTAACAACAATATCTCGTATGCGCACCTGAGAGGTTTGCACGAGTTTTTCCTACATGGTTCAGCTGCAAGTTCGACCGAAGTCCATACATCTCATGTAGAGGCTTCCGCATCAGTCGTAGTAGGAAACCCGGGAATCACTTCCAAGGTTCCTTTCCTTTGATCTGATGACGAAGATACTGGTTATCTCGTCGAGTTGCACTGTCCTCCCACTCACCTTTTTGCAAGAACCATTCTCTTCAAAAAGCATACCGTTCTTTGTGGCAAACCTATTTGCCTCGGTACAGTGGTGGGGGAATACCCAATTACTTGGGATAACCTACAAAGTAGCACTTGTCTGATTTGGAATAGGTTTGTAACCTTTTACACAAGCCCCATATTCCAAATGTTAAGAAAAGATATAACATGGTTGGGCGTACCATACCATGGCGTCATTTCAACAAACCCGATGGAGCTCTTTTCAGTGTAAAAGCCGTAGTCTCTAAAGCATCACTCTTTAAAAGGGATAATGGCAAATTTATTTATGTCATATTTGATCTTACCATGTCATAAATGGTTCGATTACATCTTCACGGACTTTCCACTTGCAGTGGTGTTCCGGGAGGTGCAAGTTATGAAACCCCTTTCACAACTCATCAGACATTCGCTAAACTTGTAACTCAAATATTCCTTTCTGCAATCGAATTGTAGAAACATAATTTTCTTGTTACAATAACTTCTATTTCATTTTGAAAACCTTTTGAATGATTTCAAAAGATCCAGACTTACGTCTCATCAAGTAAATATCCATATATCTACTTGAGTCATTTTTGAAGGTAGACAAATCCACTGTTTGCAACAACATTTATCAGACTACATACATCAAAATGTATGATCACCAATAAGTTCTTTGCTCGTTCCTTATGGCCTGTGAACGGTATTTCAGTCACTTCACTTTTCGGAGGAAAGTTGCAAGTGTCAGATGATTCAAAATCAAACGACTTCAAAATCCATCATAATGAAAATTTATCCATGCGGGTTTCTCCAATGTGACCAAATGCAGTGCCACACTTGTGTGGTATTCTCTTAGTCTTACGACATTTAGCGTCAGTGTTATGGATGTATCATATTACTATCAATATTCATAACATACATCCCATTTGGATGGAAGCATGGCCCTTCATGTTATTCATAATACTGAACAACAATTGTTCTTTTATGAACAACCCTTTTGCAACAACATTGTGCAAGGGGCTAGAGTGTAAAACTCTAAAATGAATTATGAAAGTAAATCTAGAGGTAATATATTATTATCATTATTCATAACATATATTTTCATTCTCAATGAAAGTATGGCCCTTATGTTATTCATAACATCGAACATAAAAAGTTCTCTTATGAACAACCTTCTTGCAAGATACCTTATGCAATGGGCTAGAGTTTGTAAAACTCTAAATGAATTATGAAAATAAATACAGACGGTAATACACCGATGGAAGGTATAGTAACATTTACTATGTTCCCTGTGTATACCTAAATCTCATTCCTGGCTAGTCTTTCTGGCCATAGTAGTTCTTACATCGAGTTGCAACAGAATGCAATCGAGCGGGTATCTTTGTGATTAACTCACAATACCCAAGAATTAGTGATTAACATGTTTAACCATAATTCCCAAGAACTATATCTTTGACCAGCCTTCTATACATCAAAAACTTGTATGACATTCATACATGAGCTGGATATTTCAGTATTCTTTCCTTCTGCCTTTATACTTCTTACAGTTTAACTTTTAGTATTTCTCCTACTCTCAGAAGAAGCACCGAACTTAAGAGTGGTGTTAGCCCCGGAATTCCTAGGTGTGTAAGTCGCACTAACACCCTTCAGACACTTCCTTTCTCTTTAAGTTGTTGTTTTATTCACCTTTCATCATATGACAGGCGTTCTTCTGGATCCCTCTCTTATCAGTCTAATGCATAGTAAACTCCTTTACTAATAGTTTGCAAACAAACATTGCTTTGGATATCTCATATCTTTTAGCCTTTGTCTGTCTCTGAAAATGATTTTCAGATTCCATGAATATCACATAACTATCCAAACTTTCGAAGTTCGGGTCTCATGGAAGCAAATGTATTGCACTTGACTGAAACGGAATTCTAGCTTTTGGATCGAAGGACGAGAGTCACATGATCCATAGCATAAGTGAGAGAATACCAAAGTATGCGATAGGACAAAGTCCTTCTCGGCACTCTTGAGGACAATCCTCACATTACGTTACCAACCGTAAAGTTTTAACCAGATATTTAACAGCTATTCAATATTAACAGGGAAGGTGGAAACGCGAGCCATTTATTCTACAACTATTTTGCAAATCACACTTAGACAGTGTTCAAAATTAATTGCACTGAGAATTAAACAAGTTAATTCTACAGTGCGCTCCCACTCAAATCAATATCTCTCATAATTGATTGTGAGTGATTCAAGATCCGCATTTCCATTCAACGCCATTGTTCGAGATGAACACTGATGGCGCCAACTTCAATCGGTAGGCAAACATGCCGATCACATCTCTATGTGACACTTGTTCATCTTTCGATGCGTGTGTTCCGAGCTCAGGACGATCCTGCCATGAACATCAAGACAACCAAGTGATCTTGCTGCGAGGTCTGACCTCACCCGCCTCACACCCGTACAATCGTTCATACCCATGTAGATCATGGCGCACCTCGAAAGGAAAGATGCCGTGATGGTGCTACAGTTGGGAGAACACTAACTACTTGATATTTTTGTGAGAGATCACCCTAATAGAAAGTGACTACCACGCAATCAAAAAGGGTGCATCATAAGGGATAAACATCTCAAGCAATTCATAATAGCATGATATGGTATAGCCCTTTCTGACGGAGAAGTCTTGTATTTCTTCGTCTTCGGCATTCGCATCGGTGTTCACCTTCGCGAAGATTGCCACCACCTTGTCGATGCACCAGATAATATTGCTATCTATATAGCTAATAAAATAAGTGCATTACAAAAGGTTGACACGTAGTTCATTAAAGTGACAATCATATGGCTCCAGCCATCATGCCGAATCATGACACGCAGGTCATGTTAATCAATTTACATCATATAGTCATCTCATACATAATCAAATTATTATGAGCACTGCTATACCACATCAAATGCACATGCAAACCATCCTGCAAAACCAAGTTAGACGCCTCTAATCGGTTCATGCAAAAACTTGTTTTTCGTGGCTTCTAAGGTTTCGAAACAAACCGAAGCTACCAACGTCCATCATCAAGTATGATAATTCAAGTCACTAGATTAACTTCGCGGGGTGTATGAAACACGAGATAACAAAATCTCGAGCCCCATACTGAACTTCATCATACGCATGACCCCCATGCAGATCATATCTGCATTGCCCTTTCGTCTACGAAATTTCATCTTTCTTTTTAACTACGGTGGAATTCAATGAACTATTAGCACTTCGTAGATCAATCAGGATCGCGGATTGCCAGAACATTGAAACTCCACCATGCTGTTATCAAGATCAGAAAAATGGAAATTCCAAGGAAGCAACAAGAACATCGGGTAACAGATTTCATCTGCTACCCGCACAAATAATTTTCAGTAATAGATCTCACCTACTACCTAATTATATTGTGCAACACCCATACATCTCTATGTATTCTAGATCGCAACCTGCATCTACGCATAGCACGACTCTTGATGCCACTGTAGGGTAACGCAGCAGAAAACAAAAATATTCCGACCTACGCACCAGCCCAGGACCACTATGGAGACTGCATACAAGGTTTGACCATTTTCGTTACCGACTCGTAGCGCAGCGGAAGTAGAGTCGATGACGATCGACGGTGCAGATCCCCGCAGCTAGGATTTACAACCTCCCAACCGTGAGGATGTACTCCCTCATCTGCCCCTCGGACAGCCCTCCGGGAGGCGGTCGAACAGTCCCCCGGACGGTGTCGCGGACAGCCCTTCGGGAGGACCCTCAAAACTCGGAAGGTCACTCGGACAGCCCTTTGGGAGGACTCACAGAACTCGGACCGTCACTTGGACAGCCCTTCGGGAGGCACTCTCAAAACAGCCCCTCAGGCACAAAGATCGAAACTACGACCTCTCTACGGGGTTGCACACACACGGTGTCATCTATTCGGCAGGGCTTCGCCGTCCAGAACTAGTTCCCACCGGAACCCAGACAGCCTTTCGGGTCTACGAAACTATTTCGCTGGGAGGGAGAGAAAAGCCAGATCATTGCATGGCACTTGTATGTGAGAAGGGATGATTTTGGGCAGCCCCCTCCATCTCTATTTATAGGAGAAGGAGGGGTGGAGGGGCTGAAATTTCAGCCACATCCATCCATGTCATCTCCAAGATATTTTGGAGCAAAAGCCCAAAAAGGTGGCTTTCCAAAAAGTAACCCAAAAAGCACTTTCACTATTCACGACGACATTTTTCAGCGTCCGTTCGAACTGAAAATATTTATGTGGGCTTAGAACATTTCCAGTACCCACTAAAATAATTTTCAACGCATTCCAGAACAATTCCGGATTAGTGATTTTCATCTGCGAAAAGCATCTGAAGTGGTTTCGGCAGCTCCGGAACATTTCCGGTTTTTCTTCCTGAAAATTCCCAAAAGTTTCCAGAATGACTCTGGCACCCTCCAAGAATTATCGGGCATGTGCCGAGACCAATTTGACTTAATGGTATCCCCTGAAACAACTTTTTAGTTTTAACGGAACTCATCCGGTGACCTCTCTCTTCGGAACTTTTCCGCTGTCTCCGAAAACTTTTTCCGGAGACTTTCTCTCAGACTCCCTGTGTAGTATTCAGCAGATAGATGACCCTTAAGCGTGTGAGCCTATAGGTTCGGTGAAGTATAGACATGCCCCGGAACCCCTTCCGATCAATGATCAACATCGGAGCCGTGGACACCCATATTGACCCCTATACCCACACGAATGAATATTCGAGTGAACCTCCAGTTGCCGTGTGCGATTCCTTTTGCTTCACGATATGTTCCAAATACCCGAGGTGAGATATGTTGGCATCCCCGTGGATCAACAACTTGTCCACTATGCCAGTTACCTCGTTATCGGTATTGTTCTCTTTTCTCGTTACCGTGTTCCGGCATCCCCGTGATCAAATCACAAAGTGTCTGGCCAAATGATGATGGATACCGTAACACCGAGAGGGCCCAGAGATATCTCTCCATCGTCGGAGGAGCAAATCCCAATCTCGAGCTATCAAGTTACTTGACACACTTTTCCATGAACCCGTAAGCCGCCGTAATAGCCACCCACTTACGGATGACGTTTAACAAACCCCAAAGTTCATGAAGCAAGCATGAAGAAACTCGATACTCTCATGATCTAAGGAATCATGCAAACGTTAACCATCTCTGTGTTATTAACCATTAACTTGTGACGAAAGTATCTCATAGCATAACATCAATTCGGGTCGATTCAACACAAATGTTCTTCTAACATTGTGCCTTCAAAGTTGCTGGCATAGACATGCCCATGATCAGGAAAACAGAACCATCATGCAACACTTGAGCTAGTCTTAGAGGCCAGACTAGGAATACATTTTACCGTTTATTATTCCACACGTGCATATGAGTCTTCCTCTGAGCCTTGTGGTTATTGTAGACCTGAGAACCATAGCAGTTATAGCTGGGAACATAAACCTAATTATGAACAGGGAGATAATCAATAACATTTATTATTGCCTCTAGGGCATATCTCCTACATTTCTCTCCAGAACTATTATGATGATGCCTTTGATCTAGAATATCACTGCAGTTACATGTGAAGAAATGAAATGCCTTTTGTAACAGATGAGTTTTCGTATGAAACCCTGATACTTCGAAAGAGATTTTCCGTTTTGTACACGAAGTGCATCCAGCTTTTGCCGTAACCCTCTCAACTTTTTATAACATGCTATGTGGGTGAAATGATGATACCATGCCAACTTTCGACCTCTTCAGAGTTCATTTGTAGTGCTTTTCAATTTCAGGGTCATTTAGCTTAAAAAATCATTAAATGCATGAAAAATACCAAATAAAGTCTGAAAGGGTTGAAAATTGATGATGTGGCTTTGAATGCTCATTTTGAACACACAAAAAGTCTGGAGCTCAAATAAGTTCAAAAAAAATGAAATACCTTTGTAACACATGATTTTTCGTCTGAAACCCTGATACTTCAAAAGAGATTGTCCATTTTGTACACGAAGTGCATCTAGTTTTTGCCATAACCCTCTCAACTTTTTAGCACATGCTATGTCGGCGAAATGATGATACCATGCCAACTTTCAACCTTTTCACAGTTCATTTGAAGTGCTTTTCAATTTCAGGGTCATTTAGCTCAAAAAAATCAGTAAATGCATGAAAAATACCAAATGAAGTCAGAAAGGGTTGAAAATTGATGATGTGGCTTTGAATGGTGCATTTTGAACACACAAAAAGTCTGGAGTTCAAATAAGTTCAAAAAAAATGAAATCCCTTTGTAACAGATGAGTTTTCGTCAGAAACCCTAATATTTCGAAAGAGATTGTCCATTTTGTACACGAAGTGCATCCAGTTTTTGTCGTAGCCCTCTCAACTTTATAGCACATGCTATGTGGGTGAAATGATGATACCATACCAACTTTCAACCTTTTCACAGTTCATTTGAAGTGCTTTTCTATTTCAAGGTCATTTAGCTCAAAGAATGAACTAATAGCAAAAAGAATGAACTAATAAACTTTTATGAAACTCTAATAGCAAAAGGAAACAACTAAAAAATCAATTAAAATATTCGGTTATGATCAACTAAAACAAAACTATAATATTCTTCAATAGCAAAAAAAATCAACTAAAAAGCTTTTATAAAACTCTAATAGCAAAAGGAATCAACTAAAAACATTTGATAAACTTCTAGTATTTTTTAAACTAAAATTATAAAAAAATTATGCAACTAAAATTATCAAAGTATTTTTCGTTCAAAACATTAATTGCAAAAAGAATTATCATAAAGAATTTTTTTGTTAGAAACTTTAATAGCAAAAAGAATTATCATAAAGAATTTTTTGTTAGAAACTAAAATAACAAAATCTGTTTTTGAATATAATGATAGAACACAGTAATATTAAATAGCAGAAAAAAGAATCACTCAAAAATCTATTTTTATAGTAAAGTTATTCACAAACTAGTGATTCACACAAATTGCAAAGAATTCAAATTTGAAAACTAATGGCACTAACAGAAAGTTTATAATTTTTGTGACCTAACAGCAAAAAGAATTAAAAAAATAAAGCAAAAAACAAAAAAAAAGCGAAAAACAAAACAAAAAAACTGGAAAAAAAATTAAAAAAATGCCGCCTACTGGGCCACCACGGCCTGAATATGACTAGAAACCCAACCAGCCAGGTGGGCCAGGATTCAGGCCCGCAGAAGGCCCAGTAGGCCCACAGGCATATACAAAGAGGTTAGGCCCGTAAGCCTGCTTTAGAGAGGAGCTTGAAGGCTCAGGCACACCGCGCCTTTTAAACAGGTGCGCCACTCTCTCAACTAGCGAGGTGGGACTAAACTCCCACCACGCCGCTGTGCAAGCCCATTGGTCCCGGTTGGTGGCACGAACCGGGACCAATGCCCACCTTTGGTCCCGGTTCGTGGCACCAACCGGGACCAATGCCACCCTTTGGTCCCGGTTCGTGCCACCAACCGGGACCAAACGTCTCTGCTTCCCACCCTTTGGGCTGACGAAAAGAGACCTTTGGTCCCGGTTGGTGGCACGAACCAGGACCAAAGGGTGGCATTGGTCCTGGTTCGTGCCACAAACCGGGACCAAAGGTGTGGGTATATAACACCACACTTAGAGAAATTTCCCCCCACCCCGCCATTCTTCTCTGAACGCCGCTAGGCTGCCCCTGCTTCCTCGACGCCGTCGCCGCCCTATGGTCGCCGTCGCCGCCCACTCCTCAACGCCGTCGCCGCCCGCTCCTCGTCGCCATCGCCCCGTGCTCCTGCCCTGCCCCGACGCGCCGCCCGGCCCGTGCCCCCTGCCTCGACGTACGCCGGCCGCCCCGTGCTCCCTGCCTCGACGCCCGCCGCCCCATGTCCCTGCCCCGACGCCGCCCCGCGCCCCCGGCCTGCCCCGACCACGCCGCACCTCTCCTCGCCGTTCGGTCCGGCCGGCCTCCTCCTCTCTGTTTTTGTTTTTTTTAATATGATGATTTTTTTGTTCATAGATGATATATATGTAGTGTATATGATGATATGTATGTGTATATATATGATGATATGTCCTGTTTTTTCATAATTTTTTTGTTCATAGATGATATATATGTAGTGTATATGATGATATATATGTATGTGTAAGCAAAAGTTACATTTAAGAAAAAAAGAAAATGTATGTATTATGTTCATATGCAAAGAATATGCAAAAGATAGAATTTTTTTTGTAGTAGATGATGATGATATGATGATATATGTAAACTTGGTCAATTTTTTTGTACTAGATGATGATGATATGATGATATATGAAAACTTGGTCAATTTTTTTGTACTAGATGATGATGATGATGATGATATGATGATATATGAAAACTTGGTCAATTTTTTTGTACTAGATGTTTGAATGTATTAAAAGTTTGTCATATTGAAAAAAGTTTGAATGTTGCATATTTCACGATGCAACATTTGATCCAATGTAACTAGATGCAATAATTTTGATCATATGTCAAAGTTTGAATTTTGACATATGCAACATTTGATCATATATCAAAGTTTGATCATATGTCAAAGTTTGAATTTTGACATATGCAACATTTGATCATATGTCAAAGTTTGATCATATATCAAAGTTTGAATTTTGACATATGCAACATTTAATAAGGGATTTATCAAGAATGCCCCCATTAATAAGAGATTTATCAAGAATGCCCCCATTATGGATGTGCATAATTAAGTTGATCCATATTTTTCCTGATCTCATCTACGCTTCTATATGTGCACGTTCTCTTGTGTCAAAGTATTGAAGAAATCCATGGTTTCATCATTAGCCGGAAGTAATAGGCGCATGATGGTATGAAGCTCTCCGAAGTTATTTTGGAACGGAGTCCTGATAGGATAATTCGCTTTTTGGTACGAAGTTCAGCAAAGGCCTTCCAAATAGTGATATTCGGAAGGCTCTTGCTGAACTTCGTACCAAAAAGCGAATTATCTTATCTGGGACACCGTTCCAAAACAACTTTGGAGAGCTTCGTACCATCATGCTCCTGTTACTTCCGGCTAATGATGAAGCCATGGTTTTCTTGAATCCTTTGACACTAGACAACGTGACATATAGAAGGGTAGATGAGATCAGTAAAAATATATGGACCATTTTCTGCACATCCAGAATGGCGCCATTTTGTTAAATCCCTTAAAGGTTAAGAGAATCCCTTGCTTGACATTCATGAGAGAGGCGGTCCGGACATCGGACATTCATGAGAGAGGCGGTCCTGTCCGGTCGCCGTACATGTCATGTGATAGGTAGTATTTTTTTTGTTCAAAGAAAACTCCGGTAACTCTTCAACATGAGGGGGGACGTCGATCAACCCCCTCTCGCCCGACCAAATCCTAGAAGCGTCGAGGCCACCCCAAACCCTAGAAGCATTGTCGAGGCCACCCCAAACCCTAGAAGCGTTGTCGAGGCCACCCCAAACCCTAGAAGCGTCGAGGCCACCCCAAACCCTAGAAGCGTTGTCGAGGCCACCCCAAACCCTAGAAGCGTCGAGGCCACTAATATGATTCCTTGTTGTGATTAGCTAGCTAGGTCTATGTTTGCCACTAATATATCCATCTCTCATGTTTGTATATTAATTGCCATGTTGTAATATTTGCAGAAACTATGGATCTAAGAGACTTAGAATAAGAACAGTTGTTGGGGGATATAATCCTCGCCGGTGCTGATCCCTTGTCATTTCTCAACGACACCAATTGTCTAGAAGGAGAGGATGACGGATCCGATGATCGAACAATGGAGGAGGAAGGACATGATCATGATGGCTCCGATGACCGAAGGGCGGAGGAAGAAGGAGACCGTGATGAAGGCTCCGGGGACCGAACGGAGGAGGGAGCTGTTGCAAAGTTCGGCGAGGTATATATATTAATTAAGCCTGTGCTGACTAATTGATGCATTAATTGTTTTGGTATGTACATATATTAACGCTTCTTTCTTCTTTTATAGCCCTTCGGATCGAGCCAAACTTCCGTAACGAGACGAGGCCCGAAGAAAAGGTTGCGCCAGGATGAAAGGTTCACGATCACACAACTCGCGGACGATGCCTACCGATCGAACCCAAGCGGACCAAGGACGCATTTTCTGCTCAGTGCGGAGCTATTGTTAGGGACAGCATCCCGATCAGCATCCAGAAATGGAATAAGCCTAAGGACGACGCCCCTGAAGTTTCTTATGTCACCGATAGACAGAAAGATGATATTTGGACCTCGCTGAAGGCAAATTTCACCCTACCGCCAGAGGAGGATCCGAATAAGCCAGTTATAGAGCCAAAGGTCAAGGCGTGTGCTCTTAAGAAGATGGCAGATCTATTCAGGAGGTGGAAGAAAGAGTTGAACACAAAGTTTGTCGACAAAGGGAAGACTCCAGAATTCATCGGCCGATTTGAGAAGATAAGAGATCACTGGCCCGCATTTGTGGCCTACAAGACATCGGACAAGGGTAAGAAAAGGTCAGAGACAAACAAGAAAAATGTTGCAAAGAAGCAGTATCACCATCACACGGGGTCAGGTGGCTACCTCAAAGCCCGGCCGTTGTGGGACAAAGCTGAGCAAGACCTGCTTGCTAAAGGGGTCCAACCAGCGACATTGAACTAGCCAGACCGTTCAAGGACTTGGTTCTTCAGGGTTGGGGAACTTTGGACCCAGAAACAGGGGAGTGCCGTTGGACGGACGAGCAACTTACAATACCAATGAAGAAGCTTCAGGCTTATATCACCACAGCGCAGGAAGGGATGTTCATTCCCGACAGAGAGAAGGACGAGCTGACTGAGGCCCTCGGGAATCCTGAGCACCCTGGACGAACATGAGGCACAGCAGGCTCCGTTCCGTGGATGGTTGGGTTTGCCAGCACAGGCGGTTACAGAAGCCGGGAGAGAAAGAGGAAAGCGGAGCTAAGCGAAATGCAGAAGCTCAATGGAAGACTAGTAAAGCTAGAGGACTTGCAGCTGCCGGCCAACCATCTCAGCGGCACGAAGCTACCCCAGAAGCTACCTCGCCATCTCAGCGGAGAAGCAGCGTGGCTTCCACGGAGCTTGTTTAGCCTGATTCCACAGCTCCACACTACCCCGTGGATACTATCACGGAGGCTCAACATTGCCAGCTTATGACGAAATGGCAGAACCTGACTTTGAAGGCGGCTGTCGGCTCTGTTGCACCTCCTCAACCCGACGGAACTTTTCACTACTGTCCGATTCCACATGGCTATGCTATTGTGACGGTGGATGAAATAATGGAGGGATTTGAGGAGCTGGAGCTTGACCACCCTACAGGTGAAGGGCAGAATCAGCTGGTTAATGCTTTGAGGAGTACATGTCTATGGAGGAAGGAGTACATGTCTATGGAGGAAGGAGTACATCAAGCTTCCAAAATGGACGCCTCCTCCTCCTCCTCCGGCGAGTCAGGGCACTCCACCTCCTCCTCCTCCGACGACGACGACGAGTGATCAGGGCACTCCACCTCCTCCGGCACGTGAGGGCACTCCGCCTCCTCCTCCGCCTCCTCCGGCGCGTCGGAGCACTCCGCCTCGTCAGCAACGGCGGAAGAGAGCCGCCGCCGCTCCGGCGGCTAGCAGTAAAAGCAGAGGCGGGAAGCAATTCAGATACGGTCCATCTCTCAAGCCTCTGGAAAAGTTACCATATGAGAGGACCGACGAGGAAAACGTGAAAATCAGTGCTGCCGAAGTGCATGAACATTTTGCACGGAAACCTCCACCTCCGAAGGAGACGATAGATCCGGTGAAAGTGAAGCGCACTATCGATGCCCTGAAGCGACCACCACCGCCTCCGACACAATCCAACTATGAGCGCATTATTGAAAGGACATATAAGGAAGCGGAGCGGTCGAGAAGTACTTGCAGTCATGCAAGGTTAGCAGAACGAAGAAGTGGGAAAAAAATTCCCCACCTTGGCGAACAGGCGAACCAATCGTGCCCCCCGCTCAAGGTGTCTAGCGATATCGTAGCTAATCATCCGGGAATGGTGCCCGGTACCAATCCTGCTGATTACCTGAGCGATGATGTAGAGGTTGAAACAATGGAGGTGGATGAATTCAGATACCAGTACGGGCAGCCTCTCGTCAAACCTGATCATCCTCCTCTAACAATGATGATGCGAAGATTGCATGAATGGTACATGAAAACCTGCAGGGAGTCTGGGAAGGATAGTTTGATGCTAAGGATTAAAGAGGAGCACGACCTCATTGGAACTGAGCTGTTGCCTATTGAATTTGACGAGTTATTACAGTTATACAATAAAAAGGCCCTCGACAAACAACTCGTGACTTGCTACTGTCTGTAAGTACTACTTCTGTAATTAAGTATCTATATATAACTCAGCTCTTTCATTGCATGTATATATAATTATCCTCACTATATTATGCAGATTGAAGATCGTCGAATGCAGAAAAGCACAAATCTATGACATTGGGTTCATTAACCAAAATATCATACATGAATGGACGGTTAAAAACAGAGCCACAGATACCGAGGACAACTTGCTACAATCGTTGCTGAAAAATCAAAACAAAGAGAAAATACTCTTTCCTTACAACTTCAAGTGAGTGTTACTGTCTTGTGCATATTCGGTTTCCCTTACTCGAGGTTATAGTAATGTAATTGATGAGTTATGCATGCATGCGCAGCTTCCACTTTATTCTGCTAGAGATTAAGCTTGACCGGGGAGTAGTAATTGTCTTAGACTCGAGACGAAAAGATCCCCAGGACTATGCGGACATGACTGAAATGCTCCAGAAGTAAGTTCAATCGATCATTATCGCACCATATCGGCAACTTTGTTCATTTCCTGATATCAAATAATTATTTTCTTTGTCTGGCAGGGTTTGGACAGAGTTCACCGCAATTGCTCCGGGACTGCCGAAGGAGCTGCGATTTACACACCCGAAAGTAAGTACTACTAGCTAGTTCTGCGCATCTCCCATTGATTCTAGCTAGTTTCATCAATACCATTTATCATGCTTGATTATCAGTTTGATTGAACTCTATTTCTCGTAAAGTGCTTGTGGCAGGAAGCCGGGAATGATTTTTGTGGATACTACGTTTGCGAGTTCATCTACAACGCGACAGCCTCTTAGCGGGGCGACTCTGAAAAACAATATGAAGTACATAAACAATAATATTCACAATTTTATTTTATTACCATCATTTGTGTTGAGTTTCATTCATATATATGTATTGACCCTCTTCTTCAAATTAGATGTGGCAGATGCGGGATGAACTCCTACCACATGATCGCATACGAGCAATTCAAGAGGAATTGACGGGACTCTTTCTTGACCACGTCATACATAAAGCCGGAGAATACCATGTGGATATAGACTTTAGATGTTAGGGATTGTAAGATATCTTATATTGTATATATGTAGCTAGTAGCGTCGGATAGATATATGAAAACTTGTTGTTCGACCAATCTCTCGGAGAAAGAGAGGTCACTTCTCTCTGTATATGTTCATGATGATCTTGTGTACTTAATGGTTCCTTCATTTGCTTACTAGCTAGCGTGTCGAGTTCTCTCTATACGTATAGTAGCTAGCATCGACCAAGCACGGAGAAAGAGAGGACACTTCTCTCTATTAGCTAGCTAACACAATATGAAACCCCTAAATTAACCCTCCAAAACCCCCTAACCCCCCCCTTCAGAAAAAAACAAAAACCCTAGCTCCTGCCAAATGCTGACGCGTGGATGCCTTTTGGTCCCGGTTGGTGTTACCAACTGGGACGAAAGGTCCTCCTGCCTAGGCTCCCCGCAGCGGCCACGTGGAGCCCCTTCTGTCCCGGTTCGTAAGTGAACCGGGACTAAAGGTTTTGGGCTTTAGTCCCAACCCTTTAGTCCCGGTTTTAGAACCGGGGCTAATGGGCCTCTGGAACCGGGACAAATGGGTCGTTTTCTACTAGTGAGGACAGGCACCCTAGGGTAGCCATCGGCCACTTGGGGCGCCCTAGGGGCTACCTCCCCTCCCCCTCCACCTATATATATGATAGGAGGGAGAAGGGAAACACACACCACGATTCCCTAGCCGTGTGTGGCGCCCCTCTCCCTCTAGTTCGTCCTCGGTCATATTTTCATAGTGCTCGGCAAAGCCCTGCGGATATAGTTGCATCACCACTGTCACCACGCCGTCGTGCTGCCGGAACTCATCTACTACTTCGCCCGTCTTGCTGGATCAAGAAGGCGGGGACGTCACCGAGCTGAACGTGGAGGTGTCGTACGTTCGGTACTTGATCGGTTGGATCATGAAGAAGTTCGACTACATCAACCGCGTTAATAAACGCTTCCGCTTACGGTCTACGAGGGTACGTAGACACACTCGCCCCTCTCGTTGCTATGCATCTCCATGTATAGATCTTGCGTGTGCGTAGATTTTTTTTTGTTTTCCATGCAATGTTCCCCAACATCTTCCGCGAGGCGTTGGGGCCCGACTGGGAGGCCCTGAACCTCGCGGAGTTCCTCTAATACAGGGCTATGCAACATACGCAACATCGCCGCTTATTCTGGTTTGTCTTTACGTCGATGTCATGGACACTTTGGACGACTCATAATAAAATGGCGATTGAGAAGGTCTTTTCAAGGAAGGTGTTTGACTCCTTCAAATTCCTTGCTTTTCTGTAGCACTGGCTCCCGCTCTCAAGGCAGCGTGACCGCAGTCGTCTCGGCCTCATGATGGATGCGCTTCTGGTTACATTGCGTCGACTGTCGTCCCTGTAGCGCCGCTTGGCGACTGCCACTAGGTGGCTTTTCCCCCCTATTTCTTTTATGTTTACTTGGGCATGATTGTGATGTGGCCCCAGCCATCGTTATTGCTATGATGTTTGGATGTTGGTTGTATGGATCGTTGCTTTATTTATAAAGCGGGGCGAAAGCCTATTTCGAGATCAATATAATAATAAAAACTCAAGAAAATGGACCAACAAAAACTTTTGTGTTGATTGGATATTTGATTTGATTTAAATTTGTTATTGTTTGAATGTGCTCATAATTCATATAAATTGCCCTACTCTCATACTTCCACCCCTTGAGATGAATTTTTTCCCAATTATCATGCCATGTGTATAGGTCATAAAAATATTTTTATACTAAAATATATTGGTCAAAAAGTATTTCTTTAATTTAGATTTTCCAAAACCCCTGAAATAAGCCTTGAACTACATGTAATTAATTTGGGCACCCAAAAATATTTCAAAATTATAGTTGAATCCCATTAGTTATAATACTTCACAAAACCACAAAATAATATTTTAAAACTACTATAGTATTTTGTTTAAAGGCTTTTTGTTAACGCTAGAAATGGTCTTCAATAGGTTAAAAATATTTTTCTGTTTCAAAACTGTTTGAGAAACTTTAGTGAAGCTCATAGGATACATATTTTCCATACATGTGAGTTTCACCACATGGTCTTGTTCATTATATTGAGCAAATCATCCAAAAATAGTATCTGTCCAAACCTACGATTTGAATATTTTCTATATGCAAACTTACAGAAAATTCCCCAAAATTCCTATAGCTTCATTTTCCCCCTCCCTCTTCATGCCTTTGAAATTTCTCTAAGGATGGATTAGTTTAAATAGGTCTAAAACCGGTAAAACCCTTTCTGCAACATTCTTAACATCACTGATTTGAACTCCAAAACAATTTGATCTTGCCCCAAATTTTTACCGCAAGGGGTAAAATCCTCCAATTTCTTCCCTGTTCAGCAATGGCAAGCCTCCCTTTCTCTTTCATTTTCAACTAGCGGAGAGACCCGTGCATTTGCTTGGCTAGATTTACGATGTTCTCAAATTTCATATTTATACTTATCAATTACTTGTCTCATAGTTAACTATTACTTGGTTTAATTGCCTCTATTCTATCATTGAAGTACACTCAAACGTATAAAATTTAATTGGAACAAAAAGTAGTATACGACAAAAATATACATATATGCCTAGTGAAAAATATGATTTTGTTTTGATAGCAACCCAGTCATCAACTCGATTTGGTTTTTTGCAAGAACATTGGTGTGTGACAATAAATGACCCATGACTTTAGGTCCGCACTCGAATGTACTAAAACCATAGTCTCACATTAACTTCTAGGTTGTGTCTTCTACTCTACTTGTCCATATTGTCTTGCTCCAACTGAATCATCATTCATTGTTCGAAAATGCTCGATGAAAATAAAATAGGAATAGTGATGGCCCGTATCGTAAACTTGTGTTTTGTTCCTTCACTCGAATCATCTTTGGTTGTGTGTATATATTTTTATTATAGTAATATGATTCTTTTAGTGACTTCCATTCATACCCATCTCTTTACTTGCCTTGATTGCTCAGACAAAATGATGTAGTTACCGATGTATATTCATAGAAATGTTTTTAATTTCCCTCAAAAAATTGTTTTCTAAATATTTTTGTTAGGTCATTTTATTGTCTTGCATAGCATGATCATTCATATTATTATTCATTTCATTGAGCAATTCACTTTGAGATTTAGCAACTTATTCTAACTGAGTTTGAACTATAGAAGCATATTTACTAACACCTTTGTCATCATTAACAATTTTAAACAACAAGTCACTCAAGTGATCGATCATGTCAGCATTTTGTTTCAACTGTTTCATAACATTTGCATTGAAATGATCTTGTTTCATAATATAATTATCAAATTCATCTAAGCATTAACTAGGAGGTTTATTATAAGGGATATCACCTTCATCAAACTTTAAAAGATAATTTACCTCCACCACCTGTGGTGGTGTGTCAAGACCATGTATTTCTTCAATACGTGGTAAATTTTTGACATCTTTAGCTTTAATACCTTTTTCTTTCATACATTTCTTTGCCTCTTTCATATCCTCAGGACTGAGAAATAAAATACCGCTCTTCTTCGGAGTGGGTTTAGGAGGTGGTTCAAGAAGTGTCAAATCATTATCATTCTTTAATATATTATTCAATAACTCCTCAGCTTGTTCAATAGTTCGTTCCCTGAAAACACAACCAGCACAACTATCTAGGTAGTCCCTAGAAGCATCGGTTAGTCCATTATAGAAGATATCAAGTATCTCATTTTTCTTAAGAGGATGATCAGGCAAAGCATTAAGTAATTGGAGAAGCCTCCCCCAAGCTTGTGGAAGACTCTCTTCTTCAATTTGCACAAAGTTAAAATATTTCCTGTAAGGCAGCTTGTTTCTTATGAGCAGGAAAATATTTTTCAGAGAAGTAATAAATCATGTCCTGGGGACTACACACACAACCAAGAGCAAGAGTATTGTACCAAGTCTTAGCATCACCCTTTAATGAAAACGGAAACAACTTAAGAATATAGTAATAGCGAATTTTTTCTCATGAGCAAATAGGGTGGCTATATCGTTTAATTTAGTAAGATGTGCCACAATAGTTTCAGTTTCATAGCCATGGAAAGGATCGGATTCAACCAAAGTAATTAACTCAGGATCAACAGAGAATTCATAATCCTTATCAGCAATAAAGATAGGTGAAGTAGCAAACTTAGGATCATATTTCATTCTAGCATTCAAAGATTTTTATTTCAACTTGCATACCAATTTCTTAAGATCATCTCAATCCTTACAAGCAAGAAACTCTCTAGCTATTTCTCCATCCATAACATAACCCTCAGGTATCTTAGGAAATTCATATCTAGGACAGCTAGGTCTAATAGGTGTTTCATAATCTTCAGTTTTAATAATTTCATTAGTTTCATTGGTTTCAGCATTCTCAATTTCCTTAGCTCTAGCAAGTTGTTCGTCAAGAAATTCACCTAGTGGTACAGTCATATGAAGCAAAGTACTAGCACCATCATAAGCATCATTCATAGCAGAAGTAGCATCATCAATAACTTGCGACATATCAGAATTAATAGCAGGTGGTGGTGTTGCAAGGTTACTCAAAATAGAAGGTGAATCAAGTGCAGAGCTAGATGGCAATTCCTTACCTCCCCTCGTCTTAGAGGGAACGATCTTGGTTCTATCATCCTTAAGATTCTTCATAGTGATCAACAGATATAAATCCCAAGTGACTCAACAAATATAGCTATGCTCCCCGGCAACGGCGCCAGAAAAAGGTCTTGATCACCCACAAGTATAGGGGATTGCAACAGTTTTCGAGGGTAGAGTATTCAACCCAAATTTATAGATTCGACACAAGGGGAGCCATAGAATATTTGTAATTATTAGCAGTTGAGTTGTCAATTCAATCACACCTGGAGACTAAATATCTGCAGTAGAGTGATCAGTAGCATAGTAGTATGGTAATTTGATAGCTGTAGTAACGATAGCAATAACAACAGTAACGGTAACAGTTTTGTAGCAGTTGTAATAGTAGTAGCAACAATAGTAACTTAGCAAAGCTCAATATAGGAAAAACTTGTAGGCATTGGATCGGTGATAACTTTGGATAATATCCATCATATAACAGTCATAACCTAGGGCGACACAGAACTAGCTCCAATTCGTCAATGTAATGTAGGCATGTAATCCGTATATAGTCATACGTGCTTATGGAAAAGAACTTGCATGACATCTTTTGTCCTACCCTCCCATGGCAGCGGAGTCCATAAGGAAACTAAGCAATATTAAGGCCTCCTTTTAATAGAGAACCGGAACAAAGCATTACCACATCACTACTAGGGAAAACCTTATACACACACTACTAGAAAAAAGGCTGTTAGTGGCGCACCAGTTTTTGCTATTAATGGCGCACTATAGGTGCGCCACTATTAACACGCCACTAGTAACAAATAGTAATGGCGCACCTCTGGTGCGCCATTAGTATCCCAGATAATAGTGGCGCACCACATAGTGCGCCATTACTATGTCCAACAGTGCGCCATTACTATGCCTCCTAGGGGGCCATATTTACCTTCACGTATGCCCCCAAGTGCGCCATTACTATGCCCCATAATGCGCCACTGGTATTTAGCCTTGGTGCGCCACTAATGCTCAATATGGTGCGCCACAACTGGGGGCCATATTTGCCTTCACCTATGCCCCAAGTGCGCCATTACTATGCCCGATAATGCGCCACTGGTATTTATCTTGGTGCGCCACTAATTCTCAATATGGTGCGCCACTACTATGAATATTAGGAATTATTAGTTTTTTGCTTTTCTGGTATTTGCACAGGTTACAAAATACGTTACAGCACAGAATATAAACATCACACAATAGAATTCATCATATTAGTCTCCAAATTCGAAATAGCGAACAAAGTTCAAACATTAGCCAAGTTTAGGTCTCGAGACATTAGCAAAGTTCATCATATTAGCCGAGTTTGTCGTCACATTACAAAGCCGATATCGATCATCTAAACTACCATCACATAGAAGAGAGCTGCGGTCACGATGAGCATCATCGCGATGAAACTGGTCTTCATCCGGTTCCTCCTCCGCTCCCTCCTCTCTCCCGCTAGATAGCGCGCGTATCTAGCTTCCGCCTCCGCCCTAGTGGTGTACCCTTTGTAACTGTTATCGCTGGAACGGTGAACCTGTCTCTGACACTCCTCCCAGTCGTCGTAGACTCCGGGAACCTTACCCTTGTACACGACATACGACGGCATCTCTATGCACTAGACAAACAAAACGTTAGTAGCAATTCACAGATAATATATAAGCAATATATAAGTATGCAACAAAAGGATCGGAAGAGAAAAGCAACACATTAATAGCACGATTCATGGTCCTACTAATAAATAGCATCGATTACATATAAGTTGAACGACTGTCCAAACTAAAGAGACATACAAGTTCATTAAAGTTTAATTACAACATGAGCTAATCGATATTTCAGAACTACATAGCATCAATACTTTCGACTCGACTAAGGGACCGGAGCGTGGATGAAGCCACCGTATTTCGTGATGGTCATGAATGTGCGGTCGTTGTCAGCCTGCATTTGTAGCGTTGTTTCTATTTCACTGTTGGACGGTTGATATTTGAGGTAGAACTGCCCCGAGGTACGAAGGACATCTTGATAGATGATTTCCGCAAACTCCGACTGGATGCGAAAGAATTCTTGTCTGATGTCCTCGTCCTGGATTGCCGACAAGCGTGCGGCACAATCTTTGAGATTATTTGGTAGCATAAGGTGATTATGGTCCCGTACGATCACCCGCATGTGATGGAGGGCGTAGTAGGCATCCTTCTGACTGCCAGGCGGCTGCTTGACGCAGGGGAACGTCGTTACGTGGGTGAACACGTGCTTGCCGTACCTACAAATTAGCCTCCTGAAGGTGCCTCCAGATTTGGCGTAGCCGGGGAGAGCATCATCAAGAACTTTCTTCATATTTGTGTAGTCTTTCTTCGACTGACGGTCCGAGTCGAAATACGTGGCCATGGAATATTTCGGGCTTAAGAGGATGAGTGTGCAATGTGTGTCACCGCACAAAACAAGGAATGTTAGAAAAAAAAGAACAATCGAAATCTAAGAAATCATATGTTACGGGGCAGTGAGGGGATGACTTACTCGGAAAAGTAAGGCATGAGGAAGTTATCCTTATCTGGGTTCGCCAGAATGACGCCTTCGAGGTATGAACTCGTGACTTGCCGGTCCCCAGCGCTGCCCAAGATCTTGGCACACATGTAGAAGGGGTCGACTATCACGATGTCTGGGGTCTTGTCTCTAATGATCCGCATCTCCATACTGAGCGAAAATAGCCGAATGAAGGTGTAGTGCAGCGGATGAAGGTTAAACATAGCGAAGATGTCATCAAACCGCAGGTCGATCATACGCCCGATGGTGCTATCGACAAAGCCCTTGCCCTCTGGCACCTTGGCCACGAAAACCGGGTATGCCACATCATTCTCGGAGAGACGCCGCTTCTCCATAGAAAGAATACTGTCATGCAGACTCCGCATAGCACCGGTTGCAGCATTGAGCAGATTAGTCGGTAGCATCGGCCTACCCGCCACATGCACCCTCCTCGAGATATCCTTAGGTATTGGTGGCCCGTCCTGAGCATGGATCGTACTCGGTGCCGACTGGCTCGCACCCTTGTTATTTTTTCTTTTCCAACCCTTATGCTTCTTCTGCTGTAATGGGATCGAGTTCTGCTCAGAGACCACCTTCTTGAGTGTGTTGGGGCTGATAATATTTTGCACCTCGGCTATTTGAGTCTCGGTGAAGGCGGCAGCTGGAGGCGTCTCCTGAGAACTGAACGCCAGACGACGCCTGTTGCAATTGGGTTTCTCCGCGGTACCAGCTAGATCGCGATCGTCTTTTGCAGGGTTGGGTTCTTGAGAAGGAGGCCCCAAGAATTCGTCACCGTACCCATGTTCGCTGAAGTACTTATCGACGTTGGAAAATGTACCGTCATCATCGTCCGGATCCTGTGCCATATGCATGTCCGGATCAGCTGACGGCGGTAGCGTTGCGGCGGTCTTGCCATGGCTTGGCGCCGGCACGACTGGCGGTGTTGTCTGTGGGGTGGTGTCCCCCGCCCCCAAACGAATCTGGCTCTTCGGCCAAAGCATGGACCAGCTTAAGCAGGCGCTGAGGGTCATCACATCATCTTCGTCGGCCCCAGGGGGTCGAAACAGAGGTAACAAGTCGTCGCAGCCCCACAGCACCCGAACCAGTTGAACCCTATACACGGTGGGTGGCATCGGATTACCGTGGAACACGCGGTTGCCCGGTTGAACGATTTTGGCCTTGGCGACATCGATCAACTCGCCGTCCACGAAGTGCAAGAGAGTGCATGGAACGTCGGCGGCGCCCTGCGAAAACATATAGGGCGTCAGGGATGCCCAGTCAAAGGCAAGGAGATGAAGTCATCGGCCGAGGCTTAATTACCGTGATGGCGTCGAGCTCGGCTAATGTCGAGGCACCGCCAACGGCGGGCGTGCAAGTGACAGAGGGGCCGCTTGCTGCCGAGGTGCCGGCCGACGTATTCTTCCCACACCTGGGTGCATTAAGCTCCAATGCCGGCGCCGACGCCGGAGACACCAATGCCGCCTCCGCCGGAGACACCAATGTCGGTGCGTTGTGCGAGTTGCTGCCCGTGAAGCTGGGAATCGGGGGCGGCCCCTGTTGGCCGCCCACAATCCATGCCTGCAGCCCCTCAAGCAAGGTAGGCATAATGGCGGTGATCGTCGCTCCCAGTTGGTCTCGCACTTGCTCTTGGACTATCTCCGGAATCCGCGCCACTTGTGCCTTGAGTTCTTTAACCTCGCGCTCCTGGCTTTCTGAGCTGGTCTTTCTCTCCTTTCGCCCAGCCTTATAGTATTCCGACCATTTCGTGGACAAGCCTTTGCTGGCCACACGACCAGCTGACGACGGCTTACTGAACTTATCCTTGTGTTTCATTACGTTCAACGCCCTATTTAAAGTAGTGTCCCAAGGGGCAGACGGGGAGCTCTGAGACCCCGCGCTACTGCTTTCAGTTTCCTATGGAAGGAATGTGAACCATTTAGAAATTTGGCTTCATTAATTAGAATGCAACCATATGGAGCTAATTACGCGGGGGTGTATTCCTTACCAGAACAAGCTCAAGCGCCTTCACCTTCGGATCCGTGGTAAGCTCCTTTGTTACCGGGTCCACCTTGTACCGGGCCCTGACATAGTTCCTGGTCTACTTTTCATGGTATTTATCGAAGAGGGGCGGTAGGCCTTGCTCGGCACGCTCCGCGATCTCTTCCTGTAGCCTTCTGAGTTGCCTCACACCAACCGACTTCCGAGAGATGACGTCGAAAAAGTTGCATAGGACAAATAGCGTTTCCCGGACGTGCGCGTCCATGATCCCACGGATTGCAACTGGAAGTATCTGCATCATCAGCACGTGACGGTCGTGAGACTTCATCCCGCTGAACTTCTGCTTCGCTGAGTCTAGGTATCTGCTTATCTTCCCCGCGTAACCGTAAGGAAGTTTTACTCCTACGAGGCAGGTGAAAAACTGCTCGATCTCCTCCTGACTTAGAGTGAAGCACGCGGGAGGGCAGTCATATTCGATCTTCTTGGCCTTTTTGCCTTTGCGACGACTTTCCGTGTCCTTCGCCTCATCATCATCATCATCATCATCATCATTAGGGCATTTTGCGTGAAGCTCCTCCCTGATGCCCATTGATTGCAAGTCTGCCCTTGCTTTCGGCCCATCTTTGGTCCTCTCTGGCATGTTGAGCAGGGTACTAAGCAGACTCTCGCACACGTTCTTCGTGATATGCATGACATCAAGGCTGTGAGGCACACGGAGGATCTTCCAGTACGGCAAGTCCCAGAAAACAGACCTTGTTTTCCATACCTTCAGCAGCAGCTCTGGCGCCTTTCGCTTCTTTCCCGGCGGTGGGCACTCTTTCCAATTTTTCAATAGCTCGTCTATTTCCTCGCCGCTCCTCGTACGCGGGCGTCTTCGGGGTTCGGTTTCACCATCGAACAGATCCTTGCGTTTTCTCCATGCGCCATCGTCGCGAAGCCACCTTCGATGTCCCATGAACACGGTTTTCGAAGACCCGGGATCTCTATCTAGCTGGCGATACGTTGTGTCATCCATGCACCTGACGCATGCACAAAATCCGTGGACCACCTGCCCCGCGACATATCCGTAACCGAGATAGTCGTGCACCGTCGTGAGTAGTGCGGCTCTCAAAGGGAAATATTCTTTCGCTGCGGCGTCCCACGTATTGGCTGGCGTTTTCCACAGCGTGTCTAGCTCCTCTTTCAGCAGCCCCAAATACAGATTGATGTCATTCCCTGGTTGTTTCGGCCCTTCAATTAGCATACTCATGTGAATGTACTTCCTCTTCATGCACATCCAGAGGGGAAGGTTGTACATCTACACAAACACAGGCCAGGTGCTATGTGTGCTTCTCTGGCTGCCAAACAGATTGACTCCATCGGTGCTCGCGCCCAGCACGATGTTCCTTGGATCGTCCCCAAATTCTGGGTGTTCGAAGTTCAACGCTTGCCACTGGCTCGCATCCTTAGGGTGACTCAGCATCTTGTCTTTTTTATTTATCTCCGGATCATTTCCGTCATCTTCTCGCTTCTTCTCCTCCCTATCCGCGTGCCAACGCAGGAGCTTTGCTAGCTTAGGGTCCGCGAAATACCGCTGCAGACGAGGAGTGATCGGAAAGTACCACACCACTTTTCGAGGAGCTTTCTTCCTCTTCTTGTATCGAGTGACGCCGCACACCGGACATATGGTAGACTCCGCGTGCTCGTCCCGATAAATGATGCAATCGTTCATGCACACATGCTATTTCACGTGCGGTAAATCCAGAGGACACACGATTTTCTTCGCCTCCTCGAAACTGGTCGGGCACTTGTTCCCCTTGGGAAGACGTTCGTGCCAGAATGACATGTTCTCGTCGAAGCATGCGTCGGTCATTTTGTGTTTTACGTTCATCTCCAGAGCCATGAGCGTTACTTTCAGGCGGGTATCCTCGGGCCTGCATCCTTCATACAATGGAGTAACCGCGTCTATCTCCAGTTGATCCAACTTGGCTTTCTCTCGGGCAGCAGCTCTTGTGTTACCCGTCTGCTTGAGAAGCATCTCTTGAATATGAGGGTCCTGCACCCAGCCCATCGATGGTCCATCGTCGTCTGCTCCGGCATCTTCATCTTCATGATCATGCCCTTCGTCTTGATCTTCCTCATCATCATGTCCGGCATCTTCTACATGATGACTGTGTCCTGCATCTACTTCTTGATCATGTCCTGGAGATTCTTCGTCTTCTCGCCCGCCCTCGCCGCTATTGTCTTGCTGCCCTTCCTTATTTCTTGCCCGGCCCCCATGGACGACTTCATAATCATCTTCATCACCTTGCCACCGATAGCCATCCATGAAACCACGCAAGAGCAGGTGGTCCCGAACCTGTCTGGAATCCGGGTCCATAAGGCTCTTCAGCTTGCATCTTCGACACGGACATCTTATCTCCGTCTCGTTCTTTTGAAGCATCTCGGCCTTCGTGGAGCTCAAAAACCTATTCACGATGCCTTCGGTCATCGTGCGGACCATGGTCGCTTGCGGGGTAGAGCAAAACGATATTTTAGAACCAAAAAAAAAATTGGCATGACTTTGCCTAAAAATAGGACCAAAAAGAATGCATAGTGCCAAATTCTCGCCGAAACGGAAATGAATCAACATTCCGGCAAAATATTGGCAACTATCGCATTTCAAATACCGGTACCTGCAAACACAAACATATGCAACACCACAAACATACGTAGATCTAGGCCATAAAAAGTGTGTACGTTGTTGGAGGGAGAAAAAAGTAGATCACTACTAGAAAAAGGGCTATAGCTAATATAGACATTAGTGGCGCACTATGTATGTGGTGCACCACTGCCAAATAGTGCATAATATAGACATTAGTGGCGCACTACGTAGATCTAGAACATAAAGAAAGCTTTCCCCTTACTTAATTACCTATCAAAAAAAGGAAATTTAACCACTTAATTTGGGTGAATCTATGGTGCAAATGAGGTGAGGAGGAGGAGGCAGCCGAGACCAAGCTTGGTAGAGGTGGAAAGAATGAAGTGGGGAAAGTGAGTGTGGTAGGTGGCTGTCAAAAATATCTAGCTGCTCTCAGGTTACCAATGGCGCACCTCCTAAGAATGCGCCATTGGTAACCAGGGTTACTAATGGCGCACCTGGTGTGTGGTGCGCCATTACTAGTTTTGAAAAAAAAATTGAAAAAAAATTGTTAGTAGTGGCGCACCGTGGGTGTGGTGCGCCATTACTAGTTAAAACTAGTAATGGCGCACCAAACCATGGTGCGCCACTGGTAAGTCTGGGGAGGGGGGTGTGCCCAGGAGAAACTTAGCGGTGGCGCACCACACACAAGGTGCGCCATTAGTAATATAAATATTAGTGGCGCACCCATGTGTGGTGCGCCACTGCTATTTGGCAGTGGCGCACCACATACATAGTGCGCCACTAATGTCTATATTAGCTATAGCCCTTTTTCTAGTAGTGACAGAGGTATAGCAGTAGCGCTGGTTAGAATAGAGCGCTACTGATACTTAGTAGTAGCGCATGTCAATAAAGCGTGCTACAGATATGGTTATAGCAGTAGCGCGTCTGCAGGAAAAAGCGCTACTACTATAATTCCCACACTGTTGCCGGTAGGCTAGGAATAGTAGTAGCGATGCTGTAAAAAGCACGCTACCGCTAAGTGCCTTGTAGTAGCACGTTTCCTGTATAGAGCGCTACTGCTAAAAAAAGAAAATAAAATGGAAAATAAATAGAAAAGCAAATGAAAATGAAAGAAGTAGAAAAAGGAGAAATGAAAAAAAGAAAATGTAAAGATAAACAAAAGAAAAAGAAAAATAAAGGAGAAAGGCATAGCAGTAGCGCTTGTTGCCACAAAGCGCTATAGTTACTCTAGTAGTAGCGCGTTTTATAAGCCCGCGCTATAGCTACGTTCCTTAGATAAAAGGAAAAGAAAAAGGAAAATAGATAACTACTTCCTATAGCAGTAGCGCGTTTTGGTAGAAAGCGCTATAGCTAACTTAGCTATAGCGCTTTTTGCCTACCAGCGCTACTGCTATTTTGACTTAACCCCACGCGGGTTCAAAATTTTGCTAAATCCTTTCCCCCCTCTCCCCCTATCCCCCAACTCCTCTGTCGCTGCCGTCGATCGCCCTGCCCGATCGAGCACGCCCTCGACCTCACCGCAGCAGCCCGAGGCCACCCTCGACCTCACCGCCGCCGCCTGAGGCCGCCCTCGACCTCACCGTCGCCGCCCTCGACCTCACCGCCGCCGCCCTCGCCCGCCCAGGACCGCCGCCGCCCGAGCCCGAGCCCACCCTCGCCGCCGACCGTAAGGCTCTCCCTCTCCTCTCCCCTGCCCTGCTCTCTCTCTCTCTCTCTCTCTCTCTCTCTCTGCTAGGGCAATTCATATGTTGCTGCTGTGATGATGTTCATATGAACCCTAGATTTGTTTAGGGCAGTAGGCATTTTTTTAGCATTTAGGAAAACAGATTAGCAATTTTTTTAGGAAATTAGCTAGGGCAAATTTTTTATGAAAATGCCTAAACAGTAATTCCATTTAGCTTTAAATTAACAAAGGGTATATAAATAATAGTAGCATTTAGCTTTAAATTAATAGAGGCTATAAACAAAAAACAGTAGCATTTAGCTATAAAAAATTATTTGGACTATGGACCTAAATCTGGTCCAAATTTCATTCAAATGAAATTTGAATTATTTGGACTATGGACCTGAATATTTTTGAAGAAATTGGGTGTAGGTACTAAGGTCTTGCTATGGAAATTTTGGTGAGGTCAGAAGGGTTAGAGAAAATGGAGTTCCTTTGCAATTTCTAATAAGGTCAAGTATTGTTGGAATATTTGCTCTAAAACAATTTGGATGAAAAGAAAATAATGTGTGTGTGTGTGTCTGTGAGGAATAGCTAGAACAGAATTTGGGTTCTGTCCTAGGCAGAGAAGTGTTTAGTGAGGTCATTTTGCAAAGGTTTTTTGTTTTTGAAAAGACCACTATTTTTCAAGGAAAAGAATTTAGGCAAGTTTTATTTTAAAGATGATCCCTTCCTAGACTTTTAGCTTTAGACAAAAAACAAAAGTATTTAGCTATAAATAAAAAACAGTAGCTATGGCATTTAGCTATAAACAAAAAACAGAATTGTTTTTCTTTTCAAAAACTTGGTTAAAGTAATTGTTGCTATGTAAACGAAAAACAAGATTGATGTTATATGATATATGTCATTGAAGTTCATTTGCATATTCCATTATTGTTGATTATATGTTTTCATTGAAGTGGTCATGTTATATGCAAATTCCTCAATAGTGTTTGCTCATGTTATATGCAACATTGAAGTGGTTCGATTGTGCCCAAGTGGCCTTTTGTTGTTTGCAGGGAATGATTCCGAGTGGCCTATGTTTTGCCGGAATGTTGATTCATTTCTGTTCCGGCAAATTTCAGGTGCTCTATTAGTCCAGTTTGTAGCAAAGGTCATGCCGAAATTTTCCGTGAATTTCGGCATGACTTGTGCTACAAACTAGGACATATCGAGTGCCCGGGATTTGCCGCAATGGGAATGAATCAACATTCCTGCAAAACATTGGCCTTCTTTTTATGCCATTATTCATTTTATTAGGTCTAGAATTAATTGACTAGATTTAATCATAGGAAACATGGCTAGCAACGAATGACAGGGTTCTGGTGATTACAACGTCTACGCGGCGGCAGACGCCTATTTGAACCTTCTCGATGAGCAACGGTTGTTGCAGGGCCCACCTGTCACATCCGAGACTGAGACCGACATCGAGACCAGCGCCAAGACTGGCGCTGAGACTGACGCCGGCGCCGAGATCGGCGGCGAGACCGGCGCCGATACCGGCACCGAGACTGGCGAAGCCGGTATAGAACCGAAACCAAAGAGACAACGACGCCCAAACCAGCTCATCACTACTAGACTGGTGGTCACGGAGGTGGAGTCCGGCAATTTTGAGCCAAAAGAGCCAGCGGAAGCGCGCGCGTGCTACGGCAATCAAATAGGCTGCATCCTATGGGCAACCGCCACCATCAACGATGAGAAACTAAAGAAGATACCAGATATGGAGCACTCCCTCCTAACTAAGCTGCACTAGGTATTCTTGTTCCCGGGCCGGGATGAAATCAAATATACTGATCCAGATAAAGACCCGGCAATGAAGAAGATAAACAAACGCGCCATGGGCAAGTTTAGTAGCGCGTTGTCCGCCTGGAAAGTAAGGGTGAAACATCGGATCATAGCTAAAAAGGAACCCTACTCCGAGATTGTAAAGGATAATCCGACAATTACGGAAGAGCAGTTCTAAATATTCAAGAAGACTTGCGTTGCCGAAGATGTCAAAGAAAAGTCGGAGTACATGAAGGGGCTCCAAGAGAGGAACATGGGGTGCCACCACCTCGGAAGCTGTGGTTACGCGGGGAAGAGGCCCATATGGGCCAAGGAGGATGCGGAACGCGAAAGTCTGGGGATCCCAGATCCCTTGGCGGAGTTCACCATCCCGCAGGAGCGTGACATCATCAGGGCCCGGTACCGTTGGGACCCAGTCAACAAGGTTTTCGATACGGACGCGGGCACGAAGGAGTTCATGAGACTGTTGGTAATTATTAATTTACCCCCTAATTTTAGCTTCTGATCAATTCGACTGCACGTTTAGTCACATTTGTAAACGATCCTTGTTCCTTTTGCAGAAAGAGTAGCACAGGATCGCGGCCGAAAGCGACTCCGTCTGAGGTGTTGGCGAGACCCAAGTGGGACACCCCATTCAACCGGGCCTTGAACATATTGAAACGACTCCCGGTGGACACTCGGCCGTCGTATGGATGCGTGCACGTCGTCGGAGATGGCGCCACGTGGAAGAAGTACTACCGTGAGACCACGGAGGAGAGAAATAAAAGACGGAGGTTAAATGAAGAAAACATCGACAAGAAGGTTGCGATTGTGGTTGATAAGAAATCAACTGAGACAATCAAAGTAGCGGTAGCTGCCGCAAAAGAGGAGATTGCAGCTTCGTATAGTGTCTTGGTTCCGGCTATCGTCAGTTGGACCAAGCAAAATCCAAATAAGGATGCAGTGGACTTTCCCCTTTCCAACTTCTTGGGGAGCAGCTCGACTAGCGTTGCACCAGCACCTGCTCCTGCACCGGCTCCCGCACCTACTCCTGCACCGGCTCCCGCACCTGCTCATAGCAGCCCGTCCTCCGTCTCGGACGTGCTCGGCGGTGCTTCGTCTTTGGCTGAGCTCGACGCCCTCACGGTACCTGTCACTCCGGACCTCTTCAATATATGTATAATCACCCGTTTCCATTGCCTTTTGGATGTCTCACGTCACAGACATGTCTTTGCAGGCCGACGTAACCCCGTGCACCATACTGTACACCATCAGCGGCCAGAAGGTGGACGTGGGGAAGGCGACGATAATGAAGCCGAAGGAACAATTGTTCCACAGCCGGCCGATCCCCCCTGACGTCTTCAAGGTTTCCGTGGCCAGTGTCGAACCGGGCCACGAGAATTTGGCTCCTCCGGTAGCACTAGGCGGAGATGACGACGAGGCCCCACGGCGGCTTGGCGATTGCAAGCGTTGGGTCCTGTTGTGGCCGAAGAGTCTGCTTCGTCTGGAGGCGGCCAGGAGCACACCCACGACCAAGCAGCCTCAGCAAGGTATGAACACCAACACCCCACCTACCCAATTAGCGTCGCCTGTCGTGCCGGGTGAGGAAGAGGCTCCATTAATGGCTGATGATGTCGCCGCCGTCGAAGAAGCAATGCATGATGCCATCGACGAGGATGACGGTGACCCTCTATAGTATCTCAATACCGGTGCCTCTGACGACGGAGGATTGATGGCTCAGCAGTATGAGTACTCAATGTTTGAGCGTGATGAGTTGGTGCCTGAATTGCCGGAGGATGAACGTATTATAGGCTCACTTTCAGTAGCAAAGAAGCATAGGAAGAGACCGAGGAAAGGCAAGAAAGCTGCTTCTATGATCCAGCCGCCTCAGCAGCCTCGGCTTCAAGACTGTATACCTATCCCCGGTGCGGCAAAATGTCATATCCCCGGTGATCCGATCCTACCTAAGGCAGCGGTAGAGGCCATATACGGCGATCTAAGGAGACTTCATGACGATGTGCTGCGGAGAGAGAAAAGCCCGATCGCCTCGAAAAATCCAGGATACCCGCTCTACGTGGTTAACGTGCCGCAGCAAAGGTTGTACGTCGACACATTCCCCGCGGAAAAGTTCTTCCTTCGATTCGATTACATCTTCGACATGTTTCACTTGAAAAAGCTGGATTTTACGTTTGTCCGCCTATTTGCCTTGCACATGAACCACATCATCAGGATTGAGCACATACCTTATATCTATGTCGCTGACCCGTACTTCATGCACGAGGGCTTCTTGGCAGTCTGCCGAAAGCAACGTGAATACGCGAGTAACTACATCGCCGATTTCATGGTCGCCAATAAGGACAAGGAGACAATTCTCGTGCCTTATCATTCCATGTAAGTCATCCGCAGATATCTTTCCTTCGATTTCAATCATTCATTTGCACGCGTGGAGGCTAATTTGAGGTGTACTTATTTTATGCAGCGACGGGCGCGCCGTCCTCATCATCCTTTACCCCCCGATTCTCCCACGCTCTTTACTTGGACTCATCGAAGAACATGAAGAAAAAGGATTACACCCACATCAAGTCTGTTCTTGACAGTGCTTTAGCTACGGCCTACGGGGTGGAGAGATCAAGACCAGAAAGACAAGGAACCGCGCACCCGCCTTCGGCCATAAGACCGACTTCTGCTGCATCCAGCAACCGAGTGGTACTCTTAGTGATGGATTCTATGTCCTCCACCACATGCTGGAGTACAGACGGGATCAGCAGAACCTTCGCATGTCACCTAGATCCGGCGATGCCCATATTCTGCAATGGGTAAAGAACCTAGGAGATATCCCGGATCATCGAGTTCGAGCTGAGTTCTATCACATCCAGCGTGAACTTGCCCAAATTATCATGAAGGAGGTCGTCGAGAAAACAGGGATGTTCTACGAAGAAGGGCAAATGTCGCGGGAAGACGTCCGAACACACGTATCGGCTCAGCGTCTCGACTTGAAGCCTTTCACTGCGCTCGGGGACTATCTCCCTGACTTGGATGGATGGGACGACATGTTGGAGTGATTGACGATATATGACAAAGTGTCCGTTTAGTCCATACTTTCTCTATGACGAAACTTTGAGTTATGCACGACAAAACTTTATTTGTGATGTAATTAAACCGTCCTCCTCAACTAGCGAAGATCACTCTAGTTAGGGCATTTTGGGTACTATGAACTTTGTTATTTATGCTTATGAGATGTTGCTTGTATTTTTGACAAGTCTGTCTCTTTCTGTTGCTCAACTATATATGTTGCATATTATCGACTCATGTGACGATGCAGGTACATAGATCATCGATGGAGAACAAGTGCTACGCTAGGAGTATACGACGAGTGGCCGGAGTGTCAGGCCCAGGTGTACCGGTTTCCGAGCGACAGCCAGAGAGGGTTAGATAGCAAAGCCGAAGCAGAAAATAGTTAGTTTAGGTTCATGCTAGTGCGAGAGAGGGATACGAACCGGCGCCTCAAGAAGTACTACATTATGTATGATCAGACATGCCATGTAACTTGTATAGCTATATCATGATTATGATGTGACGACATGATTTGTGTTGGATGATATGATGAGACTATTATGTGTATGATATGATGAGCATATTGCCAGTTTATGATATGATTAGAATACTGTATAAAATCTGTACAAAAACATCACAAATACGTAGCAAAAAAAAAGATATGTGAAAATATAGTAGTAGCGCTCTTTAGCACTGAACAGGAAAACGCTACTGCTAAGCCACTTAGCAGTAGCGCTGGTATGGACAGCGCTACTGCTAAGTAGCTATAGCAGTACCGCGGGCAGAAGCGCGCTACTGCTAAACGTTAACTGTAGCGCCGTATCAGTAGCGCGGTGCCCCGCGCTACTGATAGCCCTTAGACCCGCGCTACTGCTAGGCTTTTCCCTAGTAGTGCATAGCGAATAAATGAACTCCTCAAATTACGGTAATCACCGGAAAAAATCCCAATTATTGTCACCTTGGGTTTTGCGGATCATAACATGTAATAGGTGCATATAACTTGCATGGTAGGATCAAGAACACAAATATATTGGTGAAAACATAAACGGTTCAGATCTGAAATCATGGCGCTCGGGCCCTAGTGACAAGCATTAAGCATAGCAAAGTCATAGCACCATCAATCTCAGAACATAGTGGATACTAGGGATCAAGCCCTAACAAAACTAACTCGATTGCATGATGAATCTCATCCAACCCATCACCGTCCAGCAACCCTACGAAAGAATTACTCACTCCCAGTGGTGAGCATCATGAAATTAGTGATGGAGGACGGTTGATGATCACGAAGACCGAAGATCCCCCTCTCCGGAGCACCGAACGAACTCCAGATCTGGCCTCCTAATGAAGAACATGAGGTGGCGGTGGCTCCGTATCGTAAAACGCGATGAAACTTTCTCAACTCTCTTTTTCTCGAGAAATAGAAATTTATAGTATCCAGATTAGGGTCATCGGAGCCTCGTCGGCCCCACTACCCACTAGGGCGCGCCAGAGGGGGGTGAAGCGCCCTGGTGCCTAGTGGGCAGCTGGGGGGCCCTCTAGTGGGTCTTGGTTCCAGTATTTTTCTTTTATTCCAAAACAATTCTCCAAAAAGTTTCGTCCGATTTCGAGAACTTTTATTTCTGCACAAAAACAACACCATGGTAGTTCTGCTGAAAACAACGTCAGTCCAGGTTAGTTTCATACAAATCATGCAAATTAGAGCCCAAAACAAGAGCAAAAGCGTTAGGAAAAGTAGATACGAAGGAGACGTATCAGCCCCCGGGTCAATCCACATCATATTACTAAAACCCTAAATACCTTATTGCAATTTATTATCTTTTATTTTATTTTGCAATTAATCTATCTACCATTACCAGAATTAATCCTTGCAATTAACGAATACAAAGGGATTGGCAATCCTCTTGCATGCGTTGGGTGCAAGTATTTATTTTGTCTATGCGCAAATATCGTTTATCTTTGTTTGCGTGAATGTTCTATTTGTTTGATAAACCTTGGTTCTTAACTAAGGCAAATATTTTCTGCTATTATATTACATCACCCTTCCTCTTTGGGGAAATCCCAACGCCTATCACAAGTAGCAGTATGTAGTTGACTATGTGTTAAATATTCAGTTGTTTTTAGCAAAAGTTCCCAGCATATGCACCTTCATTTTTCTACAAACTAGTAAGAAACAAATATAATATGGTGAACATTCATTTGAATTGTTGCATTGTTTGTATTATCATTGAAACTAATAAATTTGAATATGCAGGTCGGTTGCGCTTATTTGGTACGGTGATGGGGAGAATTAGTTCAAGTCCTACGACAACTCCAAATCATCTCTGACCTGCATTATGCTGCAACTTTTTATGATCTTTGGCCAATAATTTGTTTTCCCAATTATATGTCTGTCGTGAACCATTATCTTATGTTCATACTAGACTTTTGGTTGTGAGAGAATAAGTCAAACTACTTTTAAGAAATTTATATTATCATTGTCTTGATTGAAATAATATTTTTAGTGCTTTCTTATGTCATGTTGTGCCTTATCTAGTTCGAATAATCGCCATAGATTTATAATTTTTACCGTCTCATTTAGCTCGAAACTAGCTCGAGATCGACTCGAGAGCTAAGCACGAGTCATGTTCTACAACTCGATCTTGAGCTTCACTTAGTTAGAGCTCGCTCGAATTGTAATATGAGTTGAGCTGAGCCAACTCCAACTCGTTCAAACTCGACTCGTTTGCAGCCCTAATCCCGGTGCCTCGGCTCCGGCAAGTAGTTTAGGTTTTTCTTTAGTTCTCGACAGTGTGATGCTTTGATGAGTACATTTTGCATCACCTTTTACCATTTGTTTTTACATCATAGTCATAAGATTTTCAGAATTTTATTGCGTTCGCGCACTCTTCGCCTATTTTTGCAGAATTCCGAAGGAAGAGGGAATGAAAATCACCAATTTTGGGTGCAATTCCGTCTAATTGACGTCATAATAACCTACTATACGAAGAAGAGATCAAGTCGGAAGAAAATCTGCCGCGTAGGGCCTTCCAGTAGAGAAGAGGATGCACGGTACGAGCATCCGTGCTCGGATGCTTAAAGTTGTACCATGTGGCACCACCTTATCTTGGTCAACTATGTCATCCCTCGTGTGATCAAATCTTCCAGACGACGGACAAAGAGGCCGTAACCGGAAAATAGAAACAGAAAACCTCACCTCGGAAAGGGATCGAGAGGGGGCGGGGGTTAGCAAAGGGCACTGCCATGTCATCACCTTGATCAAGGACATTATGACATCGGTGACCATCATCATCCACATCCTCGACATCGCCCCTGAGAAAGTGCATTATATCCTTACTGTTACTTTGGTATTGATGACAACAGGTTTTTGTTTTTTAAGGGGATGACAACAGGGTTAGTGGGGACTAATGTCATTTATCAAGTTTATTTCAGGACATTGGTCTCTCAGTGATTGTCTATGGAAATGGTTGGCCCTCCATTACAAATAAAAAGGAGTGAGTTATTCGAAGACTCAAAGTATTTTTGGTTTTGTTTGAGTTGTAAAAAAAAAGAGGTGGTTGATGTGTTTGACAATCTTGGGGATCATGCAAAACCTATACGCGTAGCCTCCCCACTACGCCAAGTTGACATTGGGGTAAAACCCTATGAATTTCTGACCAAGTGTTGGGGCCCCCCGGTCCCCGAGGTTCATATTTTTTTTCTCTGGACACTCCGCGCCCCTGAACCCTTGGACCTATGGGTCCCTGGAGTCCCCATCCACGTCATCTCCTCTGGAACCATCATAGCTTCTTCGGCAGGGTGGTACAAGCACTCGTACCAGACGTCGTCTTCTCGTCTGGATGCTTGAAACGATGTCGTTTCCTCCAAAAAAAATATCTAACGACCTATGGGGTTACTTCAAACACATATAATGGACATATTTTTACGAGGATTCAACCGACGCATGGCACAAAACTTAAAATTCATAATGGAGGTGGTAAGACTTAGGCTGTGTTTGATTGGGCTTTTTCAGCCAACTTCAGCTTTGGAAAAGCTAGAAGCTAACCAAAGGGAGAAAATTCGCAGCAGATTTTGCAAAAGTCACAGCTTCTCTGCAGTGCAATTGTCGCAGCCGGCGAACCCCAACTTCTCCAGCTTCCGAACCAACCGTTTTCAGCTGTCCCGTGGAAGTTGGATATTATTTACCCACCTTTGCCACTCCCAAGTGAAAAACGATTCGATCAATACAAGGCCGACGAACGAACGAACAGGCCACCACCCCATCCGGCCATCCCGTCCAAACGAACAGGCCATCACTCCCGACCCCGACGACAAGGGTTCCTAGCCGCCGCAGCCGCCGCCGCCGCTCGCCCAGCCGGCCCTACGCCTCCATTCCCCCGCGCCGGTCCAGCCTCTGCTCCTCCGTCGACCTGCTCGTCCCGGCAGGCAGCGCGGCCCTCCAGCGAGCAGCCGCTCCCGCCCAGCTGCGCCGCCACGGACGCTGACGACCGGCGCGACACCGACGCCCAGAGCTACGGCGCAAGGTAGCAAGCACTCCTTCCACCTCCCTCTTCCCTCATCCCCTCCTTCCTGTTCTTGCTGTACAGACTACAGAGTATATGTTAGTAATGTTGTGCATATGATGTTACTTGCTGTTCTATGCTGTTCTTTTATATTGACTAGAACATGTATATTGATTGATAAGAAGCTGATTTCTTATGTTGGTTTCCTGTTCCTCCCTTAACATAAGCTGTGTAACTTATATTATCTATGATTTCTTATGTTGACTACTATATACATTAGTAATATAAATTATCTAGGAGGGAGTCATTTACTTGCTGTGTTCATTCCCTGTACAGGGTCCAGAACTAGTATATTGACTCATTTTCTATGCCCATAAGGTAGCATGTTCTGCTTGTTTAAAAAAAATCATGGAGTTGTTTTGGGATGAGTACTTGCTGTATAGAGTTCGGTTCAGTTTAGTTAAATTCAGTCAGACATAAGTTTAGTTAAATTCAGTTCAGTTTGTTCCTTTTGTATCCCATGGTGCACAGAATTGTTGCTATTCGAATCAGTTATTACGTGCTTAAGCACTCAGTTAATTGTCTGCTGTGAAGAATTTGTTTGCTGTTGGAACATATGGTTTGGTTTACAATTTTCTTATAATACGGAGAAGATAATCGTAACTGGAATGAATCAGTCTGTTAATTTTTATCCAATGCCGTTCTTTGCCTAGAAGATTTGGTTCGTCTTGTAAGAGAGCACCTTTTTATGTCTAATTCTTTTCCTGGAAGTTCGTATGCTGGCAAAGTTATATATTATGTAGTAATTTTTATCTAGAACACGGATGTTTTGAGAATATGGGTGCATTTTTTTGGGGGGGGGGAAAGAAAGATGTTTTGATGCATCATATAGTTGTGACTGACTTGCTTCTCTTCCAGAGATTATAATATCAGGAATTTGTAAAGGTGGACTAATGAGAGAAGTTGCCATGCCATCCTGCAGAAAAGTGACTGACTTGCTTCTCTTCAAGATTGTTAATTCAGCATGATTGTTGGCTTGCTGCATATGAGCTCAGGTGCTAAAGGTAGCGATTGAAGAAAGCTAGGAGATCACCAACAACTTTAGTGTTTAGTAGTTGAGTTGATTATGGACAAATTTCTTATACACTAGCTGATTATCCTGATGTTGTTTTCCCTTTGGCCCATTGGATCCAGATTTTCTATGTTGTCTTTGGCTCAATTGGATCTAGTTAATTTTTTTGTCTTGCCTTTGGCTCAATTGGATCCAGAGCTACATTGTATATCATGCATGTATGAAAATAAATTGCTCTCCTGTTTATCCATGTCCTGTGAAATCATAGATGTATAGTGCTCTCCTGTTTGTACAAACATATATGCACTCTTTACATTTAACTATCCAATGCATAGTATAGTCATTTATGTGTATAGTGCAACATTTAAAAAATGTAAATTTCCTTCCCAAAATAGTCATTTATATGTCAACTAACTTACATATCAGTGTTTTATGGTCAATTAGCATATAAACAGTCTCTCAGGCTCTCGAGGGCATTATAGACAATTCACAGTCAAATCTACAGGTTCACAGTTGTTTCAACCAAACAGCTTCCAGCTTTTCCACAACTGGAAGTTCACAGCAGCTTTATCACAGCTCACGGCTCACAGCAGCTTTTTCAGAATCTGCAGCTCAACCAAACACAGCCTTAAACTTCCTTCTAGAAAACACTACTAGGCGCTATCATAGTAAATATCAACTACTAACACTAAGTGTTGCCAAACTCATGGAATAGTTCTCATATCTCATGTTTCCTTAATATAATTCAGAAACCTAGGGACAAAGGTGTGCGATTCACTGGTAAGTACTATCAAACATGTATGCAAGTGTCTTCCACCTGATTTAAAGATATCAGCCCTGAGTGCCACCGACCCAGAAGAGGCTGAAGGCGATCCAGCATGCAGCATGTCGGTCGCCATGGAGACCGTGGACGGTTCTTTCGCAGGAGAGGGTGCCTCGGAGGTGATGGTGGACGAGACGGCGCAGAGGCTCGGGGCGCTGGTATGGCTCCACGTGGAGGCCGAACATGGATCGCCATGCTTGAACCGGGCATAAGTATATGGATATGAAAGCTTACCACGCTTTAAGCTAAAAAAAAAATCAATTTACATGCCTTTGACGAGAATTTTCAATGATATCCCGTGTCCACCATTCTTTGGAGTTTGGACATTGGTTTCCAAACACGTCCGCGCTGCCTCTACCATGATCAGTTTCCAAGAAGTTCTACCAAAGCTGCAGACATACAGTCACAAGAGAGCATTACTGTATTTTTGACACACAGATGACCACACCGACGCAGGCCATGGCGACAACCCTTTTTTTTGCGAATAAAAAAAAGGTTCAGTTAACTAACCACGGCGACTGTAGGGATATGCCCTTCAGATAATTAGCTTTACATCTTAATGGTTAATTCCTGGAATCAATCCCCTCTTTGTCTGATAAATCTTGATCAGTAAAGAAGTGATCAGTGCTGATCCAAATCAAATATCAGCAAATAAACAGTATATTTGAATTCGTGAGTTTGTTCAAGATAATCATTGCAGAAAAGCAGGAGGAAAATCTTACCATGGACTTTACAGAGTGACACAAGATTCTGCCAAAACAGAAGTGACAGGATGCATCTTATGTTCATCGTATAGGGTGCAGTAGTTGAGAAAACCAAGGAAACGGAAGATAATTCTCAGTTTAAGACACTGCGCTATCACACAACTTATTTGGTTCATCTAATCAGAGCTATAAACATAAAGAGCTGTAAGGTGAACATTCACTGCTGCACTGCTGACCAATTTACTCTTGCTGAAAACATGCAGTGCATCGTCACAATGAAACAGCGTACATAGCAACTGCAACCATAGGCTTAACAGAATAACTAGCTTAGAGTAATTGTCTTACATAGGTAGAGTGTTATTAGCTTTGATGACTGAACAGCATAGAAACCATTAAGATTTAACTAGCAGTGCCTCACAGTACACTGACAAAACAACAAAGATGTTGAAGCAACCAAGCAAAGTCACGAGACAAGGTAATGGAGTTGCTCAGCATGGGAGCAGGATGATCTTGTCGACGCGTACCATGAAGCCACATACGTGAGGATGAGAATCATGTCGACGGGCAACTTTGGCTGCCGTGCATTAACCCTGCAGCAGAGGCAAATTGAAAAGCTCCAGTCAGTTGCCATATGTGTAAGGATTGTTCTCACCGGCAAATAAAACGCAATACATGTTGAGAGCAGAAAGAAATAGATAAGTACATGCCAAACAAAGTTACAAACACCTGATTACAAAAAGTCCAAGTGCCTAGAGAGCAAGCCCCCCCCCTAGCAGAGATAGGAAAGGAATTACAATAAGTTAATGAAGTTGGCTACAAAGATTGTTTGACCTGGCTTGGCCCTATCGGACAGCAAGGAAAAGTCCTGTTTAAAACTCTACCAACCAGGACTAGCTCTTGGTTGAATTTTTTTATGAAGAAAGGTGAGCACCAACCCAGTGAAGGCTGAGCCTCAACCGCGAATCAGCGGGCAGCAAGCATTTCAGCCTGATTTAGCTAGCCAACTGGTCAATGCCCAGTACTTGCTACCCTAGAAACTCGAATACACATGCAAAAACACAATGGCGTGATCAGTAGAGAAGATTGCAAAACACACTAGGGCAACTAAGGTAAGGAAGCCTGCGTAAAAATAATGATTTTTTCTTATCACCCACTCCACCATTCAGCTTCTATTTCAATAGAAATATGAGGGTGTGGGCACACAAATTTGTCAGAAATGCAGTATGTTTAATTAGTGAATAGCTGGGATATATGTGCAACCAAACGCTAAATTGGCATCTCAACCACCCTAAACATAAAAAGCAATGAAAACTTGACATCACGTTTCAACAAAAGTACAGAACTTACAAAAAATAAATAAATTATATCTCTGTTTCATCCAGGAGCATCCTAGTCATGCATGCCGAACAGTCAAACACACTCACCAGAGCTAAGATAAGCATAGCATTCAACAGAAGAATACGCCCTGAAGATATTGTATATTTTTGTGCTTGTATCGTAACTTGCTGAGGCCTCCTGTGACAGCTTCAGAGTCATTCTTTTAAGCATTGGCGCACATCTGAATATTTGTTTCAATAAACGGAACTCATGATACCCTCCTTCAAAGCCGTTGATTTCCACTTCTTCGAGAGCAGTCAAGGAGATAGTTCGGGATCTCCAGTTCGGAGACTCACAATGACAATGCCGTGGGTACCCTTCTTTCACCTACAATATTAAATTAAATGTAAACTATTGCACGTTGTACTATTGAGATGTATAATCAGAGCGGGGAATTAGTTACCATTGATCTTTCCAGGACGATCTTAAGCCTTCGCATAGCAACAGAAATCCGATTAATCCGAAAGAGATGAAACACGAGTGCTCCAAAAACATGCCCGGCTGTTATGAGATGTAGCTCCAGAAGTGAGAAGTCAGCCACCATATGCTTCTCTACCTCCCGCGCAAAGTTGGCTTCATTGGGAAAAAATGACGAGCTCTGAAAAAACAATTTGGCATGATATGTCATTAGTACAATTTGGTTTAGCAGGCTATTCCAATAAACTGAGCAAGAGAGGAGACACACATAGCAGGCATGAATGTGCAGCGAAGGGAGCTGTCCCTGTCTCTCTGCTGTCTGTAGCCTCAACTTCTCGAGGCTCCAACGACCAAACTGAATAATGCCCCTGCGATAGCACCATTGCCACAGAATCTTCTCTAGCATTGGTGCCGAGATGGAGATGCTGGCCTCCTTGTAAGAGCTTAAGGACATTGCCAAATGCTTAAGGGCGGGGGCAACAAGGTCGACACTGCGTGTCCATACAACATTGGTTTCCACTACAAACTCCTGCAGCGATGCCGAGTGGAGTGTCATCAAGGTATCGTCGACGTATTGAATGTCACTGAACTTCAGCCTCAACACGCGCAGTTGCGGGAAACAGGGGAGCAAGGTGTCAAGGTGGACGAGGCAGCGCGAGAGAGACAGTGTCTGGATCGCAGGGAACTTGATGCCGTGCTGCAGGTTGAGGAACCAGGCCGGCGATTCCAGCACGATGGAGGTGGTGCGCTGGAAGCACGGCAGGTCGAGGTGGATGATGTTGTGTACTGACCCTGTGGGGAGGGCGAAGACGAGCTCCTCCGGCTCGAGCCGCGCGGCGGTGCGCAGCAGCGAGTTGACGGCGGCCTCGACGGGGCTGGGCTGGTCGTCGGGGACGGGGGCGTGGATCTCGAGGAGAGAAACCGTGGGAGAGATGCGGCCGAGCGCCGCTTCAAGCGAGGGGAAGGCGACGTCGCGGAATACCAAGTCGCGGAGGCGGGCCCAGAGGCCACCGCGCCACCGGCGGGAGAGGATGCTGGTGCGCGCGGCGGTGCGCGCGCATCCGATGCGGGCGAGGACGAGCAGGAGCAGGTCGTCGGGCAGGGCGCTGATGCGGTCCGCGCCGCCGTCGGGGCCCAGCTGCTGGGAGGAACTCCGGTAGTGCCCAGATCCCAGCTCCATGGACGCCATCACGCCAAGATCTCTGCTCCTAGGGGGTGGGCAAGACCATAGATCGAGCGGAGCTACCAGTGGAGTGGAAGCAGAGTGGACGAGGCGATCATTCCTCTCTCTCCTCGTCTTATTTTAGTTGTTCCTACTTCTTTTAATAACCAGCCAAGCATCAATCCCAATCTGTACTATGGTGCGGCGATTGTCAAATACGAGTAGTACCACTTTGTAAAAAAAAACAGTAATATTCCTTGATTTTAGACTCATTTTGAGTAGTTCAAAAATTCATATGATTTCTAACATTAGAGCTATTTCCTGCAAATTCTACAGAAATTTCAATATCAGTTCCAACTTTTTTCTAGACTCATTAGGATTGAGTATATTTCACTCGCAGCAAAAAGAAGAGGGTTGAGTATATTTTTCTTGTGTTTTCAATGTGTTCCACTCAAACGAGTACTCTCATAGTTTGCATGTATTTAGCATTTCATGCCTTCAAATTATGTGTTTCACCTATGAACTTTTTAATTTTGTTTTTTTTATTATTCTTGGAAATGTGTTTGTAAGAGCATCTCTAGCAGACCCCTTGAACCTGTGACCCATATAAGCGGGATAAGAGCCGAGAAAATCGCATTTTAAGGGCCGAAATCGGCTGCGGCCTAGAAGAATAGGTGTGGCCTAAAAGACAAAGTGATGATTTCATTTATGGCCCGCGTCAATTGTTTTTAATACGAAGAGTAATGTGATTTCAGCCAGACTATCTTTACAAAACAGCTAACAAATATATGCATTGCTAAAAAATCTATGCATTGTTCATTTTGCGGCTTTCCTAGTTGTATTTCTACATCTACTGTTTTAGGTGCTATTCATCCACACAATGATGTACTCCCTTTGTAAAGAAGTATAATCTAAACGCTCTTATATTTCTGATCTAAACGCTCTTATATTTCTTTACAGAGGGAGTACTAATTATTCGCGGTTAATATAAGACATCTATAGGCTGAGAGAGGCATAGAATGACTAATAATTTCACATTAACCAAGAATTAAAAACATGAATATTTTTCATCTAAACTTAGGAAATTTTTCTCGTGGACTTGGAACATTCTTCTTGTGAGCCAGTACAATTTTACCCTATACCTAAAATATATATATTTTGAACCTAGAATATTGTTCTGCTTGATAAAAAGATATCCTAACTAAATCAACTAAAAAAGGATATCCTAACTTAATAGAAAGAAGGTCTTTGAAATATTGTCATCTAAATATAGTTAAGTGGGATATCGTTTCATTTATTTTATTCTAACACAAAAATGAGGCAATTGGAATTTAATTTAGTCGTCCCATTTATAAAATGATTTTGGTTAGGCCGTCGGTGTTCACTTTTAAGAGATAATAGATCTACTATGTACAATATCATAGCTACTGAACATCACATAATGAAGTAATGAATAGATCCAATCTATTCTTGAAATAGACAACTCGCATACACTCCCTTTCCAAAAAAAAAAATCAAAACACCAACCACTACAGTTAGATTTATTACATTTGTTGCTAAAATATCGGTATTAAGGCCGAAACTGCCAGAGGATGGCCAGTGAGCTAAAAAAACCCGGAAGAATGGGTTATATTTTTCATAGAACATCACATAATGAAGTAATGAATAGGATAATATATGCAGTAATTTTCATAGAATTGCCGTACCCGTGGCCGAGTAGACTTGATCGACGATCGTCGCCGTCCAGACTGAGGAGCTATTCGGGATGCGAGCACTTCCTGGAAAGGAGAAGACGGATAAGTGGAAGCAGACACATATGTTTTGCTGGTGAGGACGTGGCCGGTGATGGTGATGAGCAGCAGGAGGAGATGAGAGATACTTCGGCCAAGTGCGTGAGACCACTTCATCGTTCATGTACTTTTTTTAACGGATTGTTCAGGTACTTAATACGTATTCCTCCCATCGCATCGCTTCAAATTAAGACAATGAAAGAAAAAATAATGGTAAGTCGAAGTGTATCATAGTAATGTAAACATGCATCCTCCTATGCTAGTTATTTTGTGCTTCAATGAATTGTTTTCTTTTCAAATTCCTATGCATAAGAAGTGGGTTAGGCTTAAATGTGTTTGCTATATGATTCATGATGCTCTCTTTATGTTCCAATTCTTACTTATATGTTAGTATCATTTAAAATCATAATGCCTTGCTAAAAGATCTTAAACAAAAGCGCTAGTTGGGAGGCAACCCAATATTTATCTCTACTGTTTTTGTGTGTTTACATGATTAATGCTACTGTAGCAAGCATGTTTTGTACCTTTTCTTTCAATAAAGTGCCAAGTTAAACTTTTAGGGTGATTTGAATGCTTATTTATTTGGTTATGTGCAAAACAGAAACTTTTGCGTCCAGTATATGAATTATCATTCTATACTGGAACGTGATCAATTGCTAAAAATTTTACCCAGTACTGCTATGCGAATTGTCTATGTTGCCTTAAGTTTTCGGAATTTCTGGAGTTACAGAAGTATGATACAAAATTAGATCTTTACATACTGGTCTGTTTTTGACAAATTCTGTTTTGTTTTCTTAGTTTACTTGTTTTGGAGTTTCCATGGCTCATATTGAGTGATATAAATTGTGGAAATGATAGATTACAGTAGGAATTATGTGAGAACAATTATGAATCTTGTCTTGATTGTGCATGATTTATTTTATTATACTAACCCATCTCATGAGTTCCGTTCAGTTTTGTGCGATTGAAGTTTTCAAGTTTTGGGTGAGATGACATGGAAGGAGAATAAAGAGTGGCAAGACCCTAAGCTTGGGGATGCCCAAGGCACCCGAATGTAGCATCTAAGGAAGACTCAAGCATCTAAGCTTTGGGATGCCCCGGATAGCATCTCCTCTTTCATCTTCAACACTATCGGTTTACCTTACTTGGAGTTATATTTTAATTCTTCACATAATATATGTTTTGCTTGGAGCGTCTTTTTGTTTTGTTTACTGTTGTATACAATTCTTATATCTGAAAATTTTGATTCGGAGAGAGTATTTTCATAGCTACCTCTTTACTTAACTACTCTTTATTCTTCACTTATATATTTTCAAGTAGGTTATTGTTTACTCTTGTACTTCACTTATATCCATGGAGTAAACCTTATGTAAATTGAATGTCATGTGCTTCATTTATTATATGTACATTGAGAAGTAAACATGCATCCTCCGCTTAATCCGTTAAAGCAGAAGTGAGACTATGTTAGTACATATCTTTAATCAAGTAAGGGAGTTATATTATAATGACAATGAACATTGGTTTTTATTAAGTCAAACCTATGATGTTGTTGTGATAAGTATCTCCCTGTGAAGGACGGATGATTGACTTGGCACATGTTTACACATATTTGATTCCAAATTCAGCCTTGACGGTGTTCAAGTTGTAGGTTATCATGATGATTATATTTTCTTGATAATGTTACTATTAGAGAATGCATGATTGTGTTTTTTGTGCTCGCTAACGTGGTTGCCTCCAGTCTTTTGCTAGCCTTTCCCTATAATAAGTGGAAATACTGCTTGTGCATCCAATCCTTGAAACAAGTTTATGTCATAAAGTGTCCACCATACCTACCAATATACGATATTACCCTGCCGTTCCAAGTAAATTTGCATGTGCCATATCTAAAACCCTCAAATGAATATCTGTTTTGTGTGCCCGTACCGCTCATGTAGCGATGGGGTAGTCAATACGTTCCATGCTAAGTGTGTTTTACTCGCACGAGAGTTTATCCACTCGTCAGTTTTTAGGGAGGCTGGTAATATGGATGCCCAATCCTGAATTCATTTATAAAAACACTCCTCGGAAAGTTGAAAGCTGGCAGACACCCGTGGGTTCGTTAGCCATGGTTTGTGTTGGCATGGTGGAATGAAAAAAAAAACTTTTGTATGGGAAACCGCCATTAACATGTTTAGCATGGAAGATATTGGAAACTTTTTCAATAAACCGTTGACAAGAAAAGTACACCTCTCAAATGAAATTATCTCTGTTTTAAGTAATGAGCTCTGGCACATAAGTAAATCCCTGCTTCCCCTCTGTGAAAGCCTATGTATTTACTTTTTATGTTGAGTAATTTCATCTTTCTCTCTTTTGGGACCACGTATTGAGCATGGGGATCACTCTTAGCTTTTCATGCACTCTTCTAATAGAATTTTGTTGAGCATTGTATTAGTATTTTCAGCTGTCTGTACTCAGGCAAGTTTATGCTTCCATTGCTTGTATGACTTTGTATGTTGAGTCATGAGACCCATGTTTGTAATATCATGTTATGTATGGCTTTTTCAAACCTTATCTATACTTGAGTTGTAGAGTTATCTTGCGACGTCATGTTGTACAACACATACTTGCATGTCATGCATGGTGTGATATGTATTGCTATGTGCGGAGTTTGACACCTAGTTGCGTGCCTTTGGTAGCCTTTCCTACAGGGAAATGCCTCCTAGTGCTTCCACTGAGCCTTGGTAGTTCGCTATTGCTCCGGAACACATGGATTGACCGACATGTATACTTCTTTACTCCCATGTCTGTCCCTACGGGGAAATGTCACGCGGTGTTTACTAGAGTCCTTGTAGCTTGCTACAACTCGGTTACACACATTGATGACCAACACGTGCATTGCTGGGTTACCTATGGTTGTCCCTGTACGATTGTCGCCACCTTGGTCTACAACTAGCCATGTCGTCCCGGGTTCTTAGTCATATGGATACTAGCAACGTAGTCATATACGTGAGCTAAAAGGCGCAAACGGTCCCGACCAAGATAAGGGGACAGTTATGGGTTACCGTGCGTGAGGCTGCAAAGTGATATGATGTGTACATGTTAGATCTATGTGACTTAGAATCGGGCTCCCGACACTTACAAGCGGGCCCAATGTTATGGTTGAGCCTGGGAAATCGCTGCCAATTAAAACAGCTGCATGCAATGGTAGACGAAATGAATTTGGCACAAAACAGCGAGGGCATTCGAGGAGAACAAGTTCTACAAAACTCGTGCGTCTTGTTCAATTGGAGTAGGAAAAAGTCCATTTTAAATCATGAACTCATAGAGGTTCGACGAAATGAACCCCATGTCGAATGCCGGCCGATTGCACCCTGAACTATGCAATCCTGGTCTAAAACGAACCCTGGGTCATCTGTGGCATAAAACTCTGACGTGGCAAAAATGTCAACTGGGATTCTTCTGACCGGTGGACTAGGGAGCGGCAGTGTTGACCGGACGCACCCGGCCTCCCCGCTGGGCCGACCCATTCGAATTTTTTTCCGAACTTGTGACACGTGAAAATATCGCAAAAAATAATATGTAAGTGGCAGGATCGAACTCGAGAGCTACCTTTCGTGAACAAGTGCTGCTAACCAGTAAATCTTATGACTTCAAGTGATAGATTCATGGCGCGACCATTTATGTATGAAACATCTTTTGAAAAGATATAAAAAAAGTACAGATTCATCATTTTAGAATATCCATTGAACATTTCGTAAATATACGTAGAAATTTTCTTATTATACAATGAATATTTTAAATAATACATGATGAACTTTTTGTATTATATGATAAACATTTTTGAAAAAATCATCGAACAATTTTCAAAAATACGCATTGAACATTTTTGTAATATATGTTGAACCATTATCGAATAAACATTGAACATTTGTGTGATATACACTGAACAAATTTCTAATATACGATGAACATTTTTGTAAATGAGTAATTTTTTTGTAAATATATCGTGAACATGTCCTTAATATACGGCAAATTTTAACATGCTCCCTCTTACCCCTTCTTTTTACATATGAAGTAAGAAGGTAAGAGTTATTCAGACCACTAATTAATGAGGTCAACGGCTCAGATCTATTATCTACTCTTATCTCTGGTGTGAAAAGAGGGGGTAAGAGGGAGCATGTTAAAACTGCTCTTAATATACGCAATGAACTTTGTATAAATACAGGAAAAAAAAACAAAAGAAAAAAAGAAAAAAGAAAAGATAGAAAAGAAATAGAAAAAAAGAAGGAAAAAAAATCCACGAACTCTTTTTTCATTGACGTTTTCAAATCTGTGAACTTTTTTAAACCCACAAACTCTTTTTCAATTTTACCATTTTTTCCAAAATTCATGAATTTTTTCCCCAAATCCGTGGACTTTTCTTTTGAAAATCCGTTTTCAAAATTGTTGTTTTTTTTCTAAATCCTGAACCTTTTTTGAAAAAAGAAAACAATCACAAATTTAATAAAAAAGGAAACTAAAAAATTAAAAGTAAGAACCCAAAAGATAACGTGCACACATGTGGCACGAAGCAACATGACCCAAACGCCTCCATTACCATTCATTTTTGCCACGTCAAAACAGATGACATCAGCGGGAATGTTTTTGGTTTTCGGCTTAAAAATGTTTTATCTCTTAACTAAAAAATCCAATTAAAAATCCGTTTTCATCATTAAATCCGTCTCGATGAGATCTTCAAAACTAGATCCCATGTTGATATATTTTGACTAAATTTTTTTGTTGGCCAAAAGTTGCCATGCTGTTTACACTGTAGTTGCCATAGTGTTTACACTAAAGTTGCCCTGTGGCAATTTTAGATTATAGATCATGGCAATTTTAGTATTTTGATCATGGCAATTCCAGTACTTTGACCATGAAAATTATTTTTTGTATGAATCATGACAATTTTAAGTGCATGTATCATGACAATTTTAGTTTATGGTTCATGACAAGTCTAGTTTCTTAATTCCCCGTTTTATAATATGTCAAAATTTACTTTCAAATGTAGAAGAAAAATAGCTGAAACATATCATGGCAACTTCAGTGTAAACACCATGGCAATTCATGTGCAATAGACATGGCAACTTTTAACCAAAAAAAAAGTCATCGAAACATATTGATATGAGATCTAGTTTCGAAGATCTCGTCGCGATGGATTTAAAAGTGAAAATAAATCTTCAATCCGATTTTTCATTTAAGAGATAAAACATTTTAAAAACTGGAAATCCAAAAAGATTCTCACATGCATGCATGTAGTGACGTGGCGCAATCTGTGTGTTATAGGGCGTGTGGGTGGATGTTGCTCCCACCACACATGTGGGTGTTATCAGCATCCGAAAAGGAAAGGAAAGAAAAAAAAGAAGAAAATGAGAAAAAGGGAGCAAGTGAGCACAAGTGTATGTCATGTCACTGGCGGTTAGTTGCGTTGAGCAAACAACACGCACCAGCACGTTGTCTCGTGTTCGAGCCACACCATGCCCTTATTTATTCTTTATTAACGAAAAAAACTAAAGTGGGCCGGCCTAGCAGGGAGCAGGGTGTAGCGCCCTTTGCAAATTTCTCTTCCTTAATAGAAAAAAATAAACTAAAGAGGGCCGGCCCAGCGGGGAGCAGGTGTGCGCCCTCTGCGAAAATGCCATCAATCCCGGCCATCCAAACGACCTGAAGGTTTGATTTAGATCGGGATTGCATAGTTCAGGGTGCAATCGACCAGAATTTCGACTTGGGGGTTCGTTTCGCCGTATCTCTACAAGTTCAGCGAAAAAAAAACTAAAGCGGGCTGGCCCAGCAGGGAGCGGGGTGTAGCGCCCTTTGCGAATTTCTGTTCCTTAACAGAAAAAAAAACTAAAGCGGGTCGGCCCAGTGGGGAGCAGGTGTGCGCCCTCTGCAAAATGTAACCAATCCCGGCCATCCAAATGACCCGAAGGTTTGATTTAGACCGGGATTGCATAGTTCAGGGTGCAAACGACCCAGATTTCGACTTGGGGGTTCGTTTTGCCGTATCTCTACGAGTTCAGGGTTTAAAATGGACTTTTTTCATTGGAGTAACATTTGGGATGAGTGTCCATAAAATAATGCACGTGACTCTCAACCCTAGCCGCCGTCACAACTTCCATACACACCGTCGCTTCGGTCCCCGTCCTCTTCCCCCTTCGGTGGCCTCATTGGCGGCAAGTGGAGTGGGGAACCGTCCATTTCGTTTTCTTTTTCTGATGTTTTTGTTTCTCTGGTACATCGACAAGGTGGCAACAGTGATGGCATGTGTTGAATAAGGTCTCGCTGGTTTCTTACTACCTTAATGACGTCCAATCCGACACCAAAGAATGGTCTGTGAGAGTTTGCATCCCTAGATCTGCTTGTTCTCTTCAGATCTTGGCAATTACTAGTGTGTCTTTCAAGGAGAGATATTGCCCGGTTATTGGTGCAGCAACTTTGACATCTTCCTCCGCATTGTTTTGTGGCATGGTCCGATTTTTTCACCCCTCTCAACAAGTGGGGATGGATTGCAAGCCTGTAATGATTGGGTGATGCTTCAACCGATGATGCTTTAGCTATTATAGATCCAGACTCAAGAGATGAGTGGCTATTGCCATCCTCAAAACCTAATATGATCAGGGCGTTTGTAGGTGTTCATTTTCTTTACTATTAGTTTAGTGGGATTTGATGGGAAACGTTGCATGGAAAACAAAAACAAAAATCTACGCACACACAAGATCTATCCATGGAGATGCATAGCTACGAGAGGGGGAGAGCATCTTCATACCCTTGAAGATTGCAAAGCGGAAGCGTTTATCAACACGGTTGATGTAGTCGTACACCTTCACGATCCGTCCCGATCAAGTACCGAACGTACGGCACCTCCGCGTTCAGCACACGTTCAGACGTCCTCGCCTTCTTGATCCAACAAGACGGGCGAAGTAGTAGACGAGTTCCGGCAGCACGACGACGTGGTGACGGTGTTGGTGAAGAACAATCTCCGCAGGGCTTCGCCAAGCACAACGGAAACTATGACGGAGGATAAACTAGAGGGGACGGGGTTGCCGGCACACGGCTTGGTGATTCTTGATGTGTCTTGGGTGCTAGCACTGTCCCTCTATTTATATGTTGAGCCTTGGGGTCGAAACTTGGAGTAAAAGCCTCCTCAAAGTCAGTTTTACCCGAAAGGCAAGAGTCCTTCTCGGACTCCAGGACCAGACACCAGGGTTCCTGGCGTCTGGACCCAGACACCAGGGACCCTGGCATCTGGCCCCTGGACGCCGCAAAACTTTCTTTTGCGCTTTCCAAAAACCTCGTGGGCTTTCCCTTTTCGCCCAAATAAAGTGTTCTCATACCCAAACATTTCAGGAAACATCCGGAACCCCTTCCGGTGAATTCCAGAACCCTTCCGGAGACCAAACACTATTATCCCATATATCAATCTTTACCTCCGGACCATTCTGGAGCTCCTCGTCATGTCCGTGATCTCACCCGAGACTCCGAACAACATTCGGTCACCAACATACATAACTCATACAATACTATATCGTCAACGAACGTTAAGCGTGCGGACCCTACAGGTTCGAGAATGATGTAGACATGACCGAGATTCTTCTCCGGTCAATAACCAATAGCGGGACCTGGATGCCCATATTGGTTTCAACATATTGCACAAAGATCTTTATCGGTCGAACCTTTATGACAACATACGTAATTCCCTTTGTCTGTCGGTATGTTACTTGCCCGAGATTCGATCGTCGGTATCTTCATACCTAGTTCAATCTCGTTACCGGCAAGTCTCTTTTACTCGTTTCGTAATACATCACCTCGTGACTAACTCCTTAGTCATTTGCTTGCAAGCTTATGATGTGTATTACCGAGACGGCCCAGAGATACCTCTCCGATACTCGGAGTGACAAATCCTAATCTCGATCTATGCCAACTCAACAAACACCTTCGGAGATACCTGTAGAGCATCTTTATAATCATCCAGTTACGTTGTGATGTTTGATAGCACACAAGGCATTCCTCCGGTATCCGGGAGTTGCATAATCTCATAGTCGAAGGAATATGTATTTGACATGAAGAAAGCAATAGCAATAAAACTGAATGATCATTATGCTAAGCTAACGGATGGGTCTTGTCCATCACATCATTCTCCCAATGATGTGATCCCGTTATCAAATGACAACTCAGGTCCATGGTTAGGAAACCTTAACCATCTTTGATCAACGAGCTAGTCTAGTAGAGGCTCACTAGGGACACGTTGTTTGTTTATGTATTCACACATGTATTAAGGTTTCCGATCAATACAATTCTACCATGAATAATAAATATTTATCATGAATAAGGAAATATAAAATAACAACCTTATTATTGCCTCTAGGGCATATTTCCTTCAGTCTCCCACTTGCACTAGAGTCAATAATCTAGTTCACATCACCATGTGATTTAACACCCATAGTTCACATAGCCATGTGACCAATACCCAAAGTGTTTACTAAGGTTTGATCATGTTTTTCTTGTGAGAGAAGTTTAGTCAATGGGTCTGTCACATTCAGATCCATATGTATTTTGCAAATTTCTATGTTTACAAAGCTCTGTATGGAGCTACTCTAGCTAATTGCTCCCACTTTCAATATGTATCCAGATTGAGACTCTGAGTCATCTGGATAAGTGTTAAAGCTTGCATCGACGTAACCCTTTACGATGAACCCTTTATCACCTCCATAACCGAGAAACATTTCCTTAGTCCTCTTTAGGTACCTAAGAATAATTTTGACCGCTGTCCAGTGATCCATTCCTGGATCACTATTATACCCCATTGCCAAACTCATGGCAAGGCACACAACTAGTCTGGTACACAGCATGGCATACTTTATAGAACCTATGGCTGAGGCATAGGGAATGACTTTCATTCTCTCCCTATTTTCTGCTGTGGACGGGCTTTGAGTCTTACTCAACTTCACACCTTGCAACACAAACAAGAACCCTTTCTTTGACTGATCCATTTTTTAACTTTTTCAAAAATTTGTCAAGGTATGTGCTTTGTGAAAGTCCTATTAAGCGTCTTGATCTATCTCTATAGATCTTGATGCCCAATATGTAAGCAGCTTCATCAAGGTCTTTCATTGAAAAACTCTTATTCAAGTATCCTTTTATGCTATCCAGAAATTCTATATCATTTCCAATCAACAATATGTCATCTACATATAATATTAGAAATGCTACAGAGCTCCCACTCACTTTCTTGTAAATACAGGCTTCACCGAAAGTCTGTATAAAACCATATGCTTTGATCACCTCATCAAAGCGTATATTCCAACTCCGAGATGCTTGCACCAGTCCATAGATGGATCGCTGGAGCTTGCATACTTTGTTAGCACCTTTACGATCGACAAAACCTTCTGGTTGTATCATATACAATTCTTCTTTAAGAAATCCACTAAGGAATGCAGTTTTGACGTCCATTTGCCAGATTTCATAATCATAAAATGCGGCAATTGCTAACATGATTCGAACGGACTTAAGCATCGCTACGGGTGAGAAAGTCTCATCGTAGTCAACCCCTTGAACTTGTCGAAAACCTTTTGCGACAAGTCGAGCTTTGTAGACAGTAACATTACCATCAGCGTCAGTCTTCTTCTTGAAGATCCATTTATTCTCTATGACTTGCCGATCATCGGGCAAATTCACCAAAGTCCATACTTTGTTCTCATACGTGGATCCTATCTCAGATTTCATGGCATCAAGCCATCTATCGAAATCTAGGCTCAACATAGCTTCTTCATAGTTTGTAGGTTCGCCATGGTATAGTAACATGACTTCCAGGACAGGATTACCGTACCACTCTTGTCGTGGTTTTGTCACGGCAGATGTCCTAGAGAAAGGACTTAGTCGTGGAGCCATCGCGACGGGTTAGCTTAAAGGGGTTAAAGCGGACAAGGGACGCAGAGAATTTATACTGGTTCGGCCCCTTGCGGTGAAGGTAAAGGCCTAATCCAGTTGTTGTGGAATTGCTAGGGTTTCGATGACCAGGGAGCGAATCCGCTATGCCTGGCTCTCGAGTTGTTGTCTGTCTCCCCTCAAACCGCCGCCGGGTCGTCCCCTTATATGCATGGGTTGACACCCGTCGGTTTACAGGATCCCGAGGCCGGCTCATGAACATGTCCGGCTCGGTCTCTACTCTTTCTATCTTATAACACAAGTTTACATATCAATGTCGGTTTATGTCTACAGGCCTTAATCCGCCATTGGGCCCCGGGCCTTCATAAAGTGCCTCCATCTTTGTCCAAGTGGGCTTCAAGTATAATAACTCATTATGGGGATAACCCGGCCTCTCCTGGCCGGTTTACGCCCAGTAATAATATCCCCAACATTAGGCCCCAGATTGATTTGAACTTGTTCACATCAATCTTCAATACCTGACTTGTCACGATCTTGCATCACTTGTATGATAAACCTTGCTGTAACCCGCCATGACGTCAGCTCACAAAATTTTCTTAAACCGCCATGACGTCGCTTCACATTAACCTTGCACGTGGCCCAGAACATCTTAACTGATCTTTATCTTAATAACCGTCCCGAGAATCGAGGCGTCCATATAGCCATATGATGATTTTGGCCTCCTCGATTCCCGCGCATGCCTTGTATCCACCCCCTTATAAATAGGGACAGGGGTCCTTATCATTTCCCCCCTCGTTTCCTCCTTCGTCTTCCTCCTTCGCACAGCCGCACCAGCGCTCGAGCTCCGCTGCCGCGACCTCCGACCGCCGCATCAACACAGGCCGCTGCATCGACCTGATCGGACCAGAAAACCGCGACGCCTCTCCGCTGTTCCTTTATACTGGTAAGCCTTCTCTCCTTCCACCCTAGATCTTATCATTAGGGTTTGTACTCGTCGGAGTTCTTCAAAGTTCTAGAGCTGTTCTTCCCTGTTCTTCTCAGTAGCGCTAATGGCAAGTTAGATCTGATATTTTCCGGTGCCTTTGTAGTTAAAGCTCCCTTTTTCCCCATTAGAGCATCCCTTTCATACAGAAAAACTCATCTGAACCTGATGAACTGTTTAAGTACCTGAAGTTTAGGTCTGAGTATATTCTAGTTTTCTGTCGCGCTGCAGATCTGAAATTATCATATCACTTTGTGAAACTTGTTTTTCCCTCACTTAGGTATTTTAGATATGTATCTTTCATACCAATATAGGCGGTTTAGCTTTGTCAAAGAACAATAATCCGATAGACTTCATTAGTCCCCTCTTAAGCCGCCGATTCATTGATCTTTGCACCTTCTCCACTGTCAGATTCCGGTTTAGTAATACCAAACTCCGGTTTTACAATATGTATATACCTCTGCTTCTACTTATCTTGCATTGCTTTATGCTCGCCCGTCATAAATCTTAAACCGGCAATAAATGTGTTTCAGCTTCCCATTGAAATGGCCAAACAAGTTTACGAGTGCAACTGGGTTCCTTCCCGGGTTACTGAAGAGCAATTAAACATATGTGTCACAACTGGAGCTTTAGCCAAGAAAGAAGTCATCCACTGGAGGGTCCCTGGTCAGGAAAATCCTCCTGAACCCAAGGACGGAGAAGTAGTTGTATTCACTGACCATCTGGGTCGAGGCTTTAGCCCTCCTGGTTCAAAAAATTTCCGGGATGTGCTGGCCAGCTTCCAACTCCGCCCTCAAGATATTGGACCAAACTCTGTGTCCAATATTTGCAATTTCCAAGTATTTTGTGAGGCCTATCTTCAAGAGGAACCCACAGTTGAACTATTCAGGGATTTCTTTTACTTAAACCGTCGCACAGAGTTCACAGACGGACCCAACACCGAGCTTGGTGGAATGGCAATTCAAAAGAGGAAGGATGTCAGCTTCCCTCATGCCAAGCTTCATAGTCACCCCAAGGACTGGAATCAGACTTGGTTTTACTGCAAAGACACATCTCCAACTGATGAAAATCCTCTGCCGGGTTACCGTCCCCACCGGCTTAGCAACACTCATCGCTTCCCTCAAAGGCTGACTGCCAAGGAACGGTCCAACTATGCACCACAACTGTCAAAGCTCAGAGCCTTTATGGCAAACGGTTTGACAGGTGTCGACTTTGTTCGCTGTTGGATAACATGGAGCATTCTTCCCTTAAGCCGGCGCCCCAGTTTAATGTGTGAGTACACAGGGGATTTGAAAGACCCTCAACGACACATCGACATTCAGCTAACAGAAGCCGAAATTACTGAGGCTGTCAAGAAAATACTGAATGAACCGGAAGCTGTCTGTAACCAGATCGGGTTAAGCCCTTTCTGCGTCTCCAACAGGCCGCCCACTGTAAGAATCACAACTTCCTTGTTTTAGCTTACCCCTTTTCAAATAGTCTCAAAATTTTGTTCATCTTTCACAGGGCGATGACCCATTCTGGAAGAAAAAACCACAGGATAAACCGGCCAAACCACTTCGCCCGAAGACCAAGGTCACCAAGAAGAGGATCACTGAATCTTCTGAACCAAATGCTGACGCGGATCTGGCTAATCCGGACTCAGAGGTAGAACTTGACTCTCTCGGTTTTTTCTTCATACACCTTATTGACAACGACTGTTATCAGGACGACGCCGAAGGCAGCCAGGCTGACGATGCAGAGGTAACTATCCTTTCTTCCGGTTCAGACCCTCTGCCAACGCAGAAACTCCGTCAAGCAAACTGGAAAATGAAATTTTCTCACCCCTTAGCTCACTTGGACCCAAACTTTCTTTTGAAGAAACAGCAACACGAAGCCCGCCGCACAACCCGGCACAGTGGCCAAGTAGTTACCTCTGCCGGTTTACCGAACACTCCAGTCCGAAAACGTCGAACAGAGGTCTCTTATACTCCTGATATTTCTTGCCCCAAGGCGGGTTGTTTTCGACAGCCCCTTAATCCGTCTGATTCAAATTATCAGGGAACACCTAATTCATCCTCTGGCGAATCAACGGCCACACAACTTCCCACCCTTAAGACGGTCCCTGGGTAAGTTATGCTCTAATCTTCTCCTTAATGTGTTATGTTTGCATACTGTTCTGATCTTTATGCTTGTTCTTCTCAGTGCCAAGCCTAGACCTAGTAAGAAGGCCCGGTTAAATAGACCGTCTGATGACAATGTGGATATTGAACCGGTGAAGACTCCAGATCTGGAAAGAACAAATACTGATGTTACACATGATGATCCACCGCCTCAAGATTATAACTTCATAGTTGAACAAACAGAAGTTGACACCATAGTCCACACTGATAAACCGACTAGCCCGGCTCGCACGGATGATAAGTCGGCCAGCCCAGCTAAGGCTGCTGATAAACCGTCAACTCCCGTGAAGGCTGCTGATGATAAAGAAGATGATATTATGATTACCGGCGTCGGCCACACCGCTCCTGGCAATCCTGTTGCTTTATCGAAGCATGGTGCCAAAGACGAGGTTTCTGCTATGGGCAAAGGCAAATGGAACACAGATTTGTCAACCTATGCTCACCTCAATGCCCAAGACATCCATTCTGGTTTTTTAAACCGCCTGTACACAAGCCGCGACTTTGAAGCCGGTTTAGTGAATCTAATGAAGGAGCGATATGAGGTAACTACATAACTGCTTCTCTCTTGTGTTCAATTCCAAATATTAACTCTAGTAGCCCCCAAGTGTCGGGTTATCTTTCTAAGATGAAACGGTACCTTAGAATTGCAATATTACAACTTTCGCCGGTATAGTCCCCAAGGGCCGGTTTAACTGATGAAGATGAACCGGGACTTTTAGAAGAATACTCATAATGTCACTTTGAACCGGCATACATTAGCCCCCAAGTGCCAAGAGTAATACTTGTATTGCACTTGGGACTTGCAGAAATTTCTGATTACGAGCAAATATGCATTAGCCCCCAAGTATCAGGTGCATGACTTGCTACGTGCTTGGTACTTCAAATATGCACTGCCAAGTCATGATATGTTTATCTCTTATAGGTTGAGCTGAGCAAAAAGGAAAGTCAAACCGCTGATCTGCAAGAAAACATCAAGTCCCAGCAGGCAGAAACCTCCAAAACCAAAGATGAGCTTACCAGTGCCTTAGCCGCTATGGAAAAGCTGAAGGAGAGTTTCAACAAGGAGCGGGCGGATTGGGACAAAGAAAAATCCGCATTGCAAAAAAGAGCCGAGGACACAGAAGCAGCTCTCAAACCGGTGGTGGATGAGCTAACTGGTGTAAAGCGTTAAATACATGCCATGACTGCTGCTGTGTTTGGTAAATAACCTGGCTTTAAATTTTCAACATATCATCCCATACATTGCCAGTTTACTGATGTTTATAATGGCGCAGGAACTCGCATTAGTCATCTGGGCTCTGACGTACAGAAGAAGCTGAAGGCTGCCTATACTCTTATAGAGCAGTTATATACCGGCGCGCAACGGATCATCTGCACTGCTTCTCACAACAAGCCGCCCCCAACTTTAATCAAGGAGACCTTAGAAAGGTTGTCAATGCTGCCTGTCCGGGTAGAAGAGCTAAAGAGATCTGCTGCCAGGGCTGGTGCTCTGACCGCACTAACCCGGGCAAAAGCATGGGTGCCTGATCTTGATAGGGTGGATGTGGCTAAAGGCTATCCAAGCTTAAAAGAAGACGGATCAGAATTTGGCCATGAGGACCTCCGAGCAATAAACCGGGAAGTACGTCCACTGGCTTGCCAACTGGCTGAAGAAACTGATCTTTCATATTACCAGGCGAGTTATGATGTCAACAACAAACAGGTTGCTGCACCAGCCCCTGAGGCTCAAAATCTTATCCCGCAATACCGTAAGCACACCTATGCCCCTGACGTTGAACCGTCCACACTTATAAGCGATGAAGCTGTGTTCCGAGCCTTAACTGGGATCGATTGGGCCACCATTGACTTCCAGCCGCTGGGTAGAGAGGAAGAGGATGAACCGGCACAAGGCGATCCACAACCGTCAGGGCACCCCGGTGACGAGTCATGATCCGGAGGCCGATTTAACCTTCCGCGTGCTGCAATACTTGCCAAAAAAACATCTATTCTTTTGGGCACTGAAACGCCTTGTAATAGGCTAGTTTAAACACTTGGTCTGCTATGCCATCATGCATTTTTTCTTTGCTTGATACTGTTAATTCACCATGCTTAAGATATATGATGTTCATAATCCAGAGCGATTTATTCAGGCTGTTCCTGCATACAAAAAGTTGAACTTGTCCTGGCGGTTTACCACCGGACGGGTCATGATGCCCAAGCATATAGCCTGGGTTTATAAACAAGGCTGTTAAAAATAATCAAATATGAAAATAAATGATACCTGTGACATTGAATCACATCGTAGGTTGACCAACTTTTGTAGTAAGGGCGATACCCCAAACATGAGTATTGATAACTCCTTCCATATTGTGCCGGTTTATGACAAACCCATACCGGGTTGTGAAAAACACCAGATTAATCATATATAATACTGGCGACTTATAGTCAAAACCAGACCGGGTTAATAAGCACCGGAATACGACTAATCATGTACTGACAACTTGTAGTTGAAAGCCGAGCCGGGTTGATTAACGCCGGTTTACCAAAATCATCATAAATCTCATCAAAGGCGAAAAAACTTGGCAAATAAAAGCATATGAAAACTTGTAGTCGAGGCTTTTCACGGGCTGCCAGGCCCCAAATCCGAGGCTTTTCATGGGCTGCCAGGCCGCTGAGTTAAACCATTTTACAAAGCCTTTTAAGATGGACCTCAATCTTTAACCAATCGTCGTTTTAACTTTGACAAGTTCAGGGTCTTATGAGATTGACTTGTCAAAGTTCGACGGGTCATACCAGGTTTACCTGGACGGAGTGACTTACTTAAAAAAGGCAGGTTAACCCGGGGTTTTAGGTGTATACACCAGGCTTCCAAGCCGTGGCTTGATAGCCTATTACAAGTGTAGATTCTTTGTTCATTGCGATAGCAAAGAATCCCCAAGCAATATTTTGAGCTGTGCTCAGTGGGTGCCTATGTTTGAGTTGTTCTTCTGGAACACTCTCTTTGGCCCCTAAGTAATTTTTCTTTTTGGCTCTGAGCCAATCAAGAGGTGTAGCTATGGTTCGAGTATGACCAAGCCCCCAAGTGATTTTTCTGGTGGCCTTGCGCCTATCAAGAGGTGTAGCTAAGGTTCGAATACGACCAAGCCCCCAAGTGATTTATATATATGGCTTGATAAGCCGAATCAAGGGATAAACCGGACGCCGCTTTATAAGCAGAAATCTCCATGTAACCACACCTGATGTAAAAAACAATAGATACCCCGCTTTAGCTGAGGCTCCGGTTTACTATATTGATCATAATATACACATTGTCATAACTATGTACATGGCAGAGCCTAGGGCTCAGGTATAGTAAGGCCGTAGATGAGCGATATTCCACGGCCGGTGGGTCTCCTCCTCCGATTTACGTGAGTCTTTGTGCTCTCGAACATCGATTAGATAGTATGACCCGTTGTGCAGGTTCTTGCTGACCACAAAGGGTCCTTCCCAAGGCGGGGATAACTTGTGCATATCCGACTGATCCTGGATGAGTCAGAGCTCCAGATCACCTTCTTGAAAAGTTCTGGTTCTGACCCGGCGGCTGTGATAACGACGCAGATCTTGCTGATAAATCGCCGAACGGGCTGCTGCAATGTCACGCTCCTCATCTAATAGGTCAAGTGCTTCCTGCCGTGCCTTCTCATTATCAGCTTCAACATAAGCCGCCACACGAGGCGAGTCATGACGGATGTAACTCGGAAGAACCGCCTCTGCTCCGTAGACCATGAAGAAAGGTGTGTAACCCGTAGACCTGTTGGGTGTGGTATTGATGCTCCATAACACAGAAGGTAACTCCTCCACCCAACAACCCAGCGTTCGTTGCAAAGGAACCATAAGCCGGGGCTTGATGCCTCTCAAGATCTCCTGATTGGCTCTCTCCGCTTGACCATTAGATTGGGGGTGAGCCACTGAAGATACGTCAAGCCGGATGTGCTCACGCTGACAGAACTCTTTCATAGCCCCTTTGGACAGATTAGTACCATTATCAGTTATAATGCTGTGTGGAAAGCCAAACCGGAAAATCACCTTCTTGATGAATTGAACCGCCGTAGCTGCATCACACTTACTGACTGGCTCTGCCTCCACCCACTTAGTGAACTTATCAACCGCCACCAAAAGATGGGTCTTCTTGTCCTTGGATCTCTTAAAGGGCCCAACCATATCCAGCCCCCAAGTTGCAAACGGCCAAGTAATTGGAATCATCCTTAATTCCTGGGCCGGGACATGAGCTCGGCGTGAAAACTTCTGACAACCATCGCACTTTTTCACCAAGTCTTCCGCATCAGCATGAGCCGTCAGCCAATAAAAACTGTGACGAAAAGCTTTAGCTACCAGGGACTTTGAACCGGCATGGTGACCACAATCCCCTTCGTGGATCTCACGTAGGATCTCACGGCCCTCTTCCGGAGATACACAACGTTGAAACGCCCCTGTTACACTACAGTGATGTAATTCGCCATTGACAATAGTCATTGACTTGGATCGCCAGATTATCTGTCTGGCCAAAGTCTCATCCTCTGGTAACTCGCCCCGGTTCATGTACGCCAGATACGGGACGGTCCAATCCGGAATAACATGAAGTGCTGCCACCAATTGAGCCTCTGGATCAGGAACAGCCAGATCTTCCTCTGTGGGAAGTTTAACCGACGAATTATGTAGCACATCCAAAAAGACGTTGGGTGGAACTGGCTTACGCTGGGAACCCAAATGGCTTAAAGTGTCCGCCGCTTCATTCTTCCGCCGGTCCACATGATCAACCTGATAGCCTTTGAAGTGACCTGCAACAATATCGACCTCTCGACGATATGCAGCCATGAGCGGATCCCTAGAATCCCAAGTACCAGACACTTGTTGAGCCACCAGGTCCGAGTCACCGAAGCACTTAACCCGGCTCAAATTCATCTCCTTAGCCATCCGAAGACCGTGGAGTAAGGCCTCATATTCAGCTGCATTGTTAGTGCAAGGGAACATTAAACGGAGAACATAACAAAACTTATCACCTCGTGGGGAGGTTAATACGACTCCAGCCCCCGAGCCCTCCAATTGCCTGGACCCATCAAAATGAATAGTCCAATAAGTATGATCCGGCTTCTCTTCTGGCGCCTGTAACTCTGTCCAATCATTGATGAAATCCACCAATACTTGTGATTTGATTGCCGTCCGAGGCACATAATTTAACCCGTGAAGTCCAAGCTCAATGGCCCACTTGGCAATCCGGCCAGTCGCTTCCCTGTTCCGGATTATTTCCCCCAAAGGAGCAGAGCTGACCATAGTGATGGGATGACCCTGGAAATATTTCTTAAGCTTCCGGCTTGCCATAAAAACTCCATACACCAGCTTCTGCCAATGTGGGTACCTTTGCTTAGACTCAATGAGTACATCACTGATGTAATAAACCGGCCGTTGAACCGGATACTCCTTTCCGGTCTCCTTGCGCTCCACCACAATAGCCACGCTAACTGCCCGGGCATTGGCAGCCACATATAACAGCAGGGGCTCTTTATCAACAGGAGCAGCAAGGACAGGCGGCTCGGCTAGCTGCCGCTTTAAATCCTCAAACGCTTCATTGGCGGCGTCGCTCCAGACGAAATTGTCCGTCTTCTTCAGCATCTGATATAAAGGGATAACCTTCTCCCCGAGGCGACTGATAAACCGGCTCAAGGCTGCAATCCGGCCTGCCAAGCATTGAACATCATTGACGCACTTCGGTTTAGCCAAAGAAGTTATGGCCTTGATTTTCTCCGGATTAGCTTCAATGCCCCTGTTAGACACCAGAAAGCCCAAAAGCTTGCCTGCCGGTACACCAAAGACACATTTGGCCGGATTAAGCATCATCTTATAAACCCAGAGGTTATCAAAGGTCTCCTTCAAGTCATCTATCAATGTCTTCTTCTCTCTGGATTTCACCACAATATCATCCACATAAGCATGAACATTGCGGCCGATCTGATCATGAAGACAGTTCTGCACACAACGCTGATAAGTCGCCTGGGCACTCTTTAGCCCAAAGGGCATAGACACATAGCAGAAGGCTCCAAAGGGAGTTATGAAAGATGTCTTCTCCTGGTCCTTGACTGCCATTTTGATCTGATGGTAGCTAGAATACGCATCCAGAAAACTCAAACGCTCGCAACCCGCCGTAGCATCAATGATTTGATCAATACGAGGGAGGGCAAAAGGATCCGCTGGACAAGCCTTGTTCAAATCTGTGTAGTCCACACACATACGCCAAGTGCCGTTTTTCTTAAGTACTAGCACCGGATTAGCCAACCACTCAGGATGAAATACCTCCACAATAAAGCCAGCTGCCAAGAGCCTGGCCACTTCCTCACCAATAGCCTTGCGTCTTTCTTCATTGAACCGGCGGAGAAACTGCTTGACCGGTTTAAACTTGGGATCAACATTAAGAGTGTGCTCAGCGAGTTCCCTCGGTACACCTGGCATGTCAGAAGGCTTCCACGCAAAGATGTCCCGGTTCTCACGGATGAACTCGATGAGCGCGCTTTCCTATTTCGGATCCAAGGTAGCGCTGATGTTGAACTGCTGGGATGAATCGCCAGGAACGAAATCAACCAGCTTAGTCTCATCAGCCGACTTAAACTTCAAGGCCGGATCATGCTCTGTAGTTGGCTTCTTCAAGGAAGTCATATCTGCCGGATCAACATTGTCTTTGTAAAACTTCAACTCCTCTGTTGCACAAACCGATTCCGCATAAGCCGCATCACCTTCTTCACATTCCAAAGCGATCTTACGACTCCCATGTACCGTGCGGAACGTGCTCTGTTCGACCTACGAGGTCCAATAGTAACTTGATCTAAAGTTTCATGATCATCATCATTAACTTCCTCACTAGTTGGTGTAGGCATCATGGGAACGGATTTCTCTGATGTGCTACTTTCCAAATTGAGAGAAGGTACAATTACCTCATCAAGTTCTACTTTCCTCCCACTCACTTCTTTCGAGAGAAACTCCTTCTCTAGAAAGGTTCCATTCTAGGAAACAAAGATCTTGCCTTCGGATCTGTGGTAGAAGGTGTACCCAATTGTTTCCTTAGGGTATCCTATGAAGACGCACTTCTCCGATTTGGGTTCAAGCTTATCAGGCTGAAGCCTTTTGACATAAGTGTCGCAACCCCAAACTTTAAGAAACGACAGCTTAGATTTCTTGCCAAACCACAGTTCATACGGTGTCGTCTCAACGGATTTAGACGGTGCCCTATTAATGTGAATGCAGCTGTCTCTAATGCATAACCCCAAAACGATAGTGGTGAATTGGTAAGAGACATCATAGATCGCACCATATCTAATAAAGCACGGTTACAACGTTCGGACACACCATTACGCTGTGGTGTTCCAGGTGGCGTGAGTTATGAAACTATTCCACATTGTTTTAAATGAAGGCCAAACTCGTAACTCAAATATTCGCCTCCGCGATCAGATCGTAGAAACTTTATTTTCTTGTTACGATGATTCTCCACTTCACACCGAAATTCTTTGAACTTTTCAAATGTTTCAGACTTGTGTTTCATTAAGTAGATATACCCATATCTGCTTAAATCATCTGTGAAGGTCAGAAAATAACGATACCCGCCGCGTGCCTCAACACTCGTCGGACCGCATACATCGGTATGTATTATTTCCAATAAGTCATTGGCTCGCTCCATTGTTCCGGCGAACGGAGTTTTAGTCATCTTGCCCATGAGGCATGGTTTGCAAGTATCAAATGATTCATAATCAAGTGATTCCAAAAGCCCATCTGCATGGAGTTTCTTCATGCGCTTTACACCAATATGACCTAAACGGCAGTGCCACAAGTATGTTGTACTATCATTATCAACTTTGCATATTTTGGCATCAATATTATGAATATGTGTATCACTACGATCGAGATTCAATAAACCATTCACATTGGGTGTTTGACCATAGAAGGTTTTATTCATGTAAACAGAACAACAATTATTCTATGACTTAAATTGTAACACCCCCCGGTGGTTAACTACAGTAATCACCCTTGATTATGCCATGTCATCATGTTTATCAGTGCCTAATCATCATTTGCATTATATTGCATTTCAACTCCTAACTCAAAATCCAAATTTAAATGAAAGTGGAAAATAAAAGTTGTCCAACATAAAAACTAAATTGTTCAGTAAATAACAAATATTGCAGAGACTATTCTAAAATTGAAACCAACAATAAATAAAATAATTAGGTGGCTCTAACATTGTCAAAACAGCAAGGATTAATGCATTTTAATTATTATAAAAATTGTGTGAGATCCATTTAACTCCAAACTAATTTTTGGTAGTAGTAGAGGATGCCTAGTAATTCTTGGGACATTTGCCATGTTTTACAAAATTCGGTTTGGGGCCTAACTATTTACTAAACAGAGATATATGAATTAATAAAAAGAAAAAGGCAAAAGAAAACAAAAAGGAAAGAACCCCCTCCCCCGGGCCTCGGCCCAGCAGGCCGTCCAGGCCGCCAGGCCGGCCCACCCCGCTCCCTCTTATCCCCCCCTAGCGCAAACCCTAGCCCACCCCGCACTCTCCCCTCGCTCACCCCTCGTTCCCCACTCCCCCCCCCCCGATCCAGGAGGGATCGGGCGCGGCCCGGCGCTCCGGTCGCGCCCCGTCGCGGCGACGCGGGCCTCACGCCGGCCTCCACCGCCTCGGCCACCACGCCGGCCGCACCCCTGCTCGCCGCCCCGGCCAACCCGCCCGCCCGACGCCACCCGCCCGTCGCCTCCACCGCCGGCCACCGCTGCCCCGTCGGCCAGCCTCGACCCACCCCCCCCCCTGTGAGCTCACCTCCGGCCATGGCCGGACCCCTCCACCCCCCCGCACCCCCGTAGCCCACCACCGCGCGCCCCACGCCCGGCCCCGTGCCCGCCGCGCCCGAGCCGCGCCTCGCCCGCACGCGGCCTCGCCGCTGCCGGTCGTGCTCGTCGCCTATGCCGCTTATGCGTGCTACTGCTGCTCCACCTACTGCTGCCGCTCGCTGCAGCTGCCCCGCACGCGCGCCCGCATCACCCCGCTCGCTGCTCGCCTCGCCGCCGCCTGCAGCTGCTGGTGCCTCGCGCCACCACCGTCGCTGCCCACTACGCAGCTGCCGGCCCCCTCCTGCGTCGGTCCCTGCTCCCCCGCGGCCGCCCTTGCGCGCGCCGGCACCCAGCCGCGCCCGCTCAGCCATCGCCCGGGTCGGGCGCCCACTCGTCCGCGCCGTTTGGCGCTGCCCAGCGCCCGGTTGGCCCCTGGCCACTGACCGTGAGGCCCACGCCCCAGTAAACAAAAAAAAAGAATTAAAAGAAAATGTAATAAAATAAAAATAAATAAATAGGTTTAATAAAATAGATAATTAGTTAATTAATAATTAATTAATTAATTAAGTTAATTAACTCTGATTAGGTTAATCTAATTAACTAGTTAGTTTAATTAATCATTAATTAATTAGCTAAACCCTAATTAAACCTAACAGAGTATGACAGGTGGGACCCACTGGTCCTGACATCATGCTGACGTCATGCTGACGTCAGCAGACACAGTTCTGGATAATTTTGATTTAATAAATTAAATAAATTCCAGAAATTAATAAAAACTTTAGAAAATCATATTAAATAATCCGTAGCTCCGATGGAAAAACTTTGTACATGAAAGTTGCTTAGAACGACGAGACGAATCCGAATACGCGATCCGTTCGTCCGTCACACGTCCCTAACTATCCGAACATGCAACCGTTCTTCTCCGGTCATCTGTCTGACAAATGTCCGGAACCGGGAAAACATTCCCGGATGAATCCCACCTTCGCCAGTATCACCCGGCACTGCGTTAGATCACCTCCGTCACCGCGTATTGCCATGTTATGCTTTGTGCTGCACTTGTTCGCTGTGTATTTATACTGTTTCCTCCCCCTCTTCTCTCTCGGTAGCCCCCGACACCGACATCGTCCCCGAGACCGACGCAGCTCCGGAGCCCGAAGACACCATTGACGACCTTGCCCTTGCCGCCGAGCAACCAGGCAAGCCCCCCCTTTGATCATCCCGATATCGCCCATTCTAATTTCTCATGCTTGCATTAGAATTGCTGCTGCTGCTGCTTTACCTATTCTGATGCATAGCCTGTTCATTGTAACCTGCTATTGATAATTACCTGCATAACCTAAACTGCTTAGTATAGGCTGGGTAGAGACCTATCAGTGACCCCACTTATCCCGACTGCCGCGCTGGATCGTCAGAAGACCCGATCAACGGGATTGAAGACCAGGCCCCGACACCGCACATCATCCCCCTTAGTTGTAACGACACTGTAGCGTTACTATCGAGTGCCGAGGGTGAAACCTCTTGTAGCACTTCGGATGTTAACTCTGTAGAGTAGCTATTCGGTCGTGGTCATCGAGGGTGATTCCTCCTTCACCGCTTCCGATAACGACGCTGTCGTACAACACCTCAAGTGTGGACCCAGTGAGGGTGATTCCTCCGAGTTCACCTTGACGGAGACATCGAGTAGGAATCCAACGAGGGTGATACCTCGGATTCCCCTGATGTTATGGACACACGGATACTTGGACTTTACACTGTTACTTGGAAAGGCGGGTCGACCCTGAGGGGTACCCGTGTGCACCTGAGAGGCGAGTGTTGTGAAGACAGGTGCCAGTGTGGTGCCCGAGTGGTGAATACGAGGCACGGCCGGGCATTCTTAACCCTTGCAGCAAGTCCTCGAGACGGGGTGACGGGGTCACATCTTTCGTGAGTCTCTGCTCGTTACCGCAAGCCCCTAGTCCTAACGATTTGGATATTTGATCCGAGCAGGCCTCTGGCCTGATAGCACTAACCATCACGTGGGCATAGTATGGGCGTTCTGCATCGTATGCATCAGCCGAAAGCTCTGCCAGACGTCTAGTTCAGCATGGCGGCACGGACGGACCGGCGCCTTCCTGTAGTGTTGGTGCCTGGCTTCACTGTGTGCGCAATGACCCGGAGGGCGAGGAGCGATGGCCAAGACCCCCTTGCGCTTAGGATGTAGACTGGCGGGGACCTCTCTGCTGAGCTGTAGGTAGGGTTGCGGTGTGTCGTTTGACCGAGGCCGGGCATGACCTAGGAAAGTGTGTCCGGCCGGAGTTAATCGAGCGTGTTGGGTAAGTTGGTGCACCCCTGCAGGGAAGAACACTTCTATCGATAGCCGGTCCTACGGTAAAGGACACTCGGAGTTGTATCCTGATTGATACAATTTTTTTTGAACTGGATACTTGGATACTATGGCTCTGGGATTGCTTCTCGCAGGGAGTCGAGAAGGGATCTCCGGACGAGGTTGATGACTGTATGGCTCTGGGATTGCTTTCTCGCAGGGAGTCGAGAAAGGATCTCTAGGTGAGGATGAGACTTAATGATACTGCTACATTATATTGTACTGTTCTACTCTCTTCTACTGCTGCAAGACCGCTGAAGATGCTAGTCTTCGATAGGACTAGGTCTTCTCTCTATTCTGGCATTTCTGCAGCCCAGTCCACATATACAGCCTCCCTTTGAAAATGTTGCATATGTAGTGTAGATCCTTGCTTGCTGAGTACTTCTGAGTACTCACGGTTGCTTTGTTTTCCTTTTTCTCCCCATATCAGTTGTCGTAACAAGATGATGGAGCCCCTGAGACAGCTGTCCTCGCTGACGATCGCTACTACTACCCAAAGGATGGATTCTTCTACGAGTTGGCTGACGACCAGGAGTAGGATCGGACGGTCCCAGGCAGGAGGCCTACGCCTTTCGATCGTAGTGTTTTATTTTGCCCCGCCTTTCTATAGGCCTTTCTGTTTCTGTTTCATATATGTACTCAGATATCTGATGCTTCCGCTGACGCTTGTACGCAAGCTTATGTATTCGAGCCCTCGAGGCCCCTGGCTTGTAATATAAAGCTTGTATGACTTTATTTATGTTTTAGAGTTGTGTTGTGATATCTTCCTGTGAGTCCTTAGGCTTGATCGTGTGCATTTGCGTGTATGATTAGTGCACGATCGGGCCGGGGGCGTCACATAAATGAATAACCGTATTGCAATAAACATGATCCAATCATATTCATGCTCAACGCAAACACCAAATAACATTTATTTAGGTTCAACACTAATCCCGAAGGTAGAGGGAGTGTGTGATGGTGATCGTATTAACCTTTGGAATTACTTCCAACACACATCGTCACCTCGCCTTTAACTAGTCTCTGTTTATTCTGCAACTCCTATTTTGAGTTACTAATCTTTAGCAACTGAACCGGTATCAAATACCCAGGGGTTACTATGAACACTAGTAAAGTACACATCAATAACATGTATATCAAATATACCTTTGTTCACTTTGCCATCCTTCTTATCCGCCAAGTATTTGGGGTAGTTCCGTTTCCAGTGACCATTCCCTTTGCAGTAGAAGTGTAGGGGAACGCAGCAGAAAACAAAAATTTTCCGACCTACGCACCAGCCCAGGACCACTATGAAGACTGCATACAAGGTTTGATCTTTTTCGTTACCGACTCGTAGCGCAGCGGAAGTAGAGTCGATGATGATCGTTGGTGCAGATCCCCGCAGCTAGGATTTTACAACCTCCCAACCGTGAGGATGTACTCCCTCATCTGCCCCTCGGACAGCCCTCCGGGAGGCGGTCGGACAGTCCCTCGGACAGTGTCACGGACAGCCCTTCGGGAGGACCCTCGAAACTCGGACGGTAACTTGGACAGCCCTTCGGGAGGACACTCGAATAGCCCCTTGGGCAAAAGGACAAAACTACGACCTCTCTACGGGGTTGCACACATACGGTGTCATCTATCCGGCAGGGCTTCGCCGTCCAGAACTAGTTCCCACCGGAACCCAGACAGCCTTTCGGCACTACGAAACTATTTCGTGGGAGGGAGAGAGAATGCCAGATCATGCATGGCTTGTGTGAGAGAGTTGAAGTGGGGATGGAGAGCTCCTCTCCACCTCCTTATATAGTGGTGGAAGGGGTGAGGGCTGGCTGAAATTCAGCCCACAAAACATGCACCCACCAAACAAGGAAAACATGTTCCCACCAAACATGGAGAAAACATGTTCCCTTGTCCATGGTGTTCCCCCATGGGGCCCCACCTTCCTCCCAACACTCTCCACCATTTGTGGAGGCTGCTCCCCACCATGGGGGGCCCCCCAACACCTTTTGTCCAGCCACAAGGGGCTGCCCCCCAAAGGGGAGGCGCCCCAAAACAGCCCCCACGTATCGTGGGATCTTGTCCCCTCACGCCGAGACAAGATGTTTTTCCGCGACTATTACTTCTGAAAAATTCCGAAAGGTCCCAGAACATTTCCGGCACCCTCTAAAATTATCTGGACGTGCTCCGAAACATTTCCGTTATGGTGGTTTAATTTAAAACCATCTTCGTTTACTCGGTAAATAATCCCGGCAGCTCCGAAATTTCTTTTTGGTTTTTTCTCCAGAAAAATTCCAGAAATTACCAGACCAATCTGGCAACCTCCAAAATGTTCCCGGTGCTTGCCAAAACCGTTTTGGATCAATGGTTTTATCCGAAACAACTTTTTGGTTTTACCGAGACTTTTTCGGTGTTCTCTCCGGAACTCTTACGTTGTCTTTGAAACTTTTCCAGTGACTTTCTCTCGGACTCATTATCTAGTATTCAGCAGATAGATAACCCTTAAGCCTGTGACCCTATAGGTTCGGTGAGGTATAGACATGACCGGAACACTTTCCGATTAAAGATCAACATCGGAGCCGTGGACACCCATATTGACCCCTATACCCACACGAATGAATATTCGAGTGAACCTCCAGTTGCCGTGTGCTATTCCTGTTGCTTCGCGATATGTTACAAATACCCAAGGTGAGACATGTTGGCATTCCCGTGGATCAACAACTTGTCCACTATGCCAGTTACCTCGTTACCGGTATTGTTCTCTTTTCTTGTTACCGTGTTCCGGCATCCCTGTGATCAAATCACCCTGTGTTTGGCCAGACGATGATGGATACCGTAACACCGAGAGGGCCCAGAGATATATCTCCATCATCGGAGGAGCAAATCCCAATCTTGAGCTATCAAGTTACTTGACATACTTTCCCATGAACCCGTAAGCCGCCGTAATAGCCATCCAGTTATGGATGACGTTTAACAAACCCCAAAGTTTATTATTGCCTCTAGGGCATATCTCCTACAGACTCCCACTTGCACTAGAGTCAATAATCTAGTTAATGCTAATGCACTTCACACCTGTGGCACACCAGTGTAAATATGCTTCGCTTGTGGTATAGCCTGATGTCCAACGGATCTGACGACTTCAGCTCCATGTGTATCTTTGCATATCCTCGCGTTTTCACGCTTTCACAAAATTCGTATTTTGTGTGGACTTGGCTTTGTATGTATGTGAATCACAGGTCGAACCTTGATTCCTCAGACTGAGTTATGGAGCAACTACCTGCAGTAGTGTCCCATTGACAAAAGCCATCTTGGAACCATACTAACTTCATGAATGAACTATATGATTCAACATCTTCTTTGTCGCTTTTAAAAGCGGCAACATACTTCGCCTCTGTTATAGAATTCACCATAGTAACTTGTTTGGAACAATTTCCAATTATCGTGCCACCATATTGTGTATTACACAAAACCCTTAACTTAAATCAAAAATCGCATGGAGCATTGATGAAGACTGTATCGATGTAATTACTTACAACGAGTACTTCATAATCTCTGCTTGCGAGAAAACATGTCATCAGTACTACTCTAGTACTCAATGACCCTTTTTCACTGTTGTCCCATGATCAGTACTTTTGATCACTTTGGTATCTATACTCGCAACAACTTTGGAGTATTGGACATATCTGGTTGTTTTTACATACCATGGAATACATGATTAATCCAAACACGAAGGTGTGTGGAATCTCCATCATGTATTTTGCTCATCAGTGTTTTTGGGACACCGAGTCTTGCAAAACTCTTTCCATGTGACTTCGACAAGAATCACTCCTTGGCATTTTAAATGCTAAAAAGTTTTAGCATCTTGTCAATATGTATCTTTGCTCAGCCCCATTAGGTAAATCTATCTCCATAGATCATCATGCCTAATATAAAGGCTATTTAGCCCAAGCACTTCATGGAAAAACTATTTTCAAATGAAGTCCTAATTCGTGTCAAGAAATTTATTTCCAATTAACAATGTGTCAAGCACACAACGTTTTTAGAAATATTATTATGCTCCCACTTACTTTCTTGAATCACAAGCATCTTCGTTACCCATTGATGAAGTCAAAACACTTTTTGACCATTTCATCAAAACACGAAGATTCCAACTCCATTTTGCTCTCTTCTGTCCGTCGCTGGAACTCTGAAGTTTGCACACTCACTAGCATCCTCTGGAATGACAAAATACCTTGGACTGTAACACATGCAAGTCCTTGGTTTCATTTCCATCATATGGAAATCCTATTGTCATCCATGTTTTATATCTCATGACTGAAATATGTATTAATTGCTAGTTCAACCCGAACCGACTTTAAGCATCGCTACGGTGAAACAACCTCATCGTAGTCAACTCCTTGAACTTGTTATTTCAACAAGTCGAGCTTTATGGATAAAACATTTTTATCCGTATTAGTTTTTAGTTCCATAAATACTCGTTAGACTCTAAGTCTTCCGAAAGGTGTATCAAGATTTTAATCTTGAAACATTTATATGGAAACTATCTCGGATTGTATTGGCATTTAGCCAGTTCCGGAGTCAGGGCCCATCAACGCTTCCTTGTGTATCGTAGGTATACTGTTGTCTAACAACAATATCTCGTTTGTGCACCTGAGAGGTTTGCACGAGCCTAGCCTACGTGGTTCAGCTGCAAGTTCGACCGAAGTCCATACATTTTATTGTAGAGACTTCCGTATCAGTCGCAGTAGGAAACCCTGGAATTACTTCCAAGGTCTCTTTCCTTTGATCTGATGACATAGATACTGTTTATCTTGTCGAGTTGCACTATTCTCCCACTCACCTTTTTTAAAGAACCATTTTCTTCAAAAACATACCGTTCTTTGTGGCAAACCTATTTGCCTCGGTATAGTGAGGGAGGAATACCCAATAACTTGGGATAACCTACAAAGTAGCACTTGTCTGATTTGGAATAGGTCTGTAACCTTTTACACAAGCCCCATATTCCAAATGTTAAGAAAAGATATAACATGGTTGGGCGTACCATACCATGGCGTCATTTCAACAGACCCGATGGAGCTCTTTTCAGTGTAAAAGCCGTAGTCTCTAAAGCATCACTTTAAAAGGGATAATGGCAAATTTATTTAAGTCATCTTTGATCTTACCATGTCATAAATGGTTTGATTACATCTTCACGGACTTTCCACTTGCAGTGGTGTTCCGGGAGGTTCAAGTTATGAAACTCTTTTCACAACTCATCAGACATTCGCTAAACTTGTAACTCAAATATTCCTTTCTGCAATCGAATTATAGAAACATAATTTTCTTGTTACAATAACTTCTATTTCATTTTGAAAACCTTTTGAATGATTTCAAAAGATCCAGACTTACGTCTCATCAAGTAAATATCCATATATCTACTTGAGTCATTTTTGAAGGTAGACAAATCCACTGTTTGCAACAACATTTATTGGACTACATACATCAAAATGTATGATCACCAATAAGTTCTTTGCTCGTTCCTTATGGCCTGTGAACGGTATTTCAGTCACTTCACTTTTCGGAGGAAAGTTGCAAGTGTCAGATGATTCAAAATCAAACGACTTCAAAATCCATCATAATGGAATTTATCCATGCGGGTTTCTCCAATGTGACCAAATACAGTGCCACACTTGGTTGGTATTCTTTTAGTCTTGCGGCATTTAGCGTCAGTGTTATGGATGTATCATATTACTATCAATATTCATAACATACGTCCCATCTTGGATGGAAGCATGGCCCTTCATGTTATTCATAATACTGAACAACAATTGTTGTTTTTATGAACAACTCTTTTGCAACAAACATTGTGCAATGGGCTAGAGTGTAAAACTCTAAAATGAATTATGAAAGTAAATCCAGAGGTAATATATTATTATCATTATTCATAACATACATCTCATTCATAATGAAAGTATGGCCCTTATGTTATTCATAACACCGAACATAAAAAGTTCTCTTATGAACAACCTTCTTGCAAGATACCTTATGCAATGGGCTAGAGTTTGTGAAACTCTAAATGAATTATGAAAATAAATACAGACGGTAATACACCTATGGAAGGTATAGTAACATTTACTATGTTCCCTGTGTATACCTAAACCTCATTCCTGGCTAGTCTTTCAGGCCATAGTAGTTCTTACATCGAGTTGCAGCAGAATGCAATCGAGCGGGTATCTTTGTGATTAACTCACAATACCCAAGAATTAGTGATTAACATGTTTAACCATAATTCCCAAGAACTATATCTTTGACCAGCCTTCTATACATCAAAAACTTGTATGATATTCATACATGAGCTGGATATTCCAGTCTTCTCTCTTTTTGCCTTTATACTTCTAACAGTTTAACTTTTAGTATTTCTCCTACTCTCAAAAGAAGTACCCATCTTAAGAGTGGCGTTAGCCCCGGACTTCCTAGGCGTGAAAGTTTCACTAACACCCTTCGGACACTTCCTTCTCTTTAAGTTGTTGTTTTATTCACCTTTCGTCATATGACAGGTGTTCTTCTGGATCCCTCTCTTATCAGTCTAATGCATAGTAAACTCCTTTACTAATAGTTTGCAAACAAACATTGCTTTGGATATCTCATATATTTTAGCCTTTGTCTGTCTCTGAAAATGATTTTCAGATTCCATGAATATCACATAACTATCCAAACTTTCGAAGTTCGGGTCTCATGGAAGCAAATGTATTGCACTTGACTGAAACGGAATTCTAGCTTTGGGATCGAAGGACGAGAGTCACATGATCCATAGCATAAGCGAGAGAATACCAAAGTATGTGATAGGACAAAGTCCTTCTTGGCACTCTTGAGGACAATCCTCACATTATGTTACCAACCGTAAAGTTTTAACCAGATTTTTAACAGCTATTCAATTTTAACAGGGAAGGTGGAAACGCGAGCCATTATTCTACAACTATTATGCAAATCACACTTAGACAGAGTTCATAATTAATTGCACTGAGAATTAAACAAGTTAATTCTACAGTGCGCTCCCACTCAAATCAATATCTCTCATAATTGATTGTGAGTGATTCAGGATCTGCATTTCAATTCGATGCCATTGACGGGTTCATCACTGATGACATGAATTTCAATCGGTAGGCCAACTTGCCAATCACATCTCTATGTGACTCTTGTTCATCTTTCGATGCGTGTGTTCCGAGCTCAGGACTGTCTTGCCTGAACGTCAAGACAACCAAGCGATCTTGCTGCGAGGTCTGACCTCACCCGCCTCACACATCCCTAATCGTTCGTACTCATGTGTACATGTCGTAACCCGAAAAGATAGGTGCCGTGACGGTGCTACACTTGGGAGAACACTAACTACTTGATATTTTTATGAGAGATCACCCTAGTAAAAGCGACTACCACGCAATCAAGAAGGGTGCATCATAAGGGATAAATATCTCAGGCAATTCATAATAGCATGATATGGTATAGCCCTTTCTGATGGAGAAGTCTTGTATTTCTTCGTCTTCGGGATTCGCGTCGGTGTTCACCTTCGCGAAGATTGCCACCGCCTTGTTGATGCACCAGATAATATTGCTATCTCCATAGCGGATAAAATAAATGCATTACTTAAGGTTGACACGCAGGTCATTAAAGTGCAATCATATGGCTCCAGCCATCATGCCGAATCATGACACACAGGTCATGTTAATTTTACATCATATAGACATCTCATACATAATCAAATTAATATGAGCACTACTATACCACATCACATACACATGCAAACCCTCCTCCAAAACCAAGTTAGACGCCTCTAATCGGTTCATGCAAAAACTTGTTTTACGTGGCTTCTAAGGTTTCGAAACAAACCGAAGCTACCAACGTCCATCATCAAGTATGATTATTCAAGTCGCTAAATTAACTTTCCAGGGTGTATGAAACACGAGATAATAAAATCTCGAGCCCCATACTAAACTTTGTCATACGCATGACCCCCGTGCAGATCATATCTGCATTGCCCTTTCATCTGCGAAATTTCATCTTTCTTTTTAACTACGGTGGAATTCAATGAACTGTTAGCACTTCGTTGATCAATCAGGATCGCGGATTGCCAGAACATTGAAACTCCACCATGCTGTTATCAAGATCAGAAATATGCAAATTCCAGGGAAGCAACAAGAACATCAGGTAACAGATTTCATCTGCTACCCGCACAAATAATTTTCAGTAATAGAACTCATCTACTACCTAATTATATTGTGCAACACCCATACATCTCATGTATTCTAGATCGCAACCTGCATCTACGCATAGCATGGCTCATGATGCCACTGTAGGGGAACGCAGTAGAAAACAAAAAATTTCCGACCTACGCACCAGCCAAGGACCACTATGAAGACTGCATACAGGGTTTGATCTTTTTCGTTACCGACTCGTAGCGCAGCGGAAGTAGAGTCGATGACGATTGTTGGTGCAGATCCCCGCAGCTAGGATTTTACAACCTCCCAACCACGAGGATGTACTCCCTCATCTACCCCTTGGACAGCCCTCCGGGAGGCGGTCGGACAGTGTCACGGACAGCCCTTCGGGAGGACCCTCGAAACTCGGACGGTAACTTGGACAGCCCTTCGGGAGGACACTCGAATAGCCCCTCGGGAAAAGGATGAAACTACGACCTCTCTACGGGGTTGCACATATACGGTGTCATCTATCCGGCAGGGCTTCGCCGTCCAGAACTAGTTCCCACCGGAACCCAGACAGCCTTTCGGCACTACGAAACTATTTCATGGGAGGGAGAGAGAATGCCAGATCATGCATGGCTTGTGTGAGAGAGTTGAAGTGGGGATGGAGAGCTCCTCTCCACCTCCTTATATAGTGGTGGAAGGGGTGAGGGGTGGCTGAAATTTAGCCCACAAAACATGCACCCACCAAACAAGGAAAACATGTTCCCACCAAACATGGAGAAGACATGTTCCCTTGTCCATGGTGTTCCCCCATGGGGCCCCACCTTCCTCCCAACACTCTCCACCATTTGTGGATGCTGCCCCCCACCATGGGGGGCCCCCCCCAACACCTTTTGTCCAGCCACAAGGGGCTGCCCCCCAAAGGGGAGGCGCCCCAAAACAGCCCCCACGTATCATGGGATCTTGTCCCCTCACGCTGGGACAAGATGTTTTCCGCGACTATTACTTCTGAAAAATTCCAGAAGGTCCCGGAACATTTCTGGCACCCTCTAAAATTATCTGGACGTGCTCTGAAACATTTCCGGTATGGTGGTTTAATTTAAAACCATCTTCGTTTACCCGGTAAACAATCCCGGCAGCTCCGAAACTTCTTTTCGGTTTTTTCTCTAGAAAAATTCCAGAAATTACCAGACCAATCTGGCAACCTCCAAAACATTCCCGGTGCTTGCCAAAACCGTTTTGGATCAATGGTTTTATCCGAAACAACTTTTCAGTTTTACCGAGACTTTTTCGGTGTTCTCTCCGGAACTCTTCCGTTATCTTTGAAACTTTTCCAGTGACTTTCTCTCGGACTCATTGTCTAGTATTCAGCAGATAGATAACCCTTAAGCGTGTGACCCTATAGGTTCGGTGAGGTATAGACATGACCAGAACACTTTCCGATTAATGATCAACATCGGAGCCGTGGACACCCATATTGACCCCTATACCCACACGAATGAATATTCGAGTGAACCTCCAGTTGCCGTGTGCTATTCCTGTTGCTTCGCGATATGTTACAAATACCCGAGGTGAGACATGTTGGCATTCCCGTGGATCAACAACTTGTCCACTATGCCAGTTACCTCGTTACCGGTATTGTTCTCTTTTCTCGTTACCGTGTTTCGGCATCCCTGTGATCAAATCACCCTGTGTCTGGCCAGACGATGATGGATACCGTCACACCGAGAGGGCCCAGAGATATCTCTCCATCATCGGAGGAGCAAATCCCAATCTTGAGCTATCAAGTTACTTGACATACTTTCCCATGAACCCGTAAGCCGCCATAATAGCCATCCAGTTAGGGATGACGTTTAACAAACCCCAAAGTTCATGAATCAAGCATGAAGAAACTCGATACTCTCATGGTCTGAGGAATCATGCAAACGCTAACCATCTATGTGTTATTAACCATTTAACTTGTGACGAAAGAATCTCATAGCATAACATCAATTCGGGTCGATTCAACACAAATGTTCTTTTAACATTGTGCCCTCAAAGCTGCTGGCATAGACATGCCCATGATTGGGAATACATAATCATCATGCAACACTTGAGCTAGTCTTAGAGGCATGACTAGGAATACATTTTACCATTTATTATTCCACACGTGCACATGGGTTTTCCCCAGAGCCTTTATGGATATACGGGCTCGGGAACCACATCAGTTATAGCATGGAACATAAACATAATAATGAACATGGAGATAAATAATAACATTTATTATTGCCTCTAGGGCATATCTCCTACAAGAAGCACTCAGTTTCAGGCTTGGGTCTAGCTTTGGGTTTCTTCCTGGGAGTGGCAACTTGCTTGCCATTCTTCTTGAAGTTCCCTTTCTTTCCCTTGCCCTTTTCTTCAAACTAGTGGTCTTGTTAACCATCAACATTTGATGCTCTTTCTTGATTTCAACCTTCGCCGATTTCAGCATCGCGAAGATCTCGGGAATCATTTTCGTCATCCCTTGCATATTATAGTTCATCACGAAATTCTAGTAGCTTGGTGATAGTGACTATAGAACTTTGTCAATCACTATCTCATCTGGAAGATTAACTCCCACTTGATTCAAGCGATTGTAGTACCTAGACATTCTGAGCACATGCTCACTGGCTGAGCTATTCTCCTCCATCTTGTAGGCAAAGTACTTGTCAGAGGTCTCATACCTCTCGACATAGGCATGAGCCTGAAATACCAATTTCAGCTCTTGGAACATCTCATATGCTCCATGGCATTCAAAATGTTTTTGAAGTCCCGATTCGAAGCCGTAAAGCATGGCGCACTAAACTATCAAGTAGTCATCATATCGAGCTTGTCAAACATTCATAACATCTGCATCTGCTCCAGCAATAGATCTGTCACCTAGCGGTGCATCAAGGACATAATTCTTCTATGCAGCAATGAGGATAATCCTCAGATCACGGACCCAGTCCGCATCATTGCTACTATCATCTTTCAACTTTAGTTTTCTCTAGGAACATATCAAAAATAGTGGAGCTATATCGCGAGCTATTGATCTACAACATAGATATGCAAAAACTATTGAGACTAAGTTCATGATAAATTTAAGTTCAATTAATCAAATTACTAATGAACTCCCACTTAAATAAACATCCCTCAAGTTGTCTAAGTGATACATGATCCAAATCAACTAAACCATGTCCGATCATCACGTGAGATGGAGTAGTCTTCAATGGTGAACATCTCTGTGTTGATCATATCTACTATATGATTCATGTTCGATCTTTCGATCTCCAGAGTTCCAAGGCCATGTCTGTACATGCTAGGCTCGTCAAGTTTGACCCAAGTATTCTGCATGTGCAAAACTGTCTTACACCCGTTGTATGTGAACATAGAGTCTATCACATCCGATCATCACGTGGTGTCTCAACACGACGAACTGTAGCAACGGTGCATACTCAGGGAGAACACTTTTACCTTGAAATTTAGTGAAGGGATCATCTTATAATGCTACCGCCATACTAAGCAAAATAAGATGCATAAAAGATAAACATCACATGCAATCAAAATATGTGACATGATATGGCCATCATCATCTCGTGCTTTTGATCTCCATCTCCAAAGCATCGTCATGATCTCCATCGTCACTGGCTTGACACCTTGATCTCCATCGTTGCGTCGTGGTCGTCTCGCCAACTATTGCTTCTACAACTATCGCTAATGCATAGTGATAAAGTAAAGCAATTACATGGCATTTGCATTTCATACAATAAAGAGACAACCATAAGGGTCCTGCCGGTTGCCAATAACTTACAAAACATGATCATCTCATACAATAACGTTTATCACATCATGTCTTGACCATATCACATCATAACATACTCTCCAAAAACAAGTTAGACATCCTCTACTTTGCTGTTGCAAGTTTTACGTGGCTGCTACTGGCTTCTAGCAAGAACCGTTCTTACCTACGGCAAAAACCACAACGGTGATTCGTCAAGTTTGCTGTTTTAACCTTCTTCAAAGACCGGCCGTAGTCAAATTTGATTCAACTAAAGTAGGAGAAATAGACACCCGCCAGCCACCTTTATGCAAAACTAGTTGCATGTCTGTCGGTGGAACCGGTCTCATGTACGTGGACATGTAAGGTTGATCCGGGCCGCTTCATCCCACAATACTGCCGAATCAAAATAAGATGTTGGTGGTAAGCAGTATGACTATCACCGCCCACAACTCTTTGTGTTCTACTCGTGCATATCATCTATGCATAGACCTGGCTCTGATACCACTGATGGGAAACGTTGCATGGAAAACAAAAAAAAATCTACGCACACGCAAGATCTATCCATGGAGATGCATAGCTACGAGAGGGGGAGAGCATCTTTATACCCTTGAAGATCGCAAAGCGTAAGTTATTATCAACGCGGTTGATGTAGTCATACACCTTCACGGTCCGTCCCGATCAAGTACCGAACATACGGCACCTCCGTGTTCAGCACATGTTCAGCTCGATGACGTCCTCGCCTTCTTGATCCAGTAAGACGGGCGAAGTAGTAGATGAGTTCCGGCAGCACGACGGCGTGGTGATGGTGTTGGTGAAGAACAATCTCCGCAGGGCTTCGCCAAGCACAACGAAAACTATGACGGAGGATAAACTAGAGGGGACGGGGTTGCCGGCACACGGCTTGGTGATTCTTGATCTGTCTTGGGTGCTAGCCCTGTCCCTCTATTTATATGTTGAGCCTTGGGGTTGAAACTTGGAGTAACAGCCTCCTCAAAGTCGGTTTTACCCGAAAGGCAAGAGTCCTTCTCGGACTCCATGACCAGACGCCAGGGTTCCCGGCGTCTGGACCCAGATGCCAGGGACCCTGGCGTCTGGCCCCTAGGCTCCGCAAAACTTTCTTTTGCGCTTTCCAAAAACCTCGTGGGCTTTCCCCTTTCGCCCAAATAAAGTGTTCTCATACCCAAACATTTCGGGAAACATCCAGAACCCCTTCCGGTGAATTCCGGAGACCAAACACTATTATCCCATATATCAATCTTTACCTCCGGACCATTCCAGAGCTCCTCGTCATGTCCGTGAGCTCATCCGGGACTCCGAACAACATTCAGTCACCAACATGCATAACTCATACAATACTATATCGTCAACGAACGTTAAGTGTGCGGACCCTACGGGTTTGAGAATGATGTAGACATGACCGAGACTCTTCTCCGGTCAATAACCAATAGCGGGACCTAGATGCCCATATTGGTTCCTACATATTCCACGAAGATCTTTATCGGTCAAACCTTTATGACAACATACGTAATTCCCTTTGTCTGTCGGTATGTTACTTGCCCGAGATTCGATCGTCGGTATCTTCATACCTAGTTCAATCTCGTTACCGGCAAGTCTCTTTTACTTGTTCCGTAATACATCACCTCGTGACTAACTCCTTAGTCGTTTGCTTGCAAGCTTATGATGTGTATTACCGAGAGGGCCCAGAGATACCTCTCCGATACTCGGAGTGACAAATCCTAATCTCGATCTATGCCAACTCAACAAACACCTTCGGAGACTGTAGAGCATGTTTATAATCACTCAGTTACGTTGTGGCGTTTGATAGCACAAAAGGCATTCCTCCGGTATCCGGGAGTTGCATAATCTCATAGTCGAAGGAATATGTATTTGGCATGAAGAAAGCAATAGCAATAAAACTGAACGATCATTATGCTAAGCTAACGGATGGGTCTTGTCCATCATATCATTCTCCCAATGATGTGATCCCGTTATCAAATGACAACTCATGTCCATGGTTAGGAAACCTTAACCATCTTTGATCAACGAGCTAGTCTAGTAGAGGCTCACTAGGGACAGGTTGTTTGTTTATGTATTCACACATGTATTAAGTTTTCTGATCAATACAATTCTAGCATGATATGTAGTTACCACGAATACTTCACGTGGTAGGTTTAAAACATGTGTAACGCACAATACTCATCGCACAAACCGGCTTCGCCAGGTCTTTATCGTTCCACAATAGCATAAAATGACAGACAAAATAGCCTCACAAATCCCTGCAATTTCCTAAATTGTTATTGTATTAAATATGGTGATAACAAAAATAAATGTTTGTATTCTAAATTTATTACCCGTCTACGCTCGTTGGAATACCATTAGGAAATAAACATTGCCATTTTGATATATCAGAATTCCATCCTGGTTGCTTTATTTTGAGTGCTTCTTTGAATTCCGTTGCAAAACTTTTTAATTTCACTAAGTGCCTCGGAATTTTCATCTCTGACGATTGTGTTGTATGAATAGGGTCCAGAATAGATACACGACGTGCCTCTTTGTCGATGACGTACATGATGTATCAACCGATGGATTCATATGGAAGATAAATCTACAAGTGGTAGCTATTATAGACAACAATAAACCATGATAAACAATAGACAAAAGACCTTGCTTACCATGTTGCACGATGAGATGTTGTTGTCTATCCCAGGCCAGCTATCAAACAAAGTTGCCAACTTCTGAATAGTTTCCTTATCGCGGAACTTTTGATCTCGTGTTGAATCCCGCATCATGGACTGAGTAAAAATATATTTAGAAACATGTTGATTCAACATGTTGATACTAATGAAATTGAATGAAGAATTTTGATAACTTACACAAAATTGTAGATCCATATAGTGTATAGGAGGGTCTATGAACAATACTCCCTCGTCACATGCCAGTATACGCACGGCAATGTTGAAACAATCATTGTCCATAGGCTCCTCCATGTTAAGTATGCCCTGAAGTTTTTTGAGACTTAAGCCCATTGGACGGGGTGTCGAGCTTCAGACCCATTCCTTCCTGAAAATTGGATTGTAAGAATAACAATAATATATATTGGCACATTACATATTGATAAATGATACTTACTCCAAACACTTGGCATCATCGATCGACATGATGTAGTTGCAGAGGCCGGCAAGTAATTCACTTTTATCCGTGGGCATGCTGGGGATTGGGCTAGGACGTTTGTCTCTGACTCCATCAGGTGGATTATCCATGAGCTCGAGATCAGAATTAGGTAAAATTTCTTCATTGTCAGATTGATGGTATATCGAACATCCTTTTAGCTTATTCAGTTCTGAATCAAGCAAAATGACAGCTAATTTTTGTCGTAAGTGTTTCATATCTTCCTGCAAGATATAAAAAGACAAAATTGATATAATATTTTGAGATAAAATGATGAGATGATGTATAAAAATGAAATACCTAGGAACTGATCCGTTAATGCATCTGTTGTCCAATATTCCATATAATTTAGCATAAACAGTCCACGTGATGCGCTATAATATCACAAAATAATGCTTTAGAATATCACATGGAGGAATCAAATAAATGGACCATTTGAACAAATAATAGTGTTCATTATACCCACCTGCTTGCATCAACTAATAGATACACTACGATATTTTACTATCAATATTTTCTATTATATGATATTTTTGTGTTCATGTGTACCAAACACAATATTTTTCTATTTGTGACAAGTGCTTACCCATCCGTTTGTATTGCATCATGGAACTGTTCTACGACATTCCATTTTGTAACATTGAGATCGAGCCACTTATGATCCAAGTGGGAGCGTGCCACACTATAGCATTTCTTAATTTTGAAAGAGGGATGGTTCAGGGACCATAGTGGACCTACGAGAAGGTGGATCGAGCAGGGCGGCACTAAACGTCAGCACTAGTCATGACCAGTGTCAGAGAGTGGATAGGGGGCAACGATGGACCGACGAAGAAGGTAGCTCGGGCCGGGCGGCATCAACATTGTCTGAGATCAGAAGGTGGCTCGGGTAGGGTGTTGTATGACATCGACACCAGCCATCACCAGTGTCGGACGGTGGGTTGTGCGGATCGGAGCAAGACGAAGAGGAGGAAGAAGAAGATCACAAAATTGCATAGAATCTGCTAAAGAAATTGATAAAAGGAGGTATATATTTGAAGGACTTCACTCATGTCACTTAGTCAGTAGTTTGATTTATTTTTATGTATTTTGCCCGTAGCAACGCACTGTCATGATTCTAGTAGAACACCCGTGCGTTGCTACGGGCTATAATGCATATAAGTGAATCAAGAAAATGATTAAGTTCATCTCCAAGATCAAAGCTCATTTCTCCCTCAGGCGTGTTTGGACCGTCTGGACTGTCCGAGCTCCGCAAATCCAGACCATATGTGGGGATTATCCACCATGTTATTTCCAACACATGGGCCCAACACAAAAATCCTGCCCCATGACACACCCTTTCCTTCTCCTAATAGATCCCTCTCCTTTAAAATTGAGTGATGCCCACCTCACCTTCATCAACAACCTCTCTCCTTCACACTGTACTTCCCCACAGACCACCAAAGAGGTGTCCCTTGCCAATCGCACCGCTCTCCGCCCTGATCCCCTCCCCATGTGTATGTACCGATCCGCCCCAAGGCATGCACCCGAGTCTGTGCCGATTCCTAGTTCTTTCATGTCTATGTCCGATCAGACGTTCATACAAAGATCCATCGTGAGTTGTAACAAAGCAATTAGCAAGTTTGAAAATGGACCAAAAGTGAATTTATTCACATAGTTGGACGCCCATGTGTTGCCACATGCTAAAAAAACTATATGTACAATAAGAAATGTGCTAACAAAATGTTTTTACAAAGAGAAAAGTCGTGTGATATGAGAGTCATATACTATTTACATGTGATGATATCTCATGCTCGTGATGTGGTAGATAAATGCATCTCCTCATTATCTTCATGCCCCCTTCCCTCTTCTTAGCCACCATGTGACAGACCACTTCCTTCCTCCCACAATCATTCTTCTCCTTGTTTTCTTCCTGCACCTCCACCTTGCATCAAAATAAATCTGTGTACCAGGCTACCAATTCCCCCTTTAGGAGTAGAGATAATCATGTCGTCTTTCCTTGAGACCTCTATAGATTGCTGGCACTACCTTGTGCCCCACTGTTGCTTCAAATATGTTATTATTGCCTTCATATAATCATTGATCGAAGTGGCGCTAGAAGCACCTTCATCTTATAATGGCAGTTGATGCACGCATAGCATCAACAAGATACTGTATGAAATCACATACAAATTATTCATATAGACCTAAAATATTTCGTCTACATACAGGTCACAACACCAACAAATGGTGTATATAACTTAGTAGAAAAGGATGGCGCGGCCTACTTTCCGGAAATAACAGCATGCAATAAGGAAATATCGAAGCAATAATAGTAGAGGTGGATGTAGAAGCAATATTGCTGTTAATCGGCTCAAAAATCCCAACACCCGGCGCATGCAACCTGACAATTAAGTGCACAAAAAAATGGTTTCACTGTCCATAAATAGGACCAACAAAATTTAGCATCTTCATGGGAAAATACACCTATTTATATTTTTGGGGTTTCCTACAAAGAAATTCTTGGGAAGTACCTAAAAGAAGGTTAACATAGAGCTAACACTGTATTAGTTGGAAAATCACATGTACAAACCAGACAATAAATGCATAGCGTCTGGGGGATGAAACCACTACCAGATACATGGTATCGCATGACGTATGTGCCCTTCATCTTGCCTGCAACATCTGGGAGCTGCATATATGCTTTCAGGTTTGTGCTAACTCTGCAAAATTCAGAATATGCCCAAAGACATTGTAGATAGATTTAGTTCTGTGCGTGCCAATATATTCAGGAAAGAACAGATTTAGTTCCATCCAGTAGTAATAAAATTCTTCGAACAAGATACCATCATCCTGCTTATGCTGTCAACATTTAATTACTGGATTTCCACTTAAAAAATTCTCTGCAGATGATGTGCTAGCTATAAAGGGAATGACATTTGAGATGGTAAACTGAGTCAACCAAACAACAAAAAAGAAGAACAAAGTTGGTATATTACATATTTACGTGCAGTCATGTTGGGCACAAACTGCAAAAATGACTTCATGATAAGATCACATAAGCCTGTTGTAGTTAAACATAGCGGAGATGCACATAGAAGCTCTACGCAGTTCACCGGAGGAAATAGTTGGGTGTTCTGGAGCGGTGGATATGTGAACAGTCGGACTATTTGAAAAACCAATCTAAATGTATTACACACTGAACGCAACTGAGCACAAAAAAGACGAAGCTTAGTTAACAGTTGGTATCAGACTCCATGCTCATGCTAGAGATAAATGTTGTGGTCTAGAATTTGAAACAGAAAACAATCAACCATCAATGTGCAATAATACCTTGTCTTACCAGCTACTGACTCTAATATTAATGTGTAAGCGCGACAAAGCGAATAGATCAAGTCTCTATAGTGGTGACATTAGATGCACATGCTTTATTAAGGATCAATCTGACTATTGAATGAAAGAATGAGAAACACATATATTTTACCTTCAAACTGCACTATCATTTGTGACCAATTCTAGTAAGTAGATGGCAAGTTAACAGAATACAACCATTGTAAGAAGGGAATCAATGTAGATAATATCACTTGTGTATTATTCTCCTTTGCCTGATACCAAGTTGTGTTGTTATCCATCTCACCACGTGTTGCCACTCAACAAACCTTGGTGTTCGCATGAACAAATGCATTTCAAATAAGAAATATGGAGTAAAGAAGCTACATCATCCTCTGATTTTATTTTCACAACTACATATGAAGATGGTACTAGAATAGATATCCTGGTAACAACATGTGAATAGAGCCAGATTCCATAGAAAAATAAACCAGCACAAACATTTAACATATAACCATGTTAGGAACCACAGAAGTACAGCTACAAGGCTCCCACGAAAACAATCATAAAGAGAAATTCATATAGTGCAAAAGCACTGGTGTGTGATTGTTGATAAACTTTCTTAATACACCGGCCCATGCATAGATGATTTATGTATAAAAACATCGTACTTCAGAATCTTAGGTCGTCGTCCCCATATGGAGAAAGAATGGAGCAGCCGTCGATGAGAGAGGGGAGAAGATGGACAGAACCTTAGGTCACCGTTGATTAGAGCGTGATGAGGACACCACATGCGCCCCTCGAACTGTCGACTTGTGTCATAACCAGCCGCTGCTGGAGCCCATGATCTGCGCGGCCTCGTCGCTCGGGGTTCGGGCACAGATCTTCCTGTCGGCGATCTCCCTCCTGCCTCCTGCCTCCCTTAACTCCCTCTACCTCGCGTGCCCATCCATCCACACCGCCGCCATGGCAATGCAAAGGGGAAAAGAGGCGGCCTGCGACACGGTGTCCCGGTAGGAGGAGGACCTTCGGAAACTCCGGACGAATGCAATTGTGGCTACCGCTTTACATGAGGAGGAAGTCAGCGAGCCATGATCGAGGGTGAAGATGAAAATTATGTGCAGGATCAAGGAAATACCCATCTTCAATGGGTTCCACTGGTGGATCTACCCTTGACTTGGATTTCTCCAAGGGTACGTTCTTTTCTTAGGAGATTGTCAGATCTACTGGTTTCATGGTGCACCCGATGAGGGCCAGGAGATCCTTCACACTGGTTGTCTCCTTTAGCCGTCACGCTTTTTGTTTGACGGAACATTCTGTGGCGGCGGCATTGGAATCTGCAATTGGTGGTTCTGCAATTGATCTTCGGGTATCTCAGATTAAAGATAAGCTTTATTCCTTTCAAGTTTCTTGCAAGCAAGTTGGTTTTCTTATTGTGGATCTCCGTTCTTTTGCTTGTGATATGTTCAAATGTTATTTTAATCTATGGGGCAATGGGGGTCCTAACTGGATCCGTGAGCCTAAGATTTGGAGGAAGGAATGTGACGCGGAGTGGATTTTGGTTAGTCCGTCTAAGCGTCGATCATCCTTGGGCCTAATGGCCATGCATAAATCCCCTGTTAGATCTTCCATCAAATCGGCAGATTCTGCTAAGAAGAAATTATCCTTTGCCACTTTTGAGAAGTACATAGCATGTAGAGGATATAGATATCCCGCTACCCAGAATTGCATTGATACGGTGTTAGATGGGGGCTATGAGGTTCCTGCCCATGAACGTGTCATCATTCGGCAACCTGCCCCTGTGGACTTTCAGTGGACGATGGCGAGGCCACCTATAGTTTTTGATACCATAGCTCCGTTGCCGGATTCTGATCAGCCGGCGATCTCCCATTCATCGGCGGTCTCTCCGATATCTTTGGAGCTGAACTCCGTGCATGATGGAGATCAATCTGCTAGAATCGCGGAGGCGGGATTTCTCTCTGATCAAAATGCGGACATGACCAATAGCCCAGCCCAGCATGGCAGCCCAAGTATTGATAGCCCAATTCAGCAGGGCAGCCCAACTACTTTGGACGGTACTATTTCTGCTGGGCCGACTGGCCAAACTGGGCCACCCACCCTCATACCGGAGATTCCTTCTACCCAAGAGGCGGCTATGCAATTCGAGGCTATGGTCGATGACATGGTGGACCGCATTGTTACTTGCTCTCTTTGCTCCCAGAGGGGCCACCTGTCATCCTCTTGTGGAATTCGAGCGGTTTGCACGGCTTGCTCTCGCCCTGGTCACTCTAGAAGGGACTGCCATGATTTCGCGCGCTCCAATGGAATGGTTTGGAAGCCAATTTTACAGCAACAATATTCGGGTATATCGGAATCCTCTACCTGTTATGGGAAGAGCGTCGGCGTTATGGGATAGACTGCCCGGTCACATCTACACAACCTGTCTTGCAGCACACCTCGTCTCCTCCTCCCAAAGAAAACCCCAGTCAAGCCTTTCCACCTCCCTCCATGGCAAACTATGAGCTTGACCCTGAGTGATTGGCTCGCCGCCATGAGGATTACATGGTTGCTGAGGTGATGCCTGCACCGGAGGGACCGATGGGTCCGGTTCGAGAGGAGATCATTCAGTTCCTGCAAAACAGAGGTATTCTGGTTCGCTCTGCTCAGCCGTGGTTCCATGGTGTTGGCCTTTTTCAAGTTAGAGATCCGACTGTCAGATACTCCTTGTTTCAGCATGCTCTGTTCCCGATTGTTAATGATCATTTTGTTAGATTCATGAAGCATATGAGGGGGACAGTTTTAAGGGTACGCATGGTTTTCGCAATGGTTGGATAATGTTCATTGGAATTCCCTTAGATTACCGCACCACGGATTTTATATCTCAGGCGGTTGGCACTTTTGGGAAATTTATCTCATGGGATAGTGAAGATCCATACTTAGTTCGAACTCTGGTTGAGGCCAGTTTCCCTGACACTCCTTTGGTTCCCCGCGATGTGGTCTTTGGTGACTATGCAGAGTGGGGGGGAGCTAGAGTGTCTTGGACTGCAGCTTGCTATGTTTTGGGTGCTGATTTTGCTGATCAAATGCCGAACGATGAGGACCCTATGCCTCTCGATGGAAATCCTCATCCGCTACCCTGAAACTTGATGCATGACAATCTGCCATTTGTGCTACCCCCTTTTCCTCAGCTGGGTTGGAATGAAGCACCAGATGTAGCTCCCCAACAACCTGAACAACACAATGCAGCTGATGGTTGGGGTCATGCAGTTTGGGGAGACAATGTAGATGAGAATAAACAGCCTCCGCACCTGGCAGCACTAGAGCAAGATCAGGTTTCCATTGTGATTGATCAGCCTGAGGGATCAGTTTCAGTGGAGCAGCAGGTTCAGATAAATGTTCAGCAAGCTCAGGTGGCACCTAAGAACCCGCTGGCGATTGTTCCATATCAACCGCCTGTGATCCAGCATCACCAGATTTTCATTGGTATGGCTCGTATTGTGGCGGGCCCACCTCTCCCTCCTGAGATGATTTGGAAAAGATCTTTTGAGAACTTGATGAGTGATTTCACAACTCGAGAGGTGCCAAGGCCGATCTGTTTCAAGCCATTGGGCAAGGTGATTTACTCCAAGTGCACTTGGTCAATTGCCTTTGATGACACAAGGAAAATGTCGCTGCTTGTGGCTCTGTTACCCTGCTCCATCCCAAGGAAAATCTCTGTTCCACCAAGGCCACCAGTGGCCAGGGCTCTGTTTGATGCTATGACTGATGAATCTCTTGATACTTCAGTGGATTTTCCACAGGAGAGGCCTAGTGAGATGTCCCAGTCCTCATCAGTAATCTTCTCAGCAGAGAAATAGTCAAAGGGGAAAAAAGAAAGGGTGAAGAAGAAGGTGGCAGTCCCTCTAGTGGACACCTCTATAAGGCGTTGCACCAGGAGCGCGGCAAAACTTGATGGCTTAAAAAATGTGGTTTTTAAGCAGCTCCCGATGCAGCCCAAGAAGAAGAGGCCACGCTCGAAGCCCATGACAAACATGGCCCAGCCCAGCTCTGAGGAGAATGACAGCCAGTGGAAGACGATGCAAGATGACATCCTCCCCCCCCCCCCCCCCCCCCCCACACACACACCAATCAAGGTTCTTCAAGCTGCTGGAGCGGAGTTGGAAATTGATGCTAATCTCCTTGCCACGGACAAGCTTATGGCTGGTCCCAAGGAGGACTCCTCTTCCTCATCGGCCTAGATGTTAATGCAAGTTCCTTTATATAGGTGTAGCGAGCCTGTTAACTTTGCTACTTATCTTATGCTTTCTGTTGATCATGTCATAAACTTTGGGGACTAGTTTGTTATCTCTTGTAAGACTCTGGGATGTACGGCATTGCATATCGTACTACTTTTCGCTCTATTAGACTTGCATATCTATGAATCCAATGTCTACACGTAGTTGGAAAATCCTATGCTGGAATGTCAGAGGACTGAATTCTGATGCTCGTCAATGGTCTGTCAGAGAAAAAGTGGTTGAAAGCCAAAGTGCTATTATTTGTTTGCAAGAAACTAAGCTATCTAGCTGTGACCGCACTCTTATTAAAAATATCTGCCCACCTTGTTTTGATAGTTTTATTGAGTCACCCTCAAGAGGGGCCTCTGGTGTCTTACTAACAGTTTGGCGGTCAGACATCCTCCGTGGTTCTTTGGTGGAAGTAAAACCATTTGGCATAGTGATAAGCTTTACCTCAATTCATAACAATGACAAATAGTTTTTAGTGAATGTTTATGGCCCATGTCAAGGGGAAATGAGGGATGATTTTGTTAGATGGATGTACGCTCTGGATATTGAGCCGGATCATAACTCGATGTTAATGGGAGATTTCAACTTCATTAGGTCCCTAGATAATCGAAACCTCCCTGGTGGTGATGTTAATGACATCTTCATATTCAATGAGATCATTGGGCATCTGGGCCTCTTGGAAATTCCCTTAAAAGGAAGAAGATTTACTTGGTCTAATATGCAAGATTTTCCTCTGATGGAGCAACTAGACTGAGTTTTTACATCTGCTAGCTGGATTAATCAATACCCTATGACACAAGTAACTCCACTGGCCAAAACTGCTTCTGATCATGTGCCTTGCTTGATTTCTATTGGTACTACCATCCCAAAAGCAAGTTTTTTCAGGTTTGAAAATTACTGAGTTCATCAACCCGGTTTCATGGATTGTGTGCAGACTGTCTGGTCTATGAGCTCTCATAAGGCTCATATCTCTGCCATCATTGTGGATAAACTGAAAGCTCTAAGGTTTGCATTGAAGAAATGGCAGAAGGGGCTTTCACACATTAAGAAGCTCATTGAGAAATGTAATTGGGTGATTTTGTGGTTGGATAATTTAGAGGAACTGAGACCTCTGTCAAGGCCTGAGGCTAACTTCAGAAAGATAGTAAAACAGCATCATGAGCACCTTTTGCATCTTCAGTTTCTTTATTGGAAAAAAAGATGTACAATAACGTATATCAAAGTGGGAGAGGAGAACTCCAAATTCTTTCAGGCTATGGCAACTGAAAGACATAGGAAAAATGCTATTGCAAGCTTGCTGCTACCTGATGGAACAGTGACCTCAGATCATGCACTAATGGCCAGTGAATTTTTTAATTCTTTCGAAAACAGAATGGGCACTGTCAAGGAAATTAATTTAGGTATGGACATTCTTTCTCTGATCCCAAAGGTGCAGGGGCTTGAGGTTCTCACAAGGCTTTTTGAGGTAAAGGAAATTGAGACAGTGATCAAGGAGATGCCCATTGATAAGGCGCCTGGTCCTGATGGTTTCAATGGTCTCTTCATGAAGAAATGCTGCCACATCATCTCTGATGATTTTGTCAAACTAGTTCATGAATTCCATGCTGGAACTGCAAAGTTGGAAAATCTCAATGATGCCTTCATCACCCTGATTCCAAAAAAGCATTCCCCTGAATCTGTTGGTGATTTTAGGCCTATTTCTCTCACTAGTGTGGGTCTCAAATTCCTCACCAAACTGGCTACAAATAGGTTTCAGGATGAAATCACAAACTATGTGCATAAGAATCAATATGGCTTCATCAAATCAAGAACTATTTAGGACTGCCTTGCTTGGACCTTTGAGTATATCCACCAGTGCAATCAATCAAAGAGGCCCATTATTCTGCTTAAACTAGATTTTGAAAAGGCCTTTGACTCAATCCAACATGAAGCAATTATCAGAATTCTAGTGGCAAAGGGTTTTGTAGATAGATGGGTCACGTGGGTCAGATAACTTTTATCTTCTGGAACTTCTTCAGTGCTGCTAAACGGAGTGCCTGGAAAGCACTTCAAATGTAAATGTGGTGTTAAACAAGGAGATCCCATTTCTCCTTTGCTTTTTGTTATAGCTGCTGATCTTCTGCAAACAATGATTAATCAACTATTGCAACAGGGTGTGATCAGTCTGCCTTTAGCAACTCATGACCCTGACTACCCTGTGGTTCAGTATGCTGATGACACTTTGCTGTTCTTGAATGCTAATAGCTCTCAAATGGAGGCCCTAAAAACAGTTCTCAGTTCCTTCTCCACGGCAACTGGACTTTAGATCAATTATCATAAATCCTCCATGTACCCCATCAATGTGAATGGAGATGTTTCTTCTAGTTTAGCAACTCAATTTGGCTGCCAACTGGGCAAAATGCCTTTTACATATTTAGGTCTACCTATGGGCACTACTAGGCCTAAAATTATTGATCTTATGCCTCTGGTAGACTACATGGAGAGGAGGCTCACAGCTAGTTCCTGGTTTTTACCTCAAGGAGGTAGACTGCAGCTGGTCAACTCATTTATCTCTTTTTTGCCTATTTATTTCCTCTGCAGTCTGTCAATACCTCAGGGCATTTTAAAACAGCTGGAAAGAATTCAGAGGCAATGTCTATGGAGAAAGTATGGAGAGGAAAAAGGTCATTCCCTTGCTGACCTAAACTCAAGGGGGGTCTGGGTATCCTTAATCTTGGATTACAGAATGAAGCACTACTCATGAAACATCTCAGTAAATTCTATAACAAGGTTGATGTGCCATGGGTCCATTTGGTTTGGGACTCATATTATTTTGAGAGGATACCTCATGACACAACTATGTGTGGCTCTTTCTGGTGGAGGGACATATCTAAGCTAATGGATAAATTTAGGGCAGTCACCTGTGTCTCTGTCAACAGAGGGGACACTGTGCTTTTCTGGGCTGATCATTGGCAGATTGACAATAGTTGCATTCTTCTTCAAGAGAGATTCCCCAGGTTATTTTCATATTGTCTGGATAAAAATCTCTCTGTCAAGGAGGTTATTCAGTGTGATAACTTTCACTAGTTGTTTTCTTTGCCCATCTCTGAACTGGCTTTCAAAGAGTTAAATCAGTTGACATCCATGCTGGCTAGTATAACTTTGGATAATGGGACTAATGATTCTTGGTCCTGGAGACATGGTAAGGTTTCAGACTACTCTGCCAAGAAATTTTATGATTTTGCACACCAACCAATTCTAGCCAACCCCATACTCAGTTGGATCTGGAAGAGTTGTTGCACCATGTCTATCAAAATGTTTGCTTGGTTGGTTATCATGGACAGGATTAACACCAAGGACATGATTCAGCGTAGACACTGGAAAATTAATGATGGGCCTGAATGTGCTCTTTGTCCAACCTTGACATTGGAGGATAGAAACCATCTCTTTTTCCAGTGTAACTTCAGTGTTCGAGTATGGAACTACCTCTAGATTGATTGGATAGACAGCAATGACATGGTGCACATTGCTTTACAAGCAAGAAAGGATTTCAATAAACCTTTCTTTGCTGAAGTGGTGTTCCTTGCATGGTGGAATATTTGGAAAGTGAGAAATGACAAGGCGTTCAGACATATCATACCAACTTTCAGGCAATGGAGGAATGGTTTCATTCATGATATCACCCTCCTTACTCACAGAATCAAGAGCAGATACAGAGATGCCTTACTTCGATGGATTGACTTTCTGCCTCCTTGAGGGGGGTTTTGTATTTTTGTAATCTTTTTCTTTCTTTAGTTTTCTTTCCTCCACTTGAGGAAACTTTTGTACATATGTTTGTTCTTTGAGTAATAAAATACTGTGGGGCGTAAGCCCTGCAGTCTTCCAGGTCAAAAAAATTATGTGCAAAAGGAAGGAAAGATCTCGTGTATTGATTTCGATTGCCAATTACCAAATCTGGTCATGATAATTTATCTCGATGATTCGATTGAATAAGCACTTACCAGTTATGGTTCTCCCTCTCCCCACTCAGAAGATAAGATTTGAAAATTGTTTGTTGTGTATGGAAAGAGCGAAAATATTTGATTGTTGTTGTTTATGGAAGGTTTTTGTGATGAAAATATTCGATATGATTTGATTGGTGTCTTATATGGAAGGGTGGGATCGCTGGAAGGATGGAAGGATCGGTGTGTTATATGGAAGGGTGGGATCGCTGGAAGGATGGAAGGGTTGGTTTGGTTTTTCTGGGCATGAGACGTGTGGGTCTGGTGATGACTTAAAACCGGTGTTGGTTTTCGGAGGGAGGGGGAAAATCGGTGGGAGGGAGATCGCACGGTGGGCCATATATAGATCGATGGAAGGGTGGGAAACGAATGAAACCAATGAACGACCTACGTACTGGGACATTAGGAGTAGACTAGTAGAAAGCCCGTGCGTTGCCACGGGCTGCATTAGCGACTTCTTTTTAACCGTTAAAGCGCTATCCTTTTCTTTCTTCCTTCCTTCTCCCAACTAAAAATGTTTTTTGAATTTGAAATTATAGCCTTACAGGAGTAGAACTTATACGAAATGTGCTACAAAAATATCATCTTGTGTTTAAAACCATAGAACCGGAGATCTTTAATAAGGCTATGAGAAAGACATGCAGAAATCAACATAGTACTAAGATACTATGCTTCGCCACGAATCCAAGAAAGACATGAAAGTCAAACTATAATAATTTGCTCATACACATTACGTGTAAATTAGACATAGATCTATTCAAGTTCAAAAGGAATAGTGATGAACACCGATGTTGTCATAATTTTAATCACAACATATGTTTGAAAACATTGTTGGTTATACACAAAACAAAGAAATATAACATGGTTCTTCATAAAACTTAGAACTATTGCTCCCAAAGATGGCAAGGGACTTTCAACCAAGAACCGGAATTTGGTTGACTACCCACAAAAGTCAAAACTATTCTTTACAACATTATAAAAAGCTAAATTTAATCCAAAAATTATTATGACGAGAGGTTAGTAAGTAAAACTAAGTCAAAGTCATGACTACAATATTGAAGGGAGAAAATGATTGTTTTTTATTCCAAAGATGAATACCCTAGTATAATAAGCAATAGCATTGTGCAAGCATCGACAACAATACAAATAGCAGTAACCTCTCAATCCCTCGCTATCTCTCTACAACTCTCAACTACTCTCTTTTATTCCTCTCCCAAGATCACACACGGCAGCAACAACACGCTCAATCTCTCTTCCTCCCAAAATCAGCAGCCAATCTCTCTTCTTCCTCTCAAATTGAACATCAATAGCCCAAGCACCGCCGACCACCACACCCATCACTCACTCCATCATGCATCCTGTCGTCCAGACGCACTGCATGCATGCACCACCGCCCCGCCTCTCTCAAACGCCTCACCCCCGCCCCACTGCAATCAAGGCAGACAAAAAGAGTATGTTGGCCTTTATTAACTCTATTAATTGTCACATGTTCATCAAGGTGATTACCTAGGCCAACATTCATCAACAAGAAAACACCACGTATGGCACAAGCTGATGTGTTAGCTTCCTGGGTTAATGTTGGAAGGTCTTCACAACCTAGATAAGTAAAGTTTGAAAGGTTATAACCTCAACTAATAGAATAAAATGAATTTTAATGCACACACATGAAGATACATCTCTATTATTTTCTGCTCTTATTTTTTTGAATCAGATAGCCAACTTTTTCTTTAGAATCAGAGTGAACTCCTTATACTGCTTGCTCACAAGTCCCGGACAATGGAAAACTTGGACAACCTCCTTCGTGATCTTAAACACTTGTGTGTAATTTCCTCTTTCATGCTTTTGAACTCTTTAACAGTGTACTGTGCTCCCACATTCATGAGGCGTCATATCCTGTTAGTGCACTGCAGCTCCCACATCGATGAGGCGGCGCGCTCCATCTCCTGGAGATAGACAAGCCACTGGTGCAGCTGCTGAACCCTTTTATCCCCACTGTAGGATAGCACTGCCCCACTGTAGGATTGTTCTGTGACAACGCACGGGCAACCATGCATTTATTGCTGATGATTTGGATGGTGTGCATAAAACTGCACAGCATGCCTATATCACTATTTCCATAGATCAAGGTAATTCAAATGCATTAGACTGGTCCAATGTGGGTGAAATGTACACTTAAGGTCTGTTCGGCAACCCACCAGCTCCTAAAAATACGAGGAGCTTCGGAGTGGAGGGACTGCAGCTCCGCCTGCTCCCGCAGCGGAGCGGCGGAGTGGAGGGACTCCGAACAGGGCTTTAGTATTATAGAATTGTACAATCGGAATGGGCAGAAATGACTAATTGAAAGTATGAATGCCCGGTGTGCAGCGAAGTTCAAATCCTACATAGGAAAGAGGTGAAAAAATATAGTTTGGCGATTGGGTACTTACCATGCTAACCAGTCGGTTGTGGGTGTTCATGTCGGCTTTCCAGCCAAGCAGCAGGCACCAACCTCCCCCCACCACTCGCAGGTCTTCATGTATAGCACCATGTGAGCTCCTCAACCCCGCCCACGCTTCCGGCATCCGTGACCAACAGCCGCATTGTCGTGTTTACTGATGGCCTAATCCGCAGATGGTAAAGTATCAAACAATATGAGCAATTTCCTAATCAGCCCTGTAGATACTTCACTGATTTAAGAATCTTTCCCTGACATAACATATTTTGAATTTCCTTTGCACATGTTTGACTACGATAAATTTTGAACTTCCTTTGCCCATAGTAATATATCTGAATCAGCGCCCGCAGAGAATGTAATTTTCATCATAGGTAATCTACAATGGAGTATCATTTTCAGAAAATAAACAACATACTGACCAAAATATATTAAGAAGTAAACTGTACAAGATTCACCTTACCTTATGCTTGGAAAGAGCCTTTCCAATCATTTTATTGGTTCATCTGTCTCTAGTAAGGCACAAGCCAACTTCCCTCTATTTGTAGCCTGTTGAAATGATCCCAGCGTAAGATTGAGCAAGCAAACAACTCACATGTTGCTGGAAATGTTTTAGAAATTAAACATTTTAGTAAACATGCCTGACCTGTAAAAAGCCTTGGGTCTTTCTCGGTTTTATAGTGCAGAGCTCAACAACTAAAACTAAAAATACATGTTGGGTCGAGACCAGCTGAAACATGGCTTAAAGTACATCACATGAATTATCAGTCTATCCTACGCCATTTGGGTGTGGTGGTGTGGGGGGATGGAGTTCGTTGTCACTGCTCGCTGAAGGTTGATAATATCACTGGAATTTCAACCCATTGCCAAAAGCGTCATGCCCTGTTAGTGCACTGCAACTCCCACATCGATGAGGCGGCGGGCTCCATCTCCTGGAGATAGACAAGCCACCGGTGCAGCCGCTGAACCCTCTCATCCCCACTGTAGGATAGCACTACCCCACCATAGGATTGTTCTATGGCAACGCACGGGCAACCATGCATTTATTGCTGATGATTGGGATGGTGTGCATAAAACTGCATAGCACGCCTATATCACTATTTCCATAGATCAAGGTAATTCAAATGCATTAGTCTGGTCCAATGTGGGTGACATGTACACTTAAGGTCTGTTCAGCAACCCATCAGCTCCTAAAAATACGAGGAGCTTCGGAGTGGAGGGACTGCAGCTCCGCCTGCTCCCACAGCGGAGCGGCATAGTGGAGGGGCTCCGAACAGGGCTTTAGTATTATACAATTGTACAATCGGAATGGGCAGAAATGACTAATTGAAAGTAGGAATGCCCGGTGTGCAGCTAAAAGAAGGCGACAACATCACATCCTATGAGATAGAAGATTGGAGAACTTACCATCAAGATGGAAACCGGGACGGGTTCCCCTTCGTCGGATGTTGGTAGATGACGTCAAAATCGGGGCGAGTCATACTGCGCCTCTGATGCGTCGGACATTACCAAACGAACAACGGTGGCTTGGCCAGGTCACGAACTGATGCCGTCCACTCCTCGTCGACTCTCATTCCTTCGCCGGCATCATGGGTCGGGCATCAACGACAGTCGCCCATTGCTGCTAAGCACGGCCTCCAACGTCACAACACCAAAGTTGCAAATTGTCTTGATTGGACTACAACATAGAAAACATCGAGCATGATTGGTTTGCTACCAATATCTGGCTAGCCAAATGTTGGCATTGCCAAATATTGGCAATACCAACACTTGCCAACTATTGGTAACTTTATGTGAGATGGCAAGACAACTCGGTAACCAACCAAGTAGTAGCCAATAATTGGCACAATGCCAAACATTGGCATGCCAATTTTTGGCACCAAATCAATTATGCTCATCATTCAAATGGCAGATTATAAATATGTAAGAGAAAGTTATATTGCGCTATCGGATATATCAGTCAATCTTTGTCTTCTCCATGCTGCACACAACAAAGAATGCTAGATTTTGATCGATGCCTTGAGTTAACTGATGCTTGGAAAATAGATTATCGCGCTCCAAAATCTGTACCTGTTCAACTATCAAGTTATAAGCAACCTCCTGTAAAAAATATCCAATAGAAAGTAATGTTACTGATGGTTAGGTAAAACTGAACCACATAAAAATCAAGGTTGTGCCATTACTGATAGATAGCTAACATGAACCACAAAGAACTTTAAATTAACCTTGTTTGATCGGGCGTATCTCCTCGAACATTGAGCTGCTCCACACGAGTGCCTCCCCTCCATCTTGAAAGACAAATACCAGTAAAGCGGACCGATGTGCATCGTATCATATTGTTCTAGTCATATATAGAACCAAGATAGACTATTACATAATAAAATGCCTAACTGAATCGGACCAATTTATGCATAGATGAAGGTAAATTAATTGGATAATCAAGAAACATGACAGAGAGATTCAATCACTAATCGTTACCCTACACAGAGAAACAATTGATCTACTAATGCATGGCAGAATGTATGTCTTGCCCAAAATCAACATAGCAAGCTCCTCTTCTTTCACCAAACATGAAACATCAAGTGTACCCTACCTGCATACAGAACAAGACCAAGATCAACACATGCCTGTAAAATCGAGAACACAAAATCTGATTCAAACACAAAAGAAAAAGGAAGAGCCGCCAAGTCAGGCCGCAACCGCGTGGTCGTAACCGCTGCTGCTAGCGGGCGTGTCTAGTAGGAAATCAGGCTGCCCCAGCTATACGTTGAATTGCCTGTTTATTACTGAACCAGAAAATTACATATTTTCTATTTGATCAGCAACCTGCTTGGATCGTCATGAAATGCCTTATGGACATAAAAAAACAAATAGATATCAATATCTTACTGAAAACTGAAAATATCTTCGTCAGTCAGGTGCATAACATCTTCTGCGAAAGTTAAGTTTCCTCAAGAAAATAGCTTAGCTTGCCCAGAAGGCATGTAAACTGCTAGTAACTCAGTTTGCTTCAGATGGGATTCTAACATATTCAATAGAAAACACTTGGTTACTATCACAAGCACTCGAGTGAAGGTCAACGGGCTGGGTATGACATGACTACAGATAAGTTTTATTGACAAACAAACACACCAACTTCTTCCAGCGTCTGCATCTCATAATCACCTACTCAACTTTTAATAGCGGAGCATTGAGCGGCTTTGATGTGCTCCTTGTTCACTGGTTTTCAGAACTACATCTCCAAATTTTGACACAGAAGACACGCCGCTGACCCATTTGGGAGAACAAATGCAATATAGCACATAATAAATCAAATTGGAATTGACCTGCAACGGAAGAGAGGAGATAACAAATCTGTTGAAGAATGAGGAGCAGACGCTTGGGAGCAGAGGTTCAGCGGAGGTACCGCTCAACGGAGTGGTTCGGAGGCCATGGTCGGCGAAGGAGAGAGGCCGCAGCTCCGCTCGCAGGCGGCCGCCCCACGTGCGTTCACGTACGCGGCGGCAACATCTCTCATGTCCCAGATCGTCGGCGACGACCTGATCAACTGGGACCGGGAGGACCGAGGCAGTGAAGTCTCTCCGGCGACCGGGGTTGAGGGATCGTCACGTCCGAGTCGCAGATCTCGCCGCGGAGACCCTCGTCGGCAACCCTCGGGTAGATCGAGCGAGACGAGGAGCGCGTGAGGGCGATGTCTTCCTGGTCGTTGTGCGCGTCCCCTCCCGGCTGCCTTCCGCCGCCTCTCCCGGAGAGTCCTCGGCCATCACCAAACCGCCTCTTCAGGGTCGCAATGGAGGGGGTGCAGGTCCAGCACCGTCGCATGGGGAGGCGGCGGGGCTGTGGCTTCCTTTGGAAAATGACAAGAGATCAGGTCGTGAGGGGCAGTTGGGACGAGAGACCAAAAAAAGACCAGACAAAGGTGGACGGGGAGGCGGAAAAAAAACATACGAAATAAACCAGACGAAAGCGGTGGGACAAAAAAAAACCATGTAGACTATTCTACCAACTCACTATTCTACCAACTCAGACATTAGAAATAGAGATGAGAAGAGTTTTTTAACCTCTAAATTTTCACACACCTTCATCCCAATTTCGCATCTCTCTCTTTCTTTCTTTCATTTTTCCGTTGCGCCTTTTGATTTCTCAAAGAAAAGGTGTCATTTCGTCGATCGCCCACTCTGTAGGGACTGTTGAGTTGTGCGACCTCAGGAGTAGTGAAACGAGGAGGCGGCGTTGTTGTCATTTCCCAAGAGCTCGCAGTCTCGCAGTAATGGCCGCAATGGCAGTAATGGCGTTGTTGTGCCATCGCCCTTCGATCCTCGCGCTCCGGTGGACAACTCCCCCGTTATTTAACCCCTTCACCTACCCGAGTTCTTTCAGCTACCAGAAGAAAGAAAAAAAAATTGAACGGGGAAGGGTCCCGAAGGACCCAGAACTATAGCTGGCCAAACGGGCCGGGCCAAACAGGCCAGCCTGTGAGCACGCCGGCACGGCCCGCCATGGGCCAGGCACGGCACGGGCTAAACGGGCCGTGCCCGGCACGCGGCACGCCTTGGGCCGTGCCTGGGCCTGGAGCCTGGGCACGCGGGCCGGCACGGTACGGTCCGTTTAATTTTTTTATATAATTTTCAGAATTTTTTTATATATGTATATAAAAAATATAGCCCAACAGGCTGAAAATGTACAGCCAAGCGTGCTAAACGGGCCATTGGGCCGGCCCGTTTACTAATCAGGCCGTGCCTGGGCCAAGGAGCAGCGCCCGTGGGCCGGCACGGCACGGCCCGGCTATTAAACGTGCCACGGTGGGCCGTGTCGGGCCAGGCACAATTAGCACAGGCCGGGCCGGGCCATGCCGGGCCGGCCCGTTTGGCCAGGTCTGCCCAAAACTGCTCATTCTTATGCGGTGGGGTTACACTTTACATAAAGGACCTCCACATAAAAAGAGAAAATAACTTGGTCCTGAGTTCTTGCAAGAAGGACCTTACAAAGATCTGTAAAAAAGCAATCGAGTCCTCCGTCTTCTCCGCCACCGCTCGCGCTGGAACACCTCACAGCACGGCGACCTTGCTCAGCACCGGGGACGAGACCACTTGGTCTAAGAAAGGCTGGCATCGCCGCATTGAGGAAGAAGGGCCTCCACTGAAGGAGGTTGCAGACGCACAGGCGCATGAGCTGCACCGGCGTGTGAAGTGGCCGCCATCTCGGCCGAAGATCACAGCAGCCAAGCCTTGCTGCCATGTAGGAACTCCACAGGTCAGCAGCTCCAATCTTCCCCCCATCGAGCTTATTGATGAAGCTGAGGTCGGCTTCGTCTTCAACAGCCGGCATCCACCATGAAGGCCGGTGTGAAGAGTAGGCAAGACGTCGGTCGACGCCGCTCGGGAGCGTCAAGCCGAAGCTCCATATCGTCATAGGGCCAAGCACCGCCACAAGGGCAAGACTAAACCAAGACTCAAACCTAGACCTACTATAGACAAGAGCAGGGCGGCCTCCTCTCCCTTCCCATCCCCGGCCGGCAAAGCCGCCCAGAAGAAAGAAAATGGATCCAGCTTATCACAGACCTCTCCACTCGACCGTGGTGGACTAGTCGTCTCTCTCATCAGAGCTCCTCAGCCACATCGCCGACTGCCTCCACGCCACCAACGATGTCGACTGCTACATGGACTTCCGCGCCGTCTGCACCAGCTGGCGCTCTGCCACCGACGACCCCGCGAGCAGCGACCACTCCGACCTCCGCTTCCACCCTCACCGGTGGATCATCCTGGATGAGGTCTTCCAGACCGACGCCTGCCTCGTGGTCAACACCGCCACCGGCCGCGTCCTCCGCAAGGACCTTCCTGTGCTGCGCAAGTACGAGGTCACCGCCACCACTCCCTGCGGCTTCTTCGTGCTCACCGACAAGGAGCACCCTCACACCGCGCGCGTCCTCAACCCTTTCACGGGCCGCATGATCCGCTTCAAGGTGGAGGTGCCTTTTGAGATGGGTATTTCTGCCGCTGCTCTCTCCGGTGACTCCTCGCCGAAGCTGCTCCTCTTCTCCGACAGATGTTACGAGCAGTACACAGCCACGCCAGACAGTGATCATGTTCATCTGAATGAGCTTGAGTTCCTCTTTGTATGGTCACGGCTGGCCGTGGGCGCTGGCATCTGCACCAACGGTGAGAGGGGAGCAGTGACGCCTCTCCCGTTCGATTTTCCTCCCAAGGTCTCCCTTGTGCTGAGCCGGTTCACCATTGCACCGGTAGAAAATAAGGTACTAGTCCCGGTTCTAGGGAGTCTTTAATCCCGGTTCTAAAACCGGAACAAAACAAACGGGACTAATGCCCAAAACCTTTAGTCCCGGTTGGCTTACGAACCGGGACCAAAGGAGCTCCACGTGGCCGCCGTGGGGTGCCCAGGCAGGAGGACCTTTAGTCCCACCAACCGGGACTAAAAAGCAGCCACGCGTCAACAGCTCGCAGGCGCTGGGGGTTTTGTTTTTTTTAAGGGGGGTTTAGGGGTTTTGGAGGGTTAATTTAGGGGTTTCATATTGTGTTAGCTAGCTAATAGAGAGAAGTGACCTCACTTTCTCCGTGCTTGGTCGACGCTAGATACTATACATATAGGGAGAACTCGACGCTAGCTAGTAAACAAATGAAGGAAACCATAAATTACACAAGATCGTCATGAACATATATAGAGAGAAGTGATTGACATCTCTTTCTCCGTGCTTGGTCAAACAACAAGTTTTCGTATATCTATCCGACACTACTACATATATACAATATAACATCCACGACATCATCAAGCGCCAAACTCCCATTGAACATCCGTATGATATTCTCCCTTTTCATTTATGACGTGATCAAGAAAGAATCCCGCTAATTCCTCTTGAATTGCTCGTATGCGATCATGGGGTAGGAGTTCTTCCCGCTTCTCCCACATCTAATTTAAAGAAGGGGGTCAATACATATATATGAATGAAACTCAACACAATTGATGGTAATAAAATAAAATTGTGAATATTGTTTATGTACTTCAAATTGTTTGTCAGACAAGAAGCCCCGCTCAGAGGTCGAGTGGTGAATGAACTCGCAAACGTACTATCCACATAAATTATTCCCGGGCGCCTGGTACAAGCACTTTACGAGAATAGAGTTCAATCAAACTGATAAGCAAGCATGATAATGGTATTGATGAAACTAGAATCAATGAGAGATGCGTGGAACTAGCTAGTACTATTTACTTTGGGGTGTGTAAATCGCAGCTCCTTCTTCAGACCCGGAACCATTCCGGCGAACTTTTTCCAAACCCTGCCATGCAAAGAAAATGATTACTTGATATCATGAAATGAATGAAAGTTGCCGATATGGTGCGATAATGATTGAACTTACTTCTGAAGCATTGCAGTAATGTCCGCATAATCCTTAGGATCTTTACGTCTCAAGTCTAAGACAGTTACAACTCCCCCGTCAAGCACAATGAATAGCAGAATAAAGTGGAACCTGCGCACGCATAACTCATCAATTACATTACTTAATCTTGATTAAGCGAAACTGAATATGCACAAGACAGTAACACTCACTTGAAGTTGTAAGAAAAGAGTATTTCCCTTTTGTTTTGATGTCGAAGGAACGCTTTTAGCAAGTTTTCCTCGGTAAGTTTGGGTCTCTTTTGTACCGACCATTCATTTATGGTATTTGGGCTAATGAACTCAATGTCATAGATTTGTCCTATTTTGCATTCGACGATCTTTAATCTGCATAATATAGTGGGGATAATTATATATACATGCAATGAACGAGCTGAGCTAGAGACTTAATTACAGAAATAATACTTACAGACAGCAGCAAGTCATGAGTTGTTTGTTGAGGGCCTCTTGATTGAATAACTGAAATAACTCCACAAATTCAACAGGCATCAGGTCGACTCCAATGAGGTTGTGCTCTTCTTTAATTCTGACCATCAAACTATCGGCCCCATTCTTCCTGCAGCTTTCCAAGTACCAGTCATGCAATCTTCGCATCATCGTTGTTAGAGGAGGATGATCAGGTTTGACGAGAGGCTTCCCGTGCTCGTATCTGAAGATCTCTACTACCTCAGCCGTTTCAAACTGTACATCATCGCCCATGTAATCACCAAGATTGGTACCGGGCAGTAGCCCCGGATGATTGGGGACGATATCGCTAGACACCTTGAGCGGGGGGCACGATTGCTTCTCCTATTCGCCGAGCTGGGGAATTGTTTTCCCACTTCTTCGTTTTGCTTCTCTTGCAGCACTGGAAGTACTTCCCGACCGCCGTGCTTCATCATGTGTCTTTGCAATACAGCGGTCATAGTTGGATTGTGGCGGAGGCGGTGGTGGTCGCTTAAGGGCATCCAGAGTGCGCTTCACTTTCACCGGATCTATCGTTTACTTCGGAGGTGGACGTTTCCGTTCAAAATGGGCATTCACTTCGGCTCCCACGATGTCATAGGTTTCCTTGTCAGTCCTCTCATATGGTAACTTTGGAAGAGGCTTGAGGCTTGGACCATATTTGAGTTTCTTCCCGCCTCTTGTACTGCTAGCCTCTAGAGCGGCGGTGTCTCTCTTCCGCCGTTGCTGAGGCGGCAAAGTCCGCTGACGCACCGGAGGAGGCGGAGTGCGCTGACGCGCCGGAGGAGGCGGAGGAGGAGGAGGCGGAGTCCGCTGACGCGTCGGAGACAGCTGAGGCGAAAGAGGACTCTGCTGAGGGGCCTCATCTGGCTGAGTCTGCTGAGGGGCCTCAACCGGCTGAGCTGGACTGTGAGGAGTCTGCTGAGGGGCCTCAACCGGCTGAGTCTGCTGAGGCGTCCAGTTTGGAAGCTTGATGTACACCTTTCTCCATAGACAGGTACTCCTTAAAGCATTTTCCAGATGAATCTCCCCTTCACTTGTAGGGTAGTCAAGCTCCAGCTCCTGAAATCCCTCCATTATTTCATCCACCGCCACAAATAGCATAGCCATGTGGAATCGGACGGCAATGGAAAGTTCCCTCAGCTCGAGGAGGTACAACAGAGCCGAGCGCCGCCTTCAAGGTTAGGTTTTGGCATTTCGTCATTAGCACGCAATGTTCAGCCTCCGTGATACTATCCACGGGGTAGCGAGGAGCCGTGAAATCAGGCTGAATGAGCTCCGTGGAAGCCACGCTGCTTCTCCGTTGAGATGGTGGGGTAGCTTTTGGGGCAGCATCGAAGGAAGGATCTTTGTGCCACTGAGATGGTTGGCCGGTAGCTCGCTGGCTCTCAAGTTTCTCTAGTTTTGCTAATCTTTCACTGAGCTTCCGCATTTCACTTGCTTCCTGTTTCCTCTTTCTCTCTCGGCTTCTATAACCACCTCTGTCGGGAAACCCATGCACCCACGGAATGGAGCCTGATGTGCCTCGTGTTCATCCAGGGTGTTCAGGATTCCCGAGGGCCTCTGTCAGCTCGTCCTTCTCTCTGTCGGGAATGAACGTCCTTCCTGCGCTGCCTTGATTGCTGCCTTAAGCTTCTGGATGGGTATTGCAAGTTGCTCGTCCGTCCAAACACACTCCCCTATTTCTGGGTCCAAAGTTCCCTCAACCCCGAAGAACCAAGTCCTTGAATGATCTGGCCAGTGCAATGTCGCTGGTTCGACCCCTTTAGCAAGCAGGTCTTGCTCAGCTTTGTCCCACAACGGCCGGGCTATGTAATAGCCACCTGACCCCGTGTGATGGTGATACTTCTTCTTTGTAGCATTATGCTTGTTTGTCAGTGACCTTTGCTTACCCTTCTCTGAATTCTTGTAGGCCACAAATGCGGGCCAGTGATCTGTTAGCTTCTCATATTGATCGATGAATTCTGGAGTCTCGTCTTTCTCGACAAACTTTTTGTTCAGATATTTCTTCCAGTTCCTGAATAGTTCTGTCATCTTCTTAAGAGCAAACGCCTTGACCTTTCGCTCTATAACTGGGTTATTCGGATTCTCCTCTGGCGGTAGGCTGAAATTTGTCATCAGCGAGGTCCAAAGATCATCTTTCAGTTTATCCTGGACATAAGAAACTTCAGGGTCCTTCTTCTTATTCCACTCTTGGATGCTGATTGAGACGCTGTCCCTAACAACAACTCCGCACTGATGTACAAATGCGTCCTTGGTCCGCTTGGGAGGAATCGGTTGGCCATCTTGAGCGACTTCTGTGATCATGAACCTTTCATCCTGGCGCAACCTTTTCTTCGAGCCTCGTCTCCTTACGGAAGTTTGGCTCGATCCGGAGGGCTAAAAGAAGAAAGAAGCGTTAATATATGTACATACAAAACAATTAATGCATCAAGTCAGCACAAGCTTAATTTATATATATATATATATATATATATATATATATATATATATATATATACCTCACCAGACTTTGCAACAGTTAAGGCTCCCTCCTCCGTTTGGTCACCGAAGCCGTGATCATGATCTCCTTCCTCCACCATTCGGTCACCGGAGCCGTTATGATCTCCTTCCTCCTCCATTGTTGGATCATCGGAGCCGTCATCCTCTCCTTCTTGACCATCGGTGTCGTTCAGAAATGACAAGGGATCACCTCCGTCGCGGATTATATCCCCCAAGAACTCTTCTTGTTCTAAGTCTCTGTCCATAGTTTCTGCAAATATTACAATATGGCAATATACAAACATGAGAGATGGATTAGTGGCAAACTTGGACTTAATTAATATCACAACAAGGAATCATATGCATATGAGCAATGGATTAGTGGCAAACATCATGCAAAGTTAACAAGTTTTATAACAGTCAGTTTCAGACGATCGTCGAGGACTACTCCCTCCTCATGTCCGGTGAGTCGTCCTATCTTTCGAGAGAGGATACTTCGCGGACCGCCTCTCTCATGGTCGTCGAGGATACTTGCGGACTACTCCCCCCACATTTTCCCGAGAGAGTTAGGGGATACTTGCGGGCTCCTCCCCCCTCATTTTCCCGAGAGAGTTAGGGGACATACTTGCGGACTCCTCCCGCCTCATTTTCCTCAGAGAGTTAGGGGACATACTTGCGGACTCCTCCCCCCTCATTTTCCCGAGAGAGTTAGGGGACATACTTGCGGACTCCTCCCCCCTCATTTTCAAGAAGCATGCCACATCATCGCATAACATGCATGAGAAAAGGCCCACCCCCACTACCACATGTCTCTCAACATCCAAAATATTTTACAACTATATTGTAATCAAACATAATAAATTTTACAACTATACATCAATCCATCCATATGAACATATTCCCGCAACAATGTAATAAAAAAATTTAAGAAAAAAATGAATATATGAACATTTTCAACATATGAACCTATGAAATTATACATCAATCCATCCATCCATATGAACATATGAACATTATCAACATATGAACATGCAAAAAATTTATGAAAAAAATGCTTTAAGGAGAGGTAGGGCAGCGGCGGCAGCGCAGGGCAGGGCGGCGGCGGGCAGGGGCGGCGGCAGCGCAGGGGAAGGCCGGAGCTCACTGGGGGCAGTGTCGAGGGCATCGGCGAGGGCGCTGACGATGAGGTGGAGCAGTCTGACGGCGTCGACGGGACAAAGGGCGGCGAGGGCGTCGACGGCGAGCTCGGGCAGCCTGGCGGCGTCGATGTGCTCGGCGTCGTCGGGGGTAACTGCAGATGAACTCTGAAAAATTCCTAAGTCCCTGCTTATATACCCAACCCGCTCGTCCCGGTTGGTGGCTCCAACTGGGACGAAAGGCCCCCCTTTCGTCCCGGTTGGTGGACTAAAGGTCAATTTCAGCAGCCCAAAGGGCGAGAAGCAGAGACATTTGGTCCTGGTTGGTGGCACCAACAGCGACGAAAGGGGGGCATTGGTCCCGGTTGGTGGCTCGAACCGGGACGAAAGGGTGGCATTGGTCCCGGTTTGAACCACCAACCGGGACCATAGGCCTGTGCCTGGCACAGCCGCGGTGCGGTTGGATGTTTAGTCCCACCTCGCCAAGCGAAGGGCGCCCGGACCTGTTTATAAGCCCCGCCGCGGCTGCATCGTCGAGCTCCTCTCTAAAGCAGGCCTGTGGGCCTAACCGACCTCTGTCTGCCCTGTGGGCCCTACTTGCCGAGCGGGCCTGCGCCCTGGCCCAACTAGTACTTGGGTTTCTAGTCGTATGTAGGCCATTGTGACCTAGTAGGTGGGCATTTTTTCTGTTATTTTAGTTTTCTATTAAAGATTTTATTTTAATTGATTCTTTTTAGTTCATTCTTTTTAACAAATAAATACTATGGTAATTTTAGTTAATATTATTTTGATTCTTTTTAGTTCATTCTTTTTAGTTAATGTTTTAGTTGATTCTTTTTAGTTCATTCTTTTTAGTTAATATTCTAGTTGATTCTTTTTAGTTCATTCTTTTTAACAAATAAATACTTTGGTAATTTTAGTTAATATTTTTTTGATTCTGTTTAGTTAATGTTTTAGTTGATTCTTTTTAGTTCATTCTTTTTAGTTAATATTCTAGTTGATTCTTTTTAGTTCATTCTTTTTAACAAATAAATACTTTGATAATTTTAGTTAATATTATTTTGATTCTTTTTAGTTCATTCTTTTTGCTATTGAATAATATTATATTTAATTGATTCTTTGTAGTTCATTCTTATTGCTATTAGAGTTTTATAAAAGCTTTTTCGTTCATTTTTTGAGCTAAATGACCCTGAAATTGAAAAGCACTACAAATGAACTCTGAAAAGGTTGAAAGTTGGCATGGTATCATCATTTCACCCACATAGCATGTGCTAAAAATTTGAGAAGGTTACGACAAAAGCTGGATGCACTTCGTGTACAAAATGGATAATATCTTTTGAAGTATCAGGGTTTCGAACGAAAACTCATCTGTTACAAAGGGATTCCATTTTTTTGAACTTATTTTAACTCCAGACTTTTTGTGTGTTCAAAATGCACCATTCAAAGCCACATCATCAATTTTCAACCCTTTCTGACTTCATTTGGTATTTTTCATGCATTTACTGATTTTTTTTAGCTAAATGACCCTGAAATTGAAAAGCACTACAAATGAACTCTGAAAAGGTTGAAAGTTGGCATGGTATCATCATTTGACCCACATAGCATGTGCTAAAAAGTTGAGAGGCTTACGGCAAAAGCTGGATGCACTTCGAGTACAAAATGGACAATCTCTTTCGAAGTATCAGGGTTTCGGACGAGAACTCATCTGTTACAAAACGATTTCATTTTTTTGAACTTATTTTAGCTCCAGACCTTTTGTGTGTTCAAAATGCACCATTCAAAGCCACATCATCAGTTTGCAACCCTTTCTGACTTCATTTGGTATTTTTCATGCATTTACTGATTTTTTTAGCTAAATGACCCTGAAATTGAAAAGCACTACAAATGAACTCTGGAAATGTTGAAAGTTGGCATGGTATCATCATTTGACCCACATAGCATGTGCTAAAAAGTTGAGAGGCTTATGGCAAAAGATGGATGCACTTCGTGTACAAAATGGGCAATCTCTTTCGAAGTATCAGGGTTTCGGACGAAAACTCATCTATTACAAAAGGCATTTCATTTCTTGACATGTAACTGCAGTGATATTCTAGATCAAAGCCATCATCAGAATAGTTGTGGAGAGAAAGTCTTCAATTTTTCTTCGCGTGTGTCACTTGCTTATTGCGCCGTAACCATGGATAATATGCATCGTTTAACAGGGTGCTTGGGTCAGCCTTGACTTTGAATGGAGGAATTTCATGAAACTTTTCATAATCTTCATACATGTCTATCTTGCCCTCCAATCCCACGATGTCTCTTTTCCCTGAAAGAACTATGTGGCGCTTTGGCTCATCGTATGATGTATTCGCTTCCTTATTTTTTTTTTCTCGGTTTGGTAGACATGTCCTTCACGTAGAAAACCTGCGCCACATCATTGGCTAGGACGAATGGTTCGTCTATGTACCCAAGATTGTTCAGATCCACTATTGTCATTCCGTACTGTGGGTCTACCTGTACCCCGCCTCCTGACAGATTGACCCATTTGCACCGAAACAAAGGGACCTTAAAATCATGTCCATAGTCAAGTTCTCATATGTCCACTATGTAACCATAATATGTGTCCTTTCCCCTATTGGTTGCTGCATCAAAGCGGACACCACTGTTTTGGTTGGTGCTCTTTTGATCTTGGGCGATCGTGTAAAATGTATTCCCATTTATCTCGTACCCTTTATAAGTCAATACAGTCGAAGATGGTGTCCTGGCCAACGAGTACAGCTCATCTGCAACAGTGGTGTTACCCATGAGATGTGTTTGCAACCAACTGCCGAAAGTCCTGATGTGTTAACATGTAATCCAGTCGTCACACTGCTCCGGGTGTTTGGAGCGCAGAATATTCTTGTGTTCATTGACATACGGGGTCACCAAGGTAGAATTATGTAGAACTGTGTAGTGTGCTTGAGCCCAAGAATGCCCGTCCCTACATATTATTGAGTCCGCTCCTAGCGTGCCTTTTCCAGTCAGTCTCCCCTCATACCGCGATTGAGGGAGACCAATCTTCTTAAGGTCAGGAATGAAGTCAACACAAAACCCAATGACCTCCTCTGTTTGATGGCCCGTGGAGATGCTTCCTTCTGGCCTAGCACGGTTACGAACATATTTATTTAAGACTCCCATGAACCTCTCAAAGGGGAACATATTGTGTAGAAATACAGGGCCCAGAATGGCAATCTCGTCGACTAGATGAACTAGGACGTGCGTCATGATATTGAAGAAGGATGGTGGGAACACCAGCTCGAAACTGACAAGACATTGCACCAAATCACTCTTTAACCATGGTACGATTTTTGGATCAATTACCTTCTGAGAGATTGCGTTGAGGAATGCACATAGCTTCACAATGGCTAATCGAACGTTTGCCGGTAGAAGCCCCCTCAATGGAACCGGAAGCAGTTGCGTCATAATCACGTGGCAGTCATGAGACTTTAGGTTCTGGAACTTTTTCTCGGGGATATTTATTATTCCCTTTATATTGGACGAGAAGCCAGACGGGACCTTCATACTGAGCAGTCATTCAAAGAAGATTTCCTTCTCTTCTTTGGTAAGTGCGTAGCTGGCAGGACCTTCATACTGCTTTGGATGCATGCCGTCTTTTTTGTGCACATGTTGCTGGTCCTCCCGTGCCTCCGGTGTATCTTTTGTCTTCCCATACACACCCAAGAAGCCTAGAAGGTTCACGCAAAGATTCTTCGTCACGTGCATCACGTCGATTGCAGAGCGGACCTCTAGGTCTGTCCAATAGGGTAGGTCCCAAAATATAGATTTCTTCTTCCACATGGGTGCGCGTCCCTCAGCGTCATTCGGAACAGATTGTCCGCCAGGACCCTTTCCAAAGATTACTTGTAAATCCTTGACCATAGCAAGTATGTGATCACCAATATGGAGGGCGGGCTTCTTTCGGTGATCTGCCTCACCTTTGAAATGCTTGCCTTTCTTTCGACATTGATGGTTGGTCGGAAGAAATCGACGATGTCCCAGGTACACATTCTTCCTGCATTTCTCCAAATATATACTTTCGGTGTCATCTAAACAGTGCGTGCATGCATGGTATCCCTTGTTTGTCTGTCCTGAAAGGTTACTGAGAGCAGGCCAATCATTGATGGTTACAAACAGCAACGCATGTAGGTCAAATTCCTCCTGTCTGTGCTCATCCCACATACGTACACCTTTTCCATTCCACAGCTGTAAAAGTTCTTCAACTAATGGCCTTAGGTACACATCAATGTCATTGCCGGGTTGCTTAGGGCCTTGGATGAGCACTGGCATCATAATGAACTTCCGCTTCATGCATAACCAAGGACGAAGGTTATAGATACATAGAGTCACGGGCCAGGTACTATGATTGCTGCCCTGCTCCCCAAAAGGATTAATGCCATCTGCGCTTAAATCAAACCATACGTTCACTAAAAGAAATATGTCAACTTGTGACCTTCTGTCAGTGACCCTGGAAGAAATGGTCGTAAATCTACGACCATTTGAGACCAAATGGTCATAAGCTGTTCGGAGGGCTCCAAACCCTAAACCATAACGATCATTTTGGTCAGAAAGGTCGTAATTTCCTTACACAAAATGGTCGTAAAGCAGACAGCACTGGTCCGCTGCCTTATTTCTAGCTGGTCACAATGTGAGATCATTTGAACAAACTATGCCATGAATGCTACCATAACATTGATTATTTGGCTTGAAAGCCATTGATCTTCACACATGATAGCTCGTTTCTGAGAATACTTTTTAAAAATAATTACCGTATTACAAGTTTATTATTTTTCCTAGTAACTTGGCCACATATAATGACACAATGCGAAGGTTTTCCAATTTTTTGATTTTTTTTTGAATTTTTCATGCCCATTTCAAAATGTGGTCAAAACGGCGGGCATGACTGTTCCTAGCTAGTGGTTGAATCTTGGAAAACTTTTGGTGTTTCTCTAATGAAATAGATACTTTTGTACCTATAAATGTTTTTTTGGAAAAAATCATGAGCAAACTATGAGGCAACTGCAGTTCAAAATACGGTCAAAACGGAGGGCATGACTGTTCCTAGCTAGTGGTTGAATCTTTTTACTGGTAAGTTGGCCACATGTAATGACACAATGCCAATGTTTTCCAATTTTTTGATTTCTTTTGAATTTTTCATGCCCATTTCAAAATACGGTCAAATTGGCGGGCATGACAGTTCTTAGCTAGTAATTGAATCTTGGAAAACTTTTGGTGTTTCTCATATTAAATAGGTACTTATGTACCTAGAAATGATTTTTGCCAAAAATAAAGAGCAAACTATAAGGCAGCTGCAGTTCAAATTTGACCCGTTTCCCGCTGAATCGGCAGAAATTTGTCTTTTCCATGAGAGGTGAATCAAAGCTTTTGACACCCAACCATTTGGTCAATTATACATTAAATATGTCCTAATATTTTATAAAATTGATTTGATCCAATTTTGCAACAAATATATGATAGGCCCTTCAAAAAAAACTCATTTTGGGCACTCGGAAAATGGAAAATGAATTTTTCGTCCAAAGAAAATGAAAACTTTCTTAGGCAACATTGTTTGCCATTCCAAGATGCACTTTTGTGCACAATATGAGATCATTTGAACAAACTATCCCATGAATGTGGCCATAAGATTGATCATTTGGCTTGAAAGCCATTGATCTTCATACATGATAGCTCGTTTCTCAGAACACTTTTTAAAAGTAATTACCATATTACAAGTTTATTATTTTTCCCAGTAACTTGGTCACATATAATGACACAATGTCAAGGTTTTTCAATTTTTTGATTGTTTTTGAATTTTTCATGCCCATTTCAAAATGCGATCAAAACGGCGGGCATGACCGTTCGTAGCTAGGGGTTGAATCTTGGAAAACTTTTGGTGCATCTCTGATTAAATAGATACTTTTGTACCTAAAAATGATTTTTGGAAAAAAATCATGAGCAAACTATGTGACTGCTGCAGTTCAAATCTGACCTGTTTCCTGCTGAATCGGCAGAAATTTTTCTTTTTCATGAGAGGTGGATCAAAACTTTTGGCACCCAACCATTTGGTCAATTGTACATTAAATATGTCCTAATATTTTATAAAATTTATTTGGTCCAATTTTGCAACAAATATATGGTAGGTCCTTCACAAAAAATTTATTTTGGGCACTCGGAAAATGGAAAATGATTTTTTCGTCTAAAGAAAATGAAAACTTCTTTAGGCAACATTGTTTGCCATTCCAAGATGCACCCTTATGCACAATGTGAGATCATTTGAACAAACTATGCCATGATTGTGGCCATAGGATTGATCATTTGTCTTAAAAGCCATTGATCTTCATACATGATAGATCGTTTCTGAGAACACTTTTTAAAGACATTTACCATAGTCAAAGTTTGTTATTTTTTCTGCAAACTAGGTCAGATATAATGCCACAATGCGGAAGTTTTCATTTTTTTTGTTTTTCTGAATTTCTTATGCAAGTTTCAAAATGCTGCCAAAACGGCGGGTATGACCACGGGTCTTTGGTCAACGGGAAGGCGACGATGATGACCTCCTCGCTCGCGACCACCTCCTCTATGCCCTGCTCTTCTACGGGCCGAGGTCCTTGCTGGCGGCCTTGCCAGATAAAAATCCAAAGCTTCTTATTCAGTATCGCCGCCGCTGCCCTCGAAGTCAAGACGTCGAATGATCCAAAAACCTAAGCTACTAGGACCCTAAAACCTAAAGCTAAAATGATCCACACACGCGGGATCTGACAACCCTCCTCACCACCGATGACCAAGAAGTCACCGGCGAAGGGGAACCGCCGAAAGACGGTGCCAAAAGAGTTGGTTCTCTTAGCCAAAGAGATCTGTACTTTATTTTTAGCCGATTATGACCTACTTAGATGGTCATGGACGTCGCACACATATACTCTGTTTTGATTGGTTCACAAGCATGTCACGCGGATCATGAATCGAGCACCGTCCGATGCTCCCGGATCCAACGGCAGCGCTCCCCCCCTCACCCTCTCACCCCACCTAGCCAACAACCCACAGGCCACAGCCCTGCACTCCTCCCTCGTCCCCATCTCTCTCCCGCATGACTCTCCTCGCCGCCGCCATAGCCCCGCACTCCGATCCCAGCGACCTCCTGAAGGAATCGACAGTGCCAAGCATACAACAAGGATCCCCTCCCTCTGCTCCTCCCTCCTGTCCGGCGAGATCTGGCGCGCGTCCTCCAGCGCCACCCGCGACCGTCTCCCGTCGCTATGGTTTTGCCCGGCGTGGTCCGGCGACTCAGGTGCGTCCCTCCACTCCATCTCCTCCTCCTCACAGCCCTCCCTCACTTCCTCACCTCGTGTTCTCTCCCTCCCAGATCCAGGATGCCGTCCTCGCTTGAGCACCGGGACATCATGGGCGGGATGGCCTCTTCCTCCCCTGCCCCGACGCCATGGAGTGGCTAGACCTGGCCGTGGACGACGATGCGCAGCAACAGGGGACGGCAAGAGCTGGAGGATCTGGTGAGCGCCCCCCCCCCCCCCCCCCCCCCCCCCCCCCCCCCCCCCCCCCCCCCCCCGCGGGCCCCCTCTACTTAGCCGAGATCGAGGAACATCTCGCTTCGATCTGCTGTTCCGCCCCACTTGATGTGTTTTTGCTTTGGTGCGCGCAGTCGGAGAAGGACCTGGCGCTCAAGGAGCAGCTCGAGCTCTACAACCCGCAATGGTGTCGGCGCCGGCGCAGGCCTCGCCTACGCGGACGAGCGGACCAAGCGCGCCACAAGGGGGCGTCCGCACAGGGAGGATGGCGACCCCGAGCTCGTCGGGGATCCCATCCCCGCCGAGAAAGCTCGGGCCAAGTTTCCCAACCGCTACCAGTACCAGCGCAGGTAGCTCACGCCCCCTTCCCTTGTGTCTATTCTCTGAGCGTGTGTGTCTGTGTGCATACTGTGTTGAATGCATAGGGTTTCCAAGCCAATCGTTGCTGGCTTGGACTATATAGTACTCTATTTGCAAAGATCCATCAGGAGGTGTTGGGTACACGCGTGTTGCTGCTGTAAAAAAACATTGGTCAACAGTAACCCATGAGTGGAAGTCAGCTTTGCAGCCTTCCTGTTAGCACACTAGGTATGTAGATTCGGTTGGGATATACTACTCCGTCCCATAATGTACATGATTACCATCATTCTGTTTTATTGATCACATTGGGCTACATGTTCTGAATTATTTCCTTGCAAAAGCAAAAAAATATAACTAAAACTTCATATATGTATTTACATTCATTTGTTGGTTTATTTACATTCATTGAAAGCATAAAATCAATATCTGGTCCGATGATTTATGTACTGTTATCTCAAATAAAAAAGCTAAATCCCATTAGAAACTACAACAATAGTTTTTTATATGTACCTACATCAACCTGTTCATTTGGAATCATCAATCCATCAGTAGGTTCATCTAGTAGAATGTTTAATCATCTGTGCACCCACATGCGGCGGTGTTTAATCATCTAGTAGAATGCATCCTCTCAGCCATGCATATGGGGGAGTAGATTGCGTGATTGGTCTGAAAAGCATGTTTTCTCATGGCCAGTTCGTTTGATTGGCCGATAGAGTGTTTGATATGGCCGACTGTCAATCTGTGATGCCAGAAGAGAGTTGTCAACGCTGTTAGAATTGTGTCGAATATTATTGTACAAGGTAGGTTACAGTTGGACTTGGTTTTGGACTGTGTGTAGACAGGGTAGAAGTTGTGTCCTAATAGGACACTTGTATCCTAAGCCTCTCATATATATCGGGGGTAGACACACGATGTAACCTATGCCAACATAATAGCACCGGAACGCAGGGGAAGCCGGCGGCGTGTGCCGGCGTCCAGGGCGATCGGGTGCGGTATTGTAGCGGTATCATGGGGAGGAGAGTCCATAATCAGGCCCCGGGGATGTAGCCATATCGATGAACCTCGTTAACAAATCTCGGTGTCTTGCTCGTGTGATTGCTTGGTCCTCGGATGATCAACGGTATGCCTCGGATTTATTCTAACAAGTGGTATCATGAGCTCCGTTGTTCGGAGGACGCGTTGTGTTTGATCAAGAGGAGGATGAGAGAAGATTGTGGCTGCGGAAGTTATCATGGTGACGTCCGTCGATGAGAAACAGGCAGCGAAATCGATCGGTCGTCTCGTCCACGGAAGCAATCGGAAACAGGCGAGATCTCGACGAAGATCAGAAGCAAACAGCAGCAGGTGGCCGTAAGCATCTAGATGTTCCAGATTGAATCGGTCTCGGGCTCTCGGCGAGTGGGCAGGAGACGTGGCGATCAAGGGAACACAGCTTCAGGGGCGTCATGCAGCGTGCAGCAGCAGGACTCTTCAGCGGCAACGGCGCGTGACGCGCGGCCCAAGGCAGGCAGGCAGGCAGGGCAGACGAGCGTGCGTGCGTGCTCTCTGCATGTGTTGGAGAGGTTCAGGAGCGGCAGCTGTGGCTGTGAGGCTGGTACGAGTGGTTGGCTTGGTGCTGCTGTGCTTGTTGGGCGAGATTTGTTTGGACAAAAAAAAAAGGCAATCTGCATGGTTTGGTATTGACCGTGGCATTGACAACAACACAATAAAGAAAGGACTTTTGAGGTTACGGGAGCAAAGTTTGTTGCGTCCATGGAGGCTATCAGGAAAGTAAATTTCTTTTGGAAGTGTTGCTAATTGGGCACGAGGTTTTACCATCATGATGGCAGATTGACGACGTGCGTATAAGGCTCGGAGGAGTCTGGAGCGCATTGTGGCGGGATCGTGCATACACAGGGCGTCAAGCAAGGCACGAACATGTGTGGGCGGACACGACGCAGGGTGGAGTATGGTTGCAGTCGGATAATTTCGGCTGGGTCGGACTTGACAGTCTGACGGATCGACGCGAGTCGGTTTGTACAGAAGACGGTGGTGGGATCAGCGACGACGACATAGGAGCGTGATACTGATGGTGGCCGACTTCTGGGGCGTGGAAACACGTGGTGCAGGCCTGAGGGCTTGTGCGGCTTCGACAGACTATGGCACGGGGTTGATTCAAGATGGTGCACACATGAGAGAGCTTGAAGTCGACAGGGCGCAGGGTAGCATAGCGCGGCTACATGGAGTCATGTTGAAGGTGGAGCTGGAGTCTGATGGACGACTTCACTCTGTGCTGATGGAGGGGCTACGGCGTAAATGCATGGAGAGTCGAAGCCTATTTCAGCAGGAAAAGCGAGAGACACGTGGATCGGACTGGGGCCCAATGGTCTGATGGAGACGTGATACTCGGCATCGGTCGGTGATGATCGGTGGTTCTCTGCAGTAGGGGTTTGAGTGGTGTGGGTTCGCGACCCAGGAGACTCGACCGGGACAGCAGAGGCTCGATGCGGTAATAGCGGCGAGGCGTGCGGTAAGCATGGGACACAGCGACAGGCCAAGGCACTGGTGGTCAGACATGTGGTCAGACAAATTATGCAAGGGGTGCTGAAGCAGTGTTGACGAGTACCGGATTCAAGTTGGTGACTGGGTCTATTGGTGCCGGAAGATGGACAGGAGTTGACCATGGAGAATCTAAGAAAGTGACGGAGAGTCTGAAATTGTCAAAAGCTGAGAGAGTACATGGCTGTATATTCTGTGGTGTTTAGTGCACATGGCAAAGTGCGGATGACAAATACAGAAGGAGGCGGAGTGCTATAGCTGTGGGACATGCTAGAGACTATACGGAAGAAGGGTGAGACAACTGCGAATTTGACTCAGGGTGACACAGGGTGACGGTGAAATTCCTTCAAGTTTCAGACAAGCAGTCAAGAAAGAGCGGTGACGTTGAGTTCAGGTAACTCTTATATGTGGCGTCCAATATGTGAGTTGTTCATTTTCACACAGACAGTGGACGGTGTGTGATGGCGTTGAACGGATTTTCCGAAAGTTGGGAGCACAAGGTAGAGTAACGAGGAACTTAATTTTGCTCGAGTGTTGACTGTGAAGAAGACGAGAAGGGACTACAGTTGCAGGTGGAGTCATATGGAGTCTGGGAGTAGCAGTGATGCTCATGGCATATCTTAAGTCCAATGTACATGGAGGTTCGACGCATGGATGAATTCAAGGTGGTGAAGAATATTCGTCAAGGTGGAGTTTGTTAGAATTGTGTCAAATATTATTGTACAAGGTAGGTTACAGTTGGACTTGGTTTTGGACTGTGTGTAGATAGGGTAGGAGTTGTGTCCTAATAGGACACTTGTATCCTAAGCCTCTCATACATATCGGGGATAGACACACGATGTAACCTATGCCAACATAATAGCACCGGAACGCAGGCATGCGCCGGCGTCCAGGGCGACCGGGTGCGGTATTGTAGCGGTATCATGGGGAGGAGCGCCCATAGTTAGGCCCCGGGGATGTAGCCATATCGGTGAACCTCGTTAACAAATCTCGATGTCTTGCTCGTGTGATTGCTTGGTACTCGGATGATCAACGGTATGCCTCGGATTTATTCTAACAAACGCCATACGCCATATGTATGTGTGGCCTGTTGCTCTTGGGGTTATCAGATGGTATGTATGTTTGCCGGTAGCTGTTTAGAATCTCTTTAGATGCTGTTAGTACTCAGACCGACATATTAACTTTGGTTTTAATTGTCCTGTTTAGATGGTAGATATGAACTTCAGTTTGATGCTTGGCTATTAGGGGTCATGGAAATGGCGTCCGGGAGTGTGGCGTTCATGGAAGGGCGGCTGGACATGTGTAGGTGCCTCGTCGAGGACCACGGCGTCGATGTCAACCAGCGCACCCTCACAGGTTAATTAATCCGGTTCCCTTTCGATCTCTTGGCGTCAATTCTGCTGCACATCCCAGTAATCCCAGATTAATTTGGTTCTTTTGTTTGACTTATTGCAGGTGACACTGGTGACACTGCTCTGGCCATTTCTGTGGCTTATGGGGCGCTTGCTATCACGAGATATCTCCTGGGTCGTGGTGCTAATCCAACTTTAGCTGGTGCCCTCTGCCCACCTCTTCATGCTGCTATGACTAATGGTTGGTATCCCCTCTCCCGCACGCAGTTGCAGTTCCAGCCTCCTGCATTTTCATTGCTCATGACTACAGATGTTCATACACTGCCATATGTTTTTATTGACATCTGTTCAACAAGTTCAGACATATGTGATTTGTATGGCAGAACAAAGAAACAATGAGTTTCTGTGCGACAACTTTGAGGATTGGAATATAACATGAATTGGTTTCCGATACTCGCTCAAGTGGTAATTCTAGTCTTGTTTGCTCACAAATCGATGATTTTTGCTATTATTATAGTAGGCGCAATCAGCATGATTTATTATGTGTTTCTTTTGCTATTATTATAGTAGAAGGTTGCTATTTTTTATTATTAGAACAAACATGAAATTGGTTGCTCTATTAAGCAACTCATGTTTTGTGTGCTATATCCTGGAGCTTCGAGTGAAGAGCAGGCTTGCAATGCCTGCCTTACTCATACTGCTCCAAAAGTAACTATGGCCTTCTCACGAGGGGATTGGATGGCCTGTCCCCATTTCTCTTTGTAGGTAAAGATACTGTTGGCATATATTACCAGCAGCATATTTTCATAAAAAAAATGTTGATTTAGGTCCAGATGGGTGTCTGCGCAATATAGCCTTTCTGTTTCCTGTGTCCCTAGTTTAGGTGTGTGTTCAAGCAAAAAAGGTGGGCGTTGATGTTGTTATTGTGTCCTGGAGCTTCGAGTGAAGGGCAAGGATGCAATGCTTGCCGTTCTCATACTGCTCCACAGAGTAACCGTGGCCTTCCCATGGAGAGTATGATGGCTTGTGTAGGTAATTAGTATTATGTCCATGTTGTTGTTGGCTAGATGGTAATGGCTCATCAGAATACACACACACACACGAGTGTATCATGTAACAATTGGCAGACTCACCAGAATATATACACATTAAATCTATTGTTCTGTTTTAACATTGGACTGTTTAATACTTATTATTCTGTTTCATTAGTAAATAGCTGAAACCAAAATCATAGAGCAGAAAGATATTTGGCTGAACTGCTCTTTCATTGTACCACCAAATACTGAAGTTTGGGGTGGGTGAAATCTTCGGCTTTATCCTTCAGGTTTAGCTTGTTATGAAAATTTATTTACTTGTCATGTGTTGTACGCCTGCCTTTCTTAGGCTTCCTGAAATCACATTTTGTTTGGCAGGGGCCAACTTTAATTTGCTCATCGCAAACAAGTCAAAAAATTATACGTATGTGCAGCTTGCTGAAACTTTGACTGAATCTAGTTGGATCTTCAGTTTCTTGTATCTATGAACAAATATGCAGCACTTTTTTTTTCTTTTTGGTTCGAGCAAACTCAAGAGTCCTTTCTAAAACTGTAGCCAAGGTGTACCTCCTGCTACTAGAACAATAAAGATGAATGAATTCTTTCTCCTGCTCAACTCTTTCCTCTCTGTCTGTCTACGACAGTAGGATTCATGCACCAAGCCCACAACCTGAATCTTTTGTTAGGATGCTAGTAAACCAGGCTGTACTCTTTCCAATTGCAAGTTGGATAGAACCTGCAATTAAGTGCACAGACATATATGCATTCTGGTTCAATTCGTATGTATGTTTGTATGTGCATGCTTACGACTTTGACTAAAACTAGTTAATTCATTGTTCTACCTTGAAGGTGACCAGTCCCTAGCTGCGCGCTTTGGTTGGTCCTGCTAATTTCAGTTCCTATGATTTTTAATCTCCGTTTTCTGTTTTCCCCAGCTACCAAGACTCCGAGTTTGTGGTGATGGCAGCTGACACGGAGCCGATCGAAATCTTCCCCCACCCCCTGTTGCTCCCTGATGATAACAAGGTAGAAATTCTCTCCGTATGCTGCATCATATATAGTACTGCTAATTAGTTTGTATGCCATTGCCTGCATGATATGGTTAGACCGACGACTGTCAATCTCATAATTCTGTATGATGTGTTAAAGATTAACAGAATATATGATATGACTTGTGTGCTGACCTCAAGTATCTTGCTCATCTGTAATGTATCTGTTGTACGCTTGCCTTTCTTTGGCCTGCTATTTTTATTTATCAAATGAAAGGACATTTTGTTTGGCAGTGGGCGATTTTGCTCAAAAATAAGTAAATAAATTGTATGTGCACGCTGAAATGTTAGATGTCTGTTGGTTGCTGTATATGGGCAAGACGAATTGAATCCTGCTGTGTACTTGTCAATTCTAGCTTATATTGGTGTTTTGCGATCCTAAAAAATTATTGGTGCATTTTTTTGTTCCTCAAATAAAAAATAGCTTGCTCCTTTCAGCTCTGACATCCCTATTGTTAGCTTTGTATGTACTGCTACCTGATGAGTGCTTTCTTTGTAGTATTTATGCTTGGCATGCATATGTTTATTCAGTTCAAACTCTACATGACATGAAATAATTATTTTCAGTGTTTTTCTCAACTTGTTTTCATAGTCACTTGATATATACTTGTACTTGAAGCTGTGGGTTAATGATGATGGTTTTGTTCTACTTAGATGCATTGGTACCTATCATCGAGCGAACGGATGCAATAGCGGCAAGAAGATCATGGCCGTGCGCATCATCAAGCAAACCATGGAGATCATCTACCTCCTCACCAATGCTAACTCAATCCAGATCATCATCGACGCTATCATCCACATGTATCTCTCTTGGTTCTCTTTATTCTCTCATGCCTTTGTGATGATGCGTGTGCTGACTAGTATTGTTAGATCTTGCCAATTGAATGGATGGTCGTGGTAGTAGAATGGTATTTTGTTTTAGGTGCAATGTATTACAGTGAAGTTTTTTGCACGACCTACACTTGAGCCATGCGTATTCATATCGTGTCTCTATTTTCTTGTATGAACGAGTTATCTCATTTTAACTAGCTGGAGAACAAAAAGCATGGTACTAGCTCAATTTGTGTTATCATTCTAAATAAGTTAACTTTTCTTGAATGGTCTGTTCATAATATATTTGCCCTAGTTTTTCTGATTCTTCTCTGCTGATTCATGTAATAGGGCGACCGAGGAAGGCATGTTGCCGTTTTGTTTGTTCCCAGCCTTGATTATGGATGTCCAGCGAGTCCGGCATGTTGTTCATTTGACTATGGTCGTCCAGCGAGTCCGGCATGTTGTCATTTTCTTGTAGAGCACTACTGTATTACACTTGTAGAGCTTGTAAAGTACTGTATTACACATGGTCATATGTATTGGCACGGATAGAGCTTGTTACTGTGATTGCCATTGTATTACATAATCTGGCTGCTCTTAATTGAAGTATCATGTGTGCTTTTTGTTTGTCAATTTAAATGTTGGTTGAAATATGAAGAATATGAGCCTGACAAATGGGAACCACTTACCAGAACATGACAAATGGGACCCAGTTATCAGAACCTGACAACTGGGACCCATCTGATTAGTGGACCCATTTAATAAAAAAAGAAAATGAAATTGTTTAGACAAAAAGGCCACGGCCCAACAATAAAAAAGGCTGCAAATGTTGGGCTTGGCCCATGAAGCTGACCAAAAATTGATAGAAAAAATATATAAAAAGGTTGAATTGTTGGGCTTGGCCCAAGTAAAGCGTCGAACTGGACCGGGCTGATTCTAATCAACGACATTTTTATTTGATCGCAATTTTGCCACATCAGCTTGCCACGTTGGATCAGGATGTGGCCTGGGCAGACAACCAACGACCAAAACAAAAGGTCATTGGTTCAGTGACCTTTTGTTTTGGTCGTTGCCTTCTACGACCATATCATAGAGAAGGTCGTTATGTTTCATTAAAGACGGTCAGCTTTTGACCAATTGTTTTTTGTCATAAAAAGGTCACAAATAAAAAACAATGATCATTCAGCGACCAATAGTGATGGTCGCAAGTTGACATATTTTTTGTAGTGGTTCCTTGCGCCACATGCAAAGTCCCCCCACCTTCTCTCGATTTTTCTCCACTGCGACCCGTCAGCGGGTGCTCTCAACTTCCCGTCTTTCTTACGGTCCTCTTTGTGCCATCGCATCAACTTGGCATGCACTTTATTTTTGAATAGACGTTTCAACCGTGGTATTACAGGAGCATACCACATCACCTTGGCAGAAACCCTCTTCCTGGGGCGCTCGCCCTCAACATCACCAGGGTCATCTCATCTGATCTTATACCGCAATGCACCACATACCGGGCATGCGTTCAAATCCTCGTACGCACCGCGGTAGAGGATGCAGTCATTAGGGCATGCATGTATCTTCTGCACCTCCAATCCCAGAGGACATAAACCTTCTTTGCTTCGTACGTACTGTCGGGCAATTCGTTATCCTTTGGAAGCTTCTTCTTCATTATTTTCAGTAGCTTTCCAAATCCGTTGTCAGATACACCATTGTCTGCCTTCCATTGCAGCAATTTCAGTGTGGTACCGAGCTTTGTGTTGTCATCTTCGCAATTTAGGTACAACCCTTTTTTGTGATCCTCTAACATGTGATCGAATTTCAACTTCTCCCTTTCACTTTGGCATTGTTTCTTTGCATCAACAATGACCCAGCGAAGATCATCATCGGGCACATCGTCTGGTTCCTCTTGATCTTCAGCTTCCCCCATTGCAGTATCACCGTATTCAGGGGCGGATAGTTATCATCATCCTCTTCTTCTTTGTCTTCCATCATAACCCCTCTTTCTCCGTGCTTGGTCCAAACATTATAATGTGGCACGAAACCCTTCTCAAGCAGGTGGACGTGAAGGGTTTTCGAGTCAGAGTAATCCTTCATATTTCCACAGATAGGGCATGGACAATACATAAAACCATTCTTCTTGTTTGCCTCAGCCACTTCGAGAAAATTATGCAGGCCCTTAATGTACTCGGAGGTGCGTCTCTCACCGTACATCCATTGCCGGTTCATCCGCGTGCATTATATAATTAAGTGTATCAAAAACCATTACAGAACATCATGAATAGAGAAGTGACCAAATTAATAGAAGTTCATCATCACATTAAAACCAAAGTACAGCAGTGATCAAATGTTATTACTGAAAAAATAAATACATAAAGTTCATACATAGTTCTCATTGAACAACATATAGCTCTCTAGAGCATCTAATTAAAACATACATTGAAACTATGTAAAACATTTCAATGCAACAAAAAATGCGATCATAATCGCAACTAAGTTAACAATTGATCCAACGGCATAATGATACCAAGCCTCAGTATGAATGGCATATTTTCTAATCTTTCTAATTTTCAAGCGCATTGCATCCATCTTGGTCTTGTGATCATCGATGACATCCGTAACATGCAACTCCAATTTCATCTTCTCCTCCTCAATTCTTTTCAATTTTTTCTTCAAGTAATTATTTTCTTTTTCAACTAAATTTAACCTCTCGACAAGTGGGTCGGTTGGAATTTCTGGTTCACATACCTTCTAGATAAAAACATCTATGCCACGTTGGTCGGCATAATTGTCATAAACACTAAATGAAACAAATAGTTATAATAGATAATATACGACATCCGAATCATAGACAGGACGAGGGCTGACGGGGGCAGATACCAAAACCATGGCACTATATAATAACAAACAATAATAAAAGTAAAAAAATTATACAAGTATGTATCTAAATCATACAAGTAAGAATTTTTTTTTCTTTTAGAAAGAAGATAAGAACAAGAGGCTCACCATGGTGGTGTCGGCGACGAGATCGGCGCGGGCGATCGACGGCGGTGAGGACGGGGACGGGACCGCCAAACCTAGACAAATCTTGAGGAAAATGAAGCTTGGAGGTCGAGCTTGGAGAGGAGAAAGCTTAAGTGTGGCTCGGACATTTCATCGAAGACCTCATGTGTATAGGAGGTGAGAGCAGAGCAACACACACCTGCACACGCCGGCCGACCAAAAAACAGAGGAGTGAGCGGGCAGGGGCGGGGGTATATATAGGCATATCTTTAGTCCCGGTTGGTGGCTAGAACCGGGACAGAAGACTGACCTTTGGTACCGGTTCCAGCCACCAACCGGGATTAAAGGTGCTGGGCCAGGAGCGAGGCCCATTGGTCCGGGTTCGTGTCTAGAACCGGGACCAAAGGGGTCAAACGAACTGGGACCAATGGCCCCCGAGACCCGGCCGGCGCTCTGGCCTCACGAACCGGGACTGATGCACCCTTTGATCCCGGTTCGTAAGTGAATCGGAATTAATGTCCTTATGCTGACCTCGACCAAAGCACTGTTTTCTACCGGTGTTGATCCATCGAATGTGTTCTCGGACCACCCTGCTACAGGCCGGTACGCGGATCTTCCTGGCACGGGACACGCGAACCACTGTTTTGTCGTGGAATCCGCCGGGGAACTGCTGGTTGTCGTGATGCAAGAAAGTCGCTTGAAGGTTTTCTACATGGACACCGACGACGACGAGGTCGAGCCTGTGAAGAGCATCGGTGGCCGTGCCATCTTCGTCGGTTACCGCAGGTGCCTCTCCGTCAATGCCGAAAAGTTCCCATCCATCGTCCCCAACTACTTCTACTACGTGAAGTCCACCGATTCATCCCTCGACATCTACAAGCATGACCTCCATGACGGGAAAGAAGAGAGGGTCTCTGAAGCCATAGATTCCTTGAACCCCAACACACTTTCACTCGCCAACCCTCCATTCACCATCGTCCAGCTACTCTCCAGCCACACCATCAACGGTCGGGAATCTCAGCTTGCGGTGGAAAGGGGCGAGCGGGAGCGCCTTGAGCTGGAGTCTCAGTTTGAGATGCTAATGCTTGAGATGGAAAGGCTCAAGAACGAAAGGCAGGATGGTTCTCGCTACGGTGATAATGAGTCTTGTGATTGAAGAGTATTAAGCCGTTGAACGTCAGTTATGTGCTTTGTTGTGCAACAATCGACCCCTTGCTGTCAGGAAGAAAATTAACTTTTTTTACCTGTTGGACTCCTCTAGTGATCTACTTGCTTAATCTTACTTCCTGTTCGGAAGCTCTCCTGTCCCTTAACTCCGCTCCGCTCGAGGAGCTGGGTTCAAGTCGCTCCCTGCATTTGTGCTGGCGCTCCCTCCGCTCCAGGAGCTACAGTGGGGGAGCGGAGAGGATCCGAACAGGGCCTTAGTACGTAACACTCTCCGCTCCCCCACTGCAGCTCTCGAATAGGCCTCTAGCTGTTAGGTGTCTTTCTTCAGACGCAGGTCTTTGCCTTGCTATGAATGTTATTTCCATGTCAAGTGTGAGTCCATTCACACTCTTCTCTATAAAATGTTGCTAATGGAATAAAAATCTTCTTGTTCAAAAAAAATGTTGATTTTTATACAAATGTAGTTTTAAGATTATAAGATATCAGAATTTTTTTTTGTACAAATCCATGAATCAAGTAATAATAAACCGCCCTGCTAGGAATAATAACAATTAGAATAGATTAAAATGACGAATTGACTTGGCAGTTTTTTTTGTGCACGGCCAGATGTATGCCCAAATCCTGGAAACATAGGAATTGTTAGTTGCCACCGTCCCAAAAGTGCAAATACTAAGGACGTCAATAAAAAGTATAACTGATTTTGACTTTATTTTTAAGCAAGTCTAAAGGGGAAAGATTAAAAAAAACACATCAGCCTAAGAGTAAATTGAAAAGTTGTTCGCATTCATAGCATCATTGATGAGCACACTTGGGCAAGAAGTCCACATTCTATCTTCTCAGGAAATCTCAAAAGCATCTCTATATAAAGCTAATCGATAGGACCTTTGCCACCGTGTTCACGAAATAAACTGTCACAATTAGCAAGAGTAATTTTTACTATATGATGACACCAGAGTAGCAAACAACATGTAGCATAGTTCATCATATATACCACTTATTTTTCGAGGATGTACATGTCAGCTTTTCATCGACATTGCAACCAACACTCTTGTAAGCATGACTTCTCTTCATGAGTTAAAAGATGATACATAACCATCCTTCCAGCAAGATAAGGTCACTGAACTATCTGGAAAAAAAAATTAAAGGCAGCATGTGCAACATAAGAATTTCAGCATGCACTATGAAACAGAACATACATGCATTTAGTTTGTGTTTTCATGGCTGCATAGTGCTGTAGGGTTGCATTCAGTTTGTTCAGAGATTTAACTTGTAACATAATATGGATACTACTATGTTGTTCACCTGCAAATTTGTTTAGAACGCTAAAAATACAGTAATCCACGCAAAGCATATAAATTAATTTACTAAAAAGAGAACACAGTGCAATAGCAAAAGGAATTGCTAACAACTTTGAAATTCATGTCATTGTGCAATAAACCCCATGAACAAAGTAAACTCACGCATGAATAAACCCCATCTCTTTATCCTTAATTGCAACAACACAAATACGTGTCTTGTCCCTTTCTGTCACTGGGATATAGATCACCGCAAGATTGAACACATTACAAAGCACCTTTCCCATTGCAAGAAAAATCAATCTACTTGTCCAAACCAAATCAGTAGATCAAAGAGAAATACAAAGCTATCATAATCATGCATAAAAGAGTTCAGAGAAGACTCAAATAATATTCATGGATAATATGATCATAAACTCACAATTCATCGGATCCCAACAAACACATCGCAAAAAGTGATTACATCGAATAGATCTCCAAGAACATCAAGGAGAACAATGTATTGAGGATCAAAGAGAGAGAAGAAGCCATCTAGCTACTAGCTATGGACTCGTAGGTCTGTGGTAAACTACTCACACATCATCGGAAGGGCAGCATGGCTGATGTAGAGCCCCTCCATGGTTTTGATTGCCCCTCCGGCGGAGTGCCAGAAAAGGTCTTCAGAGGGGATCTCTCGAGAACAGAAACTTGCGGCGGCGGAAAAAATATTTCGTGTGGCTCTCTGTTGGTTTCGGAATATTTGGGAATTTATAGAGGCAAAATTAGGTCAGACGGACGCTCGTGGGCCCCATAAGCCACCAGGGCATGCCTACCCCCTAGGCGCGCCCTGTTGCCTCATGGGCCCCTCCTTCATCTTCTGGCCCTCTCCCGAAACTTCTAGGGTCTCTTATTTCTAGAAAAAAATCTCAAAAAAGCTTCGTGGTAATTGGACTTCGTTTGGTACCGGTATCCTGGAAAACCAAAAACAAGCAAAAAAACAGCAACTGGCACATGACACTGAGTTAACAGGTTAGTCCCAAAAAATGATATAATGACATATAAAAGCATAATAAACATCCAAGATTGATACTATAATAACATGGAACAATCAAAAATTCTATATACGTTGGAGACGTATCAACCGTCACTCTCCATCTCCAACACCGTGTTGGTTTATGTCTCTACCCTCTATGTTCTTCATCTCCATGTTTGTGTAATTATTACTTCCTCCGTTCTTAAATATAAATCTTTTTAGAGATTTCAATATAGACTACATACGGACGAATATAGACATATTTTGGAGTGTAGAATCACTCATTTTGCTTCATATGTAGTCCATATTGAAATCTCTAAAAGGACTTATATTTAGGAAGGGAGGGAGTAGTTATCAGGGAATAAGGATGAAGTCTGGTTGTATTTGAGACGAACGCCTATGGTAGATACTGAAGGAAATATGCCCTAGAGGCAATAATAAAGTTGTTATTTTATATTTTCTTATTCATGATAAAGATTTATTATTCATGCTAGAATTGTATTGATCAAAAACTTAAATACATGTGTGAATACATAAACATATACCATGTCCCTAGTAAGCCTCTACTAGACTAGCTCATTGATCAAAGATGGTTAAGATTTCCTAACCATAGACATGTGTTGTCATTTGATAACGGGATCACATCATTAGGAGAATGATGTGATGGACAAGACCCATCCGTTAGCTTACCATATGATCGTTTAGTTTATTGCTACTGCTTTCTTGTATGTCAAATACATGTTCCTTCGACCATGAGATCATGCAACTCCCGAATACCGGAGGAATACCTTGTGTGCTATCAAACGTCACAACGTAACTGGGTGATCATAAAGATGCTCTACAGGTATCTCCAAAGGTGTTTGTTGAGTTGGCATGGATCGAGATTGGGATTTGTCACTACAAGTATCGGAGAGGTATCTTTGGGCCCTCTCGGTAATACACATCATAATAAGCTTGCAAGCAAATGACTAAGGAGTTAGTTATGAGATGATGTATTACGGAACAAGTAAAGATACTTGCCGGTAACGAGATTGAACTAGGTTTGAAGATATCGACGATCGAATCTCGGGCAAGTAACATACCAACAGACAAAGGGAATTACGTATGTTGTCATAACGGTTCGACAGATAAAGATCTTCGTAGAATATGTAGGAACCAATATGGGCATCCAGGTTCCGCTATTGGTTATTGACCGGAGAGGTGTATCGGTCATGTCTACATAGTTCTCGAACCCGTAGGGTCCGCACGCTTAACGTTCGTTGACGATACAGTGTTATATGAGTTATATGATTTGGTGACCAAATATTGTTCGGAGTCCCGGATGAGATCACGGACATGACGAGGGGCTCCGAAATGGTCCGGAGGTAAAGATTGATATATAGGACGATGATATTTGGACATCGGAAGAGTTTCAGAGTGCATCGGGTCACCGGAAGGGGTTCCGGACACCCCTAGGAGGTCTGTGGGCCTAATGGGCCAAGGAAAGAGACACACCAGCACACAAGGGGGATGGCACGACCCTCTCCCTGGCCGCCGGCCCTAGGGAAGGAAAGGGGGGAGGGCTAGCCCCTCCTGCCTTCCCCTCCACATGGGAGAAAGGAAAGGGGTGGGGCGCCACCCTCTCCTGCCTTTCCCCGCGCGCCTAGAAAGGCAAGGGGGGCACGGCTAGGGGCAGGACCCCAAGTGGGATTCGGCCCCACTTGGGGCGCCTCCTTGGCTGCTCCTCCCTCCCCCCACCTTTATATATGTGGGAGGGGGCGCCACACATAGCCCACGACAATCTCTTAGCCGTGTGCGGTGCCCCCTCCACAGTTTCGTCCCTCGGTCATATTTTCATAGTGCTTAGGCGAAGCCCTGCGGAGATAGCATCACCGCCACCGTCATCACACCGTCGTGCTACCGGAACTCATCTACTACTTCGCCGTCTTGCTGGATCAAGAAGGTGAGGACATCACCGAGCTAAACGTGTGCTGAACGCGGAGGTGCTGTACGTTCGGTACTCGATCGGTTGGATCGCGAAGAAGTTCGACTACATCAACCGCGTTACTAAATGCTTCCGCTTACGGTCTACGAGGGTACGTAGACTCACTCTCCCCCTCGCTGCTATGCATCTCCTTGGATAGATCTTGCGTGTGCATAGAATTTTTTTTGTTTTCCATGCAACGTTCCCCAACAGTGGCATCCGAGCCAGGTCTATGCGTAGATGATATGCACGAGTAGAACACAAAGAGTTGTGGGAGGTGATAGTCATAATGCTTACCACCAACGTCTTATTTTGATTCGGTGGTATTGTGGGATGAAGCGGCCCAGACCAATATTACATGTCCACGTACATGAGACCGGTTCCACCGACAGACATGCAACTTGTGTTGCATAAAGGTGGCTGGCGGGTGTCTATTTCTCCTACTTTAGTTGAATTGAATTTGACTACGGCCGGTCCTTGAAGAAGGTTAAAACAGCAAACTTGATAAATCACCGTTGTGGTTTTTGCCGTAGGTAAAAACGGTTCTTGCTAGAAGCCCGTAGCAGCCACGTAAAACTTGCAACAACAAAGTAGAGGATGTCTAACTTGTTTTTGCAGGGCATGTTGTGATGTGATATGGTCAAGACGTGATGTGTTATACGCTGTTGTATGAGATGATCATGTTTTGTAATATCGACAACTGGCAGGAGCCTTTGTCTCTTGATTATTGTATGAAATGCAATCGCCATGTAATTGCTTTACTTTATCGCTATGCGTTAGCAATAGTTGTAGAAGCAATAGTTGGCGAGACGACCCCGACGCAACGATGGAGATCAAGGTGTCGAGCCGGTGATGATGGAGATCATGACGATGCTTTGGAGATGGAGATCACTATCATGTCACATATTTTGATTGCATATGATGTTTATCCTTTATGCATCTTATTTTTCTTAGAATGGCGGTAGCATTATAAGATGATACCTTCACTAAATTTCAAGATAAAAGTGTTCTCCCCGAGTGTGCACCATTGCTAAAGTTCGTCGTTTCGAAGCACCTCGTGATGATCGGGTGTGATAGATTCTACGTTCACATACAACGGGTGTAAGACAGTTTTGCACATGCAGAATACTTGTGTTGAACTTGACGAGCCTAGCATGTACAGGTATGGTCTCGGAACACTGGAGACCGAAAGGTCGAACGTGAGTCATATAGTAGATATGATCAACATAGAGATGTTCACCATTGATGACTACCCCATCTCACATGATGATCGGACATGGGTTAGTTGATTTGGATCATGTATCACTTAGATAAACTTGAGGGATGTTTATTTAAGTGGGAGTTCATTAGTAATTTGATTAGTTGAACTTAATTTATCATGAACTTAGTCTTAATAGTTTTGCATATCTATGTTGTAGATCAATGGCCCGTGCTACCGTTCCCTTGAATTTTAATGCGTTCCTAGAGAAAGCTAAGTTGAAAGATGATGGTAGCAACTACACGGACTGGGTCCGTAACTTGAGGATTATCCTCATTGCTGCACAGAAGAATTATGTCCTTAATGCACCGCTAGGTGACAGACCTGCTGCAGGAGCTACTGTAGATGTTATGAACGTCTGTCAGGCTCGATCTGATGACTACTCAATAGTTCAGTGTGCCATGCTTTACGGCTTAGAACCGGGACTTCAAAGACGTTTTGAACATCATGGAGCATATGAGATGTTCCAAGAGTTGAAGTTAATATTTCAAGCAAATGCCCGAGTTGAGAGATATGAAGTCTCCAACAAGTTCTATAGCTTCAAGATGGAGGAGAACAGTTCTGTCAGTGAACACATACTCAGAATATCTGGGTATCATAACCACTTGACTCAGCTGGGAATTGATCTTCCAGTTGATAGTGTTATTGACAGAGTTCTTCAATCACTGCCACCAAGCTACAAAGGCTTCGTGATGAACTATAATATGAAAGGGATGAACAAAACGATTCCTGAGCTCTTCACAATGCTTAAGGCCGCGGAGGTAGAAATCAAGAAGGAGCATCAAGTGTTGATGGTTAACAAGACCACTAGTTTCAAGAAAAATGGCAAGGGAAAGAAAGGGAACTTCAAGAAGAATGGCAAGCAAGTTGCCACTCCCGGGAAGAAGCCCAAAGCTGGACCCAAGCCTGAAACTGAGTGCTTCTACTGCAAAGGGAATGGTCACTGGAAGCGGAATTGCCCCAAATACTTGGCGGATAAGAAGGATGACAAAGTGAACAAAGGTATATTTGATATACATGTTATTGATGTGTTCCTTACTAATGCTCGTAGTAGCGCCTGGGTAGTTGATACTGATTCGGTTGCTCATATTTGTAACTCAAAACAGGAGCTGCGGAATAAACGAAGATTGGCTAAGGACGAGGTGACGATGCGCGTTGGGAATGGTTCCAATGTCGATGTGATCGCCGTCGACACGCTACCTCTACATCTACCTTCAGGATTAGTTTTAGACCTCAATAATTGTTATTTGGTGCCAGCGTTGAGCATGAACATTATATCTGGATTTTGTTTATTGCGAGACAGTTATTCATTTAAATCAGAGAATAATGGTTGTTCTATTTGTACGAGTAATATCTTTTATGGCCATGCACCCTTGATGAATGGTCTATTCTTGTTGAATCTCGATTGTAGTGATACACATATTCATAATATTGATGCCAAAAGATGCAAAGTTGATAATGATAGTGCAACATACTTGTGGCACTGTCGTTTAGGTCATATTGGTGTAAAGAGCATGAAGAAACTCCATGCGGATGGACTTTTGGAATCACTTGATTATGAATTATTTGATACTTGCAAACCATGCCTCATGGGCAACATGACTAAAACTCCGTTCTCCGGAACAATGGAGCGAGCTAATGACTTGTTGGAAATAATACATACCAATGTATGTGGTCCGATGAGTGTTGAAGCACGCGGCAGGTATCGTTATTTTCTGACCTTCACAGATGATTTGAGTAGGTATGGGTACATCTACTTAATGAAACACAAGTCTGAAACATTTGAAAAGTTCAAAGAATTTCAGAGTGAAGTGGACAATCATCGTAACAAGAAAATAAAGTTTCTATGATCTGATCGCGGAGGCAAATATTTGAGTTATGAGTTTGGCCTTCATGTAAAACAATCTGGAATTGTTTCACAACTCACGCCACCTGGAACACCACAACGTAATGGTGTGTCCGAACGTCGTAACCGTACTTTATTAGATATGGTGCGTTCTATGATCTCTCTTACCGATTTACCACTATCATTTTGGGGTTATGCATTAGAGACAGCCGCATTCACGTTAAATAGGGCATCGTCTAAATCCGTTGAGACGACACCGTATGAACTGTGGTTTGGCAAGAAACCTAGCTGTCATTTCTTAAAGTTTGGGGATGCGATGCTTATGTCAAAAGGCTTCAGCCTGATAAGCTCGAACCTAAATTGGAGAAGTGCGTCTTCATAGGATACCCTAAAGAAACTATTGGGTTCACCTTCTACCACAGATCCGAAGGCAAGATTTTTGTTGCTAAGAATGGGTCCTTTCTAGAGAAGGAGTTTCTCTCAAAGAAGTGAGTGGGAGGAAAGTAGAACTTGATGAGGTAATTGTACCTTCTCTCGAATTGGAAAGTAGCACATCACTGAAAACCGTTCCCGTGATGCCTACACCAATTAGAGAGGAAGCAAATGATAATAATCATGAAACTTCAGATCAAGTTACTACAGAACTTCGTAGGTCGACCAGAGCACGATCCGCACCAGAGTGGTACGGTAATCCTGTCCTGGAAGTTATGTTATTAGACCATGGCGAACCTACGAACTATGAAGAAGATATGATGAGCCCAGATTCCGATAAATGGCTTGAGGCCATGAAATCTGAGATTGGATCCATGTATGAAAACAAAGTATGGACTTTGGTGGACTTGCCCGATGATCGGCAAGCCATAGAAAATAAATGGATCTTAAGAAGAAGACTGACGCTGATGGTAATGTTACTATCTATAAAGCTCGACTTGTCACGAAAGGTTTTCGACAAATTCAAGGAGTTGACTACGATGAGACTTTCTCACCCGTAGCGATGCTTTAGTCTGTCCGAATCATGTTAGCAATTGCCGCATTTTATGATTATGAAATCTGGCAAATGGACGTCAAAACTGCATTCCTTAATGGATTTCTTGAAGAAGAGTTGTATATGATGCAACCAGAAGGTTTTGTCGATCCTAAAGGTGCTAACAAAGTGTGCAAGCTCCAGCGATCCATCTATGGACTGGTGCAAGCATCTCGGAGTTGGAATATACGCTTTGATGAGGTGATCAAAGCATATGGTTTTATACAGACTTACGGTGAAGCCTGTATTTACAAGAAAGTGAGTGGGAGCTCTGTAGCATTTCTGATTTTATATGTGGATGACATATTGTTGATTGGAAATGATATAGAATTTCTGGATAGCATAAAAGGATAGTTGAATAAAAAAAATTCAATGAAAGACCTCGGTGAAGCTGCTTATATATTGGGCATCAAGATCTATAGGGATAGATCAAGACGCTTAATAGGACTTTCACAAAGCACATACCTTGACAAAGTTTTGAAGAAGTTCAAAATGGATCAGTCAAAGAAAGGGTTCTTACATGTGTTACAAGGTGTGAAATTGAGTCAGACTCAAAGCCCGACCACTGCAGAAGATAGAGAGAGAATGAAAGTCATTCCCTATGCCTCAGCCATAGGTTCTATCATGTATGCTATGTTGTGTACCAGACCTAATGTGTGCCTTGCCATAAGTTTGGCAGGGAGGTACCAAAGTAATTCAGGAGTGAATTACTAGAGAGCGGTCAAGAACATCCTGAAGTACCTGAAAAGGACTAAGGATATGTTTCTCATTTATGGAGGTGACGAAGAGCTCGTTGTAAATGGTTACATCGATGCTAGCTTCGACACTTACCCGGATGACTCTAAGTCACAAACCGGATACGTATTTATATTGAATGGTGGAGCTGTCAGTTGGTGCAGTTCCAAGCAGAGCGTCGTGGCGGGATCTATGTGTGAAGCGAAATACATAGCTGCTTCGGAAGCAGCACATGAAGGAGTCTGGATGAAGGAGTTCATATCTGATTTAGGTGTAATACCCAGTGCATCGGGTCCAATGAAAATCTTTTGTGACAACACTGGAGCAATTGCCTTGGCGAAGGAATCCAGATTTCACAAGAGAACTAAACACATCAAGAGACGCTTCAACTCCATTCGTGAAAAGGTCAAGGATGGAGATATAGTGATTTGCAAAATACATATGGATCTAAATGTAGCAGACCCGTTGACTAAGCCTCTTCCGCGAGCAAAACATGATCACCACCAAGACTCCATAGATGTTAGATTCATTACAATGTAATCTAGATTATTGACTCTAGTGCAAGTGGGAGACTGAAGGAAATATGCCCTAGAGGTAATAATAAAGTTGTTATTTTATATTTCCTTATTCATGATAAAGATTTTTTATTCATGCTAGAATTGTATTGATCGGAAACTTAAATACATGTGTGAATACATAAACATATACCGTGTCCCTAGTAAGCCTCTACTAGACTAGCTCGTTGATCAAAGATGGTTAAAGTTTCCTAACCATAGACATGTGTTGTCATTTGATAACGGGATCACATCATTAGGAGAATGATGTGATGGACAAGACCCATCCGTTAGCTTAGCATATGATCGTTCAGTTTATTGCTACTGCTTTCTTGTATGTCAAATACATGTTCCTTCGACCATGAGATCATGCAACTCCTGAATACCGGAGGAATACCTTGTGTGCTATCAAACGTCACAACGTAACTGGGTGATCATAAAGATGCTCTACATGTATCTCTGAAGGTGTTTGTTGAGTTGGCATGGATCGAGATTGGGATTTGTCACTCCAAGTATCGGAGAGGTATCTCTGGGCCCTCTCGGTAATACACATCATATATAATAAGCTTGCAAGAAAATGACTAAGGAGTTAGTTACGAGATAATGTATTACGGAACGAGTAAAGAGACTTGCCGGTAACGAGATTGAACTAGGTATGAAGATACCGACGATCGAATCTCGGGCAAGTAACATACCGACAGACAAAGGGAATTACGTGTGTTGTCATAACGGTTCGACCGATAAAGATCTTCGTAGACTATGTAGGAACCAATATGGGCATCTAGGTTCTGCTATTGGTTATTGACCGGAGAGGTGTCTCGGTCATGTCTACATAGTTCTCGAACCCGTAGGGTCCGCACGCTTAACGTTCATTGACGATATAGTGTTATATGAGTTATATGATTTGGTGACCGAATGTTGTTCGGAGTCCCGGATGACATCATGGACATGACGAGGGGCTCCGGTATGGTCCGGAGGTAAAGATTGATATATAGGACGATGATATTCAGACACCGAAAGAGTTTCGGAGTGCACGGGGTAGTCATCGGGTCACCGAAAGGGGTTCCGGACACCCCCGGGAGGTCTATGGGCCTAATGGGCCAAGGGGAGAGACACACCAGCCCACAAGGGGGCTGGCACGCCCCTCTCCCTGGCCGCTGGCCCTAGGGAAGGAAAGGGGGGAGGGCTAGCCCCTCCTGCCTTCCCCTTCACATGGGAGAAAGGAAAGGGGGGGCGCCACCCTCCCCTGCCTTTCCCCGCGCGCCTAGAAAGGCAAGGGGGCGCGGCTAGGGGCAGGACCCCAAGTGGGATTCGGCCCCACTTGGGGTGCCTCCTTGGCTGCTCCTCCCTCCCCCACCTAGATATATGTGGGAGGGGGCGCCACACATAGCCCACGACAATCTCTTAGCCGTGTGCGGCGCCCCCCTCCATAGTTTCGTCCCTCGGTCACAATTTCATAGTGCTTAGGCGAAGCCCTGCGGAGATAGCATCACCGCCACCGTCACCACACCGTCGTGCTGTCGGAACTCATCCACTACTTCGCCGTCCTGCTGGATCGAGAAGGCGAGGACGTCAACGAGCTGAACGTGTGCTGAACGCGTTCGGTACTCGATCGGTTGGATCGCGCAGAAGTTCGACTGCATCAACCGCGTTACTAAACGCTTCCGCTTACGGTCTACTAGGGTACATAGACTCACTCTCCCCCTCGTTGCTATGCATCTCCTTGGATAGATCTTGCGTGTGCGTAGAAAGTTTTTTGTTTTCCATGCAACGTTCCCTAACAGATACAATATTCCCTTTTGTATGTTTGAGTTAATAACCTTCATGAATGTTGTGTTAAGGGGCCCCAACCAACATTATCGCCAAGTTTGGCCACGAACTGTATTACTATCATTGTAAAGGTTGGGATGTCGAGGTATTTCAAGATGATAGTAAAATATTCAATTCTTTGCCTTTGAAATTGATAGGGTAATAACAGAGAACCCTTAGTGTTGCCGCATCCATGGAAAAACCCTTAATCGCCATAATGACAACTGGCGTGGGGAAACTACGGTGGTGGCGTGCGTGGTATGAAGTATATCGCCACTACAACGTATTCTGTACCCGGCTCCGCCCACGTCAACCATATATAGTCACTTAAGTATCCAAACCTAGAACTATGCTTGTGCATATGTTACGTAGATCATACTAGTAGTGAGGATTCTGAACCCCCTTAGAACTCCTAGATTACTCAAGTGCCAACTTTTAATTTATTCCCTTTTTATCTACAGTTTTTACCTTCACTTCGTAGTTCCGATAACTTTTCTTATTATCGTTTCCGCTAGCAACCAATGAATATATAATCTCTAGATAACTCCATGGGTGTGAATGTAGCTGCTTGAGTGACGACATAGCTGCGAGGTTGGTAGTTGCTTGCACAACCGCTCCCTGTGGTGAAATGATCTAGATGACGACTAGAGGGAGGGTGAATAGGCGTTTTAAAACTTTTATGGATTTGTCTTTATCCTAATGCTGAATTAAACTAACGGATACTTTTCAAGCACAAATCCTAAATATGCTAGGCTCAACTAAGTGCACCAACAACCTATGCTAAACAAGATAGGCACTTAAGGAAACTAGTAAGCACAAACTATATCACAAGATCTGGAAATGTAGGAACAACTAAGCAATTCAACTAGCACAAGATATATCAATAGGAGCAAGTATGAATTGCGGAAAGTAAAGGGTGTGGGTATGAGCTAACCACAAGTGAGTTGGGGACGCGGATTTATCCCGAAGTTCACACTTGTGAGAGTGCTAATCTCTGTTAGAGCGGTGCCGAAGCCAAAGCTCCGGGGCGTCACCAAGTGACTCACCGTTTTCTCCCTTTCGAGTCACCCCCACCGGATGAGCCTCGGTTCACTTGGGGTTGGTCTTGAAGGCGACTACCACACCTTTACAATCTTCTCCGGAGCACACCACAACCACGGAAGCTTCTGGAGGAACTTGACCACCTAGGCCACTTCACACCCTTCCCCAGAACACACCACAAAAGGAAGCTTCCGGAAGAACCTTGACCACCTAGGCCTCTTCACAAACTTCTCAAAGATATCACCAAACCGTCTAGGAGGCGAGGCCTCCAAGAGTAATAAACTCACGGGCTCTCACTCAAACAAATCGATGTGGGGAGCTCAAACCAATGCAACAAAAGCAATGCAAGGTCAAGCAACAAATGCTCAACTCACTTTCTCAATCTCACAAGATGCAACTCAAGAAAGTGGGAGATTGAAGAGAGGGGATGCAATGGAGGAAATCAACAAATGACTCCAAGATCCATCAACAAATCCCCCTTCACTTGGAGGGGAGATAGGAGTTTGGGAGAGGTGGTAAGATGCTCAAAATGATGTTTAGAAAGTGTATGAACAACCCCCAAACCGGTGGGGAGGAAGTGCTCTTTGATAGCCAACTTCCAAAACTAGCCGTTGGGGCTCCAACGGACACTTCCTGGGCACCCCGTGCCCACAGGGGTTGAGACCCCGTGCCCACGGGGTCCCGTGCGCATGGTACAAGCCCATGGGCGCGAGGGCCCGGTGCCCACTGGGTCAAAACCTGGTGCCCACTGGGTCAAAACCTCGTGCCCACGGGGTACCCAGGACAGCCTGCAGCAGCCCACTAAAACATGCATAACTTTGGCATACGAACTCCGAATTCGATGATCTTGGGCTCGTTTTAAAGGTAGGAAAAAGCCCAAGGTCCTCACATAGAGAACCACCCAAGATCAACAAGAAATAATGATGCAAATTATGCAAAGGTTTGAGCTCTCTTTATGCGACGTGATCAAGCTACTCGCTCAAAAGTCCCTCTTGATAGTACGTCTATCAAACCTATAATCCGGTCTCCCTGCAAGCACCATGAGACCAGCAAAACTAGGAAACCCTAGCTAAGGTATACCTTTGCCTTGCACGTTCCACTTGATCTTGATGATGACTTTAATGCTTGCCTCAAGTTGGAATCTTTTTCTTTATCCACAATCACTTGGTGAAGATACTCGAAATGCTTCCTCATATTGCAATGAGGGAAGCCATAACTTAAGCCCATCTTCACATGCACATTATCATGATGTGGACCGCATGCTTCAAAGCATATAACCTCCAGCTTCTCATCTTGCACTTGGACTCCTCGAACCCGATGACTATCACCACTTGATGTCATCAACACATAGGCTACTTGAAATCTTTCCTTTTGATGCAAGCCCATGAGAAACACCTGACCCACATAGACATAACAAACGCATAGCATGGGTTAGGTAACAAAGTAGAATTCACAATTACTTACCATACCACGAGATCACTTGATCCCACGTGGTACAAAGATTGCACTTTGTGAGTTGACCATCTAGATAATCTTCGAGCTTCATCTTGGTCAACCAACATCCTTACTTCATGCTCCATCTTGGTTTCTTGAAAGCCATAATGAACTCTCATTTCCCTTCATTGCTTCAAGAATATATCACCGAAGACTCTTTCATGACCATATCAAATTCCACTATGAATGTCATCTTGGTCACCACATGCTCTTCTAAAACCCCATCGTAATGTCTTGAGAGGCATAATGAATTCTTCACTCTAGTTGCTTGCTTCAAGACTTGATCAACAGAAAACACAACACATGAGCTTACCATGATCTTGTCTTGAAACCATAACTTGAATTCTTCTATTTGATTATTATCTTAAGCCCATCCTTACAAACCCACAAATGTCAACCTTTGAGATCCTCTAACGAACTCCATCTTGAACATATCTGGTCAGACATTCAAATCAATCTTGGTGGCCTAAATATAAATCCCCAAAGAGCAACTTGAAACCTTACTGGATATGGGACCTCGAGTGCCAAAACCTAGGCCCCGTGTGCACGGGGGTCAGGGACCTCGTGCGCACGGGGTATCCAGAGAGTTGACACTCGACCCCGTGCGCACGGGGGTCATGAGGCCCATGCGCACGGGGTATCCAGAGAGGGATACCATGAGGACTTCTTCGAATGTTTTGATGGCATTCTTCCCACACAAACCCAACATGCTTCACGCATCACTATGGAACATTTCTTCATTTATGATTCAATGCACTTGATGCTCCATAGGAATTGTCCATGAATACCAAAGCTTAGAGTAAATATATCTTCATATATATGGACTTCATCCTTGATTCCTTCTAATATCCTTGATGCACCTTCTATGGACAATACCTTCAAATATATCTCAATGAAAACATTAGTCCATAGAGATTGTCATTAATTACCAAAACCACACTTAGGGGCTACATACCCTTTCAATCTCCCCCATTTTGGTAATTGATGACAATCTCAACAAGAGGGTTTATATAATGAATTTAAAACAAGTATGCAATCTATTCGAGAATAAATTGTATACTTGCGGTGGTTTTGATAGCCTCAAACATCACAAAGATAGTTCATGTTATCAAAACAGGTTATAGTAGCATTGAAATACTACACAAGAATTTGATGCCAGTAGAACCATACTATATAGAGCAAACTCCCCCACAATATATGCACGTGAAAGATTTTGGTGGAGTTTTCTCTATATACACATCCATGCAACAAGCAAACACACCGAATAGATATGCATGAATGATAAGAACCAACACACTTCTCCTAAACCCTCTAAACTTCTCCCCCATTGGCATCAAATGCCAAAATGGAAGAAATCTAGAAGGCCAATATAGTATGAGTTCCTCCGTAATTTGTGCATTTCTCAAATGTGAGTGGAATCAAATGCACATACCCATTTATGAATAAATGGAGGAGCTCAAACTATATTGGGGATCCATAGAATGCGACAAGAAGATAAAACATGAGAGTCACACATTAAAAAGATCCAAAGAACATATTTTGGACAAGATATACGGGTAGTATCCAATAGGATCATCATGCTAAGAATGGGTCCAAAATATATCAAAAACTGATGGGTGCAAAGATATAAGAAATACATACAAGCACTCACTACTCATCCTCTTACCGGATCCATCAAAGAATCAAAAAGAGACAATCCCAAGGACCGGTAATAAACGAACAAATATCAAATAAAGATATCTCATGTGTATAAGTTTCTTATGTGGCAAATAATCATCAAGACGAGCATCCACAAAGAAACTTGCACACACAAAAAGGTACAAACGATAAGAACTTGATATCCATGAATGAATCCATTATTATACAAACTTGATCTTTAGCATAAGAGCTTTGTCACATGGCACAAGGCACATGGCTGATACGTCTCCAACGTATCTATAATTTTTTATTGTTCCATGCTATTATATTATCTGTTTTGGATGTTTTATATGCATTAATATGCTATTTTATATGATTTTTGGGACTAACCTATTAACCTAGAGCCCAGTGCCAGTTTCTATTTTTTCCTTGTTTTAGAGTTTTGCAGAAAAGGAATACCAAACGGAGTCCAAACGGAATAAAACTTTTGCGATGATTTTTCTTGGACCAGAAGACACCCAGGAGACTTGGAGTGCAAGTCGGAAGAGCCGCGAGGCGGCCACAAGGGTGGAGGGCGCGCCCAGGGGGTAGGGCGCGCCCCCCGACCTTGTGGGCCCCTCGTTCCCCCTCTGACCTAGATCTTTCGCCTATATATACTCTTATACCCCAAAAACATCCAGGGGAGCAAAAAACCACTTTTCCACCGCCGCAACCTTCTGTACCCGTGAGATCCCATCTTGGGGCCTTTTCCGGCGTCCTGCCGGAGGGGGATTCGATCACGGAGGGCTTCTACATCAACACCATTGCCTCTCCGATGAAGCGTGAGTAGTTTACTTCAGACCTACGGGTCCATAGCTAGTAGCTAGATGGCTTCTTCTCTCTCTTTGATTCTCAATACAAAGTTCTCCTCGATGTTCTTGGAGATCTATTCGATGTAATACTCTTTTGCGGTGTGTTTGCCGAGATCCGATGAATTGTGGATTTATGATCAGCTTATCTATGAATATTATTTAAATCTTCTCCGAATTATTATATGCATGATTTGATATCTTTGCAAGTCTCTTTGAACTATCGATTTGGTTTGGCCAACTAGATTGGTTTTTCTTGCAATGGGAGAAGTGCTTAGCTTTGGGTTCAATCTTGCGGTGTCCTTTCCCAGTGACAGTAGGGGCAGCAAGGCACGTATTGTATTGTTTCCATCGAGGATAAAAAGATGGGGTTTTCATCATATTGCCTGAGTTTATCCCGCTACATCATGTCATCTTACTTAATGCGTTACTCTGTTCTTATGAACTTAATACTCTAGATGCAGGTAGGAGTTGGTCGATGTGTGGAGTAATAGTAGTAGATTCAGAATCGTTTCGGTCTACTTGACACGGACGTCATGCTCATATTCATGATCATTGCCTTAGATATCGTCATAACTTTGTGCTTTTCTATCAATTGCTCGGCAGTAATTTGTTTACCCACCGTAATAATTTCTATCTTGAGAGAAGCCTCTAGTGAAACCTATGGCCCCGGGTCTATTTTCCATCATATAAGTTTTCGATCTACAATTTCCGTTTCCTATTTCTTTTACTTTGCAATCTTTACTTTCCGTTCCATAAACCAAAAATACCAAAAATATTACTTTACTGTTTATCATCTCTATCAGATCTCACGTTGCAAATAACCGTTAAGGGATTGACAACCCATTTATCGCGTTGGGTGCAAGGTTGGTGTTTGTTTGTGCAGGCATTCGGTGACTTGAGCGTTGTCTCCTACTGGATTGATACCTTGGTTCTCAAACTGAGGGAAATACTTATCTCTACTTTGCTGCATCACCCTTTCCTCTTCAAGGGAAAAACCAACGCAAGCTCAAGAAGTAGCAGGAAGAATTTCTGGCGCCGTTGCCGGGGAGATCTACGCCAAGTCAAGACATACCAACTACCCATCATAAACTCTCATCTCTTGCATTACGTTATTCGCCATTTGCCTCTCATTTTCCTCTCCCCCACTTCTAAAACGATTTTCGAAAAGATTTGCCTTTTCTTCGCCCTTCTTCCGTTCGTCTTTTCGTTTGCCCTTATGTCTTACTTGGTTTGTTTGCTTGTTCGCGTGGTAAAATTGTGTGTTTATTGAAAAACAGAAACAAAGGTTTATGGATCCTCATCCACTTGCTAATCTTTTTAAGAAATCCAATTATGATGAACCTATTGCTAGTGAGTTGAGTCCACTAGATTATCTTTATGAGGTTTTGCTTGAAATTCGTGAATCTGAAAATTGTGATGAAGTGTTGAAAGAAGAAAATTATAAAGTTATTCACGATAGCTCCTTGAATGAAAAGCATGATTGCAATGATGTTATTATAAATTTTATTAATGTCAATTGTCTTGATGATATGCAAAACCCTAAGCTTGGGGATGCTAATTTTGCCATTTCCACTACTTGTTGCAATGATCATGATTGGGGCGATTCTTCTTATGATCTTGAAAATTTATTTAAGCCCCATGATGAATATGAGATTGATAATAATATTTGCAATAATATTGAAAGTGGGTTTGGAAGAGTGTCAACTTTAGATCCCACATATTTGGATAATATTCAATCTTATGAAATTTTTGATAAAAGTGGGTTTGGAGAGGTCATGACTTTAGTTAATGTTAATCCCACTATTTTGGAAGAGTGTCAACTTCGCATGCTTGTGGATCGTGTTGAGAATATGTTATGTGATAGCTATATTGTTGAATTTTCTTATGATCCTACATGTAATTATTATGAGAGAGGAAAATATGGTCGTAGAAATTTTCATGTTACTAAATTACCTCTCTTCATGTTGAGATTGCTATCGTCTCTTTCTTCTTCCTTGCATATGCTAGTTTTTGCTTGCCTTGATAATTTGTTTGCTTATAAAATGCCTATGCATAGGAAGTATGTTAGACTTAGATGTGTTTGTCACGTATTTTATGATGCTCTCTTTGTGCTTTAATTCTTCTCTTTTATGTGAGCATCATTGAAATTATCAATGCCTAGCTAAAAGGCTTTAAAGAAAAGCGCTTGTTGGGAGACAACACAATATTTTTCCTTGCTGTTTTGCAATAAATAATTCATCTAGCCTCTGGTTAGATGTGGTTTTGTGTTTTAATTAGTGTTTGTGCCAAGTAAGACCTTTGGGATGGCTTACGGTGATAGTTGATTTGATCCTGCTGAAAAACAGAAACTTTTGCGCCCAGTACCAGAATTGTTTAAATTCACTGGAGTGCGTAAAAACTCTTAATTTTTTAGACAAGATTGATATACGAATTGCCTCAGTTTTCCTAATTTTTCAGAAGTTTTGGAGTTACAGAAGTATTAGAACATTTCAGATCTTCGCAGACTGTTCTGTTTTTGACAGATTCTGTTTTTTATGTGTTGTTTGCTTATTTTGATGAATCTATGGCTAGTATCGGGGGGTATGAACCATGGAAAAGTTGGAATAAAGTAGATATTACACCAATATAAATAAATAAGGAGTTCACAACAGTACCAAAAGTGGTGATTTATTTTCTTATACTAACGGAGCTTACGAGATTTTCTGTTGAGTTTTGTGTTGTGAAGTTTTCAAGTTTTGGGTAAGGATTGGATGGACTATGGAATAAGGAGTGGCAAGAGCCTAAGCTTGGGGATGCCCAAGGCACCCCAAGGTAATATTCAAGGATGTCAAAAAGCCTAAGCTTGGGGATGCCCCGGGAAGGCATCCCCTCTTTCGTCTTCGTCTATCGGTAACTTTACTTGAGGCTATATTTTTATTCACCACATGATATGTGTTTTGCTTGGAGCGTCTTGTATGATTTGAGTCTTTGCTTTTTAGTTTGCCACAATCATCCTTGCTGTACACACCTTTTGAGAGAGACATGCATGAATCATGATTTATTAGAATGCTCTATGTGCTTCACTTATATCTTTTGAGCTAGGCAAATTTGCTCTAGTGCTCCACTTATATCTTTTTAGAGCACGGCGGTGATTTTATTTTATAGAAATTGATGAACTCTCGCACTTCACTTATATTATTTGGAGAGTCTTTCTAAACAGCATGGATAATTTGCTTTGGTTATAAAACTAGTCCTAATATGATAGGCATCCAAGAGGGATATAATAAAAAACTTTCATATATAGTGCATTGAATACTATGAGAAGTTTGATTCCTTATGATTGTTTTGAGATGTGAAGATGGTGATATTAGAGTCATGCTAGTGAATAGTTGTGAATTTGAGAAATACTTGTGTTAAAGTTTGTGAGTCCCGTAGCATGCACGTATGGTGAACCGTTATGTGATGAAGTCGGAGCATGATTTATTTTTTGATTGTCTTCCTTATGAGTGGCGGTCGGGGACGAGCGATGGTCTTTTCCTACCAATCTATCCCCCTAGGAGCATGTGCGTAGTACTTTGTTTCGATGACTAATAGATTTTTGCAATAAATATATGAGTTCTTTATGACTAATGTTGAGTCCATGGACTATACGCACTCTCACCTCTCCGCCATTGCTAGCCTCTCTTGTACCGCGCAACTTTCGCCGGTGCCATAAACCCACCACATATCCTTCCTCAAAACAGCCACCATACCTACCTATTATGGCATTTCCATAGCCATTCCAAGATATATTGCCATGTAACTTTCCACCGTTCCGTTATTATGACACGCTTCATCATTGTCATATTGCTTTGCATGATCATGTAGTTGACATCATATTTGTGGCAAAGCCACCGTTCATCATATTTTTATACATGTCGCTCTTGATTCATTGCACATCCCGGTACCGCCGGAGGCATTCATATAGAGTCATATCTTGTTCTAGCATCGAGTTGTAAATTTTGAGTTGTAAGTAAATAAAAGTGTGATGGTCTTCATTATTAGAGCATTGTCCCATGTGAGGAAAGGATGATGGAGACTATGATTCCCCCACAAGTCGGGATGAGACTCCGGACGAAAAAAAAAGAGGCCAAAAAAATGAAAGAAGGCCCATAAAAAATGAGAGAAAAGAGAGAAGGGACAATGTTACTATCATTTTTGCCACACTTGTGCTTCAAAGTAGCACCATGATCTTCATGATAGAGAGTCTCCTATGATATCACTTTCATATACTAGTGGGAATTTTTCACTATAGAACTTGGCTTGTATATTCCAATGATAGGCTTCCTCAAATTGCCCTAGATCTTCATGAGAAAGCAAGTTGGATGCACACCCACTTAGTTTTCTTTTTTGAGCTTTCATAAACTTATAGCTCTAGTGCATCCGTTACATGACAATCCCTACTCACTCACATTGATATCTATTAATGGGCATCTCCATAGCCCGTTGATACGCCTAGTTGATGTGAGACTATCTCCTCTTTTTTGTCTTCTCCACAACCACCGTCTATTCCACCTATAGTGCTATGTCCATGGCTCACGCTCATGTATTGCGTGAAAGTTGAAAAAGTTTGAGAACGTCAAAAGTATGAAACAATTGCTTGTCATCGGGGTTGTGCATGATTTAAATATTTTGTGTGATGAAGATGGAGCATAGCCAGACCATATGATTTTGTAGGGATAAGCTTTCTTTGGCCATGTTATTTTGAGAAGACATAATTATTTTGTTAGTATGCTTGAAGTATTATTGTTTTTTATGTCAATATTAAACTTTTGTTTTGAATCTTACGGATCTGAACATTCATGCCACAATAAAGAGAATTACACGGATAAATATGTTAGGTAGCATTCCACATCAAAAATTCTGTTTTTATCATTTACCTACTCGAGGACGAGCAAGAATTAAGCTTGGGGATGCTTGATACGTCTCCAACGTATCTATAATTTTTTATTGTTCCATGCTATTATATTATCTATTTTGGATGTTTTATATGCATTAATATGCTATTTTATATGATTTTTGGGACTAACCTATTAACCTAGAGCCCAGTGCCAGTTTCTGTTTTTTCCTTGTTTTAGAGTTTTGCAGAAAAGGAATACCAAACGGAATAAAACTTTCACGATGATTTTTCTTGGACCAGAAGACACCCAGGAGACTTGGAGTGCAAGTCGGAAGAGCCGCGAGGCGGCCACAAGGGTGGAGGGCGCGCCTCCCGACCTTGTGGGCCCCTCGTAGCCCCTCTGACCTAGATCTTTCGCCTATATATACTCTTATACCCCAAAAACATCCAGGGGAGCAACAAAACCACATTTCCACCACCGCAACCTTCTGTACCCGTGAGATCCCATCTTGGGGCCTTTTCCGGCGTCCTGCCGGAGGGGGATTCGATCACGGAGGGCTTCTACATCAACACCATTGCCTCTCCGATGAAGCGTGAGTAGTTTACTTCAGACCTACGGGTCCATAGCTAGTAGCTAGATGGCTTCTTCTCTCTCTTTGATTCTCAATACAAAGTTCTCCTCGATGTTCTTGGAGATCTATTCGATGTAATACTCTTTTGCGGTGTGTTTGCCGAGATCCGATGAATTGTGGATTTATGATCAGCTTATCTATGAATATTATTTGAATCTTCTCTGAATTCTTATATGCATGATTTGATATCTTTGCAAGTCTCTTTGAACTATCGATTTGGTTTGGCCAACTAGATTGGTTTTTCTTGCAATGGGAGAAGTGCTTAGCTTTGGGTTCAATCTTGCGGTGTCCTTTCCCAGTGACAGTAGGGGCAGCAAGGCACGTATTGTATTGTTTCCATCGAGGATAAAAAGATGGGGTTTTCATCATATTGCCTGAGTTTATCCCGCTACATCATGTCATCTTACTTAATGCGTTACTCTGTTCTTATGAACTTAATACTCTAGATGCAGGCAGGAGTCGGTCGATGTGTGGAGTAATAGTAGTAGATGCAGAATCGTTTCGGTCTACTTGACACGGACGTGATGCCTATATTCATGATCATTGCCTTAGATATTGTCATAACTTTGCGCTTTTCTATTAATTGCTTGGCAGTAATTTGTTTACCCACCGTAATAATTTCTATCTTAAGAGAAGCCTCTAGTGAAACCTATGGCCCCCCGGGTCTATTTTCCATCATATAAGTTTCCGATCTACAATTTCTGTTTCCTATTTCTTTTACTTTGCAATCTTTACTTTCCGTTCCATAAACCAAAAATACCAAAAATATTACTTTACCGTTTATCATCTCTATCAGATCTCACGTTGCAAATAACCGTTAAGGGATTGACAACCCCTTTATCGCGTTGGGTGCAAGGTTGGTGTTTGTTTGTGCAGGTATTCGGTGATTTGAGCGTTGTCTCCTACTGGAGTGATATCTTGGTTCTCAAACTGAGGGAAATACTTATCTCTACTTTGCTGCATCACCCTTTCCTCTTCAAGGGAAAAACCAACGCAAGCTCAAGAAGTAGCAATGGCGTAAATTGATCTCATTTGCATAAAAATGAATTACTAAGCATGAGAGATAATACCACAACCAAATTGAGTGTTTTTGCAAATTTATCAATATTGCACATAAGAGCACTTTGAGGAATTGGTATGCAATAAATTGCTTAATTGACATATTTGGGATAAGTGAACCATGAGCATGGTTTTATAGATCCCCATGATATGCTTCTTCTCAATTGGCTCATAGATGCAATAAGGAGGTTTAAGCTCTTGCAAGAAACACAAAACCAACAAGTACTAATCATGCCGAGATGCAACATACACAATGTTGACTCTAATTTAAATAAATACATGAAGTGAGTACTTGTTACTGAGAGAGCATTGGTTCAAGGGGCCCTGGATTTAGTACGCGAACATGAGGGACTTGATCTTGTTCTTGGATAGGTACATGATCTCCCATAGCATCTTGCTCTTGTGTTGGGGGTGATGACTTCCCTTGTGGTGGATCCACAAGAGGGGCTCTTACTCCTTCTTCTTCTACATGGACATGGGGTGTTTCTTGTGGAAGAATATGATCAATCCCCATTGTACTTGTAGCTTGGAAAGGAGCCTCATCACCTACAACACTTGAAACAAATTGCTCCGCATGGAAGTCGTTATTCTCATCACACTCCACATTCGTCATTTCCTCAATACTTCCCGTGGATTTATTGAGAATACGGTAAGTGTGGGAGTTTGATGCATATCCAACAAATTGACCCAAATATTAGTTAACCGGGTTTTCATGATGAGAATGAAACACTTACAACCGAACCGGGTTTTTAATTATCTTCTCCCTCAAATCAAAGAATCAACCAAGCTTGGCTCTAGTAGTTTTTCCATGGTGTCTCCACCTTCCTCATGAATAAGCCAAGCATCCAATGCTTCTCCAAAGTACCTAAAACATATTAAGGTACAATTTGGTCCCCAAACTTATTGGGTCCGAAGTAGTTAGTCCAACTACAATACATAGGGCAAACTCCATATTAAATATGTGCATATGGATATGAACTCGAAATTCAAGCACATCTTTAATCATTAGGGATATTATGGAGTTTACCCTATATAGAGGATCAAGTAGAGCAAGCAAGGCGTGAAGAAGTTTATAAGTAAATATGCATGCACAAGCCTAACAAGATCCAAAGAGATACAATTTGGACAAGAGAACACATACACGATGCACCAATAATATCACAAAGCATTCAAGTTGTCCAAATTATATCAAAGTGACGAATCCATACAAGACCGCACACAAAGAACAACATATGAACTAAGCAAAAACCAATGAGCATAGGAAATACACTACACACATGCTCAAAGGTTTATCTCACTCAAGTAGATAATAGATAGAGCAAGTAGTGAGATAAGGCAAGTTGAAGCACGAGCCGAGAAGAAGATGATCATAAAGTTTTACCACATGAAGAATTATCAATTGTAAGAGAATAACAATGGTATTTGGAATTAACACTCAGTGGTAGATTCCGAAGATGCACAAGATCAAAATCATAATCCAAAGGATAAGTAGAGAGTTTCATAGTGTTCTTGGCCGGGTGAGCATTTCTGCCCATTGGACCCCGTGCTCATGGGCTAAGTCAGCCCCGTGCGCACGGGGTATTCAAAGACTGAAACCCCACCCCGTGCACACGGGGGTCAACAGACCCCGTCCGCACGGGGTGTCCAGAGAGTTACGCGGCACCCCATGCGCACGGGGGTCAAAAGATTCCGTGCGCACGGGGTGTCCAGTAAGATACTGTGAAACTCTAAGGACACCTCGACGAAGCACACTACGAAGGCAAATAACAACCAACAAGAGATAATTAATGGATACTTTGAGAATTTGAATTTCAAATATAATGAGCTTGACATACCACATAGTGACTAGATAATATCTATATCTATACCTACTAATAAAGCGAGGTGCGTTTCTCTGATTTTTTTCATCCGTTCACAATCAATTTTTTTTCTATCCAAGGTGGTACTAAATTTTTGTACATAATTTCCTACTTGGGCCACCTGATGTGGCCCAGCGAAGCCAGCCCACACAGCTAGCAAAATCCTATTTGCCGCACGCTGCGATATATAGTCAGAGCTTCGCACAGGACGCCCAAGACATGGCCGGCCCATATTCGTCTTTTTTGTTGTTTTGTTTCTATTTTTTTCTGTTACTTTCTCTTTTTCTCTCCTGTTTATTTTTCTTTTTCCCCTTCTAAGTATATTTTTTATTATTTTTTAGTTTTTGTAATTTCAATTTCTTTAGAAAATGTTGAGAATTCCATTTCGTTTTCACGAAAAAGATTCAGATTAAAAAAAACCTTTTTGAAAATTTTTGGTACTTTAAATTTCTGTTCTCGTTCCAAAATTTATTCAAAATTCAAAAAATGTTTCAATTTTTTCAACAATGTTTGTTTTTTTTCAGAATTGTTGGATTTCTAAATAAAATTGTATTTGAAAAAATAATCTTGTTGTAAGGAAATGTTCAAAAATTCAAAAAAAAATTATGTTTAAAAAACACATTTTCTAAAATTGTTCTAAATGTTCAAAACTTGTTCCCATTTTCAAAAATTGTTCACAAATACAAAAGATGCTCGTGTTTTTATAAGATATTCATTTTTGGAATTTTCAAAAAACTATTCGTATTTCTGAAAGTTTATTGGATTTAAAAAAAATCATGTTTCCGAGAATATTCAGCAATTCACAATTATTAATATAATTTTTGAAAACTTCAAAACATATAAAAAATGTGTCGAAACTAACGTTGCAGTATGTTTTTAAACATTCACGCTGGGCATTGGTTTGGAGGACCTGTTTCTTCAAGTGGCTAGAACACGTGGTCGACTTTTTGAAGTCGTGAGTTTGATCCCGCGATTCTTCATTGTTTTTGGATTTTTACTCGCGTCTTAGAAACACATGTCATTTTGGTGTCTGCCAGTGGGCTGGCCCAAACGCGAAATGTTGTGATAAAAGAGAATATGTTCGTTGGATATAATTGAGAGAAATTGTAGGCACGCGCCTATAAAAGAGAATATGCTGGTTTAGGTTGAATTAAAAAAACTATAGTCATGTGAGCGCTAATTTAATGAAAAGAATAAACCCTGATAAAGAAGGGACTGCTTGGTTATGCGCTGATTATGCTAATGAAATGGGATTTATGCGTTGTAATTAGTAATCCATCCGGTTGCACTGTCGTAGAAGAGTAGTCGAAGCAACCGTGCCACGAAGGTCGCCGCGTAACTGCCAGATGAGGAGGCAGCCACAACCCCAACACAGAGGCGGGCCCGGAGGGAAAAAAGACACGAGTTGGGTGGTCGCCGCCACACCGACCAGCCACACCACTATCAAGATCTCGCGGGCCAAACATGACCCCCGAGAAGACCGATGCTCCTGGCTATGTAGCCCCACTGCTGCGGAGAATTTTTTCATGGACACATCAATTATTTCTTCTGTTGCTTCTCGTAAAACAATATCTCTCCCGTTGCAACGCACGAGCATAGGTGCTAGTTGAATATCAATACTAGGTGGTATTTCTCATATTCACATTTTGGGTTTGTGATGTGCACAAAACACAACACTCCCCCATAATGTGATGATCCACTAATTTCTCACAAAAGCCAAACAAGATTCAAATATGATACAATAAAGGCTCAAGACCACAAACATCACTAGATGACAACAAACACCACTATAGGATGTCCAATGCAAAATGCATAAGCTAGATACAAAACCTAAACATGCAAGGGGCGAGTAACTTTCAATGTAAGCAATATAAACACAAGTTACCGCAAAGAGGAACATTGGATAGATAATATGAAGATAATCCACATGACTTGGCTCGAACAAATAAATGGTGAATATCCTTTTCTTCATGAACTAGCCAAATATCCAATGTCCTGCACACACCTCTTGATCAAGTTTGAGCTTGATGGTCCCCAACCAAGTTGGGTCCTAATAAGTTAGTCACAATAGGCTTGGCAACCCAAATGGTCTTTTCCATTTCCAAACCACTTTGGGCACCAACAAACTTGGCAAACAAATTGCCAACAACATCCATCATAAGCAAATAATGATCATTGACTAGAGGAGGCTTACTGATGTTACCATTGGGATATGATGAGGATATGTGTCCCTTCTCACGACAATTATAGCAACATGTGCTCCCCCTTCTCTTCTTCTTTATTTTCTCAACTTGGGGAACATTCTCTTGGTTTATCATTGGTAGTGGCCTTTCTTCAACTTGAGGTTGACCTTGAGGTTGAACTTAAGGCCGCTTCTCATGTTGCTTCACATTTGAAACCTTATTCTTTAATGGACAAGATCCCACATGGTGTCCAACATTCTTTCACTCGAAGCATGTAATGTTGGCCTCATTCTTGACTTGATCTTGTCCCTTCTTCTTATTCTTAGACTTCTTGTTGTTGGGAATGAAACCAAGTCCGCCCTTGTCATGAGATGATTTTTGAACACTCAAAATAGTGTTGAGAGCACATTTCCAAGTCTTTCTTCAAAATAGTGACTTGGGCCTTGAGCTCTTTGTTTTCCTCTACAAGGTTAGTATCAAAAAAAGTACTAGAGGAAGTAGAAGCTTCATTGTTAGAGCAACAAGGCAAGGAGAGCAATTCATCACAAGAATTGGCAATAATATGTCTAGATGAATCACTAGGACTAGCGCATGTCAATAAAGCATTTTGAGTAGAAATAGTGCCAATGTCCACATGAGGCTCACAAGATGTTACCTTAGACACAATAGCCTCATGAGTTAACTTTAGCCTTTCATGGGAGATTAGAAGGTCATCATGAGAGCCCAAGAGCTTTTCATGACTTTCCTCTAATTTTCCATAATTGCTGGTTAGCAAAGCAAGTTGAGCCCTTAGCTCAACATTCTCCTTCAAGATAGATGCTTCACAAGAAGTAGAGTTAGTAGCACAAGCATCATTGGCAATATGTGAGCTAGAAGAAACTAGGGACTTCATATGAGTAGCTTGACGTTCCTCATAAGACTTAGAGAGTTTGATGAGCTCTCCCTTGACATTCTTGTAGCCAAGGTCAAGGTGCTAAAAATCCTCTTTAAGTTGATCATGAGCAACTTCAATCTCTTCTTTAGAAGATTCTAAGTCTCTAAGAGTTTCTAGAGCATCAAGAAGGTTACAATCAAGTTTTTCATCTCGTTCTTGCTCTTCGTGAAGTAAATAAATACACTTTCCAAAATGAGTAATAAGATCTTTAAACATCTCATAAGTGTTCTTATTTACCCCACGAAGAGAATTGCCAATTTCATATATTTCTTGACTCATATCCCTACCACATTCATCGTCACGCTCATCAATATCATTAGAAAGAGTAGATGATACCTCGATGTTACCTCTTGCCATGAGGCACATATAAACATTGGAGGTTGATGATGATTCTTTTGGAGAGGAAGATTCTTCATAAACAAGAGTAGGAGATTCATGACCATCCTCTTGACGCTCATAGCATTTCCTCTCCAACATGGTGATTTTCTTCTTTGCTCTTCTAGCCATTTCTCCATTAGTGTTGTGTGCACTACTTTCTCTTGTTTCCTCTACATGGTCAGTCAAAGAACAACTAGAGGAAATATAAGCATAGGGATCATGGCAACAAGGAGTATCAAGCATATCATCACAAAAAGTATTCAAGGAATCTCTAAATGATATGCATGGACTATCAACACAAGAATGTATGTCATTTTTCCTAGATGTGTTCAAGTCCAAATAAACTACAACATTAGCATTTATGCATGAAAGATCATCAATATTGAGCACATCATCATCATCACAAATGATATTTCCACTCACCGTGTCATTACCTTGGGACATGCCACATGATGGTGAGGTGGAAGAAGTTGAAATGTCCAAGTACACGGAGGAAGAAGCAATATGGAGTTCTTTGTGATTTGAAGATGTGGAGAACTCATCAATTGACTCCTTCGAAAGATGATGAATATCAACAAGATTGAACCCACCATATATTTCTTCAAGTTTGGTCCACATATCATGAGCCGTCACACAAGTCATGATAGACTCAAATACTTCGAGGGATATAGACCGAATTATGGCATTCTTAGCTCCATACCCACAAAGCATATCATCATTTTCATCAATAATTGGAAAAAGTTCATCCTTCCATGGAGAAGACCCTACAAGAACAATTCGCACAAAATTTGGACCCATGGTCTGAAAATGACAAAGCATGTGAATTCTCCATAAGTGATAGTTTGTGCCACTAAAACAAAAAGTGTCATCGTGCACTATAGCACTAGTCGACATCTTTACTCTAGGCGGTGAAGCCTTCCAACGAGAGACCAAAGCTCTGATACCAATTAAAATGATCTAGATGATGACTAGAGGGGGGGGGTGAATAGGCGTTTTAAAACTTTTATGGATTTGTCTTTATCCTAATGCGGAATTAAACTAACGGATACTTTTCAAGCACAAATTCTAAATATGCTAGGCTCAACTAAGTGCACCAACAACCTATGCTAAACAAGATAGGCACTTAAGGAAACTAGTAAGCACAAACTATATCACAAGATCTGGAAATGTAGGAACAACTAAGCAATTCAACTAGCACAAGATATATCAATATGAGCAAGTATGAATTGCGAAAAGTAAAGGGTGTGGGTATGAGATAACCACAAGTGAGTCGGGGACGCGGATTTATCCCGAAGTTCACACTCGTGAGAGTGCTAATCTTCGTTAAAGCGGTGCCGAAGCCAAAGCTCCGGGGCGTCACCAAGTGACTCACCGTATTCTCCCTTTCGAGTCACCCCCAACGGATGAGCCTCGGTTCACTTGGGGTTGGTCTTGAAGGCGACCACCACACCTTTACAATCTTCTCCGGAGCACACCACAACCACGGAAGCTTCTGGAGGAACTTGACCACCTAGGCCACTTCACACCCTTCCCCGGAGCACACCACAAAAGGAAGCTTCCGGAGGAACCTTGGCCACCTAGGCCTCTTCACAAAGTTCTCAAAGATATCACCAAACCGTCTAGGAGGCAAAGCCTCCAAGAGTAATAAACTCACGGGCTCTCACTCGAACAAATCGATGCGGGGAGCTCAAACCAATGCAACAAATGCAATGCAAGGTCAAGCAACAAATGCTCAACTCACTCTCTCAATCTCACAAGATGCAACTCAAGAAAGTGGGAGATTGAAGAGAGGGGATGCAATGGAGGAAATCAACAAATGACTCCAAGATCCATCCACAAACCCCCTTCACTTAGAGGGGAGATAGGGGTTTGGGAGAGGTGGTAAGATGCTCAAAATGATGTTTAGAAAGTGTATGAACAACCCCCAAACCGGGGGGGAGGAAGGGCTCTTTTATAGCAAACTTCCAAAACTAGCCGTTGGGGCTCCAACGGACACTTCCTGGGCACGGTGCGCACGGTACAAGCCCGTGGGCATGAGGGCCCCGTGCCCACGGGGTCAAAACCCCGTGCCCACGGGGTACCCAGGACAGCTTGCAGCAACCCACTAAAACATGCATAACTTTGGCATACGAACTCCGAATTCGATGATCTTGGGCTCGTTTTAAAGCTATGGAAAAGCCCAAGGTCCTCACATAGAGAACCACCCAAGATCATCAAGAAAGAATGATGCAAATTATGCAAAGATTTGAGCTCTCTTTATGCGACGTGATCAAGCTACTCGCTCGAAAGTCCCTCTTGATAGTACGGCTATCAAACCTATAATCCGGTCTCCCTCCAAGCACCATGAGACCAGCAAAACTAGGAAAACCTATATAAGGTATACCTTTGCCTTGCACATTCCACTTGAGTTGATGATGACTTTAATGCTTGCCTCAAGTTGGAATCTTTTTCTTTGTCCACAATCACTTGGTGAAGATACTCGAAATGCTTCCTCATATTGCAATGAGGGAAGCCTTAACTTAAGCCCATCTTCACATGCACATTATCATGATGTGGACCGGAAGCTTCAAAGCATATAACCTCCGGCTTCTCATCTTGCACTTGGACTCCTTGAACCCGATGACCATCACCACTTGATGTCATCCACACATAGGCTACTTGAAATCTTTCCTTTTGATGCAAGCCCATGAGAAACACCTGACCCACATAGACATAACAAACACATAGCATGGGTTAGGTAACAAAGCACAATTCACAATTACTTACCATACCACTAGATCACTTGATCCCACGTGGTACAAAGATTGCACTTTGTGAGTTGACCATCTAGATAATCTTCGAGCTTCATCTTGGTCAACCAACATCTTTACTTCATGCTCCATCTTGGTTTCTTGAAAGCCATAATGAACTCTCATTTCCCTTCATTGCTTCAAGAATATATCACCAAAGACTCTTTCATGACCATATCAAATTCCACTATGAATGTCATCTTGGTCACCACATGCTCTTCTAAAACTCCATCGTAATGTCTTGAGAGGCATAATGAATTCTTCACTCTAGTTGCTTGCTTTAAGACTTGATCAACAGAAAACCCAACACATGAGCTTACCACATCTTGTCTTGAAACCATAACTTGAATTCTTCTTGATTATTATCTCAAGCCCATCCTTACAAGCCCACAAATGTCAACCTTTGAGATCCCCTAACGAACTCCATCTTGAACATATCTGGTCAGACATTCAAATCAATCTTGATGGCCTAAATATAAATCCCCAAAGAGCAACTTGAAACCTTACTGGATATGGGACATCGAGTGCCAAAACCTAGGCCTCGTGTGCACGGGGGTCAGGGACCTCGTGCGCACGGGGTATCCAGAGAGTTGACACTCGACCCCGTGCGCACGGGGGTCAGGAGGCCCGTGCGTACGGGGTATCCAGAGAGGGATACCATGAGGACTTCTTCGAATGTTTTGATGGCATTCTTCCCACACAAACCCAACATGCTTCACGCATCACTATGGAACATTATTTCATATATGATTCAATGCACTTGATGCTCCATAGGAATTGTCCATGAATACCAAAGCTTAGAGTAAATATATCTTCATATATATGGACTTCATCCTTGATTCCTTCTAATATCCTTGATGCACCTTCTATGGACAATACCTTCAAATATATCTCAATGAAAACATTAGTCCATAGAGATTGTCATTAATTACCAAAACCATACTTAGGGGCTACATGCCCTTTCATGTGGGATCGACATACTCTACTTATCACGAATTGCAATAGCCATGTGCACTTGTAGTCTATCACAAAGGTCGGAAGGAACAAAAATGACAATTGCAACCGGGACCAAAAGAGAAAGGACAACGAGCTAGAATATGACCTCTTAGCGGCCACAAGCGGTACCGAATCAAGCGGCGCAAAAAAATAGAAGTGGGACAGCAAAACGAAGATGCCCGGCCGTACCTATGGGGAGGTTATGAGCGGTCCCTGTAATTACCACAACCATGGAAACTACAAGGACTCACACTCAACCAGAGATTGCGCCCTGAATGGTAGGTTGACGACAATTATGACGGGAGCCCGCCGCCTCCGCCCTCCAATAAATGCAATCACGGTCGAGGTATGGGCCCAAAAGATGTTCCGAGTGTGAATATGATTTTCAGAGGGCTTGAGTCTAAGCGCGCTCAAAAGCAGGCATTAGGGAAGGTCTATGCCCTAGTACAGGGAGTTCCCTAATACCTGGATTAGTCCAACACCACGAACTCATTTGGCAAAGCTGACCACAAATAGTTCATCCCCAACCCCAATACATCTACACTCATCCTTGACCTGATAATCGGTGGCTGTCAGCTGACGACTCATGGACGGTGGCAGCGGCTTCAACATCATTTCTGCTGACACTATGCGCAAAGTGGGCCTCCCGTTAACCAGCCCATGCCTGTCCCCAACACACTTCCACAACATTATACCCAAAAAGAAGGCGGAGCCCCTCGACCAGATTAACAACCTGCAAGTCATCTTCGGCTCCGAGAGTAATTTCCGGGCCGAAACCCCGTGCTTCGAAGTGATTCCCTTTAATGGGGGTTACCACACTCTCCACGGGAAACCTGCTTTCGTTAAATTCATGGCGATTCCATTCTACGCCTACACGAATCTCAAGATGCCCGGCCCCAACGGGGTCCGCATAATATGCGGGGAAGCCAAGAATGTCGTAGAAGCGATGGCCGCGAACCTCAAACCGGCCGAAGTGGAGCTCGCAGCCTTCGATGATATGGAGGTTAGCGGCACCACAGATGGGGTCGCTCCAGCAACACAGAAGAAGCCTCGTCTCGGCCACGACGAACAGGATGGTAGGACGGGCCGCGCAGACTCGTCCAGCCCAAACAACTTGGCACCGGCCCAGGCCGGATAGGAGCATGACAGACCAAGGCGACGACCGGCCTCGACAAACTGGAATGACATCGTGTACAAAACAATCGAGCTGACCAACGTACGCCGCGACCTGCGCCACCGTAATGGATCAAATCAATGGATTTGGTTGCTACCGCCCCTGCCGTTGTGGGAAGACGCCAACGCCGCCATGCCTACCCCACCACCTAGACGCCCACGCCCCAACCGGAGCACCAGGAGGCAACATCTGCCGTCGCTGCCCAACTGAGCTGTTGATGCCAGGCACCGGCGGCATGTATAGGAAGAGGGGACAGAGAGGAGAGGCGTCATGGCCGGCGCCATCGAAGAGACGAAGAGGATCGGATCACCACCTACACTTCTTAATATATACCACTAGTTTTTTTAAGCTTAAATGTAGAATTTGTGCAAAGTCGGAGAAAAATAATGAAATGCAAACGGTCATATTATTTGCGAAAGCGAAAAAATCGCTCTAATAAACAAGCTATAAATTTGCAATCAAGCTTGGCCGAGTATATATTAAAAGAAAAAAAAAGACGAAGAGTGGAATGGTCGCCTCGTGCCTATTGCTACTAGTACTGCCTACCCGTGGTCACTGCAAGTCTGCAAGCATGGTCCATCACTCCACTGCACTGCACTGGTAGCTACAGCAATTCCGTGGGAGGGGAAAGGTGGGGGTGTCCGGAGCTTCGATGCAGCTCCCATGGGGGCCTCGCCGGCGTTCCGCTGAGGTGCTAGCCCTCGGCGGCGGACCGGATCTCATCAGCGCCCTCCCCGACGACCTGCTCCTCCTCGTCCTCGCCCGCCTCCCCTGCGTCAGCGCCACCGCGCGCACCGCCGTCCTCTCCCGCCGGTGGCGCAGCCTCTGGGCCCGCCTCCGCCAGATCGTCTTCCGCGACGTCCCGTTCCCCTCGCTCGAACAGGTGCTCGTCCGCTTCCCCCTTCCACCGCCCGCGGTTTCCCTCATCCACATCCGCGTCCCCAAGCAGCGCAGGCGCGTCCCTGAGGAGCACGTGGCCAACGCCGCCAGCGTCGACTCCCTGCTCCGCGCCGCCGCGCGGCTCGAGCCGGAGGAGTGTGTCTTTGAGCTGCTGGGGCTCGAACGCAACAGTACCCTCGTCGTAGATCTGCCTCGCTTCCACTGCGCCACCTCCATCGTGCTGAATCTTTCCTCCGTCATCCGCTCCGTGCCGGCCGGCTTCGAGTTCACCGCACTCGAGACGCTTTCCCTCTCGTACTGCACTGTCGACATCGACAACCTGCTCTCCTGCTGCCCGCGCTTGCGCAGGCTCCTCCTCATCCATGTTTATTTCGATAAGCGCGACCTGAGGGTCAGCTCGGCGTCGCTGCAGGAGCTTCTCCTGGATGCAGCTGAGGGCCACGGCGGATGGATAGAGCGTATCAGCATCGTTGCCCCCGTGCTTAAGCAATTGACCATGTCCTTCTCCGCCCTGAGAGGCAGCATTTCCATCTTCACACCGACGGTGAAGAAGGTCCGGTGGCACTGCGACTTCAGCGGGGTGTCTGTTGCCTTCAATCTTTGGGCAATCCAGCAGGTGACTCTGCAGACGGCAGAGGGACAAGGACATCTCCCTTCTCTGCACATTCATGCTAGTGCTGTACGCCCCTTCTCCTGCTCAATTTACTGCAAGCTCTGATTAAACTAAATTTGTGGATGATATATATTCTACCAAATTATTTTTTCAGCGCTTTTATATTTCTCTCGATGAAGAGGACATCATTACACTGGAGATAGAGAAGCATATGGTTGCTGAGTTTTCTGTTTTGGAGCTACATCTCAAAACAAATGGACATGTGTTTGGAGCATTCGCGTTTCATCTCCTAGGGATGAATCGGATTTGTAGTGCTATGCAAAGGCTTAAGGTCGTCCTACAGAGATCAGCGGTAATTCTCTGCTCTGATGACATATACCGCAATAATGCATTGTGTATTAACCACATATAATTTTTTCTTTTAGGTGGAAGAAACATGCTCACCACATTGTCCATGTGAGTCCACAGATTGGAAATCCCAAACTATCTCCTTGGCTGCTCTAGAAGAAGTGGAGATCGACGGCTTTGGAGGAGCCGATCATGAGATTGATTTCTTGAAACTGATATTCAGATGTGCTCCATTGCTTAAAAGAGTGACTGTGAAGCTGTCAGAGGAGGCCTCATCAAGCGACAATGGATGCGCAAACATATACAACATCTTCAAGGCTCATTCTTCCTTGGAACTCTATGTTTATCTTAGCTCTGGTGAGTATGTTCTGCATGACTGATTAGCATGCTTTAGATGCAACAAAGACATAACTACTAATCCTCGCAAGTTTCATCAAAACCTGAAGTCAGGTCGTTAGTTTGCTCATGTCGTGCAGAATCTCTACTGTGGTTCAAATGTGGCGTGGATAGGCCAATTATCTGATGCATATGTATCCTGGTTATTAGCTAAATATGCTTACTAGTGAATTTGTGTGGGCAAACCCTCATATCTTTATTAAATACTAGAAGCTTAATGGACTAGTGGGCAATAAACGGGTTAAATGTTTTATGCGGGCTTCCTTACCTTAGTTGCACTTTTCATGCATTTTTCTGTATCAAATTGCTGATTATGCCCTTGTATTCAGCGTCTGTATTCAGTAGCAAGAATATACTTTCTAGGTTACATAAAGTTAGTTGTCCCATCTGAAGTTCACTGCCCATAAAGATGGTTTCTAGGTTACATTCTGTTTGAGCTGTACTTTGTTTTTTTTTTCTCCGCCTTCACTATGTATTGCGTTTTATCTGACAACGGCAACGAATTTACTCATACAATGACTCTACGTTTGCAGATTACGAATCAGAGCTTATTTCAATTGGCCTCCTCTGAAGGATTAATGCTCGGCAGCCAAATTGCCCCTTAGCATGATTTCCATGGTTATGTCTGGATCCATGGTGCGCATCGACAAGATCACCTTTGCAACGATGACAAACTCTCTTAGGATTTAGCTCTGCTGCTTCAACCGATTATCTTATCTTAGGTGTTGTTTTTTCAGTGTACTGAAGCTTTATGTATGACCGTAAGTGGTGCACCCGATTATCTTACTTAATTCCTGAAAGGTCATGTGCCATTCAGGATTCAGCTATCAAAGTTAATGTACTCAACGTAGTGACCGGTTAAGCCTATGGTTTCAATTGCTTGTCATGCTGTTTCATTTGGACGATGCACTGTGCTTTTTCACCAAAACTAGATTGTGCAGCAGTAGATGTTCACTCTATAGTTCTTTATCTTTATATGAACCAAATTAGCTTTCTGATCTGTTCACCGTTTGTACATGAGATTTGCTTTCGGTTACGTCTCTGTTTTCAACCTAGGGACTGAAGATGCAGCTACGGTCACTTTGCAAAGCTGGTGGTAAGAGCTCCTGTCACAGGTTTCAGTCAAAATTGTCTTGAACAAACTCACGCATTTACGTGCACTCGTTGGTATTTCATTTGGATATATGTGCGTATATCAAACATGCTGATGTACCCAAACACAAACATCAATGGTGTGTGTAATCCTGCTTATGCTTATCTGAGAGGGGATCGATTCCAGGAATCAACCATTAATAAGATTTATAGCTAGTTAACAGAGGGTGATTTTAAGCTGAATATTTGAGTTGCAGCCTCTTCAACCCTGATAGCATATTCTCTTTTCTTTTGACCTTGTAATTATTTACCTTTTTTTGCAATAGAACTATAAAGTAGGGCATTTTTTTACTGTTTTCTGGGTCAAACAAAAAGAAAAAGGAAAATCTTGAGCCGAAAAGAATATCTCTAAAAGCTGGACTGGCCATCATGCATGGCTTGTGGTGCCTCTCGACCACACAACCTTGTTCTGCAGCATCGACGATGATCGCCTCCTCTCGGTTCATTGTCACCCAAGCCTTGAGTCTTCCTTCCATTGTTTTCTGGAATATCGTCCTTCCATTGTCTCAGCTTGCATGGCCAGCAATATGTCCCTAGACGCCTGCTGGCCTGCCCTCACCTCCATGTCGAAAAATGTTAGGGGGTAAGGACTTTCAAGATTAATTATAGAACCGGACGAACAAAGTTTGGAACCACCAGGGCATAAATCGAACCCTACCAAACCTAAAAAGTTGAGCATAAAGATGTAAGAATTAAGAATATGTTTATTTCGCAGTCAAACAACAGTTTGGGTTTCTGTAATTTTTTCCAAGGTGAATTTGATTTCAAACTCAAATTCAGAACGGGAGACAAACAAGAAAAGAAAAAGGAAAAGGAAAGCCTAAATTAGACCTATCCTAAAGCCCAGCCAGCCCGAAGGCCCATATCTATTTTTTTGCTTAGCGAGCACACAACGGGCGCCCCTATTCTCGGGCATCGCGCCGCTGACCACACCACATGCCATATCATCGGTCTTTTTTTTTACGTCTTTTGCTTTCGTTTTTAGTTTTCTTTTACTTTATTTATATTTCCAGATATTCTATATTACAAAAGATACTTTACATAAAACATTTTAGCATGTATTTTTTAATGTGTATACAAAAAATTTATAGAAAAATATATAATGTGAAATGACTACAGAAAAAATGTAGACCATGTATTTAAAAGATGTTAATCCAAGCGTTTGAAAAAAAGTGTTGAACAACTGTTCGAAATATGTAAAACTTGTATTTGAAAAATGTTAAATATGTATAGAAAAATTATTGCCATGTATTAAAAAAATGTTAGTTGTGTATACAAAATATGTTGACCATGTATTAAAAAATGTTAAATTTTTCTTTGAAAAATGTTAATCAAGCATTCGAAAAATGTTGAACAAGTATTTAAAAAACTATTAATAAAGCTTTAAAAAATGATAAATATGTCTAAAAGCTTAAAAAAATGATAAATATGTCTAAAAAATGTTAATAAAGCAATAGAAGTATAAAGTAGGGCATTGCCTTGCTGCTTTCTAGCTCAAAAAAAGAACAGGAAAATCTTGAGCCGAAAAGAACATCTCTAAAAGCTGGAGTGGGCATCATGCATAGTTTGCGGTGTCTCTCCACTGACACGACCTTGTTCTGCAACACCGACAACGATCACCTCCTCTCCGGGGTTCATTGCCGCTCAATCCTCGAGCCTTCCATTGTCCCAGCTTGCTTGGCCATCGCTTCCTCCATGTCAAAAAATGTTAGGGGGTAAAGACTTTTTTGAGAATAATTGTAGAACCAAACAAAGTTTGGAACCCTACCAAACCTAAAGAGTTCGGGATGATGATATAAGGAATTCAGCATATTTTTGTTTCACTGTCAAATAAAAGTTTGGTGTATGTGTAGTTGTTACATCCTGAAATTTTCTAGTTTTGAAATGTGAATTATTTAAATAGGGTTAATTAAACTTTTACTTATGCTGCTTGATCCTAGCTAGTTTTGACTAGGATTTGATTTATCGTTTGTTATTTGGACCTCAAAAACCTTTTGAACACTATAATTCATTTACAGGGATTAATTATAATGCCCAAGAGCTTACAATTTTGTATGTGGTTTTTTATTTATTATTTGGGTCGGAAATATTCTCCCTAAGTCCTAAATATTAATTTGGATTTCTATAATCTTTTCCCAAGGTGAATTAGATTAAATTTGATTTCAAAATCAAATCCAAGGGAAGAGAAAGTAGAATAAAAAGGAAAACCCAAACTAGACGTACCTTTAAGGGCAACCAGCCCAAAGGCCCATATCTATTCTTTGCTCACGTGCACCCACCTCCATCCCGAAACGGTACTCAGGGGAAAATAACCTTTCTCCTCTCGCTAACCGCGACCCTCAAAAAAATATCGACCCTTAGGCAAAGTGCATTTAGTAGAAGGAGACATTTCCGTCGACTATGAAGGTGTCTGTGGCGAATTCATCAATTTCAAGATGATGTGTCGGCTCAGTCTTTCAGAGGTGCTCATAGAGTTAGGGTGTGAGTGTGTACGTTTATAGGAATGAGTGTTTATGCATATGTTTGAGTGTCTGCGTATGTACTATGTTAAAAAAAAAAGATCACCCCTAACCCTAAACCCTAGTCGAAAATAAAGGCATCTTCATTGCAAGACGCTTAAGAAGGAAAACAATATTTTCATTAAAAAAAATCAGCCAAAGCACCTTGTAACCCAACGCTGGAGTGGCAGGACCTAGTTAATCATGGAACCGGCCAAAAATCAATCGCTGGATGCCTGGACTTACCGCTCTGACTCGTGCGGTAAGGAAAAAAGAAAAAAAAAAGCTGAGCGGTCGCCTCTAGCTTTTGCGTCGATGCCGAGTTAAACACCATGAGTTGTTGGTTTAACTGCCGATCGGGGAGGATATTAATCCTAGCGCCTACTCCTAGCACCCCGCGTTGTAGGTGTCCTAATTAACCTTCAGCTTGAGTCAGCCGCACACGACTAGAGCGTGCACGTCGTCTTTGTGAGGCAATTGTGGCTCATATTTGACCACGGGGACAAACTAACATGGCTACCAAGGTGGATGCTAATCTAATGGAATGGTGGACCTTCATAAACCCACAACTAAAGCTCAGGAAGAAGACATGGACCGTAGTTCCGCTGGTTGCGTGGATGTTGTGAAAGCATAGGAATGAGGTGGAATGAGGTCGTGTTCAATGGAGCGACTCCTTCCACGAGTGAACTTCTCAGGAAGATCGAGTTAGAACGGCAAGACTGGAGGGCGGCCGGCCTGCTGTGCGAGGCAGGATCGCTCCCGATTAGAGTAGATGAGTGGGCTAGTAGTGAGTAATTCGCGTGTCAAACATTGGCTATGCTAGTCGTGGATAAGTTGTAAAACTATCTGCCTTTCTAGACATTTTTTATCTATGATCTACGTCAACCTTTGACATATCCTTAAAAAAAACATGCATGTCGGCCACTTCGCACATTCACACGCTCCAGGCCACGATCAACCACAAAACGTAGACCTATAGGATGACCTCGCCGCCCCTCACATTTCCCCTCTATAGCCCCCGACGTCGTATCCCAACAGGTGGGTGGCCACACACACCCCAAAGGCAGTTGACGTTACGGCACCAAAGCTGCGTCCAGGTGGGGGACAGAGGCCATTCAGCGGGATGTGTGTGGCGGCGGCGCTTTGTACTCGAGAAAAATCCTTATTTTTTTGAACGGTCATCGAGGGGGAAGGGATCCTCACCTGGATATATTGCTCAAAAAGTTGCCAAGCCAAGAGTTTCCCCTTAAGCATTGGTTGATCCAGTTTATAAGGAAAACCGGGTCAAAAACCTAAACAAATTGACCCCGTTTATGAGGGAAACCGGGCCAAAAACCATATAGGTAGGAATGAATTGGCCCCGTTTATATGAAAAAACGGGCCGAAAACCGTACAAGCAACGCCCAGACAGGGCACACCAAGCTAGTAGACGGAAGAACCATCACCATGAAAGACACTCATAGATGTGGGGTGTCGTCGAGGGATCGCAATACCCGAACTTTGCAATCAGCCTAACGCACCGAACCGGCATGCATACCGAGACCATGGCACAACTCAGAAGCGTCCACAATCAACAAGTGCAACTAAACATGAACCTTGACTGGGAGCTCCGCCACGGTATTGGGACGATTAGCAAGTTGGGGAGGCATCTTGTGCCATCAATGAGCAAAGAAGAACTGAGACATCACCAAGAGCACGGAGCTCACTACAACACATCGGCAGCCATGGGAGGGTCTTGAGCAAGACAACAACATGGGTGAGACACCTTCACAAGGGGGGAAACAGATGGTCGTCCCACGACGCCAAAGGCACCGCCGCCGAACCCCAAAGAACAACACCGAACAACCACCGTCGACCCCAAACCGGCCGCACCACCACCACCGTCAAACCAACACTCGTCCCCCAGCTGACCCCACTCCAAAAATGATGCCCACAAGAGGGGAACGACGCGGGCCGTCGCAATCATTCGATCCGAAAGAGCAGGGACCTGAGGTTTCCCTCGGAGAAGCGGACGACAAGGTATAGGAGCACATCACCACAACAGCGCCCTCAAGAAGGTAGCAACGCCCACCGAGGCCGCCGCTGTCGGCTCCGACCATAGCTGGAGACAGACTTTCACATGGCATCGTCTCCTACACCTCTGACCAGAGCAGCCGGTCCGCCACAAGCACCACCCCGGCCATCCTCCACCAACCTCCGTCTGCTTTGCACAGCCTAGCTCCCAGCAGCGAGCTGCCACCTCACTGCTGAGTAGCGAGACGCCACCTCACTGCCGAGCAGCAGCCATCTCGCTGCCCCGAGACGCCAGATCCGGCGCTGCGCCTGGAGCCCCGACCCGCCTACTCCCTCCGTCCTTCAAAGAGTGTACTTCCAACTTTGTTGGAAAGTCAGACTTTTTTATGTTTGACCGTATTTATACAATAATACATCAACATTTATGCCACGAAATTAGTAGCATTATATTCATGATAAAATATATTTTCATCATATATCTATTTGGTTCCACAAACATTGATATGTTTTTGCACAACGGTCAAACTTTCAGATAGTTTGACCCTCCAATAAAGTTGAAAGTACACTCTTTCAAGGACGGAGGGAGTAGTCGGCTAGCAATGATACCAGCAACGGCTGTGCAGAGGCAACCTTGGGGGTCGCATGAACCCAACTAGCCTCGGCCGAAGGCCACAAGCAGCCATCGGGCCCTATGCTAATCTCCAGATCCAGGGGAAGACCCCCACGGTTCCAGGACGCAACGCGCCTGAGCTCCACTGAGCAGCAACACGCCGCATCTGCAGCCCCCCGGTCCGCTGACGTTGCCGCCGCCGCACCCCGTTCCGCCGGCGTGGCCACCACCCACGCGCGGACCAACAGGAGCATCGAGGCGACGACCCACGCCCATAACCACCGCCGTCCACCACCACTTCAGTGCTCGGCGACGCGCGCCGGGGGAGCGCCGCGCCATCGGCCACCACTCGAGCCCCCTGCTCAAGGGATGGCACCGCACTGAGAGCCGCTGCCCGCCGCCGCCAGATCCGACAGGGCTTTGCCCGGGTGATGCCTTAGGCAGCTGCGGCGGGGGAAGAGAAGCTGGAGGGGGAGGGGGTTGCGGCGGGAGAAGTTGGCGCCGCCCGAGTCGCTCTGGGGGAGGACGGTGGGGGGGGGGGGGGGATCGGATTTTCCCTTTTTTCGTCCAAAACGATTTGTGATTGCAAATTTGCAATCCCGAAAAATCCTTATTTGACAATGGTAAAATAACGACCTCCTTATTTGACCCTCAAAGTTCCAAACTTCCTTATTTTATTTGACCCTGAAAAGTAAAATTTGTAGTACTACCTGAAAAAAAAAATCAAATGCAAACAAAAACGAGGAGATCCTAGTAGTACAGTAGCTACTGGCTAGTTAGGTTTGGTGGGAGGGGAAAGGTGGGGTTTTTCCAGAGCTACCAGATGCAGTTGCGATGGGGGCCTCGCCGGCGTTCCCCCCGGCTGCTAGTTCCAGGCGGCGGCGGACCGGACCTCATCAGCGCGCTCCCCGACGACCTGCTCCTCCTCGTCCTCGCCCGCCTCCCCTGCGCCGGCGCCGCCGCGCGCACCGGCGTCCTCTCCCGCCGGTGGCGCGGCCTCTGGGCCCGCCTCCGCCAGATCTCCTTCCGCCACGTCGCGCTCCCCTCGCTGGAAGCGGCGCTCGGCCGCGTCCCCAGGCCTCCGCCGGCGGTTTCCCTCCTCGACATCCGCGTCCCCAAGCAGCGCGGGCGTGTCACCAAGTGGCACTGGGCCAACGCCGCCAGCCTCAATTCGCTTCTCCGCGCTGCAGCGCGGCTCGAGCCGGAGGAGTTCGTCTTGGAGCTCGAAAGCGATGTCTCCGTCGTCGTAGATCTGCCTGGCTTCCACCGCGCCACCTCCATCGTGCTGGACCTTTCCCCCGCCATCCGCTGCGTGCCAGCCGGCGCCGAGTTCCCCGCACTTGAGACGCTGTCTCTCTCGTACTGCACTGCCGACATCGACAGCTTGCTCTCCTGCTGCCCGCGCTTGCGCACGCTCCGCCTCGTCAATGTTTATTTCGACAAGTGCAACCTGAGGGTCAACTCGGCGACGCTGCAGGAGCTTGTCGTGGATCACGGGAAATGGAGGCAACGTGTCAGTGGTGTGAACATCGTTGCTCCCGTGCTTAAGAAATTGACCGTGACCTTTTTCACCTCCAAAGTCAGCATTTCCATCTTGGCACCAATGGTGGAGAAGGTTTCGTGGCACTGCTTCTTTGGGGTGTCTACTGTGTTTGGTCTTTGGCGAATCGAGCAGGTGACGCTGCAGACGTCCGAGAGACAAGGACAGCTTCCTTCGCTGTGCATCCATGCCTCTGTTCGTCCCTTAATTCCCCTGCTCAATTTACTGCAATCATTGACCACTAAGTTCTGTGATTGATATTTATCCTGCTAATTTGTTTTCTCAGTGCTTCTCTGTTTTCAATGGCGAGGCGGATACCTTTACACAGGAGATAGAGAAGCATATGATTGCTGCCTTCTATGTTTTGGAGCTACGCCTCACAACCAATGGGCATGCTTTTGGAGCATTTGTGTTTAAACTCCTTGGGATGAATAAAATTCATTGTGGTATGCAGAAGCTTAAGATCGTCCTGCAGAGATCAGCGGTAATTCTCTGCTCTTATCGTATAGCCCAATAATACATTGTGCGGTAATTATACCTTTCTGGTTTTACATGAAAAAGAAGATGCCCACCAGCAGTGGTGGACCTTGAACGAAGTTTGAGAGAGGGGGGGGGGGGGGGGGGGGGGGGGGGGGGGGGGGGGGGGGGGGGGGGGGGGGGGGGGGGGGGGGGGGGGGGGTGGGGTTTCTCTTCATAAGATATGTGGATTTTTTGGGTGATAATGCACATTACTTAGGAAAAATCAACACCACGGCCTGCTGCATGCTTCTTGTTTTGCCTTTTTTAAGAGGTTATCACCTGAAAAGAGATTGGGCCCATGAAGCAATTACATGCCTGCTTATAGTAGTGCTCCGATGGTGCAATAATGTGCTTGGCTGTTCGGCCTATAAAGCAGAGAGGCCCATGGTGTTCTAGGCACTTGGGAAAGGCTTCTCACTTGTACAGCCAAAAAGAATGGGCTATCGAATGGTCAAATGGCATATTGCAGAAATGGCTGACGTGGTATTGGAAAACTTTAAATTTTGCAGGAGGGGCGACAGCCCATGTTCTCCCTGCCGACGCTTCACCACTGCCCACTAGATTGTCATTGTGATTCTTCAAACTGGAGGTCCCAAACTATCTCCTTGACTGCTCTTGAAGAAGTGGAGATTAACGGCTTCGAAGGAGTGGAACATGAGTTTGATTTATTGAAACTGATACTTAGATCTGCACCAATTCTTAAGAAAATGACTGTGAAGCTTTCAGAGGAAGCCTCATCAAGTAGGGATGTATGCACAAAAATATACAACATCCTCAAGGCTTGTTCTTCCGTGGAATTCTATATTTATCTTGGCTCTGGTGAGTATGTATTTTGTATGTTAGATTAGCATGCTCCTGAACGCATTAAGGGTATAACTGTTAATCCTTGTAAGTTTGGTCAAAACCTAAAGTCAAGCAGTTAGTTGCTTTCATGTTTTGCAAAATCTCTAGGGTGATTCGAATGTGGCATTGACATGTGCAAATTATAAAGTCTGGTGTATAGTTTTATCCCTGTTATTACTGAATATGCTTTACTGCTGAAAGTGTGTGTGCAAACTCTAGTATCATTATCAAATAGAGTTGAATGGTGTAGTGGGCAATAAACAATTTGAATGTTTTTATGCAGTCTTCCTTGCCTTTTTCTTAATGCAATCTGTGTGTTGAATTTTTTTATTATGCCATTGTGTTTTGCATCAGTATTTCACTATTCAGTAGCAAAATGCCATTGTATTTTGCGATATGTACTTCACTATTCAGTAGCAAAAGGACAGTTTCTAGGTTACCTGAACTTAATGTCTCATCTGAATTTCATTGTCCTTATTTAGTTCCAGTTAAATTCTGTTTGAGCAGTACTCTGGTATTTGGCTCTGCCGTCAGCATGTATTGTGTTTTATTTGCCAGTGACAGTAAATCTTTATTCATGCAACGGCATTTCGATGCTGACCAGAGTGTGTTTGGTCTTGCCGCCTCTGCAGGGTTAATGCTGGGCAGCCAAAGTTGCTCCTCGACTTGATTTTCATCCTTACGTCTGTGGATCCGTGGTGCGCATCGACAAGACCGTTCTTTCCCACGACGGCCAGTTCTGTAACCTGGTCCAGGAATTATGATTTTGCTTTGTTGCTTCAACCGGTTATCTGAGGTGTTGTTGTTCTGTCAGTGTGCTGTAGCTTTATATATGGTTCTAGGTGGTGCACTCTTAGTTAAATCCTGAATGGTTCCTATGACATTCAGTTATGGATGTCAATGCACTCAACCTATGTCAGTCATGTACTCCAAGCTAGTGACCACTTCAGCCTATGATTTCAGTTGCTTTGTTGCACTGTTTCATCTTGACAATGCACTCTGTTTTTCACCAGCAGTAGATGTTAGCTCTGATTATATGAACCAAATTAGCCCTGATCTGTTCACCCTCTTAACAAATGAGTTGTTCTCGGTTTCCTTGATTTTCTCAACCACTCACCCTATCCGATGCACCTAAGGTTACTTTGTCATAATTGTGTACTGACGTTTGCTGATATTTGATTTGGATACGTGTATACAGTCCAACATGTTGATGTACCCAAACACCAACATCAATGGTGTGTTCTTGAACATGTTGGAGAACAGACTAGAGGGGGTCAACTCCAGGAATCAAGTAGTAGTAAGTACCCACTGAAGGTAATCTCTCATTTCTCAAGCTATAAACCGGCTGAAGGTTTTGCTGTCATCGTCTGCGATGAGGCGCGGCCATGTTTTGCACCAACGCCGCGATGGCTGCGAATGCCGCCAGGCCAGCCCTGAGTCTTGGTTCCATCTCGGCCATCACCTCCATGTTGTACTCTCTGATCATCCCGGCCTCCATGTCAGCACATGTCCCCTGAGCGGCTGAGCCCATGACACCTGCTGGATCGTCCTGACATCCTCCGTGTGAACAACATAAGGGGCTATCAGATGACAGGAAAACATTGGAAAATGTTAGAGAAAGCAAGTATTATGTGTGGTGAAGATGTTGAGATTATAGAACCAAACAGAGCAGGCGCCAACAGCAATGTTGAGCTTGATTTGGAAGGATCTACCGCCAGGGCATAAGCCCATGAAACCTTATAAATCGAAGTCAGGAGGAAGATAGAAAAAATTCAGCGCATCTTGCTGTCACTACCAAACAACAATTCGGTGTTTGGTGTATGTATACTACCCACTCTGTAACTTGATATAAGACGTTGGAGGGTACTGCATAGTATATGTATCTACCAAGAAATTGTAATCTGTCTTATACGAGCGTGGGGGAGAGGGTCCTAGGGTTACATGATCCTAGTCGGCTACGTACAAGGAGACAGGGTTCTCCATGGATCCAGCGTCTTTGAGTATAGGTCAAGTCTTCTGAATCTTCCTTATAATCGTCATGAGCTGCCGGCACTGGCCCAGGACTCCGACATGGGGGTCCTCAGTCCGGCCCACTAGGCTGGGAAATGTCATGGGCACTTCTCACATTTCACATGGCACAGAAAAGAAACTATCAGTTTCATAAGAATTGTAGTGACAGAATTATAGCTATGTGCACATATGAAGACTGCCCTTTCTTCATTGCAGTTTCTATGCTGGCAAAAGAGAGGATTTCCTGCATTAGAACAACAAATTTGGTGCACGCATGTCTAGCTGTAGCAAAGAGCACCAAGTTGACTACAAAGTGGGTTACACATGAGGTTTTAGAAGCAATAAGAACAGAATTGAGCAGAGAGCCCCTCAAGAGCTCCAGCAACCAGTGCAAGCACCTCAGTTGCAGTAGCCAGGAGAGCTTCATCAGCTGCAGCAACAAGGAGAGCTTCAACAACTGCAGCTGGCAGCAGCACCCTTCTTGCCTCTCAAACAAAGAAAGAAAACTAGCAGGATGAAGGATTACTTTTATGCTTCAGGGAATTAATGTTGCTCTCCTCTGGCTAAACTTGTTGATGTTGGTTGATCTAGATAAACTTGTTAATGCTATGATCTATTTTGTCCAAAGCTACTGTTGGTTTATATTATTAGCAAGAAACTCATGCTATGATCTTGCTTTTATGGCACTGTAAGCACTGGTTTATCATCCTTGCAAGATAGCTACAAGAAAATTATGAAGTTGTTATGATCTTGCTGTTATATTCATGATCTTGCTATTTTGTTCATTCATCACTATATTATCTTGCTGTTTGGATAAGTGTTGACTACATGATATTGTTGTTTTGTTCATTCATCACTATATTATCTGGTTGTTTTGATGAGTGTTGACTACATGATCTTGTTGTTATGATGAATGAAGGGTAAAAGTCACCCTTGGTTGATATCGTCGTCGACGATGATGAATCTTGGGTAAAAGTGACCCTAGGTTGATATCGTCATCGACGTCGATGAATGAAGGGTAAAAGTGACCCTTGGTTGATATCGTCGCTGACGATGATGAATCTAGGGTAGAAATGACCCTTGGTTGATATTGTCATCGACGACGATGAATCTAGGGTAAAAGTGACACTAGGTTGATATCATCGTTGACGCTGATGAATGAAGGGTAAAAGTGACCCTTGGTTGATATCGTCTTCGACGACAATGAATCTAGGGTAATAGTGACCCTTGGTTGATATCGTCGTCGACAACGATGAATCTAAGTCAATCACTTACAATAATCAGCACCATTATAAACATCACTTTGAACATAAAGAACACCATCAACAAATCAAATGTACAATATATAACATCAAACTAGACTAACATTCATCATTCATAATGGTTCATAAGTACAACTTGCATAATGATACTAGATCCAACACCATAGTTCACAAATACATACTACAAGGACTTGGTTCACAAAATAAAACTTAAAAGTCATACTTCACAAATTCAAACTAAAGTACGATGACTATCATCTACATTACAACACTGTTGGATCCAGCAACATAGTTCACCATTGCATACGAGAAGCACCCTAATCATCTAAGATGGCCTTAACCCCCTGAAGCTTCAGCTTTATCTTTTCCTCGGACTTTTGAAGCTCAGAAATGTGAAACTACAATTTATGCCTCTCTTCTGCAAGCCTTTCCTTTTCCTTCAAATGATTGAACTTCAGGTTCCTAATCAGATTGGCTTGATCACCTATGAGGTTCTTCAGTGTCATACTTCTCCTGCAGCTTACTATCCTTCTCCTCTTTTTTTGACAGCTCTTCCTTTAAGTTCCCCACTTACTTATCTAGCTCAGCAATCTTAGCATGTCCTTTGTCCTTCCACACCTACTGATAGTTTAACTCCACCTCCCTCTGCTCATGGGCATCCAACAGGGCACTCACATTGGCAACTAACTTCTCATAGTTCTCCCATAGCTTGTTCTTCTCTTCTTTCAGGTGGTGAATTGTAAAGGAACTCTCAAGATTGTCCTTGGCCCTAGCTGCCTTACTCTCCTCATACATATCCCATAATTTGTCCAATGCCTTCTCAATTGATTCTGGCCACTCAAAGTCAATTCATTGAACTACTCCACAATTGATGCCTTCCTGCAAGACAAACAAAAAACAGAGCAAATGGCCATCAGTCCAACACTTTGCCATCATGGTTCAGTAAAAGCTAAACAAAGACCATCAGTCCAACACTTTGCACATTTCATAAACAAAGGAATACGACTCTATGATTGTGATGCATACCTTCTCAACACACGCAAGGAACCTCCTGCCAATGTGCATCCCTTCAAATGCAACGCAACGCTCCATCGGCTTGCCGTGTTCGCACAACACACTAACATCTATGTCAAGGTCGATGAAATTCGGATCGTGCATGCTTGCAGGGATCTGCAACAGCAAAGAAAGCAAGCCCTAGGTTCAGATCGAGCTCATTCACAAAAATCCCCAATTCACAAACCTTAAACCTAGCTCTAGCTCTCTACCAAACCGACCTTGATGAAGCCATCGCAGGACGAGCTGACGTTCATGATTGAATCCTCACTAGTGTCGCCGTCATTCCATGACACCATGCCACGGCGGAGCAGCGAACGGCGGTCGACGGTGGGGGTGGCGATGGGGGAGAAGAACAGAGAGGAGCAAGACAGGGAGAGAGGGCGATCCAGATGCGAGAGAGTGAGGGGTAGGTACCGATTCAACTGGTAAATACCAACCAGACGCGTGCGTCTTCACTATAGCACCGTCAGACGGCATTAGATCGCGTCTGTTACAGCCACGTCACCAAAACCGGGCCCACCTGTCATAATCGAGCTTAGATTGCCCAAACAGACGGGTCAGTGCTTTCTGCAAATGATTAAGCGCAGAATCAGTGTTTTCTGCCACAAATTTTTAGAAGAGTGTTTTCTCCACCCCTACGCTTCAATGTGATGGTTTAATGCAATTCACTCCCTAAATGTTGATGCATCTTTTTTGAAGGATGATTATGGCCCAGTTCTTTTGCCAGAATCTGGGGATTCTCCCAGAATCCGACCCCTACCCAGCTTCTCCCAGAATCTTTGAGCCCCATTTGTTTTACAATCCTATCTAATTAGACCCTAACTAGATAGGATTGTAAAACAAATGGGGCTCAAAGATTCTGGGAGAAGCTGGGTAGGGGTCGGATTCTGGGAGAATCCCCAGATTCTGGCAAAAGAACTGGGCCTATATGGGATCCTGTGGAGCAATTGTCCGTAACAACCAAGGTATGTTTGTGGGTGCATCTACTGCAAAACTTGAGCACGTTCCTCAATTGTCTCAGGCTACTCATAGTGGGGAGTGTCATATATTAGTATCATGCATATGATACTAGTGTATGATACTATCTTCATAGTGCATAGTATCATAAAGTAGTATCATAGATGATCATATTTATTGCCATGCATGACACAAAGTAGCATAGCATTTAACATGATACGGTATCTACTTATGTTACTCTAATCCTCTCTCTCTTCTTAATTATCCGTCACATCAGTATGTTTGCTATTCCCGAGTGCATGATACCGGCTAAGATACTACCACTGTGGTCAGCCTTAGTGGAGGCTGCTGCTCTTGTGGAGGGCCTTAAATTGCTTGTGAATATTGGATGCAATTCTACACTTATTCGAATGGACAATCTGGTTGTGGTGGAATCCCTAAAGTTGAATATTGAACATTCAATGTCTGCAGCACATATAATTAATGAATGTCCCGATCTTACTACATGAGTTTGGGAAGGTTCATATTGAGCATTGTAATTAATAGAGTCGAATAGCTCAAGTGCTAGTGCAGCAGGGCCGTGTTGATCCATCGTCTGTGTCGTTGGATGCATCTTCGGTTTTATTTCTACTCTCTCCGTCCCATAATATAAGAGCGTTTTTTACGCTCTTATATTATAGGACGGGAGTAACTTCTTAACAGATGATATGACTATTATTTGATGTTAATAAAGCTAACCATGAAGGCCTTTCCGTAAAAAAAAACTGGTACACAATTGCGAGGTGCAGTCCTTTCTAAGATTTATAAGTGTAAGTTTCTATTCTAATACATATGTACCCAAAAATTTTGGTAGTTTTCCAAAGCTTAAAATGTTGAATTTTACTAAATTTCAAACAGAAAAACGAAATCCGCGTAGTGGTCTAAAAAAACTGCTCTAAAAGGTGGAGCACTACTTGCAAATTGGGAACGAGATCCTCAAACGTAAAACAAACTACTGCAGAGGGACGTCGGTGCATGTAGTCCGTTCCTTGTGCATCCGACGGCACAAGGTAGAACCAGTGGAAACCCTGGCATAGGACGGGGCCCATAAGGCATGATACAGCCCAGTTCACTCGCAGCCGTCGTTCCCTCGCCGAAGTAGCGCTCGGCGCGGACTCGTCGTCGCTGTTCGCTCGCCGGCACGCCCAGATCAATGGTCATGGTCGGCCACACCACGTCCACGAGGCCGATCGGAACCAGCGCTCGTGTCGACCTAATTGTCGCGCTCATCTCTGCGCGGACGCCACCCTGAACGTGCTAGTCTCTTCTTCCATCTCATCCATATACAAAGGATCACAAATTCAACCAGCCGTTTTTTCCATGAGAATAGGGAAAACTTGATCAAGTTCAAACCTAATTTGATGACGTCGGTTTGATCAATTCTAGTGACATTAAAACAAATCTGAAGATGGCAAAAGAAAGGCAAAGATTTAGATCAACTCCAATGGACCGACCCAAATTATCCGTCCGTGTCCGTTTGGATCAAAACGGACAAAAGTGTCGGCCCAACGCGCATAACTATTTTCATTTCGGATCCGTTTTGTATCCGCGCGGACCCATTTTTATCTCAAATTTGGGTCACATTTGGGTCGGAGGCTGACACAAAGTGGACGTTTTTTGTGCTTGTCTCATCTGTATGTGTCCGGCCTGTCACCCACCCACCCATGTCCTCTGCTTATTTTATTCGCTGCCCCACCCCATCCCACCTCTCTCCTCCTTTGCGCAGTCACCGAGTTGCGCCTTGAGGCGCACTGCTCCAACGCGCCCGTCGCCCTCGCCGCCCCGCTCGACCACCTCCTGCTCGGCGCTCGCCCCAGGCCCGACGCAGCAGCCGTCGACTGGTGTGTCGCCGCCAACGAGCGGGGCACAGGTAGAGGCGCGCGAGGCGGGGCGAGCTCGCGGGATGTGGCGTGCGCGAGCGGGGCACGGGCAGAGGCGCGCGAGGCGGGGTGAGGATGGCTCCGGCAGGCGCGGAGCGCGGCGAGCTGTGGCGCGCAGGGGGCGACACCGGCGGGCGCGGTTAGTGGCGGCGGGCGCGCGGGGGGGGGGGGGGGAGTTAGGGGGTTGGCGAGCTGCGGCGCGAGTGGTGCGCGGCACGTACGTGACGCTCGAGGCGCGACGAGCTGCACCACGAAGCGGGCGGGAGCCGGGGGGGGGGGGGTGCACCGAGTTGCAGCGGGCGAGGTGCGACGAGCTGCACGCGAGGCGAGCGGGCGCGGGGGGTGCAGCGAGCTGCGGCGGCCGCGGCGGGCATGAGCTCGCCCACCAGGTATTCGACCGAATGCTGACGCAGACATGTCCAAAATGCGTCCGACCCCGTTGGGGCACCAGCCGACCCAAACAATAAAACAGACAAGGACGCGTGGACGGCCGATCCAAACGGATAAAAAACAGACAAAATTGACGTCCGTTTGGGTCGGCGGGTGAAGTTGCTCTTACATACAAATCGACGAGCAGTACAGCACGTTCACTTCAGCTCTCGTTCCGTCAACCTCGCGCCATTTTTCTCCGGCGCTAGCATAGAACTGGGCCGCATCGTGCTTCTGGGCCGATGGCTTTCCTATGTTCTGAGGACGGGGCGTCGACCCGTTGGCTGGGCAGCTGCCCGCCCATCCGAGTTCGAGTTCTGATTTGGACGCGCAGTGCTCGTGGAGTTTCTCCTATAAAAATGCCAACAAGGGTTAGCCCTTGTGTTGTTGTGTTTTTTTTTTGGCTTCGCTATGTTCTGCGGGTGTTGCCAAATTCAAACAGCCGTTGCCATTGGATGCTGCACGGACAGTGATGCGTGTTGGACGTCCCTCTGCAGTGTAGTTTGTTTTACGTCAGAGGATCTCGTTCATGCAAATTGCAATGGATCTCGGATGAATAAAAGAGAAGAATTAAAATAAGGCGAAGGAGGAGAATTTAAGAAGACGGTCTTGGGAATGGTCTCCTGGAATTTATTAGAGCGAGGAGAGGAACGGTCCATTGTCATTGGTCTCATTGGTACGGAAAGTACAGTGGTAGTACTGGTAGCTGTAGCCTGTAGGAGAGCTTCCATGGAGTTGAGATCTGGCCGTCGCCTGCGGCCCCCCTCGTCCGAGCAGCTAGGCGGCGGACTTGACCTCATCAGCGTCCTCCCCGACGACCTCCTCCTCATGATCCTCGCCCGACTCGGATGCACCGCCGCTGCCGCGCGTACCGGCGTCCTCTCCCGCCGATGGCGCGGCCTGTGGCCCTGCCTCGGCCAGATCGTCTTCCGCCACGTCGCCTTCCCCTCGCTCGAAGCGGCTCTCGGCGGCTTCTCTCGTCCCCTGCCCCCTGTTTCCCTCCTCGACATCCGCGTCCCCAAGCAGCACCGGGCGGACGCCGACAGCGTCAGCTCGCTGCTCCGCGCTGCCGCGCGGCTTGACCCGGAGAAGTTCGTCGTTGAGCTCTTCTCAGAGTTAATGGACGGTTACCCCGTCGTCGACCTTCCTTGCTTCAACCGTGCCACCTCCATCGTGCTGAACCTTTCCTCCGTCATCAGCTGCATGCCAGCCGGCGCCGAGTTCCCCGCACTTGAGACGCTGTCCCTCTCGTACTGCATTGCCAACATCGACCGCTTGGTCTCCTGCTGCCCGCGCTTGCGCAAGCTCTGCCTCGCCTGGGTTTCTTTCGATATCGACAGCTTGGACGACCTGTCGGTCAATTCGGCGTCGCTGCAGGAGATTGCAGTGGTCGTCTGCAGGATAAACAATATCAACATCGTTGCCCCGGTGCTTAAACAATTGACGATGTCCTTTTACATCTCGGAAGTCAGCGTTTCCATCTTGGCACCCATGGTGGAGAAGGTTTCGTGGCACTGCTTCTTGGAGGCACGTTCATATCATCTGTTTGGTGTTTGGCGACTCGACAGTTTGAGGCTACAGCCGGCACTCCCTTCGCTGCACATTCGTGCTTACGCCGTTCGGCCCTTCTCCTGCTTATTTTTCTTCAAGCTCCCACTACACTAAATTTTGTGAATGATATATCCTGCCAAATTGTTTTTCAGAGCTTGTTTGTTATTTTGCACGGTGGAGTGGACACCTTTGCACGTGAGATAGAGAAACATATGATTGCTAACTTTTCTGTTTTGGAGCTACATCTCAGACCAAATGGACATGTTTTTGGAGCACTCGTGTTTCATATCCTAGGGATGAATCTAATTCGATGTGCTACGCAGAGGCTTAGTGTTGTCCTACAGAGAACAAAGGTAATTTTCCGCTCTGATTATATACCCCGACAATACATTCTGTAGTAAGTATTTCATATATAATTTTATTGTCCTTGTGAGCCCACGGGTTGGAGATCCCAAATTATCTCCTTGACTGCTCTCGAAGAAGTAGAGATCAATGGCTTTGGAGGAGACGATCATGAGATTGATTTCTTGAAACTGATATTCAAATGTGCGCCAATGCTCAAAAAAGTGATTGTGAAGCTGTCAGATGGGGCCTCATCAAGTAACGATGGATCACTACCGGACTCGCCCTCTAAGCCGACGGCCCCAGGCCGTCGGCATAGGCCACTTGCCGTCGGCTTAGGTCTATGCCGACGGCAGCCGTAGGCATATCCCCGTCGGCATAGATTACGTCAGCGTAGATATGTCAGACCGTCGGCATAGAAAAGCCGTCGGCATAGGCACATATGCCGACGGCTTCCGTACGGCCGTCGGCATATCATCGCCGTCGGTAGTGATTTTCACCTGACGGCAACGGACGGCGCCGTCAAACGCGCTGACAAACCACGGGCGGCCACGTGGCAGAGATATGCCGACGGCCAAGCTGGCCGTCGGCATATCTCTGCCACGTGGCCGCCTCTGGGAGCTCCTGGCAGCAGGGATATGCCGACGGCTCGGCATAGATTTTCATCTATGCCGACGGCTTGGCCGTCGGCATACCCATGCCATATGGCAGCCACTGGGCAGTCCTGGGCTTCGCCGTCGGCATAGATCTGTGCAGTTTTTTTTATTTCCCTGTTTTCTCTGTTTCAATTCATTTTGACAGCATTTCAAACCAGAAAATATGGGATTATGCAGAAATATGACAGTTCATCATCTAAACATACTCAAGATCATCGTCATCATTTAAACATACTCAAGTTCATCATCGGCGAAACTTCGTGAACATAAGTAGTGCAAGACATGGAACATCATCATCGTCATCTAAAGAAACTAACAAGTAGGAACATGAAAGGTATGGCACGACGGCCACATGCACGGGTATCATCATCGACATCAAGCAAGACCACCGCCGCCAAAACCACCACCGCCAAAACCACCACCGCCAAGACCACCTCCGCCAAAACCGCCACCGCCAAAACCACCACCGCCAAGACCACCTCCGCCAAAACCGCCACCGCCAAGACCAGCACCACTCTGCCAGATCGGAGTGACTGGTGGGGTCGACGAAGCAGGAGTCGAGCCACCGGTCCCCTACATGTTTGAGAGAAGATTCTAATGGTAAATATGATATGATAGTGTTGAATGAACGAGAACTAGTTTGTCAGTAGTTAGGCAAATGTACTAACCGGACTATCACTGCCTAGTGCCACCCATTCATCGAACGTGGGCACGTGTGGGGGTTCTCTCGCAGGTGGTGGTTGGGGTCCCATTTGTGGTGGATCCGTGCGGTTACTCCAAGATGCCAAGATAGCCTGGATGTTAGTTAAACAAGCAAACTAGAAGGTCAGAAGGAATGAAAGTGCAAAAATTTAGCTTGATTTTAAGAGGGCAAAACTAACCGTCATCATCTGACGGTTGTAATCATCGTTTGCCTTCACTCGTTGCAAGTACTCCCGCACCTCGAGATTCCTATGCTCGACAAAGGCCTTATATGCCTACAAAATTTAGGTTGTTTCTAAGTGAGCAATGCTGAAAATAAACTGAGAAAGTTAGAGAGAAAGAAGATAAAGGGGAAGTACTTACAGCATGCTGGCGGGCTAAGGGAGGCTGCGAACGCCCCGTACTCTCTAACTGGCTCGGGTTGGTAGCCCGAAGCCGTGTGTACGAGACCGAAGGAGTGATCAAGCCATCGAAACACGGATACCGGCCATGGGACTTCCCCTGGATGGCCACCACCGCCGTGTCGTCGATCTGAGACTGGGCGACGTCAGGAACATCCGGATGCAACCTCTGAAACTGCTGAGTGTAAGACTCCAGGTGCTCCCCGCTCTTGCCGTAGTACTGGCTCTCGCCGTCCTTGCGATCACTCCGCTCGCGGGGCAGCTTCCACGACTCAATGTCTGAGAGCGGCCTCTTCAACTTGTCCTCCTGCAATGTCAAACAGAAGTTAGCCATACATAAGAACATGACGGTAAAGAAGAACAAAAATGCATCATGCATATAGATATACCTTCATGTCCTTGAAGCCCCAGTGGTTCATGTTTCCTTGGCCGTGTGTCCCGTCTTTTCCACGGTTAGCCCGGGCCTTGCTGCTCTTGGCAGCAAACTCTGCATCGTCGCCGAGCCACCTATCCATCAAACTCGCCCATCCGTCATCCTTTCCATAGCACCAACGAGGAATAACCTATGCAAATTTTGGAAGCATGACATGTGAGCACGAAACATATAATTGACTGCTTGAAACAATGAAAAGTCAGTAATAGTTACCTTCATGAACTGCTCCCTGTTCAAGGTAAGTCGTTGCCTCTGCGCTTGAGTTTTGGTCATCTTTTGATGAAGGTAGGTGTGGTAGTACTGCGAGACGGCAACCCAGCGCACCTCGTACTGCAACTGACGAGCTTTCTTCTTCGCAGCCGCCATCAAGACCACGTCGGCTCTGGCCTTGTGCTCGTCAAGAACTCTATAGAGTTGCTGCAATCATGCATAAAACCAGAAGCAAACAAGGCATGAGTTGAGTGATTCAATGATAAACTATGAACGAAACTGAAGACAAGTGATTCAGAAGAGAACTTACCCAAAATTTGGTGATCACGGCCTTAGCGGCCGTCCCGTACTCCGCGTGGCTGTAAGCCTCGTAGTGGGCCCAGCTCGTGGCCAAAACCCGCAGCTCCGGGTCCCTGTCTGGCCGCGGGCAGAATAGGCCTGGCCAAAACTCCTTCAACAGGACTGTGATAAGGCCGTTCGGTTTACGGCCCTTTCCGTGAAGGATCCAGTTCCTGCAAAAGAATCAAAGGATTGCCATGTGTACAATAAGAAAATGTTGTCATGTGTTGAAAATATGATTGAGAGGCACTTACTCTGTCCCTGCAGGTTCAATGAGCCACTTGTGCGCCTCGATAGAAGGTGGTGTAGGTACTCCGGCAGTACCATGCAGCCACCCCTTCGGAGCACCCGGCGGCAAGTCACCCCACAACTCGGGGTCAACCTCCCCTCCACCACCCTCCTCGCCCTCCTCCTCCTCACCCTCCTCGGCCTCCTCCTCCTCGCCCTCCTTCTCCTCACCCTCCTCGGCCTCCTCCTCCTCGCCCTCCTCCTCCTCGCCATCAGGAACATACTCCTCCTCCTCAGACTCAGAAGGTGCCTCAGTATAGGAGGGCATCAAAGAAGACCCTCCTATTTCGGACACGGCCCGAAGTTTTTTGGCCCGGGTGCCTCTCCCCCCACCTCCTCCTCCTCTAGGGGATCTCCCCCACCCCCTCCTCCTCTAGGGTCTCCTCCCCCGATCCCTCGACCTCCCTGTGAGGTGTCATCATCCGTAAGTCGGGGGGGGGTGGGGGGCCTTGTGGGCTCGTCCACTCCGAGTAAGTGATTTGAATTTGTTGAGGAAACCGGCGCCGCTGGACTTGCCCATGATTAGCAAACCTGCATTAACAAGAGAATAAACAATTAGTAAGGATATCAAATAAACAAGCATACGGAAAAGAACATTAATAACAGAAGAGCACATTAAGCATACAGAAAAGAACATTAATAACAGAAGAGCACATTAAGCACATTAAGAACTTACATTTTCTAGAACCCATATGAATCATCACTATTGTAATCTATTTGTCGACCGGTCTCATCATCACTATCATGCATATCTTCTTCGTTGTCTGACGGACGTGGTCTATCACAAATATTCTGTTGATCGACTCTAGCATTAACATTATCCTTTGTCTTATCAGGAATGTTGAGGATCGTGCGAAAAAGGGACTCTGCGACATTCTTTTCGGTGTGCATCACGTCGATGTTGTATGGAAGTTTGAGGTCCTTAAAATAGGGAAGCTGCGTGAAGGGGGTAATGTGAGTCCAGTTGTGCGTCTCACCATATCCTTCAAAACATTTTTTCCCTTTACCTTTCCCTTTGCCCTCGCCCTCGTCTTCGCCTGTGGCTTTGCCTTTGCCTTTGCCTTTCCCTTCGCCGGCAGGCTTAAGAGCTTTCAGCTGAGCAAGCACATCCGCACCAGAAAACGTTGGAATCTCGTTTACTTCATGGACAACTTTGCCTTTTGTGAAGTTCTTCTTGTCTTCCCTATCAGGATGGTCTGGAGGGAGGAACTGTCGATGCAGGTCAAAGGCAACATACTTGCCACCCTTTTTCAGCCAAATGAAAATCAAGGCATGCATGCACACTGGGCAAGGCATCTTCCCACTTGTACACCATCCGCAGAATAGGGCATAGCCGGGAAAGTCATGCATGCAATACTGTAGCCAAACTTTCATCAAGAAATTTTTCTGCAGATGCCGGTCGTATGTCAACCCGGGAAGTACCAAGAATGGTGCAAATCATCCACCAACGGCTGCATAAACACACTCAAATTCTTCCCCGGATATTCAGGCCCCGGAATTATAAGCGACAGGAACATGGTCTTGCATTGCATTATGGCGCCAGGAGGGAGAATGAGCGGAATAACAAATACGGGCCAGCAGCTGTATGGATTAGACGACATACCATATGGATTGAACCCATCACCTGATATAGCAATTCTGACATTCCCAGCCTCGGCTGCTTCCTCCGGGTATTCTATATCGAATGACTTCCATGCTTCACCTTCTGATGGATGTACAATTTTATTTGGATTATACCTTTTCCCTTCCTTGTGCCACTTCATCATTTTGGCAGACTCCTCGGTGATGAAAAGGCGCTGCAGTCTTTTTATAAAATCAAGATACCGAAGAACCTTCACAGGGATTTTTAGCTGCTGCTTCTGACCCTGCTCATCGACCACCTCAATATACCGAGAGGAACCGCACTTCCTACAGTAGTTGTCATTCACATACTCATGCCTAAACAAAAGGCAATTCTTTGGACAAACATGTATTTTCTCATAATCCATGGAGAGCGCCTTCATGATTTTCTTCGTAGCGTACATGGTTTTCGGCAGTTCATGGCCCTCAGGGAGGCTGTTAGCCCATACTCCCAGAAATGCTTCGAAGCAACCTTGGCTACAGCCGTACTCGGCCTTGACTGCCATCAGTTGCGAGATGGCATCCAGCACAGAGAGCTTGGCACCCTCATAAAGAGGTTTCTTTGACGAGGCCAAGATATCCAGGAAGGCCTTTGCGGTTTCCTCCGGCTCCTCCGGTTCATTCGCTGAATGTGACGGAGGTGTCGGCTGTGCAGCAAAGACATCATCTAGCATGTCTCTAACCCCATCATCCTCATAACCAGCGACGCGTTGTCGTATCACCTCCTCTCTACCACGGTCCCGCTGGGCAAAGTTTATCGGCATATTAAAGTTTGGCATAAATCCATGCGTGCGAAGGTGCTTAGTCATCTCACTCTTATCTCTGCGCATACGTCTCTTACATTTGGCACAGGGGCATTCTGGCACAATCCTCATTGGACAACGGAATATCTCTTTCAAAAACACATCAGTTTTCTCGACCCACTCTGTTGTTACTTGATTCCGACGGAAAAACCCACTATACATCCACTGATTATCTGCCATCTCTGCTTTATTGGAAGCCACACAAAAAAAAAATTAAGGATTCATTTAAATTACTCACATCAATATTTTATTTTTTACAGGGTTGACGAGAAACGACATTTAATCCACCTACATCTCTAATAGGTAAATATGGGTCCTAATCCCACCCGAGAATGTGTAGATTGAGTACGTTGTCCATGCTCTACCCCATTCCGAGACAAAATTTCGGCAGCACCTCCCCGCTGTTCTCCAAATACACGTCTCGGCAAAATGCCGGGAGAATGTGCATCCGGAGAACAACGGGGAGGCGCCGCCGAAATCCTGTCTCGGAATGGGGTAGAGCATGGACAACGTACCCAATCTACACATCCTCGGGCTATCCGTGGAAAACGCTGGACAATCGAAAGAGCTGCGGTGATAAATATGCAATTGAATGCATATTTATCGATGCAACCCTTTCGGATGGGAGACGCCTAGGTTACGCGACTTGATGTGAAAATTTAATCTACTGACATGGAAAAAAAGCGGACGAGGTCATGGAATTGTTGCTCACCCTCCGATGTAGACGATGTAGTCGATCAAAGGAGAGGGATGATCGTGGACCAACACCTCCAACGTCGACGATCACTCCACGAAGATGGAACACCACAAATCCTGTTAATTCCACCGAGTGAAAAAAAATTAGGTCATCACCTCACATTAAGCATTGACACTTTAAACTATGAAAAAAAAAATCATATTTTGTCAAGTGTCAAATTTGGAAGCACTTATCATATCCCAATTTAGGTCATCACCTCACATTAAGCATTGAAACATCAATTTTTTTTAGCAAGATCATCATGATGAAATAACCACTTATCATATCCCAAATTTGAAGCACATCTCACATAGCTACTTAACAACATCACAAACTGAAAATAAAAGCTTCGTTAACAATTTTATAAACTAAGTGACTCAAGTTGCTTTTTTTAACTATGATAATTCATTTTGCCGAGATTCATCCATCTAGCAACCTAACAGTAGCAAAATAATTCATTTTGCCGAGTTCATCCATCCATCTAAGACACATACAACATTCATCCATCTAGCAACCTAACAACATCCAACATCCATCCATGCATCCATTCATACATCCAACAGTAGCTAAATAATGCAAAAAATGAAAAAAAAACAAAGGAGTGCTAGCTCACCGGGCAGAGGGGCATCGCGGCAGTGGAGTTGAAGGCAGGGGCCGGCGGTGGAGGGGCCGGGAGGGCCGGGGCGGGGCTGGGCCGGCCGGAGAAGCCCGACCAACACAGCAGGGGCGCGGGCCGGCGAGAGCCGCGGCCAGCCGTGGTCGGGACCGCCGTCGACGCCGCGCAGGGTCAGGGAGGAGGCGGGGTGGTCGGGGCGGCGGTGGGGTCGGGAGGAGGCCGGGACGGCGGTGCGGCCGGCGGGGAGGTCGGGGCGGCGGGGTTGGAGAGGGTAGGGGCGGGGTCGAGGCGGCGCGGGGTTGGAGAGGCCGGGGCGGGGCTGGGCCGGGGTGGAGGCGAGGTGGCGCGGGGTTGGAGAGGCCGGGGCGGGGCTGGGCCGGGTTGGATGCGGCGGCGGCGGCGCGGGTGTGGAGGAGGCGGTGGCGTGGGGGAAAGAATGAGTGGAGGAGAGGGGCGCCGCGAGGGGATAAGGTAATCTATGCCGACGGCATAGTTTAAGATGCCACGTGGCAAACTATGCCGACGGCTATGCCGTCGGCATAGATAGCATCTTTTTTTTTGCAGCAGCATAGATAGCATCTGAAAACTGAAAAATATACCACATCGCCAAAGGAAGAGCAATTTGACCAGTTTAAATACTTGGCTAATCCATACGAAGCAAGCTCCGGTATTCATTAGACTTTCGTTAGGAAAACGGACTATTACTCTGAAACTTTCGGTGCCCGAGCACCGGTCCGGTTTCCGGGCACTAAAGGTTTCAGAGTAATCGTCCGTTTTCCATGATGGATGCCAGTGTTTTTTATTTGCACTCTGCATCCGTGTACACCCGACACGGCCGTTCCCCCCTCCAGGTGCCGGCAGCGGCGCCGTCCGTTAGGGGGGCCACACCCCGGAGACGCGTGCCGCCTCTTCAGACATGCCACAACAGCACCCCGCATGTATGAGGGGCCGGTGCGACGCTCCGGTGGCATTGCTACCCCCCCAGGGCCCCCGTCCCGCCTAACCCTGGAGCGGTTGACCATGAGATCTAGCCCTTTGACTTCCCACGGACGGGCTTTGACCAGTGGACCTCTCCACCGGTTGTGTTAGGTCAGCCCAGAGGGACACCTGGGAGCAACATCCGGGCCAAACCCACAGCTACATCCCCTCCGTGTAGACCCAACGCGTCCGTTTCCCCCCTCCAGGTGCCGGCGGCGGAGCCATCCGTGAGGGGGGCCACACCCCGGAGACGTGTGCCGCCTCTTCAGACATGCCACCACACCACACGGTTGTGGTAGGTCATCCCATATAAACACTTGGGAGCAACGTCCCCTCCGTATAGACCCGATGCGGCTGTTTCCCCCCCTCCAGGTGTCGGCCGCCGGCGGCGGCGCCGTTCGTGAGGGGGGTCACACCCCTCCGTATAGATTCGAAAAGTATGGTATTTTTGCTTATATTAACACATGCTACATGTAAGTAAATTAAATAATAATACGTAAAAGAACAAAAAAATTCTATAATAAATGCAAAAAAAAAAACTAAAGCCGTCGGCAAAGCCCAGGCAAAGGAAAGATGAACGGCGCGTCCCGGATCGATGACGTGGCTTCTATGCCGACAGCCGCTGTCGGCATAGATGGTGGTCGGTGCGCCTCGGATCGATGACGTGTCACGCGCATCTGTGCCGACGGTCGCCCGTCTAGGCCGTCGGCATAGATCGGATGCCGTTAGCCGCACGTCACGAGTGGGGCCGCTAGGCCCGCATCTATGCCGACGGCCTATGTATGCCGACGGCTGCTGTAGGCATAGGCTGGGGATAAGCCGACGGCTTACCTGTGCCGACGGTCGCCGTCGGCATAGCTCTGGATAGCCCGACGGCCACCCTACGCCGACGGCCTTGTTTCGGCTGTCGGCATGTTCAGGAGTAGGCCGACGGTGGCCATCGGCATATATTTGTCCGTCGGCACCGGCCCCTGTTCCGGTAGTGGATGCACAAATATATACAACATCTTCAAGGCTTATTCTTCCGTGGAATTCTATGTTTATCTTAGCTCTGGTGAGTATGTTCTGCATGCCTGATTAGCATGTTCTAGATGCAACAAGGACATAACTACTAATCCTCATAAGTTTCATTGACACCTAAAGTCAAGCCGTTAGTTTTTTCATGTTGTGCAAAATCTCTAGTGTGGTTCAAATATCGCATGGATAGGCCAATTATCTGATGCATATGCACCCCGAGTATTAGTTTAATATGCTTACCAGTGAATTTGTGTTGGCAAACCCCCATATCGTTTTTATCAAATAGAAACTTAATGGTTTTGTGCGCTATAAATGGTTTGAATGTTTTTTATGCAGCCTTAGTTGCCCTTTTTATGCAATCTTCTGTATCGAATTGCTGATTATTCCCTTGTATTGTGCATCTATTCAGTATTTCAGTAGCAAAAATAGAGTTTCTAGGTTACGCAAAGGTAGTTGTCCCATCTGAATTCACTGTCCATAAAGATAGTTTCTATGCTAAATTCTGTTAGAGGAGTGCTTTGGTAATTTTTTTTCTCTCTGCCTTTACTATGTAGTTCGTTTTATCTGGCAGCGGCAGCAAATTTACTCATACCATGAATCTACACTCGCAGCACATTACGATGCTAACCAGAGCTTATTTCAATTTGCCTCTGCAGGACTAATGCTCTGCAGCCAAAATTGCCCCTCAGCATGATTTCCATGGTTGCGTCTGGATCCATGGTGCGTATCGACAAGATCATGCTTTCCAACAATGACCAACATGGTGCGCATCGACAAGATCATGCTTTCCAAACGATGACCAAGCCTGTTACTTGGTCTTATCGATAATCAAGTGTTGTTTTGTCAGTGTACTGAAGCTTTATATATGACTGTAAGTGGTGCACCGTTAGTTAATTCGTGAATGGTCCTATGCCATTCAGCTACTGAAGTTAATGTACTCAACCTAGTGACCAGTTAAGACTATGGTTTCAATTGCTTGTCGAGCTGTTTCATCTTGATGAGCACCGGGTGTTTTCAACAAAAGTTGATTGTGCAGCAGTAGATGTTCACTCCACAGCTCTTTATGATCATTATGAACCAAATTAGCTCTGTGATCTGTTCACCCTTTAACTTGGGACTTGCTTTCGGTTTCCTCACATATCGCAACTACTACTCCTATCTAATGAACATAAGATGCACCTAGGGTTACTTTGGGAAGTTAAGAGTTTCCTCGCAAGTACTGGCATAATCTTCTTGAGCAAACTCAGGCACTCTCTTGTGTGATGTTTGCTGACATTAGATTTGGACATATGTGTACACAAACAGAAGCAGCGTTGTTGTGATCCTGCACATACATGTCCATCTGGGAGTATGGTATAATACAGATGGCTCCTTTTTCTGCTCAAGACTTGCACAAAAAGGGGATCTATAGCATATTAACGTAGGCCTGTACTCAAACCCTTCTGGTGAGCTTAAATACTTGATTCCAAAGGACGACATGCTAAAGATTTGTCACATGCGAGTGTAGCGGTCAGTTTCTCTACTGCTATTTGTTATAGGTTACCATTCCCCATTCATTTCTGAAATGATCTAAAAAACATTTCTCAAATGATATGTATTCGAAGTGCTCACTTAAAAAAAAAGGACATTTCAGATGCAGTACAATTGTTATACTTCCAGGACCAAGTCATTTCAGGTGCTGGACCAAGTTATCTGATTCTTTCGGGTTTTTTTTTTTGCGAGTATCTAATTCGGTTGTAGCTATGCTTTTCAATGGGAGTGGCAGTATTTTTATGCTATGAGAATGTGATTGATGTAATGCTCGAATTATGATACTATCGTACTTGTGTTCCAGATTTTGGCTTTTATTTTTTCCGTTTCCATAATAATGTTCTTTAAGGTAACATTTTGGATGGACTTGCATATCTATTTAAGGGATTGCTTAAATGAACTGCAATTGTGATGATCACATTTTCAGCATTCCTATCCTACTGTATTTTTTTTACTAGCCTTCATTTTCTCTATTTCCAGAATAATAATGTTCTTTAAGGTCACAATTTGGTTGGTCTCATGTATTATTTGAAGGATTGCTTAAGTGAACTGCAAGTCTTCGTTTCTTCAGCATTCTTATCCTACTGCATTTTTTACTATTTGGCACACGATACATATCAGCTTTTATTAGGAACATACCTGGACATTTGTATTAAAATTGATGATTTCTATTGTGCCTGTATTACATTCTTGGTAATAAATATCAGATGAACATATATCCAAACATCTGGACAAATAATTGATAACATAGTTCATAAATAATGTATCTTTTAGAGATTGGTAGAAGCCTTTTCCCCCCCTAAATTTGCATGTTATAGAAGCTTATTTGCTTATATTTTGAGGCTCTTCTTTTTGTTCATTACAGGTATGGTTTTAGTGTTAGTAAAGTGAATGTTCAGCCTAACTAGACCTTGAGTAGTTGAGTTTGCAACTATATCGTGTTGCAACGAAGGCATGTACTTTTTATTCCTCCCATGGGTGTTCAAGTATCATTACAGAGAGGACCATCGATGTTTTTCTGCTTCCAAATTGGAGGCTATCCCTTTATCGATATAACATAACTTGAAGTCAAGTATTGACGCAGCGATGTGGCCTCTTAAGTAAATATTAGTTCTTCCGTAAAAAAATCAAACAATCTTTCTCTATAGTAGTGGACTTGATTAATTAGAAATGTTCAAATTGTATTATTTATTTGAATTCCTAAAGATATTCCTATTTTTTTGTTGTAGAATGAACGGGCGCGGCAACGCGCGCCTTTATGGTCTAGTGAAACAATGAAAGACGTTGGAGTTGAAGGCTAGGAGAAACCAAGTACAAAAGTGTAGTGGAGATGTTAATATTTCAGAACAAAACAGAGCCTGTGCCAACAGCAACGATTAGTATGGTTTAGAAGAACATACTGAGAATATGAGTAAGATATCATGAAATCAGGTTACAAGAAGAAAATCATCGAGGAATAATGCCAACCAAATAATTCAATTAGGAGGAAACGGGGAGAAATTCAGGATATGTTTGTTTCAGTGCCAAGCAACAATTTTGTGTATGTATACTGCATACTAAATGCTTTATGTCTGCTTGCGAGTGGATGTGCAATCATCTGAAATCTTCTGAAGCGCACACATTTACTCAACTGTTGTATCATATAAACATCAGCTGCAACAACTCTACTCTACTGACTGAAGATGCATCTACGTTCATTCTTTTTCAAAAGCCAATGGTCACATTCTTTCTTTTCAAAAGGAATGTCAAGTCTCCTAAGCTACCTCCTACTGTTTTTAGATTAAGAAAAGGCACAAGGAGCGCCTGGCTTTAAATTAATAAAGCCAACAAGGCCAGGGTACAATACATGAAGTTAAACAGTTACAAACCGAGCAAATGATAGAACGATTAACAATCCAGCTCAAAAACATAACAAGGGCCTCTTTGATTCGCAGGATTTTGAAAACGCAGGAATAGAAAAAGTATAGGATTGGAATGTCATGCCCACTTGAATCCTATAGGATTAGCAAGGAATGTTTGAATTCACGGGAAAAGCAAAGGAATTGTAAAAAGAGGTTGAAGTGGATGTTAGATTTTTTATGAAATGTAGTACAAAAGATTTCAATGGAAAAATTCCTATGGGATTCAATCCTATGAATCAAAGGACAAACCTAGAAAAAATTCCAAAGGATTTCAACGCTTCAAAAATCCTATAGAATTTCTTTAAATCAAAGGAGCCCCAAACTAGGATAACAACCCAAATACAAATAGGAAGGAAACATGGCGAAACTATGCTCAAGGCGAGAAGATGCTATTGGCTAGATGGATACCTTTGATCTTGTCTTGGACCTCGTGCGCCACCTCACCATCCTTCCGCTTCCTAGAGGTCGCCACTTCTGAAAAAACAAAGACCATTTAAAGATGTAGTCAACATGTTGGTTAGGTATTTTGCCTTTCATCGTCAATTTGTTGCAGGTAGTCCAAATAGCCTAGGCCAGGCAATCCTACCATGTTGCGTGCGAGTGTTTGATAGAAGGAGGAGAATCTTCTGAAATGATTGAGGATCACAATTACACCAGAAGCTCTCTCTAACACAACTCCAGAAGAATTTGGCTGGTGCACGGTGTAATAGAATGTGGTCCACATTTTCTGGCCCCCCACGTAGCACACAGGAACCATTCCCAGGTCAGTGGCATTTTTGAAGATTAATGGCAATGGGCAGTCGGTCCTTAGCAGCTTGCTAAAGAATACAGATCTTAATTAATCGGCAATAAGTGGTCCAAAGAGCTTTAGCGTAGCAAATCCTTGGCCTTTGAATAGGCCGTAGTGTAGCAAATCCTAGACCATTCGATAACTCGATTTTTTGTCCAAAAGGACCACCTGCCCAATGGAATTGCTAGAAAAGACCCTCTCAGGATGAAATTGGCAAAAAAGACCCCCTCGGCCGTGGCGGCATGCGCGCCGGCCGACACGTGGCACCTGCCGCCACACCGGTAGGCGGCAGCACTGTTCATGGCACTATTTACGCGGGGGACGGTTTTCGCACAACGGAATGACAACGGACGTGAGTGAACAGTGCTGCCGCTTCCCATTGTGGCGGCAGCACTGTTCATGCGGTATGAACAGTAAGTTTCAAAAAAAAAATCAGAAAAATTCAAAAAAAATCTGAAATTTTTGTCAACAAAGACGACCGAGTGTTCTAAGTGGGTGCAAAATTTCAGTTTTTTTACAATTTTTTTACTTTTTTTTAAAAGTACTGCCCGTTGCCGTTCTACTGCATAAAACCGTCCCCCGGTGGGAATAGTGCCATGAACAGTCCGGCCGTCTGCCGGTGTGGCGGCAGGTGCCACGTGTCGGCTGGCGCGCCTGCCGCCACGGACGAGGGGGTCTTTTTTGTCAATTTTATCTGGAGGGGGTCTTTTCTAGCAATACCGTTGGGTAGGTGGTCCTTTTGGACAAAAAATCCGATAACTCAGGGTCACTGAGGAAAAGGCAGGAAACATTCGCTATCCAAACAAGATTTCAAAGGGCATCACTGTGCATACCCTCAGGTGTTGGTGGCGGTGCGGGCCTGTGGCGTGCGACATCGTTCCAGCGGCTGTGCTCCTGTAGCCGACAGCTGTGCTCCGGTAGGCAGCACAGGGTGGCAGCAGCGATCCCACTTTTGGATCTGATCCCGCGGTGTGCGGTGTTGGGTGGATGTTGGTCGTGGTGTCGGCGTTGCCGCATGTGCGATGGCGGTGACTCTGTTATGTGGCACGCGCTCAGGCGGGCCAGATTTGGGCTCGAGGCGGGTCAGGGTGGTTGCTCTGGGTAGGTGAGATTTGGTTCGGTCCGGGTGATGCTCATGGGTGGTGGTCCTGACATCGCTTCGCTGTCCGATGGATCGGCCATCAGGTTTGACTTCCTTTGGTCCTGCTCGACGATGTCTGTCAGTAGTCTTTGGGTCGTGTCCCTGCCGGTCCACAATGACTAAATGGGAACGTAGGCGTCAACGCCTTCTACCGTGAACGGTGTGACCCCAGACTCACTGAGTGTCTGGCTAGGAGTGGAAGGACCGAAGGATTGTCATCTATTTTTCCAATCGGGGTTGGTGTTGTTGGCAAACATTGCATGAAAAACAAATTTTTTTCTATGCACACATAAGATCTATCAATGGAGATGCATAGCAACGATAGGGGAGAGTGTATCTACGTACCCTCGTAGACCGTAAGCGGAAGCGTTTGACAACGCGGTTGATGTAGTCGAACTTTCTTCGCGATCCAACCGATCGAGTACCGAACGTACGGCACCTCCGCGTTCAGCACACGTTCAGCTCGGTGACATCCACGCCTTCTTGATCCAGCAAGACGGCGAGGTAGGTGATGAGTTCCGGCAGCACGACGGCGTGGTGACGGTGATGGTGAAGTTATCTCTGCAGGGCTTCGCCTAAGCACTACGAAAATATGAACGGGAGTGTAAACGGTGGAGGGGGTCACCGCACATAGCTAAGACAATGTTGTGTATTGTGCTAGGTGCTACTTTTTGAGCATGCGTTGGTTTTTCCCTTGAAGAGAAAAGGGTGATGCAGCACAATAGAGGTAAGTATTTCCCTTAGTTAAGAACCAAGTGTCACGGGAAACCACGGCCACCTATGGGACCAAAGGGCCCCTTGCTGGTTCGGCAGGGGGACGTCGCGTTGCACAAAGAGCAGACGAGCGTGGGGCAACACGGCAGAGATCACACAGGCAATTTTACCCAGGTTCGGGCCGCCGTGAGGCGTAAAACCCTACTCCTGCTTTGGTGGATTGATGGTGGAAGAATGATGGTGAGGCGTAGTACACTGCCCGGCAGGGGTTGCCTCAGGGCGACAGTGGCTACGCGCGTATGGGTGTCTGCGTTGTCTAACTTTCCAACCCTTTCTACGGTTGCCATGGGCCTCCTTTTATAGATCAAGAGGTTACCACAATGGCAAAGTAGTCATTATGCACTGATAAGATAGCAAACAGTGCTATCATACCTAACTCTGTAGTCTGACAGGGCGCATTAAATGCACCGCTCAACGTCACGTCACTAGTTGCCCGGCAAGCCTTGCCGGGCTGTCTCGCCAGCTCCACGCCTGCTCGCTTGACACGTCACAGGACGGGTGTCATCTGTAGGCATTTGTTGTAGGAAGAGGCCGCCATGTGGCAAATGGCTGCCACTTAGTCACTTTGCGGCTTCACACCGCACTGATAGACGACGTGGGTCATGGCGGAGTGGTTGGGTGAGGTGGTTTTGCCTTCGTGAGCCCCGGCAGGCCCTGCCGGGACGTCTTGGATGTCTTCTTCCGGGGGTGAGCCCGCCCTTGCCAAGCTCGCCTGCCCGGCAAGGGAGGCTTTTCTCCTGGTGGTGTCTTGTTCTTCTGACTTGATCTTGGTCCTCTTGATCTGCATGTTGATCCTTCGATGATCTTGGTCTCTTGTACTCAGGCATGGCCTGATGCTGTAACCTTGTTCCCATGCCTGTGCACAGTCTGGGCAACGGACCCAGGGTTTGTTGCACCGACAGAAGCCCCCGGGCCTGCCCCGAACGCGCTGCCGAGCGTCGTCGGGGTAGGGCCTAATAAGTGCACAGGCGGGAGTGCTAAAGAGGCTGGTCTCTTGGTGTCTTCTTTGCTTCTTCATTAATCTTGAGCTTGGGGCAGTTTCTGATTTCCCCGCGTGTCGTGTAAAGCCAATAGTGGTGGGGCCGCCCTTGCAATGGCCCGTGAATGGCTTTAACGCACGAGGTAGAAACTGCCAATTCACTCTTCCCACCACGCCCTTATTCTCAGCCACGTATGCCGCATGCATCGCGCGGGGTAGGTAATGGAGGCGCGTGGCGCGGGAGAGCATCAAGGTGAGGGCCCGACCTTCTTGGATTGGTGGAGGAGGACGGCGGCCGCCCGTCGGGGGAGCGGCTCCCCTCCCCGACCCGCCTATAAAAGAAGAGGTGAAGGGAGGGCGGAGCCATTCATCCTTGCGCTCCCCCTCCTCTATCTTCTGCTTCTCGCTGGTCATGTCGAGGGGAAGAGCCTGGGGCCATCCCCCGGGCCCTTGGTCGAAGTTGGTGTTGCCAAATATTGGTACTTGGGGAGTAAGCCTGGTCCTTGCTGTGGAGAATGTCACCTCTCCTCATCGCGAGGAGAGGTTTGCCCCTCTCGCCCCGGTCGGCCGCCCATTTGACAGCATGGTACCCCGCCCCGGTCCGCTGCTGCTTGTGAGCTCAGCAGTTAGGCTCTTGGCGTCTTTGGGGCTTGCCCGGGAGGCGAGGCTAGAGATTACTGATAATCCCAGCACTGCCCCTCTCGGAAGCCTTGGGGCTGATGTCGACGAGAGGCGCGCCTTCCTGCCCGCCAAGGTGGGGAGTGGCGCGCTTCGATCCCCCTGGTCGTCTTGGTCGCTCGCCGTCTCCCCGGAGAAGGTGCCGGACTTGAGTTCCGGCTTTCTCCCGGAGTGGTGTTGATGAAGACGAAACCAGGGGAGAAGGAGAAGACGGGAGGCAGGCCGCCCAGTAGGAGCACGACTGCATCGACGCGTTCGTCTCATACTGGCGACCTGTTGCCCGTCTGTCTGACTCTTCCCCCCTTCCCCCGGCGCCGTCATCACCATTTTCCTGGCTGCCGGGGGGAGGTTTTGTTCCTCTGGTGCTCCCGCTTCCTCCAGTGGTTTCCCAGCTGGGCCCCGACGCCTTCCTCTGTCGGTGCCTGTGCTGGGGTCTTCTGCTCTGTCCGGGAAGCGGTGACCAGGGAGCCACCGAGGTGCTCCGCACGTCTTCCTCCTCCGTAGCCTCGCCACTCCCGGTCTTGTCAGGCCACGCCGGGTGGGTCGCGACGGGACCGGGATGGGCTCCTGCTTGGGTGCCCTTTTCTCGTATTTTCCTCCTTCCACCGCAGTGCCTGATGGAGGGAAAACGAAAAGAGGGGATTACGGGGCACTTATCTTTTTTCAATCTGTAGGCACTTGCCAAATTTTAATTCAAATAATGTAATCTCTCGAGTCCATGTTTGTGTTCTGTAATGCTTGTACTTGTATTACCAGCATATTAATGAAAAAGATGAACCTTGCCGGGAACCCATGCATGTATATGTCCATGCAGAGGTGGGATGCCTCCTTAGTGTAAATAAACGAGTTTTCCCCGACAAGGTGTCCTGCCGGCACCCTTTTGCTTGCCGGAGAACTATGTCTACCAGGCAAAAAACAAAGGGACCAGCCCCCCACCAACTTCCTTTTACCAAAGGCCACTGCGACCATCTTGACCGAAGCAGCGTTCGAGTCAAGGATGGGAGCACCTAAGTTTCAAAAGAGTGGCGAGGTTTTCTCATGCATAAGTTATAGCTTACAGAACACTTAATGGACAAGAGGTAGAGCTTATCTATTTGGCTTGCCGGGGATCGCAGTGCCGGGCAATCTTCTCTACTCCTTGTTGAACCCAAGTTCACGGCAGGAACCTGCAGCTTCATGCAGATGAGAATGATGCAAGATGCGACCCTATCTATATGCATATGCAAATGCTCATGAAATGCTTATGCAGTGATCTTGGAATGCTTATGCATGCATGCAACTTGGTCGGGGCCCCTCCAGCGCTTCGTTTATTTTCTCTTGCACAGGGTCATCGCCCTGGCTTTGTACTAGGGGCTACATGCAACTAAGGCAAGGCCTGTACAAAAGGGTGGCTGCCGGGCAGGGCCTGACAGCCGCGCCTTACGGGTAGAACTTGCGGAGATGCTCAATATTCCATGAGTTTTTGCAATTGAATGCCATCTCCGGTCTCCAGACAGACTGCGCCGGGTCTAGTGACTCGTACTACCCAGTAAGGGCCTTCCCACTTCGGCGTCAACTTGTTTGTACCCTTGGTGGACTGAACGCGCCTAAGGACAAGGTCGCCTTCCTCAAAACACCGGGCATGAACCCTGCGGCTATGATAGCGACGCAGGGCTTGCTGATAGCGTGCAGCACGCGTAGCAGCCCGGAGACGGTTCTCCTCGAGTAGCACAGCGTCGTCACGCCAGTGCTGATCTTGCACTACTTCATCGTAGGCAAGCACTCAAGGCGACCCGTAAATGAGTTCCGTGGGGATAACTGCTTCTGCCCCGTAGACCAGGGAGAAGGGAGTCTGCCCGGTAGCTCGATTTGGTGTCGTTCTGAGGCACCAGAGAACTACCTGTAGCTCATCGATCCACCGCCTGCCGTGCTTCTGTAGCGTATCAAAGGTTCTTGTCTTGAGTCCTCGCAGCACTTCAGCGTTCGCTCTCTCAGCTTGTCCATTGCTTCTAGGATGTGCAACAGAGGCAAATGAGATCTTGCATCCGAGGGCATGAACATATTGGATGAAGGCGCGGCTCGTGAACTGGGTGCCGTTGTCGGTAATGATCCTTGCCGGGACTCCAAAACGGCACACCAATTCTTTCAAGAACTTGATAGCTGACTGAGTTGTCACCTTTCTCATGGCAGTCACTTCCGGCCACTTTGTAAACTTGTCGATAGCAACGAACAAGAATTCAAAGCCCCCGATCGCTCGGGGGAAGGGGCCGAGGATAAAGAGCCCCCAGACCGAAAATGGCCATGATAGAGGGATTGTCTGAAGAGCTTGAGCAGGAAGGTGGATTTTCTTGGAATGGAACTGGCAGGCTTCACACTTGGTGACTAGCTCGACCGCATCTTGGAGGGCTGTGGGCCAATAGAATCCTTGCAGGAGTGCTTTCCCAACTAACGCCCTTGATCCAATGTGGGAGCCGCACATGCCTTTGTGTATCTCAGCCAGCAGTTCCTTTCCTTCTTCCCAGCGGACGCAATTCAATTTCACACCGTTGGGCCTCCTTCTGTATAGAGTGTCATCGACAAACTGATACATACTGGCCCTCCGGGCTACTCTTTCAGCTTCATCTTGGTCACCGGGAAGCTCTCCGGTTTGGAGGAAGTGGACTATGTGCCTTGCCCAAGTTGGAGCCTGGGGCTCGGGAACGAGGACTAGCGGCACCTCCTCAACTGCGGGAGCACATGCCTCGTTTGCGGGGTCCATAGGCCCGACTGGAGGGTGCGGTTCGGCAGGTGGCGAGGAGTTGTTTCCGGTAGGGTCTCTGCCGGGAGCGGATGGCTCTACCAGGAGAGGCTTACCGGAGTCCAACTTTCTCCTTTTCCGGGCCATTGTTGCTGGGGATACAGAGGGTTGAGTAAGATGGAGAACAAAAGTTCCTGGTCCCACAGGAAGCTTCTGCGCAACACACTTTGACAGATGATCAGCTATGCTATTTTCCGCATGGGATACGTGCTCTGTTTGCAATCCGTCAAAGTGCTCCTCCAATCTTCTCACTTCCTCAACGTATGCCTCCATCAATGGGCTTTGATAATCCTTGTTGACTTGTCTCACCACAAGTTGTGAATCTCATCGAATGATCAGCTTCTTAATTCCCAATTCTGCAGCAATCCTGAGCCCGACAAGGAGCCCTTCATACTCTGCTGTATTGTTGGTTGCCTCTTCCTGGGCAAAATGCATTTGGACGACGTACTTCAAGTGCTTCCCAGAGGGGGCAACAAGAAGCACGCCAGCCCCTGCACCTTGTAGGGAAAAGGCACCATCAAAATACATGATCCATTCTTGGGGGTATTCCTTGCCGGGGATAACTGTCTCTGGCATCTCCTCATCAGGGGTTGGCATCCATTTGCAATAAACTCTGCCAATGCCCTACTCTGGATAGTTGATGTGCTCTCAAACTTCAAACCAAAACTGGATAACTCCAAAGCCCACTCCACTATTCTGCCGGTAGCCTCAGGGTTCCGGAGTATCCTTTGCAATGGGAAACGAGTGACAACCGTAACCTCATGGGCTTGGAAGTAGTGGCGCAGTTTCCTTGAGGCCATAATGAGACCAAAGATCAATTTTTGCATGCCAGAGTACCTTGATCTAGCCCCCTGTAGCAAGGAGCTGACGAAGTACACTGTACGCTGCACCACTTTCTTCCTTGCCGTGTCCTTAGGGTTGCTCTTGCTGCCATGCTCATCGCTGTCTCGATCCTTCTCTGGCTCTGCCGGTCTTTGTTCATTCTCTGCCTCGTCTACTTCCCGCTGTGCCACCAAGGCTGCACTAACCACTTGGTTGGTTGCCGCTAAGTATAGTAGCAATGGCTCTTGTGGTTTGGGAGCAACCAAGGTAGGCACAGAGGACAAGTAGGTCTTCAATTCTTGCAAAGCTGCATCTGCTTCTGGGGTCCACTTCATGGGCCCTGCCTTCTTCAAAATTTTGAAGAACGATAGGGCGCGCTCGACAGACTTAGAGATGAATCTGCTTAGCGCGGCAACGCACCCTGTCAGACGCCTCACATCCTTAACTGTCCTTGGCGCCTGGATCTGCTCAATAGCTTTAATCTTGTCGGGGTTGGCTTCGATCCCCCGATGGGACACAAAGAACCCAAGCAGCTTGCCGGAGGGAACGCCAAACACACACTTCTCCGGGTTGAGCTTCAAGTTGATCTTGCGCAGAGTAGCAAATGTCTCCTCCAAATCCTGAAAAAGGGTAGCTCTATCCTTGGTCTTGACCACAATATCATCCATATAAGCTTCAATGTTTCTGTGCAGCTGTGGCTCGAAACCAATCTGGACTGCCCTTGCAAAAGTGGACCCGGCACTCTTTAATCCAAATGGCATGCGTATAAAATAGTACGTACCACATGGAGTGATGAACGATGTCTTCTCCTCGTCTTCCTTGGACATGAAGATTTGGTGATAGCCAGAATATGCATCCAAAAAGGAGAGCACATCACAGCCTGAGGTGGAACCCACAATCTGATAGATGCGCGGCAAGGGAAACGGGTCTTTTGGGCAGGCCTTGTTGAGATCCATGAAATCTATGCAAAGCCTCCACTTCCCATTAGCCTTCCGGACTACCACTGGATTTGCCAACCATGTGGGGTGTAACACTCCTCTGACCAAACCAGCTGCTTCAAGTTTTTTGATCTCTTCCGCAATGAACTGCTGCCTCTCCAAGGCCTGCTTCCGGACTTTCTGCTTGACAGGTCGGGCTTGTGGGCAGACAACAAGGTGGTGCTCGATTACCTCCCTGGGAACACCGGGGATATCAGATGGTTGCCAGGAAAACACATCGATATTCGCCCGCAGGAAGGCAACGAGCGCGCTTTCCTATTTGTCATCGAGGGTGGCACTGATAGTGAAAGACCATCAACGCCAGCCAGCCCTGCCGGGACCTTCTTCACTTGGGGTGCAGTAACCTTGGATCTCTTACTGTTGGAACACTCCGACACATCATCAACAGGTGCCGTGCACTCGGAGGGGGCACGCTTCCCGGATTCTTTGCCGGAGTCCCTATAATCCTTCTTCTTTCCCTTGTTCTCCTTGGCGGGAACTGCTGCTGCCGCTGTCGCGACCGCATCTCGGTACATCTTGTCCACGCAAATGATTGCATCCTTCTTGTCTGATGGGATAGCAATGACTCCCAGCGGCCCAGGCATCTTCAGAGTGTTGTAGGCATAGTGGGATGCCGCCATGAATTTAGCTAGGGCTGGGCGTCCAAGAATCCCATTATACGGCAGGGGGAAGTCAACCACATCAAACATAATCTTCTCAGTCCGGTAGTTCAGCTCTCCCCCAAACATCACCGGCAACGTGATCTTTCCCTTAGGATGACTCCAGCCGGGATTAACTCCTTGAAACGTGCCGGTGGCCTCCAACTCATCTTCTGCTATCTGAAGTCTGCTGATAACTGCCGGGGAAATCAGATTCAACCCGGCCCCACCGTCCACCAACATCTTCGTGACCTTGAGGTTGCGAATTGTTGGAGAGACCAACAATGGCAAACACCCTACCACTGTGGTGCGGTTAGGATGATCTTCCTCGTCAAAGATGATGGGCGTGCGTGACCATTTGAGCGGCTTCCGGTCCTCTGGCGCTGGTTCCACAGCATTGACCTCTCGTGCCCATCGCTTGAGCTGGCATTGAGAAGTGTGCAGAGATGCACCCCCGTCAATGCACAGGGCGTCAGTGGCCTTTTGAAACTCCTGCTCACTGGTTTCCTCTTCATCCCCTCCATCACTCTCATCATCACAGGTTTCCTTCTCTCGACCCCTGGCGGGTTTTCCTTGGTTTCTAAAGGGTTTGCCGGGGCGATTTACTTCACCGCCTCGGCCCTTGCCGCCAGCGACATTCTGACCTTTTTCCTTGTCGCGCTTCTCATACTCTGCTCTCTGTCTCTTAACAAGCTGCTCAACCTGATAACACTCTTGAAGGTCGTGGCCTTTGGTCCGATGAATCTTGCAATATGGCCCATCACCTTCCCCGGCCTTCTCGGAAGCCGCGGCCTCCCGGCAGTCAGCGCACACGGCAGCTTCCTTGCCGGGGACCTAAGCTTTGGCCTTCTTGCCGGTACTAGGCGTACCCGATCCTTCAACAGTCATCACTGCCTTATCCCTCTGCTTCTTATTGCGCTTCTTGCTCTTCTTCTGACTGGTTGATTCATCATCATCTTCTGAATCAACATTGATGCAATCTTCCTCTCCAGGCAACTTTCTTCACTCCTCCATCTGAGCACACTTATCCACCAAGGTGTAAAGCTCCTTCACAGTCTTGGGCAACCGCACGTTCATCTTGGAACGGATCCGGCGGTTGCGCACATTGGACTGGAAGGCGGCTATCACAGCTGCCGGATGGATATTCGGGATGTTTCTATGAACTTTGCTGAATCTCTGTAAATACTTACGGAGGGTCTCTCCTTCCTTCTGCTGGAGAAGCTGCAGATCAATGGGTCGACCTGGCTCTTGATGGCCACCAGTGAAGGCGCCAACGAACTCGTGGCACAAGTTAGCCCACGACGAGATGGAGTTCTCCGGCAGATGCATCAGCCAAGACCTCACATTGGACTTGAGAGCCAAAGGGAAGTAGTTGGCGAACACCTTCTCATCTCTTCCCCCGGCAGCCTGAACAGCGATGGTGTAGATGCTCAGAAACTCTGCCGGGTTCAGCCTCCCATCGTACTTCTCAGGTATCTCTAGCTTGAACGTGCGAATGGACGGCCAACGGACTTGCCGTAGCTCACGAGTAAAGGCGGGGCACCCAACCTCGAAAGGTAGGCACCCGCCAATACCAAGCGCAGGCTCGTCGACGTCGGGGCCATCGCACCCGTTGGTCTGGCAGTGGTTGTCGCGGCGTCGCTCGACGACGATGTGCACGTCTCCCACCCGCCTATCCTCCGAGGCTCGCCGTCGGCCTGGACATGCTCAAGGGTCAGAGGAGGCCATCGAGACGTTGTCAGGGTCTTGATTCTGCTGCGCTCGTGCTGGCTGCCATGGCGGGGACTGTACCATGGGGGCGGCCCCTTCCGTACGGCCAGCAGCACGGGCTGTCGTCGTCGCTTGGGGAGGCCGTGGCGGGCCAGCTCGCTGCAAGCCCCCAACCTCGACGAAACCGAGCAGACTTTGGATGGTGGCACGCCATTCGTCCATCTGCTCGGCCGCTGGCGGAAACCTCAGCGGCAGTTGAGCCCGCGCCATGGCCTCCGTGGCTGTGCTTGGCATGGCTGATGATGAAGTGGATCGTGCCGTTGCTCAGCTCCTGACGGCGCCAGCGGCGGCGGCACCGCGCCCCTGCTATTGCGGGGTGGCTGCTTGGATGGCAGGGGATGCGGCGAAGGCACTCGAGGGCTAGCGGCTCCGTTGGGCGCAACAATTTGGTCGACCCGCCCCGGGGAAGGCGCACGCGCTGCGGTCGCCCCCGTGGTGGGGGCGGCCGGAGAGCGGCGGTTCGCCCCGGACCGAGCGCCATTGCTACGGCTGTGCCCGTCGGCGGGAGGAAGGGACGCAGATGGAGTAATCCCTTCATCCGTACATTGTGGAGCGTGGCCGTCGAGGCATTGTTGATGCTGTTCCCCTCCGGTGTTTCCCGCTCCTGCATCGGCTGCGGGGGAAGTGGTGATGGCGCCGCCTGCGCCGTCCACGCCCCTAGCAGCGTCCACGTCCTCACGTGCCTCCGCACCCCCCGCAGCGTTAGAGGCCGCGGGCAGCGGAGCCTTCGAGGTGGATGGATGAGCAGAAGCACCGGGTTTCTTCTTAGGTGCCATGGTCGATGGCGAGGATGGTAATGAAGATGACGCGCTGCACATGTTCAGGTTCGCGCAAGCGATCCCCCTACCTGGCGCGCCAAAGATGTCGCGGGTGTAGGGTAACGCAGCAGAAAACAAAAATTTTCCGACCTACGCACCAGCCCAGGACCACTATGGAGACTGCATACAAGGTTTGATCATTTTCGTTACCGACTCGTAGCCCAGCGGAAGTAGAGTCGATGACGATCGGCGATGCAGATCCCCGCAGCTAGGATTTACAACCTCCCAACCGCGAGGATGTATACCCTCGTCTTCCCTTCGGACAGCCCTCCGGGAGGCGGTCGAACAGTCCCCCGGACGGTGTCGTGGACAGCCCTTCGGGAGGACCTTCGAAACTCGAACGGTCACTCGGACAGCCCTTCAGGAGGACTCACAGAACTTGGACCGTCACTTGGACAGCCCTTCGGGAGGCACTCACGAACAGCCCCTCGGGCACTAAGATCGAAACTACGACCTCTCTACAGAGTTGCACACATACGGTGTCATCTATTCGGCAGGGCTTCGCCGTCCAGAACTAGTTCCCACCGGAACCCAGACAACCTTTCGGCTCTGCAAAACTATTTTGCGGGGAGGGAGAGAGAAGCCAGATCATGCAATGGCACTTGTATGTGAGAAGAAGTGAGTGTGGAGGGCTGCCCCTCCACCTCTATTTATAGGAAATCCCAAGGGGTAGGGTGGTTTTACAAGAAAACCCAAAAGCACATGAATGAAGTCCTTCCACAAGGACCCAAATGTGAAACCAAGGCACAAGAGGGGGCTCCAAGGAGGAGCCCCCATGTGGCCGGCCACACCTAGGAGGGGCCCCCCCAAGGGAGCCTCATCCATCCATGTCACCCCCCAAAAAATATCTTGGGACAAAACCCAAAATAATGCCTTTCCAAAAAGTAACCCAAAAAGCACTTTCACTATTCATGACGACATTTTTCAGCATCCGTTCGAACTGAAAATATTTATGTGGGCTTAGAACATTTCCAGTACCCACTAAAATAATTTTCAACGCGTTCTGGAACAATTTCAGTTTAGTGATTTCATCTGCGAAAAGCATCTGAAGCGGTTCCGGCAGCTCCGGAACATTTCCGGTTTTTCTTCCAGAAAATTCCCAAAAGTTTCCAGAATGATTCTGGCACCCTCCAAGAATTATCAGGCATGTGCCGAAACCAATTTGACTTAATGGAATACCTCGAAACAACTTTTCAGTTTCACCGAAACTCATCCGGTGTTCTCTCTGCGGAACTTTTCCGCTGTCCGAAACTTTTTCGGTGTCCGAAACTTTTTCGGTGATTTTCTCTCAGACTCCCTGTCTAGTATTCAGTAGATAGATGACCCTTAAGCGTGTGACCCTATAGGTTCGGTGAAGTATAGACATGACACGGAACCCCTTCCGATCAATGATCAACATCGGAGCCGTGGACACCCATATTGACCCCTATACCCACACGAATGAATATTCGAGTGAACCTCCAGTTGCCGTGTGCTATTCCTGTTGCTTCGCGATATGTTACAAATACCCGAGGGGAGACATGTTGGCATTCCCGTGGATCAACAACTTGTCCACTATGCTAGTTACCTCGTTACCGGTATTGTTCTCTTTTCTCGTTACCGTGTTCCGGCATCCCCGTGATCAAATCACAAAGTGTCTGGCCAGACGATGATGGATACCGTAACACCGAGAGGGCCCAGAGATATCTCTCCATCGTCGGAGGAGCAAATCCCAATCTTGAGCTATCAAGTTACTTGACATACTTTCCCATGAACCCATAAGCCGCCGTAATAGCCATCCAGTTACGGATGACGTTTAACAAACCCCAAAGTTCATGAAGCAAGCATGAAGAAACTCGATACTCTCATGGTCTAAGGAATCATGCAAACATTAACCATCTCTGTGTTATTAACCATTAACTTGTGACGAATGAATCTCATAGCATAACATCAATCGGGTCGATTCAACACAAATGTTCTTATAACATTGTGCCCTCAAAGTTGCTGGCATAGACATGCCCATGATCAGGAAAACAGAACCATCATGCAACACTTGAGCCAGTCATAGAGGCTTGACTAGGAATACATTTTATCGTTTATTATCCCACACATGCATATGAGTCTTCCTCCAAGCCTCGTTTTATTTGTAGACTCGAGAATCATTGCAGTTATAGCATGGAACATAAACATAATTATGAACAGGGAGATAATCAATAACATTTATTATTGCCTCTAGGGCACATCTCCTACAGACTCCCACTTGCACTAGAGTCAATAATCTAGTTAATGCTAATGCACTTCACACCTGTGGCACACCGGTGTAAATATGCTTCGCATGTGGTATAGCCTGATGTCCAACGGATCTGACGACTTCAGCTCCGTGTGTATCTTTGCGTATCCTCGCGTTTTTACGCTTTCACAAAATTCATATTTTGTGTGGACTTGGCTTTGTATGTATGTGAATCACAGGTCGAACCTGGATTCCTCAGACTGAGTTATGGAGCAACTACCCGCAGTAGTGTCCCATTGACAAAAGCCATCTTGGAACCATACTAAGTTCATGAATGAACTATATGATTCAACATCTTCTTTGTCGCTTTAAAAGCGGCAACATACTTCGCCTCTGTTATAGAATTCACCACAGTAACTTGTTTGAACAAATTCCAACTAACTGTGCCACCAGATTGTGTGTTACACAAAACCCTCAATTTAAATCGAAAATCGCATGGAGCATGGATGAAGACTGTATCGATGTAACCTTTTACAACGAACTCTTCATGATCTCCGCTTGCGAGAAAACATGTCATCAGTGCTATTATAGTACTCAATGACCCCTTTTCACTGTTGTCCCATGATCAGTACTTTTGATCACTTTGGTATCTATACTCGCAACAACTTTGGGAGTATTGGACATATCTGGTTTGTTTTTACATACCATGGAATACATGATTAATCAAAACACAAGAGTGTGTGGAATCTCCATCATGTATTTTGCTCATCAGTGTTTTGGGACACCGAGTCTTGCAAAAACTCTTTCCATGTGACTTCGGCAAGAATCACTCCTTGACGTTTTTAATGCTAAAAGGTTTTAGCATCTTGTCAATATGTATCTTTGCTCAGCCCCATTAGGTAAATCTATTGTAACACCCCCAGTGGTTAGCCACAGTAATCCCATTTTGATAATGCCAAGTCAGCATGATTAACAGTGCATGATCATCATTAACATCATATTGCATTTCAACTCCTAAGTCAAAATTCAAATTTAAATGAAAGTGGAAAATAAAAGTTGTCCAACATAGAAACTAAATTGTTCATTAAATAGCAGATAAATCAGAGACAATTCTAAAATTGAAACCAACATCATTGGAGTTGGGTAAGTGACTCAAACATCTTCAAACAGCGACTAAAAACAATATTTAATAACCATTTATTAAATCTAATTTAAGTATGAAATGATGTTTTGCCCAAACTAATTTTAGGTGTTAGGGAATAAAGCACTGGTATTTAAGGACCAGGTCTCCCTTTTTACAAAATTCGGTTTGGGGCCTAACTATTTACTAAATAGAGATATATGAATTAAGAAAAAGAAAAAGAAAGAAAGCAAAAGAAAATAAAAATAAAAAGGCCCCCTCCCCCCGGGCCTCGGCCCAGCCACATGCCAGGCCGGCCCACCCCCACTCCTATATCCCCCACCCCCCCCGCAAACCCTAACCCGACCCCCACTCCCCCCCACGTCTCCCCTCACGCTCTCCTCTCCCTCTCCGATCTGGGCGGCGCCCGGCGCCCACGACAGCCACCCATTGCCCCATGACATTGTCCTCCGCCTCCGCCGGCCACCTCGCCGGGACCTCCTCTCCGCCCCGGCGCCTCCCCGACCACCGCTCGCCTCCTCCCCGACCGGCCGCGCCGCCCCGCCCTTGGAGCCTCGCGCCCCGGCCGACGCCGCCGCGGCCTTCCCCGCGACGATCTGCCCCGCCTTCGCCTCCTCCTGTCCACCCCCCCGGTGAGCACCCCCCGCATCCACTGCGCGCCTCTCCCTTTCCCTTGTCGCCGTTTCGCCGGAGCCGCGCTCACCGCGCCTCGGTCCGAGCCCCATCCCCCCACTGCGTTCCACTAGATCGCCCATGGCGCCTGCTTGCCGCAGCGCGCCACACAGCCGCTTTCGCTGCTATAGCTTGTCCCACTACCGTTCCGTCCGCGAGTCGCGTCCCCTCCCGGCCGACTGCCACCCCTGCACCTGCCCTCGCCACCTCCCACCCGCAACGGGTTCCACCACGCGCCCCTCCCTGCGCGGCTCTCCGTCCCAGCCTGCCACGTTCGCTCGCTGCCGCGCTCGCTTCGCCCTTCAGCGCGCCGTGCATTTGGCATCGCGGACAGTCCAGCGCCAACGGGCACAGCCTCGGCACATGTCCAGCTGTGCCACTGCCGAGGTGGCCCCAGCGTCGCTGTCAATATACAAATTAATAAAAGATAAATACATTCATTAATACATAATTTATAGTTAATTAACTGATTAGGTTAATTCCAGTTAAGTGTTCCCGTCTTATTAACGTAATATTCAGCCACTATAATTAACCTACACAGTCTATGACCGGTTGGGACCCAGTGAAGCCTGTCACTCTTGCTGCGTCATGTCAGATCCGTTTTGCGCTGAGTAAGTTCTAATTTACACTTTACTAAGCATTCCGAATCAATACAAACCTTTAGAAAACAACTCCTACTCCAATGAAACTTGTGTACGAAATTCTGCTCAGACTACCGACTAATCGCGAACCCACGGCCTTCGTCGCATCGTCCATTTAAATCCCAACGAGCAACGTCCCTCCGGAACTGCACATATCCGGAAGAAACGTCGGATCATCCAGCCTGTCGCCAGTTCCCCACGCCTTCTGCATTAGTCCACCTCCGCAGACCGCGATTTCTTCGTCCTGCTGTGACAATGCACGGTTCCGGAAAATATCTAGTATGATTCCCACCACATGCCCCTACCCTCTTAGGTAACTCTCCTCGTTCTATGACCCCTTGACATACGTTCGTCCCAGTCTCGAGCTCGACGCATTTCCGGAGCCCAAGACATCCGTTCGCTACGATTCTCTTTGCTCTCAGATTGGCCCGAGCCTCGACAAGTGCCAGGCATTGACGTTTCCCCCAACTCTCCTCCCACCCTATCACGCAGAAAATTGCACCCCGTCCCGATCCAGTAAACAGAGCCACACCCCCTGACATCCCGATATCGCCCTTCTAATTTCCCATGCTTGCATTAGAATTGCTGCTGCTACTGCTTTACCTATTCTGATGCATAGCCTGTTTATTGTAGCCTGCTGTTGATAATTACCTGCATATCCTAAACTGCTTAGTATAGGCTGGGTGAGACCTATCAGTGACCCCACTTATCCCGACGGCCGCGCTGGATCGTCAGAAGACCCGATCAACGGGATTGAAGACCAGGACCCGACACCGCACATCACCCCCCTAGTTGTAACGACACTGCAGCGTTACTATCAAGTGCCGAGGGTGAAACCTCATGTAGCACTTCTGATTTAACTCTGTAGAGTAGCTATTCGGTCGTGGTCATGAGGGTGATTTCTCCTTCGCCACTTCCGCGGTAACGACGCTGTCGGTGTAACACATCAAGTGTGAACCCATCGAGGGTGAATCCTCCGAGTTCACCTTGACAGACACATCGAGTAGGAATCCAACGAGGGTGATACCTCGGATTCCCCTTAGTGTTATGGACACACGGATACTTGGACTTTACACTGTTCCTTGGATAGGCGGGTCGGGCCTGAGGGGTACCGCGTCGCGCCTGAGAGGCGAGTGTTTGTGAAGACGGGTGTAGTGTGGGTGCCGAGTGGTGAATAAGAGGCGCGGCCGGGATTCTAACCCTTGCAGCAAGTCCTCGAGACGGGGCGACGGGGTCACATCTTTCTTGAGTCTCTGCTCGTTACCGCAGGCCCTAGTCCATTAACGATTTGGATATTTGATCCGAGCAGGCCTCTGGCTGATAGCACTAACCATCACGTGGGCCTAGTATGGGCGTTCTGCATCGTATGCATCAGCCGAAAGCTCTGTCAGACGTCTAGTCAGCCTTGCGGCCGGGACGGACGCCGGCGCCCTCGGGTGCCGGCTTCACCCTGCTCGCAACGACCGGAGTGCACAGGGCGATGGCCAAGACCCCTGAGCGCTTAGAATGTAGACCGCGGGGACCTTCTGCTGAGCTGTAGGTAGGGTTGCGATGTGTCGTTTAGCCGAGGGCCGGGCATGACCCAGGAAAGTGTGTCCGGCCGGAGTTAATCGAGCGTGTGGGTAAGTTGGTGCACCCCTGCAGGGAAGAACATCTCTATCGATAGCCGCCCTACGGTAAAGGACACTCGGAGTTGTATCCTGATTGATACATATTTAGAACTGGATACTTGGATACTATGGCTCTGGGATTGCTTCTCGCAGGGAGTCGAGAAGGGATCTCCGGACGAGGTTGATGACTGTATGGCTCTGGAATTGCTTTCTCGCAGGGAGTCGAGAAAGGATCTCTGGGGGAGGATGAGACTTAATGATACTGCTTCATTATATTGAATGTTCTACTCTCTTCTACTGCGCAAGACCGCTGAAGATGCTAGTCTTCGATAGGACTAGGCCTTCTCTCTATTCTGGCATTTCTGCAGCCCAGTCCACATATACAGCCTCCCCTTGAAAATGTTGCATATGTAGTGTAGATCCTACTTGCTGAGTACTTTTGAGTATCACGGTTTGCTGTTTTCTTTTTCCCCATATCAGTTTATCGTGACCAAGATGACGGAGCCCTGAGACAGCTGCCCTGCCGACGGTCACTACTACTCTACCAGAGGATGGATTCTGCTATGAGTTGACTGACGACCAGGAGTAGGATCGGAGGGTCCCAGGCAGGAGGCCTACGCCTTTCGATCGTAGTGTTTTATTTTGCCCCGCCTTTCTAAAGGCCTTTCTGTTTCTGTTTCATATCTGTACACAGATATCATGATGCTTCCGCTGACGCTTGTTCGCAAGCTTATGTATTCGAGCCCTCGAGGCCCCTGGCTGTAATATAAAGGTTGTATGACTTTATTTATGTTTTAGAGTTGTGTTGTGATATCTTCCCATGAGTCTAGGCTTGATCGTGTGCATTTGCGTGTATGGTTAGTGCACGATCGGGCGGGGCGTCACAAGTTGGTATCAGAGCCGACTGCCTCTAGGAAGCCCCTTTCCAACTCCTTGGCGAAGTGAGTCTAGTGGTCCAAAACTATTTTACTAACTTGGCGTGTGTCTTACGGGCCCACATCGCCAATTGGGTGGTATTAGTATCTTTTATTCCTCATCTTTACTCTGGACTCTGATCTCTCTTCTATTCGGGTTAAAATTTGCTAACTCCAACATTAGGTTCTCGTGATCACATCCACCCGGAGTTCTGAAATATCCCCCTTGCTTCAAGATTGTGGGCCAGGTTCTGCTTACAGGATCCTTTTATCGAGGGCACCCTGTGGTGTCACTTGCAGATCCTCGCTCCATAGTTTTCTCGACGTTGATGTAGCCTTTGCATGCCTCGTGTGTACTTCCCTACCGCGTGTGCCCGCGCGCCGCCTAGATGTCTAGCCCTCCCTTTTCTACTGTCGTAATGCCGGAGTACTAACCGAGGCTATGTGCGGATTTGAATATCTGGCGCGAATATGCTGAATTATCTATTGCACTTCCTTCGTTGTGCGTGATACTTCATGAACATTCAGTTACACCTGCGTTTTTCTTGCTAAACTGCCCCTGTTGATTGGCAGGATGGCTGACGATCCTCCACCTCCACCCTATATTGCCGCCATGATGCAGCAGTTTGAATTGAACCGTCAGCTAACGAGAGTCTAGTAAGACGTTTGGAACGCAACGAGGCTCGCCAGGCTGGACCGATCTCGCTGCCAGAATTTGTGCGCCTCAATCTGTCCGTTTTCCGCAACTCCACCAATCCTAGGATGTGAGATTGGCTTCGTGACATCCTGTTTGAAATGGAGTCAGCTAATGTTGCCCCTGACAGTTACGTCACTTTTGCGACATTCCACCTGAAGGGCCCAGCTGCTCAATGGTGGGAAAGCCACAAGGCTATGTTGCCTGCGGAGACTGTAGCCATTGGCAGGAATTCCAGTCCGCTTTCGTGCACGTTACATTCCTCAAGGTCTGATGGACCAGGAAGAAGCAGGAGTTCCGCAAACTTTCACAAGGCAAAATGACTGTGGATGAATATGAGAGGAAATTTCTTGAATGTTTCCGCTATGCTGCGGATGACGTCGACACCAACACACGCAAGCAGGAGAAATTCCGTAGGATACGTACTGATAAAAAACTTGCACTTGCTGTCCATGATTTCACAGACTTCGCAACGCTTGTCAGCAAATCTTTCCAAGTTGAAACAGCTCTGACTGAGTACCAGCAGTCGCTTAAGCGTACTCGAGATGTCGGCTCTCTTCCGGTCAGCCTGTTCAGAAACGTCGAGTCTGGATCCCACACAATGTTCATCATCAACCTGCCAACACCAAGGCCGTCATATGTTGCACCTCGTCTGCCTTCGCCGCCGAGACAGCTAACGATTCAGGGTGGCAGTCCAATGTTATGGCTTCTCCTCAGAGGATGCACCACGTCCTCCTGATGGTCGTACGAAGGGCCATCGAACCCATCATTCCAGAAGTCGTAAGGCTAGGCCGCTTGCAATGGGTCGTGGCCAGGTCACTCATGTCAATAGGGGAGCTCGTGAGTCACCTAAAAATCGTGATGGGAACTCTGCCAGTTTAATTCAGTTGCAGCCTCTGTTCTCTTTGATTCCGGGGCATCACATTTTGTGTCCCAGCAATTTGCACAATTGAATGGGTTAGCTATGAGCTCATTACCCACTCCTTTAAAATCATCACTCCCCGTTCCCGGTGGCAAACCAAAATGGTAAGTCACAACAATCAGATCAGAATTGAAGGGTTGATGTTCTCGCTTCCCTTATTGCTCTTGGAACTTCGACATAGACATCATTCTCGGTATGGACTGGTTGACCGCCCATAATGCTTTGATTGACTGTGCCGCCTAAGAAAGTCCAACTTACCCATTCTCGGGCCAGACAGTCAGATAATCAGCCCGAATAGCTCAAGATGCTGAGAGCACAGATATATGTTCTGAATGCATTGAATGCTCACCTCGAAGGCATCGAGAACGTTCCAGTTGTTCGTGATTTTCAAGATTATTTCCAGAAGAACTTCCAGGGATACCCCTGCTAGAGCTGTTGAGTTCGTCATCGACTTGAAGTCTGGCACAACACTATTGCGAAGCGTCCTTATAAGATGCCTCCGCATCATCTTCCGAGCTTAAGGAAAGAATCGACACGTCACTTAAGAAAGGTTTCATCCGCCCCAGTTCCTCTGCTTGGGGAGCACCTTCACTCTTCGTTAAGAGAAGGATGGAACTAAACCGGTTGGTTAGGATTACCGACCTATCAACCAAGCAACAATCCAGACAAATATCCGCTTCCCGGATCAATGATGTATGATCAACTTGCCGGTTCCTCAGTATTCTCTAAGCTTGATTTGAGATTGGGATACCATCAGATCCGCGTTCGCGAAGAGGATATTCCGAAGACTACATTGTTACTCGTTATGGTCCTACGAGTACACCGTCATGTCATTTGGCTTAACAAATGCTCCAGCCACATTCTCCGTTGATGAATTATATCTTCATGGATACCTCGATAAGTTCGTCGTGGTTTATCTTGATGATATTCTGGTATATTCGAAGAATAAGGAAGAACATGCCGAACACCTCCGTCTTGTACTGGAAAGGCTCCGAGAACACCAGTTGTATGCCAATACTCCAAATGTGAATTCTGGCTTTCTGAAGTAACTTACCTTGGTCATGTGATTTCCAAAGATGGCACGCTGCGTTAACCCAGAACGAGTTCAGGCTATTCTTGACTGGACTCCTCCGAAGATGTCAAGCAAGTCAGAAGTTTTTCGGCCTTGCAAGTTTATGCCGCCGTTTTGTCGAGAACTTTTCTAGATTGCTAAGCCCCTAACTGATCTGCTTCACAAGGGCGGTAAATTTGAATGGACAGAAAAATGTCAGGAAAGTTTCCAGACACTCAAAGACAAGCTGACATCTGCCCCAGATGTTCTCCTCCAGATACCCGCAAAGAACTTTGTGATTTATTGTGATGCATCCCGTGAAGGATTAGGCTGGTCCTAATGCAAGAGCGTAAGGTGATTGCTTATGGCTCTCGTCAGTTGCGCCCACATGAAGAGAATTATCGGTACATGATCTAGAAACTAGCTGCTGTGATCTATGCATTGCAGTGTGGCGACTTACCTTCTCGGTAATCGTTGCGAGATCTACATGGATCATAAAAGTCTGAAGTACTTGTTCACTCAACCATCTCTAAACCTCAGCAGAAAGATGGATGGAGGCCATTGCGGACTATGATTTGGGTATTTCCTATACCCCTGGCAAGGCTAACGTGATGGCTGATGCCTTAAGCGCAAGTCCTATTGCGACAACCTCATGGTTAGGCGAGCTCAACCTCGTCTTTTTGAAGAACTATGCAAGCTGAATCGCGTATTGTTCCACAGGGCTCTCTGAATAACCTTGTGATACAAACCAGATCTGTGAGAAAGCTGTTAAGAATGCGCAAGCTAAAGATGCTGAAATTGATCTCATGAAGAAAGACCTTCACCTTGAAAGTACAGGGATTTCTCGCTGTCTGAAGATGGAACCTTGTATTTCAGAAAACCGCATTGTGGTACCTCGCTTCGAACTCATGACTGACAAGGTCACGAAGGAGGCACATGATACCCGACTGTCTATTCATCCAGGGTAGCACCAAGATGTATCGTGATCTCCGTCAAAGGTACTGGTGGTCTAGAATGAAGCAAGACATTGCTCGATATGTTGCCGAATGTGATGTGTGTCGTCGCGTTTTAAAGCAGAACATCAGAAACCAGCTGGAATTCTGCAACCACTTCCTATTCCTCTATGGAAATGGGATAAGGTTCAGATGGATTTCGTTACAGGACTTCCCAGGCCCAGAAGGGTCACGATGCTATTCTTGTCGTCGTCGACCAACTCTCTAAAGTTGCACACTTTCTGCCTGTCAAGGAGACGATCACTGCTAGTCAGTTAGCAGAGTTGTATATCTCCAGAATTGATCACTCCACGGTATTCTGAAGGAGATCAGTTCGGACCGTGCGGGCGGTCTTTTCCTTCCAAAATTCTGGGAAAGTTTTCAAACAGCTATGGGAAATCATATTACCTGGAGTCAGCTTATCATCCCCAATCCCAAGGCCAAGTTGAACGGTTAATAAAGTGCTTGAAGACATGTTGCGAGCTGTGTGTTAATCGTTTGGCAAGAAGTGGGAAGAATCTCTTCCGTTATGCCGAGTTCTCTTATAACAACAGCTATCAAGCCAGCTTGAAAAATGGCCCCCTTCGAAGTTCTATATGGACGTAAGTGTCGAACCCCTCTGAATTGGTCAGAAACTGGAGGAAACGACCGCGGGGTCCGGATATATTCAACACGCCGAAGAAACAAGTTGTTTGTCCGGGAAAATCTCAAGGCGGCTCAGGACCGCCAGAAGAGCCAACTATGATCGCAAACGATGGGGTTTGACTTATCAACCTGGTGATCAAGCTTATCTGCGAGTCCCCCCAATGAAAGGCACTCACCGTTTTGGAATCAAGGGCAAGCTAGCTCCACGCTACATTGTCCTTTCGCATTATTGCTAGACGTGGTCAGGTGGCGTTAAATTGGAATTGCCGCCGCAATTCTCTCATATCCACGACGTCTTCCATGTGTCGCAACTTCGTCAATGCTTCAAGGAATCTCGCACCGAGCTGTGGATCACGAGGTGCTCGAATTGCAAGATGATCTTTCTTAAAGGAGCATTCGATCCGCATTCTCGATCAAGCTGAACGTCGGAACGCCAGAAAGTTACCAAGTTCCTCAAAGTTCAGTGGTCAAATCATACTGAAGATGAAGCCACTTGGGAACGCGAGGATAATCTTCGTGCGGAATACCCGAACTTTTCCTTCTACCTCTTATTCTGGGACGAGAATTCTTGTTAGTAGAGGAGATTGTAAACACCCCAGTGGTTAGCCACAGTAATCCCATTTTGATAATGCCAAGTCAGATGATTAACAGTGCATGATCATCATTAAATCATATTGCATTTCAACTCCAAGTCAAAATTCAAATTTAAATGAAAGTGGAAAATAAAAGTTGTCCAACATAAGAAACTAAATTGTTCATTAAATAGCAGATAAATCAGAGACAATTCTAAAATTGAAACAACATCATGTGAGTTGGGTAAGTGACTCAAACATCTTCAAACAGCGACTCTAAAAACAATATTTAATAACCATTTATTTAATCTAATTTAAGTATGAAATGATGTTTTGCCCAAACTAATTTTAGGTGTTAGGGAATAAAGCACTGGTATTTAAGGACAGGTCTCCCTTTTACAAAATTCGGTTTGGGGCCTAACTATTTACTAAACAGAGATATATGAATTAAGAAAAAGAAAAAGAAAGAAAGCAAAGAAAAAAAAAATAAAAAAAGGCCCCCTCCCCGGGCCTCGGCCCAGCCACATGCCAGGCCGCCCACCCCCCACTCTCCTTATCCCTCACCCCCCCGCAACCCTAACCCGACCCCACTCCCCCCCACTCTCCCCTCACGCCTCCTCCTCCCTCTCCAATCTGGGCGGGCCCCGCCCCCCGACGCCGCCGGCCCCCATCGTCGCCGCCGGCCGGGGGCCACTCGCCGGCGACCTCACCTCGCCGCCCCGGCGCCGCCCAGACCACCGCCCCTCGCCTTCTCCCCGACGCAGCCCACGCCCGCCGCCGCTTGGAGACGGCGCCCCGGCCGACGCCGCCCGGCGCGCCTCCCCGCGCCGATCTGCCCCGCCTCGCCTCCTCCTCGTCCAACCTCCCCCGTGAGCACCCCCCCGGCATCCACTGCCGCCCTCCCCTTTCCCTTCGTCGCCGTTCGCCGGAGCCGCGCTCACCGCGCCTCGGTCGCGAGCCCCATCCCCCACTGCTGCCCTGCTCGCCCCTGCGTGCTCGCGCATGCGCGCACACAGCCGCTGCTGCGCTGCTGCTTCCCACTACCGTGCCGCCGCCGCGAGTCCTCCCCGGCGCCGACTCGCACCCCTGCCCCGCCCGCGCTCACCTCCCACCCGCACACGGCCCCGCGCACGCCGGCGCCCGTCGCCGCCTCGCCCCGGCTCGCTCGCTCGCCGCGCGCGTGCGCCTGTGTGCGCGCGCGTGCATTTGGGCACCGGACATGTCCAGCGCCGAACGGGCACAGCTCGGACATGTCCGGCTGTGCCACTGACGAACGGGGCCCAGCCCTTGTAGATATTAAAAATAATTAAAATAAATAAAATTAATTAATTAATTAATTAATTAATTAAGTTAATTAATCCTGATTAGGTTAATCTAATTAAGTAGTTAGTGTTAATTAAACAGTAAATTAATTAGTTAACCACTAATTAACCTAACAGCCTATGACAGGTGGGACCCACTGGTCCTGACGTCATGCTGACGTCAGCAAGACACTGTTTCGGATAATGTTTGATTTAAATAAATTAAATAAATTCCAGAAATCAATAAAAACTTTAGAAAATCATATCTTTTAATCCGTAACTCCAATGGAAAAACTTTGTACATGAAAATTGCTCAGAACGACGAGACGAATCCGAACACGTGGTCCGTTCGTCCGTCACACGTCCCTAACTATCCGAACATGCAACCGTTCCTCTCCGGTCATCTGTCTGACAAATGTCCGGAGACGGGAAAACATTCCCGGATGAATCCCACCTTCGCCAGTATCACCCGGCACTGCGTTAGGTCACCTCCGTCACCGCGTATTGCCATGATATGCTTTGTGCTGCACCTGTTCGCTGTGTATTTATACTGTTTCCTCCCCCTCTTCTCTCTCGTTAGACCCCGACATCGACGTCGTCCCCGAGACCGACGCAGCTCCGGAGCCCGAAGACACCATTGACGACCTTGCCCTTGCCGCCGAGCAACCAGGCAAGCCCCCCCCCCTTGATCATCCCGATATCGCCCATTCTAATTTCCCATGCTTGCATTAGAATTGCTGCTGCTACTGCTTTACCTATTCTGATGCATAGCCTGTTTATTGTAGCCTGCTGTTGATAATTACCTGCATATCCTAAACTGCTTAGTATAGGCTGGGTAGAGACCTATCAGTGACCCCACTTATCCCGACGGCCGCGCTGGATCGTCAGAAGACCCGATCAACGGGATTGAAGACCAGGACCCGACACCGCACATCACCCCCCTTAGTTGTAACGACACTGCAGCGTTACTATCAAGTGCCGAGGGTGAAACCTCATGTAGCACTTCTGATGTTAACTCTGTAGAGTAGCTATTCGGTCGTGGTCATCGAGGGTGATTCCTCCTTCGCCACTTCCGGTAACGACGCTGTCGTGTAACACATCAAGTGTGAACCCATCGAGGGTGAATCCTCCGAGTTCACCTTGACAGACACATCGAGTAGGAATCCAACGAGGGTGATACCTCGGATTCCCCTGATGTTATGGACACACGGATACTTGGACTTTACACTGTTCCTTGGATAGGCGGGTCGGCCCTGAGGGGTACCCGCGTGCGCCTGAGAGGCGAGTGTTGTGAAGACGGGTGCTAGTGTGGTGCCCGAGTGGTGAATACGAGGCGCGGCCGGGCATTCTTAACCCTTGCAGCAAGTCCTCGAGACGGGGCGACGGGGTCACATCTTTCTTGAGTCTCTGCTCGTTACCGCAGGCCCTAGTCCATTAACGATTTGGATATTTGATCCGAGCAGGCCTCTGGCCTGATAGCACTAACCATCACGTGGGCATAGTATGGGCGTTCTGCATCGTATGCATCAGCCGAAAGCTCTGTCAGACGTCTAGTTCAGCCTTGCGGCCGGGACGGACCGGCGCCCTCCGGGTGCCTGGCTTCACCCTGCTCGCAACGACCCGGAGTGCACAGGGCGATGGCCCAAGACCCCTGAGCGCTTAGAATGTAGACCGGCGGGGACCTCTCTGCTGAGCTGTAGGTAGGGTTGCGATGTGTCGTTTAGCCGAGGCCGGGCATGACCCAGGAAAGTGTGTCCGGCCGGAGTTAATCGAGCGTGTTGGGTAAGTTGGTGCACCCCTGCAGGGAAGAACATCTCTATCGATAGCCGGTCCTACGGTAAAGGACACTCGGAGTTGTATCCTGATTGATACATTTTAGAACTGGATACTTGGATACTATGGCTCTGGGATTGCTTCTCGCAGGGAGTCGAGAAGGGATCTCCGGACGAGGTTGATGACTGTATGGCTCTGGAATTGCTTTCTCGCAGGGAGTCGAGAAAGGATCTCTGGGTGAGGATGAGACTTAATGATACTGCTTCATTATATTGAACTGTTCTACTCTCTTCTACTGCTGCAAGACCGCTGAAGATGCTAGTCTTCGATAGGACTAGGCCTTCTCTCTATTCTGGCATTTCTGCAGCCCAGTCCACATATACAGCCTCCCCTTGAAAATGTTGCATATGTAGTGTAGATCCTTACTTGCTGAGTACTTTTGAGTACTCACGGTTGCTTTGTTTTTCTTTTCTCCCCATATCAGTTTATCGTGACCAAGATGACGGAGCCCCTGAGACAGCTGCCCTGCCGACGGTCACTACTACTACTACCCAGAGGATGGATTCTGCTATGAGTTGACTGACGACCAGGAGTAGGATCGGAGGGTCCCAGGCAGGAGGCCTACGCCTTTCGATCGTAGTGTTTTATTTTGCCCCGCCTTTCTAAAGGCCTTTCTGTTTCTGTTTCATATCTGTACACAGATATCTGATGCTTCCGCTGACGCTTGTTCGCAAGCTTATGTATTCGAGCCCTCGAGGCCCCTGGCTTGTAATATAAAGCTTGTATGACTTTATTTATGTTTTAGAGTTGTGTTGTGATATCTTCCCATGAGTCCTTAGGCTTGATCGTGTGCATTTGCGTGTATGGTTAGTGCACGATCGGGCCGGGGGCGTCACAAGTTGGTATCAGAGCCGACTGCCTCTAGGAAGCCCCCTTTCCAACTCCTTGGCCGAAGTTGAGTCTAGTGGTCCAAAACTATTTTACTAACTTGGCTGTGTGTCTTACGGGCCCACATCGCCAATTGGGTGGTATTAGTATCTTTTATTCCTCATCTTTACTCTGGGACTCTGATCTCTCTTCTATTCGGGTTAAAATTTTGCTAACTCCAACATTAGGTTCTCGTGATCACATCCACCCGGAGTTCTGAAAATATCCCCCCTTGCTTCAAGATTGTGGGCCAGGTTCTGCTTACAGGATCCTTTTATCGAGGGCACCCTGTGTTGTCACTTGCAGATTCCTCGCTCCAATAGTTTTCTCCGACGTTGATGTAGCCTTTGCTATGCCTCGTTGTGTACTTCCCTACCGCGTGCCCGCGCGCCGCCTAGATGTCTAGCCCTCCCTTTTCTACTGTCGTAATGCCGGATACTAACCGAGGCTATGTGCGGATTTGAATATCTGGCGCGAATATGCTGAATTATCTATTGCACTTCCTTCTGTTGTGCGTGATACTTCATGAATCATTCCGTACACCTGCAGTTTTTCTTGCTAAACTGCCCCTGTTGATTTGGCAGGATGGCTGACGATCCTCCACCTCCACCCTATATTGCCGCCATGATGCAGCAGTTTGAATTGAACCGTCAGCTCAACGAGAGTCTAGTAAGACGTTTGGAACGCAACGAGGCTCGCCAGGAGCCTGGACCGATCTCGCTGCCAGAATTTGTGCGCCTCAATCTGTCCGTTTTCCGCAACTCCACCAATCCTATGGATGCTGATGATTGGCTTCGTGACATCCTGTTTGAAATGGAGTCAGCTAATGTTGCCCCTGACAGTTACGTCACTTTTGCGACATTCCACCTGAAGGGCCCAGCTGCTCAATGGTGGGAAAGCCACAAGGCTATGTTGCCTGCGGAGACTGTAGCCACTTGGCAGGAATTCCAGTCAGCTTTTCGTGCACGTTACATTCCTCAAGGTCTGATGGACCAGAAGAAGCAGGAGTTCCGCAAACTTTCACAAGGCAAAATGACTGTGGATGAATATGAGAGGAAATTTCTTGAATTGTCCCGCTATGCTGCGGATGACGTCGACACCAACACACGCAAGCAGGAGAAATTCCGTGAAGGACTACGTACTGATATAAAACTTGCACTTGCTGTCCATGATTTCACAGACTTCGCAACGCTTGTCAGCAAATCTTTCCAAGTTGAAACAGCTCTGACTGAGTACCAGCAGTCGCTTAAGCGTACTCGAGATGTCGGCTCGTCTTCCGGTCAGCCTGTTCAGAAACGTCGAGTCTGGATCCCACACAATGTTCATCATCAACCTGCTCCAACACCAAGGCCGTCATATGTTGCACCTCGTCTGCCTTCGCCGCCGAGACAGCTAACGATTCAGGGTGGACAGTCCAATGTTATGGCTTCTCCTCAGGATGCACCACGTCCTCCTGATGGTCGTACGAAGGGCCATCGAACCCATCATTCCAGAAGTCGTAAGGCTAGGCCGCTTGCAATGGGTCGTGGCCAGGTCACTCATGTCAATATGGGAGAAGCTCGTGAGTCACCTAAAATCGTGATGGGAACTCTGCCAGTTAATTCAGTTGCAGCCTCTGTTCTCTTTGATTCCGGGGCATCACATTCCTTTGTGTCCCAGCAATTTGCACAATTGCATGGGTTAGCTATGAGCTCATTACCCACTCCTTTAGAAATCATCACTCCCCGTTCCCGGTGGCAAACCAAAATGGTAAGTCACAACAATCAGATCAGAATTGAAGGGTTGATGTTCTCTGCTTCCCTTATTGCTCTTGGACCTTCCGACATAGACATCATTCTCGGTATGGACTGGTTGACCGCCCATAATGCTTTGATTGACTGTGCCGCTAAGAAAGTCCAACTTACCCATTCTTCGGGCCAGACAGTCAGATACTCAGCCCGAATAGCTCAAGATGCTGAGAGCCAGATATATGTTCTGAATGCATTGAATGCTTCACCTCTTGAAGGCATCGAGAACGTTCCAGTTGTTCGTGATTTTCAAGATGTATTTCCAGAAGAACTTCCAGGGATACCCCCTGCTAGAGCTGTTGAGTTCGTCATCGACTTGAAGTCTGGCACAACACCTATTGCGAAGCGTCCTTATAAGATGCCTCCGCATCATCTTCTCGAGCTTAAGGAAGAAATCGACACGTCACTTAAGAAAGGTTTCATCCGCCCCAGTTCCTCTGCTTGGGGAGCACCTTCACTCTTCGTTAAGAAGAAGGATGGAACTAACCGGTTGGTTCAGGATTACCGACCTATCAACCAAGCAACAATCCAGAACAAATATCCGCTTCCCCGGATCAATGATTTGTATGATCAACTTGCCGGTTCCTCAGTATTCTCTAAGCTTGATTTGAGATTGGGATACCATCAGATCCGCGTTCGCGAAGAGGATATTCCGAAGACTACATTTGTTACTCGTTATGGCTCCTACGAGTACACCGTCATGTCATTTGGCTTAACAAATGCTCCAGCCACATTCTCCCGTCTGATGAATTATATCTTCATGGATTACCTCGATAAGTTCGTCGTGGTTTATCTTGATGATATTCTGGTATATTCGAAGAATAAGGAAGAACATGCCGAACACCTCCGTCTTGTACTGGAAAGGCTCCGAGAACACCAGTTGTATGCCAAATACTCCAAATGTGAATTCTGGCTTTCTGAAGTAACTTACCTTGGTCATGTGATTTCCAAAGATGGCATCGCCGTTAACCCAGAACGAGTTCAGGCTATTCTTGACTGGACTCCTCCGAAGAATGTCAAGCAAGTCAGAAGTTTTCTCGGCCTTGCAAGTTATTGCCGCCGTTTTGTCGAGAACTTTTCTAAGATTGCTAAGCCCCTAACTGATCTGCTTCACAAGGGCGTTAAATTTGAATGGACAGAAAAATGTCAGGAAAGTTTCCAGACACTCAAAGACAAGCTGACATCTGCCCCAGTACTGTCTCCTCCAGATACCCGCAAAGACTTTGTGATTTATTGTGATGCATCCCGTGAAGGATTAGGCTGTGTCCTAATGCAAGAGCGTAAGGTGATTGCTTATGGCTCTCGTCAGTTGCGCCCACATGAAGAGAATTATCCGGTACATGATCTAGAACTAGCTGCTGTGATCTATGCATTGCAGTTGTGGCGACATTACCTTCTCGGTAATCGTTGCGAGATCTACATGGATCATAAAAGTCTGAAGTACTTGTTCACTCAACCATCTCTAAACCTCCGTCAGCAAAGATGGATGGAGGCCATTGCGGACTATGATTTGGGTATTTCCTATACCCCTGGCAAGGCTAACGTGATGGCTGATGCCTTAAGCCGCAAGTCCTATTGCGACAACCTCATGGTTAGGCGAGCTCAACCTCGTCTTTTTGAAGAACTATGCAAGCTGAATCTGCGTATTGTTCCACAGGGCTCTCTGAATAACCTTGTGATACAACCAGATCTTGAGAAAGCTGTTAAGAATGCGCAAGCTAAAGATGCTGAAATTGATCTCATGAAGAAAGACCTTCACCTTGTAAAGTACAGGGATTTCTCGCTGTCTGAAGATGGAACCTTGTATTTCAGAAACCGCATTGTGGTACCTCGCTTCGAACTCATGACTGACAAGGTCACGAAGGAGGCACATGATACCCCGCTGTCTATTCATCCGGGTAGCACCAAGATGTATCGTGATCTCCGTCAAAGGTACTGGTGGTCTAGAATGAAGCAAGACATTGCTCGATATGTTGCCGAATGTGATGTGTGTCGTCGCGTTAAAGCAGAACATCAGAAACCAGCTGGAATTCTGCAACCACTTCCTATTCCTCTATGGAAATGGGATAAGGTTCAGATGGATTTCGTTACAGGACTTCCCAGGCCACAGAAGGGTCACGATGCTATTCTTGTCGTCGTCGACCAACTCTCTAAAGTTGCACACTTTCTGCCTGTCAAGGAGACGATCACTGCTAGTCAGTTAGCAGAGTTGTATATCTCCAGAATTGTATCACTCCACGGTATTCTGAAGGAGATCAGTTCGGACCGTGGCGGTCTTTTCACTTCCAAATTCTGGGAAAGTTTTCAAACAGCTATGGGAACTCATATTACCTGGAGTTCAGCTTATCATCCCCAATCCCAAGGCCAAGTTGAACGAGTTAATCAAGTGCTTGAAGACATGTTGCGAGCTTGTGTTATATCGTTTGGCAAGAAGTGGGAAGAATCTCTTCCGTATGCCGAGTTCTCTTATAACAACAGCTATCAAGCCAGCTTGAAAATGGCCCCCTTCGAAGTTCTATATGGACGTAAGTGTCGAACCCCTCTGAATTGGTCAGAAACTGGGAAACGACCGCTCGTGGGTCCGGATATTATTCAACACGCCGAAGAACAAGTTCGTATTGTCCGGGAAAATCTCAAGGCGGCTCAGGACCGCCAGAAGAGCAACTATGATCGCAAACGATGGGGTTTGACTTATCAACCTGGTGATCAAGCTTATCTGCGAGTCACCCCAATGAAAGGCACTCACCGTTTTGGAATCAAGGGCAAGCTAGCTCCACGCTACATTGGTCCTTTCCGCATTATTGCTAGACGTGGTCAGGTGGCGTATAAATTGGAATTGCCGCCGCAATTCTCTCATATCCACGACGTCTTCCATGTGTCGCAACTTCGTCAATGCTTCAAGGAATCTCTGCACCGAGCTGTGGATCACGAGGTGCTCGAATTGCAAGATGATCTTTCTTATAAGGAGCATCCGATCCGCATTCTCGATCAAGCTGAACGTCGGACCCGCCAGAAAGTTACCAAGTTCCTCAAAGTTCAGTGGTCAAATCATACTGAAGATGAAGCCACTTGGGAACGCGAGGATAATCTTCGTGCGGAATACCCCGAACTTTTTCCTTCTACCTCTTAATTCTCGGGACGAGAATTCTTGTTAGTAGAGGAGATTTGTAACACCCCCAGTGGTTAGCCACAGTAATCCCATTTTGATAATGCCAAGTCAGCATGATTAACAGTGCATGATCATCATTAACATCATATTGCATTTCAACTCCTAAGTCAAAATTCAAATTTAAATGAAAGTGGAAAATAAAAGTTGTCCAACATAGAAACTAAATTGTTCATTAAATAGCAGATAAATCAGAGACAATTCTAAAATTGAAACCAACATCATTGGAGTTGGGTAAGTGACTCAAACATCTTCAAACAGCGACTAAAAACAATATTTAATAACCATTTATTTAATCTAATTTAAGTATGAAATGATGTTTTGCCCAAACTAATTTTAGGTGTTAGGGAATAAAGCACTGGTATTTAAGGACTAGGTCTCCCTTTTTACAAAATTCGGTTTGGGGCCTAACTATTTACTAAACAGAGATATATGAATTAAGAAAAAGAAAAAGAAAGAAAGCAAAAGAAAAAAAATAAAAGGCCCCCTCCTCCCGGGCCTCGGCCCAGCCACATGCCAGGCCGGCCCACCCCCACTCCTCCTTATCCCCTCACCCCCCCGCAAACCCTAACCTCGCCCCCAACTCCCCCCCATCTCCCCTCACGCCTCCTCCTCCCTCTCCAATCGGGCGGTGCCCCGCCCCCCGACGCCGCCGGCCCCCCATCGTCGCCGCCCTGGCCGGCCACCTCGCCGGCGACCTCACCTCGCCGCCCCGGCGCCCGCCCCGACCACCGCCTCGCCTCCTCCCCGACGCGCCCCACGCCCGCCGCCGCTTGGAGCTCGGCGCCCCGGCCGACGCCGCCCGGCGCGCCTCCCCGCGCCGATCTGCCCCGCCTCGCCTCCTCCTCATCCAACCTCCCCCGTGAGCACCCCCCCGGCATCCGCTGCCGCCCTCCCCTTTCCCTTCGTCGCCGTTCGCCGGAGCCGCGCTCCGGGCCGGGCTCACCGCGCCTCGGTCGCGAGCCCCTTCCCCCACTGCTGCCCTGCTCGCCCCTGCGTGCTCGCGCGTGCGCGCACACAGCCGCTGCTGCGCTGCTGCTTCCCACTGCCGTGCCGCCGTCGCGAGTCCTCCCCGGCGCCGACTCGCACCCCTGCCCCGCCCGCGCTCACCTCCCGCCCGCACAAGGCCCCGCGCACGCCGGCGCCCGTCGCCGCCTCGCCCCGGCTCGCTCGCTCGCCGCGCCCGTGCGCCTGTGTGCGCGCGCGTGCATTTGGGCACCGGACGTGTCCAGCGCCGAACGGGCACAGCTCGGACATGTTCGGCTGTGCCACTGACGAACGGGGCCCAGCCCTTGTAGATATTAAAAATAATTAAAATAAATAAAAATAATTAATAAAAATAAATAAATAAATAATTAATTAATTAGTTAATTAATTAAGTTAATTAATCCTGATTAGGTTAATCTAATTAAGTAGTTAGTGTTAATTAAACAGTAAATTAATTAGTTAACCACTAATTAACCTAACAGCCTATGACAGGTGGGACCCACTGGTCCTGACGTCATGCTGACGTCAGCAAGACACTGTTTCGGATAATGTTTGATTTAAATAAATTCCAGAAATCAATAAAAACTTTAGAAAATCATATCTTTTAATCCGTAACTTCAATGGAAAAACTTTGTACATGAAAATTGCTCAGAACGACGAGACGAATCCGAACACATGGTCCGTTCGTCCGTCACACGTCCCTAACTATCCGAACATGCAACCGTTCCTCTCCGGTCATCTGTGTGACAAATGTCCGGAGACGGGAAAACATTCCCGGATGAATCGCACCTTCGCCAGTATCACCCGGCACTGCGTTAGGTCACCTCCGTCACCGCGTATTGCCATGATATGCTTTGTGCTGCACTTGTTCGCTGTGTATTTATACTGTTTCCTCCCCCTCTTCTCTCTCGTTAGACCCCGAGACCGACGTCGTCCCCGAGACCGACGCAACTCCGGAGCCCGAAGACACCATTGACGACCTTGCCCTTGCCGCCGAGCAACCAGGCAAGCCCCCCCCCCCTTGATCATCCCGATATCGCCCATTCTAATTTCCCATGCTTGCATTAGAATTGCTGCTGCTACTGCTTTACCTATTCTGATGCATAGCCTGTTTATTGTAGCCTGCTGTTGATAATTACCTGCATATCCTAAACTGCTTAGTATAGGCTGGGTAGAGACCTATCAGTGACCCCACTTATCCCGACTGCCGCGCTGGATCGTCAGAAGACCCGATCAACGGGATTGAAGACCAGGACCCGACACCGCACATCACCCCCCTTAGTTGTAACGACACTGCAGCGTTACTATCGAGTGCCGAGGGTGAAACCTCATGTAGCACTTCTGATGTTAACTCTGTAGAGTAGTTATTCGGTCGTGGTCATCGAGGGTGATTCCTCCTTCACCGCTTCCGATAACGACGCTGTCGTACAACACCTCAAGTGTGGACCCAGTGAGGGTGATTCCTCCTAGTTCACCTTGACGGATACATCGAGTGGGAATTCAATGAGGGTGATACCTCGGATTCCCTGATGTTATGGACACACGGATACTTGGACTTTACAATGTTACTTGGAAAGGCGGGTCGACCCTGAGGGGTACCCGCGTGTGATGTGAAGGCGGGTTGCCTGTGTGGTGCCCGAGTGGTGAATACGAGGCGCGGCCGGGCATTCTTAACCCTTGCCGCAAGTCCTCGAGACGGGGCGACGGGGTCACATCTTTCGTGAGTCTCTGCTCGTTACCGCAAGCCCCTAGTCCTAACGATTTGGATTTTTGATCCGAGCAGGCCTCTGGTCTGATAGCACTAACCATCACGTGGGCATAGTATGGGCGTTCTGCATCGTATGCATCAGCCGAAAGCTCTGTCAGACGTCCAGTTCAGCCTCGTGGCCGGGCCGGGCCAGTACCATCCAGGACTGAGGTGGTGCTCGTCCCGACCCTGCACACACCGACCCGGAGTGCACAGGGCGATGGCCCATGACCCCTGAGCGCTTAGGATATAGACCGACGGGGACCTCTCTGCTGAGCTGTAGGTAGGGTTGCGATGTGTTGTTTGGCCGAGGCCGGACATGACCCAGGAAAGTGTGTCCGGCCGGAGTTAAGCGAGCGTGATGGGTAAGTTGGTGCACCCCTGCAGGGAAGAACATCTCTATCGATAGCCGGTCCTACGGTAAAGGACACTCGGAGTTGTATCCTGATTGATACATTTTAGAACTGGATACTTGGATACTATGGCTCTGGGATTGCTTCTCGCAGGGAGTCGAGAAGGGATCTCCGGACGAGGTTGATGACTGTATGGCTCTGGGATTGCTTTCTCGCAGGGAGTCGAGAAAGGATCTCTGGGTGAGGATGAGACTTAATGATACTGCTTCATTATATTGAACTGTTCTACTCTCTTCTACTGCTGCAAGACCGCTGAAGATGCTAGTCTTCGATAGGACTAGGCCTTCTCTCTATTCTGGCATTTCTGCAGCCCAGTCCACATATACAGCCTCCCCTTGAAAATGTTGCATATGTAGTGTAGATCCTTGCTTGCTGAGTACTTTTGAGTACTCACGGTTGCTTTGTTTTTCTTTTCTCCCCATATCAGTTTATCGTGACCAAGATGACGGAGCCCCTGAGACAGCTTCCCTGCCGACGGTCGCTACTACTACTACCCAGAGGATGGATTCTGCTATGAGTTGACTGACGACCAGGAGTAGGATCAGAGGGTCCCAGGCAGGAGGCCTACGCCTTTCGATCGTAGTGTTTTATTTTGCCCCGCCTTTCTAAAGGCCTTTCTGTTTCTGTTTCATATCTGTACACAGATATCTGATGCTTCCGCTGACGCTTGTTCGCAAGCTTATGTATTCGAGCCCTCGAGGCCCCTGGCTTGTAATATAAAGCTTGTATGACTTTATTTATGTTTTAGAGTTGTGTTGTGATATCTTCCCGTGAGTCCTTAGGCTTGATCGTGTGCATTTGCGTGTATGGTTAGTGCACGATCGGGCCGGGGGCGTCACATCTATCTCCATAGATCATCATGCCTAATATAAAGGCTAGTTAGCCCAAGCACTTCATCGAAAAACTATTTTCAAATGAAGTCCTAATTCGTGTCAAGAAATTTATTTCCAATTAACAATGTGTCAAGCACACAACGTTTTTTAGAAATTTATTATGCTCCCACTTACTTTCTTGAATCACAAGCATCTTCGTTACCCATTGATGAAGTCAAACCCTTTTGACCATTTCATCAAAACACGAAGATTCCAACTCCATTATGCTCTCTTCTGTCCATTGCTGGAACTCTGAAGTTTGCACACTCACTAGCATCCTCTGGAATGACAAAATACCTTGGACTGTAACACATGCAAGTCCTTGGTTTCATTTCCATCATATGGAAATCCTATTGTCATCCATGTTTCATATCTCATGACTGAAATATGTGTTAATTGCAAGTTCAACCCGAACCGACTTTAAGCATCGCTACGGTGAAACAACCTCATCGCAGTCAACTCCTTGAACTTGTTATTTCAACAAGTCGAGCTTTATGGATAAAACATTTTTATCCGTATCAGTTTTAAGTTCCATAAATATTCATTAGACTCTAAGTCTTCCGAAAGGTGTATCAAGGTTTTAATCTTGAATCACTTATATGGAAACTAACTCGGGTTGTATTGGCATTCAGCCAATTCCGGAGTCAGGGCCCATCAACGCTTCCTTGTGTATCGTAGGTATACTGTTGTCTGACAACAATATCTCGTCTGCGCACCTGAGAGGTTTGCACGAGCCTTGCCTACGTGGTTTAGCTGCAAGTTTGACCGAAGTCCATACATTTTATTGTAGAGACTTCTGTATCAGTCGCAGTAGGAAACACTGGAATTACTTCCAAGGTCTCTTTCCTTTGACCTGATGACGGAGATACTGGTTATCTCGTCGAGTTGCATTATTCTCCCACTCACCTTTTTGAAAGAACCATTTTCTTCAAAAAGCATACCGTTCTTTGTGGCAAACCTATTTGCCTCGGTATAGTGAGGGAGGAATACCCAATTGCTTGGGATAACCTACAAAGTAGCACTTGTCTGATTTGGAATAGGTTTGTAACCTTTTACACAAGCCCCATATTCCAAATGTTAAGAAAAGATATAACATGGTTGGGCGTACCATACCATGGTGTCATTTCAACAGACCCGATGGAGCTCTTTTCAGTGTAAAAGCCGCAGTCTCTAAAGCATCACTCTTTAAAAGGGATAATGGCAAATTTATTTATGTCATCTTTGATCTTACCATGTCATAAATGGTTCGATTACATCTTTACGGACTTTCCACTTGCAGTGGTGCTCCGGGAGGTGCAAGTTATGAAACCCCTTTCACAACTCATCAGACATTCGCTAAACTTGTCACTCAAATATTCCTTTCTGCAATCGAATTGTAGAAACATAATTTTCTTGTTACAATAACTTCTACTTCATTTTTGAAAACCTTTCGAATGATTTCAAAAGATCCAGACTTACGTCCCATCAAGCAAATATCCATATATCTACTTGAGTCATTTCTGAAGATAGTAAATCCACTACTTGCAACATTTATCGAACTACACACATCAAATGTATGATCACCAATAAGTTTGTTGTTCATTCCTTATGGCCTGTGAACGGTATTTCAGTCACTTCACTTTTCGGAGAAAAGTTGCAAGTGTCAGATGATTCAAAATCAAACGACTTCAAAATCCATCATAATGGAATTTTCCATGCGGGTTTTCCAATGTGACCAAATGCAGTGCCACACTTGTGTGGTATTCTTTTAGTCTTGCGACATTTAGCGTCAGTGTTATGGATGTATCATATTACCATCAATATTCATAACATACGTCCCATCTTGGATGGAAGCATGGCCCTTCATGTTATTCATAATACTGAACAACAATTGTTCTTTTTATGAACAACCCTTTTGCAACAAACATTTTGCAATGGGCTAGAGTGTATGAAACTCTAAAATGAATTATGAAAGTAAAAACAGAGGTAATATATTATTATCATTTATTCATAACATGCATCTCATTCTCAATGAAAGTATGGCCCTTATGTTATTCATAACATCGAACATAAAAAGTTCTCTTATGAACAACCTTCTTGCAAGATTACTTTATGCAAAGGCTAGAGTTTGTAAAACTCTAAATGAATTATGAAAATAAATACAGACGGTAATACACCGATGGAATGTATAGTAACATTTACTATGTTCCCTGTGTATACCTAAACCTCATTCCTGGCTAGTCTTTCAGGCCATAGTAGTTCTTACATCGAGTTGCAACAGAATGCAATCGAGCGGGTATCTCTATGATTAACTCACAATACCCAAGAATCAGTGATTAACAAATTAATCATAATTCCCAAGAACTATATCTTTGACTAGCCTTCTATACATCAAAAACTTGTATGACATTCATACATGAGCTGGATATTCCAGTCTTCTTTCTTTCTGCCATTATACTTCTAACAGCTTAACTTTTAGTATTTCTCCTACTCTCAGAAGAAGCACCCAACTTAAGACTGGCGTTAGCCCCGGACTTCCTAGGCGTGAAAGTTTCACTAACACCCTTCGGACACTTCCTTTCTCTTTAAGTTGTTGTTTTATTCACCTTTCATCATATGACAGGCGTTCTTCTGGATCCCTCTCTTATCAGTCTAATGCATAGTAAACTCCTTTACTAATAGTTTGCAAACAAACATTGCTTTGGATATCTCATATCTTTTAGCCTTTTTCTGTCTCTGAAAATGATTTTCAGATTCCATGAATATCACATAACTATCCAAACTTTCGAAGTTCGGGTCTCATGGAAGCAAACATATTGCACTTGACTGAAACGGAATTCTAGCTTTTGGATCGAAGGACGAGAGTCACATGATCCATAGCATAAGCGAGAGAATACCGAAAGTATGCGATAGGACAAAGTCCTTCTCGGCACTCTTGAGGACAATCCTCACATTACGTTACCAACCATAAAGTTTTAACCAGATATTTAACAGCTATTCATTTTTAATAGGGAAGGTGGAAACGCGAGCCATTATTCTACAACTATTATGCAAACCACACTTAGACAGTGTTCATAATTAATTGCACTGAGAATTAAACAAGTTAATTCAACAGTGCGCTCCCACTCAAATCAATATCTCTCATAATTGATTGTGAGTGAAACAAGACCCGCATTTCCATTCAACGCCATTGAACGAGATGAACACTGATGGCGCGAACTTCAATCGGTAGGCAAACTTGCCGATCACATCTCTATGTGACTCTTGTTCATCTTTCGATGGGCGTGTTCCGAGCTCAGGGAGATCCTTCCAGAACGTCAAGACAACCAAGTGATCTTGCTGCGAGGTCTCAACTCACCCGCCTCACACATCCCTAATCGTTCGTACCCAGGGAGATCCTGTGATACCCCGAAAAGTTAGGTGCCGTGACGGTGCTACACTTGGGAGAACACTAACTACTTGATATTTTTGTGAGAGATCACCCTAATAAAAAGCGACTACCGCGCAATCAAGAAGGGTGCATCATAAGGGATAAACATCTCAGGCAATTCATAATAGCATGATATGGTATAGCCCTTTCTGACGGAGAAGTCTTGTATTTCTTCGTCTTCGGCATTTGCGTCGGTGTTCACCTTCGCGAAGATTGCCACCACCTTGTCGATGCACCAGATAATATTGCTATCTCTATAGCTAATAAAATAATGCATTACAACAAGGTTGACACACAGGTCATTTAAAGTGCAATCATATGGCTCCAGCCATCATGCCGAATCATGACACGCAGGTCATGTTAATTAATTTACATCATATAGTCATCTCATACATAATCAAATTATTATGAGCACTGCTATACCACATCATATGCACATGCAAACCCTCCTGCAAAACCAAGTTAGACGTCTCTAATCGGTTCATGCAAAAACTTGTTTTTCGTGGCTTCTAAGGTTTCGAAACAAACCGAAGCTACCAACGTCCATCATCAAGTATGATAATTCAAGTCGCTAGATTAACTTTCCAGGGTGTATGAAAACCGAGATAATAAAATCTCGAGCCCCATACTAAACTTCATCATACGCATGACCCCCGTGCAGATCATATCTGCATTGCCCTTTCGTCTGCGAAATTTCATCTTTCCTTTTAACTACAGTGGAATTCAATGAACTGTTAGCACTTCGTTGATCAATCAGGATCGCGGATTGCCAGAACATTGAAACTCCACCATGCTGTTATCAAGATCAGAAATATGCAAATTCCAGGGAAGCAACAAGAACATCGGGTAACAGAATTCATCTGCTACCCGCACAAATAATTTTCAGTAATAGAACTCATCTACTACCTAATTATATTGTGCAACACCCATACATCACTATGTATTCTAGATCGCAACCTGCATCTACGCATAGCACGGCTCTTGATGCCACTGTAGGGTAACGCAGCAGAAAACAAAAATTTTCCGACCTACGCACCAGCCCAGGACCACTATGGACACTGCATACAAGGTTTGATCATTTTCGTTACCGACTCGTAGCGCAGCGGAAGTAGAGTCGATGACGATCGGCGATGCAGATCCCCGCAGCTAGGATTTACAACCTCCCAACCGCGAGGATGTATACCCTCGTCTTCCCATTGGACAGCCCTCCGGGAGGTGGTCGAACAGTCCCCCGGACGGTGTCACGGACAGCCCTTCGGGAGGACCTTCGAAACTCGAACGGTCACTCGGACAGCCCTTCAGGAGGACTCACAGAACTTGGACCTTCACTTGGACAGCCCTTCGGGAGGCACTCACGAACAGCCCCTCGGGCACTAAGATCGAAACTACGACCTCTCTACAGAGTTGCACACATACGGTGTCATCTATCCGGCAGGGCTTCGCCGTCCAGAACTAGTTCCCACCGGAACCCAGACAGCCTTTCGGCTCTGCAAAACTATTTTGCGGGGAGGGAGACAGAAGCCAGATCATGCAATGGCACTTGTATGTGAGAAGGAGTGAGTGTGGAGGGCTGCCCCTCCACCTCTATTTATAGGAAATCCCAAGGGGTAGGGTGGTTTTACAAGAAAACCCAAAAGCACATGAATGAAGTCCTTCCACAAGGACCCAAATGTGAAACCAAGGCACAAGAGGGGGCTCCAAGGAGGAGCCCCCATGTGCCCGGCCACACCTAGGAGGGCCCCCTCCAAGGGAGCCTCATCCATCCATGTCACCCCCCAAAAAATATCTTGGGACAAAACCCAAAATAATGCCTTTCCAAAAAGTAACCCAAAAAGCACTTTCACTATTCATGACGACATTTTTCAGCGTCCGTTCGAACTGAAAATATTTATGTGGGCTTAGAACATTTCCAGTACCCACTAAAATAATTTTCAACGCGTTCTGGAACAATTCCAGTTTAGTGATTTCATCTGCGAAAAGCATCTGAAGCGGTTCCGGCAGCTCCGGAACATTTCCGGTTTTTCTTTCAGAAAATTCCCAAAAGTTTCCAGAATGATTCTGGCACCCTCCAAAAATTATCAGGCATGTGCCGAAACCAATTTGACTTAATGGAATACCCCGAAACAACTTTTCAGTTTCACCGAAACTCATCCGGTGTTCTCTCTGTGGAACTTTTCCGCTGTCCGAAACTTTTTCGGTGTCCGAAACTTTTTCGGTGATTTTCTCTCAGACTCCCTGTCTAGTATTCAGCAGATAGATGACCCTTAAGCGTGTGACCCTATAGGTTCAGTGAAGTATAGACATGACACGGAACCCCTTCCGATCAATGATCAACATTGGAGTCGTGGACACCCATATTGACCCCTATACCCACACGAATGAATATTCGAGTGAACCTCCAGTTGCCGTGTGCTATTCCTGTTGCTTCGCAATATGTTACAAATACCCGAGGTGAGACATGTTGGCATTCCCGTGGATCAACAACTTGTCCACTATGCTAGTTACCTCGTTACCGGTATTGTTCTCTTTTCTAATTACCGTGTTCCGGCATCCCCGTGATCAAATCACAAAGTGTCTGGCCAGACGATGATGGATACCGTAACACCGAGAGGGCCCAGAGATATCTCTCCATCGTCGGAGGAGCAAATCCCAATCTTGAGCTATCAAGTTACTTGACATACTTTCCCATGAACCCATAAGCCGCCGTAATAGCCATCCAGTTACGGATGATGTTTAACAAACCCCAAAGTTCGTGAAGCAAGCTTGAAGAAACTCGATACTCTCATGGTCTAAGGAATCATGCAAACATTAACCATCTCTGTGTTATTAACCATTAACTTGTGACGAATGAATCTCATAGCATAACATCAATCGGGTCGATTCAACACAAATGTTCTTATAACATTGTGCCCTCAAAGTTGCTGGCATAGACATGCCCATGATCAGGAAAACAGAACCATCATGCAACACTTGAGCCAGTCATAGAGGCTTGACTAGGAATACATTTTATCGTTTATTATCCCACACGTGCATATGAGTCTTCCTCCAAGCCTCGTTTTATTTGTAGACTCGAGAATCATTGCAGTTATAGCATGGAACATAAACATAATTATGAACAGGGAGATAATCAATAACATTTATTATTGCCTCTAGGGCATATCTCCTACAGCGGGAAACCACGGCCACCTATGGGACCAAAGGGCCCCTTGCTGGTTCGGCAGGGGGACGTCGCGTTGCACAAAGAGCAGACGAGCGTGGGGCAGCGGGGCAGAGATCACACAGGCAATTTTACCCATGTTCGGGCCGCCGTGAGGCGTAAAACCCTACTCCTGCTTTGGTGGATTGATGGTGGAAGAATGATGGTGAGGCGTAGTACACTGCTCGGCAGGGGTTGCCTCAGGGCGACAGTGGCTACGCGCGTATGGGTGTCTGCGTTGTCTAACTTTCCAACCCTTTCTACGGTTGCCATGGGCCTCCTTTTATAGATCAAGGGGTTACCACAGTGGCAAAGTAGTCATTATGCACTGATAAGATAGCAAACAGTGCTATCATACCTAACTCTGTAGGCTGACAGGGCGCATTAAATGCACCGCTCAATGTCACGTCACTGGTTGCCCGGCAAGCCTTGCCGGGCTGTCTCGCTAGCTCCACGCCTGCTCGCTTGACACATCGCAGGACGGGTGTCATCTGTAGGCATTTCTTGTAGGAAGAGGCCGCCATGTGGCAAATGGCTGCCACTTAGTCACTTTGCGGCTTGACACCACACTGATAGACGACGTGGGTCGTGGCGGAGTGGTTGGGTGAGGTGGTTTTGCCTTCATGAGCCCCGGCAGGCCCTGCCGGGACGTCTTGGATGTCTTCTTCCGGGGTTGACCCCGCCCTTGCCGAGCTCGCCTGCCCTGCAAGGGAGACTTTTCTCCTGGTGGTGTCTTGTTCTTCTGACTTGATCTTGGTCCTCTTGATCTGCATGTTGATCCTTCGACGATCTTGGTCTCTTGTACTCAGGCATGGCCTGATGCTGTAACCTTGTTCCCGTGCCTATGCACAACCTAGGCAAGGGACCCAGGGTTTGTTGCACCGACACCAAGGTATCAATCCAGTAGGAGAAGAATGCACAAATCACCAACACCTGCACAAACATTCAAACACTTGCACCCAACGCGATAAAGGGGTTGTCAATCCCTTCACGGTCACTTGCAAAGGTGAGATCTGATAGAGATAGATAAATAAAAGATAAAATATTTTTGGGTTTTTTGGTATATAGATCTCAAAATAAAAGATTGCAAAATAGTAGATCAGAAAGTAATATGATGGAAAATAGACCTGGGGGCCATAGGTTTCACTAGAGGCTTCTCTTATGAAGGCAAATAATATGGTGGGTGAACAAATTACTGTCGAGCAATTGATAGAAAAGCGCAAAGTTATGACGATATCCAAGGCAATGATTATGCATATAGGCATCACGTCCGTGTCAAGTAGACCGACTCCTGCCTGCATCTACTACTATTACTCCACACATCGACCGCTATCCAGCATGCATCTAGAGTATTAAGTTCATAAAGAATGGAGTAATGCCTTAAGTAAGATGACATGATGTAGAGGAATTAACTCAAGCAATATGATGAAAACCCCATCTTTTTATCCTCGATGGCAACAATGCAGTACGTGTCTCGCTACCCCTACTTTGTCACTGGGTGAAATCACGCAAGATTGAACCCAAAGCTAAGCACCTCTTCCATTGCAAGAACAACCAATCTAGTTGGCCAAACCAAACCGATAATTAGAAGAGAAATACAAAGATATTTAATCGTGCATAAAAGAATTCAGAGAGGATTCAAATAATATTGATAGATAAGCTGATCATAAATCCACAATTCATCGGATCTCGACAAACACCCCGCAAAAGAAGATAACATCAGATAGATCTCCAAGAACATCAAGGAGAACGTGGTTCTGAGAATCAAAGAGAGAGAAGAAGCCATCTAGCTACTAGCTATGGACCCGTAGGTCTGAGGTAAACTACTCAGGCTTCATCGGAAGGGCAATAGAGTTGATGTAGATGCCCTCCGTGATTGATTCCCCCTCCGGCAGGATGCCGAAAAAGGCCCCAAGATGGGATCTCACGGGAACAAAAGGTTGCGACGGTGGAAAAGTGTTTTCGTGGATGCCTCTGGAGGTTCTGGAATATTTGTGAATATATAGGAGGAAGACCTAGGTCAGAAGGTCACCGAGGGGCCCACAAGGTAGGGGGGCGCGCCCCCTAGGGCGCGCCTTCCACCCTTGCCGCCGCCTCGTGGCTCTTCTGACTTGGATTCCAAGTCCCCTGGGTGTCTTCTGGTCCAAGAAAAATCATCGTGAAGTTTTATTCCATTTGGACTCCGTTTGGTATTCCTTTTCTGCGATGCTCAAAAACAAGGAAAAAACAGAAACTGGCACTGGGCTCTAGGTTAATAGGTTAGTCCCAAAAATAATATAAAATAGCATATTAATGCATATAAAACATCCAAAACAGATAATATAATAGCATGGAATAATAAAAAATTATAGATACATTGGAGACGTATCAAGCATCCCCAAACTTAATTCCTGCTCGTCCTCGAGTAGGTAAATGATAAAAACAGAATTTTTGATGTGGAATGCTACCTAACATATTTATCCATGTAATTTTATTTATTGTGGCATGAATGTTCAGATCCATAAGATTCAAAACAAAAGTTTAATATTGACAAAAAAACAATAATACTTCAAGCATACTAATAAAGCAATCATGTCTTCTCAAAATAACATGGCCAAAGAAAGTTATCCCTACAAAATCATATAGTCTGGCTATGCTCCATCTTCATCACACAAAGTATTAAATCATGTGCAACTCCGATGACAAGCCAAGCAATTGTTTCATACTTTTAATGTTCTCAAACCTTTTCAACTTTCACGCAATACATGAGCGTGAGGCATGGACATAGCACTATAGGTGGAATAGAATATGGTGGTTGTGGAGAAGACAAAAAAAAGAAGGAGATAGTCTCACATCAACTAGGCGTATCAATGGGCTATGGAGATGCCCATCAATTGATATCAATGTGAGTGAGTAGGGATTGCCATGCAACGGATGCACTAGGGCTATAAGTTTATGAAAGCTCAAAAAGAAACTAAGTGGGTGTGCATCCAACTCGCTTGCTCACGAAGACCTAGGGCAATTTGAGGAAGCCCATCATTGGAATATACAAGCCAAGTTCTATAATAAAAAATTCCCACTAGTATATGAAAGTGACAACATAGGAGACTCTCTATCATGAAGATCATGGTGCCACTTTGAAGCACAAGTGTGGAAAAAGGATAGTAACATTGCCCCTTCTCTCTTTTCTCTCATTTTTTTCTCTTTTTTTTTTATTTTGGTGGGCTTCTTGGCCTCTTTTATTTTTTTTGTGGGCTTCTTTGGCCTCTTTTATTTTTTATAAAGTCCGGAGACTCATCCCAACTTGTGAGCGAATCATAGCTTCCATCATCCTTTCCTCACATGGGACAATGCTCTAATAATGAAGATCATCACACTTTTATTTACTTACAACTCAAAAATTATAACTTGATACTTAGAACAAAATATGACTCTATATGAATGCCTCCGGCGGTGTACCGGTATGTGCAATGATCTAGCGTAGCAAATGACATCAAAAAATGGACAAGCCATGTAAACATCATGCTAGCTATCTTACGATCATGCAAAGCAATATGACAATGATGGAGCGTGCCATAATAAAATGGAACGGTGGAAAGTTGCATTGCAATATATCTCGGAATGGCTATGGAAATGCCATAATAGGTAGGTATTGTGGCTGTTTTGAGGAAGGTAAAAGGTGGGTGTATGGCACCGGCGAAAGTTGCGCGGTACTAGAGAGGCTAGCAAAGGTGGAAGGGTGAGAGTGCGTATAATCCATGGACTCAACATTAGTCATAAAGAACTCACATGCTTATTGCAAAAATCTATTATTCATTGAAATAAAGTACTACGCGCATGCTCCTAGGGGGATAGATTGGTAGGAAAAGACCATCGCTCGTCCCCGACCGCCACTCATAAGGAAGACAATCAATAAATAAATCATGCTCCGATTTCATCACATAACGGTTCACCATACGTGCATGCTACGGGAATCACAAACTTTAACACAAGTATTTCTACCAATCCACAATTACTCACTAGCATAACTCTAATATCACCATCTTTACATCTCAAAACAATCATAAGGAATCAAACTTTCATAGTATTCAATGCACTTTATATGAAAGTTTTTATTATATCCCTCTTGGATGCCTATCATATTAGGACTAAATTTATAACCCAAGCAAATTACCATGCTGTTTAGAAATACTCTCAAAATAATATAAGTGAAGCATGAGAGTTCAACAATTTCTATAAAATAAAACCACCACCATGCTCTAAAAAGATGTAAGTGAAGCACTAGAGCAAAATTGCCTAGCTTAAAAGACATAAGTGAAGCACATAGAGTATTCTAATAAATCACGATTCATGCGTGTCCCTCTCAAAAGGTGTGTACAGTAAGGATGATTGTGGCAAACTAAAAAGCAAAGGCTCATATCATACAAGACGCTCCAAGCAAAACACATATCATGTGGTGAATAAAAATGTAGCCTCAAGTAAATTTACCGATAGACGAAGACGAAAGAGGGGATGCCTTCCGGGGCATCCCCAAGCTTAGGCTCTTGGTTGTCCTTGAATATTATCTTGGGGTGCCTTGGGCATCCCCAAGCTTAGGTTCTTGCTACTCCTTATTCAATAGTCCATCAAATCTTTACCCAAAACTTGAAAACTTCACAACACAAAACTCAACAGAAAACTCGTGAGGTCCGTTAGTATAAGAAAATAAAATCACCACTTTTGGTACTGTTGTGAACTCATTATTTATTTATATTGGTGTAATATCTACTGTATTCCAACTTCTCCATGGTTCGTACCCCCCGATACTACCCATAGATTCATCACAATAAGCAAACAACCCAAAGAAAACAGAATCTGTCAAAAACAGAACAGTCTTCTAAGATCTGAATTTTTCTAATACTTATGTAACTCTAACGATTCTGAGTAATTAGGATAACATAGGAAATTCGTATATAAATCCTGTGTAAAAAATTCAGGGTTTTTCCACGCTCCAGTGAATTATTAAAATTCTTTGACTGGACGAAAAAGTTTCTGTTTTTCAGCAAGATCAAATTAACTATCACCGTGAGCCATCCCAAAGGTCTTACTTGGCACAAACACTAATTAAAACACCAAAACACAATTAATACAGAGGTAATAATGTGTATTTTATTCAAAAACAGAAGCAAAACAAAAAGCACAAAAAATAAAATTGGGTTGCCTCCCAACAAGCGCTATTGTTTAACGCCCTTAGCTAGGCATAAAAACACATAGATCTAGGTATTATCATCTTTGCTATGCAACTCCTTTCTCATTAAATCTTCCAAAACTTGTCTTAACAAATCAATTATTTCCTTTATTTCCCTTCTAGTGGAAGAACTTAAATCATGAAAAGGGCTTTGATTAGTGATTTTGACATTCATAAACCCGTAATCTGGATCATCACCATATATATCATCATATAAAATACGTATCTCGTTTCTAATGGGTTCTTTCATCATCTTATCCAACCAATCCTTATTAAATCCTACATAAATTCCCCTTGTAATCCAATCAAATTCCTCGTAGGCCTCAAGGTACAAGGCTTGAGAGATCTCTGAATAGGGAACTCTCCTCCTAAGATTGTCGCTGTAAGATTGATAATCCCTAGATTCCAAACTACGAATAATTTCTTTATCATGAAGGATATCTTCAATCGGAGGGTGTTCAACATTTTTATTATAGAAAGCAAAAATCTCCCTATCCTCTTGTATTATAAGATCAAATTCTCGCATAAGGATGATAGTGGCAATCTTTTTAGCTTTAGGATGGTTGATATTGGGAAGTTCATAAAACACCTTTTGTAAAGCGGGATGGATGTGCACACATTTTCTTTCTAGTTTTTCAACAAGCATAACAATAGCATCCGCATAACAATTTGTATCGAGAAGAATAGATCTTTTACTCATAGGCATAGATCCCGTACAATCAAAGAATTCTTGAATAACACTTTTCCCAATAATATTACCATATCCCACATGAAATGTTTTTGCTTTGTACTTAGGGGGAGTTTCAATTTCATGATCCAAAGAACAAGATCCAAGTTTTTCCTCAAGATTTATACGAGCAAGACCCTCAAAATTTTCAATGATAACTTCCCCAGATTCAGACATGGTGGCAACAAACCAATCTAACAATCGGGAAAAAGCAAACGAAAAGACGAACGGAAGAAGGGCGAAAAAAGGCAAATCTTTTAGAAAATCGTTTTAGAAGTGGGGGAGAGGAAAACGAGAGGCAATTGGTGAATAATGTAATGCAAGAGATGAGAGTTTTATGATGGGTACTTGGTATGTCTTGACTTGGCGTAGATCTCCTCGGCAACGGCACCAGAAATTCTTCCTGCTACTTCTTGAGCTTGCGTTGGTTTTTCCCTTCAAGAGGAAAGGGTGATGCAACACGGTAGAGGTAAGTATTTCCCTCAGTTAAGAACCAAGGTATCAATCCAGTAGGAGAAGAACGCACAAATCATGAACACCTGCACAAACAATCAAACACTTGCACCCAACGCGATAAAGGGGTTGTCAATCCCTTCATGGTCACTTGCAAAGGTGAGATCTGATAGAGATAGATAAATAAAAGATAAAATATTTTTGGGTTTTTTGGTATATAGATCTCAAAATAAAAGATTGCAAAATAGTAGATCGGAAAGTCATATGATGGAAAATAGACCCGGGGGCCATAGGTTTCACTAGAGGCTTCTCTCATGAAGGCAAATTATACAGTGGGTGAACAAATTACTGTCGAGCAATTGATAGAAAAGCGCAAAGTTATGACGATATCCAAGGCAATGATTATGCATATAAGCATCACGTCCGTGTCAAGTAGACCGACTCCTGCCTACATCTACTACTATTACTCCACACATCGACCGCTATCCAGCATGCATCTAGAGTATTAAGTTCATAAAGAACGGAGTAACGCCTTAAGTAAGATGACATGATGTAGAGGAAATAACTCAAGCAATATGATGAAAACCCTATCTTTTTATCCTCGATGGCAACAATGCAATACGTGTCTCGCTACCCCTACTTTGTCACTGGGTGAAATCACGCAAGATTGAACCCAAAGCTAAGCACCTCTTCCATTGCAAGAACAACCAATCTAGTTGGCCAAACCAAACCGATAATTAGAAGAGAAATACAAAGATATTTAATCGTGCATAAAAGAATTCAGAGAGGATTCAAATAATATTGATAGATAAGCTGATCATAAATCCACAATTCATCGGATCTCGACAAACACCCCGCAAAAGAAGATAACATCAGATAGATCTCCAAGAACATCAAGGAGAACGTGGTACTGAGAATCAAAGAGAGAGAAGAAGCCATCTAGCTACTAGCTATGGACCCGTAGGTCTGAGGTAAACTACTCACGCTTCATCGGAAGGGCAATAGAGTTTATATAGAAGCCCTCCATGATCGATTCCCCCTTCGGCAGGATGCCGGAAAAGGCCCCAAGATGGGATCTCACAGGAACAGAAGGTTGTGGCGATGGAAAAGTGTTTTCGTGGATGCCTCTGGCGGTTCTGGAATATTTGTGAATATATAGGAGGAAGACCTAGGTCAGAAGGTCATCGAGGGGCCCACAAGGTAGGGGGCGCCCCCCCAAGGCGCTCCCTCCACCCTTGCCGCCGCCTCGTGCTCTTCTGACTTGGACTCCAAGTCCCCTGGGTGTCTTCTGGTCCAAGAAAAATCATCATGAAGTTTTATTCCGTTTGGACTTCATTTGGTATTGCTTTTCTGCGAGGCTCAAAAACAAGGAAAAAATAGAAACTGGCACTGGGCTCTAGGTTAATAGATTAGTCCCAAAAATAATATAAAATAGCATATTAATGCATATAAAATATCCAAAATAGATAATATAATAGCATTGAACAATCAAAAATTGTAGATACGTTGGAGACGTATCACTAGGCGCCCCCTCCCACATATATATAGGTGGGGGTGGAGGGAGCAGCCAGGAGGCGCCCCCAAGTAGGCCGAATCCTACTTGGGGTCTTCCCCAAAGTGGCGCTCCCCCTTTCCTTATTTGGAGTGCGGGATGAAGGAAGGAGGAGGTGGTGCCCCCCCTTTCCTTTCTCAACTGTGGAGGGAAAGGCAGGAGGTGCCACCCCTCCCCTTTCCTTCCCCTAGGGCCGGCCAGCCAAGGGAAGGGGCGCACCAGCCCCCTTGTGGGCTGGTCTGTCCCCCCCTTTGGCCCATAAGGCCCAAACACTTGCCGGGGGTGCCCGGAACCCCTTCCGGTGACCCCATGAGTACCCGGTGCACTCCGAAACTATTCCTGTGTCTGAATACCATTGTCCTATATATCAATCTTTACCTCTCGACCATTTCGAGACTCCTCGTCATGTCTGTGATCTCATCCGTGACTCCAAACAACATTCGGTTACCAAATCATATAACTCATATAACACTATATCGTCAACGAACGTTAAGCGTGCGGACCCTACGGGTTCGAGAACTATGTAGACATGACCGAGACACCTCTCCGGTCAATAACCAATAGCGGAACCTGGATGCCCATATTGGCTCCTACATATTCTACGAAGATCTTTATCGGTCGAACTGTTATGACAACATACGTAATTCCCTTTGTCCATCGGTATGTTACTTGCCCGAGATTCGATCGTCGGTATCTCTATACCTAGTTCAATCTCGTTACCGGCAAGTCTCTTTACTCGTTCCGTAATACATCATCTCATAACTAACTCCTTAGTCATTTATTTGCAAGGCTTCTTATGATGTGTATTACCGAGAGGGCCCAGAGATACCTCTCCGATACTCGGAGTGACAAATCCTAATCTCGATCTTTGCCAACTCAACAAACACCTTCGAAGATACCTGTAGGTACCTGTAGAGCATCTTTATGATCACCCAGTTACGTTGTGACGTTTGATAGCACACAAGGTATTCCTCCGGTATCCGGGAGTTGCATAATCTCATAGTCGAAGGAATATGTATTTGACATGAAGAAAGCAATAGTAATAAACTGAACGATCATTATGCTAAGCTAACGGATGGGTCTTGTCCATCACATTGTTCTCCTAATTATGTGATCCCGTTATCAAATGACAACACATGTCTATGGTTAGGAAACCTTAACCATCTTTGATCAACGAGCTAGTCTAGTAGAGGCTTACTAGGGACACGGTATTTGTTTATGTATTCACACATGTATTTAAGTTTCTGATCAATACAATTCTAGCATAAATAATAAACCTTTATCATGAATAAGGAAATATAAAATAACAACTTTATTATTGCCTCTAGGGCATATTTCCTTCAGTCTCCCACTTGCACTAGAGTCAATAATCTAGTTCACATCACCATGTGATTTAATACCCATAGTTCACATCGTCATGTGACCAACACCCAAAGAGTTTACTAGAGTCAACAATCTAGTTCACATCGCCATGTGATTAACACCCAAAGAGTACTAAGGTGTGATCATGTTTTGCTTGTGAGAGAAGTTTAGTCAACGGGTCTGTCACATTCAGATCCGTATGTATTTTGAAAATTTCTATGTCTACAATGCTCTGCATGCAGCTAGTCTAGCTAATTGCTCCCACTTTCAATATGTATCCAGATTGAGACTCAGAGTCATCCGAATTGGCGTCAACGTAACCCTTTATGATGAACTCTTTATCACCTCCATAACCGAGAAATATCTCCTTAGTCCTCTTAGGTAACTAAGAATAATTTTGACCGCTGTCCAGTGATCTACTCCAAGATCACTATTGTACCCCCTTGCCAAACTCATGGCAAGGTACACAATAGGTTTGGTACACAGCATGGCATACTTTATAGAACCTATGGCTGAGGCATAGGAAATGACTTTCATTCTCTCTCTATCTTCTGCCGTGGTCGGGTTTTGAGTCTTACTCAACTTCACACCTTACAATACAGGCAAGAACTCCTTCCTTGACTGATCCATTTTGAACTTCTTCAAAATCTTGTCAAGGTATGTACTCATTGAAAGTCTTATCAAGCGTCTTGATCTATCTCTATAGATCTTAATGCCCAATATATAAGCAGCTTCACCGAGGTCTTTCATTGAAAAAATTCTTATTCAAGTATCCTTTTATGCTATCCAGAAATTCTATATCATTTCCAATCAATGATAATGTCATCCACATATAATATCAAAAATGCTACAGAGCTCCCACTCACTTTCTTGTAAATACAGGCTTCACTGTAAGTCTGTATAAAACCATATGCTTTGATCACCTCATCAAAGCGTATATTCCAACTCCGAGATGCTTGCACCAGTCCATAGATGGATCGCTGGAGCTTGCACACTTTGTCAACACCTTTAGGATTGACAAAACCTTCTGGTTGCATCATATACAACTCTTCTTTAAGAAATCCGTTTAAGGAATGCAGTTTTGACGTCCATTTGCTAGATTTCATAAATGCGGCAATTGCTAACATGATTCGGATAGACTTAAGCATCGCTACGGGTGAGAAAGTCTCATCGTAGTCAACCCGTTGAACTTGTCGAAATCCTTTTTGCGACAAGTCGAGCTTTGTAGATAGTAACATTACCATCAGCGTCAGTCTTCTTCTTGAAGATCCATTTATTCTCTATGGCTTGCCGATAATCGGGCAAATCCACCAAAGTCCACACTTTGTTCTCATACATGGATCCTATCTCAGATTTCATGGCCTCAAGCCAATTTTTGGAATCTGGGCTCATCATAGTTTCTTCATAGTTCGTAGGTTCGCTGTTGTCCAACAACATGACTTACAGGACAGGATTGCCGTACTACTCTGGTGCGGAACGTGTTCTGGTCGACCTACGAGGTTCAGTAGTAACTTGATCTGAAGCTTCATGATCATCATCATTTGCTTTCTCCCTAGTTGGTGTAGGCATCACGGGAACGGCTTTCTCTGATGTACTACTTTCCAATTCGAGAAAAGGTACAATTACCTCATCAAGTTCTACTTTCCTCCCACTCACTTCTTTCGAGAGAAACTCCTTCTCTAGAAAGGACCCATTCTTAGCAACAAAGATCTTGCCTTCGGATCTGTGGTAGAAGGTGTACCCAATAGTTTCTTTAGGGTATCCTATGAATACGCACTTCTCCGATTTGGGTTCGAGCTTATCTGACTGAAGTCTTTTGACATAAGCATCGCATCCCCAAACTTTAAGAAACGACATCTTAGGTTTCTTGCCAAACCATAGTTCATACGGTGTCGTCTCAACGGATTTAGACGGTGCCCTATTTAACATGAATGCGGCTGTCTCTAATGCATAACCCCAAAACAATAGTGGTAAATCGGTAAGAGACATCATAGATTGCACCATATCTAATAAAGTACGGTTACGACGTTCGGACACACCATTACGCTATGGTGTTCCAGGTGGCGTGAGTTGTGAAACAATTCCACATTGTTTTAAATGAAGGCCAAACTCGTAACTCAAATATTCGCCTCCGCGATCAGATCGTAGAAACTTTATTTTCTTGTTACGATGATTCTCTACTCCACTCTGAAATTCTTTGAACTTTTCAAATGTTTCAGACTTGTGTTTCATTAAGTAGATATACCCATACCTACTCAAATGATCTGTGAAGGTCAGAAAATAAAGATACCCGCCGCGTGCTTCAACACTCATTGGATCACATACATCGGTATGTATTTATTGCCAATAAGTCATTAGCTCGCTCCATTGTTCCTGAGAACAGAGTTTTAGTCATCTTGCCCATGAGGCATGGTTCGCAAGTATCAAATGATTCATAATCAAGTGATTCCAAAAGTCCATCCGCATGGAGTTTCTTCATGCGCTTTACACCAATATGATCTAAACGGCAGTACCACAAGTATGTTGCACTATCATTATCAACTTTGCATCTTTTGGCATCAATATTATGAATATGTGTATCACTACGATCGAGATTCAATAAACCATTCACATTGGGTGTATGACCATAGAAGGTTTTATTCATGTAAACAGAACAACAATTATTCTCTGACTTAAATGAATAACCGTATTGCAATAAACATGATCTAATCATATTCATGCTCAACGCAAACACCAAATAACATTTGTTTAGGTTCTACACTAATCCCGAAGGTAGAGGGAGTGTGCGATGGTGATCGTATCAACCTTGGAATCACTTCCAACACACATCGTCACCTCGCCCTTAACTAGTCTCTGTTTATTCTGCAACTCCTGTTTCGAGTTACTAATCTTAGCAACTGAACCGGTATCAAATACCCAGGGGCTACTACGAATACTAGTAAGGTACACATCAATAACATGTATATCAAATCTACCTTTGTTCACTTTGCCATCCTTCTTATCCGCCAAATACTTGGGGCAGTTCCGCTTCCAGTGACCATTTCCCTTGCAGTAGAAGCACTCAGCTTCAGGCTTAGGTCATGGGCTTCTTCATGGGAGTGGCAACTTGCTTGCCATTCTTATTGAAGTTCCCTTTCTTTCCCTTGCCCTTGTTCTTGACACTAGTGGTATTATTAACCATCAACACTTGATGCTCTTTCTTGATTTCTACCTTCACCGATTTCAGCATCGTGAAGAGCTCGGGAATCGTTTTCGTCATCCCTTGCATATTATAGTTCATCACAGAGTTCTAGTAGCTTGGTGATAGTGACTAGAGAACTCTGTCAATCACTATCTTATCTGCAAGATTAACTCCCACTTGATTCAAGCGATTGTAGTACCCAGACATTCTGAGCACATGCTCACTGGCTGAGCTATTCTCCTCCATTTTGTAGGCAAAGTACTTGTCAGAGGTCTCATACCTCTTGACACGGGCATGAGTCTGAAATACAAATTTCAGCTCTTGGAACATCTCATATGCTCCGTGGCATTCAAAACATTTTTGAAGTCCCGGTTCTAAGTCGTAAAGCATGGCGCACTAAACTATTAAGTAGTCATCATATCGAGCTTGCCAAATGTTCATAACGTCTACATCTGCTCCTGCAATAGGCCTGTCACCTAGCGGTGCATCAAGGACATAGTTCTTCTATGCAGCAATGAGGATAATCCTCATATCACGGACCCAGTCCGCATCATTGTTACTATCATCTTTCAACTTAGTTTTTCTCTAGGAACATATCAAAAATAGTGGAGCTCTATCGCGAGCTAACAACATAAATTTGCAAATACTATCAAGACTAAGTTCATGATAAATTAAGTTCAATTAATCAAATTACTAATGAACTCCCACTTAAATTAACATCCCTCAAGTTATCTAAGTGATACATGATCCAAATCAACTAAGCCATGTCCGATCATCACGTGAGATGGAGTAGTCTTCAATGGTGAACATCTTCATGTTGATCATATCTACTATATGAATCATGTTCGACCTTTCGGTCTCTAGTGTTCCGAGACCATGTCTATACATGCTAGGCTCGTCAAGTTTAAGCCAAGTATTTTGCGTGTGTAAATGGCTTACACTCGTTGTATGTGAACGTAGAGTCTATCACACCCGATCATCACGTGGTGCTTCCAAACGACGAACTTTGGCAACGGTGCATACTCAGGGAGAACACTTTTATCTTGAAATTAAGTGAAGGGATCATCTTATAATGCTACCGCCGTTCTAAGCAAAATAAGATACATAAAAGATAAACATCACATGCAATCAAAATATGTGACATGATATGGACATCATCATCTTGTGCTTTTGATCTCCATCTCCAAAGCATCATCATGATCTCCATCGTCACCGGCTCGACACCTTGATCTCCATCTTTGCGTCGGGGCTGTCTCGCCAACTATTGCTAACGCATAGCGATAAACTAAAGCAATTACATGGCGTTTGCATTTCATACAATAAAGAGACAAACATAAGGCTCCTGCCGGTTGCCGATAAATTACAAAACATGATCATCTCATACAGTAACGTATATCACATCATGTCTTGACCATATCACATCACAATATGTCCTACAAAAACAAGTTAGACGTCCTCTACTTTGTTGTTGCAAGTTTTACGTGGCTGCTACGGGCTTCTAGCAAGAACCGTTCTTACCTACGCAAAAACCACAACGGTGATTTATCAAGTTTGCTGTTTTAACCTTCTTCAAGGAAAGGTCGTAGTCAAATTCGATTCAACTAAAGTTGGAGAAACAGACACCCGCTAGCCACCTTTATGCAAAACAAGTTGCATGTCAGTCGGTGGAACCGGTCTCATGTGCGTGGACATGTAAGGTTGGTCCGGGCCGCTTCATCCCACAATACCGCCGAATCAAAATAAGACGTTGGTGGTAAGCAGTATGACTATCACCACCCACAACTCTTTGTGTTCTACTTGTGCATATCATCTACGCATAGACCTGGCTCATGATGCCACTGTTCGGAAACGTTGCATGGAAAACAAAAAAAATTCTATGCACACGCAAGATCTATACATGGAGATGCATAGCAATGAGAGGGGAGAGTGTGTCTACGTACCCTCGTAGATCGTAAGCTGAAGCGTTTGACAACGCAGTTGATGTAGTCAAACTTTCTTCGTGATCCAATCGATCGAGTACCGAACGTACGGCACCTCCATGTTCAGCACATGTTCAGCTCGGTGACGTCCACGCCTTCTTGATCCAGCAAGATGGTGAGGTAGTGGATGATTTCCGGCAGCACGATGACATGGTGACGGTGATGGTGAAGTTATCTCCGCAGGGCTTTGCTTAAGCACTACAAAATATGACCAGGAGTGTAAACGGTGGAGGGGGTCGCCGCACACGGCTAAGACAATGTTATGCATTTTGCTAGGCGCCCCCTCCCACATATATATAGGTGGGGGTGGAGGAAGCAGCCAGGAGGCGCCCCCAAGTAGGCCGAATCCTACTTGGGGTCTTCACCAAAGTGGCGTCCCCCTTTCCTTATTTGGAGTACAGGACGAAGGAAGGAGGAGGTGGCGCCGCCCCCTCCCCTTTCCTTTCTCTCCTGGGGAGGGAAAGGCAAGAGGGGCCACCCCTCGCTTTTCCTTCCCCTAGGGCCGGCCAGCCAAGGGAAGGGGCGCACTAGCCCCCTTATGGGCTGGTCTGTCCCCCCTTTGGCCCATAAGGCCCAAACACTTGCCGGGGGTGCCCGGAACCCCTTTCGGTGACCCGATGAGTACCCGATGCACTCCGAAACTATTCCGGTGTCCGAATACCATTGTCCTATATATCAATCTTTACCTCTCGACCATTTCGAGACTCGTCGTCTTGTCCATGATCTCATCCGGGACTCCGAAGAACATTCGGTCACCAAATCATATAACTCATATAACACTATATCGTCAATGAACGTTAAGCGTGCGGACCCTACGGGTTCGAGAACTATGTAGACATGATCGAGACACCTCTCCGGTCAATAACCAATAGCGGAACCTAGATGCCCATATTGGCTCCTACATATTCTACAAAGATCTTTATCGGTTGAACCGTTATGACAACATACATAATTCCCTTTGTCCATCGGTATGTTACTTGCCCGAGATTCGATCGTCGGTATCTCTATATCTAGTTCAATCTCGTTACCGGCAAGTCTCTTTACTCGTTCCATAATACATCATCTTGTAACTAACTCCTTAGTCATTTTTTTGCAAGGCTTCTTATGATGTGTATTACCGAGAGGGCCCAGAGATACCTCTCCGATACTCGGAGTGACAAATCCTAATCTCGATCTATGCCAACTCAACAAACACCTTCGGAGATATCTGTAGAGCATCTTTATGATCACCCAGTTACATTGTGATGTTTGATTGCACAAAAGGTATTCCTCCAGTATCCGGGAGTTGCATAATCTCATAGTCGAAGGAATATGTATTTGACATGAAGAAAGCAATCACTAGTAGAAAATAGTTCACTAGTCCCGGTTCCAGAGGGCCTTTAGTCCCGGTCTGCAACCGGGACAAAATGATCGGGACTAATGCCCATTACTTTTAGTCCCAGTTAGCTTACGAATCGGGACTAAAGCAGCTCCACGTGGCCGCTGTGGGGCGCCCAGGAAGGAGGACCATTAGTCCCGGTTGGTAACACCAACCGGGACTAAAAGGCTGCCACACGTCAGCAGCTCGCAGGCGCTGGTTTTTTTTTGAAGGGGGGGGGGGGGGGGTTAGGGGTTTTGGAGGGTTTAGGGGTTTCATATTGTGTTAGCTAGCTACTACATATAGAGAGAAGTGACCTCTCTTTCTCCGTGCTTGGTCTACGGTAGCTACTAGATATAGAGAGAACTCGACGCTAGCTAGTAAGCAAATGAAGGAACCATTAATTACACAACATCGTCATGAACATATATAGAGAGAAGTGACCTGATGTCTACTACGCAACCTTCTTCTTGTAGACTCGTGTTGGGCCTCCAAGCGCAGAGTTTTGTAGGACTGTAGCAAATTTCCCTCAAGTGATGACCTATGGTTTATCAATCTGTGGGAGGCGTAGGATGAAGATGGTCTCTCTCAAACAACCCTGCAACCAAATAACAAAGAGTCTCTTGTGTCCCCAACACACCCAATACAATGGTAAATTGTATAGGTGCACTAGTTCGGCGAAGAGATGGTGATACAGGTGTAATATGGATGGTAGATATAGGTTTTTGTAATCTGAAAATATAAAAACAGCAAGGTAACTAGTAACAAAACAGAGCAAAAACGGTATTGCAATGCTTGGAAACAAGGCCTAGGGTTCATACTTTCACTAGTGCAAGTTCTCTGAACAATGATAACATAATTAGATCATATGGCAATCCCTCAACGTGCGACAAAAGTCACTCCAAAGTTCCTATCACGGAGAACATAAGATGAAATTGCTTGTAGGGTATGAAACCACCTCAAAGTTATTCTTTCCGATCAATCCATTGAGCTATTCCTATAAGTGTCACAAACAGCCCTAGAGTTTGTAGTAAAATAACACCATATGACACACATCAATCAACCCTAATGTCACCTAGATACTCCAATGTCACCACAAGTATCCGTTTGTCAATTATACGATATGCATCAAACAACTTCAGATTCATAATATTCAATCCAACATAAAGAACCTCAAAGAGTGCCCCAAGATTCCTACCGGAGAAACAAGGATGAAAACGTGCATCAACCCCTATGCATAGATTACCCCAATGTCACCTCAGGAATCCGCGAGTTGAGTGCCAAAACATACATCAAGTGAATCAATAGAACACCCCATTGTCACCACGGGTATCCCACACAAGACATACATCAAGTGTTCTCAAATCCATAATAGTATTCAATCCGATAATAGTGAAACCTCAACGGTAGAACTCAATTCATCACAAGAAGGTAGAGGGGGAGAAACACCATATGATCCAACTATAATAACAAAGCTCGTGGTACATCAAGATCGTGCCAAATCAAGAACACGAGAGAGAGAGAGAGAGATCAAACACATAGCTACTGGTACATACCCTTAGCCCCGAGGGTGAACTACTCCCTCCTCGTCATGGAGACCACCGGGATGATGAAGATGGCCTCCGGTGAGGGTTTCCCCCTCCGGCAAGGTGCCGGAACGGGCTCCCGATTGGTTTTTCGTGGCTACAGAGGCTTGTGGTGGCGGAACTCCCGATCTAGGTTTCTTTTCGGGGGTTTCTGTATTTATAGGAATTTTTGGCGTCGGTCTCACGTCAGGGGGGTCCACGAGGCGGCGGCATGGTAGGGGGCGCGCCCTCCACCCTTGTCGTTGCCTCGGGACTCTTCTGGCCCAACTCTTGTGCTTCGGGGGTCTCTTTTTGTCCATAAAAAATCGCCGTAAATATTCAGCCCATTCTGAGAACTTTTATTTCTGCACAAAAAAAGACACCATGGTAGTTCTGCTAAAAACAGCGTCAGTCTGGGTTAGTTCTAATCAAATCATACCAAAATCATATAAAATTGTTGCAAACATGGCATGAATACTTCATAAATTATAGATACGTTGGAGACATATCAGCATCCCCAAGCTTAATTCCTGCTCGTCCTCGAGTAGGTAAACGATAAAAGAAATAATTTATGAAGTGTGAATGCTAGCAAGTGCACAAGTTTGATCAATAATAATTTCAACCACTTTTCCTAGCATCATTATATATCATAACAGTAGCTCATATCATAAAACTTCTCATGATCAAGTAGCAAGCTATTCACATGTTAAAGCATAGATCATAAACTTTCTTGAAAACTAACAAACTAGATTCTCAGTCATCAAACAATTGCAATTCATCTTATTTTCAAGAAGGGTCTATGTAAGAGCTTTGATTTAGCAAATCCCACATACTCAATTATCATATAGTCTTCCATGATTGCTACCACTCAAAGCATATTTTTAGAACAAATAGCATCCATTGAACACAGAGAAAGACAGGGGCTTAATGTTTCGCCTCCCAACTTATTTATCATATAGATAATTGTCAACAATAATAATTCATGATCAAATATATTTGAATGGCCATATATTCTTAGATCTTTCCCCATCACATGATGCTTGCCAACTAAAGAGTAGGTTGGAATGAGAAGGAATACTATTGACTCTTGCATAAAAGTAAAAGATAGGCCCTTCGCAGAGGGAAGCAGGGATTTGCAGAGGTGCCAGAGCTCGAAGCTTTTAAAACAGAGATGAACATAATTTTGAGAGATATGCTTTCATTGTCAACATAACAACCAAGAGTTCTCACTATCTTCCATGCTAGATACATTATAGGCGGTTCCCAAACAGAATGGTAAAGTTTTTACTCCCCCTCCACCAACAATCACACTCCACGGCTGATCCGAAACAACGGGTACCGTCCATACCAACAACAGTCCTGGGGGAGTTTTGTTTGATGATTATATTTTGATTTGATTTCGAGCATGGAACTGGGCATCCCGATTACCAGCCACTTTCTCGTGAATGACAAGTGAATCAACACTCATCGTGAGAATAACCCACCTAGCATGGAAGATACTGACAGCCCCTAGTCGCTACATGAGCGATTCGGGCATACAAAACAGATTATTATTTGAAGGTTTAGAGTTTGGCACATGCAAATTTACTTGGAACCGCAGGTAAATACCGCATATAGTTAGATATGGTGGACACTCATGGAAGAAACTCGGTTCAAGGATTTTGGATGCACAAGCAGTATTCCCGCTTAGTACAGAAATTTTGGCCAGCAAAAGATTCTAAAAAGCAAGCACCACATGTTAGAAGATCCATAACAATATAACTTCTATACAATTATACCCAAGCATAACTCATTATGTTGTCTTCCTTGTTCAACTTCAACTAATATGGTCAAGTTTGAAAATAATTAATGGGGCTCACAATCATAGAAGATGTCCAAGATAGTATATTTATATGTAAAATCTCTCTTCCTTCAATATTCTTTCATGAATTGTTCAAGTGACCAATACTATGTTTGCTAACTTTCAATAAATTTACCACCTCTACTTCTTATATGTGAAGTCATTACTCCCCATGGGATAAGCATATGAAACATATATAAATTCAGATTTATGATATTCAATTCATTCAACCATTTACTCATAGGATATAAGTGAAGCACGAGAGTAAATGACAAACTACTCCAAAAAGATATAAGTGAAGATCAATGAGTAGTTGAATAATTATTCAGGTATATGAAGACTCTCTCTCTCATAAATAAAATTTCAGATCTTAATATTTTATTCAAATAGCAAGCAAAACAAAATAAAATGACATTTCAAGGATAGCACATATCATGTGAAGAAGCAAAAACTTAGGCTCAACCGAGGCTAACCGATGATTGTTGATGAAGAAAGGTGGGATGCCAACCGGGGCATCCCCAAGCTTAGATGCTTGAGACTTCTTGAAATATTAACTAGGGATGCCTTGGGCATCCCCAAGCTTGATCTTTTGTGTCTCCTTAATTCCTTTTATATCACGGTTTCCCTAAATCTTAAAAACTTCATCCACACAAAACTCAACAAGAACTCGTGAGAAAAGTTAGTATAAATAAAATGCAAAACCTTACCATTCTCTACTGTAGCAAACCACTAAAATTATTATTTAACATTGCATACTAAATTCCTCTTCATATTTAATACTCCTATCCTCAAATAGAATCATTAAACAAGCAAACATATGCAAACAATGCAAATATAACAGCAATCTGTCTAAACAGGACAGTCTGTAAAGAGTGCAATTGTACTCATACTTCCATAACTCCAAAAATTGTGAAAATTACCACACTGTAGAAAATTTGTTTTTACTAATTGTGTAAAAATTTCAAGATTTTATCACGTTCTGAATTTCCATAAGAATTCAGACAATGATACAATACTTTCTGTTTTCAAAACAGCAACATATAGACTTGCAAAATAAGCATGGTAAAGGCTATACTTGACACTTTTATTGAACTAAAAGACGAAAAACATTAATATAAATAACAGCAAGCAAATACTAATAAAATAAAATGACGCTCCAAGCAAAACTCATATCATGTGACGAATAAAAATATAGCTCCAAGTGAGGTTACCGATAATGTTGGAGACGAAAGAGGGGATGCCTTCCGGGGCATCCCCAAGCTTAGTTGCTTGGATATTCCTTGAATATTACCTTGGGGTGCCTTGGGAATCCCCAATCTTAGGGTCTTGTCACTCCTTATTCTCCTCATATCGATATCTCACCCAAAACTTGAAAACTTCAATCACACAAAACTTAACGGAACTTCGTGAGATGGGTTAGTATGATAAAACAAATCATTCACTTTTGTACTGTCAAGACAAGATTCAAATTTTTTATCACATGATACCTACTGTACTCTATCATTTCTACAATTTATATTGAGCAATATAAGCCATAGAAACTAGGAAACAAGCAAACTACGCATCAAAAACAGAATCTGTCAAAAACAGAACTGTCTGTAAAATCTGAATTAAGATCATACTTCTGTTAGTCCAAACATTCTGAAAAATTTGGAAAACGTAGACAATTTGTAAATCAATCAACTGTAAAAATTTCAGAATTGTTCCACGTTCCTATAAAATATAGGAATTTCTGTACTGGACACAAAAGTTTCTGTTTTTGCACAGAATCAAATCAACTACCAACCACACTATACCAAAGGCTTTACTTGGCACTTTATTCAAACAAAAGCTATTAAACATGATTAATACAGTAGCTTAATCATGTGAACACACAAAAACAGTAGGGGTAAATATTGGGTTGTCTCCCAACAAGCGCTTTTCTTTAATGCCTTTTTAGTTAGGAATGATGATTTTAATGATGCTCACATAAAAGATAAGAATTGAAACATAATGGGAGCATCATGAAGCTTATGACTAGCAAATTTAAGTCTAACACACTTCCTATGCATAGGGATTTTGTGAGAAAACAATTTATGGGAACAAAAATCAACTAGCATAGGAAGGCAAAACAAGCATAACTTCAAGATTTTCAACACATAGAGAGGAAATTTGATATCATTGCAATATGTAGAAGCATATGTTCCTCTCTCATAATAATTTTCAGTAGCATCATGAATGAATTCAACAATGTAATCATCACATAAAGCATTATTTTCATGATTCACAAGCATAGAAAACTTACTACTCTTCACATAAGCAAAATTCTTCTCATTCATAATAGTGGGAGCAAATTCAACAAAATAACTATCATGCGAGGCATAATCCAATTAAAAAATAAAATCGTGATGACAAGTTTCATGGTTATCATTATTCTTTATAGCATACATGTCATCACAATAATCATCATAGATAGCAACTTTGTTCTTATAATCAATTGGAACCTCTTCCAAAATAGTGGATTCATCACTAAATAAAGTCATGGCCTCTCCAAATCCACTTTTATCAATATTGTGAAAAGATTCAACACCCTCCAAAATAGTGGGATAAATACTACCTAGAGTTGACACTCTTCCAAACCCACTTTTATCAATATAATCATCATAAATAGGAGGCATGCTATCATCATAATAAATATTCTCATCAAAACTTGGGGGACTAAAAATATCATCTTCATCAAACATAGCATCCCCAAGCTTATGGCTTTGCATATCATTAGCATCATGGATATTCAAAGAATTCACACTAACAACATTGCAATCATGCTCATCATTCAAAGATTTAGTGCCAAACATTTTATTAACTTCTTCTTCTAACACTTGAGCACAATTTTCCTTTCCATCATTTTCACAAAAGACATTAAAAAGATGAATAATATGAGGCAACCTAAATTCCATTTTTTATAGTTTTCTTTTATAAACTAAACTAGCGATAAAACAAGAAACTAAAAGATTCAGTTGCAAGATCTAAAGATATACCTTCAAGCACTCACCTCCTCGGCAACGGCGCCAGAAAAGAGCTTGATGTCTACTACGCAACCTTCCTCTTGTAGACTCGTGTTGGGCCTCCAAGCGCAGAGTTTTGTAGGACAGTAGCAAATTTCCCTCAAGTGGATGACCTAAGGTTTATCAATCCGTGGGAGGCGTAGGATGAAGATGGTCTCTCTCAAACAACCCTGCAACCAAATAACAAAGAGTCTCTTTGTAACACCCCCTTGTAATAAGCTCTGTGACACTCTGTTAAAACTGCCGCGAGATAACTACGAGGCGTGGCCGGGCATTCTTAGCCCTTGCCACAAGTCCTCGAGACGGGGCGACGGGGTCACATCGATCGTGAGTCTCTGTTCGTTTCCGCGCGCTCCTAATCCACTACGGTTTGGATATTTGATCCGAGGGGCCTCTGGCCCGATAGCACTAACCATCACATGGGCATAGTATGGGCGTTCTGCGTCGTATACTTCAGCCGAAGCTTAATGGACGTCAGCGACTGAGCGGCGCGCGCTGGATTGGACTGGTTACGCAACCGCGCTTGTATTAAGGGGTTGTTAGGTCTGCTTCTGGCCGCCCACGCAACGCGCAGGGGTTCCCGGGGCGATGGCCCAAGACCCCTGGGGGCATAGGTTTAGTCCGGCGTGCTGACCTCTCTGTTAGGTATTTGGTCGGGTTGCGGCGTGTTGCTTGGCCGAGGCCGGGCATGACCCAGAAAAGTTTGTCCGGCCGGAGTTAAGCGAGCGTGGTGGGTAAGTTGGTGCACCCCTGCAGGGAAGAAACTTCTATCGATAGCCTGTCCTACGGTAACGGACACTCGGAGTTGTATCCCGATCGGTACAACTAGAACTTGATATGAGAACTGGATAGTACGGCTCTGGGATTGCTTTCTCCCAGGGAGACGAGAAAGGATCTCAGGTCGAGGTTGATGATACTACTACTACTACTACTACTTTACATTATGATCATCTGTTCTCTTCTATTGCTGCAAGATTGTCGAAGATTGTTGAAGATGCTAGTCTTCGATAGGACTAGGCTTTCCCCCTCTATTCTGGCATTTCTGCAGCCCAGTCCACATATACAGCCCCCTTTGAAAATGATGCATATGTAGTGTAGATCCTTGCTTGCTGAGTACTTCGGATGAGTACTCACGTTTGCTTTATTTTCTTTTTCCCCCATATTCCATTTGATGCCACCAGACGACGGAGCCCCTGAGTCAGACGCCCCAGCCGACGACCAGTACTACTACCCGTCTGGCGAGTACTACTACTACGAGGAGCCGACTGACGACCAGGAGTAGGATCGGAGGGTCCAGGGCAGGAGGCCTACGCCTTTTGATCGTAGTATTTTATTTTACCCCGCCTCTGTGAAGGCCTATTTCTCTCTCTGTAATATATCTGTACACAGATATCTAATGCTTCCGCTGATGCTTGTATGCCATCGAGCTATGTATTCGAGCCCTCGAGGCCCTGGCTTGTAATATAAAGCTTGTATGACTTTATTTATGTTTTAGAGTTGTGTTGTGATATCTTCAAGTGAGTCCTTAGGCTTGATCGTGCGCATTTGCGTGTATGATTAGTGCACGATTAAGCCGGGGTCGTCACAAGTTGGTATCAGAGCCGACTGCCTCTAGGAATCCCCCTTCCCAATTCCTTGGCCGAAGTTGAGTCTAGTGGTCAAAAACTGTTTTACTAACTTGGCTGTGTGGCTTACGGGCCCACGTCGCCAACTGGGTGGTATTAGGATCTTTTATTCGTCGTCTTTACTCTGGGATTCTAATCTCTCATCTATTCGGGTTTAATAAAATTTACTAACACCGACATTTAGGATCTCGTTAATTCTATCCACCCGGAGAGCTGGATTCAGTGCGATTTCCCTGTTTTTGATCTGATTAGTCTGATAATCATTTTCCTTTCCATTGTTTTGTTTAACCTTTCCTTGCGAGATCGGTTATACTTCTCATTGTCTTATGACAACCCTGAACTTCTCTGTTTTAGATGGATCGACTGTTTCCACCGCGGCCTACGACCCAGCTTGTGCTTCGCACTTGGGCTCGTGAGGCCCCTGGATTTCCAGCTGTTCTGATCGCCCTCCTGAGTAGATTGGGTTACCGCTGGTATCCCGAGTACATGGTCTATGAGGTTTACCGCGAGTTCAACCAGGAGTAGTATTACGCTGAAGTTCGGATCTATGATCAGCAGAACAACTCAGACACCGAGCTACACCTTTTTCACGGATTAGGCGTGACGATTGAGATGGCAGTCCATGATGCCGCCTACTCTGCTGTCGTACGTCTCCGAGGAGAGCACAATGCTAACTTGGATGATACTGTGTTTTGGTACATTCCGTATGGACCTGTTGGAGATGCTACTGGATTTTACACAGCTATCTGTGCCCCATACGAGTCTCGACGCTACGACCCGCAGGTTCTGATTCAGTGCACTCAGGCTCTGGATCGCACTGTTCGGGCTCTGGCCGTCGAGTTGTTCGCCACTCGAGCATGCTACTACGAGGCAATGACACAGTTGCTACCAGCTGTTCGTGCAGGGATACATCCGGAGTATATTCTTTACCCACACAGGACCGAGATGCCGCCAGGTATTGATTGGCCTGCAGTGGGAGGTCACACGCCTGCACGTGGACCTCTTCTTACAGTTCGAGACCGGGTTCTGCATCAGAGTGCACATGGAGCACAGGATCCTGCCGCGACGAACATTCGTCGTCCGCACTTGCAGTTACCCCGTTTCAGTGGTTTTCTCCGACGCTGATGTAGCCTTTGCTATGTCACGTTGTGTACTTCCTTACCGCGTGCCTGCGTGCCGCCTAGTGTGTCTCTAGATTTTTAATTTGCGCCGTTATGCTGCCCGATTTTAACCGACTGTGTATGGATCTGTATGTCTTAATGACTACTTTAAGCATCTATTGCACTCTTTCAATAATGTCGAGTTACATCATGTTTACTGTTAAACACTTGCATAAGCTATTGCTGAAATACCCCTGTTGGAATAGCAGGATGGCTGACAACAACCCGCCACCACCGCCACCACCTGATTACATGGCAGCGATGATGCAACAATTTGAACTCAACCGCCAGTTTATGACGGGGATTATGCAGCAATTCCCTCGTCCTGATGCTAATCAGCAGCAACCATCCATTACCTTACCAGAGTTCATGAGGCTCAGTCCATCATTTTTCCGCAACACAGTCAACCCACTAGATGCAGATGACTGGCTGCGTGACATCTCTCATGAGATGGAGTCTGCTGGTGTCGCCGAAGTTAACTATGTCACTTTTGCGACTTATCTTCTGAAGGGTCCCGCAGCCCAATGGTGGGCCACTCACCGACAGACTATGCCGCCTAGTACTGTCGTCACTTGGGCAGAGTTCAAAATTGCTTTCCGTGCCCGCTACATTCCTCTAGCTGTTATAGCTAGGAAGAAGGCTGAGTTCCGTAGCCTTGTTCAAGGAAACAAGACTGTGGAAGTCTATCAGCGCGAGTTTCTAGACTTATCTCGCTATGCTGAAGAGGACATTCCTACTGATGAACGCAGACATGAGAAGTTTCGTGAAGGACTGCACCATGACATTCAGTTAGCCCTTCTTGTTCAAGATTACCCTGATTTCGCCACCTTGGTGAATAAGGCTATCATGGTTGAAACTAGACTTAAGAAGCATAAGGAAGCGTCCAGACGCACCCGTGAGTCGGGCTCATCTTCGGGCTCGTCTTCCCAGAAGCGACGCATCTGGTTTCCCCAAGGCATGTTCCGTTTAGCAGCTCCTGCAAGCAGGCCCTCTTATGCTGCACCACACCTACCACCTCCACCACCGAGACAACCTCTGCCAACTCCAGCACCTCGAGCTCCAGCACCTCGTCCTGACAGCGGACTATGCTTCAAGTGTGGCAAGCCAGGTCACCTTGCTAGAGATTGCTCTCAGAATCAAAATCAACTTGCTCTCCCTTCTGCTGGCCGTGGTATTCCTCAACAACGCAACTATAATGCCAGACCTTCTTATGGTCGTGGGCAGAGCTACCACGTCAACATGTCTGAAGCTCCAGATCAACCAGATACTGTGATGGGTACACTTCTCGTTAATTCAGTACCAGCATCTGTTTTATTTGATTCAGGTGGATCGCATTCATTCATGTCAGAACAATTTGCACTCTTGCATGATGTTAAGTGTGAAACGCTACAACATCCGATAGTAATAAACACTCCCACGGGACGATGCTGAACTTCCATATTCAGCCCTCGAGTTACTATTGAGGTTGAAGGGTTGCATTTTAATGCAAACCCCATTATCCTGCAATCTTCAAAGATTGACCTTATACTGGGAATGGATTGGTTGAAGGCTCACTACGCCTCAATCAATTGTGCCACTAAAGTTGTACACCTCTTGCACCCATCAAATGAGATGGTGAACTATCAAGCTCATCTCACCCAGAACGCTGAGGCTCAAATTTATGCCTTGAATGCATTGAATGCTTCTCCGCTTGATGGGATCGAGAATATCCCAGTTGTCTGTGACTTCCCGGATGTTTTTCCGGAAGAACTTCCAGGAATACCCCCTGCTAGAGCTGTCGAGTTCGTCATCGACTTGAAGCCTGGCACCACTCCTATTGCGAAGCGTCCCTACAAGATGCCTCCGCACCATCTTATTGAGCTTAAGGAGGAAATTGATAAATCCTTAAGGAAGGGTTTCATTCGCCCTAGTTCCTCTGCTTGGGGAGCACCGTCTCTTTTCGTCAAGAAGAAAGATGGAACGAATAGGTTGGTCCAAGATTATCGTCCAATCAACCAGGCAACTATCCAGAATAAATATCCACTTCCCCGGATCAACGATTTATATGACCAACTCGCAGGATCTTCGGTGTTTTCTAAACTCGACTTGAGGTTGGGTTATCACCAGATCCGTGTCCGCGAAGAGGATATTCCGAAGACTGCATTCGTTACTCGTTATGGCTCTTACGAGTACACAGTCATGTCGTTTGGCTTAACTAATGCTCCAGCTACATTCTCCCGCCTAATGAATTACATATTCATGGATTACCTCGACAAATTCATCGTGGTATATCTGGATGATATTCTGGTTTATTCGATGAACAAAGAAGAACATGCTGAGCATCTTCGCCTTGTTTTAGAGAGACTTCGAGAGCACCAATTATATGCCAAGTACTCTAAGTGCGAATTCTGGCTTTCTGAAGTAACCTACCTTGGACATGTCATCTCCAAGGATGGTATCGCAGTTAACCCGGAGCGAGTTCAGGCTATTCTTGACTGGACCCCTCCGAAGAATGTCAAACAAGTCAGAAGTTTCCTTGGGCTTGCAAGTTATTGCCGCCGTTTCATCGAAAATTTCTCTAAGATTGCCAAGCCCCTGACTAATCTGCTTCACAAAGGCGTTAAGTTTGAGTGGACAGACAAATGTCAGGAAAGCTTCCAGACCCTCAAGGACAAGCTGACTTCTGCTCTAGTCCTTGCTCCTCCGGACTCCCGCAAAGATTTCGTGATCTTCTGCGACGCCTCTCGCCAAGGATTAGGCTGTGTCCTAATGCAAGAGCGAAGAGTAATTGCTTATGCTTCGCGACAACTGTGTCCACATGAAGAGAATTACCCAGTGCATGACCTCGAACTTGCTGCTGTCATTTATGCTTTGAAGCAGTGGCGTCATTACCTCCTTGGTAATCGGTGTGAGATTTACACCGATCATCAGAGCTTGAAGTACTTATTCACTCAACCGGAACTTAATCTTCGTCAGCAGCGTTGGTTAGAAACAATCACCGATTATGACTGTGGAATTTCATACACTCCCGGCAAAGCTAATGTGATGGCTGATGCCTTGAGCCGCAAGTCTTATTGCAACAACCTCATGGTTAAACAAGCTCAACCCCAGCTATATGAAGAATTGCGCAAGCTGAATCTCTGCATCATTCCGCGAGGTTCTCTTAATAATCTTGTGATACAGCCAGATCTTGAGAAAGCTGTCAAGATTGCGCAATCTAAAGATGCTGAGATTGACCTAATGAAGAAAGAGCTTCACCTCCAAAAGTACAGGGATTTCTCGATTGCTGAAGATGGAACCTTGTACTTCCGAGACCGCATTGTAGTACCTCGCTTCGAGCTGATGACTGACAAAGTCATGAAGGAGGCCCATGACACACCGTTATTTATCCATCCGGGTAGTACCAAGATGTATCGAGATCTTCGTCAAAGGTACTGGTGGTCTAGAATGAAGCAAGATATTGCTCGTTATGTTGCCGAGTGTGACGTTTGTCGTCGCGTGAAGGCAGAACATCAGAAACCTGCTGGAATTCTGCAACCGCTCCCTATTCCTCTATGGAAGTGGGATAAAGTACAAATGGACTTCATTACTGGTCTTCCCAAGTCTCAGAAGGGTCACGATGCTATTCTTGTCGTCGTCGACCAACTCTCCAAGGTTGCACATTTCCTGCCAGTTAAGGAGACTATTACTACTAGTCAGTTAGCAGAGCTATATATCTCCAGAATTGTTTCACTCCATGGTATTCCCAAGGAAATCAGTTCAGACCGTGGCAGCATTTTCACTGGCCATTTCTGGGAAAGTTTCCAGAAAGCAATGGGAACTCATATTACCTGGAGTTCAGCTTATCATCCACAATCCCAAGGTCAAGTTGAGCGCGTTAATCAAGTGCTTGAAGACATGCTTCGAGCCTGTGTTATATCCTTTGGTAAGAAATGGGAGGAATCTCTCCCGTATGCCGAGTTCTCTTATAACAACAGCTACCAAGCCAGCTTAAAAATGGCCCCCTTTGAGGTTCTTTATGGTCATAAATGTCGAACCCCTCTGAATTGGTTAGAAACTGGGGAACGACCTCTTGTTGGACCGGACATTATTCAGCATGCCGAAGAACAAGTCCGAATTGTCCGGGAGAATCTCAAAGCAGCTCAAGACCGTCAGAAGAGTAATTATGATCGTAAGCGATGGGGTGTGATCTATCAACCTGGTGATCAAGCCTATCTTCATGTCACTCCAATGAAGGGCACCCGTCGTTTCGGAATCAAGGGCAAGCTAGCTCCTTGCTATATTGGTCCTTTCCGCATCATGGCTAGACATGGACAGGTGGCATATCAATTGTAGTTGCCACCGCAATTCTCCCATATTCATGATGTCTTCCACGTGTCGCAACTCCGAAAGTGCTTCAAGGAATCCCCGCACCGTGCAGTGGATCATGAGATGCTCGAGCTACAAGATGATCTTTCCTATAAGGAGCATCCGATCCGCATCCTCGACGAAGCTGAACGTCGAACTCGTCAGAAGACGACCAAGTTCCTAAAAGTGCAGTGGTCGAATCACATTGAAGATGAAGCCACTTGGGAACGCGAGGATCATCTTCGGGAAGAATATCCCAGACTCTTTCCTTCTACCTCCTAAATTCTCGGGACGAGAATTTCTTTTAGAGGAGGAGAACTTGTAACACCCCCTTGTAATAAGCTCTGTGACACTCTGTTAAAACTGCCAAGTCATGATCATTTGCAGTGCCAAGTCATATGGGATAATGATCCAATTCAAATTCACATCTAAAAATCAACTCAAATTCAAAAGTGAATTATATAGTTGATCAAACACTGTTGGGAAAATGTTCATTAGATGTCAAATAATTCAGGAACATTTCTAAAATCAATATCAAAATATTTGGAGTTGGACAAGTGACTCTAATTAGATGAAACAGCACCCAAAACAGCAATATTAAATTCATTTAAAATCATTACTAAATCAAATGGCTTCCAAATCTGTCCAAACCACTTTTTGGTGAGAGCTAATATTGCGTTGCAATATTTGGGGCAACTCCCACATTTTTCAAAAGAGCACAAGTGGCCTAATCATTTTGAAACAGAAAAAGGAATAAAAGAAAAGGGAGAAGAGAAATAAGAAAAAGGAAAACGCTACTGTTGGCTGGGCCTAAGTGCACAGTGTGCAGCCCAGTCCAACAGCAGCCCACACCTTCTCCCTCCTCGTGCGTGTCGGCGCGCCCCTGGCCGAGCGCGCGCGCGCCGGCGAGCGCGCGACACCGGGGCAGCCACCGACGGAACAAGGCGCGGAGGGGATAAGGTCGACGCCCTCCACTTCGCCCCGGCCTCTCCGTCATTCTTCCCCCTTCTCTCCTCGCTCGCCTCGCCTTCTCTTCCCCACAGATCCACGCGAGGCCGAACGGATCCGCCGCCGTTCGCCGCCGTTCTCGTGGCCAGCGACGCCGCCTCGCCTCGCCATCGTGTCCAGGAGACGCGCCGTGATCGACCATGTCGCCTGCTCCGTCGAATCGTGGCGTGGAGGCCCTGCAGCTGCTGCTCGCCGTCGCCCCCTTTCTTCCTCGACTCCGGAGCTCGCCGGCGGCTGCGACCTTCTCTGCTGCTACTAAGCTCCCGCAGGTCTTTCGTGACCACTCGGTGAGCACCTCCCTCTCCCCTGTCGTCTTCGGTAGCCCGTTAGCGTGCTAGCGCAACGGCACCGCCGGAACCCGAACGCCGCCGCCGCCATTTCCGTCGTAGTCGAGCTCCCAGTCCGTTGCAAGCTCGCCTGACCCCTCCGACGTGTTCCTCGTGACTCGTAGATCCCGCGTGGCTAGCTAGTTTGGCTTTCCACGCGCCCGAACGCCGTTTCCGACGAGCTCGTGCTTCGGCCTCCGCCACGGCTCGTCGCCGGCGCCATTTCCGGCCAAGTCCGGCCGAGCTACCGCCACCATTCGACGCGCCGTCGAACGGCCGTTCGAACGCACCCGGCCCCGTCCCATTTGGTGGCTATAGGCGAATTCCGGCGACGCCCGAGTGCCTCCGCCGCGTTTGCGGGTGCGCCGGCGTTCAGCCGCCGGCCGCCGACGTGGCTGCCACGTGGGACACCCCTGGGTCACTGCTAGTGGGTCCCACGGGCCCAGTTGACCGCGTTGACCCGAGTCAACGCGGGCACTGTTCACCCCTGTAGCTGACATGTGGGCCCCGTTCGATAATTAGACTAATTAAAGATTTAATTAAATAGAAACTAATTAGATTAACCTAATGTCTCACTGACATGTGGGGTCCACCTCCTAATTAACCCTGGTAATTAAATTAATTCACTGGTTAAAGAAACAGAGGGTGACATGTGGGTCCCACTGGACCCACATGTCAGGTTTGACACTGGTCAACCGCAGTTGACCTGCTGACGTCACTGTGACGCAATGCTGATGTCATAATTCATTTTCTAATAAATAAATAAATTCCAGAAATTCAAATAAACTTTAAAAATTAATAACTTTTAAACCGTAGCTCGGATCGAAAAAGTTAAAACATGAAAGTTGCTCACAACGACGAGCCGAGTCTGATCGTGCCTTTTGTTTCTCCATCGGAACCCCCTACGTAGGAGAACTCGTAACTCCGGACCCGTATCCGGCAGATGAATAGTGCACACACGTCAGATGTTAAATCCCAGAATAATTCTAAAAATAACTAAAATGACTTAGATGCATAATTAGGCAACCCTGCACTGCATCATAGCATCACACGCACCGTATTGCATTTGTTTGCATTATGTTTACCTGTTTCTTTCCCCTCTTCTCTCTCGGTAGACTCCGACATTGACGTAGCTCCCGAGGCAGACGCAGCTCAGGAGTACGACTACGTCCCCGATGATACCACTGAAGACCTTGCCCTTGCCCCCAAGCAAACAGGCAAGCACCCTCATTTTGAGCATGCCTATATCTCCTATTCCCTTCTCTCTTATGCTTGCATTAGAACTGCTACTGCTACTGTTTTCCTATATCTGATGCATAACCTGATTATTGTACCCTGCCTTGTTACCTTACTGGTTATCCTAGACTGCTTAGTATGGGCTGGGTAGAGACACGACAGAGACCCCCACTTGATCCCGACTGCCCTGCTGGATATCAGAAGACCCGATCATCGGGATTGAAGACTAGACCCTGGCACCGCACATCACTTCCCCTTAGTTGCCGACACTGCTGGGTTACCGTCGAGTGCCGAGGGTGATACCTCGCCAGCACTTCCGATGTTAACCTTGTAGGTTAGTTACTCGGTCGTGGTAAGCGAGGGTGATTCCTCCTACACCACCCCCGATAACGACGTCGTCGCGCAACTCCTCAAGTGTGGACCTCGAGGGTGATTCCTCCTTCGTTCACCTTGATGATAACATCAGGTGGGGTTCCATCGAGGGTGATTCCTCACGGCTCCCCTGGTGTCAGGCACACAGTTACTATTGATGAGTGGACTTGCACTAAACCATGATACTAAAGACGGGTCGGCCCTGAGGGGTACCCGCGCGAGCTTAACGCGAAGTGATGTGGAGTCGGGTTGACCTGGATGGTGCCCGCGAGATAACTACGAGGCGTGGCCGGGCATTCTTAGCCCTTGCCACAAGTCCTCGAGACGGGGCGACGGGGTCACATCGATCGTGAGTCTCTGTTCGTTTCCGCGCGCTCCTAATCCACTACGGTTTGGATATTTGATCCGAGGGGCCTCTGGCCCGATAGCACTAACCATCACGTGGGCATAGTATGGGCGTTCTGCGTCGTATACTTCAGCCGAAGCTTAATGGACGTCAGCGACTGAGCGGCGCGCGCTGGATTGGATTGGTTACGCAACCGCGCTTGTATTAAGGGGTTGCTAGGTCTACTTCTGGCCGCCCACGCAACGCGCAGGAGTTCCCGGGGCAATGGCCCAAGACCCCTGGGGGCATAGGTTTAGTTCGGCGTGCTGACCTCTCTGTTAGGTAATTGGTCGGGTTGCGGCGTGTTGCTTGGCCGAGGCCGGGCATGACCCAGAAAAGTGTGTCCGGCCGGAGTTAAACGAGCGTGGTGGGTAAGTTGGTGCACCCCTGCAGGGAAGAAACTTCTATCGATAGCCTGTCCTATGGTAACGGACACTCGGAGTTGTATCCCGATCGGTACAACTAGAACTTGATATGAGAACTGGATAGTACGGCTCTGGGATTGCTTTCTCGCAGGGAGTCAAGAAAGGATCTCAGGTCGAGGTTGATGATACTACTACTACTACTTTACATTATGATCATCTGTTCTCTTCTATTGCTGCAAGATTGTTGAAGATTGTTGAAGATGCTAGTCTTCGATAGGACTAGGCTTTCCCCCTCTATTCTGGCATTTCTGCAGCCCAGTCCACATATACAACCCCCTTTGAAAATGATGCATATGTAGTGTAGATCCTTGCTTGCTAAGTACTTCGGATGAGTACTCACGTTTGCTTTATTTTCTTTTTCCCCCATATTCCATTTGATGCCACCAGACGACGGAGCCCCTGAGTCAGACGCCCCAGCCGATGACCAGTACTACTACCCGCCTGGCGAGTACTACTACTACGAGGAGCCGACTGACGACCAGGAGTAGGATCGGAGGGTCCAGGGCAGGAGGCCTACGCCTTTCGATCGTAGTATTTTATTTTACCCCGCCTCTGTGAAGGCCTATTTCTCTCTCTGTAATATATCTGTACACAGATATCTAATGCTTCCGCTAACGCTTGTATGCCATCGAGCTATGTATTCGAGCCCTCGAGGCCCTGGCTTGTAATATAAAGCTTGTATGACTTTATTTATGTTTTAGAGTTGTGTTGTGATATCTTCAAGTGAGTCCTTAGGCTTGATCGTGCGCATTTGCGTGTATGATTAGTGCACGATTAAGCCGGGGTCGTCACACTCTTGTGTCCCCAACACACCCATTACAATGGTAAATTGTATAGGTGCACTAGTTCGGCGAAGAGATGGTGATACAAGTGTAATATGGATGGTAGATATAGGTTTTTGTAATCTGAAAATATAAAAACAGCAAGCTAACTAGTAACAAAAGTGAGCAAAAACGGTATTGCAATGCTTGGAAACAAGGCCTAGGGTTCATACTTTCACTAGTACAAGTTCTCTCAACAATGATAACATAATTAGATCATATGGCAATCCCTCAACGTGCGACAAAAGTCACTCCAAAGTTCCTATCGCGGAGAACATAAGATGAAATTGCTTGTAGGGTACGAAACCACCTCAAAGTTATTCTTTCCGATCAATCCATTGAGCTATTGCTATAAGTGTCACAAACAGCCCTAGAGTTTGTAGTAAAATAACACCATATGACACACATCAATCAACCCTAATGTCAGCTAGATACTCCAATGTCACCACAAGTATCCGTGGGTCAATTATACGATATGCATCAAACAACTTCAGATTCATAATATTCAGTCCAACATAAAGAATCTCAAAGAGTGCCCCAAGATTCCTACCAGAGAAACAAGGACGAAAACATGCATCAACCCCTATGCATAGATTACCCTAATGTCACCTCGGGAATCTGCGAGTTGAGTGCCAAAACATACATCAAGTGAAGCAATAGAACACCCCATTGTCACCACGGGTATCCCATGCAAGACATACATCAAGTGTTCTCAAATCCATAACAGTATTCAATCCGATAATAGTGAAACCTCAAAGGTAGAACTCAATTCATCACAAGAAGGTAGAGGGGGAGAAACACCATATGATCCAACTATAATAACAAAGCTCGCGGTACATCAAGATTGTGCCAAATCAAGAACACGAGAGAGAGATAGAGAGAGACAGATCAAGCACATATCTACTGGTACATACCCTCAGCCCCGAGGGTGAACTACTCCCTCCTCGTCATGGAGACCGCCGGGATGATGAAGATGGCCACCGGTGATGTTTTCCCCCTCCGGCAGGGTGCCGGAACGGGCTCCCGATTGGTTTTTCGTGGCTACAGAGGCTTGCGGCGGCGAACTCCCGATCTAGGTTTCTTTTCAGGGGTTTCTATATTTATAGGAATTTTTGGCATCGGTCTCACGTCAGGGGGGCGCGCCCTAGGGGGGCCTCCACCCTTGTCGTTGCCTCGGGACTCTTCTGGCCCAACTCTTGTGCTTCGGGGGTCTCTTTTGGTCCATAAAAAATCACCATAAATTTTCAGCCCATTCCGAGAACTTTTATTTCTGCACACAAAAACGACACCACGGTAGTTCTGATGAAAACAGCGTCAGTCCGGGTTAGTTCTAATCAAATCATACCAAAATCATATAAAATTGTTGTAAACATGGCATGAATACTTCATAAATTATAGATACATTGGAGACGTATCATGACCTCTCTTTCTCCGTGCTTGGTCGAACAACAAGTTTTCGTATATCTATCCGACGCTATTACATATATACAATATAACATCTCTTACAATCGCTAACATCATCTACCTAAGATCCATTTCCAATTCCATATGGTATTCTCCATTTTTAGGTATGACATGGTGAATAAAGAATCCTGCCAATTCCTCTTGAATTGCTCGTATGTGATCATGTGGTAGGAGTTCATCCCGCATCCGCTAGATCTAATTTAAAGAAGGGTTCAATACATATATATGAACGAAACTCAACACAAATGATGGTAATAAAAAAGAATTGTGAATATTGTTTACATACTTCAAATTGTTCATCAGAGAAGCCCCGCTCAAGGGTCGAGTTGCGAATGAACTCGCAAATGTAGTATCCACATAAATTAGTCCCGGGTGCCTGCCACAAGCACTTTACCAGAATAGAGTTCAATCAAACTGATAATCAAGCATGATAATGGTATTGATGAAACTAGAATCAATGAGCGATGCACGGAACTAGCTAGTACTACTTACTTTGGGCTGTGTAAATTTCAGCTCCTTCTTCAGACCCGGGACCATTCCGTTGAATTTTTTCCAAACCCTGCCCGGCAAAGAAAATGATTACTTGATATCAGGAATTGAACGAAAGTTGCCGATCGATATGGTGCGATAATGATTGAACTTACCTTTGGAGCATTTAACTCATGTCCGCCCACTCCTTTTGATCTTTACGTCTCGAGTCTAAGACAGTTACTACTGCCCCGTCAAGCTTTATGGATAGCAGAATAAAGTGGAACCTGCGCACGCATAACTCATCAATTACACTTAACCTCGAGTAAGCAAAAGCGAATATGCACAAGACAGTAACACTCACTGGAAGTTGTAAGGAAAGAGTATTTCCCTTTTATTTTGATGTCGAAGGAACGCTTTTAGCAAGTTTTTCTCGGTATCTTCGGCTCTCTTTTTTACCGACCATTCATTTACAGTATTTGGGCTCATGAATCCAATGTCATAGATTTGTCCCTTTTGCATTCGACGATTTTCAATCTGCATAATATATATAGTGAGGATGATTAAATATACATGCAATGAACGAGTTGAGCTAGAGACTTAATTACAGAAATAATACTTACAGACAGTAGCAAGTCATGAGTTGTTTGTCGAGGGCCTGTTGATTGAATAACTGAAATAATTCCACAAATTCAACAGGCATCAGGTCGACTCCAATGAGTCATGCTCAGCTTTAATTCCTAGCACCAGACTGTCGGTCCCAGGCTTCCTGCATGTTTCCAAGTACCATTCATGCAATTTTCGCATCATCGTTGGTAGAGGCGGGATCTGATCATGTTTGACGAGAGGCTTCCCGTGCTCGTATCTAAATTCCTCTACTACCTCAGCCGTTTCAAATTGTACGTCATCACCCACGTAATCACCAAGAGTGGTACTGGGCAGTAGCCCCGGATGATTAGCGATATCGCTAGACACCTTGAGCGGGGGGCATGATTGCTTCTCCTGTTCGCCGAGCTGAGAATTTTTTTCCCACTTCGTCTTGCAGCACTAGTAGTACTTCTCGACCGCCGCGCTTCATCATATGTCTTTCCAATACAGCGATCATAGTGTGATTGCGGCGGAGGCGGTGGTGCTCGCTTAAGGGCATCCAGAGTGCGCTTCGCTTTCACCGGATCTACTGTTTCCTTCAGACATGGACGTTTCGGTTCAAAATGGGCCCTCACTTCGGCATCCACGATGTCCTTGTTTTCCTCGTCAGTCCTCTCATATGGTAACTTTGGAAGAGGCTTGAGGCTTGGACCAAATTTGAATTTCTTCCCGCCTGTTGTACTGCTAGCCGCCGGAGCGGCGGCGGCTCTCTTCCGCCGTTGCTGAGGCAGCGGAGTCCGCTGATGCGCCGGAGGAGGCGGAGGAGGAGGCGGAGTCCGCTGATGCATCGGAGGAGGCGGAGGAGGAAGAGGACTCTGCTGAGGGGCCTCCTCCGCCAGAGACGGCAGCAGAGGCGGCGGAGACAGCTCACGTGCCGGAGACGACTCAGGCAGCTGGGCTGGACTGTGAGGAGTCTGCTGAGGGGCCTCATCCAGCTGAGTCTGCTGAGGCGGCGTCCAGTTTGGAAGCTTGATGTTCTCCTTTCTCCATAGACATGTACTCCTTAAAGCATTTTCTAGAAGAATATCCCCTTCACCTGTAGGGTAGTCAAACTCCAGCCCCTCAAATCCGTCCATTATTTCATCCACCATGACAATAGCATAGCCATGTGGAATCGGACGACAATGGAAAGTTCCCTCAGCTCGAGGAGGTAAAACAGAGCCGACCGCCACCTTCAAGGTCAGGTTCTGGCATTTTGCCATTAGCACACAATGTTCGGCCTCCGTGATACTATCCACGGGGTAGCGAGGAGCCGTGAAATCAGGCAAAACGAGCTCCGTGGAAGCCAGGCTGCTTCTCCGCTGAGATGGTGGGGTAGCTTCTGGGGCAGTGTCGAAGGAAGGATCTTCGTGCCATTGAGATGGTTGGCCGGTAGCTCGCTGGCTCTCAAGTTCCTCTAGTTTCGCTAATCTTGCACTGAGCTTCTGCATTTCGCTTGCTTCCTCTTTCTTCTTTCTCTCTCGGCTTCTATAACCACCATTGTCGGGAAACCCATGCACCCACGGAATGGAGCCTGATGTGCCTCGTGTTCGTCCAGGCTGTTCAGGATTCCTGAGGGCCTCTGTCAGCTCATCCTTCTCTCTGTCGGGAATGAAAGTCCCTTCTTGCGCTGCCTTGATTGCTTTCTCAAGCTTCTTGATGGGTATTGCAAGTTGATCGTTCATCCAAACACACTTCCCTAATTCTGGGTCCAAAGTTCCCCCAACCCCGAAGAACCAAGTCCTTGCCCAATCTGGCCAGTTCAATGTCGCTGGTTGGACCCCTTTAGCAAGCAGGTCTTGCTCAGCTTTGTCCCACAATGGCCGGGCTTCGCTGTATCCACCTGACCCCGTGGTATGGTGATACTTCTTCTTTGCAGCATTGTGCTTGTTTGTCAGTGACCTTTGCTTACCCTTCTCCGATTTCTTGTAGGCCACAAATGCGGGCCAGTGATCTCTTATCTTCTCATATCAACCGATGAATTCTGGACTCTCCTCTTTCTCGGCAAACTTTTTGTTCAACTCTTTCTTCCAGTTGTTGAATAGTTCTGCCATCTTCTTAAGAGCAAACGCTTTAACCTTTCGTTCTATAACTGGGTTATTCAGATTCTCCTCTGGCGGTAGGCTGAAATTTTTCATCAGCGAGGTCCAAAGATCATCTTTCAGTCTATCATGGACATAAGAAACTTCAGGGTCCTTCTTATTATTCCATTCTTGGATGCTAATTGGGACGCTGTCCCTAACAACAACTCCGCACTGATGTACAAATGTGTCCTTGGTCCACTTGGGAGCAATCGGTTGGCCATCTTTTGTGACTTCTGTGATCGTGAACCTTTCATCCTGGCGCAACCTTTTCTTCAGGCCTCGTCTCCTTAAGGAAGTTTGGCTCGATCCAGAGGGCTAACAGAAGAAAGAAGCGTTAATATATGTGCATACAAAACAATTAATGCATCAAGTCAGCACCTGCTTAATATATATATATATATATATATATATATATATATATATATATATATATATATATATATATATATATATATATATATATATATATATATATATACCTCGCCGGACATTGCAACAGTTAAGGTTCCCTCCTCCGTTCGGTCACCGGAGCCGTCATGATCTCCTTCCTCCGCCATTCGGTCACCGGAGCCATCATGATCTCCTTCCTCCTCCATTGTTGGATCACCGGAGCCGTCATCCTCTCCTTCTTGACCATCGGTGTCGTTGAGAAACGACAAGGTGATATCACCTCCGTCGCGGATTATATCCCCCAACAACTCTTCTTTTTCTAAGTCTCTGTCCATAGTTTCTACAAATATTACAACATGGCAATATACAAACATGAGAGATGGATTAGTGGCAAACATGGACTTAATATCACAACAAGGAATCATATGCATATGAGCAATGGATTAGTGGCAAACATCATGTCAAGGACTACTCCCACCTCATGTCTCATGCATGTCCGACGTCCCCCCCCCCCCCCCCTCATGTCGAAGTTATCGGGGATATGTTTCGAGAGAAAATACAACACTTGACATGGCAAAAAAAGACTTGCTTCACATTCGAGAGAAAATACAACACTTGACATGAACCACCCCCCCGGCCCCTCATGTCGAAGTTATCGGGGTTATGTTTTAACGACCCCTTCTCTCATGTTTTAACGACAAGATGAATACAAGCTTTATACACAAGATGAATACAAGATTTATACATAAGATGAATACACAACTCAATAAATGAACCAACCATCATCCTATGAACAAAACTCAACATATATACAACAAATGGACACCTTTTGTTGAACAGCGGAGGGACGATAAGTGACCAACTCCACGAAGATGCAACACCACAATCAGTAATTCCACCGAGAGTGAAAATTAGCATGGCAACAAATGGCATGACATGAATGTAACACCACAACCTGATAAAAAAATTGTAGCTAGCTAGATACCAATTTGAAAGCAAGTTTCAAACATAGAGAAAAATAGCATGGCATGGCATCCACAATACAAAATATTAACTGAGTTTTCATACATCAAAATGAACTCTAAATAAACTCTAAAGACAAAATATTGACCAAGTTTTCATACATCACAATGAACATCAAAATGAACTCTAAATCAACTCTAAAGACAAAATATTGACCAAGTTTTAATACATCACAATCAACATCAAACTAGGTCACACATAAAGCATTGACACTTCAAACTAACTATCACATAAAGCAAAAAAAAGTATATTTGTCACCAATCCTTTTAATGTGGGTTGTAAAATTTTCTCCCAATCCTTTTAATTATCTTATAAACATCAGTAGTAATTATTTTCATAATGATTTGGCCTAAAAAAAATTCTTTTATTAGTATTTTCAAACTCTAGAATGACCCTGTTGCACTAGAACTATTTCAAATAATTCTTTTAAAATGCCACAAATTTTTTGAGAAGTCCTCTGATGCCTATAGATCATTTTTATGCAAAAAGCCACTTTGGTCATTTGAAAATTTTGAGCACAACTTCCATTTTTCAATTTTGGTCCAATCTTGGCATTGAACTACAACCCTAATTTTCCTTGCTCAAATAATTCTGAATTTTTTGCATCTTACAGTGCTTCCAACTAAACCCTTAAGTCCAGAAGGGCAGCCCCAATTTCATCTTGCAAGTCCACCAAAAAATTCCATGTAGTTTCTGTCCATAACTAAATTCTAATAAAACTTGCACTAACAAGTTTTTCCTTTTATCAAACCAACTTGACCATCATCTCTACCATCCAAGGAGACATCATCCTGGCAAGTTTCACATACAACAAAGTTACCTAGCTAGCCCTAGCATTTCAACAAACACCTTGTGGACATGGCAAACACATTTCAACAAACTCTATGAAACCTTGCAACTCTCTGAACAGGGGCAACTTTATACATACAAGGAGGAAGGAGGGAGGAGAGGGGTGGGAGGTAGGAGTGAGTACCTGGCCGGACGACTAGCTGTGGAGCGGCGACGTCGGGGGCAGGGCAGGGGCGCGGCAGCGTCGGGGAAGGGCAGCGGCGCGGCGGCGTGGGGGGCAGGGCAGGGGCACGGCGGCGTCGGGGCAGGGCAAGGCGTGGACGGAGAGGTCCGGCAGCTTGGGAGCATCGAGGTGGTCGTGGGCGCCTTCGGGGGAGAGGAGGATTGAAGTGAATTATGTTTGAAAATTCTCTAAGTGCGCGGTTATCTACAAATACCTTTAGTCCCGGTTGGTGGCTCCAACCAGGACTAAAGGACCTCCTTTAATCCCGGTTGGAGCCACCAACCGAGACTAAAGGTGTATTTCAGCAGCCCAAAGGGCGGGAAGCACACGCCTTTGGTCCCAGTTGGTGCCACCAACTGGGACCAAAGGCCTGGTCCTGGCACTAGCGCGGGGTGGTGGGAGTTTAGTTCCACCTCGCTAGTTGAGAGAGGGCAACACTGGTTTATAAGGCGCGCTGCGGCTGAGCTTTCGAGCTCCTCTCTAATGCAGGCAGTACTTGCCTAACCTTTGACACTGCCATGTTGGGCCTGTTGGGCCCGCGGGCCTGCATCCTGGCCCATGTACAGATGGGTTTCTAGTCGCATGCAGGCCGTGGTGGCCCAGTAAGCGGTTTTTTTTTATTTTTTATGTCATTTTAGTTTGCTATTAACGTTTTTAACATAAAATATTTGATGAAAATTCTTTTTGCTATTAATTTTTTTTTAAAAATACTTTGATAATTTTAGTTGCATAAATTTTATATAATTTTAAGTTAATATTATTTTGATAATAACTAGAGGCTTATAAAAGCTTTTTGGTTGTTTCTTTTTGCTATTGAAGAATATTATAGTTTTGTTTTAGTTGATCATAGCAAAATATTTTAATTGATTCTTTTTATTTCATTCTTTTTGCTATTAGAGTTTTATAAAAGCTTTTTAGTTCATTCTTTTGAAAAGCACTACAAATGAACTCTGAAAAGGTTAAAAGTTGGCATGGTATCATCATTTCACCCACATAGCATGTGCTAAAAAGTTGAGATGATTACGGCAAAAACTAGATGCACTTCGTGTACAAAATGGACAATCTCTTTTGAAGTATCATGGTTTCGGACCAAAACTCATCTGTTACAAAGGGATTTCATTTTTTTGAACTTATTTCAACTCCAGACTTTTTGTGCGTTCAACATGCACCATTCAAAGTAACATCATCAATTTTCAACCCTTTCTGACTTCATTTGGTATTTTTCATGCATTTACTGATTTTTTTTAGCTAAATGACCCTGAAATTGAAAAGCACTACAAATGAACTCTGAAAAGGTTGAAAGTTGGCTTGGTATCATTATTTCACCCACATAGCATGTGCTAAAAAGTTGAGAGGGTTACGAAAAAAACTGGATGCACTTCGTGTACAAAATGGACAATCTTTTTCGAAGTATCAGGGTTTCGAACGAAAACTCATCTGTTACAAAAGGCATTTCATTTTTTCTTCGCGTAATCAGAGCCATCATCATATCCTCCTTCACTTTTTCTTCGCGTGTGTCCCTTGCTTATTGCGTCGTAACCATGGATAATCTTCATCGTTTAACAGGGTGCTTGGGTGAGCCTTCACTTTCACTACAAAAAAAAGACACATCCGTGACATTTTGGGCCGAACAATTTTTTTTCTGTCATGCTTATGACACTTCTATGACGATAATTATGACAAAACCCGGTATCATCATAGATGTGGTGGGCTCCTACTTCTATGAAAAAAAATCATGAGAGAAAATGGGCTTTTCGTCCTGGGCGGGCTGGAGACGCACCTGCATGACATTCTTTGGGCCGTCCATGACAGAAAAAATCATGGTAGAAGTGAGGGAGAGGAAAATATCGGGGAGTTCCCGGTTACGGTGGGTGGTCGGTGCCGAGCGATGCACAGAGGTTTCCGCATTTCTCTCGTGTACGCGCGTATGTGCGAGGCGTTGGCTAACTGAACCCGAGTGATCGCACGTTACTGAACCCGAGCGATCGATCCCTTGGCTGTTAACTGAACCCGAGCGATTCATTCGCTGCTGACTGAACCTGAGCGATTCCTTCGCTGCTACTGCTAACTGAACCCGAGCGATCAATCACTGCTGCTGCTTGCTGAAGCCGATCGAGCCCCTGTGCGAGACGTAGCTAGCCGGTGTTGGGTTGCCTCTCAATGAACAGTGACTGTTGCTACCGTGCGCGCGGTACGTAGAATGAGTCGAGACGTGGTGAGTCGAGCCGGTTGGTTGGCTGTGGATGAACAGTTCCCGGTGGGGGTTGGATGAACAGGACCCCGTGGTAGTAGGCCGTTGCCGCTGGATGAACTAGACCCCGAGGAGGCCGCCGCACCCCAGCTGGTTGGGGGTGGATGAACAGGACCCCGTGGAGGCTGTATGAACAGCAGCCGGTGGAGGCTGGATGAACAGTAGCCATGGATGAATAGTAGCCCGTGGAGGCTGGAGGAGTTCGACGGTGGGTGAACAGTAGCCCGTGGAGGCTGGAGCGAGGCAGTAGACGGTGGATGAACAGGACCCCGTTTCGACCGTAGGCGCTCCAACACAAGTCCGTTTCCTCCGTTTTGCGGTACGCCACACCCCTCCCGATCAATAGGACCCCGTTTCGACCGTAGGCACTCCAACACAAGTCCGTTTCCTCCATTTTGCGGTACGCCAGACCCTTCCCGATGAACAGGACCCCATTTCGACCGTACGCGGTGGAACAGAAGGCCTGTTTCCTCCGTTCTGCGGTACACCATACCTCGTTTCGGCTGTTCCGTCCAAGCCAGTTGGCTCCCGATGAACACGACACCGTTGCTGTCGTCTGCTGCCTCTCCATGTACACGAGCCCTGGCCGTACGTATGCGCGAGTAGGCGTTCGAGACCACGCCCGTATGTACGTACGTGGCCGTATTTTTTGGCATCTGGCTGTACATACGTGTACACAGTTTAGAAGGGACTGCCTGAACTGCTACATCGGGGGCATGCCGAGCCTTCCTTTGCTGCCAACTCGACGTCGTCTGCTACTACACGTGCCGCTACTTGCTCGGCCACGGTTCATCGTTGCAGAGAGACCGATCAACCAGAATGTACATACATGTTCACGACAACGGTACGTACGCTTCAACCGGGCGGGTCCCAGCTATCAGGGAGGATAAGGATGCACTTCTTTGCATGCGAAGATATAGCTGGTGGGTCCCGGCTGTCAGGGGGAGGAATCATTTTTATTTTGCGAGTAATAAGGAGGCACTTCCTTAGTTTCAAAGATGTAGCTGGTGGGTCCAGCTGTCAGCCTCACAGCCTAAAGTCCACTTCCGATGGTTGTCGTTCGTTGACCTCGTTGACCACGAGGTGCCGAGAGCATCAAGGCGGTGGACGACGACGAGGCCTAGGAAGGGAACGACGAGGAGCCAGAGAAGACGAGTCTGGAAGGATGCCCATGCGGAGGGGAGTACGGGGGTTCACTGGTTCGGCTGCGGCGTAAGTCCGCCGTCACCGGAGAATAACAGGGGGTGTGGGTGAGTAGAGGCCTGCGCGGCAACACAGCCGGCCATGGGAGGCTGGAGCAGGCTATACGGCGGGCCTGGTTTGGGCGGCTGGAGCAAGAAGACCAGAGGTTGAAGACGCAGCACGACCATTGATTTAACATCCAACGGTCAGTGCAGCTAGAATCGTTTTGACTAAGATGACAAAGCCTGTACGCGTCAACTTAGTAGGCCCACAAGTCAGCCTCCAAATCTGGTGGGTCCTAGCTAGCAGGGGGAATCATTTTTTTGCTCGTAATAAGGTGGCACTTCCTTGCGTGCGAAGATGTTTTCTGTGTTTTTTAATTTCTTCTTTTTTGAGTTAGAATAAAAAGAAAACAATTTAGCATCTTTGGTACAATCTATATTTTCGCGAAATGGATCATAATAAAGCTGGTGGGTCCCAGCTGTTAGGGAGAGGTAACTTTTTTCACGTAATAAAGGAAACACTTCCCTGCATGCGAAGATGTAGCTGGTGGCTCAAACCTGTCAGGGGAAGAAATCATTTGTTTTCGCATAATAAGGAGGGACTTGCTCACGTGCGGCCATAGGCCATGCGGGTCCCTACTGTCAGCCACTCCATGTTCATGCCTTTTCCGATGGCCGTCGTTTGTTGACAAAGTTGACCACGCCGCGCTGAGAGAACCAACGCGGTGGACGATGGCGAGGCCTAGGAAGGGAACGACCCGGAGACGACGAAGACACAACAGTCACTAGTGCAGAATCGGGCTATTGTCCCGGTTCGTAAGGACCTTTAGTGCCGGTTCTGCAACCGGCACTAAAGGGTGGGGACTAAAGCCCCCCCCTAGTGCCGGTTCATCACGAACCGGGACCAAAGGCCCACCACGTGGCACGAGCCCGCGCCGGGGGGCTGGGGGCCAACCGGGACTAAAAGGTTTAGGGGTTTATGGGTTTATGGTTTATTTTTCCTTTTAATTTTGTGTTTTCCATTTAATTCTTTTTTATTTCAAACATATTTTACGCTACTACATATTGTACACGTTATGCATATATATAAATAGAATTTCTCGTAGAACCGATCATATATATATCATCGAATTTCTCACATGACCATTCACACACACACACACACACACACACACACACACACACACACACACACACACATATATATATATATATAAAATTTCTCCTACAATTTGCAGATCATTACATGGAGGCATTACAGCTTGTAATGGTATTCTCCTTTGGGATCTATGACCTGGTCGAGAAAAAATCCCGCTATTTCCTCTTGAATTGCTCATACGCGATCCTCTGGTAGGAGCTTATCCCGCATCTCCGACAAGAAGGAGATCAATATGAATGTATTAGTTGTGTGTATATATATATATTAGATAATGATGTTAAAATTGTGAATAGTATTCTGGCAAACGTACCCAAAGTGATCTAGTTCTCCTTTCGGACGTCATCATGCGAATATTCTCACAAACATAGTATGCACATAAATTATTCCCCGGCACCTGCCTCAGGGCCTTTTTGAGAATAGAATTCAATCAGATAATAATTAATCAAGCATGATAATGGTATTGAAACTAGAATTAAAGAGATGGTAGCTAGCTAGTACTACTTAATTAATTACCTTGGGTCGACACCATTTCAGCTTTTGTTTCCATGAGCCTTCAACCTGTTTGATGAACTTTTCCCAAGCCCTACCCACAGGCAAAGAAAATGAATAAAGGAGTTATTAATTAGTTGATATCAGGAAAGGAACTAAAGAGGCCGACATATAGTTCGATAATAATTGAAATTACCTGTCGACCATCCCCCTCACAATTGCGTAGTCATTAGCGTTTTAAGTAGTGAGTCCAGTACTTGAACTTTTCCCTCGTCAACTTCAATGATTAGCAGGATCCAGTGAAAAATGCATGCGCACACGTTTGTATAATTAAGCGGGCATGTGCATAACTCATCAACTACACTTATTAACATCTAGTAAGAAAAACAGAATTTGTAGTACAAGACAGTGTCACTCACCCGAACTTGTAAGGAAGTAGTATTTCTGGTTGGGTGTTTAGGTGCTTCAAGAACTGTAGCAAGGTTTTCTCTATGTATGGTCGATCATATTCTTGTAACCATGTCTTTTCATTAATGGTATTTGGGTCAATGAACCCAATGCCATAGCGTCCAGCTTTTTTCATTTCATACATCTTCATTCTGCATAATACCACAGAAAATAATATAGTGAGGGTAATTACAGGTAATGAATGAGCACTACAGCTAGCTAGAGACTTAAATTACAGAAAGAAATCACTTACAGACAATAGCAACTGACGATAGATTTGTCGAGTGCGTCTTGATTGAATAACTGAAACATTTCTTGAAACTCAACCCACAGATCTTTTTCATGGAAGTAATGCTCTGCCTTGACACTCACCATGAGGGACTCTCGATTGGTAGTCTTTACTTCTCTCATGTACCATTGATGCAATTCATTCATTCATGTTGATAGCCGCAGGATTTGCTCAGGCTTGACCATAGGTTGGCCGCAGACATATTTCCATTGTAGTTCCTCCTCTTTAAACGTTTCAAAGTCCTCGACGCCTTGGAGTTCTTCTACAGTGACACCGGCCTCTTCAGCCTGCCTTCTATGATCGTCGGTTATTACCAGCTGATCGGCACCGGTACTCACATGTGTTTGTACAATGAGCGGGGGGATCGATTGCACCGCCTGTTCTCCCACTTGGGGAACAGTTTTCCTGCTTTTTTTGACAGCTGCTTGGCTCGAGCTCGAGCTTGACTCCTTTTTTTGTGCTTGATATGACTTCTTGATTTGGCGCTCATAGTCTGAGTCCATATGCTTGACAGCTGGTTCAGCCATATCAATAAAGTGCTGGATGACATGCTCAGGTACTTTCTCCTCTGGCGGCGGGGGTGGTTTTGGTCCAAAATTGGCCTTCACTTGGGCCTTCACTTCAGCTTCGTTTTCCTCTTCAGTCAAGTGGTAAGGCAACCTCGGAAGAGGCTTCAGGCCTGGACCATATTTGTATTTCTTGCCTCCTATTGTACCGCTAGCCGCCGTAGCTGCGGCGCCTCTCTTTTGCTGTTGCTTAGGCGGCGGAGCCCGCTGAGGTGGCGGAGATGGCTGACACGGTGCCTGACTTGGAGGAGGAGTCGGCTGACGCAGTGCCGGACTTGGAGGAGGAGGAGTCGGGTGACGCGGTGCCGGACTTGGAGGAGGAGGAGTGGGCTGACGCGGTGGCGGACTTGGAGGAGCAGGAGTCTGCTGACGCGGTGGCTGACTTGGAGGAGCGGGAGTCTGCTGACGCGGTGGCGGACTTGGAGGAGGAGCCGGCTGACGCGGTGTCGGTGGCCTTGGAAAGACGATGCAATCCTTTCTCCATAGAATGATATGATGTATGGCCTCTCCCAGTGTGCGCTCGTCGTCACCTCCAGGAATGTCAAGCTCTAGCCCCGAATATTGTGCCACCACTTCATCAACCCCGACACGAGCATAGCCAGCTGGAATCGGATTGCAATGAAAGGTTGCTTCAGGGGGATTTGTATAAGCAACGCCGTCCGCCACCTTCATGGATATCTTCTTCATTTTAAAGTGTAGCTCACAAGTTGTCGTATCTATGATATCATCCACAGGGTATCTGTCCAGCAGTGCATCATTGCCTGGGGCGGAACCCACGCTGCTTCTCGGCATGGATGGGACGGTGCTATCCAATGCTGGATCCGCTAGCTGTTGCTGCTGCTGAGACCCCCTTTCCTAGCTAAGTGAGTCGATCTGCTGCTGCTGCCACTGGAAAGCGAGTGCCAACTCCGGGTGCTTTGATTCTACGATGCGAAGGCGGTCTGCTTCCTGCTTCCTCTCCCCCTCCTCCAGCTTCCTCTTCTGCTCCTCCTGCTGCTTCTTTCTCGCACGGCTTCTGTAGTCGGCGTTCCAGTCCGCGAACCCCTCAAACCACGGAACAACGCCTTTGCCTCGTGTTCTTCCCGGGTGTTCAGGATTCTTCAGTGCGCGCATAAGCTCATCATTCTCTCTGTTGGGCTTGAACACCCCCATTCGAGCCTCTTCTATTGCAACAAGTAAACTGACATGGGCTCCTTTAAGAATTGCCCACTCCAAAACCTCGCCTGTCTTTGGGTCCAACATCCCCCCATGCGCATAGAACCAAGTCCTGGACCTGGGGGGCCAGCTCAACGTAACTGTAGTGGCCCCTGCATCCATCATCTCTTGCTCAGCGAGATCCCACTTAGGCCAGGCCACCTCGTAGCCACCTGGCCCCAGCTTATGGTGCCACTGCTTTTTCACGGCATTAATCTTGTTTTTTCTCGACCGTTCCTTAGCTACTTCCGATTCCTTGAAGTTCATGAAAGCGTCCCAGTGATCTCTTGCCTTCTCCAGTGTTCCCTTGAATTCTGGAGTCTGCTTTCCTCCTTTCATGTACGCGGCCCATATAGTTTTCTTGTGGTTGTTGAATGCTATCGCCATCTTCCTAAGAGCACAGTCCTTGACTTTCTGCAGATCTGCATCTGTCAAATGATCTGGTAGGGTGAAATGTGACATGAGCGATTCCCAAAGCCGATCTTTTGCTCTTTGGTCGACAAAAGTAACATCTGGATCTTCCTTTGCTGGCTTTTTCCATTCTTGAATGAAGATCGGGATTTGGTCCCTGACAATAACTCCGCATTGACAAATGAACTTGTTCGCATTCTTCTTAGGTTCGCGCGGTTCGCCATTAGGTTTGATGGCATCGATGTTGTACTTTACGCCATCCTTCAACTTTTTGGCCGGGCCTCGAACTGTCCTGCTGCTTGTAGAAGATTTGCTCGATCCGGAGGTCTAAAAGAAGAAAGATCGATTCGTTAATATATATACAAATCAATTAAAACATGTGATGATCACCAGATGCCTGCTTATATAAATATACCTCGCCGGTCTTTGGCATTTGAAGAACAACATTTCCTTCATCATCATTGTTCTGGACTTCATCTATTCGTTTGTCTTCATCAAATATCATACCCTCACTGGTAGGGTTCAGATATTGCGAGCCGTCATCTTCTTCATTCCCATCTGGGCTCGGGGAGCGTATGATGTCGAACAGAGTCTCTTCTCCTTCTCTGCCGGTATTGTCCATAGCTTTTATTTAACTAATCCAGAAGAAAGATAAAACAATTTAGTATTCAAATTAGAATGCATGCATGCAATCAATAAGGAAAAACTTAATCATAGTAGATAATATGCATCTCGGATAATCCAGATAATTAATATGCATCATCTAATATAATCTCGAATACATCGTCTCGAATATTATCGAATAATATAATCTCGAATACATCGTCATGAATATTATCTCGAATACATCACTAGCTAATACAGATCGAATATTATCAAATAATCTAGTTCACTCGCGGTGGACACCCAAAGAGAAGGAACCATCACATGATCATAGCTCAGGTGAGATCCCTAAAGAACCTGACAGGTATTGGAGAACCTGACGTCCAACGCAACCATGTAGCGACGGACGTGCTCGTCCTCCTCCCTGACACGGTGACGTACCACCTCCGCGGGGGATGCCAGCCTCCGCACCGAATGTGGCCCACGCGCCCGCCACCAAAGAAGCTCCGGGTCGACGACGGGACCCGGGTTCCTCACCAAGATGCGCGCCCCTGAAGGTAGCACCTCCCAGTGCCAGCCCGGCGAAGCCCAGTCCCGGACATGGCGCTTCTGAAGCAGGACGTCATCGCGAACATGTCGACGACGAGGATGCGGGCCAGGCATCATTGATGTCGAGAACAAATTCTATGCAAATGTAACATTTTTTAAATGCTTGGATTGTGATTTCTTATATACGAGGAACCTTTAGTCCCTGGCTAGGAACAGGATTCAGAATCATAATGGATTCTCTTAACCTTTAAGGGATTTAACAAAATGGCGCCATTCTGGATGTGCAGAAAATGGTCCATATTTTTCCTGATCTCATCTACCCTTCTATATTTCACGTTGTCTAGTGTCAAAGGATTCAAGAAAACCATGGCTTCATCATTAGCCGGAAGTAACAGCCGCATGATGGTACGAAGCTCTCCAAAGTTGTTTTGGAATGGAGTCCCGGATAGGATAATTAGCTTTTTGGTACGAAGTTCAGCAAGAGCCTTCCAAATATCGCTATTTGGAAGGCCTTTGCCGAACTTCGTACCAAAAAGCGAATTATCCTATCAGGAACTCTATTCCAAAACAACTTTGGAGACCTTCGTACCATCATGCGCCTGTTACTTCCGGCTAATGATGAAGCCATGGATTTCTTCAATACTTTGACATACAAGACAACGTGACATATAGAAGGGTACGTAGATGAGATCAGAAAAAAATTGGATCAACTTGTGCACATCCATAATGGGGGCATTGTTGATAAATCCCTTATTAAGACTATAAGAGAATCTATTGTGTACTATACACACATATACTAATTAATTGCAAATACATAACAAACTTTTGCAAATACAACATTAAAATATGCAACTTTTGCAAATACTAATTGCTATACATTGGATCAAATGTCAAAATTCATCAACTTTTTTCTATACATTGTATTTATACATACATATATATATATATATACCAATTTCTATACATATTGGATCAAAATGTAAAAATTCCTCAAATGTCAAAATTCGTTAACTTTTTTCTATACATCTAATCATCTAGTGAAAAAAAATGTATATCACAAACATCTAGTGAAAATTTAACTTTTGCAAATTCGATCTATGCAAATTTAACTTTTTTTAAATGGTTGATTGTGATTTTTGTAATTCTTTTTCACTTGATTTTGCAAATACATACCTAAAAGTATAAAAAACTAAAAAACATTCATCTAACATTTATATATCTTGCATTTCTATATAACTAAAAGTATAAAAAACTAAAAAACATTCATCTAACATTTATATATCTAACATTTCTATATAACTAAAAGTATAAAAAACTAAAAAACATTCATCTAACATTTATATATCTAACATTCATCTAACATTTCTATAACTAAAAGTCTAAAAAACTAAAAAACAGAAAAACAGAATATATGTGTGTGTGTGTGTTCATGCATGTGTGTGTGTGTGTGGGCTAGGTGGGAGGGGCGGCCATGGCGGCAGGGGCTCACAGCGGGGCGAAGGCCGGCGAGGCGAGGCGAGTCGTCGGCGACGGCGACTGCGACGGCGACGGCGCGCGAGGTCGAGGAGGGGCGGTGCGACGGGGGCGGCGACGGCGTGGGCGGCGCGTCGGGGCGGTGATCTCCTCTGTGTAGTGGTCGAAGAGATGAATAAAGCAGAGGGAAACTGAAAAAATTTCAAGTGCTTTATATATATGCGGGGACCTTTAGTCCCGGTTGGAGCCACCAACCGGGACTAAAGGTCACTTTTGGCCAGCCAAAGCGGCGGGAAGCGCAGGCCTTTAGTCGCGGTTGGTGGCTCCAACCGCGACTAAAGACCCCCCTTTAGTCACGGTTGGAGCCACCAACCGGGACTAAAGGCCTATGCTTCCCGTGTCCAATGTTTAGTCCCACCTCGCTAGTTGAGAGGAGCTCGCATCGGTTTATAAGCCCCGCCGCGGCTACCGTGTCGAGCTCCTCTCTAAGCAGGCCTTTGTGGGCCTATTGATATTGTGGCCTACTGGGCCATACGGGCCTGCATCCTGGCCCAACTAGAGGTTGGGTTTCTAGTCGTATGCAGGTCGTGGCGGCCCAGTAGGCGGGCTTTTAATTTTTTTTCTGTTTTTTTGTTTTCTGCTTTATTTATTTTCTTTTGTTTCTGAGTTGTTTTTTGCTTTATTTAGAGTTTTTTTTGAATCTTTTTGATTTAGGTAAAAAAATTATAAACTTTCTTTTAGTGCTTGTAGTTTTCAAATTTGGATAGTTTAAATTTGAATTATTTGAATTTTGGGTGAATCACTAGTTTGTGAATAACTTTACTTTAAAAATAGATTTTCCAGTGATTCTTTTTTCCGCTATTTAATATTAGTGTGTTTTATCATTATATTCAATTTGGTAATTCTTAGGTTATTTAAAAAAAAAGAAATACCTTTGTAACAGATGAGTTTTCGTCCGAAACCCTGATACTTCGAAAGAGATTGTCCATTTTGTACACGAAGTGCATCCAGTTTTTGCTGTAACCCTCTCAACTTTTTAGCACATGCTATGTGGGTGAAATGATGATACCATGCCAACTTTCAACCTTTTCAGAGTTTGTTTTGTAGTGCTTTTCAATTTTAGGGTCATTTAGCTCAAAAAAATCAGTAAATGCATGAAAAATAGCAAATGAAGTCAGAAAGGGTTGAAAATTGATGATGTGGCTTTGAATGCTGCCTACTGAATGCACAAAAAGTCTGGAGTTGAAATAAGTTTAAAAAAATGAAATGCCTTTGTAATAGATGAGTTTTCGTCCGAAACCCTGATACTTCGAAAGAGATTGTCCATTTTGTACACGAAGTGCATCCAGTTTCTGCCTTAACCCTCTCAACTTTTTAGCACATGCTATATGGGTGAAATGATGATACCATGCCAACTTTCAACCTTTTCAGAGTTCATTTTGTAGTGCTTTTCAATTTCAGGGTCGTTTAACTAAAAAAATCAGTAAATGCATGAAAAATAGCAAATGAAGTCAGAAATGGTTGAAAATTGATGACGTGGCTTTGAATGGTGCATACTGAATGCACAAAAATTCTGGAGTTGAAATAAGTTAAAAAAACAAAATGCCTTTGTAACAGATGAGTTCTCGTCCGAAACCCTGATACTTCGAAAGAGATTGTCCATTTTGTACACGAAGTGCGTCCAGTTTCTGCCGTAACCCTCTCAACTTTTTAGCACATGCTATGTGGGTGAAATGATGATACCATGCCAACTTTCAACCTTTTTAGAGTTCATTTTGTAGTGCTTTTCAATTTCAGGGTCATGTAGCTAAAAAAAATCAGTAAATGCATGAAAAATAGCAAATGAAGTCAGAAAGGGTTGAAAATTGATGACGTTTGTCCGAAGCACATAAGTACACTTTTCAAATGCCAAAACACATAAGCACCCTAACTATTACATAGATTCCCTCCGGTTTGTCCAAAGTGGGACTTTCCAGTTATATAAGTCCGGAAACTCACTAGAGAAGAAAGTGATGACAGTGAAGCCGGTCACATCCCAGAGTGGGATCTTTGGGTGTAAAACTTTTTCTTCGCGTGTGTCCCTTTGCGCCATAACCATGGGCAATCTTCATCATTTAACTGGATGCTCGGGTCAATATTCACTGTGAGGGGAGCAATTTCATGAAACTTTTCATAATCTTCTGACATGTCTGTCTTGTCATCCACTCCCATGATGTTTCTTTTCCCTGAAAGAACTATGTGGCGCTTTGGCTCATCGTATGATGTATTCGCTTCCTTATCTTTTCTTTTTCTCGGCTTGGTAGACATGTCCTTCACATAGAAAACATGCGCCACATCATTGGCTAGGACGAATGATTCGTCTGCGTACGCAAGATTGTTGAGATCCACTATTGTCATTCCGTACTGCGGGTCTTCCGTTTCCCCGCCTCATGTCAGATTGACCCATTTGCACCGAAACAAAGGGACCTTCAAACCATGTCCATAGTCAAGTTCCCATATCTCCTCTATGTAACCATAATATGTGTCCTTTCCCCTCTTGGTTGCTGCATCAAAGCGGACACCACTGTTTTGGTTGGTGCTCTTTTTATCTTGGGCGATCGTGTAAAATGTATTCCCATTTATCTCGTACCCTTTGAAAGTCATTATATTCGAAGATGGTAACTGGGACAGCAAGTACATGTCATCTTCAACAACGTCGTCATGCATGAGACGTGTCTGCAACCAACCGGCGAAAGTCCCCGTTTGTTCACGTTTAATTCAGTCGTCAGACTGCTCCGGGTGTTTGGAGTGTAGAATATTCTTGTGTTCCTCGATATACAGAGCCACCAAGGCGGAATTTTGTAGAACTGTGCAGTGTGCTTGAGTGAGAGAATGCTCGTCCATACATATTATTGCTTTCGGTCCTAGCATGCCATTTCCACCCAGTCTGCCTTTATGCCGCGATTCATGAACACCAATCGGCTTAAGGTCAGGAATAAAGTCAACACAAAACTCAATGACCTCCTCATTTTCATGGCCCATGGAGATGCTTCCTTCTTGCCTAGCACGGTTATGAAAATATTTCTTTAAGACTCCCATGAACCTCTCAAAGGGGAACATATTGTGTAGAAATACAGGACCCAAAACGGCATTCTCTTCGCATAGGTGAACTAGGACGTGCGTCATGATATTGAAGAAGGATGGTGGGAACACCAACTCGAAACTGACAAGACATTGCACCAAATCATTCTCTAACCTTGGTATGATTTCTGGATCGATTACCTTCTGAGAGATTGCATTGAGGAATGCACATAGCTTCACAATGGCTAATCGAACTTTTTTTGGTAGAACCCCCCTCAATGCAACCGGAAGCAGTTGTGTCATAATCACGTGGCAGTCATGAGACTTTAGGTTCCGAAACTTTTTCTCTGCCATATTTATTAGTCCCTTTATATTCGACGAGAAGCCAGACGGGACCTTCATACTGAGCAGGCATTCAAAGAAGATTTCCTTCTCTTCTCTGGTAAGAGCGTAGCTGGCATGACCCTGATGTATGCCATCTTTTCCGTGCATATGTTGCTGGTCCTCCCGTGCCTCCGGTGTATCTTTTGTCTTCCCATACACGCCCAAGAAGCCAAGCAGGGTCACGCAAAGATTCTTCATCACGTGCATCACGTCGATTACAGAGCGGACCTCTAGGTCTTTCCAATAGGGTAGGTCCCAAAATATAGATTTCTTCTTCCACATGGGTGCGCGTCCGTCAGCGTTATTCGGAACAGATTGTCCGCCAGGACCCTTTCCAAATATTACCTTTAAATCCTTGACCATATCATGTACATCATCACCAGTACGGTGGCGAGGCTTCGTCCGGTGATCTGCCTCACCTTTGAAATGCTTGCCTTTCTTTCTTACGGGATGCTTGCTCGGAAGAAATTGACGATGTCCCAGGTACACATTCTTCTTACAATTATCCAAATATATACTGTCAGTATCATCCAAACAGTGTGTGCATGCGCGGTATCCCTTGTTTGTCTGTCCTGAAAGGTTACTGAGAGCAGGCCAATCATTGATGGTCAAAAACAGCAACGCATGTTGGTCAAATTCTTCCTGATTGTCCTCATCCCACGCACGTACACCTTTTTCAATCCACAGCTGTAAGTGTTATTCAACTAATGGCCTTAGGTACACATCAATGTCGTTGCCGGGTTGCTTAGGGCCCTGGATGAGCACTGGCATCATAATGTACTTCCGCTTCATGCACAACCAAGGAGGAAGGTTATACATACATAGAGTCACAGGCCAGGTGCTATGATTGCTGCTCTGCTCCCCAAAAGGATTAATGCCATCTGCGCTTAGACCAAACCATGCGTTCCTTGCATCATCTGCAAAGTCCCTCCACTTCCTCTTGATTTTTCTCCACTATGACCCGTCAGCGGGTACTCTCAACTTCCCGTCTTTCTTACGGTCTTGTTTGTGCCATCGCATCAACTTGGCATGCTCTTTGTTTTGGAACAAACGTTTCAACCATGGTATTATAGGAGCATACCACATCACCTTGGCAGGAATCTTCTTCCTGGGGCGCTCGCCCTCGACATCACCAGGGTCATCGTGGCTGATCTTATAGCGCAATGCACCGCATACCGGGCATGCATTCAAATCCTCGTACTCACCGCGGTAGAGGATGCAGTCATTAGGGCATGCATGTATCTTCTGCACCTCTAATCCTATTGGGCAGACAGCCTTCTTTGCTTCGTACGTACTGTCGGGCAATTCGTTGTCCTTTGGAAGCATCTTATTTAACATTATCAACAACTTTCCAAATCCCTTGTCAAATACACCATTCTCTGCCTTCCATTGCAGCAATTCCAGCGTGGTGCCCAGCTTTTTCTTGTCAGCTTCGCAATTTGGGTACAACGATTTCTTGTGATCCTCTAACATGCGCTGCAACTTCAGCCTCTCCTTTTCACTTGCGCATTTTCTCTTTGCATCGGCAATGGCCCGACCAAGATCATCAGCGGGCTCATCTAATGCCTCTTCTTCAGCTTCTTCCCGCATTGCCGGCTCAGCTTCTTCCCCCATTATTGTACCATCGTATTCAGGGAACCCATGAACAGGATAGCTGTCGTCATCCTCTTCTTCTTCATTGTCTTCCATCATAACCCCTCTTTCTCCGTGCTTGGTCCAAACATTATAGTGGGGCATGAAACTGGACTCAAACAGGTGGACGTGAATGTTTCTTGACGTAGAGTAATTCTGATCATTCTTACAGCCAGCACATGGACAACACATAAAACCATCCGCCCGCTTGTTTGCCTCAGCCGCAAGCAGAAAAGTATGCACGCCATTAACGAACAGGGGAGAGCATCGGTCATCGTACATCCATTGTCGGCTCATCTCCATTACACAGCACCGAAAAGACCAAATTAATACAAGTTCGTACATAAAGTTCATACACACTTATTCTCACAAAACAACATACGAACTCTCTAACTAAAGCATTTAAATGCAACAACAAATGCGATCAAGATCACAACTAAGGTAACAATTGATCCAACAGCATAATGATACCAAGTCTCACTATCAATGGCATATTTTCTAATCTTTCTAATCGTCAAGCGCATTTTCTCCATCTTGATCTTGTGACCATCAACGACATCGGCAACATACAACTCCAGTTTCATCTTCTCTTCTTCAATTCTTTTCAATTTTTCTTTCAAATACTCGTTTTCTTTTTCAACTAAATTTAACCTCTCGACAAGAGGGTCGGTTGGAATTTCCGGTTCACATACCTCCTAGATAAAAATATCTATGTCAACTTGATGGGCATAATTTGTCACAAATACAAAATGCAACAAATAGTTATAAAAGAGAATATACCACATCCGAATCATAAACCGGATGAGGGCCGACGGGGACGGATATCAAAACCATGCCACTATGTATAACAAACAACGCACGGGTAAGAAAATTATACAAGTAACTATATATCTAAATCACACAAACATGATTTTTTTATTTATAAAAGATAAGACCAAGAGGCTCACCAAGGTGGTGCCGGCGACGGGACGGTGCGTGCGATCGACGGTGGTTAGGATGGGGACGGGAAGGCACTAAGTAAACCACACCTACATATGCAAACTAAGAGTTAATTTGAGCTCAATTGCATATAAATCAAATAAACTACCACATATAATTACTCCCAAACTAAAACCCACAAATCACTATACTTATAGAGCATTGCAAGAGCTAATCTAGCAATGAGAGATGAAAGGACAAAGTTGCTAACCTTTGTGATCACTTGGATGGATGGGGGGCCTTCAAATCTTGACAAATTTTGGGCAAAATGAAGGATGAGCTCGAGCAAAGGGGAAGAACAAAGAGGAGAGGAAAGGGGAAGAACAGAGAGCTCGGGCTCGACGAGGGGTTTATATTGGATGATCTATAGTCCCGGTTGGTGATACAAACCGGGACTAAAGGTGAGCCTCTAGTCCGGTTCGTGCCACGAACCGGGACTAAAGGGGTTGGTGAGGCCCTAGCCTGACGCCAGCCTGCCACCACCTCTTTAGTCCCAGTTCGTGTCACGAACCGGTACTAGAGGTTCAACACGAACCGGGACTAATGAGTGCCGCCCCCCTAGCCGTTGGAACCGGCAATAATGGTCACATTAGTGCCGGTCCGTAATTGAACCGGGACTATTGAGGTGAACATAAGGTCGTTTTTCTACTAGTGAGTGGATGCCCACGCGGAGGGGAGTACGAGGGTTCACTGGTTCGGCTGCGGTGTGAGTCTGTCGTCGCCGGAGAATAACAGGAGGTGTTGGTGAGTAGAGGAATGGCCTGGACGGCGATGGCAGTAGGGTGGGCCGGTGAGGCCTGCGCGGCAGCACAGCCGGCCACGAGAGGCGGTAGCAGGCGGTACCGCCGGCGGTGCTTTGGGCGGCTGAAGTATGAATATCCGAGATTGAAGAAGCACCACAGCAGTTAGATGGACATCCAACGGCCACTGCTAATAGAATCATGTGTTGACTATAAGTTGACAAAGCATTGCGTACGCGTCAACTTAGTAGGCCCACAAGTGACCATCACATCTATGGCAGAGAACATATAGCCCACTTGTTATTTGTTATAATGTACAACCCATTTTTTAATTCTAATGGAATTTACTCAGCCCATTTACTATTTGTTAAAATTACAGCCCATTTTCTAGCCAGGACTTTGTTAATAATTTCAGCCAACCGCTCAAAAAAAATTCAACAAAATTTCCAACATTTTGATGGGATCCGAAATATTTTTTAACCCGAAATTTAGAGCCAGATTAAATATAATTTCAAAATAAATTTGTATTAGGTAAAAATTCAACGAAATTTTGCGCGCGCAACAAGTAATGAAATTAAAAAATGTACCTTTTTTAGAAGAATTAAAAAATTTACCTGTTCGGTGCGTTTTTTATATTTACAGCCATTTTTTTAATTACAGCCCATTTATTATTTCTTAAAGCCCATTTTCTTGGTAAGTCTAATGCGGCCCGGAGAATAACAAGTTGACCTGGGTTGGGTATTCCGCAAAAAAAGAATAGCTGGGCTAGCCATTTTCACATTTAAATATTAATATATGGGCTGGATATTTGGTCGACATAAAATAATAGCCTGGGCCAGACGGGCCACAGCCCGCCCAGTTGATACCCTGCTCCTCTGAGCAACAACAAAAACATCGCTCAAGAAAAACTCTGCTCACACCTCAAAAACAGAAATACTGCTCAAGCTGCTAGGTCCCAGCTTTCGGCCGCTCCTTGTGCAATTCTCTCGTTTATTGACTATATAGTTTGACAATGGTGTGGGACCGTGATGTTAAGAAACCAGGAGAAAGCAAAAAAAAAATTATAGTTGTATATACTAATAAGGAGGCACTTGCGTACGTGCGGCTATGGCCCTGGTGGGATCCACTGACATCCTCTCCAATTAAAGTCATCTCCTGATTCCTCATGTTCGTTGACCATGTTGACAACGCGAGACGGCGGCGCCACGGTGAGCGCAACAACTCGAAGGACGACGGAGAGGGCCTCGCAGGCCCTACGGATGGTCTGATACAGCGCCTGCTGCTCATTTAGGAAGCCAGGATCATAGGGCCACATGTCCGCGATGGCATTCTCATTCGCTTGTTCGCCGGCGATTCGTCCTTCCGCGAGCCGGTGCTCGTTGAGGAGACGGAGGTTGCAGCACAGGTCCTCCAGCGCTGGTAGCTCTTCCGCCATTAGGGCATCGAAGTGCGGCCGCACCTGCTCTATGGTGAACACGGCATGAACCGGCCTGGGCGGTGGCAGCGGCTCCTGGTCGGAAGCCACGTCCATCATCTGATTGTCGTCGCTCAGCTCGGCGAGCTCGCTCGCGAGCCAGCATGTCTGGCTGCTGGACCAGACCGCTGCCAAGCACGAGTCTGACCTCCCTGGCCCACCCAGACCGCCTCCCTCGCCCGCGTGCGCTTTCCACCCTAAACCGTCAGCGCCGCTTCCCGGTGCAGGCGATTGCTCCGTGTTCAAACGACACAAGGCCATCCGTCCGTCTGCCACCCACATTAATGATACACGGTTGCCGAGGCGGCTACTCCGGCACCACCCGTCCGTCCCTCTGCCGCCCACCATTGCTATATAAACTGTTGCGCCGGCCATAGCCGCAGTCATCTGCCTCCGTTCCCTTTCTCCTGTCCACATCATTACTGCCCACCATGGCTTTCTCGCGCTCCAGCACTCTTCGGGACGGGCAGACGACGGACCAAAAGGAGATGGCAGCCATTGCTGCCGACTGGCTGGCCGGCAGGCAGCCGGAGGACGACAACGTCCCAATGGAGAATGTGGTAGTCGACGATCCGGCGCCAACCCCCTCCTCCGCGCCATCCTCGCCGGTGCATTGCACCATGACCATCGGCAAGGCCCATGCCCAATACATGGACACGGTGAGGCAGAAGCGTGAGGAGCAGTTCTGGGAGGCGCAGGCCGACGCCGCCTACAACCACCATCTCCTCCAGGAGCACCTGCAGGCGGAGGAGCAGATCGCCGCGGAGTGGGCGGAGCAGGATTTGCTGATCGAGTCGTACCGCTCCGCCCGCGAGAGCCGCCTCGCATGCTGGCGGTACCTCATGCGGGTGGCAGAGGTTGCGGCCACCTACAAAGAGGATGATGAAGCGGGCGAGGCGCTGTTTGGCGAGACTGACGACGAGGCGGAGGACAATGTCGGCTCCGCCTAGGCCCCGCCCCGCCGGCACCGAGGCAGAGGACTTCGCCGGCTTCGGCGAGGCCCTGCTCCGCCGAGGCCTCGCCCCGCCAACAACGAGGTAGAGGACATCACCGGCTCCGCCAAGGCCCCGCCCCACCAACACCGAGCCGGAGGACTTCGCCGGCTTCGGCGAGGCCCTGCTCCGCCGAGGCCCCGCCCCGCCAACAACGAGGCAGAGGACATCGCCGGCTCCGTCGAGGCCCCGCCCTGCCGGCAATGAGGGGGAGGATTTCCCACGCTCCACCGAGGCGCCGCCCCGCCGGCAACGAGACAGAGGACATCGCCAGCTCTGTCGAGGCCCTGCCCCGCTACCAACGGGGCCGCACCACACAGAAAACGAGGAAGAGTAGAACATGGTAGGTCGCTGCCGCTCGGGTCCAAGTAAGGCCACCGCTGCTACCCTCCGGTTGAAGCCAAGCTTGGCGGGTTGACCATTGACGGCCGGTTAGCTTCTTGGCGGCGACGTGGAGTCAAAGAGCTGTGCTAGAGAAGAAGCTTCTATTCGGCTTAGCCGGACACGGGTGGGTAGCTTCGGTTAATTAATTATACCTCCAGCGCACCCCTTTTTAGTTGAAGAATGTGTGAAATGTAACGAAATCCGGCATGTTTATATGAAATCTGACCGTGTATGAATGAATTTAGTTCGATTAGTTCGAATTCTTGTATCACTGGCATTGGATGAACATGCAAAACAATACGTACTAGCATTATTCCCAGGGTGATCACCTCATTTGCAGCAGTTTCACACGTACTCCCTCCGGTCCTTTTTAGTCTACATATAAGTTTTGTCTGAAGTCAAAGTATCTCTACTTTGACCAATCTTATAGAAAAAAGTATCAACATTCACAATGTAAAATCAATGACTTGAAAGAAATCTAATATGCGAAGTAAAAAGGAAGAGAGGGAGTACAAAAAGTTTGAGAAGCTTTTTAGCGTTCCTGTACATTGCATTCAAACACACAGGCCTGGCAATTCATAGAGAACATTCAAAACAATCGATGATTATGCATCTCAGCGATTACATGTCAGAGCCAATATTTACTTCACAACTAAAGAATAAAGAAAAATCGATCGATGCTGCTGACAGCAAAGGGCATCCCATTCAAAAAATATCAAACGCATGTCTTCTTGCTAACATCAATGAGCAAAATTTGACAAGGTTGTCCCATTCCAAAATGTCAAATGCGTGTTGTTTTGCGTACATCAATGAGAAAACTTTGACAAGGTTTTCCCATTCCAAAATATCAAATGCCTATGATTGTGGAATGGGCAGGGTTTGCCATCAGTTCGGACATTGACATGGCACCTCGTGCTAAATAAACCAGCTGTTATTTTTGTGCAGTTCCACCAAAATAAACAAAATTCGCGCGTAGCTTGTTTGATTTCGCCTTTATATGTTGCAACGCCTTGAACATATTGGCACCTCCTTTCTTGTGGTGGAAATGAATGATTCGAGAATATTCGATGTATTCGAGAACATTTTGTCCAGTTCCCATTGAAATCAAGCTGAGCACCCCTGTTTGCATATATACAAAAAAAGTGATTAGTATAAAGCAAACTGTACTATGAATTAACAGTTTAAACAGGCAACCTACATGATCCATGCAGAGCACACATTTAAAAAAATGGAACTCATCGGAAAGAATCCTAAAACAACATTGTATTGGCCATCACAGCAACAAAGATGGAGATCCGTGAGTCCTTCTGAGCTGAAGTTAGTTTGTTCTTGTGGGCAGTAATGTAACCATCCTTCAACTGCTTCCTTCTGATATGAAGAGGATGATCCTATTGTGCAAAGGCAAGAGAACAACTAAATGCTACATCCCTGTTTGCTCAAAAAAAAGGAAAGGAAATAATTAAAACAGCACAGATGAAGCACTTCTCGTGGACAATACCACTTTCTCATGACAGTATCTAAACAGTAGCACAACACCAATAGATATGACAAAGCTCAATCATATGGATGAAATCCGTGGGCCAGTACCAACCTTTGTCAGGAGGCTTATTGTGTAGAGCATACAGATGAAGCACTTCTCGGGAACCATCTATTGTTATCTACTGTGGTTGCCATGCTTACTATATACTCCTCGATTAGTTTAATGTTTCCAACATCTTCTTGTGCAGTTCCACTAAAATATATGTTATCTTCAAAGAAGATCCCTATTTGCACAAGTAGAGATATATAATTACATATTACATTAAGAGTGGCATCAAATCAGTGGCAAAACAATTGCTCATTCCAGCCATAGCAATAAATTAAGATGCAAAACTATATCATTATTTGTGTCATCACAGTTCCAGTGCTTCATTGCAGCATCGGGAGTTGATTTTTGTTTTTCTTCCGCTTGTTCTTCCCCTTCATCACTTGGTTCAATAACAGACAAGCTTCGCCTTCAATGTAAGATTTGGCATGTCAATTAGGGAGCACAAGTATAGCACTAAAGAACGACATTAATTTTCTGATGACAGTAGCAAAATACAGGCCAACAGTTGTGAAATATCATTATCTTACCTCAATGGGATATTATGGTGCACATACAGATTGGAAGTCTTGTCTCCATGTGTGCAGTTCACTAAAATCAAGCAACATTACTGTATAAGTAGCACAACATATGAAAGCACACTGCACAATCATGTGAAAGAAGTGAAAGTGCAACTAATCCCGGGTGGTTTTGGTAATTCATAACAACATATAGCTCATTGAACTAATATCTATTCAAGTTAAATAGTTCAGAAAGTTCAATGATTGGCATGGCATGGACTAGAGATGTGGACCCCTCAAAATGCTAAGGACAAATATTGGCAAAAGCTCAAGACTCTGCATTTCTATTTTAGTGATCCAAGATCACATTGAGTCCATAGAAAAAGCCAATACTATTAAAAGGGGATGAGGTGTTGCTTAATGGTCTACTTGCTCAAAGTGCTTAGTGAAATGCTCCAAAGCCCTCAACCACTTTCTCAATTCCAAATATGTCCTAAACCTAAAGTCAAACTCGGCCCCACCGATTAGATCTATCCGGCGCCACCGAGTTCCTTTGACATAGCCATAGCCATAAACCCTAATCAGTTGGGTCTCACCGAGATGGGATTGCAAACTCTCTGTTTCCCTTCGTAACGTTTCGGTCTTACCGAAATGAGCGATCGGTCCCACTGAGTTCGCAATGCAAACTCTCTATTTCCCTTCGTAATGTTTCGGTCTTACCGAGATGAGCGATCGGTCCCACCGAGTTTGCTTGACCAACTCTCTGTTTGCTCATTGCTGAAATCGGTCTCACCGAGTTCATGCAATTGGTCACACCGAGATGAGGTTTTGCCCTATCGCTAGCACATCGGTCCCACTGAGTTGATCATATCGGTCCCACCGAGAATCCTAACGTTCACATTTTGAACTGAATCGGTCTCACCGAGTTCACCTATTCGGTCTGACCGAGTTGGGTCAAATGTGTGTAACGGTTAGATTTTGTGTGGAGGCTATATATACCCGTAGCCAAATCTGTGAGAGAGAGTTGAGTGTTGGGGAGACTATCATTTGAAGCACAAGAGCAAGGAGTTCATCATCATCAAACCATCTATTACCTTTTGGAGAGTGGTGTCCCCTAGATTGGTTAGTTGTCACTTGGGAGCCTCCAACAAGATTGTGGAGTTGAACCAAGGAGTTTGTAAGGGCAAGGAGATCGCCTACTTCGTGAAGATCTACCCGAGTGAAGCATGTCCTTCATGGGCGATGGCCATGGTGGGATAGACAAGGTTGCTTCTTCATGGACCCTTCGTGGGTGGAGCCCTCCGTGGACTCGCGCAACCGTTACCCTTCGTGGGTTGAAGTCTCCATCAACGTGGACGTACGATAGCACCACCTATCGGAACCACGCCAAAAATCTCCGTGTCTACATTGCGTTTGCCTTCTCCAAACCCTTCCCTTACCTTCATATGCAATGTTTTACTTTCCGCTGCTACACTCTTAGAATTGCATGTGTAGGTTGATTGCTTGACTTATGCTAAGTTGTTAAAATCTGCCAAGACTTAAAATTGGGAAAAGGCTAGATTTTTATTTGGTCAAGTAGTCTAATCACCCCCCTCTAGACCTACTTTTGATCCTACAAGTGGTATCAGAGCTTTGGTCTCCATTTTCCCTGATTTCTATAGCTTTGGTTATCATAGCATTGGTTTCACAACCTAGGAGAGTATGGCGTCTAGCGAGGGAAATTACCACCGTAGAGGTCCTTACTTTGATGGTACTAATTTTGCTAGTTGGAAGCATAAGATTAAAATGCATATTCTTGGATATAACCCAGCCGTTTGGGCTATTGTGTGTATTGGTTTGCAAGGTGAATTCTTCGAAGATGGAAGAGAACCGAATCATGAAGCAACCGCGAAAGAATTGAAGATGTTGCAATACAATGCTCAAGCTTGCGATATCCTCTTCAACGGATTGTGCCCCGAAGAATTCAACAAAATCAGCCGCCTTGAGAATGCAAAAGAAATTTGGGATACTTTGGTTGATATGCACGAAGGTACTGAGTCCGTCAAGGAATCCAAATTGGGTGTGCTTCAAAGTCAACTTGACAAGTTCAAAATGAAGGATGGTGAAGGAGTCGCTGAAATGTACTCTAGGCTTGCTCTCATCACAAATGAGATTGCCGGCTTAGGAAGTGAAGAGATGACCGACAGATTCATCATCAAGAAGATCCTTAGTGCCTTGGATGGAAAATATGATACCGTGTGCACCTTGATCCAAATGATGCCCAATTACAAAGATCTCATGCCAACGGAAGTCATTGGTAGAATTGTTGCTCATTAGGTGTCACTCAAGGATAAAGAAGAGCTTCACAACAAGTCTAGTGGTGCTTACAAAGCTTCATGTGATGCTCCTACAAAATCAAGTGAGAAACAAGCCTTCAATGAAGAATTGAGCCTAATGGTGAAGAACTTCAACAAGTTCTACAAGTGTAGAAGCAAAGAGAGAAGTTCCAAGTCAAGGTCCTACAATGACAAAAGATCTTCTAGTCGTGATCGTAATTGCTACAATTGTGGAAGACCCGGACACTACTCTAATGAGTGTATGGCTCCCTACAAAAGAAGAGAAGACTCACCTAAAAGGAGAAGTAAAAGAGAGGAATCACCACCAAGAGAGAGAAGGAGTAGATATGATCGTTATGAACAAAGACCCTCTCGCAGAAGCAAGGATTCGGAAAGGAAGGACAAGTCATCAAAGAGCTACACAAGACGAAGACATCAAGCTCATATTGGTGAATGGGTATCCGGTTCCGACTCCGACAACTACTCCGAGAGAAGTTATCACTCCGACTCCGAATATACTCAAGATGACGGTGTTGCCGGTCTTGCACTTGTGTCATCCAACTCCTACGACATATTCGATTCACCAAATGAAGGGATTGGAAGATGCTTCATGGCTAAAGGCCCAAAGGTATCACACCCCGAGTATGTTGATTTCAATAGTGATGAAGACGATTTGCTAGGTGATGATGATTTACTTGTTGACAACTCTAGTGATGAAAACTATGATGAAACTGCTATTAATCATGCTAATCAAGATGAAATGAATGACAATGATAAGAAGGAGATTGAGCGTCTAACTAAAGAACTAAACACTCTTAAGTTAGCTCATGAAACTACCTTAGAGGATCATCGAGAGCTTTTAAAGACTCGTGAGAAGCTACGCTTTGAAAAGCTCAATCTAGAGCAAGAGCATGGGTTCTTAAAAGCAATCAATGATGATCTTCATAAGAAAAGTTCTTCTTACATTGCCAAGCCTTTACTCTTGTCTACTTACATGCCACAAGTAAAATCTAGCAACAAGAGTAAGAAAGATTCTTCTGCTAGTATTAACAATAATCATGTTAAATCCAATATTGTTGCTTCTAGTAGTTCTCTTGATTCCACTAATGATTCTCTTAGCCAAGTTACACTTGAGCAAGAAAATAGCTTATTGAAGGGAATTGCAGAGAAAGGTGTTTACAAGAGCCTTGCCGGAAGTAAGCAATTTGAGGAAATTGTACGCAAGCAAGGAAGGCACCGGAAGAATCAAGTTGAGTGGGAAGAAGATCAATACCCCAAGACGAAGTTTGTTCCTCAACAAGAGAAGTATGATCCCACTTCTTTCAAGGGAACACAAGCTCAAGATGATCTTCCACCACAAGACCACAAGCTAAAAGGCAAGGACAAGCTTCAAGAAGAGATTGATGCATTTGAAGAAGCTCCAAAGGCCTTGGTCAAATGGGTTCCCAAGACTACATTAAGTTCCACTTCATCATGTACGACTACAACTCCAAGGATTCCCATCAAGTTGATGTGGGTCCCAAAGAAGAAGAACTAGAGAGTTCATGAGGGTGACTCCACCAACATACTTCACTAATATTCATCTTGGCAAGGACAAGTGGAATCAACTTTCACATCTTGTACTAGTTCAAGGAGTCACAAACCCTCTTGTTGGTAAAACAAGGGACAAGGTAACCTAATGCATTCATGGACAACATCATATGTGTATTTCACTCTATGTCTATGGATATCCGTGTATGCTCCTTGTGGGACTAACCCATGTAGGTATTGAAAGTACAACTCACTCCAATGGATTGCTCCAAATGATCTACATCAATATTGATCATCTACATCTTCAACACCTACATGAAGTCATCATCGACAAAACCCAAGGTTAGTTCATCCCTCTTAGGGGGGATATCACATCTAGGGGGAGCTTTGCTCTAAGAATTGAGCTAAAGCAACTCTAATGGTGTGAACACAACAATGCTTTATGTAAAAGTGGTAACCCCACTTGTGCTTAAACGATGAGTATGACCTATGATCAGAAGTTCTCATTTGACTCCTAAGTCAATATACTCATATATAGATGACCTAGTCATCGCCAATTGCTTGATAGATGCTAGAGTGTTTGTGCATGTTTTGCCACATATTTCATTTGCTATCTTATTGTGTGTGAGCATGTTGGTTGCATATTTTCCCCATTCAAGGACATCCATTTGTTGCTTTGATTGTTTGGCTTTTCTTTTTGCCAAATGGATGGACAAGAATGCCTAAGAACTTCCTCTAGCTATCTATGCTTTTCTTGTCTCAAACACTATTCATGCTACATCACAAAGTTTGATCAAGTCGAATTCGGACCCTCCGGGTGAGGAGCACTCGGAGTCACCAATCCGTCAAGGGCTTAAACTTCCAAAACCTCTTAATGGCTTTCGGTCCGACCGATTCATTCCTTTCGGTCTCACCAAAATCATTGAGTTGATCTAGGTTTTCACCTCGGTGCAACCGATTAGAATAGTTCGGTCTCACCGAGTTGCAGTAACCGCTTGCAATTCTGCATCTTGGTGCCACCGAGTCGTTCCACTCGGTCACACCAACGGTGACTGGGTATATATATCCGCGGGTTGAATTTTGGAAATTTCTTCAAAACACTCGACCGCGCCTGCCCAGCTCTGCCGCCCCCTTGGTCTCCGGATCGTCTTCGTCGTCGCCAGCGCCCTCCTACCGCTGGTCTCTGTCGCCGTCAACGGGAATCTCCACCGCCGTTGTCGCTGTAGCGAGTTCGTCGCCAAGTTAGGGTACGGACTCGATCTCTTTGTGCTATCTTTAACTCCGATTCTTGCACAAAGATCAATGCCATGTTTCTAGCCACGATTGAGATCATTCTATCCAACCAAAACTTCCTCTAGATTAGTTTTGATGCAAAAACTTAGGGTTAGGTTTCCGCCGAACTCATCTCGGACCGACCGATTTGAAGTATTCGGTCTCACCGATTTGGCCCAGGCCATTGCACATGTACTACTCGGTCTGACCGAAGTGTACAAATCAGTGTGACCGAGTTCACTTTCTCTGTGAAACCCTAGCAACTCAGATTCACCAAACTGCGTCTCGGTCTGACCAAAATCGCATGTTTAGACTCTAAAGCTGCTTCGGCGTCACCGAGTTTGTCATATCGGTAGCTCCGAAATGCTTTCTGCAGAAAACTAAAATTAAGTTTTTGAGTCAACTTTTTGCAAAATATAGCTATGCTTTGTGATGCTCATCTACTCTGCCTATACCTATCTATTCACAAGGTCAGTTTCAGAGATGTCAGACAACAGTGACAGTCAGAACAAGTCAGAGGAGTAGGTGAATCTGACTGAGGGCACTAGTCCCTCCAACAGCAGCTATGATGAAGGAAGCAGAAGTACCCCAAGCAATTTGCCTAAGGCTGCAACTAGGCAAAGAAAGAAGAGATCCTCAGACTCTAAAGATGAGGACTTTGTTGTTGATGAGGAGGTGACTTCAAAGAAGAAAGTTCTGAAGAAGGAGTATGCTGCTGCTGCCATCAAGCCTGGTATGAAGAAGAAAGCTTCTGCCAAGAGGAAGCCAATGTCAAAGGCCAGAGCCTCCACTCAAGAAACCATGGAGTTCACTCTTGAACCAAGAGAGGAAGAGGCTGCTGGAGGAAAGAAAAGGAAGGAGAGAGTCAAGAAAACTATTGCCAGGGTCATTGGTAGATCATCCATGACGAGAGAGTCTGATGAAGATGAAGAGGAGGGGGAAGAGCCAGTTCCAAAATCTCAGAAGCTTATGGGGGATGCAATCAAGTCTGGGCTGCTCCATCTAAACCCAAGACAGCTCCCAAGCCATCATCTCAAGCTCAAGCTCAAGCTCCAAAACCAACAGCACCCAAGAGATCCACCAGAAACATTTCAGCTACAGAGAAGAACAAGGCCCCAGTGCCTGAAGTTCAAGAAGAGGAAGAGCCCCAAGTGCTCAGAAAGCTTAAACCAAAGATTCTAGATCATGATGACAATCATCCAGTTGCTGAGAATATGAAATTGAGAAAGGATGCAGGTCTCAGATTATGGAGACAAACAGATCCATATGCTGTGAGGAGAAGGACTGTTGTGGACTATAGATTTCACATCAAAGACCAGCAAGACTTTTATGAGACAGTTCTTTTGGACAAGAAGCCCATAGTAAGTGACATGAGATGGGTTGATTGGGAATTCATTGATGAGAATGAACATTACTTCCCAGTAGTTCATGAGAGTTTCAGGATGAACGGAGTTGACACTTTTGTTGGACAAAAGTTGACAAAATGAAATGATGAGATGGTCATGCAATTTTACTCAACTGCCCACTTCTATCCAGATGGCAAGATAGTCTGGATGACTGAAGGCACAAGGTATCAATCAACAATTACAAAATGGGCAAAGTTGATCAATGCTCCTGAAGAAGCTGAAGATGACACAGATGTATATGCCAAGCCTAGGAAGGATCATAACTCCATGGCTCATATGTACAAGGAAATTCCTGATGCTGCCTTGGAGACTCACAAGTTTGGCTCTATCTACTATCTGCTGTCAGGGCTACCCACTATAAACACTATACTGAGGCACACTCTGTTGCCTAAATCAGGAGATGATAGGATGATCCAAGGTCACTCTATAAACCTGCTGCATATGTTTGATGTGCCAGAGAAGTTCAAGGTGATGACCATGATTGTTGAAACTATCAAGGGAACTGCTGCTGACCAGAAGAGGTCATGTGGATATGCCCCTCACATTCAGATGCTCATCAACTCCAAGATGGGGACAGGCACATATCTACTGGACAAAGAGCACCTTCCCCTGAGGCCAGACTTTGAGGACAATGTTGTTGTCATGGATGCATCACATCCTAATTCTGTAGAGGCTCAGGAGAAGCGAGAGAAAGCAAAGGCAGCAAAGACTTCCAAGATGCCAGATGTCTCAGCTGTAAATCTCAAGACCAAGCAAGATCAGCTCAGCTATCTGCTTGAAGCAACAATGAGAATAGAGAAAGGACTAGCCACCCTGACTCGAAATCAAGAGAGTCTTGAGAGGATCATTGAAACTAATTTTTTATGAACTAGACTTGAAGGTCACGGAGATTCATACCACTGTTGAGAAGCTACAGGAAGAGGTTGAGGACAGGAGTGGTAGACCAACCACTGATGCATTTCATAGAGTGCCAAGAGCACAAAGGTCTGCAGCTGAGCCAGTTGACAGAAATTCCAAAGCTACTACTTCAGCACCTGCAGCAACTGCCATTGTTGCACCTTCAGTTGCAACCCCTCCAGCTCCTCAGACATCTTCAGAAGCTTTTGTTGAAGGACTCCTCTCCACGCCATCTACGCACACCGGAGCCACCAACCAGAAGACCACTTCAGGAGCTCCCGGAGATCGTGCTTAGAGTGCCGCATAGCACTATGCATTTTCAAGCTTTTTGGTAACTTGTTGCCAAAGGGGGAGAAAGTGTACAGATCTTAGGCTGAGAGAGAGAGAGAGAGAGAGAGTTTTGCAGTAGTTAATTAATTATACCTCCAGCTTTGGTTAATATGAAATCCAGCCATGTATGAATGAATTTAGTTCAATTAGTTTGAATTCTTGTATCACTGGCATTGGATGAACATGCAAAACAATACGTACTAGCATTATTCCCAGGGTGATCACCTCATTTGCAGCAGTTTCACACGTACTCCCTCCGGTCCTTTTTAGTCTGCATATAAGTTTTGTCTGAAGTCAAAGTATCTCTACTTTGACCAATCTTATAGAAAAAAGTATCAACATTCATAATGTAAAATCAACTGACTTGAAAGAAATCTAATATGCGACGTAAAAAGGAACAGAGGGAGTACAAAAAGTTTGAGCGGCTTTTTAGCGTTCCTGTACATTGCAATCAAACACACAGGCCTGCCAATTCATAGAGAACATTCAAAACAGTTGATGATTATGCATCTCAGCGATTCACAAGTCAGAGCCAATATTTTCTTCACAACTAAAGAATAAAGAAAAATCGATCGATGCTGCTGACAGCAAACGGCGTCCCATTCGAAAATATCAAACGCATATCTTCTTGCTAACATCAATGAGCAAAATTTGACAAGGTTGTAAAATTCCAAAATGTCAAATGCGTGTTGTTTTGCGTACATCAATGAGAAAACTTGGACAAGGTTTTCCCATTCCAAAATATCAAATGCCTACGATTGTGGAATGGGCAGGGTTTGCCATCAGTTCGGACATTGACATGGCACCTCGTGCTAAATAAACCAGCTGTTATTTTTGTGCAGTTCCACCAAAATAAACTAAATTCGCGCGTAGCTTGTATGATTTCGCCTTTATATGTTGCAACGCCTTGAACATATTGGCACCTCCTTTCTTTTGGTGGAAATGAATGATTCGAGAATATTCGATGTATTCGAGAACATTTTGTGCAGTTCCCATTGAAATCAAGCTGAGCACCCCTGTTTGCATATATACAAAAAAAGTGATTAGTATAAAGCAAACTGTACTATGAATTGACAGTTTAAACATGCAACCTACATGATCCATGCAGAGCACACATTTAAAAAAAATGGAACTCACTGGAAAGAATCCTAAAACAACATTGTATTGGCCATCACAGCAACAAAGATGGAGATCTGTGAATCCTTCTGAGCTGAAGTTAGTTTGTTCTTGTGGGCAGTAATGTAACCATCCTTCAACTGCTTCCTTCTGATATGAAGAGGATGATCCTGTTGTGCAAAGGCAAGAGAACAACTAAATGCAGCTTCCCTGTTTGCTCGAAAAAAAGGAAAGGAAATAATTAAAACAACACAGATGAAGCACTTCTCGAGGACAATACCACTTTCTCATGACAGTATCTAAACAGTAGCACAACACCAATAGAGATGGCAAAGCTCAATCATATGGATGAAATCCGTGGGCCAGTACCAACCTTTGTCAGGAAGCTTATTGTGTAGAGCATACAGATGAAGCACTTCTCGGGAACCATCTGTTGTTATCTACTGTGGTTGCCATGCTTACGATATACTCCTCAATTAGTTTAATGTTTCCAACATCTTCTTGTGCAGCTCCACTAAAATATATGTTATCTTCAAAGAAGATCCCTGTTTGCACAAGTAGAGATAATTACATATTACATTAAGAGTGGCATCAAATCAGTGGCAAAACAATTGCTCGTTCCAGCCATAGCAATAAATTAAGATGCAAAACTATATCATTACTTGTGTCATCACAGTTCCAGTGCTTCATTACAGCATTGGGAGTTGATTTTTGTTTTTCTTCCGCTTGTTCTTCCCCTTCATCACTTGGTTCAATAACAGACAAGCTTCGCCTTCAATGTAAGATTTGGCATGTCAATTAGGGAGCACAAGTATAGCACTAAACAACGACATTAATTTTCTGATGACAGTAGCAAAATACAGGCCAATAGTTTTGAAATGTCATTATCTTACCTCAATGGGATATTACGGTGCCCATACAGATTGGAAGTCTTGTCTCCATGTGTGCAGTTCACTAAAATCAAGCAACATTACTGTATAAGTAGCACAACATATGAAAGCACACTGCACAATCATGTGAAAGAAGTGAAGGTGCAACTAATCCCCGGGTGGTTTTGGTAATTCATAACAACATATAGCTCATTGAACTAATATCTATTCAAGTTAAATATTTTAGAAAGTTCAATGATTGGCATGGCATGGACTAGAGATGTGGACCCCTCAAAATGCTAAGTACAAATATTGGCAAAAGCTCAAGACTCTTCATTTCTATTTTAGTGATCCAAGATCACATTGAGTCCATAGGAAAAGCCAATAATATTAAAAGGGGATGAGGTGTTGCTTAATGGTCTACTTGCTCAAAGTGCTTAGTGATATGCTCCCAAGCCCTCAACCACTTTCTCAATTCCAAATATGTCCTAAACCTAAAGTCAAACTCGGCCCCACCGATTTGATCTATCTGGCGCCACCGAGTTCCTTTGACATAGCCATAGCCATAAACCCTAATCAGTTCGGTCTCACCGAGATGGGATTGCAAACTCTCTATTTCCCTTCGTAACGTTTCGGTCTTATCGAAATGAGCGATCAGTCCAACCGAGTTCGCAATGCAAACTCTCTTTTTCCCTTCGTAACGTTTCGGTCTTACCGAGATGAGCGATCGGTCCCACCGAGTTTGCCTGACCAACTCTCTGTTTGCTCATTGCTGAAATCGGTCTCACCAAGTTCATGCAATCGGTCACACCGAGATGAGGTTTTGCCCTAACCCTAGCACATCGGTCCCACCGAGTTAATCATATCGGTCCCACCGAGAATCCTAATGTTCACATTTTGAACTCAATCGGTCTCACCGAGTTCACCTATTTGGTCTGACCGAGTTGGGTCAAATGTGTGTAACGGTTAGATTTTGTGTGGAGGCTATATATACCCCTCCACCCCCTTCTCTATTCAAGAGAGAGCCATCAGAACGTGCCTACACTTCCACTACTCATTTTATGAGAGAGAACCACCTACTCATGTGTTGAGACCAAGACATTCCAATCCTACCACAAGAATCTTGATATCTAGCCTTCCCCAAGTTGCTTTCCACTAAAATCATCTTTCCACCATAGCCAAATCTGTGAGAGAGAGTTGAGTGTTGGGGAGACTATCATTTGAAGCACAAGAGCAAGGAGTTCATCATCATCACACCATCTGTTACCTTTTGGAGAGTGGTGTCTCCTAGATTGGTTAGGTGTCACTTGGGAGCCTCCGACAAGATTGTGGAGTTGAACCAAGGAGTTTGTAAGGGCAAGGAGATCGCCTACTTCGTGAAGATCTACCCGAGTGAGGCAAGTCCTTCGTGGGCGATGGCCATGGTGGGATAGACAAGGTTGCTTCTTCGTGGACCCTTCATGGGTGGAGCCCTCCGTGGACTCGCTCAACCGTTACCCTTCGTGGGTTGAAGTCTCCATCAACGTGGACGTACGATAGCACCACCTATCGGAGCCACGCCAAAAATATCCGTGTCTACATTGCGTTTGCCTTCTCCAAACCCTTCCCTTTACCTTCATATGCAATGTTTTACTTTCTGCCGCTACACTCTTAGAATTGCATGTGTAGGTTGATTGCTTGACTTGTGCTAAGTTGCTAAAATCTGCCAAGACTTAAAATTGGGAAAAGGCTAGATTTTTATTTGGTCAAGTAGTCTAATCACCCCCCTTTAGACCTACTTTTGATCCTACAAGAAGGCTAGTACTGACCTCTCATGACACAGAATTCAAACAACTCACAAGAAGAAGATCTGAAACAAATTTGCCAACACGGATAGAAAGTCAGATCTCCTCTTGTGCAGTTCCACTAAGATCAAGCGATCAAGCAACGTTGTCGGTGTGACATTTTGGTTGAACTGCACAAAACACTCTTAAAACAAAAGTGTTTTGTGCATTGCAACAAAAGGTCGCAATTGGAACTAGGTGAAGTAGATAACCCTGTTTACACAGAGGTGCAAAGGAAACAACTACTGGTCAATAACGGTGGATGACATAGAAGCCCACAAAAAGAAGCATCTAACTTATCTAAATGAGAAAGAAAGCAAGACAGTAGAATTTCTCAAACAGTGGCATTGATTCATATTAACAGAGAGATTATATTAACAATAAAATTTGTTAAACATGTAATTTGCTTTTAACTGTGGCATTGTTTCAATTTTCCAGCGGCATTATTAGATTAACAACAGCTAAAGAGTTATACGGGACAGTGGACGCACCAGCACCATGTGCATCTACCGATGTATAAAGGGGTGATGCACAGTCTGTTGCAACAAACAACAAACAACCAAGGAGCATATTTGTGTTGGTGCCAGTTTTGTTATCTTTAGACACCTTTCCCTATGTGAGGGCAGCAAATCTAGTCCTACTCAAACTCTACAGCCTTGTCCCCCACCAACAGAAAGATCAGTTCGTTACAGATGTGCGTACTGCGTTTGTCATTGTTTTCCCTTTTCGACCAACGTAGGTGCTGGATAGCCAGTCTTTACTACTTTCCCCCCTTCCTTTCCTATTTGAACCATGTCCTAGATTCATGCTATACAACTTTTCCCACTACTTTCCTGTTTGATCCAACACCTAGATTCGAGTGCAGAAGCGGAAAAAATACACATGCAGCTAGAGCAATGCATGTGGAATAAGTAAATTATACCTTAAGGTTCTTGGGGTGTGGCTCAGTGGGCGGCCGGAGGCCGATCTGCCCACACTATGTACGGCAACGAGGAAGAAGGGGTCGGAGGCCCTCCCGTGCCGCCGCTGGGTGAGAGAGAACAGCTGCGCCGGTAGTGGATTCCCTCCCTCGCCGACGGCGACAGCATTAAGCCTCCTTCCCTTCCCGGCGGACGGATCCTGTGGCTCTTTGACTAGCAATGAGGGAGAGAGAGAGAGAGAGGCCAACGAAGTCTTGTTTAGATCTGGAGAGGGTGAGAGAGTGTGAAGAGAGCAACTACAAGCGCTGATGCTCCAGCGTGTATATATATAGTGGAGAGAGAGTGTGAAGAGAGCAAACCCTAGAAAACAAGCGCCGAGGCTGCAGCGTATATAGATGGAGTGGTTTTCTTTTTCTCTCCATAAAAATCATTTTAAATTGTGCATGAAACAGAACTCTTTATTTAAAGTAGTGAAGAAAAATACTAGGGGCAATGCTAATACGTGAAGAAAATTTAACGCTCGAAGGAGTCAACTCACAATTAACGCTGCACGCCTCCCGGTCGTGCTTACTAAAGTTCACGTGTGGTACACGACCCTCCGAAGTGAACAACAACTGAACCACACACGGTCAAAATATCGGAAAGGTGGGTTGCACCATCCTCCAATTTTAAATATTTTGGGCACTTGTATTCGGCCTAAGTCAGTGTGCCACCGTATGTACTAAGGGTTATAGCGGGTGCTAAGAAACTAGGGCGTATTGAGAGTAATTGCCATGCCCTTTATTTGTAGGGTCACTTGCAAACTGTGAAACTCTATTCTCCTCTTATTTAGTGGATGAGGCAAATCTTTTGCCTCCGTTTCGGAAAAAAAATGAGAAATTCAATTTTAATTATTTAGTTTGTACACTTTGCTCTTTTCCGATAATTTTGGGCACTTGTATTCGACCTAAGTCAGTGTGCCACCGTATCTCGTACTACTCCCTCCGTCTAGGTATATAAGTCACGTTAGAAGGTGCAGCGGGACCAAGGTACAAGCAGATTGGAGGAGAAGGAGAAACTTGACCGGTCCTTCCTCCAATCAAAGCCCTGGTTTCTCTCTCTAAACGCAACAATTAATCACAACAATTAAGAGATGCCGTTTTAGCTACCATGCAGGGCCACGTATTAACTCGCATGCAAGCCGACTTTGATTCCTTGACTGATCAACGCGTAGTTGCGCTCCATGCATTGGGTTTCCGGGGGAGATAACAAGGCAGAGTAAGTAACGCTCGCTAGCAACGAGGCTAGGAGGGGATTGAGATGCGAAGTTAATGGAGGACACCTAAACATTTTGGGAATATCTGATTTTCGTAAGATGACTTAACACCTAGACGGAGGGAGTACTACTCCTCAGTCCAGGTTCGATGGAATATTCGTCACCTCTTCTCTTCTTGTACGTACTCCATTTATCTCACTTCTTGTGGCTTCCCACTCGCACGATATTCCTATTCTATGAACCTATGTGTGTGCGTGCGTGTGTGTGTGTGTGTGTGTGTGTTTTAACAGCGTGTGTGTGTTAGAGAGAGCGACACATCGGGACAGCTGCCACGCTCGCTCCTGACCAGCCTGGCCCACCCAAAGCCCCTCCATCGCCCGCGCGCGCTTCCCGCCTGAAACGGTCTGCGCCGCTCCAGAGAATCGGTGCCGCATTCATGCCCGGGCTGAGCGGACGCGACCTCTCACTGGCGCTTGCGTTGAAGGGAGAAGCGAATTCAAGAGTGATGGTTGCTTCATCCGTCCAACTTATTGCTGGGTCTATGTGATTTGATGGCTCATTGGTCATTATTACTGAGGTGGTACGACTGCTGGATGTCCCACGTTTCGGCGAAAGGAGGTAGATTACAATTTTCTCCATTCTTACAGCAGAGGAGTGCGAAAGCAGTGAAAACACGCAAGCTCAGTGATTACATGGCCCACCTCACACTATCACCATATTTTCTGGACACCGTGCGACACCTAACTCTTTACATAGTATACGTACTGTAATTTCTCAGCGAGATAAATTTGTACAATGCTATGAAGCTTCCAGCTTCTGTTTCATGTATCTTGCGTCCAAGGTTGCCCCGTTGCAACATTTCATCAAATACAAAGGAGACTAACATGCATGCTATTGTATCTCAATGATTGACAGATCATAGCCAATATGTACTCCCTCCGTTCCAAAATAAGTGTCTCAACTTTATGCAAACTTTAGTACAAAGTTGTACTACTACTAAAGTTGACACTTATTTTGGAACAGAGACAACTAAAGAAAAAAAGATCCATGCAGTCCCTAGCCCTTGAACCCTAAACCCTAACCAGGCTTTAATTTGCTGGCGACGTTGAACCTTCCGAAGAAATGAAGTTTGCAACCCTTTGACCATCGGATCATTTTGTGCAGTTTCACTAAAATCGAGATGAGCATCCCCGTGGCAAAGAAATTGAAGAAGCGTGATTAGAATAAGATTACTGGGACTAGTTGATGATACATAAACTCATCAAAGATACAGTAGAAGCCAGTAGAGGTACATGCGGGGCAAAGAAGTAGAGAAATATCCACATGGAGCGATGTGGGCAGCTGGGGCAGTGGTGCAAGCCGGCTGTAAAGGAAGTTGTACCTGAGGGATGTCGGGATGTAGCTCAACCTAGAGGAGGGCGGCGGGAGTCAGCAACTGCCCACGTTGCGGCAGTGAGCAAGGGACGAAGGCAACCGCACCGGCTTTGTGAGAGAGAACGGTGGGGACCCCTGATCGGGACGTGCCGACAATGGGTTTTCGCCATCGGCGACGGCGACCGCATCTACACAAATCATCCACCCCTTCCCCTGGCGGACGTGATCCACCCGGATGTTAGAGATGTGGCCACAGTCGTTTTGTGCGAGAGAGTGTGAAGAGAGCAACCCCAGCAAGCAACCGTGTAGGCTCGTCCTGGCTATGCATATAGTGGAGCGGTTTCTTTTTCTCTCCATATGAACCTATTTATATTATGTACGTGCTACTAAAGAAAAAAACTTTATTTATAAATGACGCGGCACCGTTCATGCGTGGTTTCCGACCCTCCATTATTTATAAGTGAGTAACTACTACTAGACACGTCAAATTATCATGTGGGTTGTATCATCGTACAGAAATGAGCTCCACCGTGTCACGTGTGTGGTTGGGGAAGACGCAAAAGACGCAAAGAGTGCTGCTAGTACTACGTGCATGGGTGCGTGCACCTCTTCTCTTCGAGCATGGTTATTAAAAGTATAGCCCACTACTCTACCACGCGGTTATTATATGGGCAAAGAGTATAGGCAGTAATAATGACTAATAAGCCGTCAAATCACGAGGCCCACCTTTCTCTATGTTTGACCGTGGAAGCAGCCATCATTTCACTCTTCGTTGAATATCCATCCGCTGCTACCTCCGCAAATAAATAAAAATCCGCTTCTACCTCCGCAGCATGGTTAATAATATAGCCATGTCAATCACGACGTAGAAATCATTCACTGATACAATAGGGCTGGCTCTAAGGCTGGTGATTTTTTTTTACTTTGTCTCTTTCTCTTTTTGTCTCATTTACTCATTTTACATAGGAGCACGTGTAGAGGATGGCTATTCCTTTCGATGGGACTTCTTCATGGGGTTTAAGACTAAGCAGCTCCGAATTATTCCCGCTGCCCACCACTCTGAATCGTGCCATCTATGATTGTACTCCCATTGCAACAATGAGGTCCACTAGGTCTAGCACGTCCGGTAAGAAGAGATTGTCATGCAAAGCATACATCTTGTTGCCTTCTTCCTCATACAGTACGTACCAATGGTACGTACTACTAGTACTAGTGCTACTCGTTCTCCTATAAACCTTGCGATTGGCATCTAAAAAATATTAACCTTGCGCTTGGCTCTTCGCCTCTTCGGGAAGTCGAGTAATAATGGTACTACAGTATATCGTTCTGGCTATCTGAGACCAAATGAATTGCTGCACGTCCACCACGTGGGCGAGTGTCGAGCGAGGGTCGAGGGGCGAGGGGCAAGGGAGAGTGTGTACTAGTACGTCCGTTTCAATATGGACTACATACGGAGCAAAATGAGTGAATCTACACTCTAAAATACGTCTATATACATCAGTGTTTGGAGTATGTACTAATAGTTCATATTGAAATCTACTAAAAGACATATATTTCAAACAATATGATAATATCTCTAACCAAGGTAGGGACAAGGAGTAACGAAGGTAGTAGTAAAATTTTATCCTCGTCCTGCGAGCCACCGCGCGCGTGGGCGAGGGAGCGGGCGTAGGCGTAGTAAGCAAGCTTCTCCTCGTCCTGCGACTCTGCGAGCCACCGCGCCCGTGGGCGGGGGAGACGGCGTACTAAGCAAGCTTCTCCTCATTCTGCGAGTTGACGGGACACATCAAAAGTAATACATACAGAGCATCTCCAGTGTATAGAGCCTTGCCTCTAAGGTAGGCCCCACATGGTTTGCCTCTTTTTTTAAATAACGCGTCAAGTCACAATTTGTTTGTTCACCCGTGGTACACGATCCTCCATCAAGTGGACAACCAGTACACGTGTCAAATTACCACATGGGCTGCCTTTTCATACAGAAATGAGCTCCACCGTGTACTCGCGCGGGTGTGGTTGGGAAAGAGACGAGAGTACGTGCGTCGTGCGTGCACCTTGTAACGTCCCGGATGTAACATTCCATATTTGTACCTCCAAATCTTGCCATTTCCAGGAATGTTATATGTTACATCATCCGTGGTTGGGTTCTTTCCTCGTTTTTGCATTTTGTTCATGTCATGCATTTCATCACATGTCATCACGTGCATCTCATTTGCATACGTGTTCGTCTCGTGCATCCGGTCTTTTTCTTCGTTGTCTGTTTTGGCATCCGACACTCTCACACGCACCCGTTGCACCTCTCAGATCTCGTTTCGTGAGCGGGAGAAAACCATTCTCGGAATGGGCCGGGATTTAACGAGTGGCCTTGGTACATCACCGGTAGGCCGCCTGTCAAATTTCGTTCCATTTGGAGGTCGTTTGATACCCCAACGGTTAACCGTGTAACCGCGAAACCCCCTCTCTCTTTGCAGCCCAGCACCCCTTCAAAACAGCCCACTAGCCCTTCTAAACCCCCTCCATGCTCTTTGCCGTTGGATCACGATCGTGTGGGCAAAAACCGCACCTCAATAGCCCTCTCCTAGCTCCCTCTACCTATATAAACACCCCCTCCCCCGAAATTTCGGGCAAACCCTAGCCATCTCCCTCCTCCCGCAGCCGGACACGTCCGCCGGGCGACCGGACGCGTCCGTGCCGCCGCCCGCAGCGAACCAGCGCGCGCCACGTGGCCTCCACCGCCAGTAGCCGCCGCCTGCCCGCGGAGCCCACGGTCGGCCCGCCCCGGGCCGCACCGGGACCGCGCCTCCCGCGCCCGCGCTCCGCCACCCCGCGCCCTAGCGCCGCCCGAGCCGTCGCGCGCCGCCGCCTCCTCGCCGGGCTGCGCCGCCCTGCCGCCTCGCGCCACTGTGCTGCCCCGCCGCATCCTTGCCGCGCGCCGCCGACCACCTCGCCGCTCACCTCCCCCCGCTGCGCCGCCACCACCGGGCCCCCGCGCCACCTCGTCGCCTCCGGCCGCCGTCGTCGTCTCCGGCGAGATCTGGTCGGGTGGACCAGATCCACCAGCCCCTCCAACCAAACGCCGGCCCCGTCCCCGGATCCCTCCGTCCCGGAACCACCTCGTCCCGTTGACTTTCGCGAGGTTGATTTTCACCAAGTCCCCTGGGTTTTTAACATTATGTATGCATCTTCATCATGCTATAACTTCGTGCTCGTAGCTCCGTTTTGCGTGCATAATATGTCAAAATGTTCATCTCCTGATGCTCTACATGATAGTATAATTTGCATGCATGTTACTGCTCATCTTGATGACTTAATCATCGTTGCAAAAGTGCTAAGTTCTGTTAACTACTGAAAACTGCTGTAACTTGCTGATTTGTCTTTTTCATAGCATTTTGTGTGTTTATCTTTTGAGCATCATGTCTACATGTTTTAGGAGCATAAACACGCCATATTTACAGGGGTGCAATCCATGTATTTTTATGTGCTCGGTGGTGACTAGCACAAGCTTACAAAGTGGGCTACTTGCTGTTACTGTTCTGCTAGGCTGAATCTGTTATATTATGTTGTCATGTTTGCTTGATGCTACCATCAAATCTATGCATAATCTGGAGATGCATAGTTGACATGTTTTGTATAACTTTCCATGATCTATCCATCCATGCCCTTTTTTTCATTTATGGGTTCCTGTATCTTGTTGTTACCATGCTCTAATCTTGCTATATTATATTTCTGTCAGCCTGTTATCAGTAGATTCAGTTTTTCCATGTGAATAGCTAGTGATCCATGCATCCTATGACCATGCTCTTGCCATTCTTAGCTTCATAAATATTTCTTCTCACTGTTGGTTATATTCATATACCATGATATGCTCTGTGGTGAGTTAGACAAGCTCGTAAACATGCCTACTTGTCGCTGTTTCTGCCATGTTCAGTTTTGTTTACTAAACCTGAGAATCTGTTATCATTTGCTATTTTTCCATGTGATTTTGAGCATGTTTTAGTGATATTTAGCAGTTTCTACCATGTCATGTTTGGTAGAGTTTACTTGTACTTCACTGCCATGCCTTTTGTTTTCATGTTGGAGTGTTGTAGCATATTTAAATGTTGCATCTTAAGTGCTATGTTGCTGTTAAGCGCAGTTTTGCCTTGTTATTGTTTTGCTCACCGTTTGAGTTGTGTGCATCCGTTCCTCGTGTTCTTTATATCGATTTCAACCGAAATCTTCCAATCTATCCAGTGGCATACTTGGATTACCAAGATTGTGCCATGTTCATCATTTCTCCATCCGGCTCGATTGCATCCCTTCTGAAGCACCCCATATGCATTGCACATCATATCTTGCATCCAATGCCATGTTTTGCATCATGTCGCTTGCGCATTGCACCGTGATTGATTGTGGTTCCGTTTTTTGTGTTCTTGCTTTGGGTAGAGCCGGGAGACGAGTTCGGGAACGAGGACCCTGTCGAGTACGTTCACGAGGAGCAAGTTACCGATACCACTGAGGACATTTCAGGCAAGATGATCATTACCCCCGATATCACTTCTATCTTTGCTTGCTAGTTGTTCGTTCAATTGCTATGTCGCTCTACCTACCACCTGTTTAACAAGCCTCCCATATTGCGATGAAAAGCCTCTAACCCACCTTCCTAGCAATCGTTGTTTGGCTATGTTACCGCTTTTGCTCAGCCCCTCTTATAGCGTTGCTAGTTGCAGGTGCAGTGCAGGTTGTTCCATGTTGGGACATGGATAACTTGGGATATCACAATATCTCTTATTTTAATTAATGCATCCATATACTTGGCAAAGGGTGGAAGGCTTGGCCTTTTGCTCGGCGTTTTGTTCCACTCTTGCCGCCCTAGTTTCCGTCATACCGGTGTTATGTTCCTTGAATTTTGCGTTCCTAACACGGTCAGGGTGTTATGGGCCCCCCTTGTTTCTTTGTCTAAAGTAAAGCTTTCCCGAGGAGATCCAACATTGGTTTTACCATTTGCCTAATAACAACTAAAACTTGCATAGGGAGTAATTACCCCGAGGATTTTAATCAACCCCCCGGGCCAGTGCTCGACATGAGTGTTGGTCCACCTACCTAGCAGTCGGCGGTGCCGCCTCGGGGCAACTCGAGTTCTTTTGGCTACGGTCCACTTTGCATAGACGGATGAGTCCGTAGATAGAGAGCGTGCGGCTCTGGACACGGGTCTGACTCACCGGGAGATCCCCTTGGGATAGTTTTCCTTTCCTCGAAGAGCTTGTGCATCGGGATTCCGAGGCTACTCGGGTTGTCCCGCGATGGAGGTTTGTCTCCACGGATCATGAGCTTGTCATGGGCTAAGTTGGGACACCCCTACAGGGTTTAAACTTTCGAGAGCCGTGCCCGCGATTATGTGGCAGATGGGAGTTCTTAATATCCGATTGTAGTAAACTTGACACTAAACTTATTAAAATACACCAACCGTGTGTGTAACCGTGATCGTCTCTTTTCGACGAAGTTTGGAAAGAGAACACGGTGGGGTTATGATTGAACGTAAGTAGCTCAGGATCACTTCTTGGTCATTACTAGATTGCGACCGTTGCGTAGCTTCTAAAATTATTCTTGTATCCGTAAGTTAGCCACCATACATATGCTTAGTGCTTGCTGCAGCTTCACCACTTATCCATGCCATACCTATTTAAGCTTGAATAGTCTTGATACCGAGGGTGATATGATTGTTGAGTCCCCGTGGCTCATAGTATACTACAAACATAGTTGCAGGTACCGTTGAGTCCGATGCAGGAGATGCCACTGAGCTCCAGTGGGAGTTCGATGAAGATCGTTGTCGTTTCTATGTTACTTATCCGGACGATCAGTAGAGGACCTAGTCGGAGTATCCGTGGGCCTAGTAGCAGGGTGGATTTTCCTTTTATAACTAGTCCGTAGTCGGACACTACTTATGTATGGATGACTGTATGATGATTGTCAGATTTATGTTATTCTGGGGCAAGTGTTGCCTGGATCTTGTATTCTATCTTTTCACTTGGTTGTATAAATTTGTATGCCACCTTGCTACGCGTCCGAAATGCGATTGTGCCCCACTCATGAGTTCATCACGTGATTGGGATAGAATTGCATCTTGGGCGTTACACACCTCTTCTCTTCGTGCATGTCCCCCACCTACGTGGGTGTGTGTGAGAGAGATACAAACCTAGACAGATGGCGTGTGCGTTCGTGAGTGTTTTTTGTTGGGGGGAGGGTGATTTCGTGAATGTATTTGTGGGAATATGTGTCGATGATATCTCAAAAAAAAATTTGACACATGCAATGTGTGTGAAATAGAGGCCTATCTATATCATATATAGAGGGGGCGATCCACGAGAAGAGAGGGAGGGGTCATAGATATCGATAGAGTCGAAGAGAGGATCAAGTGGGTGGGTGCGAGATCGATGAAGAGAGCCATCGAAATTGTGTGTGTGCAAGTCAAAGATATAGGGCGACTGACCTACCGGAACGTCAGAGGGCACAGGGTAAGTTTGTGTGTGGCAGGGAGACATGACTAGAGCGCTTGATGTATCGGTGTGTGTGGGGGGAGAGGGGGGAGGCAAAGACCTAATTAGAGAGGTAGATCGACTCGTATATGTGTTGAGAAGGAGAGACCCAGCTATGTCTTGAGGGAGATCAGTCGACATCCATACATAAGTGAAGGACAGGAAATAGGTTGGAACAGAGAGAGAGAGAGAGAGAGAGAGAGAGAGAGGGAGAGAGAGAGTGGGGGGGGGGGGAGGGGTGAGGGCTGGGGATGGGTTGTGGAGTTGCTTCTCGAAGATGGTGGGAGAGGCCTACTAGACAAACTGAGGGTAGAACTGCAATATTATCAAGAAGAGTGGGGATGTGTTTCTGTGTGTGCGTGTGCATGATAGATCTGTCTGGAGGCATGCATGGATGATGAAGGGGGACCATGTGTTTGGTAAGCAGACCTAACTAGATCGGTAGATCAATTGTTGTGTGTCGGAGAAAGGGAGAGACATAACTAATGAGGTAGATCGATCGACGCATGGGGAAAATGAGTTTTAATGACCTAGCTAGCTATATGTATAGAGGGAGATCGGTCGGTGTACATCCATTTGTTAGAGGCAAATAAGGCCCAGAGAGAGGGATAGACAGAGAGAATGGAGCTAGGTGGTGGTGCGAGAGGCCTACTAGCTAGATAGGGGGAGGAGTGTGCAATTGTGAGATCGATGAAAAGAGGGGCGAGAGTATACACGTGTGTGGGACTGTATGAGAGACACGAGGCATGGACACAGAAAGGAGGACATGGAAGGTGCATGTGTATGTGGTAGGCAGACATCGCTGAAGAGGTTTATCGATCGGTGTGTGTCCGAAAGGAGTTGTGCAGACCGTGGGAGAATGACCTAAAGAAAAAAAATGAATGTGCACGATGGATAAAATGCCGAGGGAGGGGGAGGGCGAGGAGGGCGTGTGCATGCATGAGAGAAAGTTAGTGCTAGCTACAAAGGTTAGAGGATTGTGTGGGTGTAAGAGACTACCAAAGATCTGTAAGTGCATCTAGTGCCCCTTAGTGATTTTGGTGTATTGAAGACTTATAGGTTAAGGGACTAATGTGTTTGTGAGTGCACACAGGTTCTATAAGTCTATGAGGAGTTTGATATTTATGAAGAAAGTCGACCCCTAAAAATGAATGTCTTCATTTGAAGACTTTGAAAGTGAGGAAATTGGTGTTACCTTACTTTGATATTGATGCGAGGATTATGAAGCGTGAAGACTTTTCTTTTCGTAGTTTCATTTTCTCTTTCTTGAGTCATAGGAAACACCGTACTATTAAAGGGGGTCGAGGTAAAACTAAGGAAACACTTTCCAAGTGATGCTCATCTCAAATCCTACACCTACCCAATCCTTTCGAGTGAAGCCATTGGAAATCTCATACAGTTCAGTCAATTTCTTCAGTGACGGAGACGAAGATCTTCTGTTCTCTGAGGAATTTGTTTTGACTGAGGAGTTAGGAATTTGCCAGTGCGGATTGCCTACAAGTGAGGAACATGATAGCCCTGAGGAATTTGAGAGCTCAAATTTCTAACCATTGCTGTGCTACGCGCCAGCTGTCCCAAATATCCTATTCACCTAACGGTCATATCATTGAAGGGCATTTATGTCTTATCATGTTGGGCTGCTCCCTGGCTATAAATAGCTGCCCCCTACAACCACTAGTTGGTTGGCTGCGCCGAGAGAAACTGACACTTGTCATTTAGAGCATCCCATCCTCCGAGGACTTTGAGCGAAAATCATCAGTGAGGAAAAACCCAAACCCAAACACCTACAACCCAAAGTGATTGAGCATCACTAAAGAGATTGTTCCTGTGTGGAACCGACGCATGTTACCTTTGAGCACTGTGCATCCTCCAGACGGTTAGGCGTCATGGTCTAGAGAATCCAAGAGGAATTGTGGATCGCCGAGTGACCAAGTTTGTGAAGGTTTGGAAGTCACCTGTGAAGACTTACCACGAGTGATTGGACGAGGTCTGTGTGACCTTAGTTCAAGGAGAATACGGTGAGGACTGTGTGTCTGGAACTGTGTGTCCTCAGGTTTAAATACCTAGCCGCTCCAACCAGACGTACAACTGTCACAGCAGTTGGAACTGGTCTACCAAATCATCGTCTTCACCAAGCTACTGGTTTTATTTCCTCAACCCTTTCATTTCCTCATTCATGTGTTGACGAAATTGATCATTACTGTTTGAAGACTTTGACTGAAGACTTTCTCAATTTTCTCAATCCTAATTCTTCAGTCACTTTGTCTTCAGCTTGCTTATCCTGTTTACACGCTACTTGTACTCTGTGCTTGTTTCATATCAACATGATGACTGTGTTACTTCCATGTTATGCTTGCACCTGAGTACTTATTCCGCTGCATGTATTTCGTTGCTTAGCAAATTCCTCAAGTTGAATTTCCTCAGTGACGAATTTGTAAAAATCGCCTATTCACCCCCCTCTAGTCGATATAACACACTTTCAATTGGTATCAGAGCAAAGTACTCCCTTGTTCTGTGTAATTTTGGTTTAACCACCTGGAGTTTAGTTATGTTGACTGCAGGCATGATCAAGGTCTCGGCTGGATGTCCTACCTTCGATGGGACGGACTACCCCTACTGGAAGAATAAGATGCGCATGCATCTTGAGGCAATTGACAAAGATCTTTGGTACGTTGTGGAAAATGGCGTTCCCTCCATCACTCCTTCCGTGAACGCTGCTGATGTGAAGAGATTCAAGCAACTCGACTCTCAAGTGAAGAATATCATATGTGGCCATCTGAGCAAAGGACAGTACGGCAGAGTGAGTGCTTTGGAGACAGCAAAGCTTATCTGGGATAGGCTGTCCAAGGTCAACGAAGGAGTCTCAACTCAACGTGACACTCGAGTTGACGTTCTTCGCAATCTCTCCAACCGCTTCAAAAGACTCGACAATGAAAATGTTCAACAAACGTTTGATCGCCTCACTGACATCTCAAATGAGCTTCAAGCAATTGGTGCCACTGACATCACCGACCATGAGGTGGTGAAGAAATTACTGAGATCACTTGATTCCTCATTCGATACACTGGCACTGATGATTCAAGAATGTGGAGACTACAAGTCACTAGATCCTGCTGATATCCTCGAGAGGCTAAATACTCATGAGTTCCAACAAGCTGAGAAGAGAGACCTCTACGGGCCAAGCTATATAAGATCACGTGCACTGAAGGCCAAGGTAGTTTCCGCATCTGAAGAAGAAGATTCTAACAACAGCCTTGGTGATCCTGAAGAACTGAGTCAGGAGCTAGCTATGCTCATGAGGAAATTCCAGAAGTTCTCTAGCCATGGCCGATTTGGAAAATCTTCAAGAAATGATGACATGAGATCAGATTCCTCATCTCGCGACTACAAGAAGAGGACTTGTCACAAATGCAAGAAGCCAGGTCACTATATGATTGATTGTCCTCGGTGGGCGAAGGAATCCAAGAAGAAGAAGTACAAGGATAACAGTTCTAATGACTCGAAGAAAAAGAAGAAATCTTCAAAGTCTTCATCGTCAAAATCTTCAAAGTCTTCATCTCACAAGAAGAGCAATTCCAAAAAGGCTCGGGCATTCATTGGCAAGGAAATGGACTCTGAAGCTGAATCTGAGGAAATTTAGGAAGAGGAGGAATCTGAGGAGTCAGAATCAGGTGTGGCGAGCCTAGCCCTCGCTACTGCTTTCGTCAGCAAGTCCATCTTCAACACTGAGAAACATGGCAACACCAACACCGCTGACGATGGCGACGATGACTACGCTCCCACCTATTGCTTCATGGCAAAAGGTGCCAAGGTACTCAAATATCCCTCCTCTGAGTCAAGTGAAGACGAATCTGATGAAATCCTCAAACCCAGCTATTCCAAGCTTGCTAATATTGCCATTAAACAAAAAATGGCTTTGGAAAAACTTCAAAAATCTCTAGACAAAAGCGATGACCTGTTGGGTGAGGAAATGGATCAAACTCAAACTCTGACTGATAATCTTCAGCGACTACACTCTAAGTTTGATAACCTTCAAAGTCATCATAACACTCTCTTAGCCGATCATGAGAAGCTTTCTTATGAATTTCTTCAAAGAAAGCAAGATCTTGAGAAGCTAAGGGTGAGTTATGAAGATCTTCAGAAGGAAAATGACTCATTGCTTGCTCAACAGATCAGTTCCGCTCAGGAAGAATTTATTCCACCATGTTTGAAATGCATTGAACGTGAATCTGTTAATTCTTCACCTAAAAGTTCAAATGCTTCTATAGCTGCAAATTCTTCCACTGTCTCTGTGGTCACAAATTCCTCATCTGAGGATACCACAAGTATCACTGACGATAATGCAGGGTTGAAGAAATTGTATGTGACAGGCATGTACAAAAGCCTCAAAGGGCATCAGGCTCTTTGTGATGTGCTTAAAAAGAAGATCCTCAACAGAAACCCTAGGAAAGAGGGTATTGCCTTTGAGAGGAAACTTAATGCTGATGGAACCTACTGGAAACCTGAGCAGTATCCCAAAACCTCATGGGTTGCTGCAAAAGGACCTCCCGTAGATCCATCCACTTTATCTGGCTTTACATGCGAATCTTCATATTCATCTGATGAGTCATTTGACTCCAACTATAAACTGTTCAAAAATCAAAATGGTGAAGTATTTGCTAGATATGTTAGAACTAACTGCAGGAACGGTCCCCTATGAAGAAAATCTGGATTCCCAAAAGGTGCCTTGAAAGTCTTCAGGTGAATGCCCTCATGACACCACCTGTGAAGAATAGGAACCCAGATCAAATTCTTCATATGGACGAAAGTCTTCAAATGGATCCAAGTCCTCATATGGACCAAATTCCTCATATGGATCAAATTCCTCACGTGGATACAAATCCTCAGATGAACATCATCGTGCTAACACTTCTGTTTCGCAGGGAAAATCTAAGAGCTATGAATATGTGCATTATTCTTCATATCATTATGTTCATAAGTCCTCGAAGAATTTCTCTGCTTATTCATATGCTTACTCTAACCCCTCTTCTGTGAAACGAAGTGCACTGGCTTTAATGCCACCATTCTCTTATGGAGCTCGCAGAATGATGAACTCTTTGCCACCCCTCCAGATGTGGGTGGTGAAGAAAAAGAACTAATCTCTTATGCATGGTCAGGTCTCCAGACGAACTTGAACGTCTGAAGAATTTACTAGAGACTTGAATATGCTTGAAAGGACGCAAGCTAATCATGAAGAAATGAACTGCTCATTTCTCACGTCCTTATACTACTATATCTGTTGTACTGCTTGATGAAATTTAGTCTGATGAATTTGATGTCCTATTCTTCACTAATGAAGTATATGAGTTCGTAAGATGCACTAATTCATCTGTAGGATGATCAACCCAAAGCTACTGAGTGGGTCCTCGATAGTGGATGTACAAATCACATGACCGGTGACAAGAGCTTATTGATGGACACTGCTTTATCTCCATCACATCTGAAGCATATCACCTACGCTGACAAAGGCAAAAGCAAGGTATTGGGTCCAGGTAGGGTTGCAATCTCAAAGGATCGACACATGGATAAAGTCATGCTTGTCGAGTCCCTTGGATTCAACCTCATGTCTGTCTCAATGCTTTGTGATCTTGATATGGTTGTCGTCTCTAGCAAATATCGTTGCATTGTGCTCATGGAATCTGACAATTCCAAAGTCTTCAAAGGCTTTAGGAGAGGAGACTTGTATATTGTTGATTTCTCTGCAAGACCACAGCCTGCCACGTGTCTACTTGCAAAAGCTTCAGAAGGCTGGCTATGGCATCGATGACTAGGTCATGCTGGCATGAGGAACTTGCATACACTCGCGCAGAAGAAGCACGTCATTGGCATCGAGGGTGTCAAATTCCTCAAAGATCATCTTTATGGGGCTTGTGAGGCTGGAAAGATGACCAGAGCCAAGCACCCCTCGAAGACTATCATGACTACCACTCGTCCTTTTGAATTGCTTCACATGGATCTCTTTGGCCCTACTCATTATGCCACACTAACAAATGCAGCATCTCTATATGGCTTTGTTATTGTTGATGACTATTCTCGTTACACATGGGTGCATGTCATTACTTACAAAACTAAAGTGCAGGAAGTCTTCAGACGATTTTCCTCAAGGGCCTCGACGAACTTCGGTGTGAAGATCAAGCATATCCGGAGTGATAATGGGACCAAGTTCAAAAATACTGGTCTTGATGACTATCTTGATAAACTTGGTATTACTCACGAGTTATCTGCCCCATACACTCCTCAGCAGAATGGCGTCGTGGAGCGCAAGAACATGACTCTTGTTGAGATGGATCGCACTATGCTTGATGAATACAAGACACCTCGTCACTTCTGGCCTGAGGCTATTGATACTGCATGCCACATCATCAACAGGGTATATCTTCACAAATTCTTCAAAAAGACCTCATATGAACTCCTCACTGACAAGAAACCCAATGTGAGTTATTTCAAAGTCTTCGGTGCTAAATGTTGCATTAGAGATCCTCATCACAATTCTAAATTTGCACCGAAAGCACATGAGGGTTTTATGCATGGTTACGGAAAGGACTCGCACACCTACAGAGTCTTCAACACCTTTCATCACAAGGTTATTGAAACTGTAGATGTACGGTTTGATGAAACTAACGGCTCGCAAAGAGAGCACCTACCTCCTGTGTTAGATGAAATATCTCCTGAGGAATCCATCAAGTTCAAGGCTACTAAGGATGTCATACCCACTGAAGAATCTGCTGAAGAAGTCATTCCAGAACGTGAAGAAAATCATGCTGGTGCATCTGAGGAAAATGGCTCTGAAGAAAATGCTGAGCCCAATCAAAGTCATCAACCTGCTCATCCCCGCGTTGCAAATGAAGTCCAGATTGAGAGAATCATCGACGACATCAACGCACCAGGTCCTCTCACATGCTCAAAAGCTTCACATTTGTCTAACTTTTGTGGGCACTTTACTTTTGTCTCTATCACAGAGCCCACCAAAGTTGATGAGGCATTTCTGGAGCCTGAGTGGATTCAAGCAATGCAAGAGGAATTACATCAATTCGAGCTCAACAATGTCTGGGAGCTTGTCAAGCAACCAGATCCTCACAAGCACAATATCATCGGTACCAAATGGATCTACCGCAACAAGTAAGATGAAAATGGCCTAGTGGTGAGGAATAAGGCGTCTTGTAGCTCAAGGCTACACACAGGTTGAAGGAATTGATTTCGATGAAACTTTTCCACCTGTTGCTAGACTTGAGGCTATTCGCATATTGCTTGCTTATGCTAACCATCATAATATCATCTTATATCAAATGGATGTGAAAAGTGCATTCCTCAATGGTAAGCTTGAGGAAGAAGTATATGTGGTGCAACCCCCAGGTTTTGAAGATCCTAAGCATCCTGACAAAGTCTTCAGACTCAATAAGGCCCTCTATGGCCTCAAGCAGGCCCCTCGGGCGTGGTATGATACACTGAAGGAATTCCTCATGAAGAAAGGCTTCAAACCCGGTTCACTTGACCCAACTCTTTTCACCAAAACTTATGATGATGAATTATTCGTGTGCCAAATATATGTTGATGATATTATCTTTGGCTGTACTAACCAACGTTACAGTGACGAATTTGCCTATATGATGAGTGAGGAATATCAAATGTCTATGATGGGAGAATTAAAATTCTTCTTAGGTCTTCAAATTCGTCAACAATGCAATGGCATCTTCATTTCTCAAGAGAAATACCTCAAGGACGTTCTGAGGAAATTCGGCATGCAAGATTGCAAAGGCATCAAAATCCCTATGTCCACCGATGAAAATGGTAAAGACTTCGATCAAAAGGTATACCGCTCCATGATTGGCTCCTTATTGTATCTATGTGCATCTAGGCCAGATATTATGCTTAGTGTTTGCATGTGTGCCCGTTTTCAAGCTACACCGAAGGAATCACATCATAAGGCTGTGAAACATATTCTTCGATATCTAGCTCACACTCCAACACTTGGATTATGGTATCCCAAGGGCTCGGCTTTTGATCTCATTGGATATTCTGACTCTGACTATGCTGGTGATCGAGTGGATCGCAAGTCAACATCAGGCACATGCCATTTTCTCGGACGATCCTTAGTATGTTGGTCCTCGAAGAAGCAAAACTGCGTATCACTCTCTACTGCTGAAGCTGAACACATTGCTGCTGGTTCTTGCTGTGCTCAATTGCTATGGATGAAGCAAACCCTCAAGGACTACGGCATCAACATGAAGAATGTGCCACTCTACTGTGACAATGAGAGTGCCATCAAGATTGCTTATAACCCAGTTCAGCACTCAAAGACTAAGCACATCCAGATTCGTCATCATTTTCTTCGAGATCATGTGTTGAAGGGCGACATCTCTATCGAGCACGTGAAGACCGAAGATCAGCTAGCGGATATCTTCACAAAGGCCTTGGATGAGAAGAGATTTAGCAAGTTGTGGTGTGAGTTAATATCTTAGAATCTTCGAATGTTCTTTGAAAGGACACGCATCCTAACACGTATGCAAAATTGATGACTTAGATGTGCAACACACGAAGTAACGTTTTTCTTCAATCAATGAAGACTAACCCTCTAAGTGTGAAGAAATTAATGAAGAATTTGATTCTCAGAGCCCTACGACAATTGTACGCGGCGTCTAAAATCATCATTCTTATACGGTGGGTCATGCCACCAACAAAAGTTGAAAAATCTTCAAAATTGAGTTTTTCTTTATTTTGCAAATTCTTCAACTTTGCAAAGTCTTCAAACTTTTCTACTGATGTTCTTCATTGACTATATATATATATATATATATATATATATATATATATATATATATATATATATATATATATATATATTTGAGTTTTCATGTCCTCAACAGCATTCACTTATTGCTAATTCTTCAAGTTGATTTTCATCTAAGTGAATGTGATCGGACCCGTTCCCCCTCTATGCAAAACTCAACCCAGTCTATTCACAAATTCTGCATGTGCGTTCTATTTGAAACCCGTTCAAAGTCTTCACAGTGTCCTTGACAGCTGAAGAATTTGCGAACAAAACTTTAAAAAAATTCATATCTAAATTTTCGGCTTTTGCCGCTCAAGCCGTTCCGCATCCCACGACGGATTAAACTATTCACCCATGATCTACCACGATCTCCACCTCTCAGTACATGGGTGACACATGTCGTATGGATGGCAAGGGTCAGGGGCATGTTCATCAAAAAAACTTCGGACGGGCAGTTTTTCACCGTGGCTATAAATACCCCTCCCCTTCCCAGTCCTCATTTACTTCGCTCGACATCCATCTCGCTCGAGCTCTCAGACCTAGCGCCATCGCTACTCTCCATCGTCGCCGGTCAGGAAGAGCTTCACTGCCTTGACCTCCTTGTCGTTGTACTCGCGCCGCCCGCGGAAATCTTCACTCCGCCGCCGCTGTAGCTGTCTCTCGCTGCCAAGTTAGGGCGTGAGAGATCTGAACAGATGAACTTCTCCAACTCCACGCTCAGTTCGTCGTGTTGTTCGTCCAGGGTAAATAAAATCTAATTTTACTGCCCTACATTGATTCTTATGATTTCCACAAAATCTTCAAAAGGTATTTATTATTCAACTTCCCACTCCATAAACACCCGAATGCTTCTGCATCTTGATTTGTTTCTCTAAGCTATGTTTTTCTTCAAGATTCCTCAATTGTGTGGATTTTCAAAATCTATACAACTCTGGAACCTAAGTCAAGAACGCTTAGTGAAATTCTTCAAGAACACCTATGGTCAAATTCCTCAAACTTGATTCATTTTGAAAAAATTCTGAGAACGCATATGACCTCTCCAAATTCTTCGCACCTATACTCTGTTCACAGGTACAAAATGTACGCTGCTGAATCTCTAGGTGCTCATCAACTTAATTCATTTGCAGCGTTCCTCGAAGATAAGTTGCATACTTCCTCAGAAACATCCATTGTTCAAAATCCTCAAGTGAGGAAAATGGAAGATGGGAAGAGACCTCAGAAGGGACGCAAGAGGCTTGAGACAAACACTGCTTTTGAGATCCCTGACAATATATATGTGGGGTACTGCACTCGTGATGAAGCAACTCATGGTAAAGAAGACAAGAATCAGCGCAAAGTGCGCATACAAAGGATTGAAAGGAGATGCGCTAAGGAATGGAGGGAGTATCGCTATGTCACTCCCAAGTACATGAAGAAATTCGCTGTACACCCTCCATGTCCTAGACCTTCTTTGGCTGCTGGACAGAAAGCAGATCCCACCAGCATCAGGCATGGTGAGGAATTACCAAAAGAGTGGGCCAAGCGCCAAGCCAAATTGGCTAAAGTTGCAAAAGCAGCCGTGAAGATATTCAATGAAGATTCTGTTGCTGCTGCTGCTGAGGCTTCTGCAAGTAAGCCTAAGAAGGCTATGCCAAAGAAATCAGCTGTGAAGCCGAGTTCCTCAACAGCAATGCCCTCACGGCCCACTTCTTCAACGTCAAAGCCCTCATGGCAAAATCCTCAGGCAACTTCTTCAAGGGCAATGCCAATCCCCTCTGTTGCCTCCAAGTCCTCAACTGCTGCTGCAAAGTCCTCAACACCTGTGCATATTGCAACGTGTCAACGGACTGCAGGGTTCTCTATTGCTTCAGGAGCATCTGCAAGTTCCTCAGCTCCACCACGGTCCTCAACTGGTCCAACTCTGCTGAAGAAAAAGGCCACTGCTGGACGTGGAACGAGGCCAAATCCTCATAAGAAGCAAGTTGCGTTCCAAGTACCGTCTGATGACGATGAAGCTGATGATGAAGAACTTGCAGAAATCATCAGAGATAGGCAAGAAAGGGCCGCTAGAGCCAAAGGCAGTTTTGTGCCTCTCATGCTGGATCCAAGGAAGATCCTCGATTTCATTGATCTCTGGCACAAAGATCCAAACACTCCACTGCCTGAATTGAACCTCACTCTTGGTCAAAGTCATATGTTGATGGCTTTCATCAGTGAAGAAAAATGGAAATTTGAAAAGGGGAGGCAAGTCAAGAAGGCTCAATACAAGAAGGAGCGTTTTCTGAAGAACAATGTTCTGAACATGTCTCCTGAAGAACTTGTGGCTTTGCAAACAGAAATCAAAGGCCTCGGTGATGAATTTGACAAATACTATGCTGATTGGCTAGGAGTCAAAGTCCGATTTATCAAGCTTGCCAAGACCCTCAGGCCTAATGTTGCAACTCCATCGCAACAAGAAATTCCTCAGGCTGAAGCATCTGCTCAGCCTAGTGAAGAAATTGAAAGCGCAGCTGATGAAAATCAGGCTGTTGAAGAAAATGAGAATACCAGGGCTGCTGAAGAAATTCCAGCTCCTGAAGAAACTGTTAGGGCAACCACCAATGTTGCGCCTGAAGAACCACCCAGGCCAGCTGAAGCTTTTGCTGCGCCTGAAGAAACTAAAAATACCAGGGCGACTGCATCAGTCGTGCCTGAAGACACTGAACCAACTTCATCTGCTCCTACTGCAAAATCTTCAAAGATGAAGAATATCACCCTTCCTTCTGCATCAGAAGCGAAGAAAACCAAAGCTGCAGAGAAGGCAGCTATGAAGAAAAGGAAAGCATCAACGATTGCAGAGTCTTCAGCTCCCAAGAAAGTGAAGACTTTGACAAGTTCCTTCACTAACCCAATTGATGTTGTTCCAATCTCTATTGTGCCATCAAAGGAAATTGTCCCATTTGGTGAAGAATATGTCATTCCAGATGACATTGATGAGGAAAATCCTTCTGCTGCTTCTTCAGAGCAGTTGGATGAAGAAATTGAAGTGGAAGATATCCCTTCAACCCCACTGGTATCATCGCCCATGCCTTAGTTCACAGTTGAAGAGGCAGGCGTTGAGGAAATGGAAGAAGACAAAGATGTGGACATTGGTTCTACAACACCAGTTCTGAATGATGACTATTGGGAAAGACTTCATCCCAATTCGCCACTGACCACTCCTCTGCATCAAATTCTCAGTCCCCTGTGCAAACTAAAGAAATTCAAACGGGCTCTGAAGGACGTCAAACATCACTTCTTTCCATTCCTGAAGACATTCCAGCTGCAACAGCTGAAGAAATGGAGAACCCAATTGCTGGTGAAGAACCTGAACCTTCAATTCTTCAGACAGCAGCTCCAGAGACCATGAAGCAAGAGGCTGTAAAGTCTTCAACTGCTAATCTTCAGCCCGAGCAGCAAAACCCTCATGCTAAAAGGCCAAAGTTCAATGCTGATGATTTCTTCGCTGAGCACCATTTCTTCACGAATTTCAATCCATATGACTCAGCAAGACTTCGACACAAGCGGTTCTGGACTGCAAGCCAGATGAACTTCTATTCTTCACTCCTGTTTGACAAGGACAAGGTATTTGAGCACCGTCAAATTCCTCATGTGGATATGGAGTCTCTTCCGTGCTTCCAACTTTTCCTGAATGTTCTTCATGACGCTGGGCTCTTGAACTTCTGTGCTGACATCTGCGACTGGAATGAAGAGCTTATTCTTCAATTCTATGCCACACTGCACCTCACTGGAAATGTGGCTGATGTGAATTCATGGGTGCTTGACTGGATGACCGAAAATACTCATTACAAAGCCCCGGCCTCTGAATTGCTTCATGCCGTTCCAGTCAGTCCTCCATCTGAAGGCGCAAGGCTCATGTATGAGGAACCTGAACTATCAAATCATATGATGCAAGTGCTCATGAAGCCTTTGAAGCCAGGCCAAGCTCCTAGAACCACATTCCTGGTGAAGGAATTGTTATATGTGCCAAGGACAATCTACCGCATTCTGACCAAAACCCTCAGTCCAATCAAAGGCCACAACTCTGACGAAGAGGAAGTTGTTGGCATCATGAAGAATCTGCTGTTCAACATCATTCATGGCATTCCCATCAACTACCATGATTTCTTCATGAGAACTTTGGCTAATGCTGCTCTGTCACCTTCTGAGTTGAAGCCTTATGCTCCCTGGATCATGAAATTCATCAGATCAAGGTCTTCAATTTATTACATGGCAGATTGTCAGAATCACCTCAGCTATTTGCCACCCATTGAAGTCATCAAGCGGACTATTTCCTCAGTTGATGAAAAAGGCAAGGCTGCTGTTATTGATGAAGGCACTCGTCCGTTGGATGGTCAGTTTCGCAAAGCTGCATCTTATTCCACCAATGATGACTCTGCAACCCAAGATTCTGCAACAAAAGCTTCAAAGCCAATTCCTCAAGCCACTGCTCCACGAGTGATGACTGATTGTGAGCTTCTTCTAAGTCTTCATCAAAAGGTCGATCGTAATCACAAGTGGGTCAAGCGTCAATTTGGCTCAATTCTTCAGAACATGACTGTCACGCAAAACACTGTGAAGAAGAATCACTACTATGCGCATGCAGTCTTCGACCGCACTTGGGCTATTCTGTCTCACCTGTACGGTGATGAAGATCTCAATTAGATGGGATTTCAACAGGACTTTGACTGGTCTCATCCTCCTTCGAAGAAATTCAAGAAGGTCAAAGTTCCTCAGCTTGTTACAAGTTCATATTCTTCATCGCGCGAGACGGATGAAGCTGAAGATTGAACGACACTGCGGCAGGCCCTACCTCAATGGACGACCCCGACAACGCTGGCGCTCCTCCATCGACATCATGATAATATTCTTCAGGGGCGTTAGTCCTCATTTTTCGTCCCTTTTGGTCATTCGATGACAAAGGGGGAGAAATTTGAGTTAGTCTTCAAGCGGGTCTTATATATGGGTGTTTTTTTCCGTTAAGTTACAACTCTTGCTCTTCTGAGGTGTTTGCTCTGATGAGTTGTAAACTTAAGTCCTATGATGGTCTGATACTTTTGAACTGCTTTCTGCATGCTTATTTCCTCAAGTACCTTAATGCACGCATGCTGAATTTCGCCAGACACCATATTTCATCATGCATTTCAAATTCTTCATATTATATGTTAAATGCGTGCATGAATTGCAAGATATAGGGGGAGATCTCCATGATATTACTCTACAATGTGCATTTGCTATCCAAAGCAAATTCCTCAAATATGCACATCTTCAGCGGGAGTTCTTCTATATCTTGCAATCAAATTCCTCAATATCAGTATTCGCACTTCTTATGTTTATCCCAGTTGAAAACTTAACCTATTTGTCACCAATCACCAAAAGGGGGGAGATTGTAAGTGCATCTAGTGCCCCTTAGTGATTTTGGTGTATTGAAGACTTATAGGTTAAGGGACTAATGTGTTTGTGAGTGTACACAGGTTCTATAAATCTATGAGAAGTTTCATATTTACGAAGAAAGTCGACCCCTAAAAATGAATGTCTTCATTTGAAGACTTTGGTTTTCTTGAAGACTTTGAAAGTGAGGAAATTGGTGTGACCTTGAAGACTTTGATATTGATGCGACGATTATGAAGCGTGAAGACTTTTATTTCCGTAGTTTCATTTTCTCTTTCTTGAGTCATAGGAAACACCGTACTGTCAAAGGGGGTCGAGGTAAAACTAAGGAAACACTTTCCAAGTGATGCTCATCTCTAATCCTACACCTACCCAATCCTTTCGAGTGAAGCCAATGGAAATCTCATACAGTTCAGTCAATTTCTTCAGTGACAGAGACGAAGATCTTCTGTTCTCTGAGGAATTTGTTCTGACTGAGGAGTTAGGAATTTGCCAGTGCGGATTGCCTACAAGTGAGGAACATGATAGCCCTGAGGAATTTGAGAGATCAAATTTCTGACCGTTGCTGTGCTACGCACCAGCTGTCCCAAATATTCTATTCACCTAACGGTCATAACATTGAAGGGCATTTATGTCTTATCATGTCGGGCTGCTCCCCGGCTATAAATAGCCACCCCCTACAACCACTAGTTGGTTGGCTGCTCCGAGAGAAACTGACACTTATCATTTAGAGCATCCCATCCTCCGAGGACTTTGAGCGAAAATCATCAGTGAGGAAAAACTCAAACCCAAACACCTACAACCCAAAGTGATTGAGCATCACTGAAGAGATTGTTCCTGCGTGGAACCGATGCTTGTTACCTTTGAGGACTGTGCATCCTCCAGACGGTTAGGCGTCATGGTCTAGAGCATCCAAGAGGAATTGTGGATCGCCGAGTGACCAAGTCTGTGAAGGTTCGGAAGTCACCTGTGAAGACTTACCATGAGTGATTGGGCGAGGTCTGTGTGACCTTAGTTCAAGGAGAATACGGTGAGGACTGTGTGTTCGGGACTGTGTGTCCTCAGGTTTAAATACCTAGCCGCTCCAACCAGACGTACAACTGTCACAGCAGTTGGAACTGGTCTACCAAATCATTGTCTTCACCAAGCTACTGGTTCTATTTCCTCAACCCTTTCATTTCCTCATTCATGTGTTGATGAAATTGATCGTTACTGTTTGAAGACTTTGACTGAAGACTTTTTCAATTTCCTCAATCCTAATTCTTCAGTCACTTTGTCTTCAACTTGCTTATCCTGTTTACACGCTACCTGTACTATGTGCTTGTTTCATATCATCATGATGACTGTGTTACTGCCATGTTATGCTTGCACCTGAGTACTTATTCCGCTGCATGTATTTCGTTGCTTAGCAAATTCCTCAAGTTGAATTTCCTCAGTGACGAATTTGTAAAAATCGCCTATTCACCCCCCACTCTAGTCGATATAACACACTTTCAAGATCATAATTTGATATGAAAGTGCATTCATATATTTGAATAGGAGATCATAGTGTTATAAACATATTCATCCATGAATATAGCGGTGATACGCGTGGTGTGGTTTTGGACATGTTATACCATAATGTGATAATGCATGGCGTTTGCAACTCATAGCTAAATATCGAACAATCTAAACCATACTATACATCGAACAATCTCACATTTTATTTGAATTTGTGATAATGTGTGGCGTTTGCAGCTCACAAGTAAATATCGAACAATCTAAACCATACTATATATCAAACAATCTCACATTTTATTTGAATTTGTGATAATGTGTGGCGTTTGCAACTCACATCTAAATACTTGTAGGCGTAGGGGGCGGGGCACCATACATTATGTGATAAACACATTATACATATGAGACATGGTTTAGATTATGAAGATCTAGCTAGATCTTGAAATGTACTGTGATTTGAAATCAACATAAAGTGGATTCAAAAAATTGAGTTCGTGTTCATATAGTACACATAGTTCATATCTAACTCGACAGTAATCATGTGGTGTGCTGTGAAGATAATATACAAATGATGGTTTAATTTGACAATAATGATGATTGTAGATCTTATTAAAATAGAGAAATGAATTCAAATGGTTTAACTTGGCACCAATCATGATTGTAGAACTTATTCAAATAGAGAAACGAATTCAAATTTAGTTCATAATGAAGCGGTAGTATATACGTTTGGAATGCACTAAAACGTTCATTTGAGTAGAAGGTTGCATGCATTATACACGTAGCGAAATATTTTAATTGAACATAACATGGATTCAAAGTTTTGAATGGAATTTGTAGTGTGAATTGATTTGGTACAGTACACGGGACTAGACTCTCTTGTGTGGTGCGAATTGATTTCTTTTTTTTTTCATCGAGGGAAGTGCGAATTGATTTGGTACAGTACACATTAGGCTTGTCCGGAAATTTCAACCCGCGCCTTGTTACCCTGAAATTTTAAGATATATCTTTGTCTTGTTGTGCTCCGAAAACTCCCTCCATCTCAACCCGCGCCTTGCTATCCCAAAATTACAACACGCGCGAAAACTCCCACCTCCTGCGAAATCCCGACATGCGAAATGCCCATGATACCTCTGAACCGAAAGAACCGCCTAGCTCAAATCGGTGGGGGTACTTTCGTAACTTACCCCACATTTCGGACAAGCGCATCCCTAAGCCATGGTTCCTCCTCCCATCCCATCCGCCCACCCATTCGTACACCAAGGCCACGAAAACCCGCGAAGCCCCACACCCTCCTCTGTCCGCCACCCAGCCGAAGCCTCTTCCCCGACGACGTCGTCCACAGCAACACCTCGACGTCCCTCATCCACCGCACCAGGTGAGGATTCGTCGTCAATCTCGTCGTCCTGCCGGTTTAGCCACCCCGTCCTCCACCTCCAAGGAGCTGCCCCGATGTTCCCCTCGTCTTTTGCGCCACCTCCATTCCCACACCGCCGTCTTCACCTGCACCACCGAAAGAGCAGCATCATCACCGATTCCTCGGATGAAGCTGAGGCCTAATCGGCGCCACCAAAGAGGTTCTACACTAATCGCCGCATTTTCTTCTTGATTCGATCTCACGGTGCTGCCGGAGCTTGTCCCGAGCCGACATGGCGCAGCTCCATCCACGACGGCGGCGCCGGCCACTTCCTCCACGGCGTCGCTCCCTCGGCGGCGACGTCCACATCAGTAGAAGCTGCTGCTGCTTTGGCTCTCGCTCGCGCTGCTGCTCTGCTCTTGCTCTCGGTCCCCTGCCTGGTCTGCTCTTGCTCTTGCTCTTGCTCGTGTTGTTGCTCTCGCTCTTGCTCTTGCTTGCGCTGCTGCTCTCGCTCTTGGTCTTGCTTGCGTTGCTGCTCTACTCTTGCACGCGCTGCTGCTGCATGAGCAGCAGATCCTGCTCTCGCTCGAGCCCCTGTAGCTACTACCCGAGATGCTGCTACACGACCAGCTGCCCCGGCTCTCGCATGCGCTGCTGCTCCGAGCGCTGCTGCTGCTGCTACTGCTTTTCTGCTACTAGTGCGTTCAATTTCGACAGTAAAATTCAGTTTCGACAGCAAAATTCAGTTTCAATAGTTAAATTCAGTTTCGACAGTTAAATTCAGTTTCGATAGTTAAGTTCAGAGATGAGCGGCTGATGTATTTTACATCTAGCACTTTGTGGTTATGTATTTTATGTCATCTATTGGAGATGCTATTAGAATTCCACTCAGGTTAACATTGTCTCTCTTGTCCTGCTTCAGCCTCGCCACCGTACAACTTACCGGAGCTGCTCCAACGATGAAACCCTCCATCACAGCGGAGCAGTACCCCCGGCTACATCTCCAGATGCCTAAGATCTTCTTCCCCTCCTCCGACAGCCAAATCAGCCAGAGCATCCTCACCGACCAACCCAATCACGCTGAGATCGACATGGCTTCGACAAAAAGGTTGTACACTGTTGCATCGCTTTTTTACTCTACATGTTATATATATTGTCCACTGAGCACACGTAGTAACGTGAAATACGATTAGTTTCTCCTACTATATGACAAGCAGTGAGGTACCAGGCAACTTAGCTATCCGTGATCGACTCTCTTGAATGCCATCATTATTTATTTCTGCGCGTTTGAGCTGTGCATTTGTAGATGGGCCTGGGAGTTGAGCTAGTAGGGCAGTGGACTGGGTCCAAAGTAGTAGAAGTAGCACAAAAATATTTTTTGAGTGTAGGCTTTTCCCTGTTCAAGCCTGCCTACTAGAATTGCCAGTGGTTGAAAGGAAAAGTGAAGGAAAAACATAGGAATTTGAAAGTTTCCTATGGTACTACTATTAATGCATTTGGTTCAAAGGAATGGAGCAAAGGAAAACTGTAGGGTTTGTTCCTTTAGTGTCTCTTTCAAAGAAAAACCGTAGGAATTTTAATATCCACTTGGCCCTCCTTTTCAAATTCGTATTCATGAAGAACAAGACTAAGTGATAGTAGCATAATAGCATTATAACTGTACCTTTTCTTGTGGTTTGACTTAATTTGACCATGCTTCTTTGCATTCCTGTGACCTTCCAATTCCTGTGAACCAAACACCCAGATTGATAGAAATCCTGTGATTTTAAATTCTTTGCACATGCATTCCTATCCTATTACTGTGTATTTCCTATCCCTGCGTTGTTAGAATCCTCCAATTCAAATGAGCCCTTACAGAATTACTTCTCTTACAGATAGTTGTCAAAGAAAACCTTGTGTGGTTTGTCCCGCTCCTGCTGCGCCGTCGTCCACCCCAGCTCAGCTGCTCCAACGACAGAAGGGTCCACCACAGCAGGGATCCGGCCTCTAGACTGTCTTTCGCCGCCTCAGATCTTCTTCCCCGCCGCCGGCAGCCACGACAATGGCATTACCATCATCAACCGAGCAGATGACCTCGAGGACTACACGGGTCCGCAAGAGAGGTCGCACTCTTTCGTGTCTGCTTACGTTATGCATCGCTTAATATTACATGCTACTTTATCATCCTGTTCACCGATTAGACTCTGAGTCAGCTCCAAACTAGTGCTCAAACTTGAGTTTTTAAATGGTTGTGGGGTACATATCGGGGCCGCAATCAATATTATCTATCTACTATCTGGTTAATCTCTGGTGTCTACTATGAGTTTCATGTTGGGTGGGAAACAAACAGTAAAGAAGCCATTATCTGTATTTTTTAACTGAAGCCATTATCTGCCTGCTATCATTGGTTTTGGGTCTATCCACAGGTTGCTACCATCACTCTGGATTTCTGCATGCACTCCTTACATAATCTTACTATGTTTTATTCCTATGCATGTCAGTTATTGTACACAATGGAACTGAACATGTAGAGCAAAAGAGATGAGCCTTGCGTGGCAATAAAATTCCATGCGGACGTCGCTCCATGGTGGGCGCAAAGGCAGGCCCCCTCCACCCATTTCAGATTGTAATCAAGAGGAAGATAATTGTTCTGAGGATTATTCAGAAGGAGAAGACCACTCCTATTTACCCCCGAGGTCTTCGCTCTAACTTGGCATGCTGATGTTGGTAATATCATGGATATGGTGCCTTGCATTGCTTACTTTATACATCAAATATGTCATCTGCTTAGTTTAGACATACTTTGTGTGAATGCCATCTGTTTAATTTCTTTATCGTATATGTGAATTATGCAATGCCATCTTGTTTAACCAGGCATCATATATGTGAATTTTGCAATGCCATCCTGCTTAGCCAGTCATCTTATATGTGAATTATATCATGCCATCCTTTTTTTTCATTACGTATTACATTTGTCAACAATGTTAGTACATTCAACTACTCTTCGTGTGCATCAGCCATTTGACACGGTGATGGAAAATTCTGGAGTGAAAACAAGGTCTTCAGAGCAGACTATGCTATCTGACGAAGCGCATATCTCGCTGGTTACGGATAGCTCCTCAGAGGAGGATCTAGAGATAGATGACCAGTCCTATTCCCCCCCCCCCCCCCCCCGAGGTGTATGCTCTAACTTGCCAGGGTTATGTTGCTCATATCATGCGTATGGTGTCTTGCGTTGCTGTGTCATTTGCTTAGTTTAGACATGCTTTGTGTGAATGCCACCTGTTTAGTGTCTAATTACCATATATGTGAATTATGCAATGCCATCTTGTTGCAAGACATTATATATGTTAATTATGCAATGCTATCTTGTTGCAAGGCATTATATATGTGAATTATACAAAGGCATTATATATGTGAATTATACAATGCCATGCTGTTTAGCCAATCATCATATATGTGAATTATATCATGCTATCCTTTTTTGTATTACGTGTTCCATTTGTCGATAACGTTTGTATATTCAACTACTCTTCCTGTGCATCAGCCATTTGAAGCGGTGATGGAAGTATCTAGAGTGAAAACAAGGTATTCAGAGCAGACAATGCTACCTGTTGAAGCAGACATCTTGCTGGTTAAAGATAGCTCCTCAGAGGAGGATTCAGAGACAGATGACCAGTCCTATTCCCCCCTGAGGTCTATGCTCAAACTTGGCAGGGTTATATTACTCATGTCATGCATGTTGTCTTGCATTGCTTAGTTTTTACATCATATATGTGATTGCCATCTGCTTACTTGCTTAGTATATAAATCATATATTTGAATTATATCATGCCATCATGTTTACAGATAGCATCTATCTGAATTATGGCATGCCAACCCATTTAATAAAGACATCATATAGTTATATCATCTCATCCTGTTTAGTGTTTACAGTCATCATATTTTGAATTATGTCATTCTATCCGTGAATTATATCATGCTATCATGTTTCCATAGGCGGCATGTATGTGAATTATGGCATGCCAACCTATTTAATAAACACATTATATAGTTATATCATGCCATCCTGTTTACATAGTCATCATATTTTGAACTATGTCTTTCCATCATTTTTAGTTAGCCATCATATATGTGAAATTGTGTCATGCTATCCTGTTTAGTTAGCCATCATATATGTGAAATTGTGTCATGCTATCCTGTTTGGTTAGACAACATAAATGTGAATTATTTCATGCCCTCTTTTATTCCCCACTATCCATTGCACCTGTCTATCATACAATGTCTGTACATTCAATTACTTTTCTTGTTTATCAGCCATTTGAATTGGAGAGGGTGATGGCAGTATCTAAGGGAGTAACAACACGGTCTTCAGAAAAGATAGTGCTACCAGTCGATGCAGATAGAACCACGGTTGTACTTGCCCAAGAACCAGCCCCACCACACATAACCCAGACTCTCGCAGATTGTACCCCTACCCAGTTGGACAGAGAACCAGTTACACCCCTTCTAACCCCAACCCCAGCAGATAGTAACCCAGTTCCAGTTGACACAACACTGTCTCCACCACAGAGCACCCAAACATGAGCAGTTAGTAATGGAACTGCAGTGCCCAAAGCACGAGGGCCACCACTCCGAACCCCAACTCAACGCTTAAAGCAGAAGAAGAGTTGTTCTCAGGTCAGGTTCTGTAGCTATGGTTCATACTCCTTTGCTCTTGCATGACTGTATTTACTCATACCAACTATTTTCAAATTTGAAGGATGGAATTGAAACTCCAATGGCGCAACAGGTTTGTTTTAAACCTGTTTCTTTAACTGGTTTGCTGTTGTAACTTGCTCTATGTTGATTTCAGTTTCAATTGAATAAACAGTTATGTTCTCATGTCATGCAGATTACAAGTGTTGTTATTGCTCTGTAGTTTCCCACACTTATATTTTGTCTATTCTGCTTTGTCTTAAATAGATATTATTTGAACTGTGTCTCTATCTTGATTTGGCAACAAAAACTAGAATGATATAGACCATACAGTGACCATGGTACATAGATATATATTTGTTTCATGTTGTTATCCTGTCCACTTTACTACTGAACTAATTTACCAAAATGAGTTTCATATACAACATGGTAAATCTATGATGTGTCTGCTTGTTTCTCTTTTAGAATGCGGATAAAATATTGGAGAAGAGTACCCCGTTATGCAATGGTAAAGGACGTAATGCAGTTAAGGTTCAAGATAGTGAGACATCCCTGTTGGTCTCCAAGAAAGCTGATAAAAACTATCTTGACGACAGTGAGACAACCCAAAAGTCCTGTCTTGATGTAGTGTTCGAGTTACTGGCAACTACTGCTGGCACAAGCTCTTCGAACTCGCTGCCTGAATCAGTTCGTCTTCTTGAGTCTCAACTTCAAGTTGAAAGACATCGATCAGATGTGCTGCGACACGAAGCCGAAGGACTGAGGAAGTCCCTGCAGAATTCAGATGCATACTTTCTGGTGCAACAACAAGCACTGGAGGATTTAAGCGCCAAACAAGAGAAAGTTGATAAGCTTGCTAACCATCTTGCCAGCATTATGGGTACCCAGGATATTGTTTCTTGAGCTCTTCTGAAGTGGTTTCAGTTCTAGACTTGTTTTGCTGCGGCGTTTATTTGCACTGGTCTCCAACTTTGACAACCAGTGTATGTGATATGCTGCTTTGTTCCCTATATTTGCACTCGTGGTGAACTTTGATGCCCAGTGGATGTAATATGTGTAATAGCTGTGATAGCCTAGCGTAAGTTGCTTGCTTATTTATTTCCTTGTTGTCTTGTTTATTTGTTTGCTTGTAGTCAGTGCAGTTCTTTTTCTGCGGTTTGCTAGTGGCCGCAATAACCTATTTTTTAAAACTAGGCCACAATAACCATGGGCTACATATTTACTGTAGTGACCATGGGCCTCCTACGGGCCGTAGAAACAATGGGCCTTCTATGGGCCGTAGAAACAATGGGCCTTCTACAGGCCGTAGCATTAATGGGCCTTCTACGGGCCGTATGATCGATTGGCCAAACATGGGCCAATAACAGACCGCATTATGGGCCGTAAACGGGCTAGAGTTGGAATCATCCGTTCATGGGCCGACCATAATGGGTCGTCGTTAATCGGCTGTATTTGATGACGCTATGAAAATGGCCCAACGGATTAACGGGCCACAAACAGGCCGACTGTAACCACGGGCTGAATTTGTCCCACAAGCAGAAAAGGCCAGTAATGGGCCGTAAGTAACCGAATGCTGGAAATGAGCCCAAGAATAAATGGGCCCTGAGAAGGCCGAAAGATAACACGGGTTGGAAAGGGCCCAATGGAATAATGGGCCGTTAATGGGTATAAAGCGGTACACTGTTCATTACGGGCCAGTTTCACCACGGCCCCTTAATGGGCCAAGAGTTACAAAGGGCCTCATATGGGCCGAAAGACGTCATGGGCCATACATGGGCCGAAAGTTACAATGGGCTGGAATCATATTGGACGGCCCAGATGATGCTACTGGGCTTAATTCAGATAGGCCGTAACAGGCCGTGAGTTAGCGGGCCGTAAAAGGGCTATATACGAACAGGCCATTAACAGGCTTTCCGTGGGCCGGCCCGCTACCTTTTGACCAAGTCAAACGGGCCGGCCTTTTCACCGGAATGGGCCTCTATTGGGTCGTGCCATGTGTCGACGTATCATAGGCGCCTCCTGTCCAATGAGTGGATGACATCTGTCCCAACGGTGAGCCGACACGTGGTTCCTCTGGCCATTGAGAATTTTACACGTGGAAAATCCCCATTGGTCCGGGCTGTTAACGGGTTATCAGATCCAAAACCGGATCCGATAGCTTAACGGCGACCCGTTACGGTGGATGCCACGTGTCGGTTACCCTTGACGAAAGCACTTCCATGACGCGCCATTTATCGTCATGGAAGTGGACACTTCCATGATGATAATTTTGGTAATGTTATGGAACACTTCTACGACAGCACATGTATGACTATCTTGATTCTGTCATAAAATCGTCATGGATGTACATGCATGACAGAAAATGTGACCTACTGTGACAAACACGTATCATCACGGAAGTGTATTTTTTTGTAGTGTTTGAAGGGAGGAATTTCATGAAACTTTTCATAATCTTCAGACATGTCTGTCTTGCCCTCCACTCCCACGATGTCTCTTTTCCCTGAAAGAACTATGTGGCGCTTTGTCTCATCGTATGATGTATTCGCTTCCTTATCTTTTCTTTTTCTCATTTTGGTAGACATGTCCTTCACATAGAAAACCTGCGCCACATCATTGGCTAGGACGAATGGTTCGTCTGTGTACCCAAGATTGTTCGGATCCATTGTTGTCATTCCGTACTGTGGGTCTACCTGTACCCCGCCTCCTGACAGACTGACCCATTTGCACCGAAACAAAGGGACCTTAAAATCATGTCCATAGTCAAGTTCCCATATGTCCACTATGTAACCATAATATGTGTCCTTTCCCCTCTTTGTTGCTGCATCAAAGCGGACACCATTGTTTTGGTTGGTGCTCTTTTGATCTTGGGCGATCGTGTAAAATGTATTCCCATTTATCTCGTACCCTTTGTAAGTCAATACAGTCGAAGATGGTGTCCTGGCCAACGAGTACAGCTCATCTGCAACAGTGGTGTTACCCATGAGATGTGTTTGCAACCAACTGCCGAAAGTCCTGATGTGTTCACATGTAATCCAGTCATCACACTGCTCCAGGTGTTTGGAGCGCAGAATATTCTTGTGTTCATTGACATACAGGGTCACCAAGGTAGAATTCTGTAGAACTGTGTAGTGTGCTTGAGCCCAAGAATGTTCGTCCCTACATATTATTGAGTCCGCTCCTAGCGTGCCTTTTCCAGTCAGTCTCCCCTCATACCGCGATTGAGGGAGACCAATCGGCTTAAGGTCCGGAATGAAGTCAACACAAAACCCAATTACCACCTCTGTTTGATGGCCCATGGATATGCTTCCTTCTGGCCTAGCACGGTTATGAACATATTTCTTTAAGACTCCCATGAACCTCTCAAAGGGGAACATATTGTGTAGAAATACAGGGCCAAAAATGGCAATCTCGTCGACTAGATGAACTAGGACGTGCATCATGATATTGAAGAAGGATGGTGGGAACACCATCTCGAAACTGACAAGACATTGCACCAAATCATTCTTTAACCTTGGTAGGATTTCTGGATCGATTACCTTCTGAGAGATTGCATTGAGGAATGCACATAGCTTCACAATGGCTAATCGAACGCTTTCTGGTAGAAGCCCCCTCAATGCAACCGGAAGCAGTTGCATCATAATCACGTGGCAGTCATGAGACTTTAGATTCTGGAACTTTTTCTCTGCCATATTTATTATTCCCTTTATATTGGACGAGAAGCCAGACGGGACCTTCATACTGAGCAGGCATCAAAGAAGATTTTCTTCTCTTCTTTGGTAAGAGCGTAGCTGGCAGGACCTTCATACTGCTTTGGATGCATGTCGTCTTTTTCGTGCACACGTTGCTGGTCCTGCCATGCCTCCGGTGTATCTTTTGTCTTCCCATACACACCCAAGAAGCCTAGCAGGTTCACGCAAAGATTCTTCATCATGTGCATCACGTCGATTGCAGAGTGGACCTCTAGGTCTTTCCAATAGGGTAGGTCCCAAAATATAGATTTCTTCTTCCACATGGGTGCGCATCCCTCAGCGTCATTCGGAACAGATAGTCCGCCAGGACCCTTTCCAACGATTAATTGTAAATCATTGACCATATCAAGTATGTGATCACCAGTACGGAGGGAGGGCTTCTTCCGATGATCTGCCTCACCTTTGAAATGCTTGCCTTTCTTCCGACATTGATGGTTGGTCGGAAGAAATCAACGATGTCCCAAGTACACATTCTCCCTGCATTTGTCCAAATATTTACTTTCAGTGTCATCTAAACAGTGTGTGCATGCGTGGTATCCCTTGTTTGTCTGTTCTGAAAGGTTACTGAGAGCAGGCCAATCATTGATGGTTACAAACAGCAATGCATGTAGGTCAAATTCCTCCTGATTGTGCTCATCCCACACACGTACACCTTTTCCATTCCACGGCTGTAAAAGTTCTTCAACTAATGGCCTTAGGTACACATCAATGTCATTGCCGGGTTGCTTAGGGCCTTGGATGAGCACTGGCATCATAATGAACTTCCGCTTCATGCACAACCAAGGAGGAAGGTTATGAATACATAGAGTCACAGGCCAGGTGCTATGATTGCTGCTCTGCTCCCCAAAAGGAATAATGCCATCTGCGCTTAAACCAAACCATACGTTCCTTGTGTCACCTGCAAAATCCCCCCACCTTCTCTCGATTTTTCTCCACTGCGACCCGTCAGCGGGTGCTCTCAACTTCCCGTCTTTCTTACGGTCTTCTTTGTGCCATCGCATCAACTTGGCATGCCCTCTGTTTCTGAACAGACGTTTCAACCGTGGTATTATAGGAGTATACCACATCACCTTGGCAGGAACCCTCTTCCTGGGGCGCTCGCCCTCAACATCACCAGGGTCATCTCGTCTGATCTTATACGGCAATGCACCGCATACCGGGCATGCGTTCAAATCCTCGTACTCACCGCAGTACAGGATGCAGTCATTAGGGCATGCATGTATCTTCTGCACCTCCAATCCTAGAGGGCATATAACCTTCTTTGCTTCGTACGTACTGTCGGCCAATTCGTTATCCTTTGGAAGCTTCTTCTTCATTATTTTCAGTAGCTTCCCAAATCCGTTGTCAGATACACCATTGTCTGCCTTCCATTGCAGCAATTCCAGTGTGGTACCGAGCTTTGTGTTGCCATCTTCGCAATTTGGGTACAACCCCTTTTTGTGATCCTTTAACATGCGATCGAACTTCAACTTCTCCCTTTCACTTTGGCATTGTCTCTTTGCATCAACAATGACCCGGCGAAGATCATCATCAGGCACATCGTCTGGTTCCTCTTGACCTTCAGCTTCCCCCGTTGCAGTATCACCGTATTCAGGGGATAGTTGTCATCATCCTATTCTTCTTCGTTGTCTTCCATCATAACCCCTCTTTCTCCATGCTTGGTCCAAACATTATATTGTGGCATGAAACCCTTCTCAAGCAGGTGGATGTGAAGGGTTTTTGAGTCAGAGTAATCCTTCGTATTCCCACAGATAGGACGTGGACAATACATAAAACCATTCTGCTTGTTTGCCTCAGCCACTTCAAGAAAATTATGCAGGCCCTCAACGTACTCGGAGGTGCGTCGGTCACCGTACATCCATTGCCGGTTCATCTGCGTGCATTATATAATTAAGTGTATCAAAAACCATTATAGAACATCATGAATAGAGAAGTGACCAAATTAATACAAGTTCATCATCACGTTAAAACCAAAGTACAGTAGTGATCAAATGTTATTACTGAAAAAAAATACATAGTCCATACATAGTTCTCATAGAACAAGATACAACTCTCTAGAGCATCTAATTAAAACATACATTGAAACTAACATACAACTATTTAAAACATTTAAATGCAACAACAAATGCGATCATAATAGCAACTAAGGTAACAATTGATCCAACAACATAATGATACCAAGCCTCATTATCAATGGCATATTTTTTTATCTTTCTAATCTTCAAGCGCATTGCATCCATCTTGATCTTGTGATCATCGACGACATCGGCAACATGCAACTCCAATTTCATCTTCTCCTCCTCAATTCTTTTCAATTTTTCTTTCAAATACTCATTTTCTTGTTCAACTAAATTAAACCTCTCGACAAGAGGGTCGGTTGGAATTTCCGGTTCACATACCTCATAGATAAAAACATCTATATCACGTTGGTCGGCATAATTGTCATAAACACTAAATGAAACAAATAGTTATAAAAGATAATATACCACATCCGAATCATAGACCGGACGAGGGCCGACGGGGGCGGATACCAAAACCATGGCACTATATAATAACAAACAATAATAAAAGTAAGAAATTTATACAAGTATATCTATCTAAATCATACAAGTAAGAATTTTTTTTTAAAAGAAGATAAGAACAAGAGGCTCACCACGGTGGTGCCGGCGACGAGATCGGCGCGGGCGATCGAGGACGGTGAGGAGGGGACGGGATGACACCCTACACATGTGCAGACTCTAAGAAGTTAATTTGAGCTCAAATTGTGCATCTAAATCAAAAGAACTCCCACATACACTCCTACACTAAAACCCAAAAACCACTCTACTTCTAGAGCATTTGAAATGAGCTAAACTAGTAGTGAGAGATGAAAGGATGAAGTAGCTAACCATTTAGAACACTTTGTGTAGTTGATGCACCACCAAACCTAGACAAATCTTGGGGAAAATGAAACTTGGAGAGGAGAAAGCTTAAGTGTGGCTCGGGCATTTCATCGCATCGAACACCTCATGTGCATGCATAGAAGGGAGAATAGAGCAGCACATGCACACACCTCCCACACGGCCAAAAAACAGAGGGGAGGGTGGGCAGGGGCGAGGGTATATATAGGCATCTCTTTAGTCCCGGTTGGTGGCTAGAACCGGGACAAAATACCGACCTTTGGTCCCAGTTCCAGCAAGCAACCGGGACTAAAGGGGTTGCGCCAGGAGCGAGGCCCTTTGGTCCCGGTTCGTGTCTGGAACCGGGACCAAAGGGGTCAGATGAACCGGGACCCTGGCCCGGCCGGCGCCCTGGCCTCACGAACCGGGACTAATGCACCCATTGGTCCCAGTTCGTAACAGAACCGGGATTAAAACTCTTATCTCGCCTGGACCAAAGCCCGGTTTTCTACTAGTGAATAGCAATAAACTGAACGATCATTATGTTAAGCTAACGGATGGGTCTTGTCCATCACATCATTCTCCTAATGATGTGACCCCGTTATCAAATGACAACACATGTCTATGATTAGGAAACCTTCACCATCTTTGATCAACGAGCTAGTCTAGTAGAGGCTTACTAGGGACATGGTATTTGTTTATGTATTCACACATGTATTTAAGTTTCCGATCAATACAATTCTAGCATTAATAATAAACCTTTATCATGAATAAGGAAATATAAAATAACAACTTTATTATTGACTCTAGGGCATATTTCCTTCAGGTGTGCTAGGTCGTGGATGGTTTGTAATGTCACGGACATGGATGTCGAGGTGGCGGACCGCGAAGGTGGTTCGCATGGTTGGCTCTCCGGCATGCACCATGGAGGTGGTCGCAGCTTGGCTTCTCTGTCGTGGGGGCGGAGAGGGGTGCAACATGGGGTGGCTCGGGCTAGTTTTGTTGTTGACACTAGGGATGCCCAAATCCGGAGTTGGAGTCTGATGTTCATCACGTCTATCCTGGGTGCCTCGTGGTGGCACGGGCGAGCTGCCAAGTGAATGCTCCGTGCCTTGATGCCAGTGGTGGCGGCGCCTGCGGGCGTCATTCTCCTATTGAGGACGTCATCGTGGTTCTCCTCTCTGTGTCAGGGTTCCGAGTGAAGACCCTTGACCATCTCGGACTTGGCAGTGATGACACTTTGCGTTGTACCCCCTCCTAGGGCGTTGTTGTGGAGCTCAGGTGTCTTAGGGCGTGGTGTCGAATTCAGGCCTTCCTGTACCATCTCTCAGCAATGTACTTGTGTGCGTTTACGTTGTTCGGTTATTTTGGGATATGTTTTGTAGGAAGGCTCCCTCGTTACCTTGTACCATTCGACCGTGTACTTTGGTTTGTGTTTTATCTATAAAACAAAACAGAGCATGAGACTATTTTGAGAGAGATAATAACAACGGTTAGATAATAGATGCCAAATCTCAAAGACTTACAAAAGAACAACAATAATAATATCAGAAGTTTTTCAAAGCTTAAAATTAGAATGTGTACTAAGTTTAAAAAAAGCCTTTCAAAAGAAGATTTAGGAAAAAATATTCAAATGCAAATGATCACAGTACAGTACGAAACAGAAAAAAAACAAGTTTGGCTGAGTAAAAAAAGACTGCTACTACTGCCTACCCGACTACCCGAGGTCCATTACTCACTCCATTGGCAGCTAATTCGGTGGGAGGGTAGCGGGTGAGGGTTTTCCTGGAGTTTCGATGGATCTGAGATGTGGACCTCGCCAGCGTTCCGCCCGGCTGCTAGCCCTAGGCGGCGGCCGGATCTCATCAGTGCGCTCCCTGACGACCTGCTCCTCCTCGTCCTCGCCCGCCTCCACTGCACCACCACCGCTGCACGCACCGGGGTCCTCTCCCGCCGATGGCGCGGCCTCTAGCCCCGCCTCCGTCAGATCGTCTTCAGTGACATCCCGTTCCGCTCACTCGAGCCGGTGCTTGGCCGCTTCCCCCGCCCCCCGCCCGCTGTTTCCCTCCTCGACATCCACGTCCCCAAGAAGGACTGTCGCGTCCCCAACAAGCAGCGGCGTGGGCGCGTCCCCAAGGAGCACCGGATCGACGGCGCCAACGTCACCTCCCTTCTCCGCGCCGCTGCGCGGCTCGAGCCGGAGGAGTTCTTCTTTGAGTTCCTGTGACGACCCCGGCTTAATCGTGCACTAACCATACACGCAAATGCACACGATCATGCCTAAGGACTTACTTGAAGATATCACAACACAACTCTAAAACATAAATAAAGTCATACAAGCTTAATATTACAAGCCAGGGCCTTGAGGGCTCGAATACATAGCTCGATGGCATACAAGCATCAGCGGAAGCATCAGATATCTGGGTACAGATATAATACAGAAATAGAGACAAGCCTCTAGATAGGCGGGGTAAAATAAAAATACTACGATCGAAAGGCGTAGGCCTCCTACCCTGGACCCTCCGATCCTACTCCTGGTCGCCAGTCGGCTCCTCGTAGTAGTACTCGCCGGGAGGGTAGTAGTAGTAGCCGTCGGCGGGGGCAGCCGGCTTAGGGGCTCCGTTGTTTGGTGGCATCAAAAGGATATGGGGAGAAAAAGAAAGTAAAGCAAATGTGAGTACTCATCCGAAGTACTCAGCAAGCAAGGATCTACACTACATATGCAACATTATCAAAGGAGGTTGTATATGTGGACTGGGCTGCAGAAATGCCAGAATAGAGGGGAAAGCCTAGTCCTATCGAAGACTAGCATCTTCAACATCTTCAGCAGTCTTGCAGCATTGGAAGAGTGCAGATTAGCATAAGGTAAAGTAGTAGTAGTGTTATCAACCTCGGCCAGAGATCCTTTCTCGACTCCCAGCGAGAAAGCAATCCCAGAGCCATACTATCCAGTTCTCATCTCAAGTTCTAGTTGTACCGATCGGGATACAACTCCGAGTGTCCGTTACCGTAGGACAGGCTATCGATAGAAGTTTCTTCCCTGCAGGGGTGCACCAAGTTACCCACCACGCTCGCTTAACTCCGGCCGGACACACTTTACTGGGTCATGCCCGGCCTCGGCTAAGCAACACGCCGCAACCCGACCGAATACCTAACAGAGAGGTCAGCACGTCGGACTAAACCTATGCCCCCAGGGGTCTTGGGCCATCGCCCTGGGAACTCCTGCATGTTACGGGGCCACCGAGAGCAGACCTAGCAACCCCTTAATGCAAGCGCGGTTGAGTAACCAGTCCAACTCGGCGCGCGCCGCTCAGTCGCTGACATCTATTAAGCTCCGGCTGAAGTACACGACGCAGAACGCCCATACTATGCCCACGTGATGGTTAGTGCTATCAGGCCAGAGGCCCCTCGGATCAAATATCCAAATCGTTTAGTGGATTAGGAGCGCGCGGTAACGAGCAGAGACTCGCGATCGATGTGACCCCGTCGCCCCATCTCGAGGGCTTGCGGCAAGAGCTAAGAGTGCCCGACCACGCCTCGTATTCATCTCGCGGGCACCCTCCAGGTCAACCCGACTCCACATCACTTCGCAAATATGCTCACGCGGGTACCCCTCAGGGCCGACCCGTCTTTAGTAACATGGTACAGTGTAAGTCTCAGTATCAATAGTAACTGTGTGTCCAACATCAAGGGGAACCCTGAGGAATCACCCTCGATAGAATTCCCTCTGATGTTACCGTCAAGGTGAACGAAGGAGGAATCACCCTCGAGGTCCACACTTGAAGCGTTGCACGACGACGCTGTTATCGGGGTTGGTGTAGGAGGAATCACCCTCGCTTACCACGACCGATTAGCTAACCTACAAGGTTACCATCAGAAGTGATGACGAGGTATCACCCTCAGCACTCGATAGTAACCCAGTAGTGTCGGCAACTAAGGGGGAAGTGATGTGCGGTGCCGGGGCCTGGTCTTCATTCCCGTTGATCGGGTCTTCTGATAATCCAGCGGGGCAGTCGGGATATAGTGGGGGTCTCTGTCGGTCTCTACCCAGCCTATTCTAAGCAGTTTAGGATAAGCAAAAAGGGTAACAAGGCAGGTTATAATAATCAGGCTATGCAGCAGATATAGGAGAACAGTAGCAGCAGCAATTCTAATGCAAGCATAAGAGAGAAGAGAATAGGTGATATAGGCATGTTCAAAAATGGGGGTGCTTGCCTGTTTGCTCTGCGGCAAGGGCAAGGTCTTCAGTGGTGTCGTCGGGGACGTAGTCGTACTCTGGAGCTGCGTCGGCCTCGGGAGCTACGTCAATGTCGGGGTCTACCGAAAGAGAAGAGGGGGAAGAAATAGGTAAACATAATGCAAACAAATGCAGCACAGGGCATACTATGCTACGATGCAGTGCAGGGTTGCCTAAAGATGCATCTAAGTCACTTTAGTTATTTTTAGAATTATCACGGGAATTATTACCAGGTGTGTGTGCACTATTCATCTACCGGAATCGGGCTCGGAGTTACGAGTTCTCCTACATAGGAGGTTCCGATATGGGACCAGACGACATGATCAGACTCGTCTCGTCGTTCTGAGCAACTTTCATGTTTTAAGTTTTTCAATCCGAGCTACGGTTTAAAAGTTATTAATTTTCAAAGTTTTAATTGATTTTCTGGAATTATTTTTATATACAGAAAATGATATATGACGTCAGCATGATGCCATGCTGACATTAGCAGGTCAACAGGTCGGCTGACCAGTCAAACCCGACATGTGGGTCCAGTGGGACCCACATGTCAGTCTCTGTGACTAAATAGATTTTAGTTAGAACTAATCAAAGGGCTAATTAGCAGCTGGCCCCACCTCTCAGTGACTTATTAACTAAACTAATTATCTTTTAATTATAAAACATTTTTAATTAATTAAAATGCGGTGGGGCCCACATGTCAGTGGCTGGGTTGCCCAGTCAGCGCAGTTGACTGGGTCAACCAGTCACCTGGGGCCCGCAAGGCCCACGGTGAGTGGCCCAGGGGTGGGGCCCACCCATGCCACGTTGGCGACGTCGCCGGAGGGACGCCGGCGACCAAATACGCGGCGGTGCCTCGCCGTACTTGGCCGAAAATGCGCTGCGCTACGCTGTTTCGCGTGATTTCGACTGCGTTCGAACGCGCGTGAAGAGCCGAATCCAGTGGTAGCACTGGTTCGACCAGAGACGGGGTAAGTTGACGGCGGCGAGCGACGCGGCGGACGCCGGAGTTCGGGCTTCGTCGGAGACGACACTACACGGCACAGGGAGGCACGCAACCGGGCTCGCTGGGCTCCTGTGAGCACCAGGAGCTCGATACCGTGCTTAGGCGAGCACGACAGGGCCCTTGGCCACGGCGGCGAAGTGATCTGCAGCGGCCGGAGCTCGGGTTCGTCGAATAGCTAGCTACGGCGCGTGCGAGAGACAATGGGGAGGAGCAGGGGACGAAAGGGCTCACCGTGCGGCACGCAAGTAGGCCGTTGACAGTTTAGTAGCAGCAGAGTCGGCGAATCGACGGCGACTGCGTCCGGAGATCGGAGGAGGAGAATGAGGGCGTGAGCTTGATGCAGAGGCTCCCAGCTCCGCCCGGTGGCACTGTCCGCCGCAGCGTTCGACGGCGGAGCTGACAGGCACGGAGGGGCAGCGAGGCGGTGGCTGTGGCCACGGGAACGACGGACATGCGGCGGCGGTGACGCTCGGCCAGAGAGGGGAAGAGGCGAGCGCGTGCGCGAGGGGAAAGAAGAGGGGAAGAGTGACGAGGGGAAGCCAGGGGAGACGGACGAGCTCGTCCTTATCCCCTTCGGTGCCCCTGTATCGTCGGTGGGCGCCGGCGTGTCGGCGCGCGGTCGGCGCGCGCGCGCTCGGCCAGGGAGCGGCCGACACGACGAGGAGGAGGGAGGTAAGCGGGCCAGGTGGGCTGCGGTCGGGGCACTGTGCACTGGGCCTAGTGCACAGTGCCTCGTCTTAATTTTCTGTTTCTGTTTTGTGTTTTTCTTTTATTTCTTTTCTGTTTTGTATTAGTTAGATCACTTTAGCACTTTTGTAAAATGTGAGACTTGGCCCAAATATTGCAATGCAATATTACCTTTCACCAAAAATTGGTTTGGGCAAAGTAGGATTTTATTTGAATTTGAAATGAATTTAATTAGATTAAATAATCCTGTTTTGGTGCTGTTTCAAGTTGTTGGAGTCATTTAGTTAATCCCAGCATCATCACCTATAATTTTATAAGTGCTTCTGGAATATTTGCTATTTAGTGAACATTTTTCAGCAGTGTTTGAGGAAATTTATTTTGCACTTTTGAATTTGAGGTGATTTTCAGAATAGAGTTTGAATTGTTTTGGTTAACCACTATGACTAAGCACTGCAAATGATATGACTTGGCATTATTAGCAGTTGATCACAGTGACAATTACACAGGGGTGTTACAGTTCCCCCCGCACTTAATTGACGGCTCGCTCGTCGTCGACCTGCCTTGCTTCCACCGTGCCACCTCCATGGTGCTCAACTTTCGCCCTATCTGCCTCCGCCTGCCGGCCGGCGCCGAGTTCTCCGCACTCGAGACGCTGTCCCTCTCGTACTGCACTGCCGACATCGACCGCTTGCTCTCCTGCTGCCCGCGCTTGCGCACGCTCTGCCTCAACAACGTTCGTTCCGATAAGGGCGACCTGACGGTTAACTCGGCGTCGCTGCAGGAGCTTCTAGTGCACACCTTGACTGCAAGGATATACATTGTCGCCCCCGTGCTTAAGCAATTGACCATGTCCTTTATTGCCTGGAAAGGCAGCATTTCCATATTGGCACCCATTGTGAAGAAGGTTCAGTGGGACTGCAACTTCTCCAGGGTGTTCAATGTGCTTGATCTTTGGCAACTCCAGCAGGTGACGCTAAAGACGGCAGAGAGACAAGGACACCTCCCTTCGATGCACGTTCATGCCCATGCCGTGCGTCCCTTCCCCTGCTCAATTTACAGCAAGCTCTGACTAAACTAAATTTGTGAATGATATATACCCTAACAAACTGTTTTTTCAGGACTTGTCTATTTTTATAGGTGGAGAGCACATCTTAACGCAAGACACCTTCAAAAAGGAGATAGAGCAGCATATGATTACCGAGTTTTCTGTTTTGGAACTACATCTCACAACAAATGGACATGTGTTTGGAGCATTCGCGTTTCTTCTCCTAGGGATGAATCGAATCTGTAGTGCTACGCAGAGGCTTAAGGTCATCCTGCAGAAATCAGCGGTAATTCTCTGCTCTGATGACATACCCCAATAATACATTGTGTATTAATCACATATAATTTTTGGTTTTAGGTGAAAGAAGACTGCTCACCGCATTGTCTATGTGAGTCCACGGGCTGGAGATCCCAAACTATCTCCTTGACTCCTCTCGAAGAAGTGGAGATCATCGGCTTTGGAGGAGACGATCATGAGATTGATTTCTTGAAACTGATATTCAAATGTGCACCAATGCTTAAAAGAATGATTGTGAAGCTGTCAGATGGAGCCTCATCAAGCGACGATGGATGCAGAAACATATACAACGTCTTCAAGGCTTATTCTTCTGTTGAACTCTATGTTTATCTTAGCTCTGGTGAGTATATTTTGCATGCCATGTTAGCATGCTTCTAGATGCAACTAGGACATAACTACTAATCCCCGTAAGTTTCATCGAACCTAAAGTCAAACCCTTACTTTTTTCATGTCATGCAAAATCTCTAGTGTGATTCAAATGTGGCATGGATAGGCCAATTATCTGATGCATATGTACCCCGAGTATTAGCTAAACTAGCATAATGCCCGTGCGTTGCTACGGAATCTTTATTAAAACTAAAATAAGTATTTATAATAAGTATAGTGTAACTTACACAACTTTTGAAAAGGAAAGTTTGTTCTTTTTAAAACTAAAGTAGTCTGGAATAGGGAAAATTACAGAATAAAATGCACACGCGAATGAAACCATCAAATGCCAGCACATAATTTCTTAGTTGGTGAATACAAAAGAGAATAAATGCTTTACAAATAAAAATACATTGGGGGACATGGTTCCACGTGCACCCGAGTTAACAGTTAAATGTTAAACATTAAAAATCATTTAAAGAATTCTAAAATTTTCTTGTAACAAACTTGATTGAGTATTCTACCTCTTGTGAATTTTCGTGAAGAAATGACATCCATGTTGTTCTGGGTGAAAAATATAAAATCGGTGCTCAGTAATTTTTCACGAAGAAATGACATCCATGCTGTTTTGCTTCACTGATTTTGTCTTTTTGGTCTGGAACACCATGCATGTCACAATCGATCATATTCGTTATTTTTAATTTTTTTTCTCCATCTTCTAGATTTCACTGTTCATCTAGACGCATGCACCCAGGAGCCAAAACTCCATGTCAACTCTTAAAAATCAGCCTGTTTGTACAAAATGGATGGTTACTAACTATTCAGGGAGCAATCTCTTAAGTAACTGGAACTGGATTTGGAATATATCATCTCTAAAAATGTTTTCCTCTTAGATAATTATGAAATTAGATCAATTATTAATGTTGTGCCTACACTTACACCATTTCCTGCTTCAATCAAAACCCTTGTCTCAATTTGAGAATTGGACGTCAGCATGCAAAGCCTATCTCGCTAGCCGCTACCATAGTGCTCCTTATGTATATCAGATAATTGGGTGTAAAATGAGCAAAAAAGGTAATTGCGTGTAAACATAATGCGTTTACTATTATTCAGGGGGTGAAATTTTTCGCTGCATTAGTCGATTTCCACGGAGCAAGTGCAACCATGAGGATGAGACGGGTTGCCGCCGTCCTCCATGAATTACCCGACGAGCCCATGTCTGGAATGAGTGGGAGACATGATATGGATGTTGTTTCTGGATGCGGTGTCGCCTGCGGCAGCAAAGTGGAAATTTTGACGGGTGCGGGTGGGTGGCAGGGTTTTGCCAATACTGAAAAGGGTCAGCTTTAGAGGGATGGCTAGAGTGGATTGGCGGAGAAGGCGGCTTGGGGAGGGCAAGGTGGCGGTGGCAGGTGGTTCGACCGGTCTCAGATGGAGGTAGAAGACATTTCAATGAGGACGAAGGTTCCTAAGCCCTTGAATTTCTATCTAATGGTCCACGTTGATTCGACTGAACTCAAAATTTCCGCAATCAGACCAGTGCGTGGCAGGGGTGCTAGGAAAATTTGAGTTTTAACAAGCGTAAAATGTCATGTCTTCAATACGCCGATTAAGATATTGTCGATGACGTTATTTTTGTAAACATCGTTTTAGATGGAATTCTAAACTTATATGATGAGGCCAAATTGAATCTTTGCTACAGAAAAATCGGATAGAAAGAGATAACATGGAAAATAAATGCCGTGTCTTTCTTTTTTGAGGAAATAAAGACATGGAAATATGGTGCCTTGGAAGTAGTACTGTCACTCGGTAGCAGCAACAAATATACTCCAGAGTAGTCGACTCCATAGAATTCTCATGGGCTGGGCCTCAATTCAAGCCTTCTCATTGAATCGGACGGCTTCCAATACAAGGCTCTCGATTCCATTGTCAGTCCCCTCCTTCGGACAGCAACCGCAGCTCGCTACACATGCTAGTCAGACGGATGAGGGGTCGAGGTGAGTCTCCATGTACTTTTAGTCAGACGGCGAAGCCCAGTAATGCGATATGCTTGGCATGCAATCATTTTGCTCGGGAAAATCTGCTTCCTTGGATGCAAAACTAGGATGAGACTCAGCAGCGATTCGCGTGGGAACCTGGGCGGTGGAAGTGGGATGAGAGGGGCCGTGGAGAGCACCACACGGCGTAGCTTGAGGCCCCGCTGTTGTTTCCTGCGGAAACCACCGACGAAGAACCGGACTCTCCTTGACCGTGGCACTACCAGGAGGGATCGAAGTGAGTGGACGTATCGCTGTTCCTTTGGTTGTGCCACTTCTTGCAGCGAGAGGGGATAGATGTTTGGAGTGGAACTGTAGGAGCTGGCTAGGAAAAGTGAATCTTAAGTGATTGGTGGGAAATGGGCGGTGAGCGCGTGGGTATGGAGAGAAGGGCCACGTGTCGTTGCAAAATTTTCCCGAGTAGCTGAGCCATTGATACATAATCTAATGGTTGACCTAGTCCGGGTGAACTCGCAACCAACACGAATCTCTACTTCTAATGGACGAGTTGGATGAATAGTCTCTCCACTTTCGACTGGTTTTTTTCGTCTCCCTTCCCACCATCCGACCAGTTTACTTTTTCTTCACTATTTTCTTCTCCCTTCCCACCATCCGACCGGTTTACTTTTTCTCCACTATTTTCTTGTAAACAAACACTTTCCTATTGTACAAAAAGAGACAGATCCTAACTTTCCTAACTTATCCAAATCAAGCGATCCATCTCATCAATGCAATTTGCTTTAGGAAACAAATAACAAATTTTAAGGAAACAAATAACTGACTTTAAGGAAAAAAATCCAATTTACTAATACTCCTGCATCATGATGGAATCAGAACTTTCCTAATACTCCTACATCGCAAATCACCACATATTCACTTGTCCTGGCTCTCGTTCCACGAATAGGAAATTCCCAGCAGCTTCGATCCCTTTCACACACGACCGACACAGGCGGATAGTCCCTCCACTTTCGACTGGTTTTTTTTTGGCTGATTTTTTTTTCGTCTCCCTTCCCACCATCCGACCGGTTTACTTTTTCTCCACTATTTTCTTCTCCCTTCCCACCATCCGACCGGTTTACTTTTTCTCCACTATTTTCTTGTAAACAAACACTTTCCTATTATACAAAAAGAGACAGATCCTAACTTTCCTAACTTATCCAAATCAAGTGATCCATCTCATCAATGCAATTTGCTTTAGGAAACAAATAACAAATTTTAAGGAACACAAATAACTGACTTTAAGGAAAAAAAAATCCAATTTACTAATACTCTTGCATCATGATGGAATCAGAACTTTCCTAATACTCCTACATCGCAAATCACCACATATTCACTTGTCGTGGCTCCCGTTCCACGAATAGGAAATTCTCAGCAGCTTTGATCCCTTTCACACACGACCGACACAGGTGGATAGTCTCTCCACTTTCGACTGGTTTTTTTTCGTCCGTTTTTTTCGTCTCCCTTCCCATCATCCGACTGGTTTACTTTTTCTCCACTATTTTCTTCTCCCTTCCCACCATCCGACCGGTTTACTTTTTCTCCACTATTTTCTTGTAAACAAACACTTTCCTATTGTACAAAAAGAGACAGATCCTAACTTTCCTAACTTATCCAAATCAAGCGATCCATCTCATCAATGCAATTTGCTTTAGGAAACAAATAACAAATTTTAAGGAAACAAATAACTGACTTTAAGGAAAAAAATCCAATTTACTAATACTCCTGCATCATGATGGAATCAGAACTTTCCTAATACTCCTACATCGCAAATCACCACATATTCACTTGTCGTGGCTCTCGTTCCACGAATAGGAAATTCCCAGCAGCTTCGATCCCTTTCACACACGACCGACACAGGCGGATACCACCATGGCGCCGCTGCCCATCGCCGCCATGCCACACGCGAGGGGGCTCTGCCAGTCGGACCTGGCCGCCTCGCTCCCTCGCGCCCGTGTGCCGGGGAGCGACACCGCGCGACGCAGACCGCTGGCCGTCGCGTGAGCCGGGCACGTCTCAGCCGGGAGCAGAGGTATCGGGGTCGGGGGCCACCGCGCGCACTATGCGCTAGCCGTGCCTCCAGTGGGTCGGTGCAGCCAAGGTCACCGTCTCGTCGGGGGCAACGTACGGGTGCGGGCGTCACGGGTCGCCGTCGTCGTGGACGCTGAGCGTGCCGAGGCTGCCGCTTGCGCGTGCAGGCCGGGCGTCGAGCCGCATCGACGTCGTTGAGGTCGCCGACAGCAGCAGGTGCTAGGGGCCTCCTCCGCTGCGTGATGCGGCTGTGCTGCGGAGAGCCGGGCCGAGGGCCACTCGTAGGAGCAGCGCGTCGTGGCTGTGGTCTCCAGCACGACGGGAGGACTGGTGCTACTGCATGCCTCTTCCACGAGGATATTATTGCTGCAGTGATGGCGAGCGGCACCGGCCGGTAGTACCAGCCCCAATGATGGATGGACCAGGAGAGACATTGAAGCCGTGGGCACATAGTACAATCAGCTGATGAACTCTCCACGGAGCTCATAAGAGTAAAAAAGCTCTCCCTCTCCTGCCGGCTTGCATCACAATTATTTATTTTTGCTGCTTGCTGTTCTACATATCAATGCATTCACACGGTGATACAACTTGATTCAAGTGCTTGCATACAAGTAGAATTGCTATTTTTTTGTGCCAAAAATTGATTTGTTATCCTGAACTTTTGTCTGCTTGTTTCCACTGTGATGCAGACAGAAATGATATATTATCGGGTAAATTACGCATTAGCTGAGAGCGATATGAATGTATATTGCGAATAAAAAAAACTATTTTCTTTAGTTGTACTGCTCTTGTTTATGTATGCTGAATTACAAGCGGCCAATGAGCGTGGAGATATAATGATCAGTGATACAAGTGGTGGTGATAGGGAGGCTTTTGTTTCAGCTTGTTTATTTTCGTTTTTGATACATGGATACTGGATTCATAGCTCTCCTGGGCAATCAGTACATGGCCATAAGTCTGATCGATGTGGTGGGCAATCAGTACACGGCCATAAGTCTGATCGATGTGGTGGGGATGGTCTCTGATGTTGGATAATATCTATTTTCTCTTCTTGATTGTAGGTCAGTCTCATAAAACTTATATGCCTATGCTTTGGTTAATGCATACTCACTACGGGTATGGTCTATTATTGATGTTCATACACAGAATTGGTTTTGCCAAATTATGTTCGATTAACATGTTGTTATAATAATAGAAAGCTTTTGCAAAATTCTGCATGATGTCGTATTAAGCTTGATGGAACTAACCTCCCAAAAATGGCAATCTCTATTGGTGTTTTTCTATCTCTGTTGATAAGTTTTGATCTCAGGTTGCACGTAAAGTTCTTGACCCATATCCTAAATACCACATATAATCTTTGATTGTTACTTGAATACATATGATGTTGAATCTGTCTCCTTTGGATCTCCAAATGATTTGCAATGTTGGATACCAGAAAATAGATTGAGCAGCCATCACACATTGGACTAATAATATATGGCATGTTACCTGGCCGTTCTCTTTATACACAATAGTATAGTTATATATACCAACTGTAGAAAAATATTCATTTGCCACTGAAACTTATATTTGTTTTCTATTTCGGAAATTAAGAGCATCTACAATCGGACCCCTCAAACATCCCATTTGAGAGTCCGGTCATTGTCCTGGACAGAAAAGAGAAGAAAAAAGGCCACCCAATCACAATCCCTACTTTGTCTGGGCATGTCCAGTCAGTCCACAAATCCCCCGTATCCAACCCATATGTGAGGAGCATATAAGGATGTCCGAGCTGTTCGGGCATGTTCTCCAAGGAGCACCCAGGTAATAGGCTAGCTCTTTTGTTTGCATCATTATCATTAGCTAATTAATTCTCTTTATTTCAGTAAATGTAGAACAACAAATAGTCTATGAGCTTCTGAATCAAAAAGTTTTTTGAGTAGGACCTTATGCTCTTTTAACTGAACTGGGAGCACTAACAGTTATTTGCAAAGTAATTGCCTCCTATGAGTGTTTGGTAGTGCTTTGTGCTCCAATTTCAGTTGCATTGCTTCTGATGTATGAATGAACTATTTTCCTCATTTGGTAATTAACGCAACCAACGTATTTCTTCATGAGAACAGATATTTTTGTAGTGTACAGTACAATTGTTTTTGTTAGTTACCCTCCCTATAAACCTATTGTACTCATTTATCAAGTTTGCATTGTTAATATATCCAGAATTAGTTGTGACTGCAAAGTGCAGAAGAAAAATCAATTGCTGCAAGCAAAAGTATTATTTTGGAACATTTGTATAGATGTTGTATAGTAGTGACCAACACCAAATACTTTAGAACATTGTGTCCATTATTTCCCTTCTGCTCGAAATAAAGCGAAACCAGTTTGATACTAAATATGTTTTTCATCTTGCCAAGGTTAAGTTTGCACCTGGGAAAAATAAAACTAATCATGTGCAAGGTGGCAAACAGAGATGGGGAAGCAGGAGGAAGATGTTGGTGTTTGTCCGACGCAATCTGAAAGCATGCTCAAAATCAATGAAAATAGAACAAAAATTTACTATCATTCTCTCAAACCTTACACTGAACTTGCTACTAAAAAGGTATGCATGATGCATATCAAGTAAGTCCTGTCCGCAATTGTTTTATCTTCCACAATTGTTTCTTGTGTCACTACTGTTAGAGTTCAGAATGTCCAAAACAAGATAACATTTACCGATGCTGCTAAATGACTGGTTCAAAATAAATAGATCAGCAGTTTTCCAGTTTTATCAGTTTCACATGGATGTATCCCTTGTTGTAGGCAGCCAACCCACTGCAAGGTGTGTGCCCTCGAGCAATTCTTACTCTGTATTGGTAACAATAACTGGAATTGGCTTCTTTTGCTTTACAATTAGTAGTATTGAAGATTACTTCCTTGCTGTTTCGCCACTAAAATTGAGGTGATTTCAAATGAATTTAGAGTTTCAAAGTTTGAGATTCTAGCAGGGAAAAATGATTTGGTAACCGAAGATAAACAGTCTGGACTTTACTATTGTTTGGTCTATTGGAATCTGAGACTTGAGCATGAACCCATGATCATATTGGTTTCCTTTGAAAGAACATGAGATATCTTGTTTATTATGATTCACTCATGGAAGCATGCTTCGTTTATTTTTTTTTGCATCATCTGCCTCACGAGCCGTCCGATCGGTCGTGATCGTGCGGTGCTTGGTTTGTCTCGCGCCACCGTCCTCCTTACTAGCAAAAAGGTCTCACCTAGACGCTCGGTTACATCACACATTTCTCTCGCGAGTAAAAAAATCCTACAGCTTCCTAGATCTGGCGGCACAGCCTGACGCGACAATCTTCGCGGCTGTAAGCTTCCGCAGCGGCGAAGCCGAGGCTGCGACGGGGAGCGGAGACGTGCGAGCAACCAGCCCGCTGGCTGGGCCGGCCAGCGCAAGACGGCTGCGAGCGAACTCCTTACCTCCAGAGGCCCATCAAGGGCCCAGGCGCGACCGCTCCAAAACCCACCTCCTCCTCTCACCTCGCGGAACCAACGGAACGGAACAAACCCCATCGCCATGGCCGCCGACACCGTCACCGCGAGGACGTTGCGCCAACGAAACCCTTGATGGGCCATTTAAACCCGGACTGTTCCATTTTTCATGGTACATTTACTCCATTCGTAACAAATTTGGTGGGAGGATGGGGTTTTCCGGAGCTTCGATGGAGGGACCTCGCCGGCGTTCCACCCGGCTGCTAGCCTCCGGCGGCGAACCGGATCTCATCAGCGAGCTCCCCGACGAACTGCTCCTCCTCATCCTCGCCTGCCTCCACTGCGCCGCCGCCGCCGTGCGCACCGGGGTCCTCTCCCGCCGGTGGCGCGGCCTCTGGCCCCGCCACAGCCAGATCTTCTTGAGCGACGTCCCGTACCGCTCAATCGAATCGGCGCTCGGCAGCTTCCCCCTTCCCCCGCCCGCGGTTTGCTTCCCCCTCCCCCCGCCGGCGGTTTCCCTCATCCACATCCGCATCCTCGGAACGCAGCACCAGCTGCGTGCTCGCGTCCGCTGGGCCGACACGGCCAGCGTCCCCTCCCTGCTCCGCGCCGCCGCGCGGCTTGAGCCAGAGGAGTTTGTCTTTGAGCTCGCCCGTTGCCTAATGAACCCTTCCCACGGGGTTTTTCTTTTGCAATAGAACTATAACGTAGGGCATTGCACTACTGTTTTCTGGGTCAAAAAATAAATAATCTTGAGCCGAAAAGAACATCTCTGAAAGCTGCTGGGGTGGCTATCATGGTGTGCGGTGTCTCCCACCGACACGACGGCACCGACAACGATCGCCTCCTCTCCAGGGTTCGTCGCCATGCCAGCCCTGAATCTACCTGCCTCTCAGCCATCACCACCATGGCATACTCTCTGATCATCGCGGCAGCCGCTAGTTCTGGCGTGGAAACCGTCGACTGTCCTGGACTCAGTGGCCAGCAACTTGTCCCTAGATGCCTGCTCTCGCCAGCCCTCACCAAATTTAGCCCTTCCATACCTAAAGAGACCGGACGAAGATATAAGTCACTCAGCATATGTTTTTTTAGCGGAGGCAAAAGATTTGCCGCATCGATCAATTTAGAAGATAATTGCCCACTTAATTCAGCGTATGTTCGTTTCACTTTGAAACTGTAGAATATTAGGTTTAGGTTGTGCAATTCTCAATGCATTGATCGGGTGCACTAGGCACGTATATATCATGTACAAGGTGGGCCACGACCTCAACTATATAGGTAACTAGGAGGTGGGCCTATGACACAATAATACAAGCACAAATATATTCAACCCCCCCCCCCCCCTGCAGTCGAAGTGTCACCAGAGACACAGAGACTGGAACGAAACTCCTCGAAGATGGAAGTCGGCAGTACCTTAGTCATCACATCGGCAAATTGTTGTGCTGCCGGAACATGGAGAACCCGAATGCATCCAAGGGCTACCTGTTCGCGCACAAAGTGGATATCAAGCTCGATGTGCTTCTTCCGGCGATGATGAACGGGGTTGGCGGAAAGGTACACAGCAGAAACGTTTTCACAATAGACAATACGTCGTGATGCAACTCCTGAAGCAATTGTCGAAGCCAGGTGCACTCGGCGACTGCATTAGCTACCGCTCGGTACTCTGCCTCAACGCTAGAGCGCGACACCGTGGGTTGTCGTTTAGACGACCACGAGATGAGGGAGGGACCAAGGTAAATGCAATAGCCAGAAGTAGAGCGACGCGTGTCGAGACAACCAGCCCAATCTGCATCAGAATAGGCCACCATATCCAGGGAAGAAGAAGCGTCAGTGTCAGCCCAAGAGACATCGTGCCACGGATATAGCGGAGAATCCGTTTCACCAGGTTCCAATGGGAATCACGAGGTGCGTGCATGTGAAGACACACCTGCTGTACGGCATACTGCAAGTCCGGTCTGGTGAGCGTCAGATACCGGAGAGCACCAATGATGGACCGGTAGAACGGCGCGTCAGATGCCGGGGAACCATCCAGAGCAGTGACCTTGGCCTTCGTGTCAACAGGAGTAGCAACGGGGTTGCAGTTGAGCATAACAGCGCGCTCAAGCAACTCATGGGCATACTTCTGTTGATGAAGAAAGAAGCCATCGGCGCGCCGAACAACCTCAATGCCAAGGAAGTAATGTAGAGCACCCAGATCCTTGATAGCAAACTCGTCACGTAACCGGAGAGTGATCTACTGGAGGAGTGAGGCAGTGGAGGCGGACGAACATGTTTGCCGAGATGACAAGTGTGATTGTCGATCTTATTACACGTGAACGAAAAACTCCGAAGTATATGACGAAGAGTGGCGGGGTTGGGATGACCCAAGCGAGCATGCCAAAGGTCCACACCGGTGGCGAGGGCAACGGGAGCGGTGGAGGTGGTGGAGGCGGTGGAGTGGACCGGCTAGAGCTCGCCAGGGCTGTCACATCGGTGGAGCACCATCCGGGTACGAGCGTCCTTGACAGAAAAGGCACAATTGTCAAACTCAACGGTAATAGGATTTTCACGAGTAAAAGAACGAACGGAAACAAGATTTTTAATAAGATTGGGTGAGACTAAAATGCTAGATAATGAAAGTGGTATAGATGAAGATGGAAAATATGCATGTCCTATGTGAGTAATGGGAAGAGAGGAATCGTCGCTGACGGGGTGGGAGGACATATGAGTCGTAGCTCCGGTGTCCATGTACCAGTCACTGCCGCCGGTGTAGTTTGCCGGGGTGGGGGCAGAATGCATGGCCGCTAACAAGGCCGGGTCCCAGGGCGCTGATGGAAGCGCGGGCACCGGGTACAGCGGCTGTGGCGGGGCCGTCAGTGGCTGCGGCGGCAGCCCTCCATGCTGCGGTGGTTGGCCATAGGAGAATGGCCCGTAGGGCGCCACGTAAGGCTGCGGCGCGGCGAGAAGTGCCTGATGAGAAGCGGGCCGCGAGCCGTGGATACCAGGAACAGGCGGACGCAGAACTGGCATGGAATAAGCATGCACAACACCGGTCCATGGGTTCTGCCCGGCGTACCACGGAGCTGGCTGGTACTGTTGCTGCGGTGGATGTGACGCTCCTCCCTGAGCGTCAGTCGGCTATTGCTTACGACCACGGCGACCGCCGTGGCGGCGATCAGGGGCAGCCGGGGCCGGCGTCTGCTGCTGCTGGAAGAAGGCCAGCGGCGGCTGGAGTGCCAGCGCGGGCCGCGGCTGGGAAGGTGCTGGGGCGGGCGGCGCCGAGCCACCGCGGGTGCCGGTGGTGAGGGCGGTGTGCGTCGCCCGTGTCCTCGCCATCTTCATCTGACGCTCCTCCAGCTTCAGGTACGCCACCACCTTAGCAAAGGTCAGCTCCGGAATAAGAGTAAGGTTGGAGGCGGCGTTCCCGAAGTCCTCGTTAAGCCCGACGGTGAGGGTGCTGATGAGAAGCTCATCGCCGACCGTCTCGCCACGATCACGGAGCCCGTCTCCGAGCTTTTTGAGGCGCATGCAAAAATCATCAATGGATGAATCAAGCGGTGTAGGGTAACGCAGCAGAAAACAAAAATTTTCCGACCTACGCACCAGCCCAGGACCACTATGGAGACTGCATACAAGGTTTGATCATTTTCGTTACCGACTCGTAGCGCAGCGGAAGTAGAGTCGATGACGATTGGCGGTGCAGATCCCCGCAGCTAGGATTTACAACCTCCCAACCGCGAGGATGTATACCCTCATCCGCCACCTGGACAGCCCTCCGGGAGGCGGTCGGACAGTCCCCCGGACGGTGTCGCGGACAGCCCTTCGGGAGGACCTTCGAAACTCGGACAGCCCTTCGGGAGGACTCACAGAACTCGGACCATCACTTGGACAGCCCTTCGGGAGGACTCACAGAACTCGGACCGTCACTTGGACAGCCCTTCGGGAGGCACTCTCGAACAGCCCCTCGGGCACTAAGATCGAAACTACGACCTCTCTACAGAGTTGCACACATACGGTGTCATCTATCCGGCAGGGCTTCGCCGTTCAGAACTAGTTCCCACCGGAACCCAGACAGCCTTTCGGCTCTACGAAATTATTTCGCGGGGAGGGAGAGAAGAAGCCAGATCATTGCAATGGCATGTATATGTGAGAAAGAGTGAGTCTTTAGGCAGCCCCCTCCACCCCTATTTATAGGCCAAGCCCAAGGGTGGCTTCTCCAAGAAGCCAAGGGGGAAAATACCAAAGGACCCTCAAGGTGGCTTCTCCAAGAAGCCACCCAAAAAGCACTTTCACTATTCACGACGACATTTTTCAGCGTCCGTTCGAACCGAAAATATTTATGTGGGCTTAGAACATTTCCAGTACCCACTAAAATAATTTTCAACGCGTTTTGGAACAATTCCAGTTTAGTGATTTCATCTGCGAAAAGCATCTGAAGCGGTTCCGGCAGCCCCGGAACATTTCCGGTTTTTTCTTCCAGAAAATTCCCAGAAGTTTCCAGAATGATTCTGGCATCCTCCAAGAATTATCAGGCATGTGCCGAAACCATTTTGACTTAATGGTATCCCCTGAAACAACTTTTCAGTTTCACCGGAACTCATCCGGTGACCTCTCTCTGCGGAACTTTTCCGCTGTCCGAAACTTTTTCGGTGATTTTCTCTCAGACTCCCTGTCTAGTATTCAGCAGATAGATGACCCTTAAGCGTGTGACCCTATAGGTTCGGTGAAGTATAGACATGACACGGAACCCCTTCCGATCAATGATCAACATCGGAGTCGTGGACACCCATATTGACCCCTATACCCACACGAATGAATATTCGAGTGAGCCTCCAGTTGCCGTGTGCTATTCCTGTTGCTTCGCGATATGTTACAAATACCCGAGGCGAGACATGTTGGCATTCCCGTGGATCAACAACTTGTCCACTATGCTAGTTACCTCGTTACCGGTATTGTTCTCTTTTCTCGTTACCGTGTTCCGGCATCCCCGTGATCAAATCACAAAGTGTCTGGCCAGACGATGATGGATACCTTAACACCGAGAGGGCCCAGAGATATCTCTCCATCGTCGGAGGAGCAAATCCCAATCTTGAGCTATCAAGTTACTTAACATACTTTCCCATGAACCCGTAAGCCGCCGTAATAGCCATCCAGTTACGGATGACGTTTAACAAACCCCAAAGTTCATGAATCAAGCATGAAGAAACTCGATACTCTCATGGTCTGAGGAATCATGCAAACGTTAACCATCTCTGTGTTATCAACCATTAACTTGTGACGAATGAATCTCATAGCATAACATCAATCGGGTCGATTCAACACAAATGTTCTTCTAACATTGTGCCCTCAAAGATGCTGGCATAGACATGCCCATGATTGGGAAAACATAATCATCATGCAACACTTGAGCTAGTCTTAGAGGCATGACTAGGAATACTTTTTACCGTTTATTATTCCACACGTGCACATGGGTTTTCCCCAGAGCCTTTATGGATATACGGGCTCGGGAACCACAACAGTTATAGCATGGAACATAAACATAATTATGAGCAAGGAGATAAATAATAACATTTATTATTGCCTCTAGGGCATATCTCCTACAGACTCCCACTTGCACTAGAGTCAATAATCTAGTTAATGTTAATGCACTTTACACCTATGGCACATTGGTGTAAAATATGCTTCGCATGTGGTATAGCCTGATGTCCAACGGATCTGACGACTTCAGATCCGTGTGTATCTTTGCATATCCTCGGGTTTTCACGCTTTCACAAAATTCATATTTTGTGTACACCTTGCTTTGTATATGTGTGAATCATTGGTCGAAACCTGATTCCTCAGACTGAGCTATGGAGCAACTATCTGCAATAGTGTCCCATTGACCAAGCCTTCTTGGAACCATACTAAGTTCATGAATGAACTATATGATTCAACAACTTCTTTGTCGCTTCTAAAGCGTCAACATACTTAGCCTTTGTTATAGAATTCGCCTCAGTATCTTGTTTGGAACAATTTCCAACTACCGTGCCACCATATTGTGTATTGCACAAAACCCTTAACTTTAATCGAAAATCGCTTGGAGCATGGATAAAAACTGTATCGATGTAACCTTTTACAACGAACTCTTCATGATCTCCGCTTGCGAGAAAACATGTCATCAGTGCTACTATAGTACTCAATGACTTTTTTTCACTGTTGTCCCATGATCAGTACTTTTGATCACTTTGGTATCTATACTCGCAACAACTTTGGAGTATTGGACATATCTGGTTGTTTTTACATACCATGGAATACATGATTAATCCAAACATGAAGGTGTGTGGAATCTCCATCATGTATTTTGCTCATCAGTGTTTTTGGGACACCGAGTCTTGCAAAAACTCTTTCCATGTGACTTCGGCAAGAATCACTCCTTGACGTTTTTAATGCTAAAAGGTTTTAGCATCTTGTCAATATGTATCTTTGCTCAGCCCCATTAGGTAAATCTATCTTCATAGATCATCATGCCTAATATAAAGGCTATTTTGCGCAAGCACTTCATCGAAAAACTATTTTCAAATGAAGTCCTAATTCGTGTCTAGAAATTTATTTCCAATTAACAATGTGTCAAGCACACAACGTTTTTAGAAATTTTATTATGCTCCCACTTACTTTCTTGAATCATAAGCATCTTCGTTACCCATTGATGAAGTCAAACCCCTTTGACCATTTCATCAAAACACGAAGATTCCAACTCCATTTTGCTCTCTTCTGTCCATTGCTGGAACTCTGAAGTTTGCATACTTACTAGCATCCTCTGGAATGACAAAATACCTTGGACTGTAACACATGCAAGTCCTTGGTTTTATTTCCATCAGATGGAAATCCTTTTGTCATCCTTTGTTTCATATCTCATGATTGAAATATGTATTAATTGCTAGTTCAACCCGAACCGACTTTAAGCATCGCTACGATGAAACAACCTCATCATAGTCAACTCCTTGAACTCGTTATTGCAACAAGTCGAGCTTTATGGATAAAACATTTTTACCCGTATCAGTTTTTAGTTCCATAAAATTCGTTAGACTCTAAGTCTTTCGAAAGGTGTATCAAGGTTTTAATCTTGAAACATTTATATGGAGACTATCTCGGATTGTATTGGCATTTAGCCAATTCCGGAGTCAGGGCCCATCAACGCTTCCTTGTGTATCGTAGGTATACTGTTGTCTAACAACAATATCTCGTTTGCGCACCTGAGAGGTTTGCACGAGCCTTGCCTACGTGGTTCAGCTGCAAGTTCGACCGAAGTCCATACATTTTATTGTAGAGACTTCCGTATCAGTCATAGTAGGAAACTCTGGAATTACTTCCAAGGTCTCTTTCCTTTGACCTGACGACGGAGATACTGGTTATCTCGTCGAGTTGCATTATTCTCCCACTCACCTTTTTGAAAGAACCATTTTCTTCAAAAAGCATACCGTTCTTTGTGGCAAACCTATTTGCCTCGGTATAGTGAGGGAGGAATACCCAATGACTTGGGATAACCTACAAAGTAGCACTTGTCTGATTTGGAATAGGTTTGTAACCTTTTACACAAGCCCCATATTCCAAATGTTAAGAAAAGATATAACATGGTTGGGCGTACCATACCATGGTGTCATTTCAACAGACCTGATGGAGCTCTTTTCAGTGTAAAAGCCGCAGTCTCTAAAGCATCACTCTTTAAAAGGGGTAATGGCAAATTTATTTATGTCATCTTTGATCTTACCATGTCATAAATGGTTCGATTACATCTTCACGGACTTTCCACTTGCAGTGGTGTTCCGGGAGGTGCAAGTTATGAAATCCCTTTCACAACTCATCAGACATTCGCTAAACTTGTAACTCAAATATTCCTTTCTGCAATCGAATTGTAGAAACATAATTTTCTTATTACAATAACTTCTACTTCATATTTGAAAACCTTTCGAATGATTTCAAAAGATCCAGACTTACGTCTCATCAAGTAAATATCCACATATCTACTTGAGTCATTTTTGAAGATAGATAAATCCACTACTTGCAATAACATTTATTGAACTACATACATCAAAATGTATGATCACCAATAAGTTCTTTGCTCGTTCCTTATGGCCTGTGAACGGTATTTTAGTCACTAAACTTTTCGGAGGAAATTTGCAAGTGTCAGATGATTCAAAATCAAACGACTTCAAAATCCATCATAATGGAATTTATCCATGCGGGTTTCTCCAATGTGACTAAATGTAGTGCCACACTTATGTGGTATTCTCTTAGTCTTACGACATTTAGCGTCAGTGTTATGGATGTATCATATTACCATCAATATTCATAGCATACATCCCATCGAGAATGGAAGCACGACCCTTCATGTTATTCATAATACTGAACAACAATTGTTCTTTTATGAACAACCCTTTTGCAACAAACATTTTGAAATGGGCTAGAGTGTATGAAACTCTAAAATGAATTATGAAAGTAAATCCAGAAGTAATGTATTATTATCAATATTCATAACATACATCTCATTCATAATGAAAGTATGGCCCTTATGTTATTCATAACATCGAACATCAAAAGTTCTCTTATGAACAACCTTCTTGCAAGATACCTTATGCAATGGGCTAGAGTTTGTGAAACTCTAAATGAATTATGAAAATAAATACAGACAGTAATACACCGATGGAAGGTATAGTAACATTTACTATGTTCCCTGTGTATACCTAAACCTCATTCCTGGCTAGTCTTTCAGGCCATAGTAGTTCTTACATCGAGTTGCAACAGAATGCAATCGAGCGGGTATCTTTGTGATTTAACTCACAATACCCAAGAATCAGTGATTAACAATTTAATCATAATTCCCAAGGACTATATCTTTGACCAGCCTTATATACATTAAAAACTTGTATGACATTCATACATGAGCTGGATATTCCAGTCTTCTTTCTTTTTGCCTTTATACTTCTAACAGTTTAACTTTCAGTATTTCTCCTACTCTCAGAAGAAGCACCCAACTTAAGAGTGGCGTTAGCCCCGGACTTCCTAGGTGTGTAAGTCACACTAACACCCTTCGGACACTTCCTTTCTCTTTAAGTTGTTGTTTTATTCACCTTTCATCATATGACAGGCGTTCTTCTGGATCCCTCTCTTATCAGTCTAATGCATAGTAAACACCTTTACTAATAGTTTGCAAACAAACATTGCTTTGGATATCTCATATCTTTTAGCCTTTGTCTGTCTTTGAAAATGATTTTCAGATTCCATGAATATCACATAACTATCCAAACTTTCGAAGTTCGGGTCTCATGGAAGCAAACATATTGCACTTGACTGAAATGGAATTCCAGCTTTTGGATCGAAGGACGAGAGTCATATGATCCATAGCATAAGCGAGAGAATACCGAAAGTATGCGATAGGACAAAGTCCTTCTCGGCACTCTTGAGGACAATCCTCACATTACTTTACCAACCGTAAAGTTTTAATCAGATATTTAACAGCTATTCAATTTTAATAGGGAAGGTGGAAACGCGAGCCATTATTCTACAACTATTATGCAAATCACACTTAGACAGTGTTCAAAATTAATTGCACTGAGAATTAAACAAGATAATTCTACAGTGCGCTCCCACTCAAATCAATATCTCTCATAATTGATTGTGAGTGATTCAAGACCCGTGTTTTGATTATTCGTCATTGATGTTAGTCACCACTGATGGCGAAAATCTCAACCGGTAGGCCAACCTGCCAATCACATCTCTATGCGACTCTTGTTCATCTTTCGATGGGCGTGTTCCGAGGTCATGATTGTCATGCCTGAACGTCAAGACAACCAAGTGATCTCGCTGCGAGGTCTCAACTCACCCGCCTCACACTTCTCTAATCGTTCGTACCCATGGTAGCATGTGATACCCCGAAAAGTTAGGTGCCGTGACGGTGCTACACTTGGGAGAACACTAACTACTTGATATTTTGTGAGAGATCACCCTAATAAAAGCGACTACCGCGCAATCAAGAAGGGTGCATCATAAGGGATAAACATCTCAGGCAATTCATAATAGCATGATATGGTATAGCCCTTTCTGATGGAGAAGTCTTGTATTTCTTCGTCTTCGGCATTCGCGTCAGTGTTCACCTTCGCGAAGATTGCCACCACCTTGTCGATGCACCAGATAATATTGCTATCTCTATAGCCAATAAAATAATGCATTACACAAGGTTGACACACAGGTCATTTAAAGTGCAATCATATGGCTCCAGCCATCATGCCGAATCATGACACGCAGGTCATGTTAATCAATTTACATCATATAGACATCTCATACATAATCAAATTATTATGAGTATTGCTATACCACATCATATGCACATGCAAACCCTCCTGCAAAACCAAGTTAGACGTCTCTAATCGGTTCAAGCAAAAACTTGTTTTACGTGGCTTCTAAGGTTTCGAAACAAACCGAAGCTACCAACGTCCATCATCAAGTATGATAATTCAAGTCGCTAGATTAACTTTCCAGGGTGTATGAAAACCGAGATAATAAAATCTCGAGCCCCATACTAAACTTCGTCATACGCATGACCCCCGTGCAGATCATATCTGCATTGCCCTTTCGTCTGCGAAATTTCATCTTTCCTTTTAACTACAGTGGAATTCAATGAACTGTTAGCACTTCGTTGATCAATCAGGATCGCGGATTGCCAGAACATTGAAACCCCACCATGCTGTTATCAAGATCAGAAATATGCAAATTCCAGGGAAGCAACAAGAACATCGGGTAACAGATTTCATGTGCTACCCGCACAAATAATTTTCAGTAATAGAACTCATCTACTACCTAATTATATTGTGCAACACCCATACATCACTATGTATTCTAGATCGCAACCTGCATCTACGCATAGCACGGCTCATGATGCCACTGTAGGGTAACGCAGCAGAAAACAAAAATTTTCCGACCTACGCACCAGCCCAGGACCACTATGGAGACTGCATACAAGGTTTGATCATTTTCGTTACCGACTCGTAGCGCAGCGGAAGTAGAGTCGATGACGATTGGCGGTGCAGATCCCCGCAGCTAGGATTTACAACCTCCCAACCGCGAGGATGTATACCCTCATCCGCCACCCGGACAGCCCTCCGGGAGGCGGTCGGACAGTCCCCCGGACGGTGTCGCGGACAGCCCTTCGGGAGGACCTTCGAAACTCGGACAGCCCTTCGGGAGGACTCACAGAACTCGGACCATCACTTGGACAGCCCTTTGGGAGGACTCACAGAACTCGGACCGTCACTTGGACAGCCCTTCGGGAGGCACTCTCGAACAGCCCCTCGGGCACTAAGATCGAAACTACGACCTCTCTACAGAGTTGCACACATACGGTGTCATCTATCCGGCAGGGCTTCGCCGTCCAGAACTAGTTCCCACCGGAACCCAGACAGCCTTTCGGCTCTACGAAACTATTTCGCGGGGAGGGAGAGAAGAAGCCAGATCATTGCAATGGCATGTATATGTGAGAAAGAGTGAGTCTTTAGGCAGCCCCCTCCACCCCTATTTATAGGCCAAGCCCAAGGGTGGCTTCTCCAAGAAGCCAAGGGGAAAAATACCAAAGGACCCTCAAGGTGGCTTCTCCAAGAAGCCACCCAAAAAGCACTTTCACTATTCACGACGACATTTTTCAGCGTCCGTTCGAACCGAAAAAATATTTATGTGGGCTTAGAACATTTCCAGTACCCACTAAAATAATTTTCAACGCGTTTTGGAACAATTCCAGTTTAGTGATTTCATCTGCGAAAAGCATCTGAAGCGGTTCCGGCAGCCCCGGAACATTTCCGGTTTTTTTCCAGAAAATTCCCAGAAGTTTCAGAATGATTCTGGCACCTCCAAGAATTATCAGGCATGTGCCGAAACCATTTTGGACTAATGGTATCCCCTGAAACAACTTTTCAGTTTCACCGGAACTCATCCGGTGATCTCTCTCTGCGGAACTTTTCCGCTGTCCGAAACTTTTCGGTGTCCGAAACTTTTTCGGTGATTTTCTCTCAGACTCCCTGTCTAGTATTCAGCAGATAGATGACCCTTAAGCGTGTGACCCTATAGGTTCGGTGAAGTATAGACATGACACGGAACCCCTTCCGATCAATGATCAACATCGGAGCCGTGGACACCCATATTGACCCCTATACCCACACGAATGAATATTCGAGTGAACCTCCAGTTGCCGTGTGCTATTCCTGTTGCTTCGCGATATGTTACAAATACCCGAGGCGAGACATGTTGGCATTCCCGTGGATCAACAACTTGTCCACTATGCTAGTTACCTCGTTACCGGTATTGTTCTCTTTTCTCGTTACCGTGTTCCGGCATCCCCGTGATCAAATCACAAAGTGTCTGGACAGACGATGATGGATACCTTAACACCGAGAGGGCCCAGAGATATCTCTCCATCGTCGGAGGAGCAAATCCCAATCTTGAGCTATCAAGTTACTTAACATACTTTCCCATGAACCCGTAAGCCGCCGTAATAGCCATCCAGTTACGGATGACGTTTAACAAACCCCAAAGTTCATGAATCAAGCATGAAGAAACTCGATACTCTCATGGTCTGAGGAATCATGCAAACGTTAACCATCTCTGTGTTATCAACCATTAACTTGTGACGAATGAATCTCATAGCATAACATCAATCGGGTCGATTCAACACAAATGTTCTTCTAACATTGTGCCCTCAAAGCTGCTGGCATAGACATGCCCATGATTGGGAAAACATAATCATCATGCAACACTTGAGCTAGTCTTAGAGGCATGACTAGGAATACTTTTTACCGTTTATTATTTCACACGTGCACATGGGTTTTCCCCAGAGCCTTTATGGATATACGGGCTCGGGAACCACAGCAGTTATAGCATGGAACATAAACATAATTATGAGCAAGGAGATAAATAATAACATTTATTATTGCCTCTAGGGCATATCTCCTACAAGCGGCTGGCACCCGTAAAACTCGCCGTGGAGGAGGACCTTGCGCTGAAGTTTGTTGTCGGTGAAGAGACCGTTGAGCTTGGTCCAGACGGCGTGAGCATCATCCTCGCCGCACACCACTGTGTGAAAGAGGTCCTTGGAGATGGTTAGGTAGAACCAGCGGATGATGGTGGCGTCGAGTATCATTCAGTCCTCGTCGTTCACCATAAGGCGAGAATCCACGATGCCATCAACGTGATCGTGGAGCAAGTACTCACAGAACACCATGGAGAAGTACCTCTTCCAGATGGAGTAGGAGGCGGTGGACTGATCAAGGATCACCGGAACGCGCTCGTAGATGTTTAGATCACGGACGAGGGCGACATCCGGGCCGGCAAAGGGGTTGCTACCGGAGGAAACGGAGGAACCCGGGGAGGCCATGGGAGCGGGGCGACGACGGGAGAGGAACCGAGGGAGAGGGAGGGTTCGGGGTGCAGCGGCGGCGGGAAGGAGTTGGGGTGGGGCGGCGGGTTGGAGGTTGGGAGAAGGGAGGGAGCGAGAGCGGCGGCGGCTTGGTAAGGATGGAGGGAGAGCGGCGGCGGCTGCTGTAGGAGGGAGCAGCGGCGGCGGCTACAATGGCGGAAGCGGCGGATGGCGGAAGCGGTGGAGGGAGGCGGCGGCGGCGGCTAAGGGTAGGAGAGGATCATAAGGGAAACTGATACCATGTAGAATATTAGGTTTAGGTTGTGCAACACTCAATGCATTGATCGGGTGCACTAGACACGTATATATCATGTACAAGGTGGGCCATGACCTCAACTATACAGGTAACTAGGAGGTGGACCTATGACACAATAATACAAGCACAAATATATTCAACGGAAACAACAATATGGTATATGTAGTATACACATGCATGCCTGGTACCGCGCGCTTAACGGTGGGTATGAAATCGTTCCTGAAATACTGTTTCATTTAAACAGAAGCTTCCATCTACTATACTCTGTGAGCAACAATACGTACTGTCTTCACAGTGGCGGCAATTATGGTGTTGATGATTTCACAGGAAGCATAACTTCATGGTCTCTTGTCTGGAGAAAAGAAGAAGATTGAGAATCATGGAAATTGGTAGAAAAAAATAGAAAAATAATAAGTCCTTTTTAGGTAGTCCCACTAGGACACATGCCACTTGATTATTGGCCCTGCATATTAATGCGTGTGGTGATGCCTGAACCTGAGCATGATCCAGCTTCCATGCTCCAGAGCAGCTTCTCTGATGCAAGAGATTGCGCATGAATGTCTAGTGATCCCACTTGGAAGCGATTTGTTGTACTAACTCGTTTATTAGCTTGTCGCATGCATGAATATAAACACCTTCTTCAGTCCTGAATTGTATAACTAGGTAAGTATTTGAGTACTGCAATTTTTTTGTATGGATTTGCTAATTCCTATCTACTCCCTCCGTTCCTAAGTCCTTTTAGAGATTTCACTATAGACTATATACGAAGCAAAATGAGTGAAACTATACTTTAAAAAACGTCTATATACATCCGAATGTAGTCTCTATAGTGGAACCTTTAAAAGGACTTATATTTAGGAACGAATGGAGTAGATGAGAAAGAACTGACAAATCCGTCTAATTTGTGGGCGCAGTGGAGTGAACGGCGCGGCGGTGTTGGGCTCTGTGGCAACGGCTCCAGTCAGCGGTGACCTCATCTTCTCATACTCCTCGCGGTAGAGGCGCGTCGCCGTGCTGCTTTAGCGGTGGATCAGGGCGCTGTGCCACGATCCGGTGGGTGTGGGCCATCGGCGGGATGCGGCAGCGCTGGCTATTCGGAGCCGTGCGGGCGGCTGCTCTGGTCGGCTCTCGGCTGCGAGGGGATTGGAGTTGCTACTCCCGACCTACATGGGCGGCAGGCGTCACTACTCGATCGGGCCTGTGCTTTGGTGAGGTTGCGGTGGTGTGCTCTGGCCGGCGTGGTGCCGGTTTGGGCTACTGGACTTCCCTCTCAGAGCTGGTTTGCATGGTGAGTGTGGGAAAGCGTTGGTGGCTTGTCGAAGCCCTTGCTGCAATGGTGGCTTGTCAGAGCCCACGCTCTGCCTGGCTGAGTGTTAGGGTGGGTTCTAGACCCATGCAACACGAAAATCCTTCAAAAAAGCACCGACGGAGGGTGAATGCTTGTCATGCTTCTTATATAAGTGACTCAACGTCCCACACACCGCCCACCAATCCAAGAGCCTATCATACTTAACTAGGAAGATTTTGCCTTTTACCACCCCTTATGATCGACACCGCATTTTTCGTAGGTTTGCTCACATCAATTTTCCGTTGAGCACAGAAGAAATTGCCCGAGAAATCAAATGAGCTACCATTCGCAGCAACAAACTCGCCCACCTTGGATGTAAGAGATGGCAGGAGATGACTATACCCGCCTGCAAGATCATGTATCTGAATCCATAACTTCAGGCGGTTAAGTTGAATACTACATGGTTTGGAGAATTCATCGCCAGGAACCATGAGCACACTGTTGCCGTGCAAAGTCCACGGTCCACCCTCCACCCTCCATTACCTTTTCCCAATCACCCAAACAAGAAAACTACATGCTTGTTTTTTTTTCCTTTTTTTGTTTGCCCGTTTAGGCCGGTTTTAGTCATTTTTTCATTCTTTTCTTTTTCTTTTTTTTATTTCAGTTTTCTTCTTTCATTTCAATTTTAGTGATTTTTTTTCAAATTCGTGAACTTCTTTTCTTGAATTCATGAACTTTTATCAATTTCAATTTCTTTTCAAATTCATGATTTTTTTCTTCAAATTCATGATCCTTTTACAAAATTTTGAATTTTTTCTCAAATGCGTAATATTTTTTTTCAAATTTATGAACTATTTTAAAATTTCAAGAAATCCATGAAAATTTTCCAATCCATGAACATTTTTTAAACTCATGAACTTCTCTCAAATTCATGATTTTATTTAATTTTTGCGAAATACATTATATATATTTGAAATCCATGAACTTGTTTCAAGCTTGTGAGTTTTTCTCAAATTCGTGATTGTTTTTTAAAATTTATGATTTTTGTTTCAATTATCCACAAAAATTTTCAAATCCATAAACTGTCTTCAAATTCGTAATTTTTTAGATCCACGAGCTTTTTTAAATGGTTGACCGTGCGGAACTTACGAAGCTACTAATGACTCATGAGGGCGAAATGTGGTGGAAACGGAAGAAGCGAGCAACCAGCCCGCTGGCTGGGCCGGCCCACGCGAGATGGCTGTGAGCGCCAGCTTAGCGAACTCCTTTCCTCCAGAGGCCCATCAAGGGCCCAGGCGCGACCGCTCCAAAACCCACGCCCTCCTCTCACCTCGCGGAACCAACGGAACGGAACAAACCCCATCGCCATGGCCGCCGCCGCCGCCGCCGCCGCGAGGTCGCGCGCCGCCACCGCCGTCGCGTGGGCTCGCCTGCTCTCCCACCGCCACGTCGCCGCCGCCGCCGCGTCCGGCTCGCTGCCCCACCTAGCAGGCCCGCGGATCGCGCCCCAGCGCCGCCACCTCGCCTTCTCCTCTGCCTCCCCCGGCGCCGGCGGCGGGGGCAGGGACAAGGATCCGCAGTTCGACGAGCGGACCGTCTACGACCTGCTGGCCCAGCTGGAGCGGGAGCGGCAGAAGGACCGCGAGGATCGGCGCAAGGCCGGGGCCGGCGGCGGCGAGGAGGAGGAGGAGGAAGAGGAGGACTTCCTGGGCGTGAAGCCGCTGATCGAGAAGCTGGAGCGGCGGAACGCCAAGGAGGCTAGCCTCCCCGACGAGTCCTTCCTGGAGCCCAGCGACTCCGAGTCCGACGAGGACGACGAGCGCTTCTCCTCCGACTCCATCCGCCGCCGCGTCGACGAGTTCGACCGCAAGTGCAAGCGCCAATCCGAGCTCCTCCGCTCCTTCGCCGAGGCCGGTATGTGTAGCTTCCCCTCCCCCTCCATTCCTCTCCATTTCCACCACATTTCGCCCTCATGAGTCATGTGAATCCATGCTTGTCCTCTTATACAATGCATCAAGCACACGGCATGCCACACGTATAGGTAGGAAAATATAGGATTGATTGTTGGAGAGGAAAAGTGCAGCCTCTAATAAATTCGATAAGAGGAAGGGTGGAGAATTAGTATCATGAAAGCCAAAAATTTCCAAAGTATGAGCCATGAAATAGACACAACATGTATAGATAAAAAAATAGAGTATTCAACTGAATCTGTTAGCTAACATGGGTGACATATAAAAACATATGCAAAGCCTGCTCTAACCTCAGGGTACCTGGTGTTTGATTTGTTGATGTAACAGTGACATGATTACTTGGTTCTGCTACAGACGACGCATATCCTTGTAGCTCTCATCTGCACATCCAAAAATGCCACATCTGTAAAGCCTCACATATATATTACCATGACCTGACTGAGGTATTTGATTTGTTTATGTAGCAGTGAGCAAATGTACTATAACTGTCGAAGCGATCTCTGTAAGCACAAATAGCTTAATTGCCCCAATATCTTAATTAGTAAATTGTAAAGGAATCCATCTATGTTTTGCTCTGCTTGACCACAGGCAATTTTGCGCTGACAACCATCACAGTCACAGATACTACTAGTGATGCATTTCCATTTCCTGAATGCTGCTGTGTTCCTGAATGAAACTTTCTCCTGAATGTCGCTGACAGCCATCACAGTCACAGATACTAGTCATGTATTTCCATTTCTTGAATGCTGCCATGTTCCTGAATGAATCTCCTTCTCCATTGATGTTGCGGTGATGTTGATGTTGCCGAACAGAGACCCTTGATGACGCTCACAAGATCATGACGAAGATCGACAAGTTCGAGCAGCGCCATCTGAGCCTGCCGCTGGAGTACAGGGTCATCGGGGACATGATGAACCGCCTCAAGGACTCCACGGGGAAAGAGCGCTTCATACTCCTGCAAAAGCTGAACCGGGCCGTCAGGCTCATGGAGTGCAAGGAGGCATACGACCCCAGCAACCCTGCAAACTTCGGGGTTATCCAGCACCAGCAGGTCGACTCTCCGGACGATGTGATTGACAATGCTGGCTTCGACAAGGAGAAGCAGATGATCCAGGGAGAGAGCCTCGATGACGAGGATGAGGAGTTCAATGAAGCCAAGGAGAAGGATGATATGCTCATCGAGAAACTAAATGCTATTGAGAAGAAGATCGAGGAGAAGTTGGCGGACCTGGATCATACGTTTGGTAAGAAGGGCAGGGTTTTGGAAGAGGAAATAAAGGATCTGGTGGAGGAGAGGAACTCCCTGACGGACAAAAAGAGAAGGCCTATGTACAGAAAAGTAAGTGATGCTTTATCATTGGAGTCTATTGAATTGTTATAGCAGCCACCTTATGGCTGGGCGTGCCCTTCATTGATGTTCTTAATTTTACATCTGTAACTCCATTGTGCCAACCGCATTGTTGCCTATACTAACACATTTGGTATGCATTTGACAGGGTTTTGATGTGAAGGTCATTGACGTTAATCGGACATGCAAAGTTACAAAGGTGAATGCTCTTCTTCTGGATGTTCATAAATACTAGTTATAGAATATCCCTATGATTAATTCTGCATTTCTCTTCTCAGGGAGGTCAAATAGCAAAATACACAGCATTGTTGGCAACTGGAAACTACCATGGTGTTGTAGGTTTTGCAAAAGCTAAAGGTCCAACAGCAAAGATTGCAATACAGAGGGTATGGATCTCCCCAAACAATATATTGAACTTATGTTTGAGCTATTGAATCATGTCCTTCCTCTCTATCTATTGTTGCTTGCCCTCAAATAGTGCAGAATTACTAGTTGCTACTGAATCATCCATTCCACTATTAGCTCATTTTCTTTTCCCTTTTGGGGTTTACGTGGTATGTACATGTGAGGGCCAGTTCTTTTGGGTGATTCTCCGAGAATCGCCCCCCTCCTCAGCTTCCCCCATAATCGCCACTTCATATATTTTTTACAATCCTAGCTAATTAAGGTCTAATTAGTTAGGATTGTAAAAAAAATATGGAGTGGCGATTCTGGGAGAAGTTGGGGAGGAGGGTGATTCTGGGAGAATCGCCGAAAAGAACTGGCCCTGAGTCTCAAAGGATGGTGACTGAGCTGTGCATATGTGTGTACAGTACAGGGTTAGCATGCAGATTAAAAATATTGATAGTGAAACATGGCTTATATATCTTATTCATTTCAGAACTGTGAATTCAAATTGCTGAATATGTCCAGCTTTATATTTTTGTTGCTGCAAGATGCTAAATCTGGTAGATTCATATGACATTTGCTTCCACTGGGAACAAAATTTGCTGGTCCAGTATGGCCTGTAAGTTAGTTATATATCTAGTGAAATTTCTCTAAAATAGTCATACTGAATTGTCAATGCTGGGTATATCCATCTGAGCTATACTTTTCTGGTATATGCAGATATTCTAAATACTTTTCTGAATCTTAGATATGGTAAATACTGAGTTACTACTACTTTTAGGCTTCAATTGGAATTCAATACCTCAGCTGAAAATCCTGGCTCTTACATGACATTTGCTTCCTCTCAAAACAAATGTTGTTGGTCCAGTATGGCCCATAGGATAGTATGTATAGTGAAGTTCCTTCAAAATATAGTCATACTGAATTGTTAGTTGCTTAATATGTCCATCTGGATAATGCTTATTTAGTATGCAGATATGCAAAATAGTAAATTCTGAGTTATTACTTTTTTGGGCTTCAGTTGGATATGGATACCTCAACTAAAAAGTTCAGCTCTTACATGAAGCGTTTTGTTCTGTTTCCACTTTCCAGGCCTATGAGAAATGCTTCCAGAACCTACATTACATGGAGCGTTATGAGGACCACACAATTGCTCATGCGATTCAAGCCAAATACGAGAAAACAAAGGTAAAATATACACATCTGGGCATCAAATCGGCTTCATCTTGACAGCTGCTGTATGGCATCTTTTCTGGATATGATATCTCCCTGTGTTGCATCTTAAGATCTACCTCTGGCCTGGACCAATGAGGAGCGGGATGTGCGCCGCTGGCAGGACTGTCGAAACTGTGATGTATCTAGCCGGGTTTAGCAACGTCAAGTCAAAGGTATGCTTCTGGTGTACTAGACACTAGACAGGACCACTTGTCACTCTGGATTTGCAAAGTGGTAACCTTATTATGTCTTTATTATATTCTTGCAGATTATCGGATCGAGGAGCCCGCTCAACGTTATCAAGGCTCTATTCATAGCACTAAATGCCGTGCGTGCTCTATTACTCAGGATATTTACTTAAGAGTGCTTTTGTGTCCTCCCGCTTTCCTCAGCGATCTGCTATCTGTATTTTTGTTTGTTTTGCAGATTGAAACGCCCAAGGATGTGGAGCAGAAGTTTGGACGGACTGTTGTGGAGTCGTACTTGCTGTAGCGAGGTAGTCATCTGTTTGTGTTTGTGGAGATCACGTCGGCCCTACTGGAGTGGCAAGGGAGGACCGAGAAAGGAGGAGCCGGTGGCAGATCCGACCGTGAGACCTCTGTTTGCATCCGTGATTCCAACTATTTGTTTGTCCTGCGACCGGTCCCCTGTTAACTGGTACAGTAATATTTTGAACTCTTCAATGCATAGTGTAACCAGATAGCAGGTGGTCATATTTACTTGGCAAAGAGAACGAAGGCCACGTTTGGTCGCTATTTTTTTTGGTTTTGTTAGCAGATATTATGCAATTCTGTCGTGGCGGCCTGCCTGGTTGCTTGGGAGGTTAGATCTTAGATGGATCCTAACTTGGTAGAAAGAATAAAAACCCTTGGTCTCTTGTTCTTCTGCTTTGCTTCCCCTTGGTTTGTTGGTTCCATCATTCATATATATATATTCAAGTTTATGGGGAAGTAGTCAAATTTGCTGGAGTTGACTGACGGATGTATATCATGCAGTGACTATCCTGGCTTGGTTAATTGGTTTGAACGTGTTAACTTATTTCAGACATGAAGAGCATAGTTTCAGACATATGAATGGAGGTTCACTAGTCTTTTGCTGTTATTCACCTGGACTGACTTGAATAATTTTGGGCTAGTTAATTTCTCAATGTAAATGTGTGCTTGATTGTAGACAGAGTAGTTGCATTCATCAGGCTGCATTTTGCTTCTCCCCTGCCTACTTAGTAGGAGTTTTATATTACTACTCCCTTCGTCCCATAATACAAAAAAGCGTTTTTGACACTATATTAGTGTAAAAAAACGCTCTTATATTATCGGACGGAAGGAGTAGTAAACAAGCAGATGTTTCCACCATTCCTCCATTCATATGGCCAAGTTCATGGAAGGATGCCTATTGTTCATACTTTATTGTTCGCTCGCACCTGTGTTAATTAATGACCACCAGCATGTATGCAAACATACGTATGTTTGGGACGATGCTTCGGTGCCTTAAAGGCACCTGCCTTTGGGTCACTGACATGTGGGCCCACATGTCAGTGACCCAAAGGCAGGTGCCTTTAAGGCACCGAAGCTGCGTCCGTATGTTTGATAGAGGGTTGAAGAATTTATAGATATAGATTATTATATACAAGTAGTCGTTGCATATATATTCAGGTGGATAGATAGATAGATTATTATATAAAAGTAGTCGGAATGCAGACGTTTGGTTCCTGGGTGTATACACACTATATACAAAAAAATATAGAAATTACAAAAATAGTCAAAAACTTCTGATTTTTTTTAATAAAGTTGACTTTCTATTGTACTTGTAGAAAAATTTCATGAAGGAAAAACCCCGTTGACTTCAGGCAAAAAAGGAAAAATTAAGGGATATCCCCGGATGAACAGTAAAATCCGGAAAAATAATCGAAAAATTCCGAAATTTTGTGGCATGAAAACATTGATGTTTTTTCTACATGCGTGAAAAGTTTCATGGTGAAATATCATTTGTGGAAGGGGGCAAAACAAAAAATCAATGCTTCAAAAAGAGTGTTTTTGGAAGCATTTTGGAGCAACAAATTTTTTTCTTTTGTCCACACCTCCACAAATGTGATTCCATTACGAATTTTTGCACGCGTGTAGGAAAAACATTAATGTATCTTGCCACAAAATTTCAGAATTGTTTGAATCTTTTTACTACTTTTTCGGATTTTACTGTTCATCCGAGAGCATGTGAGCTCGAGCTCACAATAGCACTTTCGAAAATTAACGTCAAATAGATGTGAATAGTTACTTGTATATAGCAATAAATTATTTTTTTGCTCTCAAGTCAACGGTTTTTTCTTCTTCATGCAATTTATATACTAGTGCAAAAGAAAGTCAAGTTTATTCAAAAAAGAGTTTTGTTTTCTTTTTTGACTTTTTTGTAACTATTTAAAAAAACATATAGGGTGTATATACACTTGAGAACCAAAGGGCATTTCCCCGAGTAGTCGTTGCTATTCTCTTGTTGCACAGTGCAGCTAAGCTTCAGTGTCCCAAGGTCAATGTTTGTGATGATGGTTGCTTTATACTCCCTCCGTCTCAAAATAAGTGACTCAAGTTTGTATAAAGTTAGTACAAACTTGAGTCACTTATTTTGGTACAGAGGGAGTAATATAAAGGGGGGAAACCCTTTTTCGGTAACACAGGATACAAAGCTGATCACCGTAGAGTTCTGGTACTGGATATCAAAGGGGCATCCGTTCGAAGATCAAAGGAGGCATCATCCATTACCTCTTGCCACAAACACCCCAGTCAGACGAGCCACACTACATACGGAGGAAACAAAGATATAACCAGCGTCCAGCGATTTCTTTTCCAGAGAAGCAGCCGGTTAGCCTCCAACAAGGTGGGCGTCGAGCTCGCCAAGATCGCCGTCGTCATCTTGTAGGCGAATGGCGTCCAGCTTCTGCCTCAGGATCGTGATAGCATTCATGATCAACTCATAGGCTGTGATGGCGCCGGTCGTTTCCACGGTGAACACAAAGCTGTCCTCCTTGGCGTTGATCTCCACCAGTCCTGGCTTCCCCATGGCCTCTGCTTTCTTGATCACCTCATCGTCATACGTGTATGCCTCTGGATCCACAATCGTCACCTGACAGTGACACAGAAGTAGGCATGCTCAAAATCAATGGTTTGTTATATGCAATAAATAAGAAAAATGGCCACAGAATTGCAAGTTTGGGCCAACTGCCACACAATAGTAAGCATGCGCACATCATTCTAGTATATCACTCCAGTATTTAGAAACAGACAGCTCCATGGCTTGATTTTCCCTTGCAGATATGAAAAGAAATTACAACCCCATCTACCATAATAATTTTAAAATATCTTAAACAGATAGGCATTTGATAACATTTACTGTTTTGTGTGCATAAAAAAGTCAGCCTGACAGACGATGACATTTACTGTTTTGATCATTCTTTTAGAATGGGCTATGCTTAAATAAGGTGCTCGAAGAGAATATAACTAAATGTTTACAAGGCACAGAGTGACAGAAGTTCCTCAAGATATGCTTAAATAAAAGGCATGTGCCGCAAGTCCGAGGCATGTGCCCCAAGCATGACATGGTATATTAGGTAAAACAAGACCCGTTATGGGAATGAGGAGGTCTGGTGGAATGAACTCGTAAAAGGCCAATTCAGGAGTTGACTAAGTGTAAATCCACTCCCAAGGCGTGGGTAGATTTTAAATAATCTATACAATTAAAACAATTCATTAGAAATGATAGCTGTATTCAGGCTGAATATACACATGCATTTAATTCTATTCCTGTGTTTTTTCCTCTCCTGCGTTTTTAGAATCCTGAGAGCCAAAGGAGGCCTTACATTTTTTTTCACGAATACGCAAAGCTTGTGTATCATACCATTGATAGAAGAAAAATAGTAAATATGAGGTATAGAACAACACATATGCATGCATGGACGCAAGAAGGCATATGCCATGGTGTCCGGAGCAGAGAGACTTGAGGTGCTCAGCCCAAGCAAAGGAAAACAACACAGCAAGTCTCTCCTACCCCTGAGAAGCAGCTCGAACCCAGTGAAGACAACGAACCAATCGAACTCGACCGTCAGGGACGCGAGCAAGCAAGACGACGCCTTCATGAAGGGGAACGACGTCAAAGATGCCATCGTCGTCCGGTCTAAGAACTCGGACCTAGGGTTTCCCCCGATGATCGAAGAGGGGCAAAGATGAAGACCATGTCAACGCCTCCAAGAAGAGAACGACACCCGTGGGTGTCCCCGCTGCGGGCACCAGCAAGCCAACCAGGGATTTCGCCCTGGCCTTTGTCTAAGCAATCCCAAGCCGCCGGCATAGACTTTGGAGAGGAGGAAATCGAGACATAGACCGAAGCCGCCATTCACAGGGAGGGGAGCAACGCCCGCGACCGAAGCCGGCATCAAACGTCACTAGAAGAGCGAGCTACAAATCTGGCAGGAGGAGCAAGGCGTAGAGGTGAGCGGGGGTTGGGCGGCCAGGCGGAGGGAAATGCGGTGGCGAAGGGGATGCAACAATGGCCGGCAACGCAGTCGAGCCAAGATATGGAGAGGGGCCCAAATCCGGGCTGCCGGAGCCGAAACCGCAGGGACACCGGCAAGCCGAAGAAGCTGGAAGAGGGACGCAGCTCCTGGAGAATGTGGGGTCCAGAGCCGTGCCAGCGTGGACTCCGGCCGGCCATGAACATAGGAGGGGGATGCAGGTCCATGGCTACTAGGGTCGTAGCCGAAGCACACTCGCAAGGGAAAGAGGGCCGCCATGGAAAACTTGTACACCCGCATCACGGCCAGGGCACGCTGCAGCCCTCGCCGGATCAGCATGAGGCGTTCAAGCCCGCAGGCCGGGGGGGGGGGGGGGGGGGGGGATGGTGGTGGAGAGGCACGTGAAGCGCCAGATCTGCCCTGTCGCCGCCATCCTGGGGTCTGCTGCGGCTTCACCGGCCAGCCCTGTGGGGGCAGCTAGGGTTTCCCCATGTCGCGGGGGGAGGGGGCACTTTGAGTGTAAAGGAGGCCTTACATGATGCTAGTAGATCCACCTTCACTTAGTAGCTGCAAACAGTGCATGTGATTTGGATGGTGATGGGATAGTTCACCCAAACAAGGTCATGCTAGAAGAAGGCATTCATGAAATTTGCGGTATCTTTTTGGGGTTTCTTCTCGTTGGCTCAAGAGTTTAGTAAACAGAACAGTGCAATTTGCGGTATCTCCATCAGGAATGGAAACATAAATTTGGTAACAGGAAACACAGTTTTACAGTCACATGTTAGTAGTAAATATATCGACACAACAATTATTGCTCTGAGTAGTCCATTATAATAGATTTTAGTAATGCCGAGAGGAATTTGTTGTTGAAGTCACTACTATGAAGTATCAGTGATATGTGTATTGAACTATTGATATGTCAAGTTGTCAACCGGACCCAAAAAAAAGTCAGGTATTTGACACTAATTTAATTCCAACAGCCAGAAAAATAGATAGCAGATATAAGTACACAAGCACTGAATAGAAACACATGCACCTTACGATAGCAGGTACTGTGTTACAACGAAGTGCCTACAACACTGGTGACAGATTGCAGCATCAGCAAATATTGATGGCTTATCTAAAGTAATGCATAAAGACTGCATAACATCGTGGTTGTGGTGTTTAATGGTTTCACTAATACTGTAAGATGTCTGATGAATCTAGGTATAGTTCGCCCACAGACCCGTGCGCACGTGCACACACAAACACACAAACACACAATGAATCTAGCAATAGTTTAGCATAGCATATGAAAAAACCCAAAAACTCCGGATTCGTTGATGATGTTATTGAAATAAGTGATGGAGAAGCACTAGCAGAGAACAAACTGACCTGTTGGGTGACAGGATCAATGTCAAATACTTTTGTAGGGCTGCTCTCCACCCAGCTTTGTTTTTCCTCAAGTGTAAGTGTCTCCATGAGCTCTTCATTAATATGTATATCAGGCTCATACATGAAGGTCACAGTAGCAGCTGGAGACCATTTGGCATGGTCCTTTCCAATTCCCTTCCTAGCAATTGCTCGAAGACGCAACTCTTGCCCACGACGCAGCTTTACAATTAATATGCCCCTGAAATAAGATATCATTATTTAAAGCTCAATACCAATAAGCATTAGTTAAACAAGAGAAAACCTAAGGGCAGCTTTCAGACATTTATTTTCAAGAAGACCAAGATATGCACAGAAGATGCCTCTGAATCCACTAAACCAAAAGTTAACACATATACTCATAAGGTAGCATAATTTTTATTGTGACAAGAGCACAACATATCAACAGTGCATGCTCTGTGCATGTAGGAGAATATTTACAGTATTATTAATCCTTTGGACCTAGTTAATGTACATATCCACCTAACACTAAATATAGTAACAAAGTAATTAGGCAAACATAGTTAATAAGCAGAGTAGGCTTGCATTTAGATTTTAGAAGCACATAGAAAGAAAGATCAGTGTCAGATAGTTAGATAGCCAAATTTCATAATCAAATAGTTAAATATAACATTATGGCAAAAGGCGCATACAACTTAGGCTCTACTCTGTAGCCATCAAGCTCGTTTGTTTACATCATTGAAAAGCAAAAAGAAATTGGATGATAGCTTCTTTTGCATCTCTCTTTTACAACCTCTTATTGCTCCCTTCTTTTTCTAAAAGTCGTATCAAGGTCTAAAGTAAATAATTTCGCTGGGCAAAGGATGCACAAATGCCGACCATGTAGTATTTATATAACCCAGAAAGGTATCTAGACAAGCATAGGATGTGCATATCGAACAAGGATAAATAGTTTATAATTCACTGGACAAGAGTTTTTGGAGGCTTTAACAAGAGATGGCAACATTATTACTAGTTACCAGGAAATGCTGGTTTACTTAGTTCAGATATATACAGTAGAAGGATGCAAAAATGAGTGTTCATTGGAATCAACAATACAAGATTGCTTTGGCGAAATAAATATATTCCTTCTTAATCCTGATCTCACTTGAAGATGTTGCGTACAACGATACAAATATAGTTTCATTCCAGTCATTGGAATTTTAAGGCAGTGAAAGCATACGGTATTGTAAGTGAGGACAACTAGCATTTTGGCATAGATAAGAGTAAAATTCTGGCCCCTTGGCATCCTACTAACAACTGAACCTATAAGCAATTGTAGCATGGGTAATCTGAAATTGAGGCCTGGTCGAGCATGATTGAAGAATAAAGATTAGCACAATGGGCCGAAATGGAGAGCGCGATCGACTTGCCTGTGGTCACCGGCGGCATCGGCCTGGTCGACCGGGCAGACCTTGGGGTCGGTAGAGCGGAGGTCCATGGCGGTGACCTCGAGCGTCTGATCGGAGTCGGTGGCGCGGGCGGCGAGGTGGAACTCGACGGAGCAGTACTCGCAGGAGCCGTCCCCGTCGCAGGCGTCGCAGTCGCGGGAGAGGCGCATGGACATGGCAGCGGAGGAGGCGAGCGGGATGAGGCCGAGGCGGTGCGCGATGAACTCGTCGTTGAGGACGGAGGTGTTGCTCTCGATCTCGACGAGGTCGATGGCGACGGTGGGGACCTCGGCGATCATGGCGCGGCGGAGGGCGTTGGCCACGCTCGCGTCGGTGTCGCGGAGCTCGAACTTGGCGTACTCGTCCTTGAGCTCGCGGATCCGCACGCGCGGGAACCGCTGGTAGGAAGCGCCCGCCGCCGGGCGTTCCATCCCGCCGGAGGTGGAGGTGGAGTGGGTCGTCGCTGTTGAGGGTTTTTGGTCGGGCGGCGGATTTGGGGGAAGCGGAACAGGCTGAGGAGAAGGCTGGAGGACGGGGTTTTTGTCTGTCTTTTGCCCTTCTTTTTTTTTAAAAAAAATGGTCTCTATTTTGCCCTTGATTTCGCTGAATGCGTCATGTTAAGATTAAATGCCGGATTACCACATGATATATATGGTAAGCAATCCAAACAATTAAAAAAAAAAAATTGGTGCCGGATCAAATGCGTGGCTTCGCGGCATCTTAAGGAAACCGATGCAGAACACGCCTGCTATATTTTGTTGGTCCGCCGCCGGCCGCCTCCTTCGCGGCGGCGCGGTGGGCAGCGTCTTTGCTGTCTCAGGTCGGCTCTTTGAGGGTCGGTGTTGGTCTCTCTCTCCCCAAGACGATGTAGATGGCCAATGAGGTTAACATGGTGTAATATCAGTTTCTCTTCCCAGATTGCCTAGATCCGATCAGCAACTTCTTCATGGGATTTTGAGGTTCTAAGACTGTGCTCTTAACCCTCCTCGGAGGGGGCTCCGTCTCCAAATTCGTCGTCCCCTTGAAGTAAATGCTACGGTTCTGATGTCCTCCGGTGGCATTGCCGACTGAGAGTTCTTTTTGTCGTTTCACTTCCATGAAGATTTTAGCATGGAACTTTCCCAGGCTCGGGAACACCCTGGCTGTTCAAGCTTTGTTGAATGTCCAGCGAGATGTTTTTGTCGGAGACACACACTTAGAGAGCTATCCGGCAGAATGCCTGAGAAAGAGCTTGAAGATGGTTCAATACTTCGTTTGTGCTGGAGATGGGAGGAAAGGTGGTTTAACACTGTTTTGGAAGAAAGAATTGAGAATTCATAGGCTGGAGCTTGATCCCATGTTCACTGACGTAAGAGTGGAACACCATAACAATAATTCATGGAGATTGACGGGTATGTATGGCAAATTCAGATGGGAAAATAAATACAGAGAAGACCCCCCCCCCCCCCCCCCCCCCAATAAACATAGAAGGGGTAGTATTGTCCATACTAATTTTCGTATAGTGTACCCGCCGTCCGTCGTAGGCCCGGCCGCCCGTGTACGTCCCGCCCCGTACGCCCGCGTCGTACGCATACCGTGGCGTTCGGTAGTTCGATCGGTAAAGGAAAAAAAAACCGACACCCCACCGCCGACACCCCCATCCCCGCCTAAGAAACCCTAGCGGCATCAACGCCGCCGTGACTCCGGCGGCCGGAGGGATGTAGTCGCGTGGTGGTCGCCACCCGAACACGTGGTCCACCGCCGTCACGACGTCGACCCTGACCTGTGCCCATCTAGTCGCGAGGACGACGTGCCCGTCTAGTCGTGAGCACGGGCGGCGTCCGTAGTCACCCACGTGCCGTGTCGCCGATGAAACGCCCAGCGCTCCCGCGTCGACGTTCTGTCCTGGTACGCGCCCTCCACGACGTGGGTGGCAGCAGCGCATCGGCGTCGACCCCAGGCGTGGATCCCTCGACGGCGGAGAGTAGGTTCTCTGGCTCTCTTTTTTTTCTTTTTGATTTGTCCATTGCAATTTGTATGCAAAATGATTCCCTACTTGGCTAAATAAGAGAGGAGAGTAGTGACCTCTTAATGACCTCTTAATGATTGTTCGTGTATATATTTTTTGTACATTCAAATTTGTATGCATGACACATAGTCATGTCACTGTTGATGAATTTACTGTATTCGCCATGATGTTGTGGAATGTTGGCATTGATCTCACACCTTATTTGTATGTGTATAGATGGAGCAAGAAACCGGATACGCCAGTGATGATTCCAGTAGCGATAATGGATCCTCGTCATTGAATGCGAACCAACCTCCCGGAGACAACTATATGAGTCAGGATGAATCGTATAGTGGTAATGTAAGTGCCTTGAATGTTGACCAAAACATATTGAATACAAACTAGTTCTTTGACACTTACATGTCTTTTTAAATTTGTACAGCTACATGGCAATGATGACGATGAGGAATATGATATAGATGAACAATTTTATGCAGATAGTGCAAGCCAGGTACGTTGAAAAAATTGTAGGGCAATGATTGACATTAAAAATGTATTACCACTTATTTTACTTTAAATGTGCACAGATAAATGCCAATGGTGACAATAAGCGTAATAGTTTAGATGATGACAATGACGAGAGCGAGGTCGATGCATCTCGTAGTGGGAGCGCTAGCCAAGTAAGTTTTTTACATTATTTATGGTAAGTAACAATACAAGAACAGATTGACATGCAAGTTTATATGTCTTATTTTGCAGGGAGGTGTTGATGGTCCTAGCGGGAACGATGAGCATAGCGATGATGATCAGTTTGACCTTGACATGGGCTATGATGAATATCAGCAAGAGTCACTTGATAGGCATTGGGAAGTGATGGCAAAGACATTCAGGTCATTAGATGAGGTGTACACGTTCTACAACACGCACGCAAGAGAACGTGGGTTCAGCATCAGGAAGGACTTGTTGAAACGTTCCAAGGGTCGCACAAGGATTGTGCGCTTGAGGAGGTATCTCTGTTCCGCCGCAGGAAAACGACAGGCCAAGTTATGTACCATGGAAGGCCGGACCCGCAGGCTTAGACCGGAGAGTCGATGCTTCTGCGAAGCCCATTTGACAGTTAAGCTTGATAAAAAGCTTAATCTTTGGTATGTCAGCAGTTTCTCTGATGATCACAGCCACATTCTTGCACGACCGGACGAAGTCCCTTTCCTCCGATCTCATAATCAGATCAAAGCATTTGAGAGAGCAGAGATCTTAGCTATGGCAGGAGCTGGGATAAGAAAACATCTTATTTTTGACAACTTCGTTAGCAAGTATGGGTCATATGCAAAGTCAGGGTTTCAGAGGACAAAGCTGTATAACATGTGCTACAAGGAGAAGATGAAATTGCTTGCACAAGGTGATGCTGATACTGCCATAGAAATCATGTTGACCTGAAAGGACAGAGATCCAGATTTCTTCTTTGATCACACAGTTGACGCTGAAGGCAGGTTACAAAACCTGTTTTGGTGTGATTCGCAGTCACGGCGGGATTATCTTGACTATGGTGATGTTATCGTCTTCGACAGCACATACAAGATGAACAGGTATGGAATGTCGTTCATCCCTTTTGTGGGTCTGAACAACCACCGTTGCACTACGGTATTCGCCTGCGCCATTGTTTCAGACGAGACTGAGGCTACGTATGTTTGGCTGCTTAACACGTTCTTGAAAGCTCACTGTCAGAAGAGGCCCAAATCTGTAATTACCGATGGAGATGCAACGATGATAAGGGCTATCAGGAAGGTGCTTTCTGACGTGTGGCATCGTCTATGTTCATGGCATATTGAAAAGAATATGCAGAAACACCTCAACCACAAGTCATTGAAGGAGTTCAGGGCATTATTGCACTATGCCACTACACATAAAGTTTTTGAGGAGAGATGGGCCGCGTTTGTGCGCAAATGGCAGATGGAGAGAACGAAAACAAGGCTCCATAGGATGTATAGGAAGAGGACGCTTTGGGCTGCATCATATTTGTCTGGTGGATTTTTTCTTGGTATGCACAGTAATCAGAGGAGTGAGAGTCTGAACTCCAGCCTGCACCTCCATCTTGACTATGGTATGACGATCGTTGACATGATTGTACACTACGAGAATTGTATCGTTCGCCTCCGTGAGAATGAAGCTTACGATGACTACCGGCCTCACAGACTGTCCCAGTAACAGTGACTGAGTGTAAGACCATTGAGTCGTATGCTGCCAAAGCATTCACGCAGGCAAACTTTTATATGTTGCAACAAGATTTGAACAAGGTAAAGGAGCTTGAGGTAATTGATAGACTGACAGGGACCGATAGTCAGAGATTTGTGGTTGCATGGAAGAATAACAGGGATCACAGATTTAATGTGGACTATACCCCAGGTAACTCGGCAGAAACTATAAAGTGCAGTTGCCGAAGTATGACTCGCAAAGGGCTTCCTTGCAAGTATATTCTTCATGTTTTGAATGCACTGAACTTACCTGTGATACCCAAGTGTTGTGTCCTGCGAAGGTTCTCAAAAAAAGCAAGAGCTGGACTGCCCGTGAAGCGCACCAGCGATCTGTTTGCGTGGGGTTGGTCGAGTGCCGAGGACAGTGCTAGATATAGTGAGTTGACCATCAAATCTGCAGAAGTATCTCATCTCGCATGCAGTAATCCATTCTTATTCGACAAGTTGAAGGCAGCTCTGGATGATATTATAGCGAATAAGGATGTTCAGGGGATGAAGATGATAGTCAGCGAAGCTTCGTGAATGATAATCCATTTGAGCCTAACCGAGATCATATTCTGGTTCGTGATCTAGTAAAGGTTTCCACCAAAGGCGCACCTAAGCAGAACAGTAGAGGTCGCGGTAAGGGTGGCCCAGATGTGACAAAAAATGAGAGATCTAAAGCATTTGACGAGAAATCCGGACGTCTATGTAGCATATGCAGACTCCCAGGTCATAATAAGAGCACATGCAACCAAAATCAAGAGTATGTCTATTGTTTGTTTATGTTAGTTTTGTTGTTTCATTAACAGTACATTGATTCTCATAGTTTGTAATTTATTCTATGCAGCAACTGGGCTTGAAGACAGAAGTGAGCTCGGTGCATCTGTTTTATTTCATCCATTTATATGTAACTGTATGTCTTTTTGCTTTGTTTATGTTAGTTTTGTTGATTCATTTACCATACATTGATTCTCAAAATTTCTAATTTATTCTATGCAGCAACTGGGCTTGAAGACCCAAGTGAAGACGATGCAAGTGTTTTACCCCTTCCATTTATATGAAATACATTTATTAAATTTATGTTTGTGTTGAGTATTTTATATGTGTGAAATCAAGATTATTGGCTACGGACCGTTATCTTTCTCATGTTATATGAGACTTGATATTTTCTGTCGACTATATTATATGTGTGTAATAAAATTACTGTGTGACAATTGTTATGTTGAGACATCATTATTGTTGATATAAATGTACACTATTCACTGTTTACACTATGAATTATGCACTGGTATTTACTATAGTCCCGTCGGCTGACAAATATATTTAAAATAAAACAGTCAACTATGGCTGCAAGAAAAACGAAAAAAAAAATAGCCCGCCGGTCCACCAGCGTGTCATTTATCAAGCCCACAGGGTGACTACGACAAATAAAACAGTCAACTATGGCTGCAAGAAAAACGAAAAAAAAAATAGCCCGCCGGTCCACCAGCGTGTCATTTATCAAGCCCACAGCGTGACTACGACTGGCGTTTAAGATCACGTGGCGGAAACTGGGCCCAACAGGGCGGCCGAGTCGGCAGGGTAATGGTAGCAGGTCAGAGGAGTTCAAAGAGGGACGGAGAGCTGGGTATAAAAGCCGATCGGCGTCTCCTTCGGCCGGCGAGGTGGGACTAAATTTGCGTTCATTTCCCTGGCGCGTCGTCCCGGCGGGGTTAACTGGGCCGGTCCACGGCGCGTCGAGCCGTCGCGAAGTCCGCGCCGTCCATGGCCTTATTGGGCCGGCCCACGTCGCCGCTTGCTGTCGCCAAGTCGCCCCGCGGCCGACGAAAGTTTAGTCCCACCTCGCCGGCCGAAGGGGACGACGACTGGCTTATATACCCGGCGCCCCGACCCTCATTTAACTCCTCTGACTAGCTACGTATTACCCCGCCGACTCGGCCGCCCTGTTGGGCCCTGTTTCCACCCGGTGTTATGAAATGCCTGCCGTAGTCGCCCGTTGGGCTTGATAACGACGGGCTTAGTAGTACACGCTGGTGGACGGGCGGGCTACTTTTTTTTTATATAATAACGCGCAGCCATAGTTGAGTTTTTTTTTAATTTTAATAATACGCAGCCATAGTTTAGTGTACAGAAATTAAACAACGACACAATTACATATATGTAAAACAAAACATCATTGTCAACATATCGTGTACACATACAAACGGTAAGTAAGCATGTAACTTTTCCGAAACAAGAAGTTATGTACAGATTAAAAAACTGACTGATTATATAATTTTTTTGAAACAAAATATCATGTAGACATAAAAAACATAATTAAGTATATAATATTTACAAAACAAAATAGTGGCCAAAACAATGAATATGTCTATTACATAAAATTTATAACCAAGTGTGCAAAGCGTTTGGAAAATCTAGTCCTCTAGTAAAACCCAATCATGTGCAAAACTCCTCCGTGTCGCATCTATTTCTTCTTCTTTGCTATCCGAATAACTTTGTTTTTCACTTCAGTAAGCTTCACTAGTAGAAAATAGGGCTTTGGTTCGGGCCAGCCCAGCCCATTAGTCCCGGTTCAGTCACGAACCGGGACCCATGGGGGGCATACGTCCCGGTTCATGCGCCCAGGGGGCCAGCCGGGGCCTCGTGGGCATTGGTCCCGGTTCGTCTGGACCCATTGGTCCCGGTTCCTGGCTTGAACCGGGACAGAAGGGGGGCCTTTAGTCCCGGTTCCACGCACGAACCGGGACCAATGAGGTGGCTATATATATCCCAGCCGGCGAGCAGAGCACTCCACACTGCTCTATTTTTTCTGGCCGGCGAGGGGAGAGCTTTGTGGTGCTCTAGCTCACCTCCTATGCACATGAGGTGTTTGATGAAATGCCCGAGCCACACTAGTTAAGCTTTCTCCTCTCGAAGCTCGACCTTCAAGCTCCATTTTCCTCAAGATTTGTCTAGGTTTAGCGGTCCGTCACATCCCGTCCCCGTCTTCACCGCCGTCGATCGCCCGCGCCGATCTCGTCGCCGGCATAACCGTGGTGAGCCTCTTGTTCTTATCTTCTTTCTAAAAGAAAAAAAATTCTTACTTGTATGATTTAGATAGATACTTGTCTAATTTTCTTACTTTTATTATTGTTTGTTATTATATAGTGCGATGGTTTTCGTATCCGCCCCCGTCGGCCCTTGTCCTGTCTATGATTCGGATGTGGTATATATTATATTTTATAACTATTTGGTTCATTTATTGTTTATGACAATTATGCCGACCAACGTGACATAGATTTTTTTGTCTAGGAGGTATGTGAACCGAAAATTCCAACCGACCCTATTGTCGAGAGGTTAAATTTAGTTGAAGAAGAAAACAATTACTTGAAGGAAAAATTGAAAAAAATTGAGGAGGAGAAGATGATATTGGAGTTGCATGTTGCGGATGTCATCGATGATCACAAGATCAAGATGGATGCAATGCGCTTCAAGATTAGAAAGTATAGAAAATATGTCATTCATACCGAGGCTTGGTATCATTATGCCGTTGGATCAATTGTTACCTTGGTTGCGATTATGATCGCATTTGTTGTTGCATTGAAATGTTTTACATAGTGTCAATGTATGGTTTAATTAGATGCTCTGGAGAGCTATATGTTGTTCAATGAGAACTATGTATGTACTTTGGTTTTAATATGATGATGAACTTCTATTAATTTGGTCACTTATCTATTCATGATGTTTTGTAATGGTTTTTTACACACTTAATTATATATAATGCACGCAGATGAACCGGCAATGGATGTACGGTGACAGACGCACCTCCGAGTACATTAAGGGCGTGCATAATTTTCTCGAAGTGGCTGAGGCAAACAAGCATAATGGTTTTATGTGTTGTCCATGCCCTATATGTGGGAATACGAAGTCTTACTCTGACCGGAAAATCCTTCACACCCACCTGCTTGAGAAGGGTTTCATGCCACACTATAATGTTTGGACCAGGCACGGAGAAATAGGGGTTATGATGGAAGACAGCGAAGAAGAAGAGGACGATGACAACTATGTGCCCCCTGAATATGGTGATGCTGCAACGGGGGAAGCTGAAGATCAAGAGGAACCAGACGATGTGCCCGATGATGATCTCCGCCGGGTCATTGTTGATGCAAGGAGAGACAGTGCGAAAGTGAAAAGGAGAAGCTGAAATTCGATCGCATGTTAGAGGATCATCAAAAAGGGTTGTACCCCAATTGCGAAGATGGCAACACAAAGCTCGGTACCGTACTGGAATTGCTGTAGTGGAAGGCAGAGAATGCTGTGCCTGACAAAGGATTTGAGAAGCTACTGAAAATATTGAAGAAGAAGCTTCCAAAGGATAACGAATTGCCCGATAGTACGTACGCAGCAAAGAAGGTCGTATGCCCTCTAGGATTGGAGGTGCAGAAGATACATGCATGCCCTAATAACTGCATCCTGTATCGCGGTGCGTATGAGGATTTGAACGCATGCCCGGTATGCGGTGCATTGTGGTATAAGATCAGACGAGATGACCCTGGTGATGTTGACGGCGAGCCCCCCAGGAAGAGGGTTCCTGCCAAGGTGATGTGGTATGCTCCTATAATACCACGGTTGAAACGTCTGTTCAGAAACAAAGAGCATGCCAAGTTGATGCGATGGCACAGAGAGGACCGTAAGAAAGACGGGAAGTTGAGAGCACCCGCTGACGTGTCGCAGTGGAGAAAAATCGAGAGAAAGTACCGGGCTGAGTTTGCAGGTGACCCAAGGAATGTATGGTTTGGTTTAAGCGCGGATGGCATTAATCCTTTCGAGGAGCAGAGCAGCAATCACAGCACCTGGCCCGTGACTCTATGTATCTATAACCTTCCTCCTTGGCTGTGCATGAAGCGAAAGTTCATTATGATGCCAGTACTCATCCAAGGCCCTAAGCAACCCGGCAACGATATTGATGTGTACCTAAGGCCATTAGTTGAAGAACTTTTACAGCTGTGGAATGGAAACGGTGTACGTGTGTGGGATGAGCACAGGCAGGAGGAATTTGACCTGCATGTGTTGCTGTTTGTAACCATCAATGATTGGCCTGCTCTCAGTAACCTTTCAGGACAGACAAACAAGGGATACCACGCATGCACGCACTGTTTAGCTGACACCGAAAGTATATACCTGGACAAATGCAGGAAGAATGTGTACCTGGGGCATCGTCGATTTCTTCCGACCAACCATCAATGTCGAAAGAAAGGCAAGCATTTCAAAGGCGAGGCAGATCACCGGAAGAAGCCCGCCATGCGTACCAATGATCACGTACTTGCTATGGTCAATGATTTACATGTAATCTTTGGAAAGGGTCCCGGCGGACTATCTGTTCCGAATGACGCTGAGGGACGCGCTCCCATGTGGAAGAAGAAATCTATATTTTGGGACCTACCCTACTGGAAAGACCTAGAGGTCCGCTCTTCAATCGACGTGATGCACGTGACAAAGAACCTTTGCGTGAACCTGCTAGGCTTCTTGGGCATGTATGGAAAGACAAAAGATACACCGGAGGCACGGGAGGACCTGCAACGTTGGCACGAAAAAGACGGCATGCCTCCAAAGCAGTATGAAGGTCCTGCCAGCTACGCTCTTACCAAAGAAGAGAAGGAAATCTTCTTTGAATGCCTGCTCAGTATGAAGGTCCCGTCTGGCTTCTCGTCGAATATAAAGGGAATAATAAATATGGCAGAGAAAAAGTTTCAGAACCTAAAGTCTCATGACTTCCATGTGATTATGACGCAACTGCTTCCGGTTACATTGAGGGGGCTTCTACTGGAAAACGTTCGATTAGCCATTGTGAAGCTATGTGCATTCCTCAATGCAATCTCTCATAAGGTGATCGATCCAGAAATCATACCAAGGCTAAGGAGTGATGTGGCGCAATGTCTTGTCAGTTTCGAGCTGGTGTTCCCACCATCCTTCTTCAATATCATGACGCACGTCCTAGTTCATCTAGTCGACGAGATTGTCGTTCTGGGCCCCGTATTTCTACACAATATGTTCCCCTTTGAGAGGTTCATGGGAGTCCTAAAGAAATATGTCTGTAACCGTGCTAGGCCTGAAGGAAGCATCTCCATGGGCCATCAAACAGAGGATGTCATTGGGTTTTGTGTTGACTTCATTCCTGACCTTAAGAAGATTGGTCTCCCTCAATCGTGGTATGAGGGGAGACTGACTGGAAAAGGCACGCTAGGAGGGGACTCAATAATATGCAGGGACGGGCATTCTTGGTCTCAAGCACACTACACAGTTCTACAGAACTCTACCTTCGTGACCCCGTATGTCGATGAACACAAGAACATTCTGCGCTCCAAACACCCGGAGCAGTGTGACGACTAGATTACATGTGAACACATCAGGACTTTCGGCAGTTGGTTGGAAACACGTCTCAGAGGTGACAACACTGTTTCTGATGAGCTGTACTCGTTGTCCAGGGGACCATCTTCGACTGTATTGACTTACAAAGGATACGAGATAAATGAGAATATATTTTACACGATCGCCCAAGATCAAAAGAGCACCAACCAAAACAGCAGTGTCCGCTTTGACGCAGCAACCAAGAGGGGAAAGGACACATATTATGGTTACATAGTGGACATATGGGAACTTGATTACGGACATGATTTTAAGGTCCCTTTGTTTAAGTGCAAATGGGTCAATCTGTCAGGAGGCAGGGTACAGGTAGAGCCACATTACGGAATGACAACAGTGGATCTGAACAATCTTGGGTACACAGACGAACCATTTGTCCTAGCCAATGATGTGGCGCATGTTTTCTATGTGAAGGACATGTCTACCAAACCGAGAAAAAGAAAAGATAAGGAAGCGAATACATCATACGATGAGCCAAAGCGCCACATAGTTCTTTCAGGGAAAAGAGACATCATGGGAGTGGAGGGTAAGACAGACATGTCTGAAGATTATGAAAAGTTTCATGAAATTCCTCCCTTCAAAGTCAAGGCTGACCCAAGCACCCTGTTAAGCGATGAAGAATATCCATGGTTACGGCGCAATAAGCAAAGGACACAAGCGAAGAAAAAGTGAAGACAGATGAAGTCAGAAAGGTTTGAAAATTGATGATATGGCTCTGAATGGTTCATTTTGAGCACACAAAAAGTCTGGAGTTCAAATAAGTTCAAAAAAATGAAATCCCTTTGTAACAGATGAGTTTTTGTCCGAAACCCTGATACTTCGAAAGAGATTGTCCATTTTGTACACGAAGTGCATCCAGTTTTTGCCGTAACCCTCTCAACTTTTTAGCACATGCTATGTGGGTGAAATGATGATATCATGCCAATTTTCAACCTCTTCAGAGTTCATGTGAAGTGCTTTTCACTTTCAGGGTCATTTAGCTCAAAAAAATCAGTAAATGCATGAAAAATAACAGATGAAGTCAGAAAGGGTTGAAAATTGATGATGTGGCTTTGAATGGTTCATTTTGAACACACAAAAAGTCTGGAGTTCAAATAAGTTAAAAAATATGAAATCCCTTTGTAATAGATGAGTTTTTGTCTGAAACCCTGATACTTCGAAAGAGATTGTCCATTTTGTACACGAAGTGCATCCAGTTTTTTCGTAACCCTCTCAACTTTTTAGCACATGCTATGTGGGTGAAATGAGATATCATGCCAATTTTCAACCTCTTCAGAGTTCATGTGAAGTGCTTTTCAATTTCAGGGTCATTAGCTCAAAAAAATCAGTAAATGCATGAAAAAAACAGATGAAGTCAGAAAGGTTGAAAATTGATGATGTGGCTTTGAATGGTTCATTTTGAACACACAAAAGTCTGGAGTTCAAATAAGTTCAAAAAATAAAATCCCTTTGTAACAGATGAGTTTCGTCCGAAACCCTGATAATTCGAAAGAGATTGTCCATTTGTACACGAAGTGCATCCAGTTTTTGCTGTAACCCTCTCAACTTTTTAGCACATGCTATGTGGTGAATGATGATACCATGCCAATTTTCAACTCTTCAAGTTCATGTGAAGTGCCTTTCAATTTCAGGGTCATTTAGCTCAAAAAAATAGTAAATGCATGAAAAATAACAGAGAAGTCAAAAAGGGTTGAAAATTGATGATGTGGTTTGAATGGTTCATTTTGAACACACAAAAAGTCTGGAGTTCAAAAAGTTTTAAAAAATGAAATCCCTTTGTAACAGATGAGTTTTTGTCCGAAACCCTAATACTTCGAAAGAGATTGTCCATTTGTTACACGAAGTGCATCCAGTTTTTGCCGTAACCCTCTCAACTTTTTAGCACATGTATGTGGGTGAAATGATGATATCATGCCAATTTTCAACCTCTTCAGAGTCCATGTGAAGTGCTTTTCAATTTCAGGGTCATTTAGCTCAAAAAATCAGTAAATGCATGAAAATAACAGTGAAGTCAGAAAGGGTTGAAAATTGATGATGTGGCTTTGAATGGTTCATTTTGAACACACAAAAAGTCTGGAGTTCAAATAAGTTCAAAAAAATGAAATCCTTTGTAACAGATGAGTTTTCGTCCGAAACCCTGATACTCGAAAGAGATTGTCCATTTTGTACACGAAGTGTATCCAGTTTTTACCGTAACCCTCTCAACTTTTAGCACATGCTAGTGGGTGAAATGATGATACCATGCCAATTTTCAACCTCGTCAAGTTTCATCTGAAGTGCTTTTCAATTTCAGGGTCATTTAGCTCAAAAAAATCAGTAAATGCATGAAAAATAACAGATGAAGTTAGAAAGAGTTGAAAATTGATGATGTGGCTTTGAGTGGTTCATTTTGAACACACAAAAAGTCTGGAGTTCAAATAAGTTCAAAAAAATGAAATCCCTTTGTAACAGATGAGTTTTCGTCCGAAACTCTGATACTTCGAAAGAGATTGTCCATTTTGTACACGAAGTGCATCCAGTTTTTGCCGTAACCCTCTCAACTTTTATGAAACTCTAATAGCAAAAATAATAAACTAAAAGAATGAACTAGAAAACTTTAATGAAACTCTAATAGAAAAAAGAATGAACTAGAAAACTTTAATGAAACTCTAATAGCAAAAGGAATCAACTAAAATTTATGCAACTAAAATTATCAAATTATTTTCTGTTCAAAACATTAAAAGCAAAAAGAATTTTCATAAAGAACTTTTTTTGTTAGAAACTTTAATAGCAAAAGGAATTATCATAAAGATTTTTTTTGTTAGAAACTAAAATAAGGGAGGGCGGTGACGACGCACCTCCGAGTACATTAAGGGCGTGCAAAATTTTCCTCGAAGTGGCTGAGGCAAACAAAGCATAAGGTTTTGTGTTGTCCATGCCCTATATGTGGGAATACGAAGTCTTACTCTGACCGGAAAATCCTTCACACCCCACCTGCTTGAGAAGGGTTTCATGCCACACTATAATGTTTGGACCAGGCACGGAGAAATAGGGGTTATGATGGAAGACAGCGAAGAAGAAGAGGACGATGACAACTATGTGCCCCCTGAATATGGTGATGCTGCAACGGGGGAAGCTGAAGATCAAGAGGAACCAGACGATGTGCCCGATGATGATCTCCGCCGGGTCATTGTTGATGCAAGGAGAGACAGTGCGAAAGTGAAAAGGAGAAGCTGAAATTCGATCGCATGTTAGAGGATCATCAAAAAGGGTTGTACCCCAATTGCGAAGATGGCAACACAAAGCTCGGTACCGTACTGGAATTGCTGTAGTGGAAGCAGAGAATGCTGTGCCTGACAAAGGATTTGAGAAGCTACTGAAAATATTGAAGAAGAAGCTTCCAAAGGATAACGAATTGCCCGATAGTACGTACGCAGCAAAGAAGGTCGTATGCCCTCTAGGATTGGAGGTGCAGAAGATACATGCATGCCCTAATAACTGCATCCTGTATCGCGGTGCGTATGAGGATTTGAACGCATGCACCGGTATGCGGTGCATTGTGGTATAAGATCAGACGAGAACCCTGGTGATGTTGACGGCGAGCCCCCCAGGAAGAGGTTCCTGCCAAGGTGATTGGTATGCTCCTATAATACCACGGTTGAAACGTCTGTTCAGAAACAAAGAGCATGCCAAGTTGATGCGATGGCACAGAGAGGACCGTAAGAAAGACGGGAAGTTGAGAGCACCCGCTGACGTGTCGCAGTGGAGAAAAATCGAGAGAAAGTACCGGGCTGAGTTTTGCAGGTGACCCGGATGTATGGTTTGGTTTAAGCGCGGATGGCATAATCCTTCGAGGAGCAGAGCGCAATCACAGCACCTCCCGTGACTCTATGTATCTATACCTTCCTCCTTGGCTGTGCATGAAGCGAAAGTTCATTATGATGCCAGTACTCATCCAAGGCCCTAACAAACCGGCAACGATATTGATGTGTACCTAAGCCATTAGTTGAAGAACTTTACAGCTGTGGAATGGAAACGGTGTACGTGTGTGGGATGAGCACAGGCAGAGGAATTTGACCTGCATGTGTTTGCTGTTTGTAACCATCAAATGATGCTGCTCTCAGTAACCTTTCAGGACAGACAAACAAGGGATACCACGCATGCACGCACTGTTTAGCGGACACCGAAAGTATATACCTGGACAAATGCAGGAAGAATGTGTACCTGGGGCAATCGTCGATTTCTTCCGACCAACATCAAGTCGAAAGAAAGCAAGCATTTCAAAGGCGAGGCAGATCACCGGAAGAAGCCCGCCATGCGTACCAATGATCCGTACTTGCTATGGTCAATGATTTACATGTAATCTTTGGAAAGGGTCCCGGCGGACTATCTGTTCCGAAGACGCTGAGGGACGCGCTCCCATGTGGAGAAGAAATCTATATTTTGGGACCTACCCTACTGGAAAGACCTAGAGGTCCGCTCTTCAATCGACGTGATGCACGTACAAAGAACCTTTGCGTGAACCTGCTAGGCTTCTTGGCATGTATGGAAAGACAAAAAGATACACCGAGGCACGGGAGGACCTGCAACGTTGGCACGAAAAGACGGCATGCCTCCAAAGCAGTATGAAGGTCCTGCCAGCTACGCTCTTACAAAAAGAGAAGGAAATCTTCTTTGAATGCCTGCTCATATGAAGGTCCCGTCTGGCTTCTCTTCGAATATAAAGGGAATATAAATATGGCAGAGAAAAAGTTTCAGAACCTAAAGTCTCTGACTTCCATGTGATTATGACGCAACTGCTTCCGGTTACATTGAGGGGGCTTCACTGGAAAACGTTCGATTAGCCATTGTGAAGCTATGTGCATTCCCAATGCACTCTCATAAGGTGATCGATCCAAATCATACCAAGGCTAAGGAGTGATGTGGCGCAATTCTTGTCAGTTTCGAGCTGGTGTTCCCACCATCCTTCTTCAATATCATGACGCACGTCCTAGTTCATCTAGTCACGAGATTGTCGTTCTGGGCCCCGTATTTCACACAATATGTTCCCCTTGAGAGGTTCATGGGAGTCCTAAAGAAATATGTCTGTAACCGTGCTAGGCCTGAAGGAAGCATCTCCATGGGCCATCAAACAGAGGATGTCATTGGGTTTTTGTGTTACTTCATCCTGACCTTAAGAAGATTGGTCTCCCTCAATCGTGGTATGAGGGGAGACTGACTGGAAAAGGCACGCTAGGAGGGGACTCAATAATATGCAGGGACGGGCATTCTTGGTCTCAAGCACACTACCAGTTCTACAGAACTCTACCTTCGTGACCCGTATGTCGATGAACACAAAACATTCTGCGCTCCAAACACCCGGAGCAGTGTGACACTAGATTACATGTGAACACATCAGGACTTTCGGCAGTTGGTTGGAAACACGTCTCAGAGGTGACAACACTGTTTCTGATGAGCTGTACTCGTTGTCCAGGGGACCATCTTCGACTGTATTGACTTAACAAGGATACGAGATAAATGAGAATATATTTTACACGACTCGCCCAAGATCAAAAGAGCACCAACCAAAACAGCAGTGTCCGCTTTGACGCAGCAACCAAGAGGGAAAGGACACATATTAGGTTACATAGGGACATATGGGACTTGATTACGGACATGATTTTAAGGTCCCTTTGTTTAAGTGCAAATGGGTCATCTGTCAGGAGGCAGGGTAACGGTAGAGCCACATTACGGAATGACAACAGTGATCTGAACAATCTTGGGTACACAGACGAACCTTTGTCCTAGCCAATGATTGGGCGCATGTTTTCTATGTGAAGGACATGTCTACCAAACCGAGAAAAAGAAAAGATAAGAAGCGAATACATCATACGATGAGCCAAAGCGCCACATAGTTCTTTCAGGGAAAAGAGACATCATGGAGTGGAGGGTAAGACAGACATGTCTGAAGATTATGAAAAGTTTCATGAAATTCCTCCCTTCAAAGTCAAGGCGACCCAAGCACCCTGTTAAGCGAGAGAGAATATCCATGGTTACGGCGCAATAGCAAAGGACACAAGCGAAGAAAAAGTGAAGACAGATGAAGTCAGAAAGGTTTGAAAATTGATGATATGGCTCTGAATGGTTCATTTTGAGCACACAAAAAGTCGGGAGTTCAATAAGTTCAAAAAAATGAAATCCCTTTGTAACAGATAGTTTTGTCCGAAACCCTGATACTTCGAAAGAGATTGTCCATTTTGTACCGAAGTGCATCCAGTTTTTGCCGAAACCCTCTCAACTTTTAGCACATGCTATGTGGGTGAAATGATGATATCATGCCATTTTCAACCTCTTCAGAGTTCATGTGAAGTGCTTTTCACTTTCAGGGTCATTTAGCTCAAAAAAATCAGTAAATGCATAAAAATAACAGATGAAGTCAGAAAGGGTTGAAAATTGATGATTTGGCTTTAATGGTTCATTTTGAACACACAAAAGTCTGGAGTTCAAATAAGTTAAAAAATATGAAATCCCTTTGTAAAGATGAGTTTTTGTCTGAAACCCTGATACTTCGAAAGAGATTGTCCATTTTGTACACGAAGTGCATCCAGTTTTTTCCGTACCCTCTCAACTTTTTAGCACATGCTATGTGGGTGAAATGATGATATCATGCCAATTTCAACCTCTTCAGAGTTCATGTGAAGTGCTTTCAATTTCAGGTCATTTAGCTCAAAAAATCAGTAAATGCATGAAAAATAACAGATGAAGTCAGAAAGGGTTGAAAATGATGATGTGGCTTTGAATGGTTCTTTTGAACACACAAAAAGTCTGGAGTTCAATAAGTTGCAAAAAAATAAAATCCCTTTGTAACAGATGAGTTTTCGTCCGAAACCCTGATACTCGAAAGAGATTGTCCATTTTGTACACGAAGTGCATCCAGTTTTTTGCTGTAACCCTCTCAACTTTTTAGCACATGCTATGTGGTGAAATGATGATACCATGCCAATTTTCAACTTCTTCAAAGTCTTGTGAATGCTTTTCAATTTCAGGGTCATTTAGCTCAAAAAAATTAGTAAATGCATGAAAAATAACAGATGAAGTCAAAAAGGGTTGAAAATTGATGATGTGGCTTTGAATGGTTCATTTTGAACACACAAAAAGTCTGGAGTTCAAATAAGTTTTAAAAAATGAAATCCTCTTTGTAACAGATGAGTTTTTGTCCGAAACCCTAATACTTCGAAAGAGATTGTCCATTTTGTACACGAAGTGCATCCAGTTTTTGCCGTAACCCTCTCAACTTTTAGCACATGCTATGTGGGTGAAATGATGATATCATGCCAATTTTCAACCTCTTCAGAGTCCATGTGAAGTGCTTTTCAATTTCAGGGTCATTTAGCTCAAAAAATCAGTAATGCATGAAAAATAACAGATGAAGTCAGAAAGGGTTAAAATTGATGATGTGGCTTTGAATGGTTCATTTGAACACAAAAAAGTCTGGAGTTCAAAAGTTCAAAAAATGAATCCCTTTGTAACAGATGAGTTTTCGTCCGAAACCCTGATACTTCGAAGAGATTGTCCATTTTGTACACGAAGTGTATCCAGTTTTTACCGAAACCCTCTCAACTTTTTAGCACATGCTATGTGGGTGAAATGATGATACCATGCCAATTTTCAACCTCTTCAGAGTTCATCTGAAGTGCTTTTCAATTTCAGGGTCATTTAGCTCAAAAAAATCAGTAAATGCATGAAAAATAACAAATGAAGTTAGAAGAGTTGAAAATTGATGATGTGGCTTTGAGTGGTTCATTTTGAACACACAAAAAGTCTGGTTCAAATAAGTTCAAAAAATGAAATCCCTTTGTAACAGATGAGTTTTCGTCCGAAACTCTGAACTTCGAAAGAGATTGTCCATTTTGTACACGAAGTGCATCCAGTTTTTGCCGTAACCCTCTCAACTTTTATGAAACTCTAATAGCAAAATAATAACTAAAAGAATGAACTAGAAAACTTTAATGAAACTCAATAAAAAAAAAAATGAACTAGAAAACTTTAATGAAACTCTAATAGCAAAAGGAATCAACTAAAATTTAGCAACTAAAATTATCAAATTATTTTCTGTTCAAAACAATAAAAGCAAAAGAATTTCATAAAGAACTTTTTTTGTTAGAAACTTTAATAGCAAAGGAATTATCATAAAGATTTTTTTTGTTAGAAACTAAAATAACAAAAACTGTTTTGAATATAATGATAAAACACAGTAATATTTAATAGCAGGAAAAAGAATCACTCCAAAATCTATTTTATAGTAAGTTAATCACAAACTAGTGATTCACACAAATTTCAAAGAATTCAAATTTAAACTATTCAAATTGGAAAACTAATGGCACTAACAGCAAGTTTATAATTTTTATTACCTAAAAGCAAAAAGAATCACTGAAAAACAGTTTGTATTTTGTTGTAAGTAGAAACAAAATAAAATAAATAAAGCAAAAAAGAAAACAAAAAAACTAGAAAAAAAATGCCACCTACTGGGCCACCACGGCCTGAATACGACTAGAAACCCATCCATGGGCCAGGATTCAGGCCCGCAGAGGCCCAGCAGGCCCACGGGCAAAGAGTAGCAGAGAAGGCCCGAAAGCCTGCAGTTGAGAGGAGCTCGAGAGGGTCGGCGCAGCAGCGCTTATAAACCACTCTCGAGCTCTCTCAACTAGCAAGGTGGGACTAAACATCCCACCGCACCGCGCCAGCGCAAGGCCTTTGGTCCCGGTTGGTAGCACCAACCGGGACCAAAGGTCTCTGTTTCCCGCCCATTGGGCTGCTGAAAAGAGACCTTTGGTCCCGGTTGGTGGCACGAACCTGGACCAAAGGGTGGAATTCGTCCCGGTTTGTGCCACGAACCGGGACCAATGCTCTGTGTATATAAGCAGGACTTAGGAATTTTTCAGTTTTCATCGACCATTTGCCCCCTCACGACGCCGAGCTCATCGACGCCGCCAGGCTGCCTATGCTCGCCGTCGCCGCCCGCTCCTCGTCGCCATCGCCCCGCGCCCCTGCCCTGCCCCGACGCGCCACCCCTGCCCTGCCCCGACACGCCGCCCCGTGCCCCCTGCCCCGACGCGCCGCCCCGTGCCCCCTGCCTCGACGCCGGCCACCCCATGGCCCTGCCCCGATGCCGCCCCGCGCCCCCGGCCTGCCCCGACCACGCCGCCACCACGTTCGGTCCGGCCGGCCTTCTCCTCTCTGTTTTTTTATAGATATATGATGATTTTTTTTCCAGATTATATGTATGTGTGTATATATGATTATATGTCCTCTTTTTTTTCAGATTTTTTGTTCATGTACATGATGATTTGTTTTTTGCATTTTTAGAAAAATGTATATATGTATATATGTTCTCTGTGTATCTATGTTCATATATGCAAAAGTTACATTTTTAGAAAATTATCTATGTATGTTCTCTGATTTAGTGCATTTTAGGTTAGTTTCATTTTTAGAAAAGTTTTATATATCTAGGAAGAAGGAAGAAGGAAGAAGAAGAAAAAGTTTTATATATGCAAAAGTTACATTTTTAGAAAAGTTTTATATATCTAGCTAGGAAGAAGGAAGAAGGAAGAAGAAGAAAAACTTTTATATATGCAAAAGTTATTTTTTATCAGGTATGTCGTTGTCGATATACCCCCTCCCCAATAACTTCGACATGAGGGGGGGGGGGGTCGATATACCCCCTCCCCGATAACATTTTTTTCCATGTATGTATGTCGTCATTGTCGATATACCCCCTCCCGGATAACTTCGACATGAGGAGGGGGGTCGATATACCCCCTCCCCGATAACTTCGAAATGAGGGGGGGGGGGGTGATATACCCCCTCCGATAACTTCAACATGAGGGGGGGGGGGTGATATACCCCCTCCCCGATAACTTCGACATGAGAGGGGGGGGGGGTCAATATACCCCCTCCCCGATAACTTCGACATGAGGGGGGGGGGTCGATATACCCCCTCCCCGATAACTTCGCCGCGTGCTCCCCCGAGCTCGGCCTTGCTCTGCCACTGCTCCATGGTCGCCGCCCCCCGACACCCGAACAAGTCTATGTATTATTTTATATCGCGGTGGACATATATCAAAGTTTGATCATATGTCAAAGTTTGAATTTTGACATATGCAACATTTGATCATATATCAAAGTTTGATCATATGTCAAAGTTTGAATTTTGACATATGCAACATTTGATCATATGTCAAAGTTTGATCATATGTCAAAGTTTGAATTTTGACATATATAGATTTATCAAGAATGCCCCCATTATGGTTGTGCACAAGTTGATCCAATTTTTTTTCTGATCTCATATATATATATATTCTTCTATATGTCACGTTGTCTGTCAAAGTATTGAAGAAATCCATGGCTTCATCATTAGTCGGAAGTAACAGGCGTATGATGCTACGAAGCTCTTCAAAGTTGTTTTGGAACGGAGTTCCTGATAGAATAATTCGCCTTTTGGTATGAATTTCAGCAAAGGCCTTCCAAATAGCGATATTCGGAAGGCTCTTGCTGAACTTTGTACCAAAAAGCGAATTATTCTATCGGGAACTCAGTTCCAAAACAACTTTGAAGAGCTTCGTACCATTATACGCCTGTCATTTCCGGCTAATGATGAAGTCATGGTTTTCTTGAATTCTTTGACACTAGACAACGTGACATATAGAAGGGTAGATGAGATCAGGAAAAATATGGACCATTTTCTGCACATCCAGAATGGCGTCATTTTGTTAAATCCCTTGTCGGTCCGGACGTCGGACATTCATGAGAGAGGCGGTCCGACCCAAACCCTAGAAGCGTTGTCGAGGCCACCCCAAACCCTAGAAGCGTTGCCTAGGCCACCCCAAACCCTAGAAGCGTTGTTGAGGCCACCCCAAACCGTAGAAGCGTCGAGATAGCTAGGTCTACGTTTGCACTAATATATCCATCTGTCATGTTTGTATATTAATTGCCATGTTGTAATATTTGCAGAAACTATGGAGCACCGAGACATCGAAGCAGAACAGTTGTTGGGGGACATAATCCTCGGCGGAGGTGATGTCTTGTCGTTTCTCAACGACACCGATGGTCTGGAAGGAGAGGGTGAAGCAGGCTCCAGTGATCGAACAATGGAGGTGGAAGGACATGATTATGATGGCTCCGGTGACGGAATGCCGGTGGAAGAAGGAGACCGTGATGACTGCTCCAGTGAGCGAACGGAGGAAGGAGATGTTGCAAAGTCCGGCGAGGTATATATATTAATTAAGCTTGTGCTGACTAGCTAATTGATGCATTAATTGTTTTGGTATGTACACATATTAACTCTCTTCTTTCTTCTTTTCTAGCCCTCCGGATCGAGCCAAACTTCGGTAACGAGACGAGGCCCGAAGAAAAGGTTGCGCCAGGATGAAAGGTTCACGATCACAGCGATCAAGGGTGATGGCCAACCGATTGAACCCAGCCGGACCAAGGAAGCATTTTCTGCTCAGTGCGGGGTTCTTGTTAGGGACATGATCCCGATCAGCATCCACCAATGGAATATGCCTAAGACCGAAGACCCTCAAGTGTCTTTTGTCAACGATAGACAGAAAGATGATCTTTGGACCGCGCTGAAGGCAAATTTCACCCTACCGCCAGAGGAGGATCCGGATAAGCCAGTTATAGAGCCATTGGTCAAGGCTCATGCTCTTAACAAGATGGCAGATCTATTCAGGAGGTGGAAGAATGAGTTGAAATCAATGTTTGTCGACAAAGGGAAGACTCCAGAATTCACCAGCCGATTTGAGAAGATAAGAGATCACTAGCCCGCATTTGTGGCCCACAAGACATCGGAGAAGAGTAAGAAGATGTCGGCGACAAACAAGAAAAATGCTGCAAAGAAGGAGTATCACCATCGCACGGGGTCAGGTGGCTACCTCAAAGCCCGGCCGTTGTGGGACAAGGCTGAGAAGGACCTGCTTGATAAAGGGGTCGAACCAGAGACATTGAACTGGCCAGACCGTTCAAGGACTTGGTTCTTCGGGGTTGGGGGAACCTTGGACCCTGAAACAGGGAAGTGCCGTTGGACGAAGGAGCAACTTGAAATACCCGTCAAGAAGCTTCAGAAGTATATCGCCGCAGCGCAGCAAGGGACGTTCGTTCCCGACAGAGAGAACGACGAGCTCACACAGGCCCTCGGGAATCCTGAGCACCCAGGACGAACATGAGGCACGGCAGGCTCCGTTGCGTGGAAGGAAGGGTTTCCCAGCGCAGGCGGTTACAAAACCAGGGAGAGGAGGAGGAAAGTGGAGTAGACCGAACTGCAGAAGCTGAATGCAAGGGTACGAGCGCTAGAGGAACAAGCACTAGTTCAGAGGCAGCGACCTGCCGAAGCTACCCCACCATCTCAGCGGAGAAGCAGCGTGGCTTCCACCGAGCTCCTTCAGCAGCCTCACTTCACGGCTCCCAGCTACCCCGTGGATGCTATCACGGAGGCTCAAGATTGCCACCTTATGGCGCAATGACAGCACCTCAAAGTCAAGGCGGCTGTCGGCTCTGTTGCACCTCCTCAACCCGGCGCAACTTTTCACTGCCTTCCGATTCCAGAAGGCTATGCTGTTGTGATGGTCGATGAAATAACGGATGGATTTGAGGAGCTCGAGCTTGACCACCCTACCGGTGAAGGGGAGACTTAGCTGGGTCTTGCTCTGAAGGCTCCATGTCTATGGCGGAAGGAGCTCATCAACCTTCCGAACTGGACGCCTCCGCCTCCTCCTCCGGTGAGTCAGGGCACTCCGCCTCCTCCTCCGCCTTCTCCTCTGGCGAGTGATCAGGGCACTCCGCCTCCTTCTCCGGCTGCTCCGGCGCATGGCGGCACTCCGCCTCCTTCTCCAGCTGCTCCGGCGCGTGGCGGCACACCGCCTCCTTCTCCGCCTGCGCCGGCGCGTCCGAGCAGCCCGCCTCCTTCTCCGCCTCGTCAACAACAGCGGAAGACAGCCGCCGCCGCTCCGGCTGCTCCGGCGCGTCGTAGCACTCCGCCTCCTTCTCCGCCTCATAAGCAACGAAGGAAGACAGCCGCAGCCGCACCGGCTGCTCCGGCGTCTAGCAGTACAGCCAGAGGCGGGAGGCAATACAAATTCGGTCCATCTCTCAAGCCTCTAGAGAAGTTACCATACGAGATGACCGAGGAGGAAAACGCGGAGATCTGTCAAGCCCAAGTGAAGGACTTTTTTGCAAAGAAAAATCCACCTCCGAAGGAGAAGATGGAACCTGTGAAATTGAAGGGCACTTTGAAGAACCTGAAGCGACCACCACCGCCTCCGCCGGATGACAACCATGTTCGCGCTCTGAAAAAGGCAGTGGAAGGAGCGCGCCGGTCGGGAACTACTTCAAGTGACAAAAGGTTACAAGAACGAAGAAGAGGGAACAAAATTCCCCAGCTCGGCGAATAGGCAAACCAATCGTGCCCCCCGCTCAAGGTGTCTAGCTATATCGTCGCAAATCTGCCGGGGATGCTGCCTGGTACCAATCCTGGTGATTACCTGCCCGACGATGCACATTTTGATACAATGGAGGTGGACGAACACAAATACCAGTACGGGAAGCCTCTCGTCAGACCTGGTGATCCTCCTCTAACAACGATGATGCGAAGATTCCATAAGTGGTACATGGACACCTGCAAGTCTGGGAAGGATATTTTGACGCTGAGAGTTAAAGAGGAGCACGACCTCGTTGGAATTGATCTGTTGTCTGTTCCATTTGAGGAGTTCTTCCAGTTTTACAATCAAAAGGACCTCGATAAAATAATCATCACTTGCTACTGTCTGTAAGTACTATACTTCTGTAATTAAGTCTCTATATATAGCTCACCTCTTTCATTGCATGTATATATAATTATCCTCACTATATTATGCAGATTGAAGATCGTCGAATGCAGAAATGCACAAATATATGATATTGGGTTCATTACACAAATCTCATAGATGAATGGACGGTTACATATCATGCGGAAGAAACCGAGGCCAACTTGCTACAATCGTTGCTTAAAAATCAAAACAAAGATAAAATACTCTTTCCTTACAACTTCAAATGAGTGTTACTGTCTTCTGCATATTCGGTTTCCCTTATTACTCGAGGTTATAGTAATGTAATTGATGAATTATGCATGCGTGCGCAGCTTCCACTTTATTCTCCTAGAGATTAAGCTTGAGCAGGGACTAGTAACCGTCTTAGACTCAAGACGAAAAGATCCCAAGGAGTATGCGGCTATGACTGAAATGCTCCAGAAGTAAGTTCAATCGATCATTATCGCACCATATCGGCAACTTTGGTCATTTCCTGATATCAAGTAATTATTTTCTTTGTCTCGCAGGGTTTGGAAAGTGTTCACCACAGAAGCTCCGGGACTGCCGGGGGAGCAGCGATTTACACACCCGAAAGTAAGTACTACTAGCTAGTTCCGCGCATCTCCCATTGATTCTAGCTAGTTTCATCAATACCATTTATAATGCTTGATTATCAGTTTGATTGACCTTTATTTCTCGTAAAGTGGTTGTGGCAGGAAGGCGCAAATAATTTTTGTGGATACTACATTTGCGAGTACATCTACAACGCGACGACCTCTAAGCGGGGCTACTCTGAAAAACAATATGAAGTGCGTAAGCAATAATATTCACAATTTTATTTTATTACCATCATTTGTGTTGAGTTTCATTCATATATATGTATTGACCCCCTTCTTCAAATTAGATTTGGCAGATGCGGCATGAACTCCTACCACAAGATCGCATAAAAGCAATTCAAGAGGAATTGGCGGGATTCTTTCTTGACCACGTCATCAATCCAGCCGGAGAATACCATGTGGAACTTGACATCAAATGTTAGGGATTGTAAGAGATCTTATATTGTATATATGTAGCTAGTAGCGTCGGATAGATATACGAAAACTTGTTGTTCGACCAATCTCTCGGAGAAGGAGGAGGTCGATCACTTCTCTCTATATATGTTCATGACGATCTTGTGTACTTAATGGTTTCCTTCATTTGCTTACTAGCTAGCGTGTCGAGTCCTCTCTATACGTATAGTACGTAGCGTCGACCAAGAACGGAGATAAGAGAGGACATTCTCTCTAGCTATTAGCTAGCTAACACAATATATGAAACCCCTAAATTAACCCTACAAAACCCCCAAAACCCCCCCAACCCCCCCCCCCCCCCCCTTTCAAAAAAAAATAAAAAACCCAGCTCCTGAGCTGCTGACACGTGGATGATCTTTGGTCCCGGTTGGTGTTACCAACCGGGACTAAAGGCCCTCCTCTCTGGGCTCGCCGCAGCGACCACGTGGAGCCCCATCTGTCCCGGTTCGTATAAGAACCGGGACTAAAGGTGTTGGGCTTTAGTCCCGGTTCCCGAACCGGGACAAATGGGCCTTATGAACCGGGACAAATGGGCCTTTTTCTACTAGTGCTTGTTTCTTTCCGAGAAAATAAGTTGCGCTATCATTACCTCCCTCGAATCATCAATTGACCTCTGAAAAAATAGTGGTGTTAGCATAGTGTACATTGTACGTCATAGTAAAAACGTTACTTGTATACCTGTGAAAATAGGCCGGTCCATTTGTCACCATCCCAATATTGAAAGCATAGAAAGAGAAATATTCCACATGAATTCCTGGTGCATACAATTTACGAATAATAAATATCTATTGTACATATAGGACCGACATTCTGTCAAAGTAGGTACTCACCCATCATATTGTTTTGGCATGTTATACATTTTAATAGGCCACGTGGACACATCCGGATAATTCACAACTCCGCTTGCATTTGCTTCTTGGATATCTTCTCCTAGTTGTTTTCTCTGAAGATATAATTAACATGGTGGAAAGACTATCATTCAGTATGCTAAACAAAACGAATGTTACCAAATAGACATTTGAAAGTAAAACCTACCAGGTCATCAACGAGTTGTCTAGTATCACTGTCAAGTTCTCCGGTCATCAACGAGTCAAAGACCTGAAACTCTCTCTTCCCTCTATGCATGACAACCGTTACCCAATGAGTGTTTCCCTTGTTTAGAGGAATAAAAGTCTGCATGACAACGAGCATACAACACAATCAGCACATAATTTGTTATACTATCGTATGTCTATACCGTGTAGCCAATCAAACTTACCTTTGTTTTTTTTGAAATACTCGTCCTCACATCTATTCACGGGTCCATTACTATGTGACTCTGCTTCATAGTTGTTACCGGCGGTCTTCGGGTCTAACTTCAAGTAGCCAATATACCCTCCAAGTTGTCAACATGAAACGATCGTCATTAACTTTTTCCGACAAATATGATGAGTAAGCATTAATTACCTATAAAAAATGTGTCAGATGTGACAATGGTATTTTGCAATCAATTGTAATACAATAGATGAAATTAACTTACGTCGCCACTTAGCCACTCATGGTTAATAATCTGACAAGCTCTCTGCACACTGAGACCTTCGTCCGTGCCATCATTGGAAATTTCTGTTTTGGCATGTTTTTTTGAAAACTCATGCGCGCACACGTACTTGATGGACGCTTTCACCACATCATACTCATCACTAGATTTTTTAACACCCTCATGTTCGAACAATTCTGCAACACACATCTCTAATACTTATAAACGCAAATATATAAATAATTAGTACGCATGAACAATTAGAAACACAAAAAACTTACTTTCTTTGGCAGAACGCTTTGCACGCGTGTTCGGTTTAGGGACCACATAAGGAGACTTGACAAGTTTTGATCCTCTGCGCTTGCGCTTGCCAGGAACCTCCTCCACTTCCTGGTCTACTCCTTCAGAACCACCCGATGCATGCGATGCGATCTCGTCCGTCCCTAAAGATGTGGCCGCTTTTTCATCTGATACTTCTGGTACTTCTATAGGATCATCCATATCACCCTTGAAACTATCCCAGTACTTAGGTGTGCAGTAATAAGGTGTGTTTCCACGAGAAGTTACATCAACGCCGTCATCATCCTTTTGCAAATTAATTTTGGAAGGTGTGCGGAACTGGTCTGAATCATCTTTGTGATATACAAACTCTTTTTCAGGAAGTCCACCATCGTTTGCTGACTCATTAATGCCTCCGTATAGATTCTCTTCTTCTTCCAGGTTACCGGGTTTGTAGAAGACGCCGGTTTTGTTCAGTTTCTCAATCATCCTCTGCAAGAAAACATTAATTGAGCTTAGTTCTTCAATATAGTCATGGACATTAAAGTGACGTGTTGAAGTGTTACCTGTGCGCATAACTCTGGCAAACGAAGCATTTCCTTCCGAAGCTCATTCATCTCATTCAAAATCCGGTCCATAGTAGGCTTCTGGCTCGCAGAAGCCTCCGAGGTACTGCCCTCTTTCCTCCTTCCAGTAACGTTAGAATTTTTGCTACTAGCTTTCTTGGTTTTTTGAGCTTCTTCATCTCCAATTTTTTTCAGCCTGTACTCCTCTGTAATGTTGTCATCGATCTACAAATGCAACAAATTATACATACAAATCATATGAACAGTTAATTTTATTTGGTAAATGTAAACTAAAACAAGATTACTCGGATTACCATCCCAACACCACGACCATATTCATAGTCGTATTTGTCTCTTCTCACAGCCACATCTTCCTTCCAGTTCCTCATCAGCAGGCTCAACAATGCCAACGGATCATATTTTGGACCGGTGATAGGTTGCACCTTCTCCCAGTATAGGTACTGCAAAACACAAAAATTGATTAAATAACATGTTCTTCGATAACGTTATATAACAAAAATGTTAAAATCAATAAATAGAACGTACTTGCAAAGGGGCCAGGTTCCCCTGTGGCCACTGCCTTTCATGGCCGTCCTGCAGAAGCTTGCCAATCTCCGACAAACAGAGCCGCGAAGTGAATGCGTTCCAGTTGAACTTCCTTATCAACTTAATATTTTGCACTAAGGCATAGTACTTCTTCGGAACGTATTCATGAGACACTGGTGCAATTATAGTTCCTAAGAGAACTAGAAATGTCATCCGAATGAAGTCATCGTCCGTGGTGTTATTCCTCACATTCTTTTCGATCAGATCATCAATCATGATCTTACCATTTTTTTTGTTAACAAAACTAACTGATATTTTTTTTGTTGCTTTTTCTCCTTCTGTACTAATAAAACCAAAAACATCCAGTCCCTCGTTTTTCCAACCAAATATGGAGTACACATCATCAGGCCTTAGTGAAATAAGACCTTTACTTCCATAACTCTCTTGGACCATGAATTTTTTGCTATTTGGATTGTAACCTAGGAGTAAAAAGTGAATCAAAAAATCACGCATCTTTATCGATGGTATTCTGAACATGCCCTGCATATCCGTTTCATAAAACCTGAATTTCGGACTTGGCGACAGTCTGTCAACTAGGCTAACCCACTTCTGAACAGAACATGGAATCACACCGTCCATATTCATACTGCATGAAATAGTTTTCTGTCAAGTACCATGCAACTGCTATGTCGTTCTTCGTAATAAAAAACACACAAAAAAAACTTACACGACGGCCGACCGTCCTGGCTGCTGGCGGTGGGAGGGGCACCGGCGGCGTATAGACGGCGACGGGTCAGGGCAGGCAGGCCGGCGCGGGCGCACCGGTGCCGTTTGGACGGTGGGGCGACGGGCGGCGTACGTCCGCAGTATGTGCAGATCGCGGCGGCGGCGTACGTCCGCAGTACGTGCAGATCTCAGCGGCGGCGAGACGGGCGAAGGAAAGTGAAACTAAGAGAAAAATAAAGTTGCATGCATGTCGGCTAAGGACGTCGCCCTTGCGTAGATAGCGGCGGCATTGTTAGCGGGACGGGCCCATGCACGCATGCGCGTCGGTTAGCGCAACGGCCGGCGTATTTTTTTAAGGGAAAATACTGCCATTTTATTTAGACATAGTTCGGAATGTCATTAGCTACAGCATCCAGAATAAACACTAGAGGAAACCCAACCCACACCTGACACTGATCCTCACCAACACCTATCCGAGCCAGCCTGTCATTAGCAGAAGGCACCATTTGGGTCTGCCCGGGTGGGACCCCACACACGCTCGCAAAAGTTGGGTAGATTCCATGATTGCGCTCAGGTACTTCATGTAGAAGGCACGTGTTTTGGTATGGGCGGAAGGGACCCTCGGATGCATGTGTCCTCTTCGCATCAGCCGAGAAGGCTCACTTTTTTTTCACGGGCTACAATGACCATGGCAACCACGCACGCCGAAATTTTTCGCCTTTCGACACTGTATGGATTTTCTACGATTTTACGGGCCGAAAACCCCGAAAATAGTGCCCGGACGTGACGCAACGTGCGTTTGTTGTCGGATTTCGTTCATTTTTGGCGTGAGGTGCCCGGGTGGAACCCACACACGCTCGCAAAAGTTGGGTAGATTCCGTGATTGCGCTCAGGTACTTCATGTAGAAGGCACGTGTTTCGGTATGGGCGGAAGGGACCCTCGGATGCATGTGTCTCCTTCGCATCAGCCGAGAGGGCTCACTTTTTTTCACGGGCTACAATGACCATGGCAACCACGCACGCCGAAAATTTTCGCCTTTCGACACTGTATGGATTTTCTACGATTTTCCGGGCCGAAAAACCCTAAAATAGTGCCCGGACGTGACGCAACGTGCGTTCGTTGTTGGATTTCGTTCATTTTTGATGTGAGGTGCCCGGGTGGAACCCCACACATGCTCGCAAAAGTTGGGTAGATTCCGTGATTGCACTCAGGTAATTCATGTAGAAGGCACGTGTTTCAGTATGGGCGGAAGGGACCCTCGGATGCATGTGTCTCCTTCGCATCAGCCGAGAGGGCTTTCTTTTTTTTTCACGGGCTACAATGACCATGGTGAGCACGCACGCCGAAAATTTTCGCCATTCGACAGTATGGATTTTCTACGATTTTCCAAGCCGAAAAACCCTAAAATAGTGCCCGCACGTGACGCAAGTGGCGTAGTTGTAGGATTGCTTCATTTTTGGCGTGAGGTGCCCGGGTGGGACCCCACACACGCTCGCAAAAGTTGGGTAGATTCCGTGATTGCGCTCAGGTAATTCATGTAGAAGGCACGTGTTTCGGTATGGGCGGAAGGGACCCTCGGATGCATGTGTCTCCTTCGCATCAGCCGAGAGGGCTTTCTTTTTTTTTCACGGGCTACAATGACCATGGTGAGCACGCACGCCGAAAATTTTCGCCATTCGACACTGTATGGATTTTCTACGATTTTCCAAGCCGAAAAACCCTAAAATAGTGCCCGCACGTGACGCAACGTGTGTTCGTTGTCGGATTTCGTTCATTTTTGGCGTGAGGTGTCCGGGTGGGGCCCCACACGCCCTGCCAAAAGTTGGGTAGATTCCGTGATTGCGCTCAGGTACACCATGTGGAAGGCGGTGACTTCGGTATGGGCGGAATGGACCCTCGGTTGTATGTCTCTCCTTCGCATCCGCAAAGCGGGCTCAATTTTTTCACGTGCTACAATGATCATGAGAAGCATGCACGCCAAAATTTGTCGCGTTTCGACACTGTATCGATTTTCTACGATTTTCCGGGCTGAAAACCCTTAAAATATTACCCGGACGTGACGCAACTTGCATTCGTTGTCGGATTTCGTTCATGACTCGCTTGAGGCACTAGGATGGGCATGCCCTCCTCCAGGCAAATTTTGGTGTTCATATGAAGACGAACAATTTTCGACCTATTGCAGTGCAGTCCGTTCGGGTGGACCAAAGGGTCTGTCCGGAAGACCGTTTTTTCCTGTACCCTTCAAACATGCCCAAATTTTTTGTATGGCCTTGTATCCATATGAGAATCATGCTTGCCAATTTTCGGTGCATTTTGGGACTGTTTGCATTTTCTACGGTTTTTGCCGCCGACAATCATAAAACACTGTTATTAATCAAAATTATTTCGTACTAACTTTTTCAAAATAATTTACGATTTCCCCCTTTTAATTTCGTTTTTTCCTCTTCCTTTCTTCCTCTCTTCTTTTCTTTTCTTTTATATCATTTTTATTTTTCTTTCAATTTTCCCGGCAAACTTTAAAATTTTAATTTCTTTTGGCTAACTTTTATTTTATAAAATGATTCAAAATTCAAAAACATTTTCAGAATATTTCATAATAATTTTCATCTAAAATTCATTCGAACATAAGGATAGATCATTAAACCTTACGACAAACGGTTCATGTTACATTCGAACATAACGAAAATTAATTAAACATAAGAGGACCTAATCTAAACCTAATCTACTCGTCGTCGGAGGCGGCGTGGTCCACGATCTCGCCCGCACCGCCATCATCGTCGCTGCTCTTGACGGCGTCGTCCCAGTCGACGCCATCGTCCTCCACCGGAGCTGCCTGCGCCGCCGCCATAGCCGGCGCCTGCACTGCACCCATAGCCGCCACCGCATCCAACGCCGCCTGCACATCAGCGGCCTCTGCTGCCGCCGCCATAGCCGCCGCGGCGTCCAGTGCCGCCTGCAGATCGGCGGCCTCTCTGGCCGCCGCCGCCGCCGCGGCCGCCGCCTCTGCCTGTGACGCTCGTAGGGCGATGAGGTAGCCGGGGCAGTCGTCGTCCTCGTGCAGCGCGAACTGCTCCAGCGGGATCTCGACGGCGGGAGGGGCGGCGGGCCCGGCGAGTGCGGGTACCGGACGGCGGAGGGAGCTTGGGGACGGCGTGGCCGCCGGAGGGCGACGGCGGGGCCGGCGCGGGGCAGACGACGAGCCGCCCGTCTCCGACTCCCGTCGGAGCTGGCGGACGACTGTCCAGAAGTCCTCCCCCCCCCTCAAACCTATTACGGCCGGCGATATTCCAGCGGCCGCCCTCGTGCCGGCGCAGCTCATCCGGCGTCGTGCCGGGCCCCCTCGTCGGGTATCCGTCGGCGGTGATGCGGAAGATGTGCGGTAGACGGCAGCCCGGCGGCACCATCAGCCCGAGCCGGATGAGCTCGTCGGTGTCCGGCGTGCCCAGGCTCGTCGGCCACGAGCTGCCACGGCCGTCAGTGCCGCCGCTGCCGCCGGACGCCATGGCTGCCACCGAGAAGGAAACGCGTCGTCGGTGGAGTGAGGGCGCGTCTGGTGGATGGCGTCGGTGGGTGAGGTGAGTGGGGGTGGGGGAGGCAGACGGGAGTGGTGGTGTTTTAAGGACGGGCGGGGCGGCGGGTAGGTGACCGACGCACCGGCTTAGCGCCAGCCTTAATGGCGCATCGGGGGCGGCGGCTGGTCGCCTCGGGAACCGTCCCTTGACCGATGCCACGCAACAACCGTCCCTTGACCGATCGCATCGTGTTTTTTTATTTTCTTTTTCCTTTGACCACGACTGGACGTCGTCGTACGTAGACGGCCCGACACGGCACATAGACGGGCTGACGCGTGTACGGGCAGTCGCCGTACAGGACCCGACGCATGTACAACCCCGTCGCGCGGGCGGCGGCTTTTTTGTGATGAGACGATCCTACCCTTTTTAACGAAGGGGTACGGAGCGATCTCAGCCGTTGTTATATTTAGGGGGTTGTACCCAAGAAGAATGATAAATACAAGACATGGGATCGTATGGGAGCACTGCACCAGAACTAGTATAACCTTCCATGGCTTCTCATTGGAGACCTTAATGGAATCCAATTCTTACATGAGAAGGAAGGTGGCAATCCTCACCCGCGGCAGTACATGCAAGATTTTCAAGATGCTATTAGTTGGAAATGAAGCTGTGGTGCGCCAACGGCTGTGTTTCTGCCGTGGCCGGCGGTCTTTAAACAACGAGTGCCCGTGCTGACAGAGCGTGAGTACAAAGGTGTCTTCTCGTTCGCCGCGCCGGCGTGAATGCCGAGCAGGCAGACGGACGGACAATCAGCCCGCTTGAATGTGGTTGAATGCCGCCTTGTCCGCTCTGAACCAACATTGACGCGTCGTGGAAATGAGCGCATGCACACGGAGCGAGCGGCGGGCTGGAGCAGCTGGTTTCCATACGGCCATACCTCATGAGTGTGAATGCAACTTAACTACACACTGTCGATTATATGGTATCTCACACACTATTTTCTCTCAACGGCGTGAAATCCGTAGATCTACGAAGGAATGCAAAAAATGATTGGCAACTCGAAAAATAGTGTCGCGCGCGGGAACTAGAGCGAGCGTGACGTAGTGACCGTGTGGGGTGTGGCACACGGTTATCCCTCTTTTCAACAAAGGATCTTGCAGGCGCCTCGAGAATATTTCAATGTAAAGGCCATCGAGCTCGAGAAAGCACCAACAACGAAGAAGTCAGACTATGAGTATTTCAATCACTACTCCTATGACGAGGAGGGGTAGCTCTTTAATATTTGTAGTTTAGGTCACTATGCAGCAAAATATGTAATATGATGTTTACTTACTTATGTAATGGATGCTTTTTAGTTTGATTATGCAATGAGATGTGCAATGTTGTTTTTAGTATATGCAATATGTTGTTGTTTAGAGCAGACCATGTTGTTTTTGTAGACAGAGCAAGTCGATCACATCGCACCCGATCCACAAGACGAAACCTTGAACGATGATTGTCAGCATTGCTCACACTTCCATTAACACAATTGTGTGTAGGGCACACAATTCTCGGCACACAAATGTATGCGCTATCACGAGTTATCGCACACGAGTTGAACTTACAAAGCAGTGTGTGGAACTTTGCACACAGTGTGCATATAATCTAACCTGTGCGATGCTTGCAATCATTGCAAACAATTCAGACAAATAGTTTGCCAAATTGCCCACACAATTCTGGAATATGACTCCTGTGCATTAAGATTTAAGACTGGTTATGGCACACACACTTTTGTGCCGAATTGTGTGCCCTTTGTTGCACACGGTTTGCAAATCAAAATCGTGCCTGATGAATCGGCCTTCGCACACGTTTTGTTTTCTGGCACACAATTTTATTTTATTGACGTTTGGGATGTCTGCATCACACACAGTTCAGACCAAAGGTGTCTGATAGGCTTAGCACCATTCTGCACTAGTGCTAGTTTCATTGGGGGCAAGTTAATTTTTTATTTGTGTGTGCAGCTACTAACCATTTACTGGTTAGTAAACTCCTAGTTCAATAAACCTTAAGGCCATCCACTTTGAGGAAAAAAAAATGTTGCTTGTTACAAAGCCTTGAACTTGGGGGCCAATGATAGCCTGCAAGTGCACATTATTTAGTTGTAGCCTTTTCAAAGTAAGAGTATCGATCCCACAGGGAGCACAGGGAATCAAACTTTTACTTCTTGTAGAGAATTATGTATTTTTTTTGCCTGCAAATAATTATAGACTTAAAGCAGAGTGAGTGCGGATAAAAAGGTTGGATCTATAATGTTTGTAACTTGCAACTAAATAACATAAAAAGTAAATAAACGTAAGGATTGTGATGACTAGTGAAACAATAGAATAAAAATGTGTTCTCAGGGAGTCCGAAATCCCCATTAGTCTAGCGCACATATGCATGAGCATAGTATAGATCGGATACTTGAGCCACTGTTGACGATTATGCTGGGCGGAGCCGGGTACCGCCACGTTCTCTCGTGGTAGACTTCGTACCACACACGCCACCATCATAGTCTCCCCTTGAGGGTTACAACTCATGATAATTAAGGGTTTTCCTATGGACGCGGCCTCTCTAAGGGTTCTCCATAACTCCCTGGTCAATTGCAAAGACTAGGAGCAGTAGGCTTTTACTGCCACCTCAAATTACCCCCGCGTCCTAAACCTTTACAACGATAGTGATATACTTCGTGGCCATAAGGCACAAATGCTTAGTCGGGCCCCTTCACAACATTCACGAAGTTATTAAACTAAGCATTCAATAGGGGATCTCATATCCACAATAAACGTTTCAGATCCTACACATACCAAGGTTCATCCATATCCCTGAGAACTAAGGGTTTACTCACACATGAGGACAACAAATATCATAGCAACGGTAATGGAATACATGGATGAATGATTCAAATGATACACCGAAGGATTCACTAGGGTTCTTGATATTGCAGATGATAAAGATGTGGATGATGATGATGATGATGATGATGATGATGATGATGATGATGATGATGATAGTGGCAATGATGTTGTCCTCCACCACGCGGTAGGAAGGATCCCCTCCTTCTCCTTGCCAAACCCTCCTCCGGATGAAATCCGGAGGCTAAGGTTCTGCTTTTGGACGAGTTTCTAGTGTCTCTGGCCATCTGATCCACGATCCGATTAGACGAGGTGGAACTAGTCAATCTGGCGGTGGCGGTGGCGTGCCATACGACCGCTCATACGGGCGCTCGCGGTCGTATGAAACGCCATCTTTCTCCCTAGGTGCGCGACGACGTCCGTTCCTTTGCCCTTCTTGCTTGATCCTTGTATGGAAGGTGACTATCACTTTAAATACGTGATTCCACTGCCATTTCCGAGGGGTTTCTCCATTAATAGATACATGATCCAAAAGACGTCACCTGAGGGATTACCAACAAAAAGAAGTGCGTGAATGCGGTAAAATTCCACAAAGCCTACTATGTAGGCACTAAATACATATCAAAACTGTCACATAAACTGGACTCATCAGCCAACCTTCCTAGTTGACAGGAAGCACTACCATGGAGGCCTTAGCGGGCAACATAGCTTCTTTGCGGCCGCCGTTGTAGGTGAGCTCCTTCCCAATTGTCAGGATCTCGAGCTCCACTTCTACCCATCTTTTCTTTCACCGCCAGGTGGTCACCAGAGTCGAGGACCATGCTGACCTCCGACCACGTGCGGCCATGAGGGCATTCTCCAGCTTGACCCCCCCTCTCTCTCTACCTCTAAAATAGACTGAGTCGCTGCATCTTTGTTGTCATCATTTACTGCAACGTGAGCTCCATGCTACTACGCCATCGACTCCAACGTACAAGGTTCACTAGTAGAAAACAGGGCTTTGGTCCAGGCAAGCCCAGCCCATTAGTCCCGGTTTAGTCAGGAACCGGGACACATGGGGCATACGTCCCGGTTCGTGCGCCCAGGGGGCCGGCCGGGGCTCGTGGGGCATTGGTCCCGGTTCGTCTGGACCCTTTGGTCCCGGTTCCAGACACGAACCGGGACCAATGGGCCTCGCTCCTGGCCCGCATCCATTGGTCCCGGTTCCTGGCTGGAACCGGGACCAAAGGGTGGCCTTTAGTCCCGGTTCCAACCACGAACCGGGACCAATGTTGTGCCTATATATATACCCCTCGCCCGCGAGCAGAGCACTCCACTGCTCTGTTTTTTTCTGGCCGGCGAGGGGAGGGGTTTGTGGTGCTCTAGCTCACCTCTATGCACATGAGGTGTTCGATGAAATGCCCGAGCCACACTTAACCTTTCTCCTCTCGAAGCTCCTTGTCCAAACTCCATTTTCCACAAGATTTGTCTAGGTTTAGCGGTCCGTCACGTCCCGTCCCCATCTTCACCGCCGTCGATCGCCCGCGCCGATCTCATCGCCGGCATAACCGCGCTAGGCCAGAAGGAAGCATCTCCATGGGCCATCAAACAAAGGATGTCATTGGGTTTTGTGTTGACTTCATTCCTGACCTTAAGAAGATTGGTCTCCCTCAATCGCGGTATGAGGGGAGACTGACTGAAAAAGGCACGCTAGGAGGGGACTCAATAATATGCAGGGACGGGCATTCTTGGTCTCAAGCACACTACACAGTTCTACAGAACTCTACCTTGGTGACCCCGTATGTCGATGAACACAAGAACATTCTGCGCTCCAAACACCCGGAGCAGTGTGACGACTGGATTACATGTGAACACATCAGGACTTTCAGTAGTTAGTTGGAAACACATCTCAGAGGTGACAACACTGTTTCTGATGAGTTGTACTCGTTGTCCAGGGGACCATCTTCGACTGTATTGACTTACAAAGGATACGAGATAAATGGGAATACATTTTACACGATCGCCCAAGATCAAAAGAGCACCAACCAAAACAGCGGTGTCCGCTTTGATGCAGCAACCAAGAGGGGAAAGGACACATATTATGGTTACATAGTGGACATATCGGAACTTGACTACGGACATGATTTTAAGGTCCCTTTGTTTAAGTGCAAATGGGTCAATATATCAGGAGACGGGGTACAGGTAGACCCACAGTACGGAATGACAACAGTGGATCTGAACAATCTTGGGTACACAGACGAACCATTCGTCCTAGCCAATGATGTGGCGCAGGTTTTCTATGTGAAGGACATGTCTACCAAACCGAGAAAAAGAAAAGATAAGAAAGCGAATACATCATACGATGAGCCAAAGCGCCACATAGTTCTTTCAGGAAAAAGAGACATCGTGGTATTGGAGGGCAAGACAGACATGTCTGAAGATTATGAAAAGTTTCATGAAATTCCTCCCTTCAAAGTCAAGGCTGACCCAAGCACCCTGTTAAGCGATGAAGAATATCCATGGTTACGACGCATTAAGCAAAGGACACAAGCGAAGAAAAAGTGAATACTTTCTCTCCACAACTATTATGATGATGCCTTTGATCTAGAATATCACTGCAGTTACATGTGAAGAAATGAAATGCCTTTTGTAACAGACGAGTTTCCGGAAACCCTGATACTTCGAAACAGATTGTCCGTTTTGTACACGAAGTGTATCCAGTTTTTGCCGTAACCCTCTTAACTTTTTAGCACATACTATGTGGGTGAAATGATGATACCATGCCAATTTTCAACCTCTTCAGAGTTCATTTGTAGTGCTTTTAAATTTCAGGGTCATATAGCTCAAAAAAATCAGTAAATGCATGAAAAATAACAAATGAAGTCAGAAAGGGTTGAAAATTGATGATGTGGCTTTGAATGGTGCATTTTAAACACACAAAAAGTCTGGAGTTCAAATAATTTCAAAAAAATGAAATCCCTTTGTAACAGACGAGTTTCCGTATGAAACCCTGATACTTCGAAAGAGATTGTCCATTTTGTACACGAAGTGCATCCAGTTTTTGCCGTAACCCTCTCAACTTTTTAGCATATGCTATGTGGGTGAAATGATGATACCATGCCAACTTTCAACCTTTTGAGAGTTCATTTGTAGTGCTTTTCAATTTCAGGGTCATATAGCTCAAAAAAATCAGTAAATGCATGAAAAATAACAAATAAAATCAGAAAGGGTTGAAAATTGATGATGTGGCTTTGAATGGTGCATTTTGAACACACAAAAAGTTTGGAGTTCAAATAAGTTCAAAAAAATGAAATCCCTTTGTAACAGACGAGTTTTCGTTCGAAACCCTGATACTTCGAAAGAGATTGTCCGTTTTGTACACGAAGTGCATCCAGTTTTTGCCGTAACCCTCTCAACTTTTTAGCACATGCTATGGGGGTGAAATGATGATACCATGCCAACTTTCAACCTTTTCAGAGTTCATTTGTAGTGCTTTTCAATTTCAGGGTCATTTAGCGCAAAAAGAATAAACTAATACCAAAAAGAATGAACTTAAAATAATCAATTAAAATATTCTGTTACGATCAACTAAAACAAAACTATAATATTCTTCAATAGCAAAAAAAATCAACTAAAAAGCTTTTATAAAACTCTAATAGCAAAAGGAATCAACTAAAAAGCTTTTATAAACCTCTAGTATTTTTTAAACTAAAATTATATAAAATTTATGCAACTAAAATTATCAAAGTATTTTCTGTTCAAAACATTAAGGGCAAAATGAATTTTCATAAAGAAATTTTTTGTTAGAAACTTTAATAGCAAACTAAGATAACAAAATCTGTTCTTGATTAAAACAGACATTTAAAATAACCTAAAAATTACCAAATTTAATATAATGATAAAACACAATAATATTAAATAGCAGGAAAAAGAATCACTCAAAAATCTAATTTTATAGTAAAGTTATTCACAAACTAGTGATTCACACAAATTTAAAAGAATTCAAATTTAAACTATTCAAATTTGAAAATTAATGGCACTAACAGAAAGTCTATAATTTTTGTGACCTAACAGCAAAAAGAATCACAAGAAAACAGCAAAAAAAAAGCAAAAAAAATAAAGCAAAAAAGAAAACAGAAAAAAATGCCACCTACTGGGCCACCATGGCCTGAATACGACTAGAAACCCAGCTAATTGGGCCAGGATTCAGGCCCGCAGAAGGCCCAGCAGGCCCACAGGCATAGCAGTGTCAGATTAGGCCCATAGGCCTGCAGTTCAGAGGAGTTCAATGGGGATGAGGCAGTCGAGCTTATAAACCGGTGCGGGGCGCTCTCAACTAGCGAGGTGGGACTAAACTCCCACCACCACGCCGCTGTGCAAGCCCATTGGTCCCGGTTGGTGCCACGAACCGGGACCAATGCTCACCTTTGGTCCCAGTTCGTGGCACCTACCGGGACCAATGCCCCCCTTTAGTCCCGGTTGGTGGAACGAACCGGGACCAAAGGTAGGCATTGGTCCCGGTTGGTGCCACGAACCGGGACCAAAGCTTCATGTATATAAGACCACACTTAGCGTTTTCCAGTCCCAGTTCATCTTCCCCCCAACGCCGTCGCGCCGAACAGCACGACGCCGCCGAGCCCTCGCCGACGCCCTCGCCGACGCGCCCTCGCCCTCGCCGCGCGCCGTCCTCGTCGCCGGCCTCGAGCCTGCCGTCCTCGTCGCCGACGCACCCTCGCGCCCTCGCCCTCGCCCGCGCCCTCGCCCTCGCCGCGCGCCGTCCTCGCCGCCGGCCTCGAGCCCGCCGCCCTTGTCGCACCCTCGCCCCCCCGAGCCCGCCGTCCTCGTCGCCGATCAAGCCATCGCTGCGCCCCCCCCCCACAGTGAGCCCTACATTCCCTCCCCTGCTCCCCGTCGCCGCGTGCTCTGTTTTTTTTGCGGGCATGTATACATGTATATGTTCATGTATATGTTTTTTTCATGTATGAGATGTATATGTTCATGTATATATTCACGTGTATATGTTCATGTATGAGATGTATATGTGCACTTTTGTATACAAACTTCGTTGTTTTCATATGTACGAAAATCTAGAGTGAAAACGAAAACAAACATATAAGAAAAAACAAAGGAAAAAAATGAAGAAGGAAAAGAAAACCGCCCGGCCCAGCCACCACCGCATTTTCATAAAGTTTTTCCACCGAGTCCACGTCGCACCGAGCACCCGCGGCGAAGCAAGTCTTTTTTTTAAGGTAGTTCTTTTGTTAAATGAAAATGTTGGCATCGACTCTATCATCACGTTGGCATCGGCTTCATCGTTTACTAAGTTAAAATGATGTTAATAGAAAGTTTTCTCTCAAAACGTATCCCCGATAACTTCGACATTAGGGGGGGACGTCGATCAACCCCCTCTCACCCTGGTTTTCTTGAATTCTTTGACACTAGACAACGGACATATAGAAGGGTAGATGAGATCAGGAAAAAATATGGACTTTTCTCGCACATCTAGAAGGCTTCTTTTGTTAATCCCTTGTCGGTCTGGATCATGACATTCATGAGAGAGGCGGTCCGACCCAAACACTAGAAGCATTGTCGAGGCACCCCAAACCCTAGAAGCGTTGCCTAGGCCACCCACACAAACTCTAGAAGCGTTGTCGAGGCCACCCCAACCGTAGAAGCGTCGAGATAGCTAGGTATATCACGTTTGCACTAATATATCCATCTGTCATGTTTTTATTAATTGCCATGTTATAATATTTGCAGAAACTATGGAGCACCGAGACATCGAAGCAGAACAGTTGTTGGGGGACATAATCCTCACGGATGGTGATGTCTTGTCTGTTTCTCAACGAACACCGATGGTCTGGAAGGAGAGGGTGAAGCAGGCTCCAGTATCGACAATGGAGTGGAAGGAATTTATGATGGCTCGGTGACGAATGCCGGTGGAAGAGGAGACTCGTGATGACTTCCTGTGCTATTGAGCTAACGGAGAAGAAGAGATGTTGCAAAAGTCTGCGAGGTATATATAGAATTACATTATCTTGTGCTGACAGCTATTGATGCATTAATTGTTTTGGTATACACATATTAACTCTCTTCTTTCTTCTTTCTCTATTCTAGCCCTCCGGATCGAGCCAAAAACTTCGGTAACGAGACGAGGCCCGAAGAAAAGGTTTGCGCCAGGATGAAAGGTTCACGATCACAGACATCAAGGCGTATGGCCAACCGATTGAACTCGCGGACCATAAGCATTTTTGCTCAGTGCGGGGTTCTTGTAGGGACATGATCCTGACAGCATCCACCAATGGAATAAGCCTACGAGACCGAAGACCCTCAAGTTTCTTTGTCAACGATAGACAGAAAGATGATCTTGGACCGCGCTGAAGGCAAATTTCATCCCCTACCCCGCCAGAGGAGGATCCGGATAAGCCAGTTATAGTAGCCATTGGTCAAGGCTCATGCTCTTAACAGATGGCAAGATCTATGTCAGGAGGTGGAAGAATGAAGTTGAAATCAAGTTTGCGACAAAGGGAAGACTCCAGAATTCACCAGCGATTTGAGAAGATAGAGATCACGAGCCCGCATTTGTGGTCCCACAAGACATCGGAGAAGAGTAAGAGATGTCGGCGACAAACAAGAAAATGCGCAAAGAAGGATATCACCATCGCGGGGTCAGGTGGCTACCTCAAAGCCCGGCCGTTGTTGGACAAGGCTTAGAAGGACCTGCTTGATAAAGAGGGTCGAACCAGAGACCATTGCAACTGGCCAGACCGTTCAAGGACTTGGTTCTTCGGGTTGGGGGAACCTTGACCCTGAAACGGGGGAAGTGCCGTTGGACGAAGAGCAATTGAAATACCCTCAAGAAGCTCAGAAGTATATCGCCGCCGCACAGGACTTTCGTTCCCACAGAGGAAGAACGACGAGCTCACACAGGCCCTCGGGAATCCTGAGCACCCAGGACGATCACTGAGGCACGGCAGGCTCCGTTGCGTGGAAGGAAGGGTTTCCCAGCGCGGCGTTACAAAACCCGGAGAGGAGGGAGGAAAGTGGAGCTAGACCGAACTGCAGAAGCTAATGCAAGGGTACGAGCGCAGAGGAACAGCACTAGTTCAAGGAGCGACCTGCCGAAGCTACCCCAGACCATCTCAGCGAGAAGCAGCGTGGCTTCCACCGAGCTCCTTCAGCATGCCCTACTTCCACGGCTCCCAGCTACCCCGTGATGCTATCACGAGGCTCAAGATTGCACCTTATGGCGCAATGAAACAGCACCTCAAAGTCAAGGCGGCTGTCGGCTCTGTTGCACCTCCTCAACCCGCGCAAACTTTTCACTGCCTTCGATTCCAGAAGGCTATGCTGTTGTGATGGTCGATGAATAACGGAGGATTTGAGAGCTCGAGCTTGACCACCCTACGTGAAGGGGAGACTCTAGCTGGTATTGCTCTGAAGCTCCATGTCTATGGCGGGGAGCTCATCAACCTTCCGAACTGGAACGCCTCCGCCTCCTCCTCCGGAGTCAGGGCACTCCGCCTCCTCCTTCCGCCTCTCCTCTTGGCGAGTGATCAGGGCACTCCGCCTCCTTCTTCTCCGGCTGCTCCGACGTGGCGGCACTTCCGCCTCCTCTCCCAGCGCTCCGGCTCGTGGCGGCACCCGCCTCCTTCTCCGCCTGCGCCGGCGCGTCCGAGCAGCCCGCCTCCTTCTCCGCCTCGTCAACAACAGCGAGACAAGCCCCGCTCGCTCCGGCTGCTCCGCGCGTCGTAGCACACCGCCTCCGCTCATAGCACGAAGGAAACAGCTCGCAGCCGGGCACCGGCTGCCTCCGGCGTCTAGCAGTACACCAAGGCGGAGGCAATACAAATTCGGTCCATCTCTCAAGCCTCTAAGCTAGTAGAAGTTACCATACGAGATGACCGAGGAGGAAAACGCGGAATCTGTCAAGCCCAATGAAGGACTTTTTTGCAAGAAAATTCCACCTCCGAGGAGAAGATGGACCGTGTGAAATTGAAGGGCACTTTGAACGAACCTGAGCGACCACCACCGCCTCCGCCGATGACAACATGTCTCGCGCTCTGAAAAAGGCAGTGGACGGAGCGCGCCGCTCGGGAAACTACTTCAGTGACAAAAGGTTACAAGAACGAAGAAGAGGGAACAAAATTCCCCAGCTCGGCGAAAGGCAAACCAATCGTGCCCCCCGTCAAGGTGTCTAGCGTATCGTCGCCAATCTGCCGGGGATGTGCCTGGTACCAACCTGGTGATTACCTTCTGGCCGACGATGCACTTTTGATACAATGGAGGTGGACGAACACAAATACCATAACGGGAAGCCTCTCGTCAGACCTGGTGCTCCTCCTCAAACAACGATGATGCGAGATTCCATAAGTGGTACATGGACACTGCAATCTGGGAAGGATATTTGACGCTAGAGTTAAAGAGGAGCACGACCCGTTGGAATTGATCTGTTGTCTGTTCCATTTGAGGAGTTCTTCAGTTTACAATCAAAAGGACCTCGATAAAAATATCATCACTTGCTACTGGTTAGTACTATACTTGTAATTTAAGTCTCTATATATAGCTCACCTCTTCATTGCATGTGATATATAATTATCCTCACTATATTATGCAGATTGAAGATCGTCGAATGCAGAAATGCCAAATTATTGATATTGGGTTCATTACACAACTCATAGATGAATGGACGGTTACATATATGCGAAGAGAAACCGAGGCCAACTGGCTACACATCGTTGCTTAAAATCAAAACAAAGATAAAAATACTCTTTCCTACAACTTCACATGGTGTTTACTGTCTTCTGCATATTCGTTTTCCCTTATTACTCCCGAGTTAAGTAATGGTAATTGATGAGTTATGCATGCGTGGCCAGCTTCCACTTTATTCTCCTAGAGATAAGCTTGAGCAGGGAGTGATAACCCGTCTTAGACTCAACGACGAAAGATCCCAAGAGTATGCGGATCTATGAATGAAATGCCTCCAGAAGTAAAGTCAATCGATCATATCCACCATACTCGCAACTTTGGTCATCTTTCCAGATACTCAATGTAATTCTGTTCTCTGTAGTTCTTCTGCAAGGTTGGAAAGTGTTCACCACAGAAGCTCCGGGACTGCGGGGGAGCTGCGATTTACACACCGAAAGTAAGTCTACTAGCTAGTTCACGCGCACTCCCATTGATTCTAGCTAGTTTCATCAATACCATTTATAATCTTGATTATCAGTTTGGATGACCTTTATTTCTCGTAAGTGGTTGTGGGCAGGAAGGCGAAATAATTTTTGTGGATACTACATTGGCGAGTACATCTACAACGCGACGACCTCTAAGCGGGGGCTAACTCTGAAAACAATATGAAGTGCGTAAGCAATAATATTCAAATTATTTTATTACCATCATTTGTGTTGAGTTTCATTCATATATATGTATTGACCCCGTCTCTCAAAGTAGATTTGGCAGATGCGGATGAACTCCTACCACAAGATCGCATAAAAGCAATTCAAGAGAATTGGCGGGATTCTTCTTTCTGACCACGTCATCAATCCAGCGCGGAGAATACCATGTGGAACTTGACATCAAATGTTAGGGATTGTAGAGATCTTATATTGTATAATGTAGCTAGTAGCGTCGATAGATATACGAAAACTTGTTGTTCGACCAATCTCTCGGAGAAGGAGGAGGTCGATCACTTCTCTCATATATGTTCATGACGATCTTGTGTACATTAATGGTTTCCTTCATTTGCTTACTAGCTAGCGTGTCGAGTCCTCTCTATACGTATAGTACGTAGCGGTCGACCAAGAAGGAGATAAGAGAGGACACTCTCTCTAGCTATTAGCTAGCTAACACAATATATGAAACCCCTAAATTAACCACTACAAACCCCAAACCCCCAACCCCCCCCCCCCCCCCCCCCTTTCAAAAAAAAATAAAAACCCCAGCTCCTGAGCGCTGCAACGTGGATGATCTTTGGTCCACGTTGGTGTTACCAACCGGGACTAAAGGCCAGGCCCTCCTCTCTGGGCTCGCCGCAGCGCCACGTGGAGCCCCATCTGTCCCGTTTCGTATAAGAACCGGACTAAATGTGTTTGGGCTTTAGTCCCGGTTCCCGAACCGGGACAAATGGGCCTTATGAACCGGGACAAATGGGCCTTTTTCTTTCACTAGTGCTTGTTTCTTCTTCCGAGAAAATAAGTTGCGCTAATCATTACCTCCCTCGAATCATCAATTGACCTCTGAAAATAGTGGTTTTAGCATAGTGTACATTGTAACGTCATAGTAAAAACGTTACTTGTATACCTGTGAAAATAGGCGGTCCTTTGTCACCATCCCAATATTGAAAGCATAGAAGAGAAATATTCCACATGAATTCCTGGTGCATACAATTTACGAATAATAAATATCTATTGTACATATAGGACCGACATTCTGTCAAAGTCGGGTACTCACCCTCATCATTAGTTTTGGCATTTTATACATTTAATAGCCACGTGACACATCCGGTCATCAGCAACTCCGCTGCATTTTGCTTCTTGGATATCTTCTCCTAGTTTGTTTTCTCTGAAAATAGAATAACATGGTGGAAAGACTATCATTCAGTATGCTAACAAAACGAATGTTACCAATAGACATTTTGAAAGTAAAACCTACCAGGTCATCAACGATTTGGTCTAGTATCACTGTCAATTCTCCGGTCATCAACGAGTCAAAGACCTGAAACTCTCTCTTCCCTCTATGCATGACAACCGTTACCAATGAGTGTTTCCTTGTTTAGGAATAAAAGTCTGCATGACAACGAGCATACAACACAATCACACACATAATTTGTTATACTATCGTATGTCTATACCGTGTAGCCAATCAAACTTCCTTTGTTTTTTTTGAAATACTCGTCCTCACATCTATTCACGGGTCCATTACTATGTGACTCTGCTTCATAGTTTGTTACCCTGCGGTCTTCGGGCCTAACTTCAAGTAGCCAATATACCCTCCCAAGTTGTCAACATGAAACGATCGTCATTAACTTTTTCCGACAAATATTAAGTAAGCATTAATTACCTATAAAAAATGTGTCAGATGTGACAATGGTATTTTGCAATCATATTGTAATACAATAGATGAAATTAACTTGCGTCGCCACTAGCCACTCATGGTTAAATCTGACAAGCTCTCTGCACACTGAGACCTTCGTCCGTGCCAGCATGGAAATTTCTTTTTGGCATTTATTTTTTTTGAAACTCATGCGCTGCACACGTACTTGATGGGACGCTTTCACACATCATCACTCATCACTAGATTTTTAACACCCTCATGTTCAACATTCTGCAACACACATCTCTAAAACTTATAAACGCAATATATAAATAATTAGTACGCATGAACAATTAGAAACACAAAAAACTTACTTCTTTTGGCAGAACGCTTTGCAACGCGTGTTTCGGTTTAGGGACCACATAAGGAGACTTGACAAGTTTTGATCCTCTTCGCTTGCGCTTGCCAGGAACCTCCCCCTTCCTGGTCTACTCCTTCAGAACCACCCTATGCCTGCGATGCGATCTCGTCCGTCCCTAAAGCTGTGGCCCTTTTTCATCTGATACTTCTGGTACTTCTATAGATCATCCATATCACCCTTGAAACTATCCCAGTTACTTAGGTGTGGCAGTATAAGTGTGTTTTCCACGAGAAGTTTCATCAACGCCGTCATCAATCCTTTTGCAAATTATTTTGGAAGTGTGCGAAACTGGTCTGAATCATCTTTGTGATATACAACTCTTTTTTCAGGAAGTCCACCATCGTTTGCTGACTCATTAATGCCTCCGTATAGATTCTCTTCTTCTTCCAGGTTACCGGTTTTGTAGAAGACGCCGGTTTTGTTTCAGTTTCTCAATCATCCTCTGCAAGAAAACATTAATTGAGCTTAGTTCTTTCAATATATCATGGACATTAAGTGACGTGTTGAAGTGTTACCTGTGCGCATAACTCTGGCAAACGAAGCATTTCCTTCCAAGCTCATTCATCTCATCTCAAAATCCGTCCATATTTAGGCTTTCTGGCTCGCATAAGCCTCCGAGGTACTGCCCTCTTTCCTCCTTCCAGTAACGTTAGATTATTTTGCTACTACTTTCTTGGTTTTTTTGAGCTTCTTGCATCTCCAATTTTTTTCACGCCTGTACTCCTCTGTAATGTTCATCGATCTACAAATGCACAAATTATCATCACAAATCATATGAAAAGTTAATTTATTTGGTAATGAAACTAAAACAAGATTACTCGGATTACCATCCCAACAACCACGACCATATTCATGTCGTATTTGTCCTTCTCACAGCCACATCTTCCTTCCAGTTCCTCATCAGCAGGCTCAACAATGCCAACGGATCATATTTGGACCGGTTATAGGTTGCACCCTCCCAGTATAGGTACTGCAAACACACAAAAATTGATTAAATAACATGTTCTTCCGATAACGTTTAAACAAAAATGTTAAAATCAATAAATAGAACGTACTTGCAAAGGGGCCAGGTTCCCCTGTGGCCACTGCCTTTCATGGCCGTCCTGCAGAAGCTTGCCAATCTCCGACAAACAGAGCCGCGAATGAATGCGTTCCAGTTGAACTTCCTTATCACTTAATATTTTGCACTAAGGCATAGTACTTCTTCGGAACGTATTCATGAGACACTGGTGCAATTATAGTTCCTAAAGAACTAGAATGTCATCCGAATGAAGTCATCGTCCGTGGTTTTATCCTCACATTCTTTTCGATCAGACATCAAATCATGATCTTACCATTTTTTTGTTACAAAACTAACTGATATTTTTTTTGTTGCTTTTTCTCCTTCTGTACTAATAAAACCAAAAACATCCAGTCCCCTCGTTTTTCCACACCAAATATGGAGTACATCATCAGGCCTTATGAATAGACCTTTACTTCCATAACTCTCTTGGACCACTGAATTTTTTTGCTATTTGGATTGTAACCTAGGAGTAAAAGTGAATCAAAAAATCACGCTCTTTATCGATGGTATTCTGAACATGCCCTGCATATCCGTTTCATAAAACCTGAATTTCGGACTTGCGACAGTCTGTCAACTGGCTAACCCACTTCTGAACAGAACAGGAATCACACGTCCATATTCATACGGCATGAAAATAGTTTTCTGTCAAGTACCATGCAACTGCTATGTCGTTCTTCGTAATAAAAAACCCAACACAAAACTTACCACGACGGCCGACCGTCCTGGCTGCTGGCGGTGGTAGGGGCAACCGGCGGCGTATAGACGGCGACCGGGTCAGGGCCAGGCAGGCCGGCCCGGGGCGCACCGGTGCCGTTTGGACGGTGGGGCGACGGGCGGCGTACTTCCGCAGTATGTGCAGATCGCGGCGGCGGCGTACGTCCGCAGTACGTGCAGATCTCAGCGGCGGCGAGACGGGCGAAGGAAAGTGAAACTAAAGAAAAATAAAGTTGCATGCATGTCGGCTAAGGACGTCGCCCTTGCGTATAGCGGCGGCATTGTTAGCGGGACGGGCCCATGCACGCATGCGCGTCGGTTAGCGCAACGGCCGCTTATTTTTTTTAAGGGAAAATACTGCCATTTTATTTAGACATAGTTCGGAATGTCATTAGCTACAGCATCCAGAATAAACACTAGAGAACCCAACCCACACCTGACACTGATCCTCACCAACACCTATCCGAGCCAGCCTGTCATTAGCAAAGGCACCATTTGGTCTGCCCGGGTGGGACCCCCACAACGCTCGCAAAAGTTGGGTAGATCCCATGATTGCGCTCAGGTACTTCATGTAGAAGGCACGTTTTTGGTATGGGCGGAAGGGACCCTCGGATGCATGTGTCCTCTTCGCATCATCCGAGAAGCTCACTTTTTTTTCACGGCTACAATGACCATGGCAACCACACGCCGAAATTTTTCGCCTTTCGACACTGTATGGATTTTCTAAACGATTTTAACGGGCCGAAAACCCCGAAAATAGTGCCCGGACGTGACGTCAACGTGCGTTTGTTGTCGGATTTCGTTCATTTTTGGCGTGAGGCCCGGGTGGAACCCACACACGCTCGCAAAAGTTGGGTAGATTCCGTGATTGCGCTCAGGTACTTCATGTAGAAGGCACGTGTTTCGTATGGGCGGAAGGGACCCTCGGATGCATGTGTCTCCTTCGCATCAGCCGAGAGGGCTCACTTTTTTTCACGGGCTACAATGACCATGGCAACCACGCACGCCGAAAATTTTCGCCTTTCGACACTGTATGGATTTTCTACGATTTCCCGCCGGCCGAAAAACCCTAAAATAGTGCCCGGACGTGACGCAAACGTGCGTTCGTTGTTGGATTTCGTTCATTTTGATGTGAGGTGCCCGGGTGGAACCCACACATGCTCGCAAAATTTGGGTAATTCCGTGATTGCACTCAGGTAATTCATGTAGAAGGCACGTGTTTCAGTATGGGGGCAAGGGACCCTCGGATGCATGTGTCCTCCTTCGCATCAGCCGAGAGGGCTTTCTTTTTTTTTCAACGGGCTACAATGACCATGGTGAGCCGCATCCGCCGAAAATTTTCGCCATTCGAACACTGTATGGATTTTCTACGATTTTCCAAGCCGAAAAACCCTAAAATAGTGCCCGCACGTGACGCAACGTGCGTTCGTTGTCGGATTTCGTTCATTTTTGGCGTGAGGTGCCCGGGTGGGACCCCACACACGCTCGCAAAAGTTGGGTAGATTCCGTGATTGCGCTCAGGTAATTCATGTAGAAGGCACGTGTTTCGGTATGGGCGGAAGGGACCCTCGGTATGCATGTGTCTCCTTCGCATCAGCCGAGAGGGCTTTCTTTTTTTTTCACGGGCTACAATGACCATGGTGAGCACGCACGCCGAAATTTTCGCCATTCGACACTGTATGGATTTTCTAACGATTTTCCAAGCCGAAAACCCAAATAGTGCCCCACGTGACGCAACGTGTGTTCGTTTTCGGATTTCGTTCATTTTTGGCGTGAGGTGTCCGGTGGGGCCCCACACGCCCTGCCAAAAGGTGGGTAGATTCCGTGATTGCGCTCAGGTACACCATGTGGAAGGCGGTGACTTCGGTATGGGCGGAATGGACCCTCGGTTGTATGTCTCTCCTTCGCATCCGCAAAGCGGGCTCAATTTTTTCACGTGCTACAATGATCATGAGAAGCATGCACGCCAAAATTTGTCGCGTTTCGACACTGTATCGATTTTCTATCTACTACGATTTTCCGGGCTGAAACCCTTAAAATATTACCCGACGTGACGCAACTTGCATTCGTTGTCGGATTTCGTTCATGACTCGCTTGAGGCACTAGGATGGGCATGCCCTCCTCCGGCAAATTTTGGTGTTCATATGAAGACGAACATTTTTCGACCTATTGCAGTGCAGTCCGTTCGGGTGGACCAAAGGGTCTGTCCGGAAGACCGTTTTTTCCTGTACCCTTCAAACATGCCCAAATTTTTTGTATGGCCTTGTATCCATATGAGAATCATGCTTGCCATTTCGGTGCATTTTGGGACTGTTTGCATTTTCTAACGGTTTTTGCCGCCGACAATCATAAAACACTGTTATTAATCAAAATTATTCGTACTAACTTTTTCAAAATAATTTACGATTCCCCCTTTTAATTTCGTTTTTCCTCTTCCTTTTCTTCCTCTCTTCTTTCTTTTCTTTTAATCATTTTTATTTTTCTTTCAATTTTCCCGGCAACTTTAAATTTTTAATTTCTTTGGCTAACTTTATTTTATAAAATGATTCAAATTCAAAAACATTTTCAGAATATTTCATAATAATTTTCATCTAAATTCATTCGAACATAAGGATAGATCATTAAACCTACGACAAAACGGTTCATGTTACATTCGAACATAACGAAAATTAATTAAACATAAGAGGACCTAATCTAAACCTAATCTACTCGTCGTCGAGGCGGCGTGGTCCACGATCTCGCCCGCACCGCCATCATCGTCGCTGCTCTGACGCGCGTTCCCAGTCGACGCATCGTCCTCCACCGGAGCTGCCTGCGCCGCCGCCATAGCCGGCGCCTGCACTGCACCCATAGCCGCCACCCGCATCCAACGCCGCCTGCACATCACGGCCTCTGCTGTCCCGCCATAGCCGCCGCGGCGTCCATGCCCCTGCAGATCGTCTGCCTCTCTCCGCCGCCCCGTCCCGCCGCCCCGCCCTGCCTGTGACGCTCGTAGGGCGATGAGGTAGCCGGGGCATTCGTCGTCCTCGTGCAGCGCGAACTGCTCCAGCGGGATCTCGACGGCGGGAGGGGCGGCGGGCCCGGCGAGTGCGGGTACCGGACGGCGGAGGGAGCTTGGGGACGGCGTGGCCGCCGAGGGCGACGGCGGGGCCGGCGCGTGGCAGACGACGAGCCCCCGTCTCGCTCTCCCGTCGGAGCTGGCGGACGACTGTCCAAAGTCCTCCCCCCCCCTCAAACCTATTACGGCCGCGATATTCCAGCGCCGGCCCTCGTGGCCGGCGCAGCTCATCCGGCGTCGTGCCGGGCCCCCTCGTCGGGTATCCGTCGGCGGTGATGCGGAAGATGTGCGGTAGACGGCAGCCCGGCGGCACCATCAGCCCGAGCCGGATGAGCTCGTCGTGTCCGGCGTGCCCAGGCTCGTCGGCCACGAGCTGCCACGGCCGTCAGTGCCGCCGCTCCCGCCGACGCCATGGCTGCCACCGAGAAGGAAACGCGTCGTCGGTGGAGTGAGGGCGCGTCTGGTGGATGGGCGTCGGTGGGTGAGTGAGTGGGGGTGGGGGAGGCAGACGGGAGTGGTGGTGTTTTTAAGGCGGGCGGGCGGCGGGTAGGTGACCGACGCACCGGCTTAGCGCCAGCCTTAATGGCGCATCGGGGGCGGCGGCTGGTCGCCTCGGGAACCGTCCCTTGACCGATGCCACCCACAACCTCCCTTGACCGATCGCATCGTGTTTTTTTATTTTCTTTTTCCTTTGACCACGACTGGACGTCGTCGTACGTAGACGGCCCGACCCGGCACATAGACGGCTGACGCGTGTACGGGCAGTCGCCTACAGGACCCGACGCATGTACAACCCCGTCGCGCGGGCGGCGCTTTTTTGTGATGAACGATCCTACCCTTTTAAAACGAAGGGGTACGGAGCGATCTCAGCCGTTGTTATATTTAGGGGGTTGTACCCAAGAAGAATGATATACAAGACATGGGATCGTATGGGAGCACTGCACCAGAACTAGTATAACCTTCCATGCTTCTCATTGGAGACCTTAATGAATCCAATTCTTACATGAGAAGGAAGGTGGCAATCCTCACCCGCGGCAGTACATGCAAGATTTTCAGATGCTATTAGTTTGGAATGAAGCTGTGGTGCGCCAACGCTGTGTTTCTGCCTGGCCGGCGGTCTTTAAACAACGAGTGCCCGTGCTGACAGAGCGTGATTACAAAGGTGTCTTCTCGTTCGCCGCGCGCCGGCGTGAATGCCGAGCAGGCAGACGGACGGACAATCAGCCCGCTTGAATGTGGTTGAATGCCGCCTTGTCCGCTCTGAACCAACATTGACGCGTCGTGAAATGAGCGCATGCACACGAGCGAGCGGCGGGCTGGAGCAGCTGGTTTCCATACGGCCATACCTCATGATGTTGAATGCACTTAACTAACACTGTCGATTATATGGTATCTCACACACTATTTTCTCTCAACGGCGTGAAATCCGTAGATCTACGAAGGAATGCAAAAAATGATTGGCAACTCGAAAATAGTGTCGCGCGCGGAACTAGAGCGAGCGTGACGTAGTGACCGTGTGGGGTGTGGCACACGGTTATCCCTCTTTTCACACAAGGATCTTGCAGGCGCCTCGAGAATATTTCAATGTAAAGGCCATCGAGCTCGAGAAAGCACCAACAACGAGAAGTCAGACTATGAGTATTCAATCACTACTCCTATGACGAGGAGGGGTAGCTCTTTAATATTTGTAGTTTAGGTCACTATGCAGCAAAATATGTAATATGATGTTTACTTACTTATGTAATGGATGCTTTTTAGTTTGATTATGCAATGAGATGTGCAATGTTGTTTTTAGTATATGCAATATGTTGTTGTTTAGAGCAGACCATGTTGTTTTTGTAGACAGAGCAAGTCGATCACATCGCACCCGATCCACAGACGAAACCTTGAACGATGATTGTCAGCATTGCTCACACTTCCATTAACACAATTGTGTGTAGGGCACACAATTCTCGGCACACAAATGTATGCGCTATCACGAGTTATCGCACACGAGTTGAACTTACAAAGCAGTGTGTGGAACTTTGCACCACAGTGTGCATATAATCTAACCTGTGCGATGCTTGCAATCATTGCAAACATTCAGACAAATAGTTTGCCAAATTGCCCACACAATTCTGGAATATGACTCCTGTGCATTAAGATTTAAGACTGGTTATGGCACACACACTTTTGTGCCGAATTGTGTGCCCTTTGTTGCACACGGTTTGCAAATCAAAATCGTGCCTGATGAATCGGCCTTCGCACCACGTTTTGTTTTCTGCACACATTTTATTTTATTGACGTTTGGGATGTCTGCATCACACACAGTTCAGACCAAGGTGTCTGATAGGCTTAGCACCATTCTGCACTATTGCTATTTCATTGGGGGCAAGTTAATTTTTTATTTGTGTGTGCAGCTACTAACCATTTACTGGTTAGTAAACTCCTAGTTCAATAAACCTTAAGGCCATCCACTTTGAGGAAAAAAAAATGTTGCTTGTTACAAAGCCTTGAACTTGGGGGCCAATGATAGCCTGCAAGTGCACATTATTTAGTTGTAGCCTTTTCAAAGTAAGAGTATCGATCCCACAGGAGCACAGGGAATCAAACTTTTACTTCTTGTAGAGATTATGTATTTTTTTTGCCTGCAAATAATTATAGACTTAAAGCGAGTGAGTGCGGATAAAAGGTTGGATCTATAATGTTTGTAACTTGCAACTAAATAACATAAAAGTAAATAAACGTAAGGATTGTGATGACTAGTGAAACAATAGAATAAAAATGTGTTCTCAGGGAGTCCGAAATCCCCATTAGTCTAGCGCACATATGCATGAGCATAGTAAAGATCGGATACTTGAGCCACTGTTGACGATTATCTGGGCGGAGCCGGGTACCCCACGTTCTCTCGTGGTAGACTTCGTACCACACACGCCACCATCATAGTCTCCCCTTGAGGGTTACAACTCATGATAATTAAGGGTTTTCCTATGGACCGGCCTCTCTAAGGGTTCTCCATAACTCCCTGGTCAATTGCAAAGACTAGGAGCAGTAGGCTTTTACTGCCCACCTCACACACAATTACCCCCGCGTCCTAAACCTTTACAACGATAGTGATATACTATCGTGGCCATAAGGCACAAATGCTTAGTCGGGCCCCTTCACAACATTCACGAAGTTTTAAACTAAGCATTCAATAGGGATCTCATATCCACAAAAACGTTTCAGATCCTACACATACCAAGGTTCATCCATATCCCTGAAACTAAGGGTTTACTCACACATGAGGACAACAAATATCATAGCAACGGTAATGGAATACATGGATGAATGATTCAAATGATACACCGAAGGATTCACTAGGGTTCTGATATTGCAGATGATAAAGATGTGGATGATGTGATGATGATGATGATGATGATGATGATGATTGATGATGATGATAGTGGCAATGATGTTGTCCTCCCCCACGCGGTAGGAAGGATCCCCTCCTTCTCCTTGCCAACCCTCCTCCGGATGAAATCCGGAGGCTAAGGTTCTGCTTTTGGACGAGTTTCTAGTGTCTCTGGCCATCTGATCCACGATCCGATTAGACGAGGTGGAACTAGTCAATCTGGCGGTGGCGTGGGGCGTGCCATACGACCGCTCATACGGGCGCTCGCGGTCGTATGAAACGCCATCTTTCTCCCTAGGTGCGCGACGACTCGTTCCTTTGCCTTCTTGCTTGATCCTTGTATGGAAGGTGACTATCACTTTAAATACGTGATTCCACTGCCATTTCCGAGGGTTTCTCCTTAATGATACATGATCCAAAGACGTCACCTGAGGATTACCAACAAAAAGAAGTGCGTGAATGCGGTAAATTCCACAAAGCCTACTATGTAGGCACTAAATACATATCAAAACTGTCACATAAACTGGACTCATCAGCCAACCTTCCTAGTTGACAGGAAGCACTACCATGGAGGCCTTAGCGGGCAACATAGCTTCTTTGCGGCCGCCGTTGTAGGTGAGCTCCTTCCCAATTGTCAGGATCTCGAGCTCCACTTCTACCCATCTTTTCTTTCAACCGCCAGGTGGTCACCAGAGTCGAGGACCATGCTGACCTCCGACCACGTGCGGCCATGAGGGCTTCTCCAGCTTGACCCCCCCTCTCTCTCTACCTCTAAAATAGACTGAGTCGCTGCATCTTTGTTGTCATCATTTACTGCAACGTGAGCTCTGCTATGCTACTACGCCATCGACTCCAACGTACAAGGTTCACTATAGAAAACAGGCGTTGGTCCAGGCAAGCCCCCCCATTAGTCCCGGTTTTAGTCAGGAACCGGGACACAGGGGCTACGTCCCGGTTCGTGCGCCCAGGGGGCCGGCCGGGCTCGTGGGGCATTGGTCCCGGTTCGTCTGGACCCTTTGGTCCCGGTTCCAGACACGAACCGGGACCAATGGGCCTCGCTCCTGGCCCGCATCCATTGGTCCCGGTTCCTGCTGGAACCGGGACCAAAGGGTGGCCTTTGTCCCGGTTCCAACCACGAACCGGGACCAATTTTGTGCCTATATATATACCCCTCGCCCGCGAGCAGAGCACTCCACTGCTCTGTTTTTTTCTGGCCGGCGAGGGGAGGGGTTTGTGGTGCTCTAGCTCACCTCTATGCACATGAGGTGTTCGATGAAATGCCCGAGCCACACTAAACCTTCTCCTCTCGAAGCTCCTTGTCCAAACTCCATTTTCCACAAGATTTGTCTAGGTTTAGCGGTCCTCACGTCCCGTCCCCATCTTCACCGCCGTCGATCGCCCGCGCCAGTCTCATCGCCGGCATACCGCGCTAGCCAGAAGGAAGCATCTCCATGGGCCATCAAACAAAGATGTCATTGGGTTTTGGTTTGACTTCATTCCTGACCTTAAGAAGATTGGCCCCCCTCAATGCGGTATGAGGGGAGACTGACTGAAAAAGGCACGCTAGGAGGGGACTCAATAATATCGGGACGGGCATTCTTGGTCTCAACACACTACACAGTTCTACAGAACTCTACCTTGGTGACCCCGTATGTCGATGAACCACAAAACATTCTGCGCTCCAAACACCCGGAGCAGTGTGACGACTGGATTACATGTGAACACATCAGGATCATTCAGTAGTTAGTTGGAAACACATCTCAGAGTGACAACACTGTTTCTGATGAGTTGTACTCTTTGTCCAGGGGACCATCTTCGACTGTATTGACTTACAAAGGATACGAGATAAATGGGAATCATTTTACACGATCGCCCAAGATCAAAAGAGCACCAACCAAAAGCGGTGTCCGCTTTGATGCAGCAACCAGAGGGGAAAGGACACATATTATGGTTACATAGTGGACATATCGGAACTTGACTACGGACATGATTTTAAGGTCCCTTTGTTTAGTGCAAGGGTCATATATCAGGAGACGGGGTACAGGTAGACCCACAGTACGGAATGACAACAGTGGATCTGAACAATCTGGGTACACGACGAACCATTCGTCCTAGCCAATGATGTGCGCAGTTTTTCTATGTGAAGGACATGTCTACCCAAACCGAGAAAAAGAAAAGATAAGAAAGCGAATACATCATACATACGATGAGCCAAAGCGCCACATAGTTCTTTCAGGAAAAAGAGACATCGTGGTATTGGAGGGCAAGACAGCATGTCTGAAGATTATGAAAAGTTTCATGAAATTCCTCCCTTCAAAGTCAAGGCTGACCAAGCACCCTGTTAAGCGATGAAGAATATCCATGGTTACGACGCATTAAGCAAAGGACACAAGCGAAGAAAAAGTGAATACTTTCTCTCCACAACTATTAGGATGATGCCTTTGATCTAGAATATCACTGCAGTTACATGTGAAGAAATGAAATGCCTTTTGTAACAGACGAGTTTCCGGAAACCCTGATACTTCGAACAGATTGTCCGTTTTGTACCGAAGTGTATCCAGTTTTTGCCGTAACCCCTTAACTTTTTAGCACATACTATGTGGGTGAAATGATGATACCATGCCAATTTTCAACCTCTTCAGAGTTCATTTGTAGTGCTTTTAAATTTCAGGTCATATAGCTCAAAAAAATCAGTAAATGCAATGAAATAACAAATGAAGTCAGAAAGGGTTGAAAATTGATGATGTGGCTTTGAATGGTGCATTTTAAACACACAAAAAGTCTGGAGTTCAAATAATTTCAAAAAAATGAAATCCCTTTTAACAGACGAGTTCCGTATGAAACCCTGATACTTCGAAAGAGATTGTCCATTTTGTACACGAATGTGCATCCAGTTTTTGCCGTAACCCTCTCAACTTTTTAGCATATGCTATGTGGTGAAATGATGTACCATGCCAACTTCCAACCTTTTGAGAGTTCATTTGTAGTGCTTTTCAATTTCAGGGTCTATAGCTCAAAAAAATCAGTAATGCATGAAATAACAAATAAAATCAGAAAGGGTTGAAAATTGATGATGGGCTTTGAATGGTGCATTTTGAACACACAAAAGTTTGGAGTTCAAATAAGTTCAAAAAATGAAATCCCTTTGTAACAGACGAGTTTCGTTCGAAACCCTGATACTTCGAAAGAGATTGTCCGTTTTTACACGAATTGCATCCAGTTTTTGCCGTAACCCTCTCAACTTTTTAGCACATGCTATGGGGTGTGAAATGATGATACCATGCCAACTTTCAACCTTTTCAAGTTATTTGTAGTGCTTTTCAATTTCAGGGTCATTTAGCGCAAAAAGATAAACTAATACAAAAAGAATGAACTTAAAAAATCAATTAAAATATTCTGTTACGATCAACTAAAACAAAACTATAATATTCTTCATATCAAAAAAAATCACACTAAAAAGCTTTATAAAACTCTAATAGCAAAAGGAATCAACTAAAAAGCTTTTATAAACCTCTAGTATTTTTTAAACTAAAATTATATAAAATTTATGCAACTAAAATTATCAAAGTATTTTCTTTCAAACATTAAGGCAAAATGAATTTTCATAAAGAAATTTTTTGTTAGAAACTTTAATAGCAACTAGATAACAAAATCTGTTCTTGATTAAAACAGACATTTAAAATAACCTAAAAATTACCAAATTTAATAAATGATAAAACACAATAATTATAATAGCAGGAAAAAGAATCACTAAAAATCTAATTTTATAGTAAAGTTATTCACAAACTAGTGATTCACACAAATTTAAAAGAATTCAAATTTAAACTATTCAAATTTGAAAATTAATGGCACTAACAAGAAGTCTAAATTTTTTGTGACCTAACAGCAAAAAGAATCACAAGAAACAGCAAAAAAAAAGCAAAAAAATAAAGCAAAAAGAAACAGAAAAAAATGCCACCTACTGGGCCACCATGGCCTAATACGACTAGAAACCCAGCTAATTGGGCCAGGATTCAGGCCCGCAGAAGGCCCAGCAGCCCACAGGCATGCAGTGTCAGATTAGGCCCATAGGCCTGCAGTTCAGAGAGTTCAATGGGATGAGGCAGTCGAGCTTATAAACCGGTGCGGGGCGCTCTCAACTAGCGAGGTGGGACTAAACTCCCACCACCACGCCGCTGTGCAAGCCCATTGGTCCCGTTGGTGCCACGAACCGGGACCAATGCTCACCTTTGGTCCCATTTCGTGGCACCTACCGGGACCAATGCCCCCTTTAGTCCCGTTTGGTGCTACCAACTGGGACCAAAGGTCTCTGTTCCCGCCCTTTGGGCTCGCTGAAAAGAGACCTTTGGTCCCGTTGGTGGAACGAACCGGGACCAAAGGTAGGCATTGGTCCCGGTTGGTGCCACGAACCGGGACCAAAGCTTCATGTATATAAGACCACACTTACGT